>CM075776.1:51250086-53650086 GCA_037974665.1 Ehretia macrophylla
CTTAAGAGAACTCAAATATGTACGTATCTGTATTGTGCGTACATAATAAGGATGTTAGGCAGTAACTAAGGAACCCTATAATAGATCATAAAGAAATTAGGACACAAATGAGTTATAAAGAATTGATAAAGAACATAAGGTTACACGTTCACCTATCGGAAGTTAGATCAGTTGGAGATCATTAGGTATTTTGATTTCGATTCTTTGGGATTCCAAGACATTAAGAGATTTTTCAAGTGTCTAGGTACTTAAGGAAATAGTTTAGAGTAAGATCGTGTCAATTGAACACATAGGAACAGACTTCGTGCTTGCGGATCCGCTTACTAAAGGTTTACTACCCAAGGTATTTCATGAGCATATTGCTCATATGGGTGTTGTTTTATTTGATGATATGCAGTTTTAGTGAGAGTCTGTGTATGTCTTCAATTATTTTCTTTGACACTATGTATATTCAGTTTTCTGCAGAATAAAGTTGATATTTTTATTTTTCAGTTATTACTCTGAATGTATTATCTTTCAATTGTGGTTCAACATAAGGTTTGAAAGACTAAGGTTTTATCTCACTACGGGATAAAGTTAGGATCAATTGGAAATAGGCATGTTTGAGATCACATTACATGTAATTTCCAAGCCACACATCCATACTTGATCTATGTCATTGAATATATTTGATATGGTGATCATTGATGGGTCCCGTTACGGTGTAATGTAACGAAGGCCGCTTTGGTCTCATGCTGGTATAGGAGATGGACCAGATTGTTTCAGAAGATGTTTTAAGAATAGATAACAATTTTGTGTGCACCTATGGTTTTCAAATATAATTGTCTTCGGTATTAATTTGTAGCCCAAGTAGGAGATTGTTGGGTTATTATAATAATAACCTGATGTAGGCTTACAAATTATTCACAATTATATTTGGGCTTTTATTCTAATTAGAAAAATTAAAATGATCTATTTTAGTAAATCCTAATAAGACATCTAATTTGGTATGGACTCTGTAATGTGTGGTATCCAATAGCAACTTGGTTTAGTATTAGTGGGATTCTAATCAGGTTGTCTATATAAAGATGGTCTTGATCCCCAAGGCTAATCATTCTATTCTTTCGTCCTCAATTCCCCATCTCTTGAGAGACACCCATTGAGAGAATTTAATTAGCATGTGAAAGATCTCGCTCCAATTCTCCAAGAGGTGATTCTGTCTTCTCATAATTAGCGTCATGGATTCAGATACGCCGTTCTCATTATTTTGTTTATATAATCTTGATAATCTAAATAGAATTTGTATAGATTAATTGAATATATGTGACCTATGCTCTAACAGAACCTCCAAACAATAAGGGGATGTAGCTCATCTCCACATTTTCTGAATTCATTTTTGTGGCTTCTCATTGGAGAAGCAAATCTTTTAGTCGTGTAATTTGATTAAGCTCTTTCTTCTAGATAGCAGCCCTTACTTCATCGTACAAAACCTTTGAAGACTATTATTATTCAAATGTTGACACTGTGATCTGATATAAATGTCAACGAAATTATGGGAAACAGATTTACTCATAATATTATTATGATGAAATACATAGACAATTTCAATCGTTGAATTTTAATCATAACATAATGATATTATGAGAGAATCTTGTAAAAACTCAAATTCAAGAGAAGAGTTCAATCCAAAATACTAGTCTATTAGGAGAGAAAATTTTTGTACTTAAATAACCACCCCTTATGAGGGTGAGATTCTGATTTTGGATCATTTCATTCTACTCCCTTAAGTGCCTACGTCCACGTCGAGCTAGCCTATTATTAGCGCAACAGTAGCTCTTTCCTCCCGGCGGTGACACTCAACTACTAGTATTCAATGTGGCACTGATGACACCTTAATCTAGTCTATAGATTTTTATTTTTTCTATACAGAAGTTGTATATTTGGCTGACATTTTAATTAATTGATTTTTATTTACAATTACAAATAATATATATTTTTTGGCATGTTTAAAAATGAAATATTTAATTTAAATTTTATTTTTCTGATGAAGCTAGACGTGAATGGTTCCAAAAGTTACATTTCCTTTATCACTACCCTTTTTTTTTGGCATTCCTTATGTGTAGCTTTCTTTGGTTTTTTCTACACCTTTTTGAAGAATGTTCTCTTTCCTTTTTGTTTTTTGTTTTCAATAGATTATTTATGCAAATTAGAAATAGTGCACAATGTTCTCACTTTTTCTCAACTTAGTTCACATTATTCAAAGAGTGAAAAATAATTCCCAAAGTTTATCAAAAATAGGAATGGCAATGGGGCGGGAATGGGGCGAGGGCAGCTATCCCCACGTCCCGCCCCGTCACTCAAAAAGCTCTCCCATCTCCCGCCCCGTCTCCCGCCCCCGAATCCCCGTGGGGAATGGGAATTACCCGCGGAGTTTTTATTATTCTTTTTAAACCTTAACAATTATAATTAATTTGAATCATGTAACTTCAAAATATAAATTAAAGTTATACTAATAATAAATATAAATATAGATCTTAAATAAAGTCTAATATTAATTATTCTTGCAATTAAATAGTAAAAATAATATTATAGTAATTGAATCTCAAATATTTAAAATAAATTTTGACTTAACCATTGCGTGTGAGAACTCTAATTGAAAAAGAACATTTCTTTGTGCTAGTGAGAATGCATTGATTATTATAATTTTTTTTATCGCATTTAGTTATGTTATTTGAAGCTTTTGAAGTGCAACTGAAATAACTAACAAATCTCTTAATTCACTATGAACAATAGTAAAATTGAGGTATTTATGTCGAATGATAGCAAATCTCAAGTTACGGCATACAGTGATTTTAAGAATAATTATAAAATCCTTTCAAATAATCTAATTTTTCTTCTCTATTTTATAATATTTTGTTTAATGTTATTTTTTATACTATTATATGTATAATTTTAATACATATATAATACTAAAATAATAAAAATAACTATTTATATATGCGGGGCGGGGTATGCGAGGTGGGAAATGCTTATCCTCGTACCCTGCCCCACCCCAGTGCAGGGATTAAAAGTTGATCCCCATCCCCCGTCCCATTCTCCCTTTCTCGCCTTAATCCCCGCCCCATTTGAGGCGGGGGTGGGGCGGGTACCCGCAATTTCTATCTCCATTGCCATCCCTAATAAAAAATGATCAAATTAGTCATTCCGTCAAAAAATTGGTTAATATTGCCAATTTTTTAAAATAATAAAAACTAAATCAAAAGAAATATCAATAGGATAATAAAAACTATATATCCTCTCATTCTTGTTTTACGTAGGGGACACTACGAGGTTGGAGAGTAACATGTTTCTTTTCTCTCATCCTATTTTTTTTTTTATTATTTCCGCTTAAGCTTCCCCTATTTGGGGGTTAATTGATTGGACTTATTATATACTAACAGGACATGGGTGGTACCAAATAGGTCTTTGACATATAAAAAACAACCTAGAAATATCCTGTTAATTTTGTCTTGTAGAGCATTGGAAGTTGTCGTTTGACTTTGAGCAAGGACATTGAAACCGTGTTCCCATCTGAAGATAGAATAGCAGTTGCATCGTTAGGACACTCTATTTTTAGAGGTAAAGAAAAGTGTAGATTTTTCGTACGTCGAATTTTCTTTTTAGGGAAAAATGCAGCAGTAGTCCCCACTATTTACTCAAAAATCAATTTAGTCTCCATTATTTTAAAATGCTCAAAGAGGTCCCCAATATTTGTAAACATGCTCATTGTGGTCCCTACCGTTAAAAATCTAACATAAAATTTATAAAATGACTAAATTACCCTTACTTAAAAATAAAATACCCAAAATATCCCTATATTCTTCTTCCTCTTCCAACCCCTCAACCCACCACCACAAGCACCACCAAGCACCACCAACCACTACCAACCACCACAGCGAAACAGTCCCAACCTACTACCACAAGCACCGCTACCCACCACCACCACCCCCCCTTCTCGCGAACAGCGCCCCCTCCCCTGCGTGAACAGCGTCCCCCTACCCCCCTGCGCGTGAACAACGCCCCTCCCCCTACGCGAGAACAGCGCCCCCCCTCCTTGTGCGAACAGCGCCTCACCCCCTTCCCTGTGTATTAGTGTGTATTTTTTTTATATTTTTCTGTGAGTTTGTGTTTGTGGGTGTGTATTAGTGTGTATTTTTTGGTGTTAGTGTGTGTTTATGGGTATGTATTAGTGTGTGTTTTTTGGTGTTATTGTGTGTTTGTGGGTGTGTTAGTGTGTATTTTTTGGTGTTAGTGTGTGTTTGTGGGTGTGTTAGTGTGTATCTTTTGGTGTTAGTGTGTGTTTGTGGGTGTGTATTAGTGTGTGTTTTTTGGTGTTTCTGTGAGTGCGTGTGTTTGTGGGTGTGTTAGTGTGTGTTTTTTGGTATTTTTCTATGAGTGCGTGTGTTAGTGTGTGTTTTTTGGTGTTTTTGTGTGAGATTTTTTATTTTTTGTGATTTTTCAAATTTACCATTGAAATACTATTTACATCTGTTAAAACTAACCAAAATTTTAACGGTAGGGACCACAATGAGCATGTTTACAAACATTGGAGACCTCTTTGACCATTTTGAAACAATAGGGACTAAATTGACTTTTGAATAAACAATGGGGACTACTACTGCATTTTTCCCTTCTTTTTAATTAAACTAATATATGTATTAAGTTTTTTGCTGTACTATGAGATTTATAAATGAATTTGAATATTTTGTTAACTAAACTAAAATATGTATTAAGTTTCCCACTATATTAAGAGATTTGTAAGTTTGAAGTGATATTTTACTTAAGAAACGTGTTAGGTGTTACTTACCTTTGGAGAGTGAGGGAAGCCTCTTTTTATAATCTGCTAAGAGGTGGGTGCCTATTAATTTAGGATGAATGTCTCTCCTGATTTCTTAGAAGTTTGGGGAATCATGCTAAGGCCAACTTCAAGAGAGTCCCTACATAACTCCCTACTTTACATGTATGGAGGGGATTAGAGCAATTACACTCCAACAGATCCCCCACCTCATCCCTAAACACTGTTCACTGTCAGAAAAATATTAAAAAATAAAATAAAAGCAAAACTTTAAAAATTAAACTCTCCAACGATAACAAATATAATCAAAAAATTAAAAATTATTGGAAAAGTTTTAAATCAAACAATAAAAAATAATATTTAAAAATAAAAATTTATGTTAGAAATTAAAAATAGAAGATCGTCGAAATATATATATATATATATATATATATATATATATATTAATGATATGTTTAATTGAAATAAAAGAAGAAAATATTTGAATAAAATAAAAATAGGAAGTTTCTATAATAGGGGAGCTGTACTGAAATAGGGATTCCCTAAATTAATAAATTAATTAAATATAGGAAAGTTGTTAGAGTGAAATTCAAATAGAGGATCCCTAGATGTAGGAAAAATATTCCAAATCCCTTTTATGTAAGGAAAAAGATAAAAAAGCTGTTAAAGTTAGTCTAAGTATGATATAAATGGGGAATCGATCAATGACTTGATAAAATAATCGTTACTTTAACTGCCAAGTCTAAAGTGGATCAACCTATTTCTTTTCGTTTTGATTCTTCTACGTTTCATTTGTGGATTTTCATGTTCAAAGAATCACCGTTTCAACAATGACGCGTTGCTATGACTAATATGTACATATTATCTTCTCTTTTATTTGTGGTAGAAAGTCGCATAGAATATATGCAATATATATGTGGTCACACTCATTGCCCACCTTTACAACCCACGATATTGCCATCTACACTATATTATTGCAACTTTATTACTAAAAAATGAATAATTTTCTTCTAGTCTAAAGTTATAAGGTTGTTATTAAGCTTCTAGTTGCATTAGTCGAATAAGGGAATGGTACTAAGAGTTGCAAAGGCTTTTCGTTTCATTTCTTGTTGACCAAAAAAAAAAAAAAGATTGGATTGGCCACCATGTCAATGTACAAGTAATTTTTATAGGGCACTACTTTTCTTTTATCTTATAAGCATCTAGATGCTAAAGGGTTAAACATGAGTAAGATGTATTTTATCTTATGGAAAAAGGTAAAGAATAACATGGTCTTTTTACAATCGACATTAACAAAAACATATAAGAATAGCGAGTAAGACAAATGTACTATCTTTTTAAAAACATAAAAAGTTTCTTGCGACTTATTTTTAGCAATTAATTACTCTTTTGTTTGTTATTGAACATAAAGTGTTATACCTTAATTAACTTACCATGCCTATTCATATTTCTGTCTAATGAAATCCACTTTAAAAGACAAAAAGCAGTGTGCTATAAGATAGTAAAAACATGTAATTTACAACACCAACTTTGAACGCCATTTTTCAATTAAACATACTTACAAGACATGATGATACTTTTGTTTTTTTTCCATTTTTTTCTTTTTTGTTGTACTTTCAACAAAATATTTCTGTTTTATACTTGAGCAGATGCAGAGTCAAGATTTTAAAATTAGGGGTCAAGATTCAAATAAGAACATTTATGACAAAGAAAAAAAAATGAAAGGAGGGGACCGGGGGCCCGGCCTAGCTCTGCCCTTGTACTTGAGTAAATAACCATACTTGATTCACTATCATTTTCTTCTTCTTCTTTTTTTTGGGTGGGGGGATGGGTGATGAACCTTACTAATACAAACCAAGCGTAGATCGCCAATACAGGTTCTAGTCCTCAGAAGTGAGGGATCGGGCCAGCTAGGGGCACCATGTCGACAAACATACATAAACAAAAAGCTAGTCCACAATACATATTAAATGTGAAAAAAAATTCAAAATGGAAGACATTTTGATAGGACGTAATTCTCACCAGTATGTGAAGTTTATATACTTGAAATAAAAAGTGAAACTCACACAAATTTTAAAATCTATCCTATTAAATATAAATATATCTTGTATAATTAAAAACTTCACAATTAAATATCCAATTATGAAAATCTGTCAATTCGTGACATTTCGCTCCTCCTCACAATCTCCGCGTTTTCACTTTTTTTCCTTTGTCTTCTTGTTGTTTGTGCAAGATACTCTCCGCGTTGACAATATGACAATTTAAGGAAACTCTTTAAGCTTACATTAAACACAGATCTCAGTTTTACAAAAAAAAAAAAAAAAAAACTCAGATCTCAGGACACGGCTTGTACCACGCTGTTACCACGTGTGACAGACGTAGTCCACACACCTTGAGAAATCCACCATCACTAACACTTACGACCTTGAAAATATCTCCTATATATATATATATATACATACCCACCAAAACGCATTCCTCATTGCATTTATATATTCAAGTAAAAAAAAAAAAACTTCTAAAAAGCTTTTCGAAAACAACAATGGATTTGGTGGAAAAGGCCAAGGAATTTGTGGCAGGAAAGTTGGCCGATATACCAAAGCCAGAGGCCTCAGTCACAGATGTGGATCTTAAAGATGTAAGCCGTGATGGTATAGCCTACCTAGCCAAGGTCTCTGTGACCAATCCTTACAGTGTTTCCATTCCCATCAGTGATATTGCGTACACACTTAAAAGTGTCGACAGGTTTGCATCTATTTTCTTCATCATCTAATATATTTACATCTATGTGCTGTTTACTTTTTGCATCACGGTAAGTTTAAATTGACCCATCAATCTTTAGTTCGTGTGAATATTGATCTCAATCAAGTTGAAGAACTTGAAGGTGAAACTAAAATGATTATATAGTCTAGTGTTTGTGTCCTGCATTTCCCTTTTTTTTTTAGTTGCTTGTCAGTTTGTTACATTTATTCAGAAACACATAGTTCTATCTTAAAATAAAAGATGGGATTGATAAATGACCATTTTAACTGAAAGTCTACGTTGTTAGAGAGTGTATATTTAATTACTTTAATATCTCTAACGAGTTGTGTCATATGCAATTGATTTTTTCTTGACCTGTATGTGGCAAATGGGATTTTAATGGCGAAACTTGAATCTAGAATTTTTTGGTAATAGGGATCTAGTATATGATCACGACATCTAAAAATTAAGCTAATAAAGTGTATATATTTTAAGTAATTTGATGTCTCTAACACGCCTCTTATCGATAAGTGAAGTTTTTTTTTAACTATGTATGTGATAGACCTTAATGGTATGTTTATGTATACTCTCAACTTTGTAAAATATATATATATATATATATATATATTGGATGTCTTTATTGTATGAAAGCACTTGCTGACCTGTGGCCCTAATTCCACCCTTGCCCTCAATCGTGACGAAACTAGTGTTCAAGTGGCTTTTGTTTTAAAATTATCTTGTGTGGTGGGGTTGGGAGAATTCAGAGCTTTGTTTCAGTGGTAGCCTATAATAATACTGATATTTATTTCAGCAAATGCTACTTTACTTTAATTTTTATACTAAAAACAAATATATTTATCAGGACTTTGGTCTAGTATATGTTTCTTGCCGTGAATACAAGAGATTGTGAGATCGATTCTCTCTGAATACATTTTTAATATATGTTGTACGATCTTAAGTCTTTATTGAAAATAAAAAATAAACATATTTTTAAAAAAATTAAAATAAATACGCATCAATTTTTAAAAAAATTTGGAATTAGTAGAGACTGTAACTCCACCGCTCCAAGGTAAGTCTGCCTATGGCGGTGGCCAAAATTAATAATCAGTTTAGATGAGAATTGTATTCTTTAACAATCGATTTGCTCGTATTTGTGTTTGAATTGATATATTATCTATCCACCAGGGTGATTGCCTCGGGTGACATTCCAGACCCAGGATCCTTGAAGGCTAATGACACCACCATCTTGGACGTTAATGTGAAGGTGCCACACAGTATGATTGTGAGTCTGATTAGAGACATAGGTGCAGATTGGGACATCGACTATGAACTTGAAATTAAGCTCATTATTGACCTTCCAGTGATTGGGAACTTTACTATCCCAATATCTCAAAAGGGGGAGATGAAGCTTCCTACTTTTCGGGACTTGTTCGCATGATTTTAGAGAAAATGTGACGATGAATAAATGGTTCTATTTTGCTATGAACAAAACATTTTGTCCTTAATCTTTATGTATTTTCACCACATAATATAACAGCCTAATTGGCATGCCTTCTTCGGCTGTTTGAATATGAAAGACGTTTTTCTCAATATTCTGACTTAATTAGGTGTCTATAGTAGACCTGAATTTCTTTATAACTCTTTATAAAAATGTCTCTAACAACTCTCCCAAATTCCCTAAACAGAGTTATAAAAATGTTTCCAACAACTCTCCCAAATTTCCTAAACCCTTACATATATAGGAGCTCTTGAGATTAAATTACTCTAACAGTTTCTCTATTTTGTCCTCTATATTTTGGGGGAGCATGGATATAATTCATATTCCACAAAGTTGGGGAGCAAATACTCATCTTCCATACTACCAATGGTTAACTGACCCTTAAAAAAGAAATAAGGGAGCTGTTGGAGTGAAGTTGAAATAGGAATTTCATAAAATAACGGATTAGTTAAAGATAAGGGAGCTGCTATAGTTAGAGCTGGCAAAAGGGCTAATCCGGGAGAATCGTGAGTTAAGAAAAATGAGCTCGGTTCGGCACATATGTTTAATGGGTTGAGCTGGGTTGGATTCAATTCTTGAAATATAGGATCCAACTCGGCCCACGAGCTCGCTATCACGAGTCGCGAACTGGGCTGGGTCAGTACATCTTTTTTATTTATTTTTTATTTGTGTGTTCTGAATTTTAATAGTTGGGTTAATAACGAAAAAAACTTAAATTTAACTTTTTTACGAAAAAGTTAATTTAACAATTAACAAGACATAAGTTGATTGATAATATTAATATAAATAATAAAAAATTATTTAACAAACCATGAGTTCACGAGACACGGATACGTTACTAATAAATATAAAAAAAGAACATTACATAAATGTTTGAAGAAAATTGGTGAAGAAGTTCTCCATTTTATTATGTTTCTTGTGCGGGTGCTGGGCCTGTTGGTGGTGATGGTAGCGATGGTTGAGGATTAAAATAGTTTAAAATATTTGAGTATTAAGATACAAAATATCTTACAAGCGTTCTAATTCTAAATTGATGACGAAATATATATTTATATTCACAATAGTTACAAATTACATACCCATGTTCTTCAAAGTAAGCAAAATAATTTCAAACATTTCAATGTAATCGTTGTAAAAGATTTTTTTCCCTCATAGCTATAGATATTGTGTATTCTCTTGTAGTAAAATAAAGAGACAATATGTAGTAAAATAAATATATAATTTTGTAATAAAATGAAGTTGAATACACTAACTATTTATTAAAAAAATTACATGTACAAATTATAATCTCAATATGGGCTTTATCTGTGCTTGAATTGGGCCTGAACTGAGCTTGTGCTGGGTTCGAGCTGGATTGGGCTGAGTTGGGCTAGGTCAAAAAATATATGATATAACTCGGCCCACCTATATGTGGTGGGCTGAGTCGAATCGAACCCACTTTCATTCGAGTTGGGCTGGACTCGAATTTTTGTGTACTGGACTTGTGTCGGGCTAGTCCAAATGCCATTTTTAGCTAGAGTGGGGCTAAAATAGGAGATCTGTAAAAATATGAAAAATGCTTCAAATCTCTTAAATGTAAAAATAAAATAAAAAATAGGGGAGCTGTTGGAGTTGGTGTAATATTGTTACAAAGGTAATTTATGTTGAAGACAATAAATCCCTCTTTAAGTTAAATTTTTAGATGATGTAGTAATTTAATATGTTATCAGAACTTAAGTTACAAACGATCTTGAATTTTAAATCTTGATGTCACTCATTTAAAAATAATAAATAATCTACCTGCAATACTCAAAAAATGAATCTTGCCTATACGTGCGAGGACGTGTTAAAAATAATAAATTCCTATTGAACAGCTTAAATTTTATGGCTTTCTCAATTCCGTCGAGATGAAAAAATGGCTTTTGGACTTTCTTCTCTCTAAGAGCTAGTGCAGTTCGCGGAACTTGAACTTCACTCTTCAAGTTCCACACCCTTTACTCAACCTCTCAATTTATAAAAATAGCAGTGTCTTCATATCGTCTTATTGCCTAGATTTCAGACTTTGAGATTTATTCTTTAACAACTTAAGTTTTTAAATAAAACGAACCTAATAATTTAATATTGCTGAATTAATGCTACAGTTGTGACGAAATGAACTAATAGTTCACCTTCTTTCTTCAAACGATATATATTATATATTATGAAAAAATTTAAATTGGTTTTGGACGCTAGGCTAACCAAATGGTGTGGGATCTGTCTTATCACCTCGTCCGTTGGGAACACAGTTATCAATTGAAATTTCTGACTTTAGTTCTTTTAGAATGGCTTGTCAAGACTTTTTAATAGCAATTAAAATGAGGAAAAGAAATGGTGTTAATGTTGCTACTGGTATTTCCTCAAGATGATAAATAGATGTCCCTTGCAATTTTATGATGTAAGAATGTGAGAACCAAAAAGGAATACGGGAGATGACACTTGATAACAACTAAAAGAAAGGGAAATAAATCATATATATATATACACATACTTGGGAATGTCTTTCTTTTATTTTTATTTTTTCAATAAAACAAGGAGAGAATGTAGAATTGAATCCATAAAGTGACATTCAAGTGGATGATGAAAATAAAAATTTGTTAATTGATCAACACATCTATTAACTTCTCGATATACATTATAGGTCATATATACATCATCTTTCAAAGACAATTCACTTTTAGGAATTAAAAATAATATGGCCCTTAATTCTCTCAAGAAATGAAGATAATTATTGGCTTACAATATAATGTTGGTGTTGAAGGCGATGAGAGCCATGGCTTTTTAGATAAAATCAGAAAAATCTGAACATCCACACAATAAGGGGATGTAGCTCAGATGGTAGAGCGCTCGCTTAGCATGCGAGAGGTACGGGGATCGATACCCCGCATCTCCACATTTTCTGAATTCATTTTTGTGGCTTATCAACTGATTGAAAATTTTTGAACATAGGTAATGAAGGGAAAATTCTTAGAGAAGGTGTAACGACTAATCTGTTCATATCAGCGACCAAAACAACTTGCTTTGTTAGTCGTGTAATTTGATTCATCTCTTTCTTCTAGATGGCAGCCCTTACTTCATCTTACAATACCTTTGCAGACTATTATTATTCAAATGTTGACACTGTGATCTGATATAAATGTCAACGAAATTCTGGGAAACAAATTTATTCATAATATTATCATGATGAAATATGTAGACAATTTCAACCATTGAATTTTAATCATAACGTAATGATATTATGAGAGAACCCTGTAAAAACTCAAGCTCAAGAGAAGAGTTCAATTCAAAAAGACTAGTTTATTAGGAGGAAAAATCTTTGCACTTAAAGAACCACCCCTTATGAGGGTGAGATTACGATTTGGGATCATTTCATTTTACCGCTTAAGTGTTGACGTCCACGTCAAAATAACCTATTACTGGCGCAACAGTAGCTCTTTCCTCCCGGCGACGGCACTTGACTACTAGTATTCAATGTGACACTAGTGACACCTTAATCCAACCTATATGTTTTTATTTTTTCTATGTAAAAGTTGTATATTTGGCTGACATTTTAATTAATTGATTTTTATTTATAATCACAAATAATATATTTTTTTTGGGGTTTGTTTTGTTTGAAAAGTAAGTGGGATTTGCATGTTTAAAAATGAAATGTTTAATTTAAATTTTATTTTTCTGATGAAGCTAGACATGAATGGTTCCAAAAATTACATTTCTTTTTATCGCTTCCCTTTTTTTTTTGGCATGCCTAGCTTTCTTTGGTTTTTTCTACACCTTTTTGGAGAATGTTCTCTTTCCTTTTTTGTTTTTTGTTTTCATTAGCTTATTTGTGCAAATTACAAATAGTGCACAAAGTTCTCACTTTTTCTCAACTTAGTTCACATTATTCAAAGAGTGAAAAATAATTCCCAAAGTTTATCAGAAATGATCAAATTACCCATTCCTTCAAAAAATTGGTTAATATTGCCAATTTTTTTAAAATAATAAAAACTAAATCAGAAACAATATCAATAGTAGAGACTATTTATGCTGTATATTCTCTCATTCTTGTTTTACGTAAAGTACATTACGAGGAAGGAGAGTAACCCACTCTTTTCTCTTTTTTTTTTTTATATTTTATTTCCGTTTAAGCTTCTCCGATTTGGGGGTTAATTGATTGGACTTATTATATACTACCAAATAGGTCTTTGACATATAAAAAACAACCTAGAAATATTCTGTTAATTTTGTCTTGTAGAGCATTGGAAGCTGTCGTTTGACTTTAAGAAAGGACATTGAAACCGTGTTCCCATCTGAAGCTGCTCATCTGTAGTCCAACTCTTGGCGGCTTAACACACTCAACCAACAATTATGCCTTGATTTCTCTCTCTCTCTCCTTTAACAAGCAAGTATTGGTTCGTATAATAAAAATTTTGAATTTAAATCTTTTTTTTAATTAAACTAACGAATGTATTAAGCTTCTCGCTGTACTATGAAATTTGTAAATAAATTTAAATATTCTTTTTAACTAAACTAATATATGTATTAAGCTTTTACTGTACTATGAGATTTGTAAGTTTGAAGTGATATTTTGTTTAAAATGAATTTTTCATCATTAATAAAGAAAAGTATTGAAATTAGGTCTTCGGTTCGCTCCTAAATCGTAAACTTGCAAAAATGGACAATTCGAGCTTTGTAGTGAATTGGTTAGGACGTGCAATGTTGATAATTGCAAGAGTAGAAATATAGTGAATTGGTTTTTTTTTTTTTTTGGGGTCAAAATATAGTGAATTGGTTATGACGTGCAATGTTGATGTCACTTCACGGGCTTTAATTGCCTATTAATGCATTGATATAGCTTTAGATTGCACTTTGTTTAAAAAATTCTCCCCAAGATTATGTATCACAGTAATAATTGGCTACAATGTGTAGATTTCCTGCAAATTTATTAGTTTAACTGTTGTAGAAGACCTCTAGCTAAGGCTCGAATCCACAAGAATCTATTGAATTACTTTGTTGTTTCCCTTGCCAATCGACTGGAACGGTCAAGAGAGTAAGGAGTTTTTTTTTTTTTTTTAAATTATTATTATTATTATTATTGATATGGGTATAAACTGATCCAATCTGTATATGGGCATGAACCGATCAGACCCAAATGGTGTGACCCGAATCAGTTTAATGATTTGATAGGTAGTTCGGATATTATACACTATATAAAGATAATATCTACTAGATAAAGGGAGAAATCTGACATGAGGGAGAAATTTGATATGTGTAAGAGGGGCACCATTACGCGTTTAATAGTTGTATGTCATTAGAGTTAGTATAAATAGTTTATTGAATGTACCAACTAAGGTAATTGATACTCATTTATTGCTAATATCTCTTTGTAATTATTTGAAGTTTGACAAACTAAGTTACTCTCACATCGGAAGGAGTTCACAGACAATAACACCTATTATCCCTTACTCTATTTTGCAAATACAAAGTTGAGCTCAGACTGAAGAATATTCAACCCTTATCCATTATTATTATTATTTTTGTCTGAGAAGAGATTCTATTGAATTATCAATTAGTAACTAGAGAATCATTAGTTCAAGGAACAACGGAAAATAATATATTCAAACTCCAAGCCATTAGTTCAGTATTGGAGCATTTGGGGTGTTGAGCGAACAAATTGTTTATTTTTCAAATTTGAAACAATCAGGACGCTCTTTTTTTTTGTTTTTGTAAGGAAAATCAAAATTATTTTATATTACTTAAAATGTTACACATAAGAATATATCTCGAGACATTTTATATATAAAACAAGAACTATATCATGAGACCAAATGGCCCGTAGTAAGAAGCTCTCTTTTTTGGGACTACTTTTCATAAACCTTATGTCTAATTAAATCATTCTATACTTCTTTCAAATTAGGTCAAGTATAATGGAGTTTGAACTTTAGTATGAGAGGGAAGAGTTTTTAAAGATATTATCTATTATAAAAAGAAAAAAATGAACAAATATATTCTTTTCGAGTAGGCAATAATTATATAACTCTAAACTTATTAGACTTGGAAATCATATTTAATTCGTGACAATAATATATGACTTCATTTGACCCCTTATAAATTGTATTTCATAGTAGCTTGTAAAATATTACCCAAAATCCACAATAGATTCACACACCACCTGCAAGGAACACCACCGGCCCTCCCCCCCTCTCCTCCCAAAAGCCCAGCAAAAAGTCATCACTATCATTCCCTCTTCACTCCATTATGTAAACCAAGTTGACCATTAAATGACTGTCTCTGTTTCCAAACTGCACCATTTAATGCAGCAGCTAAGCACCCCACCCAACCTTCCATAACACCCCCTCCCTACACCCCCCCCCCCCCCCCCTCCCCCTTTCCCCCATACTCAAATGGCCCTTCCCATCTCCTCCCCACCCCTTTCCCAATGTCCACCACCACCCTCTACACCTCTCCTCCACCTCCCTTAACCACCGTCACCACCAGTA
This sequence comes from Ehretia macrophylla, assembly GCA_037974665.1. Taxonomy (NCBI): domain Eukaryota; kingdom Viridiplantae; phylum Streptophyta; class Magnoliopsida; order Boraginales; family Ehretiaceae; genus Ehretia; species Ehretia macrophylla. Next base: position 51,265,634 of record CM075776.1, read on the forward strand.
GTCCCAACAGCCCCATCTCACAGAACCTGAACAGCATCGGCCTGGGGTACGCAATCGCTATCGCTCTCGGCTTCCTCGTCCTCCTCTCCACCATCCTCCTCTCCTCCTACATCTGCTGCCGCTCCGCCTCCACCCGCCGCCGTAACCGCCACCATCACCACCAAAACCAACCACATCCCAACAACTCCTCCAACGACAACGCCGTCTATCTCCCCCGCATAATCTTCGTAGCCGAGGACGAAGAAGAAAGCGAAAACACCACACAAAACGTCGTCGTTGGACTCGACCAAGCCGTCATTAATTCGTACCCGAAATTCATATATTCCAAGAAATTCGGAAATAATAATAATAATGATACGATGTGTCCTATATGTTTGTGCGAGTATAAAGATGCGGAGATGTTAAGGATGTTGCCAGACTGTAAGCATTACTTTCACGTCACGTGCGTTGACGCGTGGCTTAAGCTCAGCGCCTCGTGCCCCGTGTGCCGGAACTCGCCGCTGCCTACGCCGCTCTCTACGCCGCTGTCTGAGGTGGTTCCGCTCTCCCAGTATTCCGATGGTCGGAGGAGGGTTTGAATGTGTTTGGATAGGGGTGGTGTTGTAAATTTTAGAATTTGATGGGTGTAATTTGGAAAATGCAAGAAAAGTTTTTTTGGCTCAGTTTTAAATTTTATTTTTAGTATAGTGGAAGAACGAAATCGTGCGATTAGTTTTAAATTTTAATGTGGGTGGATTGGGCAGTGGCTCTTTTTATTATTATTGTTTTTGTTTTTTTATGGTTTTTGGTTGATTTCTTACATGGGAATTGAACAAAAAAATTCATCCTTAGTGAAAAGATTTTGATAATTCTCATTTTCTTTTGGTTTTTGTTAAGTTGAATTGTGGAACTCTTGACTTATATGAATAATTAGTCATTGTTTATATATTTATTTTATTTTATCGTGCACATCTCACAACACGATTCGACTCTATATTCATTTAATTGTACACATCTTCAGCCAACGTTGGCTTGTAGTAATTTATTAAGCTCTTCTTGGAAGTTAATGGTTATTTTGGTCTATGAAAGTGTTTGGTAAGTTAAAGTTGGGGATTTGGAAGCACATTCTTACGTGCTTTATGTCAAGAATCTGAATGTGCACGTGAGATTTAATCCTCACTAGACTTTATACACTCAACCGTAGTAGGAGTTTGAAGGCGGATCTTTCTAAAGCAGTTTTCTGTGCTTGCATCTATTTTATTTGGCAGGAGAAAAATTGCAGAGTGCATAAGTCGGGAAATAACACTGAGGAACAAATCGTTGTCAAAATTCTTCTGAATGTTAGAGAATCAATTAGTCTTCAAAGTAAATATGTAGACAGTTTCGTTAACAGAGATCTCTTTGTAACTTATGGAATATTAACGATAGACTTTTGTAATTGATAGTGAATGTAAATGCCAAATGTAACACACAATGATTTTTATTGTAAAATAAAATGATTACTTATTGAGAAAAAAAAAAAAGTTAAAGTTGGGGAGTAATACTTGAGTTTATTGAATTTCACATTCACTTGGTGGTTACAAAATTATAAAACATCTTTTAAGTTTGACTGATATTGTAAGGGAAAGCTCTTATCGCAAGTTTGTGCTTGGTTTCCTTTAGTTTTGGTTACCATGGGTATTTACGATTCTTATTTTGTGCGTAAGAGGTCTTGAGATCGATTTTGATATATATAATATTTTTTGTCTATGATGTAATATTGACTTAAATCTCTTTTTAAATTAAAAAATATAAAGTTTGGTTACGTTATGAAAGAGATTAATTATGATAAAGTAATTATATAATTATTTGCTCGCTTGATTTAGATCGTTTTATTATAATTTTATAATTATTTAACCACTATTAATTTTTCTAACTACATTATAACATTATGAAATGATTCATATTCAATTCCTACTTTCTCCTATTTCGTTTGAATCTTTGACTACATGTATTTTCCGATGCTCATTAAGAAAATTAAGTATCCAATAAAATATTTTAATTTACCAGCTAAACAAAAATAAGCAGATACCTTCTGCTAAAATGGTGCATGCTTTTTGAATTATCGTTTAGTTTCTATTCGGTTTTGCTTTACCTTTTAACTTTTTTGTCGACTTTTTCTTTTAGCTTTACTTTTTTTGTCGACTTTTTTGCTTTTTCTTTTTTGGGTCAAATGTAGCATGTTTTGCTGATCTAGGAGTGTTTTATGCTACATAATGTTTCACACATACGAATTCTTACCTATATATTTTGGGCTTGACAGTTGGGCAATTGTTGCTCGCCATTTCTTAACAAAATTTCAAACATTTCTTTATACTGATGAGACTCGTATGATATGAGTCTTACCAATTTTAAAAGTGTTGACTAACCGAAACCAATATCAACTCATTGCTTAACCATCACCAAAATATCTCACACTAGCATGAAAAACTGTTAATTGTTTGGACCCAAGATGTGAAAAAGGTTTGAATTTGAATCTTTTTTATGGCCTTTTTTTTTTGTCCGATTGTTATAAAAACAAATGAAAAAGTACATTATCCGATCTCTAACAAATGGGTTCACATCGTACAAGTAAAGATAACTCCAAAGATAAAATACTAAACCAAGTTAAAGGGAAGGATTCTATCCGAATTGCATGGACAATTTAATCTACTATACAATTCACTAATCAATGAATGTGCCTAAAAGAGTAATCAGATATGGAGGCCTTTTATGGCGGAATACTTGTGGAATTCGGCACCAGTCCTACCATGGCCTGAGTTTCTTTGTTTTTGCTCTCTAATATATTTTGAGATAGGGGTAAATATTTAAAACGACAGTTGTTAACGGGCCTCACTCCAAATAAATACAATAGCAGTTATTAGTGATTTGATTCCACAATAACTCGCAAGAAATCTCGTAAGAAATATTAAACACTACGGTTCTTTTTGTTAGTTGTAAAAATTTTCCCAAAAATGTTTTTCTAATTTTTCTGTATTTGGTAACACCGTTAATTAAAAAAATATTTCAATAAATTAAAAAAAATAGTAATAAGGAGTGTAAAATATTTTTATGTGTTATTACAGTCCATAAAATATTTTTCATTCTACACTCTCTCCCACCCCCACCCTCCATTACCCCCACTCACCTCATCCCACCCCACCCTAACCCACATAATATTATATATATATATATATATATATATATATATATATATATCTGTGTGTGTGCATTTATAAAAATATCTCATCAAAAAATATTATTCACTGTAGTAACCAAGAATTAGAAAATATTTTTTAGTGTGACAACAAACAATCAAAAAATATTCTATTTTTAGATAAATATAGATATATATTTTTTTTATTCAAGGGAGATCAAAATTATACAACACATATCATCAAATATTACCCACGAGAATAAATTTTGAAACATCTTATAACAAAAAAATATACCACTAAATAAAAAGCTAAATGGTAGGAAAGTATTTTTTTTCTTAAAATTAACTTAAACAGAGCCTATTCATAGCCGTTCAAACGGCTGCCAAGCAAGTCACGATTGGGAGAAAACAATTCACATTCAAGACTTAAATCCAATACCGGACAATGGAAATCTCTCTTTACAGTTTTCGCCTTTAATAGCAAGGCAATTTCAACACGAGCTCTTTTTGAATGACCTGAAACTCAGTTGACGAAACCAATTTTAACACAAACTGTGGACACAGTATCTATGTATGTCGTTTATTAGTATTTAGGTCAACTCTAATAATTTTTTGAATGATACCTAACTCTGGACACAATATCTATGCATGTCGTCTATTAGTATTTAGGTCAATTCTAACAATTTTTGTATCTTTTTCTCCAGGGGCGGATCTAAGAATTTAATATTAGGGAGGCTAAAATATTTTTTTAATAATACTATATAGAAATTTTTAAAAATTGGGAGAGGTCGATAATTTTTTTAACGATACTACATAGATATTTTTAAAAAAATTTAAAACGCACAGTTTCAAGATTTAAAATCTAAAATTTAAAATTTAGTTCTGCCCCTGTTTTTCCCTATATGTAGGGGATTTGTAGCACTTTTCTTACATTTAAGATTTTCTATTTTAGTTTCACTCTAACAGTTTCTCTATTTTTAATCAATCTCTTCTATTATTTATAGTTTTTTATTTATATTTGTTCATTGCATGACGATATTCTATTATTTGTATTTTATAATTTTATTTTTTGTTTTATTTTTTAAATTTAAAACTTGTTCAATTGCTTTATTTTTAAATGTAGGGGATGGGGTAGGAAACGGTGTTTTATCTCCCACATATAAATAAGTTAAAAATAGGTGTAGAAAGTCCTACAATTTAAGGGATATGATAGGGAATATGTTGGATACTAATTGCACTAATCCCCTCCCTACATGTAAAATAAATATGCATGTAGTGAGTCTCTTGGAGATGGCCTTACGACATACATGATTTTGATATTTGACAAGGTGCAACTTGTCTGAAACCTGTAACATGGCCTAACAATTGCAGTCACATCAAGTTTGGATCAGGAAAGGAGAATATCATATAGGAAATTAAATGATAAAATTAAATCATGTTTAGATTGGATAATTTAAGCAAATGAGAATATCATGAAGGATTATGTGTGTCTTTCATTTGGATTAAGAAGAAAATGGGAGAAATATATAAATTTTATGTGTAAAATGACTTTATGAAAGATACTACCACTCCTTTCTCTCCATTTTACTCCAAATTGGGGGAAAGAAAAAAATGGGCTTGGGAGAATTGCTTTGACCTCTCCACTTCCTTCCTTGATGGAAAACTTCCAAAACAAATAAAAGAGAGAATTTTATAATCTCTCCCCTTACCTCCATTCCCTTCAATCCAAACAGACTCTTTTATGGTGTCTATGTTCATATTAACACATATGCTAGCTATTGGATTTGTAACGGACTCTGATCTCAGGATGCTAGCCTCAATGTCATAAAAAATAAAAAAATAAAAATAGCTCAATTAATTTTAAACGTTTGTTTATTTTGATATTTTGATTCTAAACATTTCAAATCAGACATTTTAGTCCTAAACATTTTATATAAGGAATACCGTTAGTCCATTAACTCATTTATGTTAAATTTGTTTCGTTAAGATCACGTGATTAACGTTATTCGCATGTCGCATGTTAAAAAAAAAAAAAGCATACAAGTTTAAATTTAGGAGAATTGGAGATTAGTGATATTTTGTGAAAATGAATTGTAAACTAAATGACCAATTTAACCTTGTATTTTTTTTTTTTGTACGCGCAACGTGTAAATCACGTGACTTTAACGGAGCAAATTTAACAAAAATAAGCTAATGGACTAACAGTGTCTCTTATGCAAAATATTTGGGACTAAAATATCCGATTTGAAACGTTTAGAACTAAAATATCAAAACACGCAAACGTTTGAAACTAATTGAGTCATTTTCCCTAAAAATAATTAAAGTATAACCTGACCCTACTCTCCTCAACCCTCTAAAATGTAAAGCTTTCTATTTTTGGGCAATTTGCTGAACTTTTTAGAGCCCGAAGCACTATTTTGACATCTTTTAACTCAAAAGTGGTGAACCTCACGTATTTTTTTCATTAATAGTGTTACTTTTTAAGGTATGGGGCTCTAAAAAAGTATAAAAATGCCCAAAAATAAAAAAATTTACATTTTAAAACCCATCATTAAAGATGGCCTAATATCGTTCTTAGCTTCCAAGTCTCAACGACTCTCACTTCTCTTAATTAAAGTCTTTTAAGTTTCTAAAGTCATTGTCATGGCTTAGTTACTGTCCCTGTCAGAGGCGAATCTATACTAAGCGGTGTGGGTGGGGGTTACCTTCACTATCTGCATAAATTTTTTTAGAATCTCTTGTGATTTTCGGATATCTTTCCTTTATAAAAAAGTATTTATCTCCACTTACTTTGTTACAAAAATACTTAGTAACAAAATAAACCCCACCCACACACATTTGTGTAAGCAAACAGCCGAATGCCCAACAAAAGAACAACCCGTCCTATTCACTTCCTGATTTAGCATGCTACCTTTCTTTCTTCCTTTTCTATAGAACAGGATATGAAGAAAGTGATGGGCAGTAAAATCAAGTTATGTTACTGAGTGCCAGTCTGAAAATTTTAGGAAACACCCATTAAAAGCACCTGTAAAAAGGTGAGAAAGTATACATGTAGTACACCATAAGAGAGTAAAAATATACTTAAAAATGAGTTAGATGGAGATGCTCGGGCTTACGAATGAAAAGGATAAAAAGAAGTTGGCTTGCATAATGCCGATTGTCATATTTAGTCGCACGCATGTTCCATATACATTTCCCTATTTCATAGTTGTTGATGTATGAAGCTCAATAATTGAAATCACTTTTACCGTTGCCGAGATAAGAGATATAGATAAGGATCACTCGGAAAGAATTGAACAAATATATTAGGCCAAAATTACAACAATGGCAAAGAAAAAGGAAAAATTACTCTATACCTTTGATTAATTACAACATCAACCGTTAGTATCTTAGAGGCAGTCTTGATAGTTGAGAACTGCTTTCAGATGAAGTAAGAGGTACCGTAGAGAATTCTGAATCCGGATGCTCAGGACGCAGGAAGTTTCCTCGTGAAAATATAGGGCCTGGGTTTTGGTCGAGAGGAGGATTTGATCTTAAGAAACTGAAAGGGCCACGAGCCATATTGGTTGTTGCTTGATCGGGCAACGGTGGAGCCGTGTTAGCGGCATCTGGAGTACCTTTGCCTTGGTCTCCCTGGGATCTATTGGCAGCTGCTTCAGACTCCCTCTTTTCTCTTTCAGTCTCCGTGAGAAGAAAATCCACCCACAGATCTGCAAAGGACTGAACATATTGCCCAGCAGGAATTACAAGTCGATTCAAAAGAAAGACTACAACACGCGCAGAGGGCATTAACAGAGATAATCCCAAGTTGGGCTATAAATCAAGAATGCAGAATGGCATGTCACAAAAATGTTTAGCTATCATCTCCCGCCAAAGAACTCTATCTATTAGCATAATTCTATCGTTGGAATATGAGCAAGTGGAAAATTATAAGCCATAGGCAGCCGAATCCAGAATTGGAGCGTATCAATAGTGGTAATGATGAGGTTGTCAGATTAACTCTCTGAAGGAACAGCGCAGAATGGTGAGAACCAGATATAGCCAAACAAAGAACTATTGCACTTGATTTGAGTATGGTCTACTACATCATCATTGTAGTCATATCCATCACGTACACGGTCAAGGGTGGAATCGGGATTTTACTTAGTTGGGGCTAAAAACATACAATTGAACACTCAAATATGAACAATTCTCGACAGGAACGAATGACGTCGCATGATCCATATAGCCGACCCCACCTAGTGGAACAAAACTTAGTCTTGTTTTTTTTAGTTTCCTCCAGTGGGGGCTATTTTTTAGTCTAAAAATACCTTAGAAATACCCACACTTCTAAAAATACAGGTCCAACTCACTCGTTAATAACTTTGCTTTTGGGGTCAAAGGGCATTCCGCCCATGTACACGGTATCCAGGCTTCAGTGCAGAAAATAGCACTCGTGTAGAAAGACCAAAAAAGTATTGATGATCTTCAACCATGCAGAGAATCTTCCAATAGGTTCAGAGAGTTTACAAGCAAATTAGCTTGCAGCATCTTTAAGAGAGAGACTGAGGGCGGGTCAGGAACAGACAAGAATGATATCGCTAAGTGTGGTGGACATGTTTGATCGCATTTAGTAGTCACTACTCACTAAGCCATTCATTATAGAACGCAATAAAAGCCCACTGAAAGAAAGACCTAAGAAGCCAAATAATTGTGCAGAGGACATACCTGGTTGTCAGAAGCAATACTTGGAGGAGCTTCACCCGAACTACCACCTAAGATACCACCAACCAGTCGGCCAGGAAGACCCAAAACACCCCGAACAACACCTTTACCTGCTCCTTGCTGGGCAAGGCCTATCCTCTGTTTGTCTTCATCAGAAAACCCAAGCATGCGAACCATAAGATCAAGAACCTGACACGTATCATCATAAGAATGTAATAATAGTATTAGTTAACATGTTTGAAACTAATAACCTCATGTAACAAATCAGTTTAGTTGGAAACTTGACCCAAGCATTCAAATGAATTGCTCATGTGTACAACTCCTTTCAAGCGCTAAATATGTATAGAGTTGTCCATCTTTTCCCACACATACTGAGTGTAGAATCTATGTGCAATACAATGTCTATTAAGTGATATAATCATACCTCCTTGCTGTGGTTTCTCTGGAAGTAGGTCACCAGTAATTTGATCACAATACGCCTGCCAATGATACAACTTATTACGATTTTGCAGTTTCATCTAAACAAAAGGTAAAATTTAACAGAACTTAGAAACATTTTTGAACAGTGAAACCTTCCCCCTTCCCCTTCCCCTTATCCCTCCCCCTCCCCTACAAAAAGGAAAAGTTCGTAGAAAGCATTACATTCCTTATATTATGTTATTAATAAATTACATAGAAAGCATTATTCCTAATAATAATAATTGTCATAAGTGCTAAAAGACCATCATGAGTATAATTATGATCCAAAAATATCCACTCAGACTCATCTCCAAAAGGGAATATATAAAGCAATCTGACTTTCCCATTTAAGCTAAAAATTTAAAAAAGTGAATTTTGATTCAGACCCAAGAAAAACAAAAGACTGGATATATCCTGGCCAGAGAATTACATATGAATGGAATTCAACCTGTGCAAAGATCTGACGTGATAAACAAATTCAAAATTCACAAAAACTAACCGGTCAACATAATAATCAGAGTCCATAGACATCCTATTCAGTCTTGTCATGCTTTGCTCAAGAGCACGGCGTAGTTTTTCATTGTCTTCCTCAAGCTTCTTCACTCTGTTTTTCCCATCAGCAAGTGTCCTCTCAAATTGTGAAAGCTTAGATAATAGCTCTTCCTTCTCTCTCTTTGATGTTTCTGCTTGCTGGTATGCATTCTGGAGGAAAGGTAAAACACTTTTACACTTGACTGAAAATATACTATGACTTAGCATCAACAACTTGATTTGCTTCATATTAGCCACAGTTTCCAATACGCATGAGTTTCTAGGCAACCCACAAATTACTATTACCGATTTCATCAATAAAGCATATAACAGGTGCCAGTAATGGGCGAAGAATCAGCAGTCATTCAACGCCCTACACTCCATGGATGCACATTTTCTTGCTGAGTCAAAAAATATAAAGATAGAAGTCCAATCTTCTACAAGATAATTCAGAAGGGAAACAAAGAAACCGCCATGAACACGCATATAATGGATAGCATTACAAGTACTTTACTAATATAAGAATGTAAATATATACAGAGGTTTGCACACCCCTGTAAAACACCAGAGAGAGAGAGAGATCAGAACTTCATTACGATATCAACAAGAGGAAACTACACCTTTAAAAGCTCGGAAAGTCTAGCTGATTCTTCTTTAGCAATAGCAAGTTCTTCTCCCAGACGTTCCTAAACAAGATAAGAAAACACATGATGACACCTCAAACCAGATTACTACAACTGCAGATATCTAGCAAATACAGTTACATTTCATCTTTCTTTCAATTAGAAATAAATAGATGTATAATTTACCTTTGCTTCAATTTCAGCATAGGTCTGCCCAAGAGCAGTTTGAAGATTAAGAATTTCAACATTCTTTGCCTCTATGGTACTCATACAGCTGGCCAGTTTTCTATTTAGCTCATTGACGCTTTCCTTAGACTTCTTGATTTCATTGTTATTCAAAAGTTTGACTTCTTCCTGACTAGCAATTGCTTGCTTAAGAGCTTTCTCCAAGTGTAAAATTTGAGCTCTTTGATAATCATTTTTTTCTCGTAGCTCTTCAATGAGCTTGCTGTCCTCGTCCATTTTTTCTGATTCTTCAGATGCCTGGAAGTATTGAAGCAAAAAATAGAATCTTCAGGTTCAAGTCCAGAAGTCTTGTAACCTCGATTTCGTGTAAAGTCCTAAATACTAGAGAGGTGATGCTGGTGAAAAATAATAAGATTGGAAGACCATTATCTTTAGAACTCATTTTTTAATTGCAGGTCTCATAACCAGATATAAGGATATGAAACCGCAAAAGTATAAGAATAAGCCCACAGTGCAGTCCTTTCAATCTTCAAAGAAGACAAAGTTTACACACAGAAGATACATCCAAACCCTTTTAAAAGTTCAGAAGTGTGAAAGTTGAAGCACATAAGTTGGTATATATCTTCAATTTTCTTCAGTACTGTGCCATTAACAGCAACAGAATTCCATGAATTTAGGCACATCATTCTCTGAATTTATACTTAACACTCGGCAAATCTATTACCAGGGGTTATGGACCATAAGCTTCAACATATAGTGCACATGAAACTACATGACCAAAAAGTTGAATGTCAAGAAAGTTATTGAAACAATGGTTCTTTTACGCAAATGCAATAAAGGTTTTAAACAAGTAACCTTCTCTAGTAGATGCTGCTTAAGACGTTTGAGTTCTTGTAATGCTTTATCCCTTTCTCGGCGCATTTCCAATAAATCTTTCTCCAATCTCTGCAAAGATAGCTCCATTTGTTCCTTAAATATTTCTGATGACTTCTTTTCCTGAAAAACATTATACACACGATATAAGAACCGTTGTACAAGTGTATAACCACAAACTGAGCATCTATACAACAAGTACTTGGGGATATTTTATATCAGAATAAGAAAATAGAAGAAACAGATACAAGATGCAGACCAATGGTAAAAAAACAGCAAATTGGAAAAGAGATCTCTTTACTCCATACCCTCCCCAACAGAGGGCACCCACCTCATTCAAATGCTTACTCGAGAGCTCTACTTCACCAGATAAAGTTCTGTCTCCTGAAGAAATTTGAGTTGTCTTTAAGGCAGCCTCAAGATTATTTTTCTCAGACTGCAAAAACAAGATAACAAAAAGGAAATAAGCTCCAACATTATCAATATACCAAAGTATTCAGATGTAATAGTACAGAAATAAACATGAACGCAATTTAATAAATAAGAGATTAAATATCAAGTACATGAGCCGATATGCTTGGCTAGAAAGAATTGAGCTAAAGATATCAACCTTAAGATGACTGTTCTCCTTCTGCAGCGCTGTAATTACTCTTTTCAAACTCTCCACTGAGTCATCTGTCCTTTCATTGCCTCTCCTGTGCAACACCATTTGCAGTTGGCTTATTTCTGCTGACTTTTGATTTAGATCATCCCGAATCTTCAACATCTCTGTGGATGCCTGAGAAAGAAATGGAAAGGATCCTTTCATGAAAATTCTGAGCCATAAAAGAGGTGCATAGAATATTTCAAAGGTCATGCATTATATGGCTCTAAGGTATTGCAAGACAATAATGGTTATAAATGCATATAAAACTCAGCAGCAGTAATGTAAAAATTCACAAACTCATATAATCACATGACAGATGGCAACGAACAGAACAGAATTCTCAAATATGTTGCTGTTGTGCATTGAACTTTAGATAAAGGAGCAAAATGTTTACCAGTTTCAAATACAGTTCTTTAATTTAATCAGATTATCTTGTATCCCAAGAAATACAAAACATATAAAATCACATTCCAATTCCATTATATGGCTTTAACAGGTGACAAATGAACAATGCTCATTAACTCTATTGAAGAAAGGACAACTACTTACTTTATCCTTGTCCACTTTTAATAGTTTCAGCTCCTGCTGAATTGATTCTTTCAACTTCTGTTCCTCTACAAAAGAAAATGACGCATCAGATATGTGCAAGAAAATATTGAAGTACTAAAAAAACCATAGTCATTATGAAACTACCTTGTAATTTTAGTTGTATGTTCGCCAACTTCCCACGTTCTTTTTCAAGTTCCATTTGCAGTTCTTTCATTTGTAACTCATGTGTCGATTGTATAGCTGCCAAAGACCTATTCTTCTCTTCTAGTAAGTCTGAAAGCTCCTAGAAGGCATTGACATATTATCTGTCAAGTTCATATGTTACAGACAAATGTAATGATAAAAACAATAATATTACAATTTCGGTAAGGAAGAGGAAGGATAATGTGTCCACCATGTGAGAACAGAACACCATTTTATATGAGATATTCGGCCTGGGACAAATAAAATTAAGTGAAAGCATTCTCTTGTAATACAGATAGCCACGTATTTAACGCAGAACAATTATGACAAGTGAGCTATAGACACCAGTTGGAATATCAACAAGGTAGATGGTAAAATAACCACACGTGTCAATTGACAAGTGTACTAATGATGACATGTGTACCTTTTCGTTGCCTCTAATTCCATTGCTTAATCCATCCTGCTTGGGAACACTTCCATTTGTTGTAGGGCTCCCAAGGCCACGATTCCTGCCAATACCTTTATTTTGGCGGTTGGGTGACTGATCATTACTTCCCTAAACATATTCCAAACATCAGCCAACAGCTAACAAAGAATTTAAGTACTCTCTTCATGAAATCACTATAGAGAAACTTTTCAAGAAAAATTCTCTTTCATTTTGTCACTCCCTTTCTACTGAGTGGACCAGGTGGGGTTCCTTTTCTAGAGAAACAAAAAGAGAATGTAATTTGGCTTCCAACGGTTTGAATATCATAAACATGTTCATAGTATCAGGTGCATCAACTGAAGATAAAATATAAGATAATGGTCAGATATATATACGCGAATTCAGTTGGCAAGCTATACATGCGACTTAGGTTGGTTAATAGGTAACTGACAAGTCAAAGAACTTTATGTTTGTATGCTGATCATTTCAGACATCAGAAAACTACGGCATTGAACAATTCTAAGCTAAGATATGTGATGGAAAAGTCACATAATTAACAATTTTACATATCCAGGACCCAATCTGAAAGATATTGAAATCAATAAATTTCACTACTGATGCAGTTCTATTTTCCACAGGACAAATGTCACTGGATAGATTGTGATTAAGGACTACATATCCTAAATACTCTCTATCACTTGCTCACCTTGATGAATATAATAACCATAGTAGTGCCTAATCAATAGCATAGTAGAGAGCATCTAAAAGATTGATACCAAAAATGCTCCAGCAAATCTGAAAGCAATTACCATCAATTGTTCATAAAACTTTTTTGCGATGAGTCCCTTTTACAATCATTTCACCAACTTAGACAGGGAAGCTGAGCTTCTGTCACCGAATCAGCCACTGCAGTTTTTACAATCGCACCATCACTGGATAACTACTATAACCACCTCTGAACTGCCTTCTGGTTATCTTCTTAATCTCCTCAAGACTCCAGCACTACAATCATGGATATGCGTTATGTATGGTGTATCCATGTATACTGAGAAGATGTTTATTCCATTGGCTGAGTTATTTATACCAAATTTTCATCAGCCATCATGCTATTTAGTTTGTACCTTTGTACATTGCAGAAGGCTTCATATTGGTACAGCTATTGTTTGCAATATAAGATATACCTAATAGCTCAGCTAGAAGGGTTACTAGGTAACCACCAAATCCCAAGTAGTAGAAGCCCTAAGATTCTAATCCAACTCAAGGCAGAATATGACGGAAGTAACACAGAAGATACCAGAATACAGATTTGAGAAGTTATGGTGCTAATGTCTCACAACCATGAAGCAAAAAATTAGATAAAAAAAATTCAAGTGTCTAAACAAAATCCATATTTACAGAAACACATTAAATATAATTAATTTCAGAACATGTAATGAAGTCATTAACAGCTACCTTGAGCGTGTTTCTAGATGCATTAAGAGCAGCATTTGTCGTTTGCAGATTTTGCTTCAATAAGCCATTTTCTTCATTCAATCTTGAAATATGATCCTGCAATGTTAAACTCTTTAGTAGGTGAAGATGTCAATGGCAAGAATTCCTCGTGCATCCAACCAGAAAGCTGTAACTATAACCCAAGCTAGTGGGTCACAAAAATTGTTCCTAGCTATACCAAACATTCATTCATCCATAATTTAAGATATAAAAGCTAGTTGAAAATGAATAACAGTCAGTTGTCCTTAGATAGCACATCCCCAGGTTATAAGCCATGCAGCTCAGTGGTCCAAGTCGAACATCAGTGATATTGTTTACAGGAAACAAAAGCCAGTAAAACTTGAAATTGTTTATGAAAACTGAATAACTGCAGGTTAATACATGTAAGTGAACTCCCAGAACCAATCCATCTACCCAGCTAAACAAGATCCTAACACATGATTGAAGAAAGTTCAAATGAGCTCATATATCCTCGGTGAGAAACCAATGGAGTTAGATAGCAGACTGACTGGAACATTCAATATTTGTTTAAATGTTAAAATAATAAACTTCAGTTGTGATTCATCTGGATTTAATTAGTAACACAAAATGTCAGCGATGATTCAACCAAGTTAGGTTTAGAACTATGAGAAGTAATCAGAAAAATAATTCAAATGTCCCTTCTAGCATGCTCCTTCCTTACAGATTCTTGATATAGGACAGACTACAAAAGCCTCAATAAATCCAAACACTTCATCTGCAGTAACCGGTGTAACAAAGCAGCATGCAGAAGACAAACAAGGATCAGCAGAAAGAGTGATCCAAGCTAATGCATAGCATTGCTAGCATCATAGCCTAAGTACAACACGATATCTTGAATTAAATGTCGAAATCATACTGCAATATTCATAATAGTATGGATACTATCAATCTGTGAAAAAAAGCAAACCACTCTGCCACTAAGTTGTTGAAAACAGATTATTCCAAGCAAAAGTGCAAGAATCACATTCTGTTAGCTTTCTGTTCCTCTTTCTGTTTTTTCTTCTTCTTTTCTGCATTGTACGGACAGTACATTCCATAAATAATAAGAAAGGGGAGAAAAGTGAAAAAAGAAAAAAAACACCTACCTCTTTTTCTTTCAATAAAGCTGCATAATTAACTGACAACGCCTTAATTTCAGCCTCAGATTCTTGAAGTCTTTTAATTTGTGCTTTGTATTGTTCAATCTGCGAAATCACAACCAGAAAAGCCCACAATTAAGAAAGAGATTCCAGATTTCAAATCAATTCTAAAACTCAGTTTGGGAGAGGCACAACAAGTCATTATTAGAAGATTCCAGGCGCAACCCATGTAGAATGTATGAGAAAATAAATACCACCAGAACTAGAAACAAGCCTAATTGATTTACATTTTCAAATGAGCAAAAGAAATTATCCCAGAGGGAACCTTCATTTTCTCTTAGCCGATTATATATCCCCTTTCCAATCATTTGGCGTCCTCTTTTCTCCTTTCTTTTTCTTTTTGGGTCCCTTTCTCTTGAATTAATTAGGATTTATAGGATCATTCTTTCGACCGAGACCCGTAATTTCTTCTTGTACCAGTCTCATCATTACTTAGGCAAACATTGTTACCCTTAGACACTTTCATTATCCAATAGAAACTTCTCAGCCCTCCCATCATTCCAGGCCTAAAAGTTCCATACCATATTCACAAATCCTCTCATCATCTCCCGGTCTCCTAATTCATGCCCTTAATGTTCCACTCTATAGGTTTAAATAGTTCTACATCTGAATACTGAATAATTCAAAAACCTGCAGTTTCCACTCTAATAATGATTCGTATCAAATGCTCCCTTAATAATGAGCCTGATAAAGGAATAAAAATTAATCTTACTCCTAAAGTATCCTAACTGGCAAAGGATAAAGGTTCCCCTGACAATTTCAAAATAACCCCTATGTTTACGTAATTCCACCCTAGCATACCTGCTTCATGATATTTTCGTCGAAAAATAAAAAATTTGTTAATAGAGAAGAGAAGATACAAAGGAGAGGACCAATAGTCCTCTATTACAAAAGCGTAAAGTCAAGAAAAGTAACAGCTATAAAGCCAGATGTATGCAGCATTCCAACTGAGTTGTGGGTCAAGTGAGGCCATGCCTCTGAAGAAAGCTACACCTTTCCAACTGAGTTCTACCTTAATTTGTGGCAATACCCTCGAATTTGTCCCATATCCAACAAATTGGAGGATTCAGAGCAAATTTGCTCTGGAATATGCTACTTCAAATTTATTAGTAACTTGCACACAAGGAATGTATAAACTGAATATTCAATAGTGCTCAAATATAAAGTTGTAAAAAAAAGCTTAAAATTCATGCCGAGGAAAATCATCCATGTAGGCATACATTTAAATTATCATTAAAACCGAAGGCAAAAATATATGGGTTGCCAGGTTTAAAGAAAACATTATATCACATAGACATATCTTGGCATCCATTTTGTCATCTACGATCTGGTCGATCTGAGTCTAGACAAAGTGGTTCCTCAAAAATGATGGCTCTCACAATCACATTCAGCACCTTGGTACCCAAGATGTCACAAAGTTACCCATACAAAGGGGCAGAATTTGGTGCTCTATCAAAAGAACAAATACCAAAATGCAATGAATTCAACCATAAAGTATCTGGTCAACCAATGAAGCAGCTATGCTACATTGTTCATTTAAAATATATATGGTACACAAAAATAAGTAAAAGATAAATTTCTAATGACACGAGACAGATAAAATGTTCTTGACTCGAGATTTGCAATCAACGTTTTCCATTACCTAAAGAAACAGGTTGAACATTTTAAAACACCGACTCCATCGAAAGCAGAAAGAGCAAGCCCTCCGTAACTACTTCTAAGAGATTGGGCATGCATTACCATGAAATCAGCGGCACCTTGAATCATCAACCTCAAAGGCAGCTTGTGTCATACAACAGCAATATTTTCCTGCTCCTAAGTTAAACATAATATGGCAACCCACAGCACCTCTATTTCTTCCCTGATTCATGCAAGTAAATGCAAAACATCATATATCACACGATAGGGACCTACGTTTCTTCACTCAGCAGAAACCTAATTCTAGATCCAAGTAGTTCATGTAAGCAAGCTCATGCACAGGCATAATGACGTGAAGCTCCACTAGATCAAATATAAGTGGTGCTCAGGCACAAGTTCCTATGTCGTGAATCCCTTGGCCCTTTACACAACCAATACTCTGAATAGCATCCAGGTTCCTTATTTTCCCCTTCTATTGCCCACTGTTTCCATCCTCCTGAACTTGTTAGACAACTTAAAGTGAAGTTCCTCTACTTTCTCATATTGACCCCCTTTTAATGTAGATGCAACCTCACATGAAAAAGTGCAAGAATTTTTCACTTTACAAACTTTTAAAGCAGACCACTCATAGAAGCCTAAATCTTTTCATGACCTGCAGCTCCCAACAGTGAATATTGTAACATCCATCTTGTCTCCCATGGATGAATTCAGTCTTAAAAATGCAATCCAAAAGAAATTAAAACACTTGCTCCATGTTTCAGTTATATAACTGTCTCAAAGTTTCTATTTCCCGACAATATTCAATCTATGCAGTTGAGCTACCAATTTCCGAACTCAGCTCGTCTCATGCCGCAATGATACGGTATCATCTACATTGAACTTCCAGCCCATTATTTCGATTTAAAACTTTGTCTATGAAGTTTGTGCATATAATCAAATAACTTAGTCAAAACTAACCTACCATAACTGTGACGGACAATATACGATAAGAAGCACCTTATTGAGCATAACCTACTTCAACAACCTTTTTCCCCTTCAACTTATCACTTGAATGCACACTATCCGACAAGTAATCTATCAACTCAAAATCATCCCTAATAATATACAATTGGTCAATCTCTTCCACACACACATCCTACTACATGCACAAGTGGCAACACAAATTTAACTGCCCCGTGATTTAAATTACACCACGACACAATATTCATCGACCCGTGATTTAAATTACACCACGACACAATATTCATCGAACTCAATACATCAACTCAATGACTCTCACCGTCATTCAACCAATATGATGTAATAAGATCCCAATCCATTATCTATCACTACTCAAAATTTCTTACACGTATTCTCATCTAACCAAAAACAATAACAATACTAAATAAAACCTTAATTTTTCAAGTCAAAAACACACCAAGCCAGAAAAGAGAAAAACAAAACACAACAGAAAAGTAAAAATTGATGAATTAGTAAATGAATTAGATAAGCATCTGTATCAATATATGCACACAGGTATACAGGTAGGAATGCATAGATATAAACACACACACAAAAAAAACACACAGAAACTCACAGAGACAAAAAGATATATGTTAAAGCTCTATCTCTCTCTCTCTCTCACACACACACATATATAAAAGCTCACACGCATACACATATAAACGCAAACACACACACACACAAATATATATACCTCAGAATCGTAAGGAGAATCGAAGCCATTGACGGAAGGAGAATGTGTCGGTGACTTTGAAAGAGAAAATCGGTGAGAAAACCTTCGATCAGAGATGGAATTATCGCTTCCATGACTTGAATTATACATCGCTAGCTCTTCATCGTCCTCATCATCGTGCACATCCAACGCGATTTTGTTCAAATTCTCCTTCAAATTAGCAATCGACCACATCATCCGTTACCAAACGCAACCAAAAAGAATTTTTTTTTATATTTTTTTAACTCGAAATTATTTTAATTTGATGCAAAAAAAAAATAATAATAATAAATTATTAATTCGGTGAGGAGGTTGAATTGAAAGGTTTATGAAGAAGCATAAGGTAGATCTGAGAAATGAATATAAATTACGAGGAAAGCTTTCTTACGTTTTAATCGTTAAATAAAAAAAATTAAATTGAATGAGTTTAATATTTATATTAAAGGATTTATGACGTGGATAATAATAGAAAGTGACGGGTGATGTAATAAGTCGTAGATTGGGCCTGTTTCTGGGATCTGAAGTTTTGGTTTAATTGTGTGCTGAAACTGGCCTTTCTATTGTATGTTGGCCTAATAGAAGTGCTTTTCTTCTTTTATTAAAGAGCAAATGTTCCTATTAGTCTTTAACATTTGTTGTAATATCTTGGCTCCTGACCTATAAAAATAAATATTTTAGTCTTTAAAGTTAATTTAGTGAGATAGAATTAATCTAGATAGTAAAATTCGTTTATTTTTTGACAATTTTATCACATGATTAACACATTATTATAATAAATTATAACAATTACGTACCAATTTTACCATCAACTATAATGAATTATAACAGTTATGTGTCAGTCATATGACAAAGCAATCAAAAAATAAACAGATTTTGCTATCGAAATTGACAATATCCCACTAAATTAATTTGAAAGACTAAAAAAATTATTTTTAAAAATCAGGGACCAAAGAATCACAACGACAATATTAAATACTAATAGGGGCATTTGCTCTTTAATATTAAATTGCTTTCTCAAGGAATTTCTTTTACAATTGGTTAGAGGTAACACTTCTTTTACAATGGTGGAGTTTAGTTAGTTGTAACCCTTCTAGAGATAGTGTGATGAAATTGCTCTTACAAAATTATTGATTCGACACTTTTTACTACTCTAGAATTCACTCTTAATTGACTTGATACATATGTGAAAGTCTACCGTTATACTCAAAAGTTTATCAATTAGTGATTGAATTTTATCAATTAGGTTCTTATATCATCCAAAAATTTCGTTAATTGTATAACAGTATTAAACTAGAAATTAAAATTTAGTTATTAGACGGTCGACTAAAGCCTAACTTTTATCCCGTCAAGATCCCAATATGGTTGCTACTTGCTTGGGGAAAACCTTTTAATGAGCAAGGAATAAGACTTCTCAATAGAAGAACAAGTTTAAGGCAAGATTCTTGAATAATTAGAAGAGAATTGAATTTCTGAAAAAAGCAATTATCTATTCTTCAAGACCGACAATCAAAACTAGAAAGTTGTGGAGCACCTGTTGACTGAGATTGACAAATTATGGGAAAAAGAAGAGAAATATTGGGCTATGAGAGCTAGATTTAAATGGCTTCAAGGGGGGATAGAAATTCTGCATTTTTTCATGCTACCATACTCCAAAGAAGATCAAGAAATAGAATCATGAGACTCAAAAATTCTGAAGAAGAGTGGATTGAAGATCCAGAAGAAATTAAGAGTGTGATCCAAGAAAATTTCAAAGCTATTTTTGCTTCAATTGGCCCCCGAGCATTTGATCAAATTCTCCAACATGTGAACCCAATTGTTACGAATGAAATGAAAGAAGAATTGATTCGAGAACCAACTATGGAAGAAGTTAAACTAGCTACATGGAGTCTTGGAGGAGCAAAAGCCCCGGGACCAGATGGTTTAACTATGGAAGAAGTTTAACCAGCATTTCTTGGAGCATCCTTTGAGTAAATTCGGTTTTCACCAAATATGGGTTAAAATTGTCATGAATTGTGTCTCATCAGTATCTTATCGAATCATGGTTAATGGAGAGCCCCTCCCAGCTTTCAAGCCAAGTCGTGGATTGAGGCAAGGTGGTCCTTTGTCTCCTTTTCTCTTTTCCATATTAGCAGAAGTACTATCGAGCCTGATTAAACATCAAATCAACATTAGAGCCCTAAAAGGTATGAAACTTGCAAGATGTTGCCCAGTATTATCTCATTTACTATTTGTTGATGACTTTTTGTTCCTTAACAAAGCTAATGTAAATGAAGCATATGGCATTAAAGCAGCAGTGTACCACTCTCCTTCTAAGCATTCCCATTCTTTCATCATCAACCCCGAACAATCTAAAAGTGAAACTCAGTTAATTTACTTGTGGTACAATGAAGAGGTCTCCATCAAAGAGGCATACAAAACATGCGGCCTGCTGCAATGGACAGGTTTATATCTTTGGGAATTCTTGAAATATATCAATGTTTATTTGTGGGGAAAAAAATGTAAAAACTAGTAGTAGGATTTAATCTTGAATATCAAGATTTTTAAAAAATAGACATAAATGATTTATTATCTGCATCTGTTCTTAAAAGTTTTATTTGAGAGTTATATCAATGAGGCCTGCTGCAATGGACATGTACATATGTTTATAAACTATTGAAGGAAATTTAATTTTTTTTGTCGGAAAAAGGATGTAAAAACTAGTAGTAGGGTAATCTTGAATATCAAGATTTAAAAAAAATAGACATAAATGATTGATTATCTGCATCAATTTTTAATAGTTTTACTTGAAAGTTATATCAATGAGACCTGCTGAAATGGACAGGTACATATGTTTGTGAATTACTGAATGAAATCAAATGTTTTTTTTTTTGGGGGGTGAAAGAAAGTCAAAACTAGTAGTAGGGTAACCTTGAAGATCAAGATTCAAAAAAATAGACATAAATGATTGATTATCTGCATCTATTTTTAAAAGTTTTACTTGAGAGTTATATCGATGAGAGTCAAATTAGTTGTACTATTCACTGCAGTATTAAAATTAAAAGTGAAGTATGAGAAATAGAAATTTGAGGAAGAGCAGCACTCACAACTTGTGGAAGAAGCAAAGAAAGAAGAGAAATGCAAAAAAGTCAAAACTGAATCACCTTGCCTTTGCTGATGACCTGTTAATCTTCGCGAAAGCTCAACCAAGCTCAATTGTTCTCATCAAGAAAGCTCTGCTCATCTTTTCGAAGCTCTCGGGACTCCACATTAGCTATGTTAAGAGTGAAATTTTTATCGCTAGTTGTTCAAATGGCTTTAGAGCTCACATCAGTCATCTCATTGATACGGGCAAACTTCCTATCAAATATCTCAGTCTTCCTCTTGTTACAGCCGAACTCAGCAAACAAGCCTGTTGCTCTTTAACTTCGAAGATCACTGCCAAAGTTGATCACTGGACAGTGAAATACCTTTCTTATGCAGGTAAGGTTCAGCTTATTAACACTGTTCTCCATATCTTTACCTACTATTGGTGTAATGTTTTTGTTATTCCTAAGGGAGTAATTAAAGACATTGAAAGGAGGTTAGCGGCTTTCCTTTGGAATAATGGTGGGGAAAGTGCTAAGGGAGCCAAAGTTGCGTGGAATGATGTCTGTCGACCCAAAGACGAAGGAGGATTGGGTATTTGTAGACTTCTGGATGTCAACAAAGTTGCTAAGTTGAAACTTTTCTGGCATACCTATACAGAGAAGCAATCTCTTTGGGGCTATTGGGTCAACATTGTTTTCTTGGATAAGCAAAGCATATGGAGCATTGATATTCCTAACAACGCTTCATGGTCATGGCGGGAGATCCTGAAATGCAGACCTTGCGCCTCACAGTTTATTAAGCACATTGTTGGTGACGGGAGTAACACCTTTGTTTTGTGGGATAGTTGGCTGCCTTGTGGAAAAATTTCAGACTTTATGAGGCTTCACAATATTAACATCCCTGCTCGTCTCATAAATCTGAAAGTGGCTGAATGTATCAATGGGAATTAGTGGCAGTGGCCTAGAGAGTTGGCATTTATTAATGATCTTTCCCCTGGTACACCTTACCCGCAAAGGCATGACCGCCTTATGTGAAGGACGAATCATACCGGTAATTTCTCTAACTTCAATACTTGGAATTCTATTCGTGAGTCTTCAGTGAAAATGCAATAGGCTGACCTTATCTGGAATAGGATTACTATTCTAAGACAAAGCTTCTGCTCATGGCTGGCCTGTCTTAACCGTCTGCCGACTAAACTTTGGCTTCTTTCTTGGGGAGTTACAAATGAGGCTAAGTGCTTATTTTGCTCAGTTGGGCAGGAAAGTAGAGATTATTTATTCTTTCAATGCTCCTTCACTCGGAGAATTTGGTTATTCTGTGCTAGGAAGCTTATATGTGGCAACCTCAATCTTGATTGGGATCACCTTCTTGATAAGCTTGCAAATACTTGCAGGAGAAAATGTTTGAGATCAGACTTCATCAGAGTTACATTTTGTGCATGTCTCTATCATATTTGGATTGAACGCAACAATCGAATCCACAATATGACCGCGAGTATGGAAGAACATATTATTAACAATATTATTTTGGATGTTAGAGAGAAAATTTGTATTCAACGTAAATATAGAGATATCTTAGAGAATAATATTTTGTGTACATATTGGAACATCAGTTTCCTTTGAACTGATTGTCTGCTCTTATATTTGTTTTTGGTGTGGAATGAAATGACTTACTTGCCTAGCAAAAAAAAAAAAAAGAAGATAAACTTCAAAGGTATGAGACAGAGGAGAAAATTAAAGAATGTTAGAGTACTTAGTCATATCAATGTATTAGCTGTTAACATTGCCAGCTGTAATTAGTTGTAGTTAGATATATTCAGCACATGGCCCATGTGCTGAATATCTTAGGAAGCTTATATAAATGTAAAGCACATAACATGTAATCATTCAAGAAAATTAATCAAATGAAATTGCAAAATATCTTCTTTACTCTCTCTTCTTTCATGGTATCAAGAGCAGGTTTATATCCTCTCTAGAGCAGCCATTTTTTTTTTGAGCTTCAAGCTCTCCATTAAAGCTCTCTCTGCTGATCCTCCACAGAGCTTCATCATTCACCACTGAATTTTATCACTTCATCTCTCAACAACAATTACAGTGAAGCTTTCTTCTTTGCTAATTCAAAACCCTAGCTGTCATTCAAAATCGCCATTAGAGAACAGCTTGAAACCTCCATTAAAGTACTTGAAACAGCTTCAAAACTCAGTCGAAGCTTTCTAGTTACTTCCTCTAGCTTTTCACCGAAGCAATTCACAAATACTTTACAGTTCTCAAAACCCTAACTTTGATCTTCCTCTTCTCAAGCTTCTCTGCTTCTTCTTTAATGGCGAACTCAGATGTTGACCTACCACAAGGCCTGAAATTGCTGAGTCAGAATCTACACAATCTGGTCAAAATTAACCTTGACAGTACCAACTATGTTATCTGGCGAAAACAGATGCAAGTGGTGTTGCAAGCCTACCAGGTGTTCGATCATGTGACTGGCAATGAACCCTGTCCAAACAAGCTTCTTTCAACTAACGCAAGCTCCACTGCATCTGCAACAATAGCACCAACTGTCAATCCAGCCTATACAGCCTGGATTCTCAAAGATCGACACCTCAGGACTTGCTTATTTGCCACCATGACTTCTTCTATCCTCCCTCAGGTTCTTCATCTATCCACAGCTTCCTCTGTTTGGTCTACTCTAGCCTCTAGGTTTACGTCTCTTAGTAGATCTCATATTCATCACCTGAAACATCAATTGCATAATCTGTCTTAAGGCAATCAAAGTATGCAGTCATATCTAGATCAGGTCAAAATCCTAGCTGATAATCTAGCATCTTCAGCTGAAATTGTCCCTGAAGAAGATCTTGTTCTCTATATTCTAAATGGTCTTCCAACTGAATTTGACTCCTTCAAACAAAACATTAGAGTTAGACCTATTCAAATCACTGTTCAAGAGCTTAGTAACTATCTCATCACAGAAGAATTGCACATGAACAAAACTAAATCCTCATCTCTACTCCCTACCCCTGATATTCATACTGCCCTGTACACACAACATAACTATGTTCACAACACTAATAACAAAGGCAGAGGAGGTACTCAGAACTTTAGGGGGGGCAAGGGAGGCATGGGTCAAAGAGGACAAGGCAGAGGTCCACTTCCTGGTGCTTATATCCCACACTACACTCCTATTTCTTCCTCTACATCCTCTCCTTCTCCATCCAAAGTATACTGCCAGATATGTGGCAAACCAAATCATACAGCAGTGGTTTGCTGGTATAGGCTAGACACTACAAACTATGTCACCCCACCTCAACCAAAACAAGCCCTGGCTGCACATCTCACCACACCTAATAATTCAGAGGCTATGTGGTATCTGGACAGTGGTGCCAATCTGCATGTCACCAATGATCCTTCTCAACTCAATCAGCCACAATCCTACACTGGTTCAGACTCTATTTCAGTGGGCAATGGCCAAACTCTGCCTATACAGAGTATTGGACATGGTAATATTCATACCAGCTCTACTGTTTTCTCTTTACCTTTAATTCATTTTGTCCCAACTGTTTCATCTAATTTGTTATCTGTTTATCAATTCACTAAGGATAACAATTGCTCTCTTCTTTTTACTTCCAAGGAGGTGACCATTTTGGACAATACTACTCACCAAGTAAGGTCCAAGGCCCCCTGTGAAAAAGGCTTATATCCACTGCCATCTACACCTCTCCACAAATCACCACAACATTCCACTTGTTTTTCTGCTACAGCAACTCCCTCCGCACTGCAATGGCACTACAGACTGGGACACCCATCTGCCAATGCTTCTCAAGTGCTTTCTTCTATTCTAGATGTTAAACTACAACATAATAGTTTAGCATGTTCTTCTTGCTATGTAGCTAAGGCTCAAAAATTGTCTTTTCCTTTGTCTGAATCTACTACTAGTAAACCTTTTCAGTTAGTTCACTCAGACATATGGGGTCCTACCCCTTTTCCCTCTTGTAAAGGTTACAAATATTACATTCTATTCATTGATGATTTTACTAGATTTTCTTGGCTTTATCCTCTAAAGTTTAAATCTGATGCTTATACTGCCTTTGTAAGCTTTACCACTATGATAGCCACTCAATTCAACTCCAAATTACAAATCATTAGAACAGATAATGGTACAGAGTATGTAAATCATAAATTCAGTGTTTTCCTTCAAACCTTAGGAGCCATTCACCACACCTCATGTCCTCATACACCTGAGCAGAATGGTAGGGTAGAAAGAAAACATAGGCACCTAATTGAAACAACCCTGGCACTACTTAATCAGTCCTCTATACCCTCCAAATTCTGGCTTGAGGCTCTTGCTACTGCTCATTTTCTTCTTAACAGATTACCTTCCACTGTTCTGCATAATAAATCACCCTATGAAGTACTCTATCATAGAATACCTGATTACAAACTCTTTAGAGTCTTTGGGTGTTTGTGTTATCCCTGGTTGAGACCTTATACTCATCACAAACTAGAGAATAGGTCTAAAGCATGTGTCTTTCTTGGCTACTGTCCTACCACTAAGGGATACAAATGTCTAGATCCTATTACAGAAAGAATCTATATCTCTAGGCATGTCAGGTTTGTGGAGAACACATTTCCCTATCAATCCACTGGTTCTATTCCTTCTAATGCCTCAGTTTTTTCATTTCCTCCAGTTT
This sequence comes from Ehretia macrophylla, assembly GCA_037974665.1. NCBI lineage: Eukaryota > Viridiplantae > Streptophyta > Magnoliopsida > Boraginales > Ehretiaceae > Ehretia > Ehretia macrophylla. Next base: position 51,291,719 of record CM075776.1, read on the forward strand.
TTTCCTCATCTGCTTCTTCAATCATCCCTGCTGCTTCATATCAATCTCTTACCTCTCAACCCTCTGAGTCAATCCCTGGTCCACTCCAACCACCTACCTCCTCACCAACCCTAGAAACCCAACCTGCATCTTCTGCTTCTGTCTCCATGCACTCTGATCCTACTAATCTCCCTCTCTCTCCTAGTCAGTCTACTACTTCCTCATATCTATCATCTCCTCATCTTTCTTCCACTCAGTCTTCCCCTATTGAGTCTCAGTCACATAGTTCTCAACCCTTTCAAGATCTTGCGCCATCTTCACTTCATCCCATGCTTACAAGGTCAAAAACAGGTTGTTTACCCCCACCCCTCTATCCACTTAATCATACAGTTTCTGCTCAGTCACTTACTGAACCTACAACATACAAGGAGGCTTCCAAACACTCATGTTGGCAAAAAGCTATGCAAGAAGAGTTTGATGCTCTCTTGGCACAGAAAACCTGGGAGCTTGTACCTCTTCCTTCTCATAGACAACCTATTGGTTGCAAGTGGGTTTACAAAATCAAAAGACATGCAAATTGAGCTATTGCTAGGTATAAAGCCAAACTAGTGGCTAAAGGTTATCTCTAAGAACAAGGGCTAGATTATACAGAAACTTTCAGCCATGTTGTGAAAGCACAATCTATCAGACTAGTCCTTAGCTTAGCTCTCAATTCTAACTGGCCTATCAAACAGTTAGATGTTTCTAATGTTTTTTTGCATGGCAATCTAGAAGAAACAGTCTATATGGTTCAGCCACCAGGTTTCACAAATACCAACCATCCTACACATGTCTGTAAGCTGAAAAAATCCATGTATGGACTCAAACAAGCTCCTAGAGCTTGGTACCACATGCTTTCCTCCTTTCTCCTACAACAAGGTTTTACTATGAGCATCGCAGACACATCTTTATTCATTCATAAGACTGCTACTGACTTTACTATTATGCTCATCTATGTTGATGACATAATCTTAACTGGCAGTTCTCCTACATTCATCCAAACACTCATTGCAACCATGAGTCAAAGATTTGTCATGAAGGATCTCGGAACTTTGACATATTTTCTAGGCCTAGAGGTGCACTACTCCACAAATCAGATTCTTCTCAATCAAACTAAATATGCTAAGGATTTACTTCACAAAGCAGGCCTAGCTGATTGTCAATCAGCCACTACTCCTACAGCCTCTTCATCAAAGTCTATCACTGCCACTGATAATGCTCCATATCATAACCCAACTGAGTTTAGAAGTCTAGTTGGAGCTTTGCAATACCTAACCATGACTCGACCAGATGTGCAGTTTGCAGTCAACTCTCTCTGCCAACATATGCATTCTCCAAGTAATGCAGAACAACACTCACAACTTGTGGAAGAAGCAAAGAAACAAGAGAAATTTCCAGGGAATTAAACAGATGAGAAAATTAAGGAAGAACAACACTCACCACCAGTGGAAGAAACAAAGAAGAAGATAAACTTCAAGGAAATCAGACAAAGGAGAAAATTAAGGAAGAACAACAATCACCACAAGTGGAACAGGGAATGAGACAGATGAGAAAATTAAGGAAGGACAACACTCACCACATATGGAAGAAGCAAATTAACAAGAGAAACTTCAAGGGAATAATGCATAGGAGAAATTAATGAAGAACAACACTGACCACTTGTGGAAGAAGCAAAGAAAGAAGAGAAACTTCAAGGGAATGAGACAGAGAAGAAAATTAAGGAAGAACAACACTCATCACCTGTGGAAGAAACAAATAAACAAGAAAAATTTCAAGAGAATCAGACAGAGGAGAAAATGAAGTAAAAACAGCACTCACCACCTGTGGAAGAAGCAAAGAAACAAGAGAAACTTCAATGTTACGCAATAAAACGAGTTCGGGAATAAAATTTGTGCTTCAATCAATTTCAAATTATGCAATGAATCTTTTTCAATTCCTGAAGTTGTTTTGCAAAAAGATCTGTGCTGCAGTAGCTAGATTTTGGGGGGAAACAAAGAATAAACAGAGAATTCACTGGATTGGTTGGAACTCAATCGCTACTCTAAAAATGCAAGGGGGCTTGGGGTTTAGAGATTTTCAATTAAGCAATGAATATTGCCCTACTAGCAAGTCATGCATGGAGGTTGATAAAAAAATCTAGACTCTTTAGTTGCACGATTCTTAAAGAGTATTTATCATCCTAGATCTGATCTATGGAATGCCAAAAATATGAAATCTTTTTCTTGGTGATGAAAAAGTATACAAAAAGGGAGGGATTTAATTAAATCTAATGCGTATTGGAGGTTAGAAATGACTATTCAATTGATATTTGGAAGGACCATTGGATCCTAAACCAATCTAATCTTATCAAGCTTGTGATTTTGAAAATGTGTCTAGCTTAATTGACCAAGAAACAAAACAATGGAATTTGGAGCTGATTAGAGAATTCTTTGATGAGGACATATGCTCCCAAATAATGAAGATTCCACTCTTAGTTACTAGATGTGAAGATATGGTTTGGCCTTTTTCAAAAAAATCGAGATATGTGGTTCAAAGTGGATATCAAAGAGCAATTGCAGGTTGTCTTCTCCCAGGTCCAACGACTGTGAGAAGCTAAAGTATTTCACTATTGAACCTGAGAGCCTAGAAGTTGTTAAAGGCTTTAATTCTCAATCTACATTATGTTGGACCATCAATCACGTTGTGAAAGATACTAGATCTCTTCTTTCTCGGGAAATGAGGTATAGTGTCAATCAGATTTGCAAACAAACAAATAAGGTGGTAGATTGGTTAGAAAGAAATGTTAGATTAGGTTCTTTTCCTCTAAATTGGATGGTTGTTCCTCCATTGGATCTATATAATATTCTCTACTTTGTATTTGAAGCCAAGAGAGTTGGAGTTTTAGATAAAAATGTTCTATTTTAAACAATTTCTATATTCTCCCATTTCATAAATATTGTATTTTTTGACAAAAAATATTAATATTGTATTTTATTTTTGTCATCAAGATAAATATTTTATCTTAGAAACGCTTAGTTACTTAAATAGACTATTAAATTATGCATATATCTATGGAGAAGAAAAAGCAAAAGTACATATTTAGCAAAAAAGAAGCAATACTACAATCTTTTGTTTTGTTTTTTTTGTTTTTTTTTTGGTCAGTGAAATAAACATTTTCATTAAATAAATCCACATTGTATGTGTTACATATAATGCTCGACCATATTGAAGACCCAAATCAAATAAAAGTATATAAACTATTTGATTTTTTCATGATAAAATAAAATTTTGGATTGCGAAGAATGATTCGTTCATTGGCACCGAATTCAAAGGATTAATGTGGCTTTCAAAACAACATAACAAGATTTCTTTGAAAACCAAAAAGAAAATGAATCTATTCGAGGGGGAAAATATGATGAGAAGCCCAACATTTTGCTTTAAAGCAATTAGATCCCTTGTTTTACAACAAGTAGACCATTGCATGTATAATATAAGTTTTTGAAACGTACGAATACAAATAGGGTTTTATAACAATTTGAACACTTGAGATGAATAATGTTAGTTTTTCAACCATACCAGTAAAACTATTTTTATTAAACTAGACCATTTGTTAAACGACCCCATATTTCTTCTTAGGGTAATTTATCGAAATGGTCCGAAATCTTTTTTTTTTTTTGACATTTAAGTCTCTTATCTTTTATTTTGGACAAAATAGTATTTCATATTTCATTTTGGTGACAATCATTAATTTTTAGAGTAAAATCCATCGAAAAAATAACGTTAGTGAACACATGGATGACACATGGCCGTAAAATTCACAAATCTTCAGGGGTAAAATTGTCACGCAGTAAAATATTAGTATCTTAAAATTTATACATTTTGCGGCCACTTCATGTGTTCACTAGCGTTATTTTTTAACAGATTTTGTTCTAATGACTAATGACTGTCACCAAAATGAAAGATGAATGACCATTTTATTCAAAATAAAAGATAGATAACTTAAACGTAAAAAAAAATAAAAATTTAGGATCATTTCGATAAATTACCATTCTTCTTATATATGCTCTAATTTTAACCTATTATTTTTAGGCTAACGAGGGTTTCAACTATGTCACCTAAGGCCAACTCCAACTCATTCCCTACATCCCCATTTACCCCACATATAGAGATGTTGTTAGAGATAATCATCTCCAATAGCATCCCTACAACTATCTCTATATATAAAGATCCCTATATTGTGCTTTCAATATCTCCACGTGTAGAGATAGTGAAAAAATCCCTACAAGTATCCCTAAACTCAACTAGGGAATTAAAATAATATGTTTAACTAAAAATCAACATAAATAATTAACAAATATAAATAATAAAGTTTAATAATAAAATTTTAAATTAAAATAATATGTTTAATTAAATTATCGATCAATTTTTGAGTAAAATAAAAATAGAAAATCACTAAAAATAGGGAAGTTGTTGAAGTGAAATTGAAATAGGGATTCCCTAAAATAAGACGTAGGGAAACTGTTGGAGTGAAACTAAAATAAAGAATCCTTAAATGTAGGAAAATAGTTCAAATTCTCTATATAAAAATAGAGAAACTGTTGGAGTTGACCTAATAAAATAAATGCAACCCCCTTTCTTTCAACACCTAATTCACGTTATTTTTTATATTTATCAGCTTTATTTTCCTACTTTGCTTAGGTGAAAATTAGATTTATTTAACAAGAGATTAGATTATCTCTTGTAAAACACCACTTTATAATTGATAAAAACTTTACCCTCACATGCACTCACTCTTTCTCCCTTTCTTGTTTTTATTTAGTTTTCCCAATGTGTATAATCAAATTTTCTGTTCTAAAATTTGTTCTCAATGGAGAATTATAGACAACACGAAGTAAAAAAAAAAAAAAAAACACAAAGATGTAATAGAATAAAAATAGAAGTTGGTTTTTCCAAGAAGCACACTCTAATTTTTTTTTTCATATTTCTTTTACGACGACGAATTGATCTTAGTTAAGACCACATTGAATCTATTTTAAATTTATAAACCCATAGTACAATGGTATATTCTAATGAATGCTACAAGTCAAAGGACCCGATAATATTTATGATAGGAGGACATAAATTCAAATTTGAAACCTTTAAAAATTTTCTTCATATTGAAGATGAGTAAAGTGGATGTTTTAGCAAGAAAGAGTGCATAAAAAGGACCCACAATCTTAATATTAAGAAACTAAATGCAAATGGAACTCTAATGTAGCTCTGTTGTTGGTAGTTTTTAGAATTGCAAAATACAACAAATTTTGTTTCTTTTTTGTGCCTATCAATTTGAATTTTTTTTTTTATGGTAATTAGTACGTTGAACAAAACTCAATATACTATTACCCAAGCAAGTTGTAGATGATGCATTAACATTTGAAATTTCCATGGTGAAAAGTGAAAGAGGAAGTTAAATAAACAAATGATCTGGTCATAACATTCACAACTAATTAAAAACGGATCTAAAACATTTTATTAAAGAGGGTTAAATGATTTTGAAAATCAAACTATGGGACTTATAGGATTTATCACACAAATTTTATCGATGAAAAATTTAAAAGTATTTTCAAGTGGTTGTATGGGATTAATAGAGATCGCAACTTCATCCAATGGAAGTGGTAAAGTAAATTAACATTCGTAATTAGTTAAATTAGCTTTTACGAACATTGGTCATTTAGTATAATGATATAATTCTCATTTTAAATGTGAAAGATATCAAGATCAATTCTCATGTATAGCACTCTAAGTGATGTAAAATTACTTAAACCTCCTTTAATTCTTCTTTTTTTAAAATAAAAAAACAAAAAAAAACTGCTCTGAAGTTAAAATTAACCAACTTTGATGATATATAAATCGACAATACTTATGCGGGGTTAATTTTTGAATGCTATTACGAGACTTACTTGCATTTACCACTTTCACACTCCTTTTTTGCCAAAAATATCCTACAAGACACTAAGGGCTTTGGTCCAATGATATGTTTCTCATCGTGAATGCGAGAAGATGCGAGATTAATTTTCACTAATTACATCTTTAATATATATTGTACGATTTTAAACCTCCCTTAAATCAATATATATATATATATATATATATCCTACAAGATTATGTTTAATGTCCAAATAAAATAACCCCCTTGTTAAATATCCAAACCCCCGTAAAAATACATTGACGTATCTTCCTTCCCTTTGTGCATTGTTGATGCCAATATGCTAATGGCATACTGTATACACAAAAACCAAACCATTCATGTCGAGAGTTGTCTCATTGATTACCCATACATAATTACAAGAATGATACATTTTAACTTCAGCAAAAATACATAATATGCCACTTTATAGTATAATGTTCACTATCCACAAAGATCACATGCAGGTATAACCATATGCGACTTGTTCATTGTGGTATAAGATAGCCAGTAGAAACTGACATGATTATAACCCAGTTACCAGCTGATGTTCAGCCTCATGCTTCAGTTTAACTATCTTTCAAAAAGAAATGAACCACCGGCTGGAGCGATCGCATGATGTCATCATGGTGCCATAGGAAGATCCAACCAAGCATCTACAGAGACTAGCTTCCTGCACTCCAATGATTTCAGCAACTTTTGTCCACAGTAGCTTAGGTTACCAAAAGTCAACTCAACATTATTTTGATTAATCTGCAATGTAGATGCAGTTTCTGCATTCTGCTCGAGTGTTCCATCGCAATAAGCAAAATTTGTTGATAGATGAACATCACTTTAGCTTGAATATGTTTGATGTGCTGCAGAGAAATTTATAAGCATATACTTTTCTCTTGGGGGGTTGTATCTGCTTTCCACAAGCAGTATGCAGATGATTCAAATTATTTCAACTAAGCAATCAGATAAGATAAGAAAATTACTTGCGAAGATCTTCTTAAGCCGTGCCCCAGTCATTTGGTCCAAATTGTCATTCACGTTTCACCAGGTAGGATGCCCATATCTCATCTGCCGGAGGTGGAGGTTGAACCCAGTGCCCTGGTATCCGACTGCATCAACATTCCATATAAGACAAAAAAATTGAAGATTTTTCATAAAATTAAGATGAACCGAATGATGAAAACATTATTGCAATCGAACATTATTGTACTCGTCTATCACATAATCTCATAGCACATGTTTCCAAAATAACCATTACCTTGTTTAGAACATTATTGAGAAAAAAAGGGAGATGATAGAAAATGTAAAAGAGAGAACCTCTAGTGATTGAACCCTTTCAAATCAGGAAGGCAATTAATGCAGAGATGAGGTTAGAGAATAGTTTAGCTTCCTCACAAGCAAATATTCCAATTTTTTCGTATCAGACATTAGATAATCAACTGTCAACAGCATTGAACTTCATGTTACTCGATCTAAAGCACCTCAAGGAACTACGAGTCAGACTACTGATGAGCTAGACTTATGGCATTTCTTTACCCTTAGTGTTGAAGGACACCCATCAATACTGAAGCGCAAACAATCCAAAGTAATGGGATAAGATGTCATGCCCGGCACTTAAAACCTTGGGATTGAAGGATGAGTATCAATACAGAAGTGGCAGAATCATAAATAATGAGCTATTGAAGTTGTGAAATACTAGTGCTTCTGATGTTGATGGGGGTAGAATCCTAGTAAAAGACTTTTACAAGTGATGACAAGTCTAGTTGCAGCAGTCACTGACCCTTCTTGTTCATTCCCCTTTATCAGGTCAATAAGAAAGTTTCATTAGTTTACAATCAAGTAGACAAACAAATATTGTCACCAGCAAGCAATCACCAAAAGTCCAAAACCATGACAAATTAACCTAAAGTTTGTTAACAAAGTCGCAACCTAGTCTTAGTCAAGAAAAGATGCATAGAGAATTAAAAAGAGCAAAGAAGTTCATAGATATCTACAATAACTATATTACAGCCATACTCAAGCAATATGAGTACAGAGGTCAATTTCAGCATTGCACACATGAAGAGCCTAACTAGAAAATTTCTGCAAGGCAATGCATCAGTTGCAAATAGGAAACCATGGGTAATCACACTGCTGTTGGTATTGTTGCTATTGGAGCCTGACTTAAAATGATGGGGCAACAATGGAAAGTCTACAGATCATATGCAGTCATATGCTGGCACGGCAATGGACGCACTGCATCTGCGGCTGGCACTAAATAACCAGACACATTTCATTCACTTGGGAAAACAATACCATCACTTCCATAGTTTTAATATATATGCATACTGTGAGAAATGGGCAAAGCGGCTTACATAATATGAGTGTAAACATAGTTAATATTGTTGGTTTTGTTTCATTCTTTTCAATTGGAATTCAATTTTTTGGACGGGAGGGAGAGGATTTGGCATGGGTTAGGAACGTTTATTATGAATCATACCACATTTTGTTAACAGGCCTCTGAAATTGATCATATCATTTGAGAAAGTAACTATGGGAGCTTGGTCAAGCAAGAAACAATTGATATCCTCACCTTCCTCCAGGTCTTATGTATGCGTCCCATGTTCTTCTAACCTGCATTAGAGAATGTATAAGCTTAAGTGAGCTCATGCTTTTTTATTTATTTATTATGAATCACTAGGTGGACAAGTGGGTTGGCAGAAGATTAACAAGATCATGAAATCGAGTAGTACCCTCTGAATACAAGTGAAATCAAGCATCAGTAGTTAGCTTGTAATCCACAAAAATAGAAAAAAGCCATTTCAGACAAAAGAAGGTGAAGGACAACTGTTGGCAACATAATGGACATAAACACATAGTTACTTGTCAGAAGGGCTGGCTGTCAGGTAGTACATAATATGAAGACCCAGGACTGCTCATGGATAAAGTCAAACTCTAGATATCCAATCGCAACGGCACAACATCCATGAAATAAAACATGCTGAGAGGAAAAGAGAAACTCAAAAAAGCGCCCCCATGATTACCTCAATAAGCGTGCCCATATCCGTATTGCTTCCATAATAATAGTGATAAAATTCCATGGGTAAATTAGCAGCCCAATCATATGCGGTGCCAGAACTTGGTGCTTCAGTTTCTTGTTTTGCAGATTCGTTGTCGGCAACTGCATCTGTTTTATCCATGTTTTCACTAATCTGGTCTTTCTCCTCCCTATCTTCACCACGATCACTCTGCCGTTCGTCTGAACTTGGGCCATGAATCTGGTGGCTTTTTCTAGATTCTTCAGCAGTTGCAATGGCGTCCTTAGCAGCATCTGTATAAGCTGCAGCTATTGCTTGGCGCTCCTCTTCCTCAACTGCAGCTCTAACCCTTTCAAGAAACTTGTCATCCTCCTCGGGCAAAAAATGACCTGCATGGTAAGGGAGGCATCAGCTTCCTTAAATTTTAAAATAGCTACATCCTTGAATACAAGAAACATTCTGCATCAAGCAGAAACAGTTCAAAAATCAGGAAAAGAAAAGAAAAAGGGTGAAGATTTTTTTGAATCACATATAAATGCCACAAGCTACATAATTTTGAATTAAGGTTAAGGACAATCATACCAAAGCCTTAGTACTCTTCAAAATATTATTAAACATGGAACTTTTGATCTCTGTTTATCAGATTGACCAGAACTTCCGAAACAATCGTTTGAAAGATCAACACTTAATTTCAAATAAAGCTACAGAATATGTTAACTAAAAATCCTTCAGCAAAATGAAGTGAAATATTCAGCAAAAAGAAAGTGAAATAATCAGAAAAGTTGTTCTCTTCCCATCCACATAAGGAAAATATAACTCCTCTCTCCCCCTCTCTCGGAGCGAAAAAGGAAAAATGCGTTAATACGTATTACTATGGTTATCCACATATGCTCTTACACATCAGATCGAAACAATAAAAATTTTACTCAATTGACAGTCAGGTAAAACAGAGCAATATCAAGGAGATGCAAATTTCAGTGACTCTAAGATTAAAAATCATCAAACGTCACCTTGTTTTTTCAGCTTCTGAATCCTGAGAGAGCGTAATTCTTGCAACTTTTCCACAATCAGCACCAGCTCAAGCTGCAAGTAGATAATTCTTATGAGATTTGAGAACTCACCAAAGGAGCACATGTAGGTAGGGAGGCCACAGAAGAACAAGGGGGAAAAGAGATGCAGTCCGAAAACCAAACCAAGCCATCCCGAAAGGTAAGGTCAGCTATAGATGCAGTCAGAAAAATCATATAAATAAGTCAAGACGGGCAGACTAGCCTGTTTGTATTAAATCTAAAATTATAGCAGATGGATCATAGATGGGCGAGAACCAATGTTGACATAGACATTGCAACCAATGCCAACATTAAACATTAAATAACACAGGAGACCACATGTTATGGAAGACAAAAACAACATCTCCAGAAGACATTTTCAGTTGTGCTTATTAAATGACGGGAAGATATACCTCAGGATCGAAAGTAGAGATAAAAGAACATCCCTAAAGCCAATCACAGGTAGCAGTAGTAGTAGGCGGAAGCAATTTCTAGTTTCTGACAACTTAATCCATAAAGGATCAGGCTAACTCAAGCTTTTCTGATACAAACTAAGTGAAGAACTATACTTATGTCAGACGGGTAATTAATATAAGTAAATAAGTGAAGCACACTCCACCATCTCACCTCGGATTCCAGTCTTTTTTTCTCCTCTTTCGCCTTAACCTTTGCTATTTCTTTCATCTTCTCAACCTGCAGACCACATGCCTCAGCTATAAATCAGAGGCTCTGATATAACTGCAAGGGGGGAAATTTTAACATTGAAAAGGAGACAAAAAGAACAAAATGGACATCACTACCTTGAGTTTTGCTATATCCTTGGCAATTTCTCTAGCCCTCCATTCATCGGCTTCTTTATCAATTCGGTCAAATTCCTCTCGCTCCTAAGAGCAAGCGATAAAGCAAACATAGACCAACACCACAAAGATAAAGCGATAGCAATGCACATATTTAAGTACTATAATCAAGAAAAGCAAAACTGATAGAAAATGTATGAGAAAAAGCACCAACCTTTGAGAGTTTTTCTGCAATACGTCTCCTCTTCCTTTTCCTCCAAAGTTTGTTCCTCTTATACTTCTGCATTTTATTCGCCAACCTCATGGCCGCAGATTTTTCCTCCCACTGACTTGTCTCATCTGTAACAACCCTAAATGGCTCAAGCTGAACTCTCAATTTTCCTATCAAATCATTCACAGCTTTCAATGCGAGAGACTCTTGAGATTCCAGATCAATCCTATTATCCTCTAGAAGCTTCAAAAACTCCTCAACCGAAGCATCACTACTGCCATTTTCCCCCACGTCATCAGTACACTCTTTCCTTTCTTTCATCCTAATAAACATATCCAATTCCTTTTGCCTGTATATCAATAATAAAATACATTTGGATTAATGGATTGTCCGATTGGAAATGATAACAGAAATCGAAGCAATTGGATGTCCAACTAGGGCCTATATGACCTTCCCATTCAAATGCATACACACACACATGCACATGTATATATAAAATGCATGCACATCCGAAATTCAATCGGAATCATACATAAATCAAACATACACATTATTCAAGATTCTCGCTTTTGGCATAGCGGCCCCCAGTGGGAGGCTCGCACGGGGGGCTATTAGCTCAATAGTAGAGCACTCCCTAATAATTGACACACACACCCACACACATATGCACGACGGGCTATTAGCTCAGTGGTAGAGCGCCCCCTGATAATTGACAGACACGCGCGTGTGCACACACACACACACATATATATTTATACATATAGTACATGCATACATATACATATATACAAACATAAAGTTATATATCACATTACTCGTAGTTTCATTTAATCGAAAATAATATCATACTAAATGAGGGGGGGAAAAAAAAAGAAACCTAGTAAAAAAACCTTAGTTTTCATGTTAAAAACACAAATACAAAAAAGAAACATAAAAGAAAATTAAAAATTAATCAATCAGTAAAAAGCACATATAAGCATATGTGAATATGAACACATATCTGCTATATATATATATATTTTTACACACACACACAATTTGTATGCTAAATGGTGCTACTTGGTTATATAAACTACTAGAAATCACTTACATTGCTTTCGCGAGGCTTAGAGTCTCATGCAACTCTTTGAGGCGAATTTGAACATTATCGGAGTTCCAGAACGTGGTAGATGGTGGCGGGAAAGGCGGCAACGGTGGTGGTGCCCATGGCGGAGGCACCGTGGGAGGAAACGGACCTTGGTTTATTGGATTCATCAGGTTCATCATTGATGCTAACTAAGAAAAATCAAAATTTTAGTTCAACTTCAAATGAAATAAGCTAAGTTTGGATTTTGGAAGTGGATTATTGTCACACCCCCAATTCTGCAAGGCCAAAATCGGGGTCGTGATGCCGCGAGCCTAAGAAGATTACTCATCCTAAGCCCACAAGGCTCTAATACCACAGAATAGAAAACTAAATTTCACAAAATAATTTATCAGAGCAGCTAAACTCTTAATTAAATCAAATAACATTTCTGAACATATATCACAAGAATGTGACTTTTACAAATAATATTTCTCCTAAACTACCATATAATTGCGAGCACTGATTTCACAGGATTACTTCTCAACCCATATAGCCCTGACAGCTCATTAACCCAAGCCTCTGCACAAATACCATAAAATAATAGAATGAGCAAAACAAAGCTCAATAAAAAGGACACCCAGAATAAAACTCAAGGTAACCCAAATATAATAATAACATGGAACCAAAATCAAGGAGTCAGAGTTGGAATCAAAATCAGAATCAGAGTCAGGATCAGAATCAAAGACCAAAATCAGGTCCTATAAATAATACCGCATCAAGACGCGATAGGATATTACATAACTAGGATCGAAATGACCGAACTAGATATAACCAGACTCAATAGCCAGGATAATCCAACTGTATACAGATTATTCAGGATCATGTCAGAACAGGGCATAAGCAAATTTACCAAATCAAATATAACCAGACTAATAAGCAGAATTATCCAACTGTATTTGTTGTATACAGGTATCTCAAAATCATATTAAAGAAGAACATGACAGGAATATCACCTAGAGCTGCGATACAGATATATCCCCCACACCATATAACATAAGGCTTATAAGCCTCATCCTCTCACGGTGAATCATCACCTATCGACAAAGGCATAGGGCAGCCACCTGCGGCCTCACACCTTTGTACAGTTAAGCATCTCCCACCTACGGGCACAAGACATAACAGGACCGGCAATCTCACCTGCCAGACTTTGTAGGACTTTTGACTATCCCACTAAAGATTCATTAAAGCATTTAGCCAAAGATGCACATCCTTAAGGTTAACTGGAAGGGACTAAAAACTTGTACAATACAATAACAATAAGAGATCTGTCATAGCTTTAAGAATAGCGCGCAGAATTACGTAACATGTATTTCTCAAATGACAGAATACTAGAAGAATCATATGTTATAGCTAAAGATGGCCCGATGGAGAGCAGCCCACAGAGCATAGCAGGCCAGAATGAAGTAGCAAGCAATGGGCTGCGAAAAGGATCGCGTATCAGGACCAAGCCCAAATACTTGGACGATTTTGCAGCATAGCAGCACAATAGCATTTAGCTAAGAAGTTGTTACAACTGACTAAAGAATTCTGTTAGAGGATGTTCACTAAAGAAGTGCTCTGCACACTTATTATATATAGGGACACAACTGCTTGTAATCATCATCAATGAAATATCTTTACTCTCTCTTTTTCTATTTTCTGTTCCTGCAAATCTAGCTATACAATTTTAGCCAAATCGAAGCATAGTCATAACATCATATACTGACTCAGGATTTATATTGACCGAATACAAGGTTCCAAGAAGACGATCTGTCAACAAGATACAAACGAAACCCAAACCTTATAGGACGAATTAAATAGATAGGAAAAAGATCAAAATAGACGATGGAATGACCAAATGGCTAGCCACTCGAAGAATTACCGAAATAGATAGAAACAAATGATACCAAATGTTGAATCACCATATGAGGGTCGAAGACCCGATGATAGTCCAAGGTAGTACGTCAAGCAATTGTGAATCAATTGTCAAAGGAAGCCAATAGATTCAGGAATCAACAAATAAGTGATATTCAATACCTAATATACGAAGCAAAGGGAGTATCAAGAATGATAACGAGGTCAACAAATGGCTGGGACATCAGTATAAAGGAATGGTATACTAGGGGAGTCCAACTTACCTCAATCGGGCTATCAAAGAAAATGATTCGGACCTTCTTCCTAAGCTTATAGTCCCTTGTTAACATAGTACTGCAAAGACAATTAAACTAAAAACCTCAAACTCAGTAGACGATTCCTTAAAATTAGAAAAAGGTGTCATAATTCTTTTTCAACACTTATATTCAAATAATGCTTTTTATTTACTTATAAAATGAATCCAAACCAATTATGATAAAAATACTACAAATGCCCTTTAAAGTCTTGCTCACTAAAATTATTATCTGCTATATATAACATCATGTAGCTCAATAAAATTCTACATCCGAATAACTTTATTAACGTGTTACATTGTTTCTATCATATTCGCGAATGGTATTATTCCCTTTCGGTACCAAGATACTATCATTTTATTTAATGAGGTTCAGCCCCATTTTATTTTCTTGTGTAGTTTATTTCTTACCATCTTTATTTTCTTCCTTCCCTTTTCGTTTTCTTCCTTCATTTTACATCTCTCTTTCACCTTTCTATTATTCCATTATTTCTTCAACTCATCTTCTTCTTCCTTCACTAATCACCCATCTGACCCCTTTTTCTTCTTTAATGGTCATACGGCTGCACACGTATATGCACACACACAAGCACGACCAACACTTCACCCACCATACCAAACTACAAATTTAGAAGATTCACCATTGATATCTCAATTTATTCAAGCATTATGCTGATATATATATCATCAATTTACGCTATTCTATTAAGATTACAACAACTAAACTTAACCATCTATAGATACATACATACATATATAGATACACTAATTTTTAAACTCCAACTTAATTATAAAATAAGATCTTACCTTGATATGATTCAGCCAGCCATCAATGGAAATTGCTTCACTCTCTCTTCTCTGCTTCTCTTCTTTTTCTTTTGTTTCAAGCGGTGGGTTTTTACTTTTTATTTTACGGGGAATGGGTTTCTCTTAAATTGCTAATTAACCCCACATATTGCTTTACATTAAAACAATACCCCAACTGAACTTATGGGATTAATGACTTTGACATATTAACTTCTTGCCCCAAACTGACTTTAATTAGTATTTGAACCCCCTTTCCAAATCATAACACATAACTATGTATAATTTCATTCTAACATCAAAACAAATATTTATAAAAATATCCTCTTCAATAGTTGTTTCGTTGTTGTGCACTCTTCTATTTCTTACTTTCCATAAGTGGAAAATAAAAGCTCCAAAAAATAGTTTTATGGTAATAGTTTGAAAAGAGTTCGATAAAGCAATGAATTCAAACCAATTTTCAATTTTGGCCCAGTTGTTGATAGAGGTTGGTCATTTTGTAAGTTTTCATCTCTTCTTCTAAAGTCTAGAAGCAAATGAACACAGACCAAAATGTGCTCCTTATCCTCGGCAAAAGACACAGTAAGAATCAATGGTCATTCCCCAAAATAACAGACGACTTTTGGTCCGGAGTCTGTTTTCCAGCATAACTAAGAGCAAAAAGAATATTTTGGTATGACATGTTTAAACTAAATAGAGCCTGACCAAATGGTTTCAAGTAACTTGGTTTAATAAGCTCCAGAGCCCAATGCATACAATACTTACCAGAAAGGGAGTTGATTCAGTAAATACCCTCATCACGATGAGAGTCTGGGTTGACATTATCGATATGTTGTGCAATAATCTAAAAAATAGGATTGTCATCAAGCCAAGACCAGTGACCATTAGAGATAAAGTCCTTCACAAAAGAGTTAGTATTAAAGCCAACATCGATGATAGTATTGTCTCCTAAAAAATTAATAAGAATTCTCAATGAATGCAGTGACCCTTCCAAAACAAAGTTCTCTGACCATTATCGATTCTATGGACCATAAAAGTCCATGTCAACTTGTCCAAGCACAAGTTTGGTTGCTAGGCATAGGGAGATCCCAAATATCAAAATTGTGGAGATAGTTTGAATAAATCTATATGTACCAAATTGACTTTTGTTTAGTATGCAAAATCCACAAGTATCTTAGAATAACTGCTTGATTTGTGTCCTTTGATAATACAATTTTGGTTCAATTTTAAATTGACATTGAATTTATTTATTTCAAACTTGATTTCTATTATACTGAACACAAAATATAACGATTACCATTAATTAATTTTATTTTTAATTATTTATTAATTTATATTTTAACCTGCTTATAGTAGGGGTGTTACAATTATGGCTTAGTGGCACTATATTTCATTAGAAAGAAAATTTTATGCGGAGTTCTTTTTTATTATTATTATTATTGCTTTTTTCTGTCTAATGCGTGTAGAATTGATTAGATTCATTGACCAACAAAAAAAATATTAGATAGAGCTGTCTAGGATACACGACGTCGTGTTCTAGTAAGAAGTCATTTAGTAGCATGCAATAGTTGTAGCATCAAAGTCAGGATGGCCGAGTGGTCTAAGGCGCCAGACTCAAGTTCTGGTCTTCGTAAGAGGGCGTGGGTTCAAATCCCACTTCTGACAATGGTTTTGGTGTATCCACTTTGTCCTCAATTTTTCTTGGCTTTTGCTTTATCTTTTCTTTTTCACAAAATTAGTTATAGTTTTACCCTTTTTCTTAACTATTTCGCTAGTGGTCGAATGAAAGACATGATTTGACTTGGTTTCTTTACGCCACTTAATTTTAATTAATTTTTCATTTGGAAATATTTGTCATTTTTTAGATTTATTAACAACACAAGTTCGAAATTTAACATGTTATGTATTTTAAAAAAGAATAACATTTCTAAATCTATGAGCTTTAAAATCTAAAACCACGATTAACAAAATTGTAATTCCTGAGCATTCTAAACCAACAATAGAAAAAAAAAAAAAAAAAAAAAAAAAAAAAAAAAACTCCAAAATAGACAATAAAAATTTAAAGTAACAATAGTTTCAAAAGTTCCAAAACATCATAACATAACTAAGATTCCCACATGGTTCAAATCATAAATAGTGGAAATTGCTTTGAAACGATTAACACATAAGTGTTTGTGTTTCAGGTGCAAAAAATACACTTGATCATTTTGTAGCCTTTTTCCATAAACAGCAATTCAAAGTCCAACAATATCATCACTAGCTCCAACACCATCAAGGCAAGGGTGGTTATACATCGCGCTGCCAAAGTTTTACTCATAATCTTTTGCAAAATAAGGTAAAAAAATGAGAATTATTCTCAATAAGTAGTAGCTCCACTAACATAGCCAAAAAAAAGTAATACCTACACTAAAATATAATACGAGATCTTACTTAGTTTTTTAGTTTGAAATAAAGACTACATCAATAATACTTCAAAACTTTTTGTTGCAATACGAGAAATAATCAACTCCAAGACTTTTAAACACATTGCAAACAATTAAAGATGAGATTCAACTAGATTTAAAGTTCAGCAAAAGACAAACTACTCTTATTCATATTTTAGTGAAAATTTTATAGTTAATTTATTATGTATTTTTTAGTTAATTATTAATTTATAAAATATTTGAGCCCATACAATACAAAGAAAATATTTTTAATGTATCATCTTATAATTTTATGGAGATTATTAATTTTTTACACTAATCTCAACTCGAGACTAGACAATTTTATTGTTTAAAAAAGATTATTAATTTATCGAATATTAATTTATAAAGTTTCTACCATACGTAATTGTATGATAAATAGTGATACTTTGTTGTAAAATATTAGAAATTACTTACAATACTTTTGGTATCATGTAATAACATATTTTTCAAGTTCTAAAAGAGCACCGACTAAAAAAAAAAGTTCCAAAAGAGTTCTAAAAAGCGCTAAATGCTAGAAGCACTGTGGGAGGAAATGGAACTTAGTTTGTTGGATTTATTCAAGTCATTGATGCTAATGTTCTTAAAAATTCAAAATGTGGTTCAATTAAAATGGTAAGTGACGAGGGGTTCCCAAGTTAATCAAAGTGAGCCGACCATTTTGAGCCGAGACGAGTTAATTCGTGCTCCGTTAACAGCGCGTTCGGTTCAATGTCCAACCTAGATGACTGACCCGACCCCGTTAATCCCGACTTCAGTTCCAGTTGTTCCAATGGGACATAAAGCACTGATGGGACATAAAGCTGCATCGCATTAAATGCTGTCAGACCTGAACTTAGTATAAATAAAGCTTCATCCTCTTCATTAAATGGGGGCTATCACGCTATTAAATGCTCTCTGCAACTTTGCCAGATCGGACATACTAATCATTCGCGCGCTTGAGGAGGAGATCCGGGTCGTCACCCCGCCTTTTCCTTCCTTTCCTTGTGCAGGTCCGATAGCCGACCAGGAAAGCACAGCTCGGGGGCCGACCTGAGAAGGCCAGCTCGGCGAAAGCAGCTCCCAAATTCAATTGTGAGATTTTCAACCTCGACAGTTTGGCGCCGTCTGTGGGAATGACGAGTTCTTTTATAACTCTCTTCACCACTCATTGAGAAACCATCATGGTACAAACTAGAAGTCACAACATACCGGTAGAGGATTCGCCAACCTGGAAGGGGACCTCGAAACCGCGCAGGCGCCTAGCCAAAACCTAACCCAAGCCGACGTTGGAACGAGCCAACGTATACACTTAGCCACTCAAACCAACCCCGCAGCGGAAGGAGACCCCAACCCCAACCTGTCACTGGAGATAAGGATGATGTTGAGGATGTTCAAAGAACTTAAGGAGCAGGTAACCCGGCTAGCTGAGGGCCCCCTGGCTCTGCAAGAGGCTGTGCCATGCCCATCGCGCCCCCAGTTCCACATCCCGGAGTCTAGGCGAAAACGGACGCAGGAAGAGGAGGGCTTCTTAGAGCCGATACCAAGATCCGACATGGCGAGAGGTAAAAGGGCGGCTCAAGCCGACCCCGAGCAGGCAAAGACCACGGCTGCCATAGCCAAGGTCATCAACCAACTCGGCGTAAGCCCACTGTCTCCCGAGGTACTGGCTATGCCTCTGCCCACTGGCAACCGAATGCCCAACCTGGCCGTCTACAACGGAGATGGAGACCCAGCCAGCCACCTGCTCAATTTTGATCACCACATGACTCTGCATGACATGCCAGATCTCATGAAGGCGAAGACATTCCCGACCACCCTGGTTGGCAATGCCTTAGATTGGTTCCAAAAATTTTGTCCTGGATCAATTGTAAGTTTTCACCAGCTGGCTGAGGCTTTCCTATCCCTCTTCGCGGGAAGCCGCCGCGCCACCCGCCATACTTCTACATTGCTGTTGGTGAAGCAGCATAGAGGGGAAACTTTGAGGGCTTACACGGCTAGATTCAATGAAGAGTCCCTCCGAATTCCCAACCTGGAGGACCCTATGGCTCTAATGGCTTACCAGAGCGGGCTCAGGTTGGGCCCCCTCACTTCTTCTTTGGCAATCGACCCCGTGGATACTGTGTCCGAGCTGATGGTGCGAGCAGAAGGGTACATACACTCGGAGGAAATCCATCAGGCGAAAAGGGACGATGACAAGGAAAAGGAGGCTGGGAAGAAAGGAGAGGCCTCCCGACCCTAACCTGGGGCCAAAGCCCAGAACGACCGAGGCAAGCAGCCTCAGCAGCCGAAGCCGAACCCCCGGTTCACTATGTTCACTCCCCTTAACACCTCAAGGGAGTAGATCCTAATGGAGATCCAATACCAGAACCACTTGCCTCCCGCTCTGAGAATGAAAGGCCGACCCGAGAAGCACAATAGGACCAAATATTGCCGCTACCACATGGACTATGGCCATACCACCGAGGAATGTAAAGACTTGAAACAGGAGATCGAGGCACTAATAGCCCGAGGCCACCTACGGAGGTATATAGATCCGCAGCCAACCCGGAATCCAGACCGAAGGGATAGGGAGAGGAGTCCGCCGAGGCGCCAGGCTGGGGGCGGACGCTTGGCCGTGATTGAAACCATCGCGGGAGGATTGGCGTTAGGAGGCGAGACCTCAACAGGTAGAAAAGGGTTATGTTCGTGCTGGGAGGGAATATGGACCAATGAGGGGACCGGCCCCGGAGATGCAAGAGCTCACCTTCTCTTCAAAAGACTTGGAGGGGTTAATATTGCCTCATGATGACCCCCTGGTGATCAGCGCTGAAATAGCCAACTTCACCATCAAAAAGCTGATGGTGGACACCGGGAGCTCGGCAGAAGTCTTATTCCTAAGCGCTTTTGAGCAGATGGGGTTGGACAGGAGCTGACTCAGGCCGTTGAAGGGTACTTTAGCAGGTTTTACAGGGCAGTCCCACCGAGCCGAATGAGTTATCAACCTCCCCCTGAAGCTGGAGGATGGGGATAAGTTGGCGTCGATGCAGGCCAACTTCATTGTAATGGATTGTAATTCCACTTACAATGGGATCTTAGGTCGGGTGGCACTTAATCACTTCAGGGCCGTCCCCTCAACATATCACCAGGCCCTGAAGTTCCCGACCCTGGCCGGAGTAGCCACCCTCCGCGGAGCCCAGCTCTCGACGCAGGAATGTTATGAAAACTCACTCCGGCCCAAATATCAAATCGGCTGGGGACCAGATCTGCCCGAAGAAAAGAGAGATGCTAAGAGAGGAAGCCCGGCTGAGGACCTTCAGGAGGTGGAGCTCTCCGATGAAACTAAGAGAGTAAAGATCGGGAGTGAACTATCTGCCAACCTCAAGAAAGGTATAAGCCAATTTCTTTTAAAGAATGAGCATGTATTTGCCTTGTCTGCCTCTGACATGATAGGAATTGACCCGAATGTGATTGAGCATCACCTGAATGCTGACCCGAATCACTATCCTGTAAAACAAAAGCGCCGACACTTTCATTATGATAAGTAACAAATCATAGCCGAAGAGGTGGATAAGTTGGTGGACGCCGGCCACATAAAGGAAATACAGTACCCAACCTGGCTATCCAATGTGGTGCCGGTGACTAAGTCCTCGGGTGGATGGAGACTGTGTATTGATTTCACCGACCTCAACAAAGCTTGCCCCAAGGACTGCTTCCTCCTACCACGGATTGACCAAATGGTGGACGCCACTTCCGGATTCAAACTGCTCTCCTTCATGGATGTCTTCAAAGGTTATAATCAAATCAAGATGGCTTCCGGGGACAAGGAGAAGACCGCCTTCACCACCGATAAAGGATTCTACTACTATGAGGTCATGCCCTTCGGCCTCAAGAATGCTGGAGCCACATACACTCAGATGGTGAACAAGGTCTTCAAAAATCAGATTGGCTGGAATATGAAAATCTATGTAGATGACATGTTGGTCAAGAGCAGGAGGGCGGAAGACCATGTAGCCGACCTGGCTGAAGCCTTCACCGTAATAGAGCACTTTGGGATAAAACTGAAACCTGAAAAGTGCGCATTCGGTTTCAGGGTAGGCAAGTTCCTGGGCTTCATGGTCACAGCCCGCGGAATAGAGGCCAACCCGGAGAAGGTCCAGGCGATACTAGACCTGGCACCACCGACCTGCATGAAGGACGTCCAGGTGTTAGCAGGCAAAGTTGCAGCGCTGAGCAAATTCATGTCCAGGTCGGCTGACAAGTGTGCTCCTCTATTCAAAATATTGAGGAATCCTAAGAACTTTGAATGGACTGAGGAATGCCAAAACGCCTTTCAAGAGCTGAAAAGGTATTTAGCTTCGCCACCCCTGTTATCCCGACCTGAGGTGGGGGAGGAGCTAGTAATATACTTAGCATGTTCGGGCACAGCAGTCGCTGCGGCACTAGTCCGAGAAGAAGGAAAGGAACAGAAGCCGGTCTATTATGTTAGTAAAACCTTGCAAGGAGCCGAGGCGAGATACTCCTCCTTGGAAAAACTCGCCCTCGCGCTCATCACGGCGGCTAGAAAGTTGAAGCCATACTTTGATGCTCATCCAATTAAGGTCATGACTGATGCTCCGCTCAAGTCCATCATGCACAAGCCAGAGGCGTCGGGCAGGCTACTGAAATGGGCAGTTGAGCTGAGTCAATTTGACATCACCTACCAGCCCAGGACAGCCATCAAAGCCCAAGCCATAGCGAACTTTGTTGTAGAATGCACTGGCCGAGCAGAGCATGACTCGGAGGACGTATGGAAGGTCCATGTGGATGGGGCCTCAGGGAGGTCCGGAAGTGGAGCTGGGGTGGTCATCGTTGACCCAAACCGGCATGAGCACTAGTACTCCCTCAAGTTCACCTTCCCGGCGTCCAACAATGAAGCAGAGTACGAAGCGGTGATTACAGGACTGAAAATTGCAGCTCAGCTCGGGGCGCAGATAATTGACCTGAGCACCGACTCTCAGTTGGTCTCTAGTCAGATATCGGGAGAGTTCGAAGCCAAGACAGTGCTATGCTAGCCTACCTCAACAGAGTCAAGGATTTGACCTCAGCACTCAGAAGGTTCACGATACAGTAGATTCCCAGGGAAGAGAATATGAAAGCTGACGCCTTGTCCAGGTTGGCCTTGGGCGAAAGCCGACCTGCCTAGTCCATGTGGAGGAAGTATCCGAACCTAGTATCCAGTTGGGAGTATAGGCGGTAGCCGAGCTCAATTTAAGTCCAGATTGGACCAAACCAATCATGGACTACTTGGAAGGGGGTATGACCCCAGAAGATGAAAAAGCAGCTCGAAAACTCATGAAACAGGCCTCAAGGTTTGTCATAATCGTCGGGCAACTCTATAAGAGAGCCTACACCTGGCCCCTTTTGAAATGTGTAGGACCCGAGGAGGGAACCTATGTACTCCGGGAGATTCATGAAGGGGTATGTAGAAACCACTTGGGGGCTAAAGCTCTGGCTCAGAAGGCATTAAGGCAAGGCTATTTTTGGCCAACCTTAGAACAAGATGCCAAAGAGTATGTAAAAAAGTGCAACGGAAACCTGCTGTGGACCTCACAGTTATGATAAGCCCTTGGCCATTCTATCAGTAGGGTCTAGACATTATCGGCCCCTTGCCGACCAGTGTTGGCCAAAAGAAGCACGCCTTCGTGGCTGTAGATTACTTCACTAAATGGCCCGAGGCTGAAGGTGTTGCTAGAATAACATAAAAGGCAGCTTGGGATTTCATATGGAAAAACATCATTTGCCGATTTGGGGTGCCAAAGGTCATCGTCACTGACCACGGTAAACAATTCGACAGTGCATACTTTTGAGGCAAATGTGCTGAGATTGGGATCGACCTGAGATTCTCGTCCGTTGCTCACCCTCAAAGTAATTGCCAAGTTGAAAGGACTAACCAAATCATTTTGCAGGGTCTGAAAACCAAGTTGGAGGAAGCAGAGGGCCAATGGGCATCAATTCTTCCAGAGGTGATGTGGGCTCAGCGGACCAACACCAGCTCGGCGACGGGATAATCGCCCTTCGAACTGACATTCGGCACTCAAACAGTGCTGCCGGTGGAGATCGGGTCTCCGACCAGTAGAACCCTCCACCATGACCCAGAAATAAACGGAGCACGAATCCGTGAAGAGCTCGACCTTGCTGAAGAGCTTTGAGCTAAAGCTCAAATCAGAATGCTGGCCAGCAAAGCTGCAATGAAAAGAGCCTTCTCCAAACAGGTCAAGCCTAAGCCTATTAAGGTTGGCGACCTCGTACTCAGAAAGGCCATTTTTTTGCCGCGCTCCGTTAACAAGCTCTTTCCGACCTGGGAGGGACCCTACGAAGTCATGAAGATGTCCGACCCGGGACCTTCTACCTTCGCGACAAGAACGGGAAATTATTGAAAAATGCATGGCATTCAGAACATCTGAAGCGGTATTTTGTCTAAAAGTGGCCCCGAGCCGGAATATTTTGTAAACGGCCCCGAGCCGGAATATTTTGTAAACGGCCCCGAGCCAAAGTATTTTGTAAAGGCCCCGGGCCGAAACATTACTTGTACAAATTCAATGCAATGCAATTTTGTAAACTGGTACGAATGCCCGACCTGTGAATAGACCGGCGCAATGCCCGACTCGGGCCCAGGTGCTACAACAAAAAATTACTCCAACTCGGATTAACGCAGTGGCCACGCGTAATCCCGAAGTATACCAGCTCGGACTAAGTTCCAGCTCGGGTATAATCAATAACTTGATTAAATTTGCCAGTTCGGATTATGTTCCAACTCGGACTATCCCAGATTCAGGTCGGTATATTTGTCAACATTAGTTTGACCAATTTTATAACGGACTGACGAGTTCGATTAGGTAACGATTATAAAGTTGCCCCGATTATTCCGGCTCGGATTAGGATGGTAAAACGTTTAACCACATCCAGCTCGGTTCATTAAACTTAAGTTTGAATGGTCCATTAAATTGGTCCGACCCCACTTACTTGGGTAAAAATTTGCGACAAGAAAAGTACGTGTACGAACTCAATTAGAACGCAAATGAAGGTAAAGCAAGCATTTCATTAAAGTTGAGAGATAATTACAAAAGCCCAGCACGGGCGAGATTACAATAACCCTACTCGGGAAACACTGTAAAATCTATTTTTGCGCAGCGGCGGAGGTGGTAGCCTCAGCTTCATCCCCAACCTGGTCCAGGCCCTTTTGGACAAACTCAATAACCTCCTTGGCCTGGGATATCAGGTCAGACGGAAGCTCGGGGATCTCCCAGAATTTGGGCGGCAGAACCTCCAAGATCTCGATGTAGTCGTTCTTGGAGGCTGGGAAGAAGCGTTGGCTGAAGCCGAGCTCTGAGGTCGAACAGGACTGACTGGGACAGCCTCGATCGGCTCGGTGGCAGAGACCCTGGCTAAGAACGCTTGTGGTATCTCGATGCCCTCCAGTCGATTCAGCGGCTCCCCATCCTCCCCATCATCGAATTCTCCCAGGTCGGCCAAAGGATCCTCCTCTGCTTCCTCTCGCACCAATTTGACCCCAATAACTTGGCAGTCGTCGTCGTTCTCCCTGCGATTAGGTTTCCAAGCCGGCCTTGAGGACGAGCTGGTGCTCCCTCCACCACGGATCCTGTTCGAGGTGGATGCCGAACTCGGCGGACTTTCATCTCCACCATAGGACCTTACTTCCATAGCCTGAGAATCTTCCGATTCCGACCTCCCCATCCTGTCTACAGCAAATATAAAGGTACAGGAATGACTAAAGGGAGTCGGGACGTACCTAATGCTCTTAACTGCGGAGTACGGCCGACTAAGCTGGGTCCGAGCTAAATTATCCCGAGAGGATTCTTTCCGAGCTAGTTGCGTCCGACCACTCTGGTGTTCAACCTGAATTCTTTGAGAAATTGAAAGCGAAGTATGAAGTGAATCTCGGAGAATATGGCCCTATTTATAGGCACCCCTGAAAGTCGCCTCGGGAAGCCCAAACGTCGCGTCTCGCCAGAACCGCCAGGTAACGTGGCAGCCATCCGTTGGGCATGCACCGCTGACGTGGCCATCCCTACTCTATCGGGGTCGGACACCTACAGCTCGGGATAAACTTCTATCTCTAGATCTCACCCTCTCGATCTCGACTTGGGGGGGGGGGGGGGGGAATTGACGAGGGGTTCCCGAGCTGATCCAAGTGAGCCGACCATTCCGAGCTGAGACGGGCTAATCCGCGCTCCGTTAACAGCGCGTTCGGCTCAATATCCAACCTAGATGACTGACCTGACCCCGTTAACCCCGACCTCAGTTCCAGCTGTTCCGATGAGACATAAAGCACTGATAGGACATAAAGCTGCATCGTATTAAATGCTGTCAGACCTGAACTTAGTATAAATAGAGCTCCACCCTCTTCATTAGGGGGATGTATCTCGTTATTAAATGCTCTCTGCAACTTTGCCAACTCGGACATACTAATCATTCGCACGCTTGAGGGGAAAATCTGGGTCGTCACCCCGTCTTTTCCTTCCTTTCCTTGTGCAGGTCCGATAGCCGACCAGGAAAGTACAGCTCGGAGGCCGACTTGAGAAGTCCAGCTCGGCGAAAGCAGCTCCCAAATTTAAATGTGAAATTTTCAACCTCGACAGTAAGGATATTATGGTTTATGTGCATTATATCTAATAGCAAAATTTTATGCACAATTCTAAACCTTGATGTAATAAGATGTGGGGTAAGTTACTTCAGAATCACTAAATTATTTTTACAATTCTAAATTGACGACAGTTTGTTTGTAATTTCAAATGGACCATTAAATGCTCCAAATTACGTCAATGTGACCCTGTCATTACTTGTCATAAAAAGAGAAAAAGCAAATCTAAAAGAAAGGGATTAAATATAATTAATAAAAATCAAAGAACTCAAACGAATTTAATTATACTTTTTATCCTTTTTTCCTTCCTTTTCTTTTCCTCTTTATCCTTTTTTTTTTTTTTTTTCTCTTCCTACCTCTTTTCTCGTCTCCCTCCTCTTGTCTCAGCATCTCCAAGAAATGATAAGAATTGTTGAGAAAACTTTGAAGAATTTATTCTGCCTTCACCTCAATTGTTGATGTGAGGAAGGCATAATATGTTGTTCTAAATATTGATGATAGTGGCGAGAAGGTAGAAGTGATAAAATGTGGTTGTGATAGGTTTGGTGATGTTCGAAGATCTTTTCCCTCTCTTCGGAATCGAACAATCCTTAACCAAAATCAAGGTGGTGCACCCATAGATGATGGTTGGTGGCAAGATGATAGTAGCGGAGACGTGGAGTTGATAGTGGTGGCAGCGACAAGGAGGAAAAAGTAAAGAAGAAGAAAAGAAACAAAAAACAAGGAGAGCTAGAAGAAGTGGAAAAAGGAAAAGAAAGATAAAATAAAAATAAGTTCAATTGAATTTGTTGATTTCAACATATTATGTTTTAGTTTTTCTGTATCTTTTTTTAACAATAACTAACGAAATGGCCATATTAATTCTACTTTGAATATTTAGTGATTCATTTAGTATTAAAAATATTCTATTATTAATGTACATTAACAAATATTCTTTAATGAATCGGGGATAAGTTTCCATTATATGTGTAGTATAGATGCTTGTATGCAAATAATTGAATAGAGAGATTTTCTTTCTCTTTACTTTATTTTTTATTTTTTTGGTCATTGAAATCCTTATGTTCATCGATATGAAAAGATTACAAGAGACTTCAACCAACTCCAATAAGTACAAAGTCTTTAGTATGCAAGACTAACAAATGGTAAGGACCATTGAACATCCAATCATGTTAAAAGATTCCTTTGCGGAAGTCGCCTACCGTGAACGCGCGAGGTCTCGTTACAATGTCGTTGTGTGTATTCACAAAATGAAAGTTATAATGCATGACATTTATTCTAGTGGTATGGTTTTTATTTTGTATGCGAGAAATTCTGAAATCAATTCTCAGCAGGTCTAATATTCTTTATATGTGATATAATTTTGGTTTAGACTTCCCCTTACAAGAATGGCCTCTCGACACAGGAAAACCGATTCAAAAGGAAATGCGCCCCAACACCAATTTGCCGAATTTGCTCAGAAGCTGTTGAATCCATGGAGCATTTATTCCTCCTCTATCCATGGGTGCAAAGATTTTGGTTTGCAAGCCAGATCCTCTTGAAATTTGACATTTTAATGATTGGTTCTTCAAGACCTCTTCAAAATGTCTCGAGGTAGGCTACAGTAAGGAGAAAGCTCCATCTTTGATCTCTTTCTACTGTTGGGAAGTCTGGAAGCAAAGAAATAAATTTAATATAGAATGGAAGAATGTTGACGTCAAGTTTGCGTTAATTAACACACAATGCAGTGTCCAAGAATTTTATAGAGCTACGGCTATCCATAAGCGTAGTCCCATTAACTCAGCTCCTAGAATCACTAATGTTCACACAGGTTGGTCCCCACCCCAAAGGAATGGTCTCAATTGTAGTTTTGGGACGAGATTGTCCAGGCCATGCTTCATTTGGTCACACAGCCACAATTTGTTGTTCATCCCCAGCTGAAGCAGAAGCCCTTACAATTAGGAATGTTAGTATCTTCGCAAAGCATTTTCAATCTATCAGCATCACTATTGAGAGCGATGCAGAAGCAGTGATCAACGCAATCAATTTTTCGTATTAAGCTCCTAATTGGAGAGTCAAAGTCATTGTGGAAGATATTCGAAAGATTGAGGAGAGCGAAAACAACATTAATTTTTGCTCTATTAGGAGAACTCTTAACAGATCTAGTGACTGGATTACTAGAGAAAAGCTTAAAGGAACTTTGCCGATTGATTGGATTTCTAACTTTTCACTTCATTTGTATCAACTTTTGAACTTAAACATCCACCCTAAAGGGATCGGATAATCTTTGTACTGTTTGTTTAAGTAATGGAATGCATTTGATCAAAAGAAAAGAAAAAAAGACTTCCCCTTCAAATAAAATAAAAAAAATAGAAGGCACAATTTAATAGGTTAAAGCCTACAGTATAAGACTTTATAAATTAGTTTCAGCTATAGTCATCGAGGTCAGGATGGCCGAGTGGTCTAAGGCGCCAGACTCAAGTTCTGGTCCTCGTGAGAGGGCGTGGGTTCAAATCCCACTTCTGACATTTTCCATAAACTCTCCTTTGCTTCTTTTCTGCTGTTACCGGATTGCAGCAACACTAATGGGCTGAATTCCTTTTCTGGCTGATGGGCTGAATTCTCAAAAGTTGAACATCAATGTAGCTGCTTGTTCATCGGAACATCAATATAGCTTGTTATTCGCCCCAAAGTGTAGTTCAAATGACAATGCAGGAGTAGAGCAATCTGTACAGCGTGGGGTTAAAAACCCGTTGTACTCTTGACTAAATTAGTACAAGTATTGTGGTTGGACCCTGTCAGAAAATTGGTGATCGGACTTGGCCTTGGATTCCTACGTTATGAAGAAAAAAAAAAAAAAATATATATATATATATATATATATATATATATATATATAGCTTTTTGAAAGCTTGATGTCTTTTTAATTCCAACTAATTTCTTCATTTCCAGTTAAACTTTGTCCCCAACTCTCTTGATCTTCTGAGATGATATAGAACAATGGAAACTTCAACTACTCTTTTCTTCTTGTCTTGCATTTGTTTTTTTCATTTATCTATGTTAAACTATTGGTATTCAACAATGGATTAGCTCCGCTTTAGCTCCAACTCCAGCCAGCTCTAGAGAGTCAGGGATAGCCCAGTGTGGACTATCCTGCTTAGTAGTTAGATGTTAGGGTTCGAATCTTATGGAGGTAGGATATGGTGGGTATGGGGGAGGGGAGAGAAAAAGAAAAAAAAATGGATTAGCTCCAAATTAATGTTTTTATTTTAATTTTAAACTACAAAAAATGGAGGGAATGTGAAAATTTTCAATGAATTGAATCATTGAAATGCAGTGTCAGAATATTAGACGAAAGCTTTTGTCAAGAGTGGATCTTGATCCTTCAGCAACACCACTTTGAAGTGAGACCTATGATGATGGATAACATTAGAATAAGACTCGTCTGAGGTTTTATCTTAAAATCAATTAGTATTATGTGAAATAAATCAAGATATTATATACTTGTTTTGAAAATAGTGATTTATTCATATGAAACAATTGGTCATCAGCAAAACATGAATACCAACCAAAAGAGACATAGTCCACATCTTTTTGGTTTATTCAAACCTGAGAGGTAAGCGAGTCTCTTGCACT
The DNA here is from genome assembly GCA_037974665.1 of Ehretia macrophylla. Classification (NCBI taxonomy): domain Eukaryota; kingdom Viridiplantae; phylum Streptophyta; class Magnoliopsida; order Boraginales; family Ehretiaceae; genus Ehretia; species Ehretia macrophylla. The sequence goes on from CM075776.1 coordinate 51,321,480, forward strand.
TGCGTCAAACGTTCCAACTAACACCTTGGAGTTTTGTCTTGCATATTTGAATAAGTTGATCCAGCACTCCAATAACGTGTGAAGCTTACATACACATTTTAATTTCATATGAATTTGTCTCTGATGTTCGCGCAGATGAATGCAGAAGATAAGGCATTGGTCCCGAAGTGGTGGTTATGTGAATTCAACATGCATAATTGGCCCTTTCAAATTGATATATACACAAGCTAGACAATGACATTTCCTCAAGCAATTTACATCTTCCTTTAGTTTCACAAATAAGTTGTGGTAGTGCATGCAATGAATCTAAACATGTACAAATAGCCATTCAGTATTGTCTTTTGTTTCAGTTACACTAAACAATGACTCATGACCTACATGTCTAACATGTAATGTCTTGGTCCCCTAGTGCAACTGAGTAATCTTCACCTTTTTTTTCTTCTATTTTTTGCAAGCAGAAATAGTTGAGATCGATCTTTTTCCTTGTGAATGGACTGTTATGAACAAGTCCTTTGAAATGGTTCCTAGTTTAAACTGGGAGACAATGTTACTCAAGTGTCTGATAAACCTAATCTAATGTGTTTTTTGCCAAAATTTAGAAACGAGCAGTTAGTGTAACATCCTGTTCCACATTGATTCTGTAAAAGATTTGTTATCGATTTACCAGAACTTGGATTATCTACTACTATGAGACCGAGTTTAAGTATTTTTAGTCCGTTAATTAGGTTCAATGTATTAACAGTTACACCTAAATTGTTATAAATAGACCGGTTCACATGGACTAAGACTCATGAGTAAAGACAAAAAAGTATGCAATAAACGATGGTCTTCATGTAGTTGATTTAGTTCCTTGCTATATGACTATATAAATAAATCGACAATATTAGTTAATATAATTATTCGTATGTTCGTTAAATTATATATTATAATTTCTATTGAAAAAAAAAAAAGTTTTGGATCCGCGCCTATTTCGTGATATTGTCCTCCATGACTCATGGTCCTGTTGTTAACACCCGTCGAACTGAGCCAATTTCTTGTAGGTTTAGACAGGGACAGAAAAAATGGGTAGCGGGAACAAGTAGGATGTCTTGAAGGCTGGTCCCCTCAACCTAAGCCAAAGCAATAGACACAAGAGCTAGAGAAGCAATTTTAATAGTAGTGACTCGCATGTTTTTGGTGTTTCTTCGTGATAGGATATGGATACAAAGATTGCAAGAAAAAAACTACATAGAAACAAGACTGTGATGGCATTGATTTTTGGCTTTTCTCCTAGCAAGCTTCATTCGTGGACCCTTCTTGTCTTGCTTGTTTTCTTATGGCCATCTTAGCATAATGTCTTACGAAATTTCCTTTGCTTATGGATTTTCAGTCTTCTGAAGCAAATACAAAGTTCACACCAGATTAAATAAAAAATAAAAAAAAAATCAGCGAATGGACAACCGTAGCAATGTCAGAATGACAACTATTGCAATGCAGTTACGTGCCATTAATTTTCTATCTTATATTATTACTGTTATTATGTGTTAATGATTTTTAACTATATATATCATTCCGAGTCAGTCACTTATTGTAAGGAGATGCCTATGCACAGCCTGGATTTGGATTTTTTTTCTTTTTTTTCATAAAAAGAAAAACTTATCGTATTGAATTACTTATGTATAACTATGCACAGTCACTTATTGTGAGGAGATGCCTATGCACAACTATACATATCATTGCGAGTCAGTAACTTATAATCCCCGCTAACTATAGGTATGTACCCCTGACCACTTGTTTCTAAATCTGTCAATGCGAGTCAATCACTTATAGTCCCCGCTAACTATAGGTATGTACCCCTGACCACTTGTTTCTAAATCTGTCAATGCGAGTCAATATTATATTAAGCACAAATCAGAGGCGGATTTAGAATTTTTTATTTAGTGGAGGCTAAATTCACACAATTTAGTACTTATATACAAGTATTTTTTAGTGGAGATTAGATTGATTTTTCAATTTAAAAATATCTTAAAAGTATATACATTTTTAAACAATACAACTCTGATATTCTTTAATAGTTCTATGAACGGTTGAAATTAATGGAAAATGTAACTTTCACTGACTCGTATATAAATTCGCCTACGGGAAAAATGGACAGCGGCTTGACAAATCGGACGCTGCCTTTAGAGGATGTAACTGGAAACAAATGGATTGATGATCTTTTAGTCACTATCTATCGTTTAGCCGTAGAATGACTATTGATCTGGTTAGTAAAATCTTAATACACAAATCTAAATGCCAAACAAGTTCATTAGAGATTTTCGCTTCATCATATGCTTGTAAGCACAATTCTATCAAGCAATCTTTGCTGTGATTCCGAGATGATAAATGAAGAAAAGTGATTAGGGGTTGGAAAATAATGAAAGAAACTATTCAGAGACCGTAATCTCCACATATTAAATATTTTAAAATAATATTTAAATATTTTGTATTTTTTGTCCGATCATTTAGTCTCCATAATGTATCTAATTTTTATTTTTTGAATTTATTTAGCTCCCGTTCATAAAATAATATTGCCGTAAGCAGTTAGTCAACCAGGCCAGTTATGTGAGCTTCAAAGCAACTCCACCTACTAACAAATTGGAATTATCAGTCTACTAGGGTTTTGATCTAATGGTATATCTCATTATATATTTGAAAGATTGTGAACTCGAGTCTCGCTAGTTATGTTGTACGCCTTAGGCCTCTCCTGAATAAAAATAAAATAAAATTATCAGTTTCATATTTGATGCAGATAATCTGGGAAAATAGCACAAACGCTCCTTATTATTTTTCCAAAATATCAAAGTCATTCTTATTATTTAAAATTAGTCAATTCACTTCCTATTGTTTCTCGAAATAAATTTAAATTCGTCATATTGTTCAAAATTAATCAATTTAGTCATTATTTTTCAAAAAAAATCAATTTAGTCTCAATTATTTTTTTTTTAAAAACAATTTGTTCTCTGTCAGTGACCATTATTTGGGGACTAAATTGACTTATTTTGTACAATATAGACAAAGTTAAAAATTTTTAAGAGATAATATTAATTAAATTGGCTAATTTTAAATAACAATAACGAATTTAACATTTTGAAAAAAATAATAGAGAATATTTGTGCAATTTTTCCCTTATCTTCGCAAAGTCCAACATGATTTTTGGCACTCCTAATACTTATACTTCAAAATTTTATGTCATGTACAAATAATTGCATTTTATTTAATGCCCACGCCAAACTTTTTCTTTCTGCTTATATTGTAATTATATGTGAGAAAATCTTCAGTTCATCTCTTGTTCCCTACCCCCCAAACCAAAGTTACATTTTTTTAAAAAAATGAGGAAATACAATTTCCATTGCATACACAAACCCCTCGGGCATGATTGGGAAATAAATTAATGTTTTTGTTGCACGTACTAGACAGTGATTTTGGTTGACATCATATGTGGATGAATCATGCTGTATAATGTTGATTAATTTATCCAAGAGATGAAGATTAAAGCAAAGAGCATGTCATTTAATATTTAATATAAAACTGTTTGAGAGATATTTGTTATTCTTCATTTATTATCTTTAACATACACTTTTACATGTAGATAGGATTTTTTCTAGTCTTGCACATGAACAATAATTCTCTTTTTAAATGGGTTACAACAAGGCTTAAACTATAATTCTCTTTTTAAATAGGTGACAACGAGACTTGAACCTAATGCGATTTGATAACTTGAACTTTTTTTTTTTTTTTGCTAAGAAAATAATCATTTTATTCTACCGTAAAAACAAAAGATTAGTACAAGGGATCTTACATCAACCTATTTGTGATTTGCCAAGAAGTATTGCAAAGGGACCTATTTAGTATTTTGTACACTATTAACATATTTACTTTGCAAATAAATTTTATCTCTAACATTCAAAAGAACTTTTTCTATAAGTTGTTCCTCTGAGCTCGCTCCAGTTCTATGGACTCTTGCATTTCTTTCCTGCCAGATATGTTAGACACAAGCACAAAAGGAAGATCTCGCAAAATCTGTCTTAAGATTTTTCTTCCTGCTAACCCGACAAAGACGAGTGATCATTAATCCCCAATGAGTGTTTAGGGACTGTTTATTGAGAAGACTCACAAAGTATCTCCAAATTCTATTTGTAAAAGGGCATTCAAAATAAAGATAATATCGGCTTGATAATTTGAAATTTGATAACATATTAAATTGTCATCTCATTTAAAAATTTAAATAGTTACTAAAAAGTTTAATATATTTATTTATTGTCATTGATCGTGTGTATATATATATATATATAAACATCAAGGGGCATGATAAAATAATGTATGCCATAAGCCAAGTTCACACTTCAACACGAGCTATCTTCGACAGATAGAGAAGCCACCATATTTTTAAACATTCACACCATATTAATACCACATGCAATAGCAAGGGACTTTCCACAATATTATACAACATCACATGCAGTTCTCGTGGCGGACATGGCATCAAAATTTTTTGAGTTGATTCAAGAAAAGGGCAAAACAATTGCCACAAAAGAAAAAAAAAAAGAGAAAAAGAAAACATGTGAGGACCCCTAAGGGCCATAGCCAGAAAAAGGAGAAAAAAAAAAGAAAAAATATAATTAATATCGTCTATAAGTTAACAACATTGCTAGCATTGCTATATATTATTCGAGTGATATTTTTTTCTTTTTTTTATGGTAAGCGCAGTGGCGGAACCACTAAGGAAAGAGGGTGTACACAAACTTGAAAAAAAAAAATCTTAAAAAAAAAAATTATATAGGACACTTTCGTAATATGAGTGCACACCCTAACTTCTCTCACTGCACGAGTGCACAACTTGAATGTCTGGCTCCGTCACTAGATAAGAGTACTTACTGTGTAAGGAAAAATTTAAAATATATATATATTTTCAACATACAAAGAAAGAGTAAAACATCACTTGAGCAATATAAATCATTACCTACAAATTAATAAGAGCGGACATATGCGAAAAGTTTGTTTTCCACTTAGACAACATTTAATTTTTACATATGTTCTGCCAAGAATCATAACCATAAATACTCGTATATATCTACCAAGCCAAAAAAAAAAAAAGTCTGCAACATATATCATGATAATTTTTAAGATTGAGAATCTATTATTGATATTTTTCCTGTTACATGCTCACATTTACAATCAAGAGAGAAAAGGAGAAAGATGGAAAATGATACACTAGTCCTATTTTATGTCTTGCCATGCATTCTTTTAAAGCTCTTTATCATCTTCTCCTGCCTTCAACCAACTTTTTTCCTTCTGCTAATTAAGATGCTAATCCTCCCATTAATTTTCTGCAAAAACAAACACAAACAGAATAGGTAAGTTAGGCACAAATCACAAGAGTACTTCGACTGGTTAGCCAAATTCAAGATGATTCTACTAAAAGTTAGAAGATAATAACTAATCTAACAAACTTTTATCTACCAATTTAAACTTTCAAATGATATAGTCATTTAATGTATATGGTATTAGAACTCAGGTCACCTCACGATGTTAGGTTCAAGTCTCGTCACCACCCATTTGAAAACATTAAAACTGTTTACATGTAAGCCAAAAAAAAAAATTAGAATCCCGCGTGCAAGTGTGGGAATATACCAAACTCTTTTCTGTCAATTTAAATTTTCGAATGTAGTTGTTTAATATGGTATTAGATCTCAGGTCACTTAACGATGCTGGGTTCAAGTCTCTTCGTCATACATTAAAAAATATTAAAACTGTCTACATGCAAACCAAAAAAAAAGAATACCGCCTACACGTGCGGGTACATGTTAAAAATAATAAATAATATAACAAACTATATTCCTGTAATAACTTAAATTTTTAGATGAGTTGGTGACATAATAAAAGTATATATATAAAGACTGCCTTAACGTACCAATTGATCTTTTGCAATGGAGAATAGCTTCATAAATTGGAGACTCAGCACCATATATAACATCTGTCGATGGACTTCGTGAAGGAGAAGAAGCTTGTGATGAATTGCTTCCACTCTTGACCTTATCTAGACTACTATGCATATCAAATTTGCCTCTTGCTTGCATTATCTCAGCCCAGTTAATAGCAGAATAAGTCACACTTCGTGTTGGAGATGGCCGGAGAGAATTGCTCCAGCTTTGGACTTCCCAAGCTTTTCTGCCAAGATCATCTACTCTAACACTCTCTCTTGAACATGTTAATCTTTGGCATATCGGCTGAAGAAACCCGGAACACTTCTGCAGGATCCTGATTGATGATTTCCACCATTTCCGGAGAAAATTTCCGTGGTTTTTATTTCCAGACGACACACTTCCGGGAGAAAACAAAGAGATGGTGGGTGTTGCAGGAGCTGAAGATGAGGGCTGTTTTATCTTTGATCGATCAAGATATACAGGCATCATATGTCCATCACAAAATATTTCATCGGCATGGACAAGAACATCACAAGGGTGTGAAACAGGAATGTCAAAATTGAGATTCTCATGAGCTTCATTGAAAAATCTGTGTGATTGAACGTTCATGTCCATATGATTTGCTTCTTTTGTGCTGATTTCAATTGAATCTGCAATAGATGCTCTGTGAGGCTCGAGGACACCATCGAATGGAAACTTTTCGTCTATCAACCAACTGAACGAAAAACTTTCACTCGCAAGAGGTTGAGAGTTTTCCATTGTGAGCAGATCATAGTTGTTTGACAATGAAATGGAACAGAAATGCTTATATATACACACACACTAGAGGATCGGGTTCACGTGTGAGTATTTTATATGTACCACAATATTGTAGACTTGTGGACCCGTGGTAACGATGGATTTTGAATTTTTGCTTAGTCGGAATTAAAAATAAGCAGACTTGAGTAGGACTCATTTATTAGTAATTCTGTTTTAGTAAGGAATAAATTGATTTTTTTTTTTGTAAAAATAACTAAAAAATATAATTCCAATTGACTTCTTAATGATTTTACCATTAGAGTTGATGAGGGATACAATTGTGTTGGCCCGTGAACATGGGCAGATCTATATGGGGCTAGCGGGGGTTACAGCCCTCATTGATTCCAAAAATAGACCTATTAACGAGTGAATTGGACCTGTATTTTTAAAAATGTGTATATTTTTAAAGTATTTTTACGCTAAAAATTTATGTAGCCCTCATTGGAAAAAAAAAAAAATTGTATGTATATGAATGTTTAAGCGTGTGTTTTTAGTTCCTATTGAATAAAAATCTTGAATCCGCTCGGTCCGCAAATACATCCATCCATGACCTATGATTCGTAGACACGCATGGCTGCATCGATTATTATATCAACTTGTTTAGACAGCAACACACACGTAACAAATATATCAAACGTACAGTTTATCTGTGATCATTGTATGTATCTAGTTTGATGCTGAACGGCAAGATTCATTTGTAGATATCCTTGTTTAGAGATGGACATGAATAATTAGTCATTAAATAAGCCATGGATCATGCTTTAAATGGTTACAATGAATGCCTCTTAACATCCTAGAATGATGCAAGTAGGCTATACTTATAAGAGAGTGTTGTGAATTTAAGTAATAATATAACTTAATCATTTTAGATCTACGAATTTAAGGTTTAAGTAGTTATTTCTTAAACTTACAATACTAGTCTCACTTGTACATTTAGGGTTCCGTGTCTGAAGCGACGTAACATAATGATATCAGAGTTAGTGTTCGGCTTAAGTGACTGTATCCCTGATGGGAACTTACATCCTCAACAAGAGTTGATTGTAATATTCCATATTGTTGGGAATCTTGATAAGGAAGTGATTTATACACAAATGTTGTGAATTTAAATGACCTAGGTTAACTATGTATGACACTGAATTTGATAAAGTCAATGATTGGCGCACATAGGAGATAATCCCAGTGGTTTTTTCTACTCATATTATTCTGTGTTAAAGCACAAGTCTGATTAAGCTGGTAATACTATGATAACGATCACAACTCACAAGCAAGAAGAATTATAGTAAAAGTATCAAATTTCAATCATCATTTATGACAAGAAAACGAGTAATAGAAGAAATATGTTGTTCAACAAAAGGATTGACAGTTTAATCAAGTACAATAATTTTGTCCTTCATATTCATGAACATGAATTTCCAATACTCTCTTATCTAATCTGTTGAAGATTAATCCAGTTATAGTTCAACTAAAGAGACTTACGGTCTATCTGGTTTAACTTTTAGGCATTAAAAGCATATTTTGTGAATTTAGAAACTGAAACTAACCTATTTGACTCATTTCTAAAATAGTTTTTAAGTAAAAGTTGAAATTGAAAAAACTAAAAAATAAGAAACTCCAAATTGGAGCTTTTCAGAAAATGTATTCTGATTATGTTTTTATATAATGAGGAAAGTTATTTTTCTTTACCTTACTCAAATATACCCTCCATATTTTTTAAAATCTAACATTGCCATCAAAAATTTTAAAAGTCCAACATTGCCTAACATAGACCAAACCGTCAACAGATTTTGTACAACATCAATTCTAGTCAAAATTTTACTGTTGAAAACTCTATAACTCAAAAATTATAATTTGACAGCTTGGCCACACAAAGCCCTAGATCCATTAATGGTAATGTCAATAAATGAAAGATTTTATTTGTGCATAGTACTTTTACATAATTTTTGATATATTCTTAACATAACAATAAATATGGAATGGGTATTTAAGTAACCGTTTATTTGACAACCTCATTACCCTTTCTTTGCTTTTATGATCCAAACAAAAAATCATTAAAACATTTCATTTCCTTTCAATTATTATCTTTTCCCAATCTAAACAAAAAAAAAAAAAAAAAACCCTTTTCTTTCATTTTCCTTATTATTTTTTCTCTACCTCACTTTCCTTTTCTTTTCCTTGTGCAATCCAAACGTACTGTTAGGAACATCTTTCATAACGAAATCTTTGTAAAAAAGCTTTTGTGCCAAGAGACATTCAAGAATCAATCAACGGCCCATGACTGCCTGGAGCATTAATCACGTTTTTTTTTTTTTTTTATGATGAAAAACTCATTCTAAAAAGAAGCACATTGAGTTCAATCCATAGCTATAAATTCCGGGACATAGTAGCATGCTTCAATATATTTTCCAAGTTACTCACATGTTTAGGCAATATTTGTGATGCAAAAGTATAAGTTCAAACGTGAAACCTTTAACCTCAATATGTGTGTATTTTACCTTCTGTTGAGGTATAAAATTAAATTTATGTGTGAAAAATGTCAAACTTCTTGAGGATTTTAGTCTTTATCAATATTCAAGCATATTCCTTAGCGTGGAGGTAGATATAGATGTTCTATGTAACCAAATTTACATGTCGATATGCTTGGTTGTCCAATATCTAGTATTATTAATTCTCAAGATCTTACTTCTCAAAGCCAAATGGTAAAATACTGCCTGGTTACCAAAATTAAAAATCTAAAATGAATTAATAATTTACTTTTAGAATTAGGTTCTTTGGTGCTTCTATTCTTTTTAATGTAAATAACCTTTTACATTTTTTTTTGGTTGATATGAGAATCCAACTAGTGGAACCCGATCACTGGTTGGTCTGAATGAATTTAACCACTAAATGATAAACTTTTGGGTGCAATAGTACGCCCCAACACATACACTAGGTCAGTCAACTTTTTACATTCCTGTGTTGGAAAAACATTGCAAAATTAAATAGGGAATATAAGACTATTTTTCTTAGCGTTACAATAAAAAATTTTACTTAAAAACAATGTAATTGTAATTGTTGTGCAAAATGGGATGCTCGATTGGGCCTTCTTGGTTTTTTTTTTTTTTTTTTTTTTAAATATGGGAGCCCTAAGGTATTTCGGATGGTTTTTCGGCTCCTGGATCGGCATTCTTGGTTTCCGAGTTTCGGGATTTGGGTTGGGCTACTCTGCTTCGATGCCAGCGGACTTTGTTTTATTTGGGCTGAACCCTTTTAGTTGGTTGGTGTCTTATTCTAGGTTTGGCCCATTGTATTTGTATCATACTCCTTTATTCTGGACTTAGTCTGGCCAGGGTGTTGTAATGGGCTTTGTTATTCTTTTGGTAAAAGTCAAGCATTTCATTAAAATGAAAACGAAAGTCATGACAAATTATGAGATCAGGAATAGTTTAGTGGTGGACTGCTTTTCTTAATAATTAAAAAATTAGGGTTCAAATCTTATGAGGACGGGACAGATAGGGGTGGGAATAAAAGATATAAAGAAAAACTCATTACAAATTATCCGACCCTTGTATCGTTGATATGTGTTGTTATGGACTTGGCCCATTATGTTTCTACTATTTCTTCCTTCTTTTGGGCCTCGATTTTTTTGGGCCTTATTGTTGTATTTCTTTGTGTTTATAAACGTAAGAATTGGAATTGATCGATATTTTTTCTCTCTGAAGCGACAATTCGAGATAGAAAGGAACCAAAAAAGAAGGTAAGGAAAGTTAATATGCAATTATGGGGACTAATGGGTATCTATATTTTGCTGCTTCCTCTTGGTAAGTAAAAACAGATATCAACTGTTAATTAATTTTAATTAATCTAATTTAATCAACGGTCATAATTCAAATTCGATATGTTCCATTCAATCATATTAAGAGGGTTGGGTTTTCCGCCGGCCCCCTTAATATCGTCCCTGACTATTCAACAACAGTCAGACTAGCGTAGGGAATGTTGGGATAAATTATAAAAATTTGGACAAAGTTGGGTCTAAGTATCGGCTAAGTAAGTATCCTTTAGTTAGAAGAGTAGATATAAAATCTATTGGAATGGTGAAGAAAGAACCCCAATTGGTCGATAAAAACAACCCCTTGAGGTTATCTTGTACTCGAAAGAAGTTGAATTTTGAGTGATTAACAGTAGTTTCTAAATAGTTGAGTAAATGTTTTTTTTTATTTTTTTCTGTGAAACACTCTTTTAGCGCTCTGACTGCAAAATATATGGCCAGATTGAAGGTATCTGCACATTCACTGCTAAACGTATTCACTGCTAAACAAGACAAACAACTACGTTTTCAAGTGTCTCACCTTTCCCATATCAGACTAATAGCAGTAGGAGACAAAGAGCTTCGAGACAATTTTGATTACTGTTTTGGCTTTTTAATTGAAAGTTCCTAATGGGCATAGGAACAAAAGGGCAGTCTAATTATTTGTCCTCTTCTCTTAGGTAAGTTGGAATGATTTGGTAGCAATTGATTAAAATTAAGGGTCTTAAGTTCAAATTATGTACTTTTAAAGATATTGACGGACTGTTGATTGACTTGAAACATACATTGAAATATATTGCTGCACTAAAGAATTTGTAGCCTTAAGGTAGATTTAATATTTTCACTTATAGCAAGTTCTCTTCATCAAAAAAAGAAAAACAAGGTTGTGTCCTCTTATCATATTTGTGCACAAGATATGTTGCTTCATTGATTATTGTTGAGGACAGTTAACATGACTAGGCTCAAATAACAAATCGGGCTGGATTCCACAGCTTGTTATCCGAACCTGTAAAACAAAAGACCTAAGTGGGGTGTTTGGGGTCCTCCTCCGATACTTAAGTCAGTAAGAGGACCAAATAGTGCGTGTAAAAAGCAAATGAATAAATAATAAGTAGTGAGTAAGAAATCACTTATCCTTTTAAGCTAGTGGACTCGCGTATTTATAGCAGTATAAGGAGGCTTATACCCATTAGAGGGAGCTCCGATTTTGTGGAATGTGATTTCACCTTAGTGGAGATATTGATCCCTAGATTGTGGAGTGAACTGCCCAATATTTTTGGTGGAATTGGTTGACACTTGTTTGAATAGATCAATGCCCTTTTTGGCTTGGTTTGGGTCGCATTGGACCAAGCATCTTGGTCCTCTGTTATGACATAACTCTCTGGCCCAATATTTATTATTTTCGGCTCAATTTCTTTAGCCCAATTTTCCATGCCACGTCAATTATAATTTTAATGATAACTTTTATAAACGGTCGCATTGTTTATATTTTTTTCAATTTCATTTTTATTATTTTAAAAGTAACTCATTTAGTATTTAAAAATTATAAAAAACTTTTAATTTAGTATCCAATATTTATATTTTTTAATTTCGTTCATATTATTTCAAAAGTGAAACATTTAGTCTCCAAAATTTGTAAAAGCTTTCAATTTAGTCCTTGTTCGGCTAATTAATTTTTTTTTATAAATTTTAAACACTAAGTGCGCTACTTTTGAAATAATAACGTCGTGAGACAGTTCGGTCCATATTTGGTGTGGGCATTAGAACATTGAGAGCGACGAAATTAGAAAAATATATAAATATTTGAGATCAAACGTATCATTTTTAAAACAATAAAAATAACATTAGAAAGAAAATGTAAACATTAAAAACCAGACGTGAATTTGCCCTAATTTTAACTTCTTGTACCACATAATCTATTGCAAGTGAATTTATAATTGACCTTCCACAACTGCATAGAATGGCATTTCATTCTGCAATGCACCATGTCATTTATTCTCCTTAGCCATGCTAACAATAATTGCTCATTGTGATGCTGGCAAAATTACTATCTAGTGGGTCATAATGGAAATGATGGCACCCTGGAAGAGGACCTGCTCATTATGATCCATGCAGAAACTAGAGCGCCAATTAAAGTCCCGAAAGAAAATAATGTCTAATTGTACAACAAAGGTTTCAGCCGGACCCAATAACTCTCATAACATGTGAGTTCATCAAGCATAAAGAACTGTTTGGGTCCGGCCATTTTTTTTACTACAATCCTCCTTTCTTTAATTGTTTTTATCATAATCTTCTTTCTTTTATAACAAGGACCTCACTCTAGTAAGTACCATATTTGATTTACCTTACAACTCCTATGTTACAACGATGCTCCAATTTAATCAAGGGAAAGGCTCAAATGATATACGAGTGAACATATTTATCTTTTGTTATCAACTTTGCAAAAAAATTATTCCATTTGCTTATGCGACTATGAAATAGAAGTGAACCCTACATAATGGTAGTGCTTACATATGTATTAGAAAGCCGCATAACCGAATAGAGTCCGGATATCCCTGCCACCAAGATTTTCCTTGGGCTGTCTGCAGCTCTAGAGGTAGTCCAGTGACTAATCTCTCTTCTGAAGTACTCCAGCAAGTAAAAGATTTCTCAAGTATGGAGGTGTGAGGCTTTGGTCCAAGTAAACTAATGACCAGACTAATTATAGTCCTTCTTTTTTCAGAAGGATGTGAATGAATTATCCCAAGTTTGGAAAAAGTTTTCATACATCAACTGATTGTCCAGCTGCGAGTAAGGGGTGTGGGCTCACCACATGTAAAAAGTTAAACTGAACCGGTTAATATATGAAAACTTTTTCTATCAACTTTTGTTAGAAAAAAAATATTACATCGATTTAAATTGATTCAATTAGTCTTTCATAATGTCGGTAAAATTTACTCATATAAATTTTATCAGACCGTTCGAATTGACTGAATGATTTTTCCAAAGTGGTTTTTCAGTCAGCTTGAATTGACTGAATGATTTTCCCTAAATGCTTTTTCTTGATATGTTCTGGTGATATGACAAGTTTGCAACTGTTTTTCCATACCTCTTTCATACAGTGCCACGTGTGTGTGGAAACATATTCATTCTTGTCTAAAACTACATGATTTCTTCGGGAATGGATGGACACTTATATAATTTTAAAAATGAGATTCAACTATTTTTAATTGTTGATAAAATTATGTGAATAGATCTTGGTTCTCTTTGCCATTGAGACACTTTCAGTGTACTTTGACTCTTGTATTTTCCTTTTTCATTAATAAAACCACTCTTACTAAATTAGCAAAAAAAATAATATTATGATCGAATTCTTACTCAATTTCTCCGACCAAAAATTATTAATATTAGAGCATCAATAGATAGGCAGAAAAATAAAAACTGAAAAGGGGAGGGAGTAAGAGCTTGCAGATTTACTAAACTAAGAAAATTAATGGCCACTTGTTGGCAATAGTTTACAACATAATACTGTTCTTCAACAGAAAACTAGTCTAAAGCCTTGCATGACATTTGGCTTTTAATTTATTAAACATATTAAAAATAAAAATTAAAAAAAATATATTTTATTTGTTCTATATAGTGTACCCTCGTATAAAAACGTAAGATTCCCAAGCACTACCCTCGATTACAGCCCTAGATCTTAATCTTTTCCCAATTGCTAACCCAATCACAATATTCTTTACCAAAATTTATTGGCTTCTAAATATGCTTACCAAACCCAAGCCCGATAAATATTAACATACTTGTGGTACTCAAACCCTATATTTAAAAAGATTCAAAAATATCAACTTACATGGAAAAATATATATAAAAAAGCAATTGACATGAATATACATCGAAAATGAATTCAAAATCAATACTCTAATACATAACAAAACAATAAAATACAAGATTTATTTGTCTGACCGTGTATATCTGACGTGGACATCCAATGTGTTGATCTGCTGGTTTGATTTATTTTTTATTGAGTTAATATACAAGGTTTCAAAAAAAAAAAAAAAAACTAATAAACATGTTGCTGATAGAGTATAGTATCATATTCGAAATGAGAACATAAAAGAGAACAGAAATTATAGAAGGTGTAGAGAGTTCATTGATTACACACTCCAAAATTAATTCTGAAACATTTCGTATTTAAAACAAAAATCATATTACTAGACAAATGCCTAGCTAGTGGCAAGTCTACCACTTTTTCTTTGCTCTTTTTAATTTTTGGGTTTATAGTTAAGAATTTAGCTTATATGATATACTGGTCCATCACAAGCAATGTAACATTACTACAATATTATGTATTGAGCCAAAATATATATGTATTGTAAATAATTATAACAAATTAATAATCTATTTTTTTAGCTTTTTTTTTTTGCCAAAATTATGTATTAAACTTCCGGATTAGCAAGACAAAATAGGTGTGACAACCCCTATACGGGCTTCTATTTAGCACGACTCTTTTGTACTGCTCTGGCTAAACCTCCTTATACACACAAAAAAATAAACGTTGTTTTTTTCCAAAAGAACTTAATAAGTACTTTATCGGTTTTGATTTTAGATTTATAATCGAATAAGTTGTATGTCATATTCAAAATTTGATCCTACCTACTATTATCTGTACAAGTAAAATTGCTACCCTTCTAATTAATTAGCATAATAGCCCGGGCATATTTAATTTTTTTTAATAGGAACTAAATACATTATTTTTTAATTATATAAACATATTTTTTTTTTAAATGTTAGAGCTAATTAATTTTTGACTAATAATCCATAAAACTTTTTTTTTAAATACATAAATTTTTAAAATGTCTTTCTGAACCTGTGGGGTATTGATAATAGCAAAGTATTGGCCTTATATCAATATGACAATATGTAACAAATTACAATGCAAAAGGAATCATTATCATTGGAAAAAGAGTACCAAAAATTGCGTTGTGGCTATCTTATATGAATGAGGAGGAAACAAACATATTGAATGGTGAACTCACAATTTATTCGAATTTATAGTTTGATGCGTACATAAACTTCTGTGCCTAAAAAATAACAATTACAAATAGAAGGGACAGCAAAATGGGATTCAGCTATGGTAGGTGACGTCACACACACGCACTCTCTCTCTCTCTCTATATATATATCTGAAAAATCAATTAACCACCGTTGCAAAAATATTATCCATATTAGTGATATATGATGCAAAGGCAGACCGAAATTGTTTTGAGTGGGGGCTCCTCAAAATTTTCTTAAAAAGTATATGTATTTTGAAAATATTTTATCATGTCCCGAGTCTAAAATTATAAGTCCACTAGTGAGATTAATATTATAAATATAATAAATAAGTACATGGGTCTCTTTTCTAATGGTTCAAAATAATTAACCAAAGTTATCTCTTATACCTATAACATCAAATTATAAACTAAACATATACATTATCTCCCATCAATGTAGCCTCTTTTCTATTGGTCCAAAATAGTTAGCCTAAGTTATTTCTTATATTCACTTATAAACTATATATATTATAACCTCTTTAAATTAATAGTATTGAGACCGCTAAATTCTATTAATTTAGCAAGATATCAATTTAGAGATATTTTAATTTTTTTGGCTTAGTAGTACATATTATATTCATGGTATCTTTTTTTGTAAGGTGATTCATATTTTTTTAAAGCAACCTCAGAACATTTAGGCACATTAAACACAATTAAAGATGAAATTCAGATAGATTTAAAGTTCAACAAAAGACAAACTACTCTTGATTTATATTTTGAGAAAATATCATAGCCAATGCATTATGTACTTTTTCGCAATTCCCAAGCATGCTGTGTGCACTTGGTTGTGTTGGTTGAATAAATTACCAACGAAATTGAGACTCTTGAGTTGGGGTATTGACGTGGAACCTAACTGTATTTTCTGCTATGCTTGCAATGAAGATAGGGATCATCTTTTTGGGTATTGCTCATTTGCTCACAAGATTTGGAAAATTGGATGGGAAATGTGCAAAGGGCCTCAAACAATTAACAACTGGTATTTGATTGAGGAATGGTTTACTCATATTGCTTCTCTTTCCTTCTTCCAGGCGATTATTATGAAATATTTTTTGAGTGCATATGTGTTTCACTTGTGGAAGGAACGGAATAGACACATTCACAACAATGAAGTTTTGGCCAATGAGCAAATTCTTTCGAACATTATTTTTGATGTTCGTACAAAAATGTGTAAAGTTAAGAGGGTTAAATATACTCTTTTAAACTAAGTCATTTGTAGGGTTTGAAATATCGATGATCATATTTATTGGTGATCTAGTTGTAACTATGTAAATATTTTTGTTCTGATATATATTCAAGCTTGCCTTTACCAACAAAAAAAAAAAAAGTTAATCATTGATTCTTTTCATTCCAACAAGCAGTCGTGTACAGATTTGAACAAAAAAAGAAAAAGTGCAAAAAAAGAGAAGTTACGTGCCACCGAATGAACCGAAAGAAGTTTACTTAATGAGCGGATTATAACTTTGCATTCAATTAACGCCATGGAGATGAGAGTGACTTTAGGCAAAAGATTTAGCAAACCCATGGGTTATAAACCTGTTTAGCTCTTAATTGATTTGGAACATCTATTAAGAATAAGATCTCTCGACCTGATATCACTAATATCCGAGCATTACATTATGACAAAATTGAAACAAATATCAAGCATTCTGCAGTTTTCGGACTATCCATAATAAAAATCTCCCGACCAATCTGATGCTCGAGCCTCAAGGGAACCTAAAAAATATTCTTTATGTTCTCCATTATTTGTGAAGTTGTCCATCTGAGGAAGCCACAATATCCAAGCGACCTTTAAAAAATATCTCTTCTGAGTATACTGTAAAAGTCCTCAAAAAAGCCTTGACGGACCATAAAACTCGGGGGTTCCTTTCTTAAAACAGTATAGCTATCCCTTTCTATCACTCATAAAGATAACTCATTTTTACACACTTTCATTTTTTTAGATTTCATTTCTCCTCCAGTATAAATTTATTGACTTAAATATTAGAGGTATTCTTGGGAATCATCCCAAGGTTCCCATTTTTGCAGGTTCACATATTAGGAGTTGTTCGAGGATCTATCATCAGAATTTTATCTTAACAGGGTTGATCTGATTTGATCATATACAAAGTGAATTCCCCGACATATATATATATATATATAAGAATAAATGACTTAATATCTCTTTGTATTTTATTAAAAATGTACAATACATTCTTGTGTTTTATAAATAAGCTGATTACCTTTATGTATTTTAAAAACGTAGCTGCATACCCTTCTGTATTTTATAAATAAGCTGATTACTCCGTTGTGTTTTAAAAATATAGTTAAATACCCCGTGTATTTTAAAAATATAATTGAATATCCACTTCGGTTAGAAAAATTATTTATTTTAACAGAGGACATTCAATTACATTTTTAAAACACAAGAGGTATTCAGCTGTGTTTGTAAAATACAGAAAGGTAATCGGCTATGTTTTTAAAACACATAAAGTAATTAACTTATTTATAAAATACAGGTAATATTGTTAAGATGTTAAGTTGTTTAGTAAAAAAATGCTATTAATGATTGGTAATCAACGTGAGGGTTTGAGAAAATTTGATTATTTAGTTTGTATTTAAAATTTATGCATCTAGAAAAATTTGATTATTTAGTTTTTATTTAAAATTTATGCATCTAGAAAACCTAACTGTCGTATTCCAATTCCAAAATTGCTAGTTTTAGATTCCAAACTTTATTTATTGTGGCTAAGCCAAAGAAGTTTAGGGTCACATTTGAAGTTTTCTTTATCTCACATACACATACATATTAATATTACTTAATTGTAGATATTTATGCAAAAGGGCCTACAAAAAAATTCATAGTACCTCATAGTAGACCAGATCTGTTGTAGTTCGACAGCAGAAAACAGTATAGTAATGAGGCACGATGTTACTGCTGAGTCAAACATATACTTTTCTCTGTAACATTAATTATACTTTATATGATTTAATACTCAGGAAAAATAAGGCCCTGATCGATAAGTTGTGTGCTACTTTTTTTTTTTTTTTTTGGTGAAAAGTTGTGTGCCAGTTAATGACAGTAATTTTTTGACCAAAACAAAAATAAAAATGACAGCAATTTAAATTGCCGTGAGGAGTGAGATGGACGGCAGGAACAAAATATCTGCTCCCATTTTTCTTTTTCTTTTTCTCTTTAAAACGACGAGATTTTTATCTTAGACACGTTTATATTAGATTTGCTACAAGATTATAAACATTGTTGATATAGCCCAAAAATAATGAATTATGTAATTACTAAAATGTCGCAAAAAGGAAGAAGAGAATCATTAACACCAAGCCACTTGTTATCAAATTAAAAAGCAGGGACATGCAGAGCTCACTGAAAAGATCTTTAACATTTACTATAAATAGCATTAGGAAAGTAAAAAAGGCAATTTCCTTTTAACCCAACTTTTAAATTTGTCATCATATTGTTGGATAATTTACCCAAATTAGTCACTAATTCTCTCATCTAAGGAAAAATATGAAAAATAATACCTGTTATCCCTTTTCTTTATTTATGCAGGACCTCAACACGGTCAAGGGCAAGGCAAATCTTGCTCGGTTCGACGCATCTCATATCCAACACTCGTGATGCAGCAATACATTCTAATGTATACTCTAAATAAGTTAAGAATCAAATAATATTTATAATGAGAACATATATATTTTAATGATAAGAATTTGAATTTTTATGTGGACCCAAATGGCACGAGGAACCACAAAATTATCGATTCTCTTTTTATCTCCTTTGTGGTAGGAAACTCTTCTTAAAAATTTTAAAACCCAAATTAAATTGTTAAATTTCAAAATGGATAATCGTACGGAATGAGATATAATCCAAGGTTGTGTCGTATGCTTCAATGCCGAAAAACAGGTGTACAGTGTGATTTTAATACTCGGGAAAATTAAGGAGCGTGTCGATAAGTCATATGACGGACACTTCATGACAGCAATTTAAATTGCCGTGTGGACCGAGCTGGGCGCGACGAACAAAACTATCTGCTCTCTCTTTTTGTAGTGCGAGGACTACTTTTTCCGCAAGATCCAAAAGAGTTTTTAAAAATATCTAGATCAAAGCTTATCGTGGGGTAAATTTGCATAAATAGTCCCTATTGTTTTCCTAACATTTTACATTTGTTCTTATTAGTTAAAATTAATAAATTTAGTCCTTATTAATTCTTAAAATTTTTTAATTCACCAATATTATTCAATTTAGTCAATATTATTTTTTAAAAAAAATAATTTTATTCCTGCTTTGGCTAAATTAAATTTTTTTAGAGAACAAAAGGTACTAAATTGAATTTTTTTAAAGAATAATAGAGACTAAATTAATTAATTTTAAATAACAAATATAAATTTAATATTTTTTAAAAAATAATAATAATTAATTTTAAATAATAAAAATAAAAATTTAAAATTTTTAAAAAATAATAAATACTGTTTGTGCAATTTTTTCTTTTTAAAAATATCTAGATCAAAGCATTTTGTGGTGTGCCTTCCATGTTGAGCATCTAAGCATACACATGGCCACTTGTACCAAAGCATTATTTTGGGTTTATGGCGCCCATCTACCACGTTAGCCTTCTAGTGGTTTGTGTACATACACATCGCATGTTGTTTAATGATGAGAATTTTTCAACGTGAAGGCTGATAGGATTTTTACCAACTAGCTAAGAGTATTTCTTTTTTTGTCTTTTCTTTTATGCTAAGAGATTCTTTTTGAATTTTTTTTTTAACTCACGTTGAGACTCGATTTTTTTTTAAAAACATATAATTTAAATTAGATTAATTAAATATAAAATTTATCGAGATATTAATTCAAACCAAGATATGAGCGAATCGTTCGCGGCTTAAATGTTTCACCATCACACTAAACCTTCTAGGAGAAGTAATATCTTTGCAATTGCGTATAGAAAATGATTGACTAACTACAATGACAAAAAGAAAAAAAAAAAATTTATTGACTAGCTACACGTTAACTTTGTCTCCGTGTCATGGGACGGATGTGAATAATTCACCACAATTTTCAACTTTCTTTTTCTCATAGCCCGACAAAAAATAAAAAAAATTAAAAACTTTTTCTCATAACAAGATCCCATTTTTTAAGCAGATTATATTGAATTCTCTCAAAATTATAAATTTTATAATGTTATAGTATGCCTCAATACATATTTTAGATTAATCTAAAATCTAGCAATATAAGTGACAAGAGTGTGTAAAATCGAACTTAAGACCTTAGAACACAACAATTTAAGGTCTATTTGGCTTAATAAGTACTTAAAAGTAATTTCATTGCGTTTAAAAACTGAAACTAACATTTTTTGTTCATTTCTAAAAGAGCTTTTATGTAAAAGCTGAAGTTAGACTAAGTTAAAAACATGAAACTCCAAATAAGAGTTTTTCAAGGAAAGGTTTTATGAAATTATTTTTTACATAATGTGAGATGTCATTTTTTTTTTCTTTCTCGAATATATCATTCTTTATTTGTAAAAGTTAACATTGCCCTCCAAATTTATAAATGCCCAACATTGCCTAATATACGTTAAACAATCAACTATTTTTATTCCACAATATTTTTAACTAAAGTTCTACTACAAAAAAACTCTATAATTCAAAAATAAAAATTAATCATTTTTAAACAATCCACTGTATTATGAGTAAGCTCCACGTGAAAATCACATGTATTAAAACTAAACAAATCCAACTATACGTAAAATTTACATGTATTAAAACTAAACAAATCCGATTATCATTTTTTAACTTTGACTCCTATTATAATCCTCGTAATAACCCAACATAATGTAAGATCTGTTACATATGTAATCGGTAAATTTGTGAAAATCTGATGCCAAGGTTTTCTTGTTTTGGGCGAAAACTAACGACCCACATGTAATTGCGCTGTACTTTCCCCAAACGCGTGTAAGAGAGTCCATAAACTAATTACCACTATATACGGGACCCTCCCCGACTTAGTCGCATGAAATACAAATCTTTAACGTATATAATATCTCTCTCTAAGTACTCTTTAACTGCACAAAACCCCCCTCAACAATTTCAGTCCATTAACAAGATTGAAACTCGAAAAAAAAAAAAATCAAGATTACATAAAAACACCCACCAAAAAGGGTTGTTTTGATTTGCAGAACCGACCCCATTTTGCATTTTTTTTTTATATATATATATAGCACTGTAAGGGGTTGGTTTTGTGAAGGTTGAACTTGGGTTTTGATTGATTATATGTATCTATCTTGATACATTGATTTGATTTTTTAACACCCTTTTGGTTGTTTTTGTTTATTGTGTTTCTTGGTTTCATCAATGGAGGATAACAAGAAATATATTTCAGCTGAGGAGTTAAAGGAGCACAACAAGCCTGGAGATCTATGGATCTCTATCCAGGGAAAGGTTTACAATGTGACAGATTGGGTTAAAGAACACCCTGGTGGAGATGTGGTTATCATGAACATGGTTGGCCAAGATGCTACTGATGCATTCATTGCATTCCATCCAGGTACTGCCTGGAAACATCTTGAAAAAGTGTTTAATGGATATTATTTGAAAGATTACCAGGTCTCAGAGGTTTCCAAGGATTACAGGAGGCTTGCCTCTGAGTTTTCGAAAGCCGGGTTGTTCGAAAACAAAGGGCATATTGTGATTTACTCGCTTTTATTTGCTGTGGTCTCGCTTTTCATATGCTTCTATAGTGTCTTGTGTTGCAACAATTTCTGGATTCATATGTTTGCTGGGGGGTTGTTGGGGATGGTATGGATCCAGGTGGCTTATTTGGGTCATGACTCGGGGCATTACACGATGATGACCAGTAAGGGATTCAACAAAGTTGCGCAAATCCTTTCTGGGAATTGCGTTACTGGAATTAGCATTGCCTGGTGGAAGTGGACTCATAATGCCCACCATAGTGCGTGTAATAGTCTTGATTATGACCCTGACCTTCAGCATTTGCCCGTTTTTGCTGTCTCGTCGAGCTTTTTCCAATCGCTAACTTCCACTTTCTATGGAAGAGAGCTCACCTTTGATGCAGTGAGTCGATTTTTTGTGAGTTATCAGCATTTTACATACTATCCAGTGATGATCGTTGCGAGGTTCAATCTTTATCTGCAGACGTTCTTGTTGTTGTTCTCAAAGAGAAAGGTGCCTGATAGAGCTTTGAACATCATTGGAATCTTTGTCTTCTGGACTTGGTTTCCATATCTTGTTTCTTGCTTGCCCAATTGGAATGAGAGGGTATTATTTGTCCTGGCCAGCTTTACTGTGACCGCCTTTCAACATATTCAATTCACCTTGAACCATTTCGCAGGAGATGTTTATGTTGGACCACCAATGGGGAATGACTGGTTTGAGAAACAAAGCGGTGGGACTATTAATATCTCGTGCTCGACTTGGATGGATTGGTTTTATGGTGGATTGCAGTTCCAGCTTGAGCATCATTTGTTCCCGAGGTTGCCTAGAACTCAGCTAAGGAAGATCGCTCCCATAGTCCAGGATCTATGCAAGAAGCACAATTTGCCTTACAGGTCTTTGTCTTACTATGAAGCTAATGCAACAACAATCAGGACTCTCAGGAACGCGGCCCTTCAAGCTCGAGATCTCACCAACCCTGTTCCAAAGAATTTGTTGTGGGAAGCTGTCAACACTCACGGCTGAGGATATCATGGATTCTTGTTACAAACTTTACTAATAATTCGATATGTATAATCTAATTCGTACCCCCAGGTTGGAGCATGGAGAAGATTTTGTTTTCTCAGCGGCTTTTGGTTGCACTTTGATTTTACGTATTAGATGCTTGTGTTTGGATCTCTGCTTCCTTATGTGATGCAGAAACTAATGGGCTACTTTATAATTCCTGATCGATTTATATGTCAATACCGTCATATCATTATGTTAATCCTACTGGTTCATAAATTCTGGTGCTTAGTTTTGGTTAGAAGTTCTTCCAAGATTTTGATATAAAAGAAAACGCATTCATTTGCAGTCCATTTGTATTCCAGATAGCATGTAGAATAGACCGTAGATTATTGTTGTTTAAAACATGAAATGACTTCGTATATCCTCTTGCAGTTATAACTAGTCTATGTTTTTTGAGGTGAATGCTGAAGACTCTGTGAATTGCCCGTTTTTCATGGTCATTTCATTTGAACGTGGATGATTCTATTTTAATTAACCTGCAGCGTGGTATTCGTTCTGGACATGGCCATCTTTTGATTGTCACTAGATGTTTGTGAACGATAGCACAACGCATCTTTGTTTGATAGAACCTTGATGGCTTGGAGCACGTTTGGTGGTCAATTAGCTGTTCTGCTTGTGCAGAAAGTAATAGATGTTTTAGAATATGTTCACAGAATTGGTTGGTTCACGTAAGAATGGACGTATTAGTTTAATTCCGCACTTTGGCTTAATGCTTGTGCTACTGTCTTTTATTCTTTTATACTGTCTTGTTTTGATATCTCCTTTGGTGCTAAAATTCCTTCTCATCACATTATCCAGATATTGTCTATATATTCTGAAGTCATTTTCTTATAGTAGAACACCTATATTGAACTTGTGTAGCATTGAGGCAAGTTTTCAACCTAGATAGTAAGATTTAAATCTTAGGACCACAGGATTCCAATCTGTAATATCTGCAGTCTACAAAATCACAGAGAGGGAGGGGGCAATTGTCGTTTCAATAACTATCGTGTTAAGTGAAACTGTTGTATATGTAGACACAGATTTGGATCCTGTCATATATGAATATTTTACCACGATTAAGTCTTACTCGTAACGTTATAACATTATGAGTGGATTTAACTCCACGTAGACACGCCTGCCAAACTGTGTTCTCAGATTCAAAAACAAAAACAGAAGAAAGATCAAGATCCTGATCTAGTTTCAACCTAATGCAGCCTTGTCCTCACAATTTAACTCTTATGACTAGGATTTTGAATAAATTTTGATTTTATTTGCATTTTTTTTAATCATAGCATTATGGTTACATTTAGATTGCTTTTAGACAATTTAAATATAACAACGTGCTTTAGGTGATTCATAGACCACCTACATGTTGTGCTTTCGGAATGTAATTTTTACCCAATTATTAAAATAGGAATTATATTAACCAGGAAAACCATTATACAAGTGGGCCAGCACACCAGGCCCAAGAAAGAAAAAAAGGAAGACAAACAGGCCAAAACTAAAGCCCAAAAGAACCAAAACTTATAACAAAAGAAATGGGCCATCTGCAGAAAGTGATGCCGAGTTGAAAACACCAAAAAGATGCTATCCACGACCACCTGTATTGACGAATATCACAAGAACAAAAAACCCATGATGAATGACCAAATCACCGCCAACAACCACAAGAAAAATCAAAAGAAACCTCCAAATCTAGGTCGGAAAAAATCCAAACCCAAAATTTGGAAGTCTAAACAAAAAAAAAAAAACGAAGAAGGATATGAACTAGGCAGAAGTATAAGCAAGAAGGTGGAGAAACAGAGAAGGTAGTGGTACCACCGGTCGACAATTGAAACACAAGAAACGAGACTCGTGGATAACTCTTATAACCGGGAGGGAAAATGTAATATCTTAACCAGTAAATGTATATTAAAGATTTTTTTTGTTTTTTTAACTTTTGGGTTGTACTGTAAAACGTAAATTAAGTTGGATATGGGCTTTAACATAAAATTGGGTTGCATATGGGGCCGTGTTTCAATTGACGACTTTTACGAACAGAACACTCAAAATGGGGGAATCGATGTGCTCATAGTAATATAATATTATAAATAAGATTTTATATTTATGAATTATTATATAATTATGATAAAATACTATGAATAATTATAACAATTAAATTTTTATCACAATGTAATAATATTATGTGAAAATTTTTACTTCAAAACAAAAAATGGAGTGCACAAAAGATATATGTGCCCCACTAAAAATAAGACATCATTACATGTGATGACATGACATGTTTCACTATTGTGTTTAACCTAGACCAACCGTAGGTCCTTTTGAAGTTTTTTTTTTTTATTTAATTAAATGTCAAAATTGTATAGTACATATTAAAAAATGCCAACACTTACATTGAGGAGTAGGCCAAGTGTTGTTCTCAAGTAATTTCCCTTTTATGTAACTCGTCTTGCTAAAATCCGTGTCATGAATAGTCAACATCATTCACTCTATCTTATTGTTGCTTATTCTTTTCGATCAATTGTTTGATTTACGAACAAAATAACGAATCGGACTATTCGTATAATTAAAATAAGGTGCTTACCTTTGTCATAGTCTATCACTCTACCCCATGAATTTTCGACCCTTATAATGCGGGATGTTAACCCTGTTAATATCGATTATTGTACTGTTTAATTTGGCAATAAAGTATGACCTCATTGACAAAAATAAAAAATAAAAAAATAGTCAACATTATGGATTGGTTTGAAGAATTTCTTTCCGCCATATCCAATCAAATATTTTTCCCGATTAATGAAACGATAATTCCCAAATTATCCAAAACCAAACTCTCCACAGGATCGAATATTCGCGTACAATAATATCCATCACAAACACTCAAAAATCACCAAAATAATTAACCAAAAAGAAAAAAGAAAAAAATCAAAATGCATTTCACTATTCTTATCTTTACTCACCTTTGATTAGTTTTCACTACCGCCGGAATCTTACGTCACCAAATGGCCCTTCTTTTACCTTCTCCGGACGTCTCCCACCTCACCGTCCGCCACCGCCGCCGATTGGAAGCTCTGGCCAGAAATGGCACTACCGTAAATGTTAAAGTTGTTCAAAAGGTTGCGATTTTCAAAAGTGGAAAGGGAAATAACAAGGCTAGGGTTAGGGTTAGGGCTAGTGTAAAGGATTTGGAGGAGGACAGAATTGTAAATTTGGATTCATCGTCTCTATCGAAGCCGAGTAAAGTTGAAGACGAAGAAGAAGAGAAGCGTAATTACTACGTGAATACGGGTTACGCGATTCGGACTCTTCGCGAGGAGTTTCCAGCGCTTTTCTATAAGGAGCTTAACTTCGATATTTACAGGTTTCAATTCTAATTTTAATTCGTTTATTTCAAAGTTATACATGATTGTGTTAGCGTGATAATCTAATAATCTTTATGAAATATAAGAATGTGACAAGATATCTCTCGTGTTGATAATTTTTTTATTATGTTGTATTATTACGGTACACAATTTTAACGCGTGACTTGGACAAAATACTGACTGTTTATTGCATTTTACCCGTTTGTTATGATTAATTAACTTGTAAATTTTTATATTTGAAAGATAGTTATTTAGCTATATATGCTCATATAGAGCAAATATACACAGCAGAATAGAAGTAATTGCAGACGCTTTGGCGTTTGTAGCTCCGATCTTTTGATTTGCAGTGTGAAATGTTTGTGAGATCCTTCAACAATTATTTGTCGATTAACTAGTATCCGGTGTGATTAGCAAAGTAATCCCTTTGGTGATCCTTTAGACAATAGTTGAAAAAAGCATCTACAGGTGGTTGGAACTGTATCACCAAATGGAGTTGTTGCCTGACCAGATGATTAGTTGATTGACACACGTTGTTTTCAAGCTACATAAGAGCTAAGCAATTTGCAGTGTTGGCTTTGTGTTAGTCACCTTAGTTGTATTGTGTCCTCTCATGGGCTTGTCGACTGTTGAGGGTTCCTCCTTATGCCTTTAGATAAAACCTGGCCTTAGGTTTGTGAAGGTAGTGTTGCCAATTGTGAAAGCTTCACGACTCTTACAATGTGAGGCATGGAGGCCAAAATCTTCTTGCTGATGCTAATGTTATGGTGAGTTATTCAGAACGTTTATAAAGCATTTGGGATGCCAATCATAATTCGGATGAAGCTAGATCTTTTGGAATCATATTGAATATTTGACTATACATTCCGTACCTTGTTAAAAAACCTATCCTTGTTTACCAACCACACATTGTCTAACCAAATCAAATTCTCTCTCAATACGTTCTTCAAAAAGTCCAGTTGTGCGGATTCTTCCCCAAACTAATGAAGAGATCATGGCGGAATTGCCACATATGAAGTTGAGCACAATTTTGCGAAGAAAAAGCCCACTTGTTTCTTGAGAAGAGATGGGAAACATGCTCAATATCATTTGATTGAATAGTTGACTCAGCCCCTTGTTGTTGAAACATGGCATAGAGATGGGAATATTACTTGGAGTGAGTAGTACCCATGAATTCAAAATGGAAACTTTAAACTTTAGTATTAGCTTTATGATGTAACAACTGTAACATGGTTGGATCCAGTTATAATATTTACTCTACCTGTTATTGTAAGAGATATATATGGTATACTTGTGACTGAATTTGAAGTGCACTTTCTCTTTATATGGGAGGAGTGGGGAGAAGGGAGGCTCTTTCTCCATTCTTTCGTCCATTTACTAATTAATAGTTCGAAGTGGATGTTCCTCAAGTTTTTACATTATCCATGAGATTCCATGTCTCCTTTGCATGGTTGAGAATCAAATCCAATGTATTTTTTTTTTATGGTCGAAAATTCAATGTATTTTTAATAGTGGTATTGCAGTAAACATTTCTTAGTACGTGCATCACTCTATGGCCATATGGGATGGTTGAGTTTCTTAGCAGCTGAAGGCAGTGCAATATGAATGTCTGTGTGCATTACTTTACTATTGCTTCTTTTTTGATCGGTTATAGAAAATATTACTAATAGCAGTTGAAATGCAATTATGCATGTCATTGCTGTTGATTAAATTGTTAATCGTGTTCTTCTTGTGCTCCCTCAGGGACGATATTGTCTTCAAAGATCCACTAAACACTTTCGTCGGCATTGATTACTACAAATCAATCTTTTGGGCGCTGCGATTCCACGGCAGGTTATTTTTTAGGGCCCTGTGGATTGATATTGTCAGTGTTTGGCAGCCCGTAGAGAACACTATAATGGTTCGTTGGACAGTCCATGGCGTTCCTCGAGTTCCCTGGGAGAGCCGTGGTCGTTTTGATGGCACTTCAGAGTATAAACTTGATAAAAATGGGAAGATATATGAACACCGAGTTCACAACATCGCTCTAAATGCACCCCCAAGATTCCATGTGATTGCTGTACAGGAATTAATTCGAGTTATCGGCTGCCCCTCCACGCCAAAACCAACTTATTTTGAGATCTCCTCCTCTTCCATCAAAGATATTATGCCAATGAGAAAACTAACAGAGATTAGGCATCACCTAGGTTCAATTTTAAGCCGTGGTCAACGCCTCGAGGAGGAATCATCAGGGAGATCATAGTATATTATCTATAATTCTGAAGTTTTGTCAATATCGTCAACTGCTGAAGTACACCGCCCTGCAATAACTAGCTCAGTGGAGAGGTATTCGGACTTGACTCAATTACTGCTGGGTCCAATCTGCCTAGTCTTCTGTGTTTGCCCCAAGCATTTATGAGCTGCTCGGCCTTACGTACAAGGGAACTTGAGGACTGTGCTAAACTAGTTGGTGTGTGACTACTGGCTTGAGTTTGAGCTCAGGTATTTACTGTATGATTGTAAAGCTTTTGTATAGTATTACTAAGCAATCTGATATCCTGTTGTAACAGTACAATATATAGAAAAAATATTTATATATATCATCTTGAGTTCTGAAATGAGGGTTGTTATTAAAAAGGTCCGTGGGCCTCACATTTTACTCTGGCGCATGAAATACTCGCCAAGGGTGGGGCCCATATTTCAGTGTGGGACATTTAGACGTTTTAAAATTTTTTCCCTGAAATGATGCAAGCTTGAACATTGTGTTGTTTTGAGAAATTTTGAAGTACAACAACCTCTGAGGTTGTTGAAGGACCCTGACTTTTAGAAGACAAGGGGTTAATACCCTTGTTAGACTCTAATCTTTACGGTGTTGATCGTACATCTCCCTTATCTTTAAAGTGCTACATTTAAGTTCTTTATAAACTTGTGATATAGTTAGTTCTGTTGCCATTTTCTGTTTAAAATGTAACAGTAGGCTCACTTTTTTCCTTGGTCATGTGAACTTGTGACATTATTAGTAATTTTGTCATTTTCTGTTAAAAAAGAAAAGGGTAAAGTCACGTGACACGAGGAAAAAAATGATTTTAGTGTTACTTTTTTAACATTAAAAAGGTAAAAGAACTAAGCAGTGTCAAAGTTATAAAGTCAAAAGATTTAAATTTATCATTATTTATGATAGAAAACATATTTGTTAAATACGGTAAAAATCAAGATTAATTAGGATATTAACCCGAAGACAAATCAACTAAAGCCCTTCCTTTCTCTTCCTCTCTTCTCCTCTTATACTCTTTGATCTTCACTTTCTCTTTATCTATCTTATGTATAAATTTTGTTTTACTTATGATATTGTGGTTTTTGGTGTGTTGGTCTCCTATACATATTATCACTTGCTGTTAGATGCTATTTGAGGTCTTCAAAATTATGGTTGTAGTTTTCTCTTCGTTGTTCACAATACTTGTCACTGTCTATCTTCTTCGTTTGGTCACGCCCAGTTCTCTTCAATGCGAGCCACCTCTGTGACAGCTTAGGTTGATTTAACAATTCTGATAGGTTCTCTTTTTCCTGTATGGTAGTTTTCACTCTCTTTAGCATTGTATGTATTGGTTGTATATTTTCAGATTAGTATGAATGTGTTTTTTAGGAAAATTGTATAATTCAAGTCTGATTAGTTCTTGTATATCTTATTTTTAATTAATAATATTATCTTTGACAAAAAAAAAAATGGTATCGGTGGGGCTGGAGAATCATTGCATTGTCATAGATGGTATGATGCCCTTGGGGAAATAACATGTTAGTGAGAACAATAAATGAGCCGAGTTGTTCGGGAATAATTTATTGAATCTGTGGCCTAGTTATTTTAAATAACGATCAAGTTATTTAAACAATATTAAATTAAATTTATTGTATAGTTATAAATTTTGTAATATAATAATATATTTTGATATATGCACTAAATTCTTTAAAAAGAATGGTTGAACTCGAAGGCTTTTAGTTGACGAGCTAAGGCCATTCTTAATATAGTCTTTAAATTTAGAGATTTTTTAAATTTGGGTGTTTCAAGCCTGTTTTTAGAATCTCCAAGCTTAAAAAGTAATACTATTTATGATAAAAGTACGTAGAGTTCACCACTTTTGACTTAAAAGATATCAAAATAGAACTTGGGCTTTATTTTGTTCAACAAATTTTGGTAATTTTTAAATCAAAAATAGTGGACTTCACGAACTTTTGTCATGAATAGTATTATTTTTTAGGCTTGGAGGCTCTAAAAACATGTTTAAAATACCTAAATTTGAAAATTTTCTAAATTTAGAGACTACGTTAAGCTTGCCTAACACGTTTTATAGTTTATTCCCACCTTCAAGACGAGGCAAATCTGTGGCCTAGTTGTTGAAGTAAATATTCTGCAAATTATCGATGTTTACTAAACACTTTACCAACCGGTATGACATATATTGAATGTTTGCAATTTGATGCGCTGAAACCTATGAATTTTAAGTTGGCAAACTATTACTTGCCATGTACGATTTTATTAAAGTTTTCAAAAAAAAAAAAAGATTATTAAAGTTTCTCATTAATTTCGTCCTCAGCATTACTCATCAAATAGAACTCAACTTATCACAAGAATGAGCAAAGCTGAAAACATGTTCAAAATTTTTCATAATTGGACAAGCTTGATTGAGTTGGATATTAGAATCTTTTTCCGAGATTAAGAAATAAAAAATAAAAAATTCAACCAAAAAAAAAAAAATTGAAGACCAACATCTTTCAATGAATTTGGTAGAGGTCTAACATGTTTTAAATAAATGAATGTAGGAATACCCGATATCCCTTGTTGTCTTTCTTTTTTTAGGTTAGATTTATGTTATTTTAACTTAAGAAGTATTCAATGTAATCCTACTTAAATATGTTTGTCGTCGTAAAGAAAAAAAAAGAAAAAAAAATTTAGAAAAGTAAAATGGAAAAAGTAGAGCATCAGATGGTTAGTTTTCGAAATTGACCACCAAACAAATAGCCGGAGATTAGGGATTAGTCCGACTTAAATATGTTTATCGTCGTAAAAATTCTCATGTAGCTTCGAAGTCTACTCTTATAGTCTTCCGAATTAATCCTTTATGGATTAATTTCGAAGACTTTTACTTTATAGTCATATCTACACTCTACTTTTAAATTACTCTACAATGTAGATGGTGAACTTATAATTTTTTTTTTCTTCTTTTTATCACTTCGATCCGAATGAGTTTTGATCGAATAGAACCTATTATCGATCTTAGTTCAGAGAAATCTAATAAGCCAAACAAAAGTCCCCTTTTAGGAGTGGAATGAAAACCACGTTTTCAAAAATAGGAATTTTCCATACAATAGGTTTAGATTTATCCAAGAAGAATTTGAGATTTATAGAGATGAAAGGAATACATGTTGAGATATATTTATTTTAGATATAAATTTTGTGGCATAACGGGACGTCCTAACTCTTAACACATACACCAAATTAATTAAAGATCAGATAATATTTGTGATGGGAGGACATAAGTTTAAACTTAAGATATTTGACTATAACAAATCACTATCGACCTCTACATCTCGCCCTTAGAGATATAAGAAATAATTACTTGAACTCCAAATCGATTAACCTAAGTCTTTTGTATCCTATAGTTTCGAGAAAGAGAAAATTAAGTTAGGTTTTTTTGGAAGATGTGAGAATTCAACTGACGGGGTTCGACTACTAAATTATTTGACAGAGTCTAACAACTAAGGTATTAATTGATAAACCCTTGAGTGCAGCAGTACTAACCCAGTAATCCACATATGTATCAGGTCAGTAAAGTGCGAAACTCCAAAGTAATAGTGAGTATCAAACTTGTAATCTTGTTAGAATAATTTTATCTCTATTATCATTGAATCATACTCTTCAAGTCAAAAAAATAAAGTTTAGTTTATCCAACCAGACATGGCCATTGAATTTGATTCTGATTGTTCTCGAATAACACGAAATAACATGACAATGCTATATGAGAATTTTTCTAATAAAAGTCCCAAAACCTTGCTCCACCTAGAAAGCAGACATTACATCAGGGTCAAATATAGACCCGGGTCCAATCAAATCCAGACCAAAACCGGAGCATGTTAGCCAGCGGTCCAAAAATGACTGGTCTCCTTTCAGTTACTTTTACTTTAATACATGTTCAGGGCCACCAGAGCCCAACTACCTCACCACGGCACCACCTCTCAAACTAAATACCTTACCGTACATAAATACGACGTCATTTTCACTTTCCATTAACTCCACCACTTGTTTGACCCCAAAAAAAAAATAAAAATCCACCACTTGAAAAATCATTCTGTTTGGATTGTGAAAAACAGGGACAGGGAAAGGGAAAGGGAAAGGGAAAGTGAAAGTGAAAGAAAGGGTGGGTTTACACTAGTTTGGATTGAAAAATTTATGAAATGAGAAAAAATCGGGATTAAGATATTTTTCTAATATTTTTTCTATTTTAACAGTTAAGAGGATGATTTCAACATTGATCTAAAATTTTAATTTATCCCAACTGTTACATTAACATAATCATAGGTTGATATTGTGTCAAAAAAATCAAATAAATGATTAATTTAGTTGATAATCATGTTAGTTTAACTATTGGGATAAACTTAAATTTTGAATCAATAATTAAGGTCTCTTTCTGAATGGTAAGGATAAAAATGAAATTATGAGAGGATCTTAGTCTATAAACACAAAATTGGGGGTAGTCTAATCATTCCGTTCCACTTCTTATTCTTTTCTTTTAAATTAGGGAAAAAAAGAAGGCATGGAAGGAAAAGAAAGTGAAAATTGTGACATGACAAAAAAGAAGAAGTTATAAGTAAATTCGCATATAAAATTATAGTTTCTTGTCAAATTTTCTTTTGATTCAATTGAGAAAATATAATATCATTTTCTTTTCTTCCTCCTCATTTTCTATGCGTGAATTTTGTAAAATGGGTGGAAATGAAAATAAGTTATTTTAACGACAAAAAAATATATATATATATTTTGGTCGGTCACTGTATTTTGGAGGTTTTGATTTATATTCAATCGTTAAGTCAATGAAAGAATATTGTCTTGTCTCATTTAATGTTAGTGGGCAGTAACTTATTCGATTTATATTTCGTGAATTGATTGAATTAGAGATATTTTTTAGGTGAGAAAGAAAAAAAAAGTTCTTTTTCTTCCGTCGCATTGAGGTCTTTTCTCTATTTTTGGGTCAAACTCGTGTTGAGTCAAATTACCTTACCAGTCTAACACCTCTTAAACTAAATTCCTTACCCATATCCACAAAACGACGTCACTTTCGCTTACAATTAACTCCACCAGTTAAAAAATCACGACAATGGCTTTGCTTCTCCTACACACACACACACACACAGAGCGCTTACTTAAATTGACTAACTGAATCATAAATTGACAAGAATAAAATAAAATAAAATAACTGAATCGTAAATTGGTATACCAACGTGCTTAGGGTTTCACTTGATTGATCGCTGAGGATTTTGTGCGTGTTTTTGAGTGTGTGTGAGAGAGAAGGAAAGCGAAAATGGAAGTGGCGCATTCGCGGCCGTCGATGACCTTCGACGAAGCATCAATGGAGCGGAGCAAGACTTTCGTTAAGGCCTTGCAGGTTTTCTTTTTCTCTTTTTTTATTTTTATTTTTATTTTTTCTCCTCAAATTTCCTTCACAATTTTCTCACTAGATCTGCCATATCCGTACATATGCATATCTACACCTTTATTTATTCATATATAAAGAAATGCGTGTGTGTGTGTGTGTGTGTGTTTATGTGTATATGTATGCAAATGGCTGACTTTTTGAATTAGTATTTGACTTTGTCGAAAGAACAAATATAGCTATCTAGAAACTCTTAAGTTGTGAATTAAGTCTTCGTTTGGTAATGTGTTGTTCTGTGACCTTCAATAGCTACTTCTTTGTGTTTAGTTTTGTTCAGTGAATTCGCTCGTGGTGTTAATTTTGGCTATCTAATTTTATAGTTGGCTACGTTTGAATTTCCTTATTATTGTTATTTATAAATAATGTTGTTATTATTGCTTTGATTGAATCGTAAGTGTTAGGCTGGTCTCATTTATTATTCACAATGTTGCTGTAGAAATTAATTTTCTGAAATTAGTGTTGGTATGGTTGCACGTATTCCTTTACTTTTTCTTATTTGATTTATATTCAATCTTTATTATAGAACACACCTGGTCATGGAATGATTTTTCCACACACGATATACATGATGTGGACCTCGGAATAATTTCAACGTTCTTATTTTCTCTAACCTATTATCTCTTCATGTGCAATGAATTCACAATGTTATATACAATGACGTTTCGCCTTCTCGATACCCCAACCCTTAACAATCCTCTCCATGCTCGGGGTCCCGAAAGAATGAAACTAAAGGCAGTTGTATTGAGCAAGCCGTTAGAGAAGTATGAAACATTAGGTCTAGGGAACTGTCACGAATCACTCAATATGTGTTGCCTAGAGGCATAGAAATTTTGATTTATCAAATGCGTTCTATGTCAATGAATGTCATGATTTATCTCTACACTTTAGTTTGTTAATTTATTTGACTGGTCTTCATAAGTTCAATGGGTTATAGTTAATATTATGTCAATGTAGCTTAATTCTTTTGGTTTGATCATAAATTGCATGAATACTTATTCGACTATTATTCCTATTCTCAGATTATTTTTCGAATTGTGTTTGATATTTTCTTTTTGTGAGTCTTTTGGTCATTTGATCTTTGTTTCTGGAATATGTTGAATTTTTTTTACTCTAGCCTGATTTTTGTAAAATTGCCTATTTCAGGAGCTAAAAAACTTAAGGCCTCAACTCTATTCTGCTGCAGATTACTGTGAGAAATCTTACCTTCATAGTGAGGAGAAGCAAATGTGAGACCACTGTCACCAGCCATCAATTTCTGAAGGCATTTCTTTTTATAATAGTGAACGTGTGAGATTGATGTTACAGAATAACGTTAGCTGAATCACTATTCTTTAGTAAACCCTCCCCCCACCCCCATTAAAAAAAAACCCAACTTCCCTATGCTTAATGGCTGTTCATCTGTGTATAGTTGAAAAGACGAGTAAGACATGATTTTGCTCCGATACGTCTTTAATGCACTGTATCTCATAAGCAGTCATTATGGAATGCGGGACTTAGTCTCTATACAAAGGTCTATAACAGATTAATGCTGCAATTATGTAGTTGGGACTTTTTCTCTGATGCATAGATCTGAGTACAGATCATGCTGCAATCTTGATAGCACTGTCTGGAGTGTGTGCCTGGTTAATATGACTTGCTTAATGGGGAAAATTAGAAGTTGTATGATTAGTTTTGTTTCTAATGACTTCTGTTGGTAGAATTTGATTTAAAAATCATTTTAGTAGCTTAACTGAGGAAAAGTTGAAACTCACTCTTGCTGTCAACTTGACTAAAGAGGATAGATAACTATAGTATTATATAGAGATTCTAAAGTTACTGTGTTTGGTCTTCATTTCCTCTTTCTTTTCTTTTTTTCCCCTTTTTTTGTTTTGTTTTGTGTTGTTTTATTTTGTTTTGTTTTGAGGAGGGGGGAGTTGGGGGGTATGTGAGATGAGATAGTGAAATGGCTGTTTTGGATCTTGTATTTTATTAGACCTGTGTCCAATCTCCTGCACTTTATTCTACTTTGTGAATAATTATATTTGACTTATATATCAGGGTCCTGGACAACCTAAAAGATTATACTGTACGAGCTCTAGTAAATGCTGTTGACCACCTTGGGACTGTTGCATACAAATTGACTGACCTCCTCGAGCAACAAACCTTGGATGTTTCAACTATGGATCTGAAAATCACATCTTTAAATCAGGTACTCCTTTGCGCTGATCGTGGTGAATGTATTGTCACAATGACATTGCCATGGTAGAGGCTGAACTTGTTCTTTTCATTTAAGCAACTTTTGACATGCCAAACGTATACGGAAAAAGAAGGTCTAAGGCAGCAGCAGTTATTGCCAATCATGCCAAGTCATCACAAACATTATATTTTGCCAAGTAAGATTATATTTGTTAACTGTTTATCAATAGTAACTGTTTATTTATTTTCTTATTCTCATATCTTCCTGTTGCTGACTCCCGTGCTAGACTCTGTCAATAAGAGGGTCCACTTCAGCCCACAGGTACAACCAGATCCTCGGCAACTTGTTCAAGCGAGATCACGTCTTTTTCCTTCAGGTGCACATTTTCTTCTTTTCAGATAGGTGCTTTCATTCAAGTCTTTATTCCAGGAAATGATGCAATTACCGTCCGTTAATTTATCACAATTGAATTAGGTACTCCTGCAGCAAAAACTCTATCCTGGCATTTAGCATCAGAAACGAAGTCTACCTTGAAAGGATCCGCACGTACATTGATGAGGTTAGTCCATTGAGTTTGGTATTTTGTTCTTGAAATAAGAAGTTCTCTTTCTTTTCCTGCCTAAGTAAAGTTTCTGCTAGTATTCCCAGATTATGTGATGTTGCTATTTTGTGCAGCCCTGAGGACTCCAAAGTTTCTGCAAAGACTTCTGCTAAATTCAATTTGTTAGGTATGTTTGATATAAGAGCAAATCATTATTTGGTGCATGTTGCATACTAGCTGGCAACTGATTTTTTTTTTTGTGCCTCTCATCAAGTAGATGCTGGAGATGGTGTGCGGGCAAAACACTCAGCAACTCGTTCTCCATTGCCAGGTCTAGGGCCTGCTTCAAGTGGAGCTATACGAACCTTGGGTGTCTTGAAGCAGGTAAATTCGAAATTCATGATGGCTATGCATGCTACATCCTTTTTACAATTCTGAAACGCTATCGGAATGCGCAGGGATGTTCAACTTCTTACATGTTTTACTTTTGATGTCAATCATTCTTGCAAAATCTTCACTTTGGTCTGACAAAACCTTAATTTCTAGTTCTAGATGCATATGAGGTGGTATCTTGCTGAAAACTCTCTACTAGCATCGATATGTATCAAACAAAAAGTAGATTGAGCTTTTTTAGATGTTGTCAATTTTGTAATTATAGCCTCAGCTTTAAGCTGCCATCCAT
Organism: Ehretia macrophylla; assembly: GCA_037974665.1. NCBI lineage: Eukaryota > Viridiplantae > Streptophyta > Magnoliopsida > Boraginales > Ehretiaceae > Ehretia > Ehretia macrophylla. The sequence goes on from CM075776.1 coordinate 51,359,226, forward strand.
TCATTGAGATTCTATTATCATCGTCTTGTTTTTTAAATTAATATACTTGTAGCCCGAACATAAATGTTTCTTGCCGTGAATTCTATTTTCTTCTCCCACTATTTGCTTTGGTTGCTTTAATTTATGGTAACACAGCGCATGTTTATGATAAAAATTCTGCTTGCAGGATAACCTGGAAACAGTGAAACTGACGCCATTCCGATCATTTGGTAACCCATCTCGGCAAGAAGTTATCCGTCCCCCTGCTCGCAGCAAAAGTCTTCTTTCATCATTCTTTGTGAAGCACAAGACAATGAAAGTGAAGACTAGTGCTGTCTCATGAATCATCATGGTAACAATTTACAAAGATGCATAGTCACATTTTGGAAAACACACTTTGCCCAACTAGACCAAAAAGAAAGAATGATAGTGAAAAGAGAAAATGGAAGTTCCCTGTTAATCATCTTCTACATTTCTTAATGTTAGGTTTCTTCTTTCGTACGATTTGTTAGTTTCTTAGTACTAATCATATTCTATGATCTGCACCTTTTGTCTTGTAGAGGAATAATGAGCAGAAAGTGTAAATCTGTTAGGTAGGGAAGAAGTTGAGAATTGCCTACTTGTCGAGCAAGTGCCTAGTGTAATGAATGTATAACTTCCTGGTCAGACTATTCATGCTCAATGCTCAATTCCTGTTGAAAATAATAAATAACATAATAAACTTCTCTCTAACAGTTTAAACTTTTAGACGGGGTTAGAACTTAACAACTCCTGAATTTTCAAATGGTCGTATGACTCCTAGGATATATGTTCATGGCATGTTGGCAAATAATATCTTGTTATTGCAAATTGTTCCGTGTTTAGGTATCATGGTAGTCATTATTAGTTGGTTAGTCATCTAAAAGTTTAAACTGTTAGATAGTATATACTTAATTAGTTTGATGTATTTAGCACGCTCACTCATATACAAATTTGGTTTTCTTTTGTTGAGTTATACACGAGATAAACGGGATGATAGTCGTGAGATTTGGACTTAGGACCCGTTCTTACACAATGTAAGGGACCACTAGATCTGAAAAATGAAACTATTAGAGTGTGTATACTTTGATGTCTCCGACAAACCATATTGCATTGTTTTAAGTAGTGGTGCCATATCCTTTGTCCTGGCGGGAGTTCATTACTTCCTTTATGCTATGCGGGTGTGTTTCTTTTTCTTGTTCTGCATTTTTTGCCCAACCACTAGGTCAGGAAGTGAAACCTTGAAAGAAGAGATAATGCAGTCTAGAGAGGTCCGTTTGATATCTAAAAACTGCTCGACAACAATTGGACAATTAGGGAATGTTGGGGTGAATCAGAAAAGTTTGGATAGAGTACTATGACATCTTTCTCTATATTCATTTTTCCGTCGAGCAGCTCATCAAACCATCTTGTATATTCATTTGCATATACTTGGATTTTGCAAGTGAAATTTCAAAAGAAGTATCAGAACTATGATTCAAGGCAACTAAATATAGTTAAAACTCAAAACCTATGAGACAAAATAACTTTATTTTTACTCAGAGTTTGAGTCTTACTAGTTACGTTTTATGACTTTAGGCCTCTCTTAAATAATTAAAAAAAAAAACTTTATCTTGTGCCCTTCGGATCCTAGTCTAAAATAGCACTTAAGTTGGACAAATGTTGAGAACATTAGACGTCCCTAGTTAATTTTTAATGTTAATTTAAAATTATAATTGAAATGGAGAACGAGGGATTAGGATTTGTTGAGTATTGGGCTTTGGGCGATCTTTTGAGCTTTATGTTATTTTGTCAATATTAGCCCACTTGGTTGGGTTACTTTTTGGGGCTTAGGCCCAATGTTCATATTGTGCTTTCTCTGGACTTGTATTTGTTTAATCCGTTTCATGTACTATATGATTTTAAGTTAGTAATGGAAATTTTTAGGAACGAAAGCGAGTTGGTTAACAATAAAAAATAGGTTATGGGTAATTGAAATTGCCTAACATAACCTATTACCTAAATCGTAATCCAAATCTGATAAGTTTTGAAAATTACTTACCAAAATCGAAACTACTAAGTATTTAAAAAATCACAGCTAACCGTAATTATTTATTTTGAAAAAAAAATAGTTTAAATACAAAAAACCAACCTAAAAAATGCAAATAAAAATCAATTTAAATGTCAAAGAGTCCAGAATAAAATGAATCAAAACTCATATACAATAAGATGACGAAATTTAAAAGAAATTATGTAATCATTCGAATAATTGTGATAAATAAATACTCAATTCCAATAAGACTAAAAATGATAAAATATTTGTCCAAACACCATAAGATAATAAAATTCCTAATGAACTCATCCAACAAAATCACAAAAGATTGTTCTTCCAACTTTTTATGCTTCCATCAAATAACAATAAATCATCTGAAAAAGGAAAACACAAAGTATATGTCGATTATCATTCTAGTGAAAATTTTTAATATATAGAATTTAAAATATAAAAAGGTTATAAATATCTCAATCTACAAAATATTATGTTTTATTTTTTTTGTCAATTTGAAACATTATATTGCATATGTGTCATGTGTGAATACATGTATACACCTACACACACATATAATATATATATACATAATATATATATATATATATTATAAATTAATTATTAGGTTTCAAGTTTCAATTTTTTTAACGTTTAATACGAAAACTTATTTGACCAAAAAAAAATACCAAAACTTATCATACTACTTGTCGGTCATCCTTTATATACACAAACGATATTCTATCGATTTTGTTATCGGGTTTGTTATTGATTTGAATACCCATCAATTTTAGATTTAGACCATACCTGTTAGGTGTGTAGAGAAACCGTCAACCCGCCCAAATCGCTTAACCTAACCCAAATTAACCCATTTTTTGTGGTTTTTTAAAAATTTGGTTAGTTATGGTTTAAACTTTCATAGGAACCAACCATATGGTTTGGTTTATAGTTTTACCATCAAAACTGTCACGCCCCAACCCGGCCTATAAAGGTTAGACTAGGGTGTGATCTAAACATTCAAGTCCTTTCAAGTACTTAATCGTTCGAGGAGGTTTAGCACTTAACGTTTTATTCTAGACTCCAATTTTTTTCCAGAAAATCGGCAGTATAACGGCTGTAATTGGGCTCTTTGGTTTGACCTAGTTCTCTAAACACCTCAAAATTTACCATCGCGATTCCATTTCCAACTAAGATTACTATTTTACCATCAATTGAATTGCCTATTGGTTATTTCGACATCCCGTTTGATTTATAACCTAGCATGATACTATGTCTCGTTTGTTTGTTTGACCTCGTTTCAAAAAATACCTGTTTAAGATTGGGTAAATTCATTTACTTAGTCCTTACTAATGCACCATAACCTATGATAATACTAGCGGTAATGAAAGCATAACGATCATAGTAATGTCTAGTATCAGTCTATTTAATATAAGTACAAACCAAAATTAGACCCCAAATTACAACGGAGGTCTTTTACATCATGACATCGAGTAACACAAAAGGGAATAGTCTTCAAGTAACATAAAGTTCACAAGTAGTCACGTTCAAGCAAAACAACAATGACAGGCAATCACTCCAGGGGTTCATCATTAGGCACATTGTCCTCGGGTACTTGTACCTGTTCTTCTTCACCTGTGATAAAAAAAGAGGGCGAGTCTTTATGAACTCAGCGAGGGAAAACGAGAAATACGTTTTGAAACTCATTTTCCGGTTCAATTATGAAAACTCATTTTGAAAACATATCACATAATTACAAATAATAAGGTACGCAAATATATGAAACAAATCGAGTAACAGATACATTTACCAATCATTTCAAGGATACGGTGAGCATTTGCTCTCAATATCAATTTCGATTCATTTGGTGCGGCCGACTTCAATAATCCACTTATCGCTCCCAATTGGGTGTACTCCGGATGTACCCCGAAACCTACGACCCAACTCTCCAAGGGTGGAATGCCAAGCGAGAGAGGGAATTGGACCATGGTAGTCACGGGAGCACCAGCAAGCCTTATGCCACCCGGCATTCGTGAAACGCTACCATGCCACAATGAAAGGTTGCAACCTCGTATGCAATGCACATTTATAACATTTAACATATCACATTGGGAGGACAACAAAGTAGGTCGCCTCCGAACAGTTATAAGACCGCACGTTGTCAAGTAGTCAAACAAGGCACGATAAGACAAATAATTTCACTTGAAAAGCATATGGAGTCATATGAACATTAAATGGGCAGCCATGTAACACATGTAAGTCAAGCCATATAACTCATTTCGAAGTCCACGTAATCAAGTGATACGATTATTCAACATGCAACAACATCTACGTGGGTTTGGTTGCAAGAAAAGCTTATTTAACAACATGCAATGGTCAAAACCACATTTGAAGTTATAAGACATTTACGGGCAGCCCACTAAGCATATAATTTCCACACAATATACAAATGATCAATACTTAGCAACTACCTAGTCATTAGGGTTTCCATTTCGTGTATATTTGTGCAATTTGAGCCTCAACCCAACTCAAAGTCAATCTCAAACCATGCATCATTTAATTCAACATCCTCAAACATTCAAAACAGTCCACACAACATCCCGAAGCTACAATTCCAAGCATTTAATTCAACAATTTTGACTTCACCTAGCATCATTTTCAAGCCAAGATCTTGCCATACATGGTTGTTTAAGCTTATGAACGACCATATAACTCAAGTACAAAAGCAAATACACACATCTATGAACATGCATGTGAATTTTTGAAGAGTTTTCAAAGGGTTTTAGCCCTCACCTTAGCAATCAACCACAAGATGCTCAAAAACCTTGTTGAAGCACAACCTTTTTCCTCTCCTTGCTTAGCCGAAAACCCAACTAGCTTTTCTCTATTTTTCCTAGCTTAGTGGTCAATCTCTTAGCACATGCATGAGGTCATAACATGAAGAAAAGAAATGGATGCCAAGAAACTCACCGAGGCCGAATAGAAGTCTTCAAAGCACATGCATGAGAATTTTTTTGAACTCTAGCTAGCTTGCTTCGACTTTCTTGATGGTTGCTTGACTTGATTAACTATGTTGTGAGGAAGATAAGCTATGGAGGTAGTAATGTGCAGCTAGGGCCGAGAGAGAGAGAGAAATGAGAGGGAGAGAGAGAAGAATGAAAGAGAATGAAAGCTTAAGCATTTGGTCGGCTATATGCCTTGCAAGAATTCTGATTTTTGTGTTATTCTTTTGAGCATTTGAATTATCTAAGCATGGCATTTGAGTGGGCTGAGAATGAGAGAGAATTTGAGGCAAAAAGGAAAGTGAAATTGTTAGAAAATGGTGGCATGCTTGTCTCGGCCTTGGGCTTGGCAAAATGCAGAATTTTTTTGTCTTCAAGAGCATATTTGAATCATCTTTTAGCATGGTTGATTTTTGAAATAGCAAAATGTGCACAAATCCTCACATGGTCGGCCAAGCATGTGGGAAAATTCTGAATTTTGTCTTGGTTAAGCTTATTTTATTGCTTGTGTTTGGGAGTGCAAAAAGAAAAGGAATAAAGAATGAAGAATGTTTAGTATTTGGTGCATTTTTTTGTCTTCTAGTGAGTTGAATTAGGATTATTATATTGATAGTGGATTTTGTAGGATTGTTTAATAGTCTAGTGCTCCGTGAAAGATACTTTATTGATTAGCGTGAAGGCACACTTTCCTAGGTCTAGGGCATGCACTACGAGGTAGGACACGAACTACGAGATGAACGCACGTCTTTCAAGTAAATGCACGCAACCTTAAATGAATGCACGTAATTCAATGCATAGCACATAAAATGAACACAATTCTTAAACCTAGGTCATGGCACGCAAATTTAGGTTAGGGCACACGAAGTGAAGTTTCGCATGCAAATCGGGGTCGGGCCTCATATCTTCCCCTCCTTAAAAGAATTTCGTCCCGAAATTCAATATTACCTTGAAATAAAGCTGGGTACTGCTGCTCCATCTGGTCTCGCCTTTCCCACGTTGCTTCTTCGACTCCATGATGATCCGACAGCACTTTCACCATAGGTATAGTTCTGTTGCGCAACTCCCGATCCTGCTGGTTTAGGATCCGAATGGGCTTCTCCTCGTAAGACAAGTTCTCCCGCAGCTGCAACGGTTCCGGTTCCAAGATATACGACGGATCAGGATGATACTTCCGCAGCATCGAAACATGAAAGACGTCGTGAATATTGGAGAGGTTCTGGGGTAGTGCTAGGCGATACGCCAACTTGCCAACCTTCTCAATTACCTCGAATGGTCCCACAAACCTCGGGCTCAACTTTCCACCTTTGCCATGCCTAATCAGTCCCCTCCGGGGTGATATCTTCAAGAACACCTTGTCACCGACCTCAAACTCTAGGCTCCGTCTTTGGCGGTCTGCATAACTCTTCTGCCTGCTCTGGGCGGTAAGCATCCATTTCCGGATGAGATGGATATTATCAACAGTCTTCATAAGTTCAGGTAAAAGGGTCTGGTCAAAAGTCTTTGTCTCTCCTACTTCATCCCAGTAAATTGGGGATCGACACTTACGTCCATACAGCGCCTCAAATGGGGCCATCCCGATAGTGGCCTGATAACTATTGTTGTAGGCAAACTCCGCTAGAAATAGATATTTCTCCCAACCTTTTCCGAAATCCAAAACACACGCCCTCAGCATATCCTCCAGAATCTGAATAGTTCTCTCCGATTGACCATCTGTCTAGGGGTGATAAGCCGTGCTAAAACTCAACTTCGTTCCCAAAGCTTCTTGCAATCTCTTCCAAAATCGGGAAGTAAAACGAGGATCCCTATCTGATACAATACTCACAGACATTCCGTGCAATCTTACAATCTCCGCCACATACATATCTCCCAATTCCTCAGGACTATCCTCCTTGTTTATCGGTAAAAAGTGCGCCAACTTAGTCAATATATCCACTATAACCCAAACGGCGTCACGACCCTTTCGTGATCTGGGCAGGTCCATAACAAAATCCATAGTAATATGTTCCCATTTCTATTGAGGAATCTCCAACGGCTGAAGTAAACCTGCGGGTCGTTGATGTTCTGCTTTGACTCTCTGGCAAGTCAAACACCGTGCTACAAACTCCGCAATTTCTCTTTTCATGTTATTCCACCAATAGTGTTGCTTCAAATCCCGATACATCTTTGTTCCGCCAGGGTGAATAGTATATCTTGAATTGTGGGCTTCCTCAAGAATCTTCTTTTTCAACTTCGGCTCGTTCGGAACACAAATCCGGTTCCTAAACCTCCAAACACCATCATCATGAAACTTGAAATCTGCATTGTTTTCCTTAATCTTCTGAAATTGTTGGTTCTTCTGTTAAGCTTCTCGTATCTCAGACAACAAGGTCGATTGAACTTGGGTAGTGGCAAAAAGTAACCCTTTCTGAGTCAATTGTGGTTTCCACAGAAATGCTTCCTCCAACAACTCATGCACCTTGACCTCCAGTTTTGCCATACTTGCCTTTCAGCTTAAGGCATCTGCAACTACGTTCGCCTTACCGGACACATAATTAATTGAGCAGTTATAATCATCCAAAAGGTCCATCCACCGCCTTTGCCTCATATTCAACTTCTTTTGAGAGAACAAGTATTTTAAGCTCTTATGATCAGTAAATACCTCAAACTTGTTACCCCACAGATAATGCCTCCATTTCTTGAGTGCAAACACAATGGCCGCTAACTCCAAATCATGTGTCGGGTAATTCATCTCATACGGCTTCGGTTTCCTAGAAGCATATGCAATCACTCTTCCATTTTGCATCAATACACATCCCAGTCCTTATTTCGAAGCATCGCTATAGATTACAAAACCTTGACTCCCTTCAGGCAACGCAAGAACTGGTGTGGTAGTCAATCTTTTTTTCAACTCTTGGAAGCTGCTCTCACACTTATCATCCCACACGAACTTGGTTTTCTTTTGAGTGAGCTTTGTAAGCGGTCCTGCAATCTTAGAGAAATCCTTCACGAATCTCCAATAATAGCCGGCTAGACCAAGAAAACTCCGAACTTTCGTAACATTTTCCGGCTTCTTCCAAGACATCACTGCATCAATTTTTGCTGGATCCACCGCTATTCCCTCTTGGGATATGATATGCCCCAAAAATGCAATCTGCTGCAGCCAAAATTCACACTTGCTAAACTTTGCATACAATTGGTGCTCTCGAAGTTTCAGCAGTACCAACCGCAGATGTTGCTCATGCTCCGCCTCCGATTTCGAGTATACCAAAATATCATCAATGAAGATCACCACAAATTGGTCCAAGTAGGGTTAAAATACCCTATGCATCAAATCCATAAAAGCTGCAGGGGCATTAGTTAGTCCAAAAGGTATCACCACATATTCATAATGCCCATATCTCGTCCTGAAAGCCGTTTTAGGCACATCTTCCTTCTTGATCCGCAACTGATAATACTCTTGCCTCAAGTCGAGTTTCGAATACACTTTGGCTCCTTGCAGTTGATCAAATAACTCGTCAATCAGGGGAAGTGGGTATTTATTCTTGACAGTCACTTGGTTCAAACCTCAGTAGTCAATACATAGCCTCAACGTTCCGTCTTTCTTCTTCACAAATAGAACTGGCGCGCCCCATGGTGAAGAACTCGGTTGAACAAACCTCTTCTTCAACAATCCTTGCAATTGGTCCTTCAATTCTTATAGCTCGGCCGGTGCCATACGATAGGGAGCTTTTGATATCGGCTGGGCGCCAGGAAGCAACTCTATAACAAACTTGATCTCCCGATTCGGGGGTAAACCAGGTAATTCTTCAGGGAACACATCTGCATAGTCTTTGATCACAGGCATCTCCTCTAACTTAGCTTTATCCGACGGCTTGTTGATAAGGTAAGCCAAGTATCCGCTGCACCCCTTCCTCAAGGACTTCACTGCTTTTGTAAATGAAATGATGGAACTCCAAGTGAAATCTCTTCGACCATAATCTCCAGTATTGGTTGATCAGGTACCCGAAACGTTATAATCTTCGCCCGGCAATCCAGTTGGACATGATGTTTTGCCAGCCAGTCCATCCCTAAAATGACCTCGTAATCTCGAAAAGGTAACACAATAAGATTGGCTGAGAATTCCCTATCCTTAATTTGGATTTTACATGCTTTACAAGCTGAACTAGTTACAAGTTTAGAACCCATTGGAGTACCAACTTCTACTTCATATGGCAAACATACAACTTTCAATTTCACACGTTCCACACATAAGGGAGTAATAAATGAATGAGTAGCACCCGGATCAATTAACACCTTAACAGGTTGATTCAGTATGAAGAATGTACCTTCAACAACAGCGGTCTCATCCGAAATCTCCTCGCACTCAATAGCATAGGCTCAAGCCTGGACCCTAGAAACTAGAGTCTTGCCTCTACCGGCTGGTTTACCCTGATTCTGTCCCCCTTGCCATTTAGGGCAATCCTTAATCCGGTGCTGACCGCTGCCATAACCTATACATTTCTCTAATTTTCTCCAACACTGGGCCTCGGTGTGGCCTTTATTGTTACAGTACGAACAGATGGCAGTCTGAGAAGCAGGTGAACTACCTGTGGATCCGCGGGTGGAAGAGGCTGATAGCGCCTTAGTCGGGCCACGGTTATTCACTGACCTATTCTGGCTTTGGCCTTGACCGTGACTCTGACTCTAGAATTTCCTCTGCTGACCCAGAGGCTGGTAAGGTTTCTTACTCGGCTGACTCGAACCGGCTCCATCTAGTTTCCTCTTCTCAACTCGAGAGGCAGCAGCAAAGAGAGCATAGTAAGTATCGAAGTCATGAGAAGCTAACTGGTCCTGATTCTCTGGCCTCAATCCAACAGTAAATTTCCACATTTTCGCCTCTAGAGTACAAACCATATATTGAGCATAACGGGACAGTCGGTCAAAACGAGCCTCGTACTGGACTACCGTCATATTACCCTGGGTCAAGTGCATGAACTCCTCGATCCGCCTCTGCCTGGAAACTGCAGGTACATATTTCTCCTTAAATGCTTTAACGAAATTACCCCACAAGCGAAGTGTCTGATCAGTCTCCCACAGTGCCTCTACAGTGTGCCACTAATGCTCGGCATCCCCGTGCAACAGAAATACAACAAATTCCACTTTCTCTTCATTTGTATAATCAAGTGGCCTAAAAATCTTCTCGATCTCGGACAGCCAAGCCTCTGCTTTCTCATCATCAGCTTCCCCGTAGAATTTAGACGAGCGAAAGTCAAGGAACTCCCTCATTCTGCTGTGTTTCCCATGGTTACCATCTTTCCTGTTGTTGATATTGTTGTTGGCTTCACGAGCATCCTGATGCTCCATCACACGTGATACACGATCCATGGCATTTGCTATCATATTAAACATAGCTATACCGGGATTAGTCTGATAGGCATCCCCGGTCTCTTGAGGTTCACCGCTCCTATTAGTGGTACGGGTACTAGGGCCAGCCATCTATAGGCATAGATTAAGATACACAATTTATTGAAATATGACAATTAAGAATCTAACGCATATGATATGCAACATAATATAGGTACAATTCTAGAAACATTTAAGGCATGTAAGTCACTTAAGCACATAGAACATAGAAGACACATTTATCACACAATAACACATAGACAAGTCATCCTAATTATCTTAGGGCTCTACCCACGGTCTGAGAGTTAAACCCGGCTTAAGCAATCTAAGCTCTGATACCATTCTAATATAGTGTCATGCCCCAACCGGGCCTATAAAGGTTAGACTAGGGTGTGATCTAAACATTCAAGTCCTTTCAAGTATTTAATCGTTCGAGGAGGTTTAGCACTTAACGTTTTATCCTAGACTCCAAAATTTTTTCGAAAAACCGACAGCATAATGGCTGTAATTGGGCTCTTTGGTTTGACCTAGTTCTCTAAACACCTCAAAATTTACCATCTTAATTCCATTTCCGACTAAGATTACTATTTTACCATCAATTGTATTGCCTATTGGTTATTTCAACATCCCGTTTGATTTATAACCTAGCATGATACTATGTCTCGTTTGTTTGTTTGACCTCGTTTCAAAATATACCTGTTTAAGATTGGGTAAATTCATTTACTTAGTCCTTACTAATGCACCATAACCTATGATAATACTAGCGGTAATAAAAGCATAACGATCATAGTAATGTCTAGTATCAGTCTATTTAATATAAGTACAAACCAAAATTAGACCCCAAATTACAACGAGGGTCTTTTACATCATGACATCGAGTAACACAAAAGGGAATAGTCTTCAAGTAACATAAAGTTCACAAGTAGTCACGTTCAAGCAAAACAACAATGACAGGCAATCACTCCAGGGGTTCATCATTAAGCACATTGTCCTCGGGTACCTGTACCTGTTCTTCTTCACCTGTGATAAAAAAAGAGGGTGAGTCCTTATGAACTCAGCGAGGGGGAAAACGAGAAATACGTTTTGAAACTCATTTTCCGGTTCAATTATGAAAACTCCTTTTGAAAACATGTCACGTAATTACAAATAATAAGGTACGTAAATATATGAAACAAATCGAGTAACAGATACATTTACCAATCATTTCAAGAATACGGTGAGCATTTGCTCTCAATATCAATTTTGATTCATTTGGTGCGGCCGACTTCAATAATCCACTTATCGCTCCCAATTGGGTATACTCCGGATGTACCTCGAAACCTACGACCCAACTCTCCAAGGGTGGAATGCCAAGCGAGAGAAGGAATTGGACCATAGTAGTCACGGGAGCACCAGCAAGCCTTATGCCGCCCGGCGTTCATGAAACGCTACCATGCCACAATGAAAGGTTGCAACCTCGTATGCAATGCACATTTATAACATTTAACATATCACATTGGGAGGAAAACAAAGTAGGTCGCCTCCGAACAGTTATAAGATCGCACGTTGTCAAGTAGTCAAACAAGGCACGATAAGACAAATAATTTCACTTGAAAAGCATATGGAGTCATATGAACATTAAACGGGCAGCCATGTAACACATGTAAGTCAAGCCATATAACTCATTTCGAAGTCCACGTAATCAAGTGATACGATTATTCAACATGCAACAACATCTACATGGGTTTGGTTGCAAGAAAAGCTTATTTAACAACATGCAATGGTCAAAACCACATTTGAAGTTATAAGACATTTACGGGCAGCCCACTAAGTATATAATTTCCACACAATATACAAATGATCAATACTTAGCAACTACCTAGTCATTAGGGTTTCCATTTCGTGTATATTTGTGCAATTTGAGCCTCAACCCAACTCAAAGTCAATCTCAAACCATGCATCATTTAATTCAACATCCTCAAACATTCAAAACAGTCCACACAACATCCCAAAGCTACAATTCCAAGCATTTAATTCAACAATTTCGACTTCACCTAGCATCATTTTCAAGCCAAGATCTTGCCATACATGGTTGTTTAAGCTTATGAACGACCATATAACTCAAGTACAAAAGCAAATACACACATCTATGAACATGCATGTGAATTTTTGAAGATTTTTTAAAGGGTTTTAGCCCTTACCTTAGCAATCAACCACAAGATGCTCAAAAACCTTGTTGAAGCACAACCTTCTTCCTCTCCTTGCTTAGCCGAAAACCCAACTAGCTTTTCTCTATTTTTCCTAGCTTAGTGGTCAATCTCTTAGTACATGCATGAGGTCATAACATGAAGAAAAGAAATGGATGCCAAGAAACTCACCGAGGCCGAATAGAAGTCTTCAAAGCACATGCATGAGAATTTTTTTGAACTCTAGCTAGCTTGCTTCGACTTTCTTGATGGTTGCTTGACTTGATTAACTATGTTGTGAGGAAGAGAAGCTATGGAGGTAGTAATGTGCAGCTAGGGCCGAGAGAGAGAGAAAAATGAGAGGGAGAGAGAGAAGAATGAAAGAGAATGAAAGCTTAAGCATTTGGTCGGCTATATGCCTTGCAAGAATTCTGATTTTTGTGTTATTCTTTTGAGCATTTGAATTATCTAAGCATGGCATTTGAGTGGGCCGAGAATGAGAGAGAATTTGAGGCAAAAAGGAAAGTGAAATTGTTAGAAAATGGTGGCATGCTTGTCTCGGCCTTGGGCTTGGCAAAATGCAGAATTTTTTTGTCTTCAAGAGCATATTTGAATCATCTTTTAGCATGGTTGATTTTTGAAATAGCAAAATGTGCACAAATCCTCACATGGTCGGCCAAGCATGTGGGAAAATTCTGAATTTTGTCTTGGTTAAGCTTATTTTATTGCTTGTGTTTGGGAGTGCAAAAAGAAAATGAATAAAGAATGAAGAATGTTTAGTGTTTGGTGCATTTTTTTGTCTTCTAGTGAGTTGAATTAGGATTATTATATTGATAGTGAATTTTGTAGGATTGTTTAATAGTCTAGTGCTCCGTGAAAGATACTTTATTGATTAGCGTGAAGGCACACTTTCCTAGGTCTAGGGCACGCACTACGAGGTAGGACACGAACTACGAGATGAACGCACGTCTTTCAAGTAAATGCACACAACCTTAAATGAATGCACGTAATTCAATGCATGACACATAAAATGAACACAATTCTTAAACCTAGGTCATGGCACGCAAATCTAAGTTAGGGCACACGAAGCGAGGTTTCGCACGCAAATCGAGGTCGGGCCTCACAAAAACCGTAAACCCAAACCAACCCTATACATATATAGTAAATATGTGTAGTATAAACAAAGAAATTTTCACTTTCCTCCATATTTTTAATTTATCCCTCATTTCATTAAAAAAATTAAGAGACACCATGAGTAACTCATCTATATTTCAAATTTCTTCAAATGCAACTATAAGTTAACTGAATGTATGATTTGGCTTGGTTTGGTTTCTTCCAAATGTATTGCTTGGTTTGGGTGGTTTTGATAGGTGTATGGTTTGGTTATGATTTTAATTTTTTCAAACTGAATGTATTGGTTTGGTTCAAAAAATATGTTTTAAACTGCCCAAACCGACCCATGCACACCCCTACTATCCATTGCCATTTCTACAAATTTTTAGTTGACAAACAAAAGCAAAAAGGAAATTGGGATGAGAATGTATTTTTGATTGGTTTCTGCTCAACATGTATTGCTCTTTCTCCCCTCCCCTCTCTTGTTTCTTTTGCTAAGCAAGCAAGTATATATATTATAGATGCTTTGACCCTTATTTCCATGATCTTTTTCTTCTGCCCCTCAAACAATTACTTTTTTTTTATTCATTCTAATTTGACCCCGCCCTCTCTTCCCCTCCCCTCCCCTTGTTTTACTTCTCCCACTGGCTACTCTAATTCTTTTTAGTGTTTTAACTCCATCTCTTTTTTTTAGTTCCCCCACCCATACACATTAATGGTCAAAGTTCTTTTTTTTTTTTTTACCTCCCTCCCTTTTCCTTTTTGACCCCTTTCAAGATTATTACATATTAAAATGACAAACCTCCTTCCCTCTCCTTCCCCTGACACTTATATCCCCTGACACTTATAAATATCCCTTAATCTTTCAATATTCTAATAATATTTATATATGTAGATATTATACTTATTAGTTATTAGAAACAAAAATATTGCTTAATAAATATATTGGTAGGGTTATCGCAAAGGCTCAAACTTGAAGATTGGCTTCATAAATTTATTCAACAATATATATGGCTAACATTGTTTTATCTTTTTTTTTTATATATATAAAAAAAATGACAGTTAATTTATTAATTTTTTGCATTATTTATGCTATTAACTTTATTTGCATCATTTGTGTTATATTATATTTGCCTTCAATATTTGCATTATTTAGAGCTATCATATATTCATATTTCCTTTTTCACCATTTGGTTATTAGCTTTATTTGCATTATTTAATTGTTTGGTAATGTTGTATTTTTATTGAATTCTTGTATTAGTTGCATTATTTGATTCATATTTATATATATGGCTCGAATTGGGACCTTCATGTGAACTTTCTTATGCATCGCACCATTTTCAATTATTTTAGATATTGAAGAGTTGCACAATGAAAATACTTAGCATATGCTACTAATATAAATTCAACTATATCAATATTAAAGGCACAATTTGAAGCAACATAAATTAGAAAAAAAATTCACAATAGATGTACATATCATGTTTTGAATTTGCGTGTCCAAAGTGGCCTAATCGTTTTAAATGAAGCATTTAGTAGAATTAGAGCTACTATAGTTCATATTAATTCTTCTTCCTATAAGAAAACTTAATTCAAAAGTTTGAATAGAGCTTCTGGAAAAATTGAGATTAGATATTTCAAGTAGTTGAAATTCTACATAGAGTAAATATATCATGTTGAAGAGGGTCATTAATTATAAAGAGGAAGTTACCGAAATAATTAATAGATATTATCAAGCATTACTAACTGCCCAATTGCAAGTATTGGAAAAGGTTTTAGATTTTTTTACTTCATTGTAGAAATGCATTATAGTATAGTATGCGTGTGTGTAATAGAAAGAAAAAACAGAAGACAAAGGGAGAAGAAAAAGAGGAAATAGAGAAAGGGAGCAAAATGATGAGAGAGAGAAAAAAAAAAGGATGGAAGAAATTATGAGAGAGAGAGAGAGTAGAGAAAAGAAAGGATGAGAGAGAGAAAGATCCAGCCATTATCCACATATGATGCGAATTTTAGAGAAATGTAATTTTTGTTAATAATAATTTACAAATGACATAATTAGCCTTAACTTGACAAAAAAACTTAACTCTCTTAATTAGGGGCAGAGGGAGGGGGCCGCCCGGGGGGGTGCCAAACTCTAAAAAAAAATATTTAATGTATATTTTTTTTGAAAAATAGATTTGGCTCCCCCAATAAATATTATAAAAGTTGTTAAAGTTTATAACATATGGTTTAGCTTAGTGGTTTGTCCTGAGTGTATTTAAATGGCTTGTGCGAGTTTGACTTATCACGACTACATCAGTTTTATTTTTTTGCTAGTCTCCTTGTGTAAGTTGGTGAAATAAAAAAATAAAAATAAAAAGGCTAGGGAAGCGCCATCCTAAAGGCTAGGGAAGTGCCATCCTATGCCAATTGCCTTGTCGGGAAACGAAGCGTAAAAGCTCTGTGTAACTATGTTCCACTTTTTTTTTACAAAACTATCATCAATCATCATCTTCATCTTCTTCTCAAATTCTTCTTGCAAATCTCAAGTTAAAAGGTATATATGCTATGTTAAAAAAAAAAGGTATATATGCTGATTGCTGTACATTTTTTCAAACAAAATTATCATCTTCTTTTTTTATATTCTATCATGTCATATATATATGTATGTAGTATGTAGGCTTGGAAAAAAAAAGCCTATTACTGCTTCTAAAGAATTGTAAACGTTTTTAGAAGAATTTGTATGCTTCTATAACTTGTGTTTAGTGTTGTATCAATCACTTTTAATTTCTTATATTTATGTCTATTGGATGTTAATTAAGAGTTGAGACTTGGGAATTAATTTTAGCTTTTTGGGCTTTCACTCGTTAAGTTTAGCTTTTTAGGGGTTGTTATGTCGACAAAAAAAATAATTAAAAATTAATTTTAACTTTTTCTTTCGATAATGAAAGAACCATTTTAAGTAGGATAATATTAAATTCATTCCAAAATTATATGTCTATTGATACTACCGTATGTATCAAATGCATGACTTTTGGTGTATAAACCAAGACCTTTTGCGCTTTATTCTTACATGTTTGGGGACAACACGTATTCGATAGATTAGACAATTGTTGGTTTATACCAATAAAGAAAAAAGTAACAATGAGCGGTTGAAATTTTTAAAAAGTAAATCTAATGGCTAATAATACACCTTATCTAGTAGACGGAAAAATAATTAGAGGAGAAGATCCAAGTCCGTTTTTGACTTGTGTAGGGATTATAGAGTTTATTTCTTGGGGTTTTTAATATATCAAATGTAAATATATCATTGTGTTTGATTAAATTTTTTATTATTTATTTTTCAATAATAGCTAATTAAGAATATTTATTATGAATTAACAATGGCCAAGTCAAATTCATTTAGTCTTCCTGTAATACTGAGTTTATTTAATTGTTTACACGACTAGCTAGCGTAATCATGCTGAATGTTGCTTTAGCGCAAATCTGTACAAAAAATACTGTACAAACTACAAAATACCTTGAAGTAGTACTAACTAAAAAATATCGTACAAAAAATATTGTACACTCTTTTATACAAACAAAAATACTGTACAAAAAACACAATATAAAAAAAAAATTTCAACCTCCCAAACATTGATTTTCTGGCCCTTAATAGAAGGGCTCTAAGTCTCACTTTTTAATAAGTTTGGTATCTAAATCATATTTTCTCTATAGTGGAGGTGTCTAGATAAAACATACCCATAAAACATGTCCATCTTCCAAAATAAAGATTTCAATTGTATGACAAACCCTACAAGCATAATTCTCGTTGGAGTCTTATGTTGCAAGCATAATTCACAAACGCGGCTGCACAGCGAACTTAACCGGTCTCAATGTCTGATGTTTATTTTCTAGAAGATTTACTTGGGGATGTACTCTCAAGGTTACCCGTGAAGTCTCTTTTGCGATTCAAGTGTGTATCAAAATCATGGTGTCTGATGATTGACAGCCCTGATTTCATCAAAACGCACGCAAATCGATCCCAAACAACAGAATCTGGTGCGAAGCTAATTGCTGTACTAGGGGTTCGCTTGCCCTCCATAGGCATCATACGAGGTTACAGGCTTTATGCTGTCGACTTTAACTTACTTGCAAGTACTTGCATGGCAAACAACACGCAACAAGTCAACCGACCGGGTATGAAGTATAACAGGAAAACTGAAATTAAGTTGGCAGGCTCTTGCAATGGGCTTCTCTGTCTAGTTTATTTAAATAGATCTTCGACAACAACTGTTTTGTGGAATCCTTCAACACGAAAGCATCTTATGTTACCGAAATATAGAACCTTGACCCGCAATGATGCTTGTGTTCATGGTTTTGGATACGACAAAGTCACAGATGACTACAAAGTGGTCAGGTTGGTAAAACATCATCAACGTTTTCTACCTACTTTCTTTAAATCTTTTATATATAGTCTAAAGTCTAATGAATGGAGGAGTTTGGAGGATTTTTCATGTGGACGTGATCTTAATTGGTGGGATAATGGGGTTTTTACTGATGGTGCTTTGCATTGGCTGCTGCTCAAGGACCATTCAATTCTTGCCTTGAATCTTGGAACTGAGAGGTTTCAGCTGCTACCACTCCCGGAGGCTTCAAGTAAGTCTTCCATGTGGCGCATACGAATCCTGGGTGGTTGCCTTCATCTAATTTGCGGAAGCTCTTGGCAAGGTGATTATCAGATTTGGGTGATGAAAAATTATGGAATTAAAGATTCTTGGACTAAGTTAACTTTGGATTTGATGGTTAATGAACCGAGATGGCAGTTGATACCTATCGAACTTTTGAAGATCCGTAATAACATAATTTTAAAGACATGCAGTAATAAGATTTCTTTATACGACCTCAAGAAGCAATCGTTTGAGGTATTGCAGTTTCCGTTTGAAGTGGAGAATGTTGAGGCATATGTTTACTTTGAAAGCCTTGTTCAACTTCACCAAAACAACAGGAGAGGAAGAAAAAGAAGTAGAGAGATTACATCCACTGAAGACAATAGCAAGCGCGATCTGCAGAAAGAATAAGAAATTGGGAACAGATGCTAATCTGTCAGAGTAGCGTTTGGTGAATCTGAATCTCTTCTTTCCACATTTTTACATGTTATTCCATTGTCTAGATGGGTTGATAACAAAATCTTGTTTCAGCTATATGATGTTTCCGACCTATATGGTAAAACTATACTTCACTTTCTTTTGATAACAAAGCCTTGTGGTTATATTTGTTTTCGTTGTACTTCCCTCTCTGCGACACAACTTTTACAACTCGTTTCCTTTATTTTTTTTTCTTTTATTCTAGGGGTGTCAAGTCCCAACACATGACTTCCTCAAGAAAATGCGTGGTCTAAGTTAGTTAAACATAAGAGTATTGATATTAGTTCTTAAAAAGTGAGCTTCCTAACTGATTCGCGTAAGCAAGTCTTTTGTATATGCTCCATACACTCCAACACTAAGCTAATTTGTATAGGAGTTAGAGTAAGGATCTGCTAATAAGATGATAACGTTATAAGTAGGACTCAATAGTTGTGAAAATTCTCTAATTTCATTATGATATCCATAATAATAATTCAAAATCGTAAAATTTTACTCATAATATCATAATGTTACAAGCAGGTACAGGAAAAGATCCTTTCCTTGTGAAGAGGATGGAGCCTCACCATCATTAGATTTGGGGAAACAAATCCAAAACGTTGCTTTAACATACTCTTTGAATCCATTTTTCATCTTCTTTAACCACAATTCTTAACCTTTCAACAACTTTTTCTTCACTTTTAAGGCCCTACACTGTGTTTGGATTGAGTGATTTGGGTGGGAGGGAATGGTTTTGGGGTGATTTTTTAATCAGGTATCTTGTTTGAATTAGGGGGTTATGGGTGCAAATGATTTGGGAAGATTTTGAAAATCATTCATGATTTTATATTTTAAATCATCCCAAATTGGGGTCAAAAGGAGGGAAGGGAAAATTTAAAAAGTTCAATGACAAAATTAGCTTTAGTATATTTCAAAAATTTCAGCAGTACCACTATACAACCAATATATTATAAAAGGGCAAATTTGTCAATTTATTTATAAAACTTATCTTTTCCTTTCCTTTCATTTCCAATCCAAACAAAAAACACACAAAATCCTTTATAAACCTTTTCTTTATGTTTTTTTTTCAATCCAAACAAGAGTTAATCCTCCCATTTCCTTTCATTTATTATTAAATCATCTCATTTCCTTTATTACTTTTTCCTCCCTAAATCCAAACAAACCCTTAAACTAGTTCTTTCTTTCTTTTCTCTCTCCCTCGGTGACCTCCCTCTCTCTCTAATCTCCTCTCTTTATCTCTTGAAAAACATTTTGGACTAAAACCCAAAGCTCCCTTTTAGGGTCTGAAACCCAAAGTTCCATTTTAATCTCTCATTACCTCTCTTTTTCTCTAAAAATAAAGTATTTTGAACTGAAACTCGAAGCTCCATTTAGGGACTACAACCAGAAATTAGATGTAGCAATCAAAGATGAGTCAATTGCCTAATGTTGGATCTATAGTTGGGCAGCGGGGGCGAGATAGAATATGATACGGAACCTAACCGATTTCCTTGCCCTAGGGGTAAAGAGAAAAGTCGATGGAGAACTACCAAATCTTTGAACAAAAGATTCATCTCACCACTAAGAGTTCTGAATCGAAAAAATTAAATGAACTTGCCATTTAATGCTTTCCACAAATTGAGATTTGGCTATAGAAGGATCAAATTATATCCAAAGAACATGGATACACAAATGAGCCTGTCTGTCTTTCAATGTATTGACAATAGTTATTCTTTTATATAGAAAAAAAAAAAGAACAATACAAACTATTTTCCGATAAGAAACTTCAAAAGAGGAGATACAATGGTTCTAGACCTCGACAAACCTCCTGACTTGTCTCTATATCCTTACCTCATTTGTTCCGATAAAGAGAAGAACTTATGATTAGCTTTTCCCCACCCATTAGTAAATATTTCATTGTAGCCTCATTAGTTAGTAATCCTATTATACATAAAATATTAACTATCATGTCCTTTTTGTATAACATCTACAAGCACTCTAAAGTGTCCATTACATAAACATCCATGTATCAAATTCCACACAACCTATAAAGACAATTACATAAACATCTCTGTACCAAATTCCTCACAACCTATAAAGACAAATAAATGAGGATGGGGATTTCTGTTGAATCAGATTTTTTGGGAAGTTTCCTTGATCTCCTCATCGGTACTTAAGTCAATAGTCTCTATTCCATATTAATTCTTCTTCCTATAAGAAAACTTAATTCAAAAGTTTGAGTAGAGCTTCTAGAAAAATTGAGATTAGATATTTCAAGTAGTTAAAATTCTATATAGAGTTAATATATCATGTTGAAGAGGGTCATTAATTATAAGGAGGATATTATCAAGCGTTACTAACTGCTCATTTGCAAGTATTGGAAAATGTAATAGATTTTTTTCCTTTTTCTTTTTAGGTGGGTTTATAAGTCAATTTATTTGTATTCTAGTTGTTATCATCCAACTCTGAATGTTTGTCTTCTTCAATTGGTTCGTATTGCTGAATATATGAGCGCTCATATAGACATGTTCATCTTCTCATTGATGTTATACCAAGCATGGAAGATTTTTTTTTTTTTTAAAGTATCATGAAGTATTTCCATACTTGTATTGTATTAGTGCAACTTTAGATCCCGGAGCTAAAGTTGGTGGAGTAGAAGTTTTTATCAAATTTTTGTTTGAATATAATCATAGATGTAAGGAAGGCAAAGAAATTATATTGTTGAACTTTTTATAAAATTATTATCATGCTAAATACCATAAATCTAATGTTAAATCTCGACCTCTAACTCATTGTTTTAGTAATTATTTCGTAGTTCTAAGATAAGCGTTTATAAAATAATAGAGTAAAATAAAGTCTCTTCAAGTTCAAATACTTCTAGGTTTAATGAATTATTTTTTTGTCTACAAAGTAGTAATGGAGATGAAGAAAGATGTGTTTCTTAGCATGGTGGCGATCATATCAATATTGTTCATATCGCGTTCTTGCCATCATGACTTGTGATATACTAATGGTCATTGTATCTACTATTTCTTCTCAAAGTACATTTAGGCTCCATTTGTTTGCCGTAAAATAGTTTATTTGTGTAAAATATTTTTAGAGAAAAATATTTTTTTGAAAAATAAAATTTTTTCTTGAACTCTGCTCGTTTGCCGTAAAATAAATTATTAGGGGAAAATGTTTTCCTAGAAAATAAAATACTATAAAATATTTTTTGGTATTTGGATGTACAGAGAGTTCTGAAAAATATTTTTTTCTCTCAAAAGACATGAAAATATTTTCTCAAATTTTATACTAGCCATTATATTTGACTGAAAAATATTTTACAGTTAATCAAATTTTTAACGTTATCAAACACCGAAAAATTGAAAAAAAAAATAACCATTATTTTTTATTGAAAAATATTTTTCAGTGTTACCAAACATTAAAAAATTAAAAAAATATTTTCTGAAAAAATATTTGAAACGGATTAGCAGGTAGGACTTAAGAATATTTATGTACTTAAAGGACAACACTAATGCTAAAAGACTCACGTAAGGAATGTAGAAGATAGAAGAAGATCCTGGTAGTGTTATACGCCCAACAATCGTTGAAGATATGGAAAAGCAAGTACAAGAAAAACAATATTAGTTAAGGAAGAAGATATTGTAATATTTTTTTATTTTTTTTGTAAAGACGGTTCTATTTCACTAATAAAAAATAATTAGTTTCAAGACATATTTCTTTTTCCAATTTTTGTACTATTTTTCTCATTCCAATTTTATAATTTTGAAAATTTTAAAATAATAAAATTTAATGTAATTTTCAACACAATTGACGCGACCCATTTAATTCAATTAAGCACTAGTGAATCAAACTAATTAAGCTTAAAATTTTTGTTGTTTTTGAGAAGACGTTTTCAAAGCAATTTTTGAAAACAATTACTAAAAAGAACTCATACCAAATAAGTTTTTTTTTTTCTTATTTTCAAAACAGTTTCCAAACAGACCCTTAATTATTCAACTAGTCCCCACGCTCCTCGAAGGATCTTTCATATTAGTGCATGAACATTTATCGAGCACGTGTTTAAGCTGCAATCTTAAATAAGATCGTATTAGATCAATTACTATTTTATAAATTTCATGATATAGTAATACATTTCAAATTTAATCAAGAGCTTAACAATATTTTTGTTTAGAAAGCATGAGTTTAAACTTAAAATCTTAATTATGAATCATCATCCTCTAACAGTCGAGACAACTATGTGTTGAAACAGATTCAAGAGTTATCATTTCATTTCTTACTCGGGGCACAGAAAAATGCAAAAAGATTCTACAAGGTAATCTAAATATTAAATTGCACATATTTATAGAAAATTTAATTATTGTATAGATTATTTAGCAAAATATTAGATTACAATATCCACTTAAATATTATGAGTTGGCCCGAAAAGATTATTGTCTCCACTAAATAAGAATAAAAAGAGTAAAAAATTATTTAAAATAATTATATAATTTTTTTTTTTGGGAGGTAAAAGCTAGAAAAAAAAAACTAGACCATAAGGAGAAGGAACTGATGCGGTAATTGATCCAATGAATTACAACCCAAACTTTGATTAATTTCATAGTTGGCAAGGCAGTCTACACATTTGTTTATTTCTCAAAAGATGTGCGAAAGCTTGTAATGATCATGTTGTGAGAGAATCACTCTGCAATCCTCCAAGAGAGACGTAAGGGGCTATTATGAACCGTTGAACTAGTGATTAAATGAATCACAACTTAAAAATTAATTTCAATAGATAGATATTGTACTCTCATTTTCTCCGCTCTTCTCAATCCTTTCCAAAATACTGTAAATTCAACTACATTATTAATATTTACTTCAAGATTTATAGTAAAACCATCAACTCATATATCATCGATTTGTTGAAAAAAACCCTCTCATGATTTAAAACTTAACATCGATGATTGTGTGTAACCCAAGAAATTAAATATTGTTGGACCTCCATAGATTCCCATCCACCTCGTTTCCAAAAAAAAACCCATCTCCCATCCACCCCTACCCTACCCCTCCTTCCCCCACCCCCCCAACCCAACCTCGCCTCCTGTTTCTGCAGATCAGATCACAAAGCTCACAAACACTCTTTCACACTCCCCACCCCACAGATCAAACTTTAAACCATAAAACAACTTCTCCACACACACATATCCATACATCTATATACAGCTACAATCCTATCAAATTTACACTTCTCCATTTTTGTTCAACTAGATCACATAGCTGAAAGAATTCATACCAAAAAAAAAAAAAAATGTCGTCATTTCTCCACCAAAGACCACTTCACAACATCTTAAACCAGAAATTCCCATTATACCCTTCATCCTCACAAACCAACCAGAAACCCATCATCACCACTCTCCTCAACCGGACAACCTTAATCCTCCTCTTCTCCCTCCTCGTACTCCTCGGCGTATTTTTCCCCTACATTCAATCCCCTTACGCCCTCTTGTCGTCTAATAATGTAAGCAGTCAAGATTCCAAGTGGCGCGCGTACACTTTACCCGAAGCAGCTGCGCGCGTGGCCCAGAACAATACGCTGATCATTTGCGCTGTGAGTGAACCTTACTTGCCGTTTTTGAGTAATTGGTTGATTAGTATTAAGAGGCAGAATCATCATGAGAAGGTGTTGGTTATTGCTGAAGATTATCAGACTTTGTATAAGGTTAATGCTAAGTGGCCTGGCCATGCCGTGCTTGTGCCTCCTGTTGTCGAATCTCAATCTGCTCATAAGTTTGGGTCTCAGGTAATGATTTTTCGCTGGTTTTTGTATCTGGGTTTTGTTTGATTTTTGCGGAATTTTGAGTTTGTTGTGTTGGATTGTGATTATGGTATAAGATATATATATATATTTTCGAAGTGGCACGTTACTAATTGCTGCATAAAAAATTGTTTTGCATATTACTTAGTGTATATGACAAAGATAAGTTGCTGAAGAAGTAGTCGCGTTTTTGGAGAAATAGTTTCAATGTGGTGCTTGTAGAGAGTTAACTTCATGTTTGCAGT
This sequence comes from Ehretia macrophylla, assembly GCA_037974665.1. Lineage (NCBI taxonomy): Eukaryota > Viridiplantae > Streptophyta > Magnoliopsida > Boraginales > Ehretiaceae > Ehretia > Ehretia macrophylla. The sequence goes on from CM075776.1 coordinate 51,384,007, forward strand.
TACTGCTCATAGATTGGAGATACAGAATAGGTGAAAACTTAATCTAGAATGAATTAGTGCCTGTGATCTTGCTTAGTCTTCTGCACCATTCAATTAGCTTTTTGCTATTCTTGTCAAAATAGAAATTATATGTTATTAGTGGAAACTGTAATTGGAACTATAGTTGCTTGATATTGTTTTCATTTTGGTTGGCAAGTCGTAGGTTAAAGCATTGTGCTCGTTCTGCCAAATGCAGGCTTATTTATTTTCTGGTGATTTAGGTATAAAAAAATAGTTGATACATCATGTAAGAGGTCTCTGTGACTCGAGAAATGAAATATATATCCACCCAGCAATTGGTGTCATATATTACTATTGTTCTGTCTGTAATATTTCATTTTTGATATGGAATTTCAGCTTATGATCTATTATAATTGATATATGAACTCTCTAATTGGATGGAGAATTGGCTATTTGTTATGTTGAGGACAGTCTTTTTGTTTTCTCTTCCTCCTGTCTGTTTACATTATCTCTTGTATTTGTAGCTATGATTGATCTCTATATTTCATTTGGTCTTTCAAAATAACATGGGGATTGTTTGCAATAGGGGTTCTTTAATTTTACATCTCGAAGGCCACGGCATCTACTTCAGATTTTGGAGTTTGGATATAACGTTATGTATAATGATGTTGATATTGTCTGGTTAGCAGATCCATTTCCATATTTGGAAGGCAAACATGATATTTATTTCACAGATGACATGGCTGCTGTAAGTGTACTGAAACTTATTCCATCCAAAGTCCCTTCTATTAACTTTTTATAACAGTAGATGAATAGCACTGTAATGGCTTCTCAATATCAGTTGCCAAAGCAAAATTGGACTCGGGGTTGTGTCTAGACCTTGTTTATCATTGATGAATAAGATTCTCATCAACCTTTAGTTTCTAGTGTCTCTGAATGTATAGCTATGAAATTTATCACTATCAACACAATTTCAAAACGGGGTTTTGGTGATGAGGGGGACTTTTTCCCACTGGACTGAGACCATTCACATCACTAGGTAATTGTTTTGCTCTCTGTTGCCATTTAAACAGCAATAGAGTCCTAACAGAAATTTTGGATCGACTGCTACAGAGATCTGATAGAAATCTATTTTTTGCATTAATTACCCTCTCTAATAGTGAGGTGTATGTGAATATGAATAAATTTTGCTTCTTATAAACCTTTTTTCCTTACATGTGCTTTCTTGACTCTTAATGATGAAAGAGCTACTCTCTTTTTCTCTCCTTTGGGACTACCAGGTGAAACCTCTGAACCACTCTCATGATTTGCCACCTCCAGGGAAAAAGGGCCGGCCTTACATTTGCAGCTGCATGATTTATCTGCGCCCGACTAGTGGAGCAAAGTTAGTTATGAAGAAGTGGATTGAAGAACTCCAAGATCAGCCATGGTCCAAAGCAAAGAAAGCTAATGACCAGCCTGGTTTTAACTGGGCACTAATGAAAACTGCTAACCAGGTTTGTTTTCTTTGCATTAATTGTCAAAACATTATCTTCATCTCATTTCATGATCCATTTACATAGATATCCTTAATCAAAACTTTTTCTTCATCTCATTTCATAATCCATTTACATAGATATCCTTAACAAGCTCTTACTTGCCCCAATGAATTTGAGAGTTTATTGCTACCTGTGGTAACCAACGATAGGAAATAATCCTTAATCAAAACTTTTTCTTCATCTCATTTCATAATCCATTTACATAGATATCCTTAACAAGCTCTTACTCGCCCCAATGAATTTGAGAGTTTATTCCTAGCTGTGGTAACCAACGACTGGAAATAATCTACATTTGGAGAGTTGTGATGGGGCTTACTGATCAAAATAGAAGTATGTTTATCTGCTAATTAGACATATTTAGCATGAAGCAAATTCTTAGTCCATCAAGTGATAGGACAGTCTGGACTAGCTTATAATAAAGGCAAGTTCTGGTATACAATCTAAGCAATACTTCTATTAGGTAAAAGACTTCAAGTACCTTGCCTTTTTTGTAGTTCTAAGTCAATTGCTGGACTAGGAAACTCATTCACCAACTGATGAAATGAAATCGTAGTTTACCTTGCTCGTCTCTCTGAAAGCTTTTGATGATAAACGCTCTTTGTCTCTCTCCTCTCCCACTCCCTACCTCCACCAAAAGAGGAAAGCCTAAAAGAAAAGTGAATAGAAAAGGAAAAAACCAATGTATGCAAGTTTGGCACAAATTTTAAACAAACTGTCCCAGTGATGGAACTTTATAAGTGATATCACTATTTCTTGTTAGGCATAGATAGTGTAATACTTGATTCCTCCATCTTATTGTCTTGAGTAGATTCAGAAATGTTGCACTGAGACGTCCCATATCCAATATTATTAAATACTAATGAAGCTTGAACTTGTACTGCTGCTTACGGTCTATCTTTTCCTATATTACTTCTGCGGGTGACGTTTCAGTGTTCAAATAGGACTGATTACTAGTTACTGAGTTCATTATAATTTGACCTCATCCCTTCACTTCCTCTCTCTCTTTGTCTCTAGATGACTGTGATTGCTGTTAGCAATGGCTTTGAAGATCGAGAATAATTTGCAATGATTGAAGCATCTAGATTAGGAAAATGATTGATATTATTCTAGTTAAAGCCTCTTTTGCTGCTCATGAAGCAATTAACTTATATTGAAATCGCTACAGGTGGACATGTATTTGCTTCCTCAGGCGGCATTTCCAACAGGTGGTTTGTACTTCAAGAACAAGACATGGGTAAAGGAAACTAAGGGAATGCAAGTTATCATTCATAATAACTATATTCTTGGTTTTGAGAAGAAGATAAAGCGGTTTCATGATTATGGTCTTTGGTTGGTAGATGATTATGCCTCAGAGTCTCCCCTTGGGAATTTACAATAGGTCAGGTGACTTTTTCCTGAAAGTTATGAGTTCAAGGATTTCTTCTTCACTTTTGCCAAAACATATCGAGTTCCTGTTCAACCACACACATTCCCAAGTGCTCATGAATCCCTCTCTATTCTAAACGTTGAGGAATCGCTATGAAGGCTATAGAGTCGTCAACTGGTAACAAATATTTGAGTTGAGTGTTGCAGAAAAGGCAGCGCATGGAGAAAAATCAGGCGTTAAATAGGATGTTTATTGTGGTTAGCTTCCTAACGTTGAGTTATACGAACATCCACACGCATTCCCGAGTGTAGTCATTTTTCTCACCATTATCATAAAATGTTATGTTCATAGAACTCGGATCAAATCCTGCCAACCGTGTAAGCTCTAGCTTGAAGACACAGATGTTTTCTCACGTAATTCTATCATTTATAATACTTCTTACTCTTACAATTTTCACATTATCTTAATATGAACTTATCTCGGCTTAATTGTGTTAAGATTTTCAGCTTTGCTGCCTTGTGAATGGGTGCTTGTCAAGGGAAAATAGCCGACTATCGGTGACAGAACAAGAGGAAACAGAAAAAACTCTTTCTGGAAACTTTTCGCGTGGTTTAACCAAAGTGGATTTTATTTTTTAGGATTATTTTGGATAGATTTCTCAAACTTTTCTCCCTGAAGCAATGGATTCAAAGCATCATCTGTGAAGCTTTTGAGTCAACTTGCAGCCGCTGGTAATGTTTCGGGTATCTTGAAAAGCAGATACTATAGAGTTTGCTACTTGTGAACATATATGGTTTGGAACCTTTACATTAGAAATTTGATAGTGACATTTGAGAATCATATTCTAACCTTTAGGTGGAAGAAACTAGTAAAGGCAAGCATTTGAGAAAGAAATAAAATTGATAGGTGATGTAAAAGTAACGGGAGATTTTTTATTTTTTATTTTTGGTTAGGTAAGCAAGTAATTTATTAAACTCGGGATAGTGCAACATTTGGAGGTACCAATCAACTATAAATCAGTGAATCAAAACTACTGCATCAAGCTTCCCATGTTTGCTCTTTAGAGCTGTTGGTTCGATTATGCATTTGGGCTATAGTATAGCATGGCGAGCTAATCTCCGAAGCTCTTGTCCCTCGTCACCCAAGGCAAAATAAATTATGTCCTGGAGTTGGATTTGTCTCACCCAGGCGCCATTTTGTTGGGTGTTGCTAGGGACAAGAATGCTTCAGGAATGCCTCACCCTTCTAGAGCATAGCTTTGCCCAATTTGTGTTGCTCAGCCAAAACAGTTTCTGGAGTGCTGCTATTCGCTTGGGCGCCATCAGATCTGATTTTCCACCAAGAGGATTTATGCTATGAAGTAGTCTTGTTTCTTTCTTTTTCAGATATTATAAATCGTAACACTAAAGAGAAACTTGACAAGAGCTGCATGTAGTCCATTCTTTTGCTTACATTAGTGAGCCATTGAACGGCACTATCACTCCAACTGGTATTCGTATCATGCCTACACCTTTTTGCCAAATCTTTTTACGCATGCCACAAAAAAATCCGTATAGTTAGAAAATTATGTGTTATGGGCCCCCGTTTAGAAAAAATTAATTTAGGAGGTAGCTTGTTAAGAAGCGTAAATCGAAAGATAAAATTATTGATCAAAATTCGGGTTTTATACCATATCAAATGGACCCAAGTTCCCCTTGGGAATTTGATTCTCATATCCTAACAGGTCGCTGCCATAGAGAATTCTCCATTAAGTATTGCATCTAAATGACATATTTCCCTATCCGTTCTAAGGTAGACTCCACTAAGGTAGTGAGCCATTATTGAGATTGCTGGATCATTTCTTAGCTAACTCTAAAGTCCATTCTAAATCACATCAGCAATTTTACTGTCCCAGTTTTAAATAAAAGTAGTATTTTTGGATGCTTGCCTCGTCAAAATAGTTAGCTGAGTAGCTAAAAGGATGCCATTTATCATGTCAGAAGAAGGTCTTGTGGCCATTGTTGATGACGGGTTAGGCTAATCAATCCCCTTCAGCTTTAATGTGTGTGTGTGTGTGTGACAGCTACGGGCATGACACCCATGATCTGATCGTTTTTGTTTTGTAAATTTTTTTTTGCTAATAACGCGAGTGATCAATTGTTTAGCGGCCATAGGTCTCATCTTCACTATCGTCCATTGTTTCCAACAATTGAACAAGATTAGAGAAGAAAATAAAAGTTAGGTTGAAAATTATTGTCAAAATGCGTTTGCCGGGAGTCGAACCCGGGTCTATTGCTTGGAAGGCAATTATCATAACCGTTGGACTACAAACGCTTTGGTGTGTGTCAAAGATTTTCATTACTAATTACCATATTTTACTCTTGAGCATTGTGTCCCTGACATTGTCCTTTTTTATCGTACAGTTCGTCACATGGCAAATTTTTGGTCGAAGAAATTTAGTACAATTTCTGTCGGCAAGTTTTAGAACTCCAGTCTAGGGTAGAAAATTTTCTTTAAAGCGAGAAATTTACCCCAAATAAATGGTTATGCTAAAAGACCTCGGATGATGTTAATTTAATATGTGCTTAATATATTTTTGATAGGGTGATGAAATGTATATGTCTCACGCGCTAACTTTACAACTTTGGATTATTGACATGTGATCATCATGACGGGGGTTATGCACAACAACTTAAAAATCATGAGGGTTTGATGAGTCATTGTATATTTTATAAGACTATCAATATGACAATGGAAGTACTATACTTGTTATAGAAACTCATATTTAGTAAAAGCTATTGTTATTATTTCATCCTTTCTTTGAGCATAGTTAAGCTTTAGTGCATGTTTCCTACATTTATACTTTTGCATTTTTAAAGTCGTCTTCTAATATATTTGTACCTTTAACCTAAAATTGGAGCTACTCCCAATTTTTTCTCCTACAATTTCCATTCTAATATTATTCAATTTTAGTTTTGTTATACATTCATTTTAACATTTTCATTTCAACCAAAAAAGAGAAAGGATTAGAAATGGAAAATTTTAGGTGCCCAACTGTAGTCCAATATTTCTTAAAGGGAAATTGCTTTTATCCGGAATTCGACATGCAACCTCTTTTACAAGAATGTAAAGTTCACATTTTTATTTCATGAGACGAAAGAGCCGAATTTTGGATAAAAAAAATTTTTCAACTTAAAAAAATTATCGTTGTTGTATGTTTTGCCCGTACTATAATAATACACCATGCAAGACATAGAAGAGTACCAACAGTAAAACTTTCAGTAAGAGTAGGCCATATACATGCCAACCATCTTTCTTTTCTTTTCTCTTTCTTTTTTCCTCTTTTGGCGGAAGAAAGAGGTTGACATCATGCATTATGGAATAAGATTCTGGAAAATCTAGATGATTATTTCAAACGTATCCTATGTTTCCGGACCATGTCTTAAGCAACCCCAAAATTTTATTTTATTTTGGTCAATAAGCAATCCCATTGAATATGTTGCCCTTTGTTTCTTTTAACTAGTCAACAAGATATGAAATCTTAACATCCGCAGCAGTCAAACCCAACGAATTTTGGTACCTTGATTCAAGGGTAAGGCCAATATCCTAGAGTAAGATTTTCTCGTAATATCATGACGTTATAAGTAAAATTTAATAGTTATAAACTGTTTATATTATTTCATAATAACTATTTTAATAATTTACAAATGTAAGATTTTACTCATAATCTCATAAGCTAATAAACAAATGTAAGATTTTACTCATAATCTCATAAGCTAATAAACAAATCCATTCACCAATATCTTACTTGTCGTTAAGTGTCACATTACGTGCCTAAAATTCTAAATTCCCAAATGAGATTAGTATTATAAATTTACAAATCATTATTATGTGCCTCAAATTAATTTATTATCCCAAAATAATTACTTAAAGCTATATTTAATTTCAAAACACTAACTGATGAAACACTCACTTATTATATCTTAAAATTCACATAAAATACACCAACAAGTGTTATACTTCTTTTGGATGTATACCCAATGTGGTTCATGCACAAATGATTCCTTAATGGGTTACAAAAACATCACCACGCCCATCAAATCACTTAGTTTTCATGCATGAAAAGGTTAATGGTAGAACACAAAATGGATTGCAAAGAATCTTATCTCAAGTAATTATTTAAAAAAGGAAATGTCAACCACAAAATGGATGAAAGGTACATGTTTTATGTCTCCACCACTATACACCAGGTGATGAGTGCTAATTAGACATATATATAATAATGGCTAGAATATACCGGACAAAAGCAACAAAATTATGTCTCAATTCTTGACTTCATTTTTAACCCTAAATTTCCTTTTAATAGCTTATGGCAAGCAAGTAAAATCAGATTTAAATTCCAATAAATTGTTGAATAAATAAATGTTATTCGGCTATTGGTACTAATTAAATTTCACTATTATCATATCTCATTGAGTGAAGATGAGCTATAATCTAAACCATTTATAGGCTCAATTATTTGAATAATGCCACTTCTATACTTCAATTGACACAATTATTTTCTTTCAAATGATGATCTCTATCTTTATTGAAGTTAAATCATTTACAAATTCTAATATAAAGGATTAAGACTTTAATATCTGCATAATAATAATGATAATAATATAAATTGTATTATTTTTATTTATTTCAGAGAAAAACTAAAAATGAAAAAAGCGCAATTGTTAAGCAATTACCAATGTCAACACAACTTAATAAATGTAAGACTATGACCAATAGTTGTGGTGTCCATAATATCATTAATGACACAAGAAATCTCATTTTCACAAGTAACTATCAAACCAATTAATGTAAACATGGTGTATTTTACTCCAAAAGATCCTAAACCTTGAAAGCTACTTTACAGACAAACCCCTCTTATCAACCAAGCATATATTTGACAAAAAACAAAAAAAAAAACAAAAAAAAACAAGCATATCCATATCCTCAATAAATACACAAAAGATCACCACCACCACAAGAAACACCAAACAATAGAATAAATACATACTCTCCATGGTTAGTAACTTATTATAATTTTAAATTTTAAATTTAAATTTATACTCTCTCATTATAAATAATGTATAACTCTTAATTGACTTAATATATGTGTTCGGAGATATTACATCATAAAATTTATAACTTTAAAATAAATCTAAGGATAAATGCCATTAGTAGTCCCTTATCTTTGAAGATTGTGATATTTTGGTTCTATATCTTTTGAAATGAACCTTTTGATCCTAAATATATTACAAATTTGATACTATTGACCTAACTTGCTTATTGTATTAGTTTGTTAATATTTTTTGCACGTAATTGATACAAAATTTGATTGCTTTATTTTTTTTTTAACCTAACCCCCACACGTATATATAAAAATTGTCTAATTTGACCCTAAAAAATAAATATCATAAAAAATACGTGTCAATTATGTACAAAAAATATTAATAAACTAACAAAATAAATAAATTGGGTCAACAATGTTAAATTTATAATATATTTAAAACTTAAACGTTTATTTTAAAAAATATAAAACTAAAATATTACAACCATAAAAGACTATTAGTAACATTTAACCTAAATCTAATGTTATACGGTCTAAATTAAGTTTCTTGTCATTATTTTATTAAAGCTACAAAAACAAAAGTCCTCAAAATATCGCGTATCGCGTACTTTTCAATATATCACCTTATTACATATGCCACGTCAATAAAGCAGCCGCATGGCCTTAATCTTGTCTAATAAATCTACTCGTTTTTGCTATCTTTCTCTCTCCACATATACATACACCTTTTTATATGTATATATACACACATCATGAAAATAAAAAAGTTTTTTACTTTTGTACTTGAGAAAAAAAGGCTCACAAGCATCTTCTTGCATTCTTTATGTTGGGAAGACAACCCCATCTCTTTAAACACCACAAAATAGCTTCTTTTTCTTGAAAAATAATATAACTTTATATATATATATATATATATACATGTGTGTGTCAGTGTGTGTGTGTGTCAGTGTGTAATGCATGTGTGTGTGTAATGCATTTTTGAGGTGAAAAAATTGATGGGTTCACTTGAAAGTGTGGCACAATCACCAGTGAAGAGAGAAAGTCACCATTTCTTGCACCATCGCTCAACATCATTTGGTCAACAGAGGTCAACGCAAACAATCAGATCAAGATTTGCAAGGCTTTTGCTTTTCAAGAAGATTGGTTACTTGCAATGGGTATGCACAGTGGCTGTGTTCTTCTTCTTCGTTGTGGTGTTCCAGATGTTCTTGCCTGGCTCTGTGATGGAAAAATCTGCAGATTTTTCTGAACAAAGTGAGGTGGCTGTTAATGATGAAGCTTTGGCATTGTTGAAAGAGTTTGGTGGGTTGGGTTTTGGTGAAGATGATGTTGCAAAGTTTGAAGCTTCGAAGGTTTTGGACAAGTTTCACAAAGAGGGTGTTGTAGATAATGGCACTGTTGGGTCAAGAAGAGTTGTTAGATTTGGATATAGAAAGCCAAAGCTTGCTTTGGTAAGTAAGCAAATTGATATGTTTTTACTTAATTTCATGTTTTGACACATTTTTGGATATTGTTAGCTGCTGATTTATTGATTCTGTTTGCTGTTACTTGTGGGAACTTATTTTTGTGCTTTTAATTTTCATATAGTTTAGTGTATAGTGGGTCCGATCCTTTTTTGGACGGGCCCATGAAGGGGCCTGGGCCTGCCCTTTAGTGTGCTTGTTTATTTTTAGTTAATTTTTTAAATTGGTGATGCATTGTTTGGGCATTTGGTTGCATGTTAATGTATAATGAGTTTGAGTTTTTGCTTGTAGGTGTTTGCAGATCTATTGGTTGATTCATATCAGGTGCAGATGGCTAGTGTTGCAGCTGTGTTGCAGAAAATTGGATATGATATCGAGGTAATTTTATTGGCTAATTGTTGCTAGCGTCTTGTCTGAATTTGAATGGAGAGTATGAAATGGTGCATTGCCATATATCGATTAAGCTCATGGCAGTCCGCCGTTTATTCTTGTGATTTTGGTTCAGAATTGATTGGTCTGTAGGTCTTGGCTGCAATTTACCAAGTTGTTTGATCTTGAACGTAATCGTACTATATACCATAGTATCTTGAATTATAGGTAGTGTACTTATGCTTACACATCAGTAATGGGGAGGAAATAAGTTTTATGACATAGACATATAGCTGACTTGCATTAGTGGTCCTTAGTGATTCATGTTTTGAAGTATAGTGGGTAAGTGATGTACAAATTGCTCAGAGGCTGAGTATTGACTTATCTGAGAGTTGGTTAGCAACTGTTTGGATGATATGCAGCCGTTGTTAAACCTTAATTTTTAATCCCACCCAATTTGCTCTAACTCTGCTGTATCTTTCTCAATTTTTTAAAACTAAACTATTTGGACAGTCACACTGTGTGCTTCTGAGAGCGCATGTATTTAACACTCATCTGGCTGTCGTTAATTGTTTATCCTTAGAGCTGAATCATCGAGTTTTATTTTTTTCCATTACGCAAGAACATTTTGGGAAAAACTGAGGGCCCCTTGAGTATCTGGAAACCTATTTTACATATGCAAATCTTTTACATATGAAAATGGTAAAGTATCTTCTGGAATTTAGGAATTGGAAAATTTGGGAGCATTGGTCACCCCGTATCTTCTAGTTTCACATTAATGTGTGCTAATGGAATAGATTGTTTTGTTGGACTGCATGCGAGTCTAGTAGTCAAAGAATGCCCAACACGAATTTCAGAATCATCTCCACAGCTAACAAGTCCTGCGAGTTTTTCCATTCTGGATATAACTTTTCTACTCATGAATCTTCTTCAAAAGCGCTCCATGCAATTTGCTTTATAGAACCTCCTACTGAATATTACTGATTGCTTGTTATATATGTGCAGGTTTTCTCACTTGAAGATGGTCCTCTGCATTCAATTTGGAGAGATTCAGGTTTTCTGGTCAATATCATTGAAACCAATGAGAATATGAAGATCAATGTCGATTGGCTAAAGTATGTCTGCTATGTTCTGCAGCAATATATCAAAAACTTATGAGAAAATGAACTCATTTCTTTGCAATTCTTATTCACAAGCATCTTTCTTGGCCTATTCTATTGTCAACTAGGATTCAGTATGGTCTCCAGGCATTATTTTTGTCTGGTTTCCTTCACAATGGCCTGTAAAAGATTCTGTCGCAACCTTTTCCTTTGCCAGAACAATCAAAAGAAACTTTTCTACTGTTCAATATCTTTTTAATTAGTAAAAGTGATTGATTGGTATGGCTTTTGTTTCTCATTGTTTATTTCCTTCTAATATAACAGAATGAATGAGAATGTTTCACCTTTCAGAAACAAACATTTCAAATGATGACCATGTCTTCTCACCCCTCCTAAAAGAAGGAGAAAGTAAAAAAGATGATAGATTTTCTCTAATTGTCTGATTTGATATTTGCAGCTATGATGGAATACTAGTGAATTCTCTACAAGCAGTGGGAATCTTTCCTGGGTAAGCATCATCCTTTTTCTGTATAATTTAATGAACCCCTATATTGTCATGGTTCAAAATATTGTCTTTGGGATGTATTTAACTTGTACACCATTTGGTTGTGGAGGATGTACCAATATGCAGATTTTGAAAATTATGAGAATCAACAATAAACTATCACTTGGTTAAGATTCAAATATTAATAAGTCTGTCCTGCTAGTTATCTTTAGGTGTTGGAAATTGTAATTGGAACAGTACACGTGTTTTCACAATTGATGAGGATAGCAAGGATATGCTACTAGGTAGAGCAAATCTGGAAAATTGATGGTAGTGTAATTTTGATAGTCAGGTTAAGGCTTTATATAGAGGTAAGCAGTTGGAGGAGAGTATTTCATTCATGTTGATTTTATTTCACCAAATTATTCTTGTCCTCTTAAAAGATCTTATAGTATATGGATCTGAAAATATTATGGAAAACATTCGTTTGAAGTTGTCAGTTAACTAGAATACAGATCCATATTCTTTCAATTCTGTGCAATGAAAGAGAAGGAATTTGGATGCCTGGAGGAGGCTTTGGTTGCACACGACTTTTAAATTACTTTAATTGAATAATGATATGGTAAAAAAATAATGCGTGGTTTTTCAAGTTTTACTTGCATTAGTAACTTTGAGTATCAGATATGCATCCATATTTGCTGAAGCTACAAAACCGCAATTGATGGCAAAATTATCACATTATTCTTTTTTCATCCATATTAATTTAATTATTGTCATTGACTCGCAATAAAAATGAATGATTATATGTGTTACAGCCTTATGCAGGAACCTTTTAAAAGTGTACCTCTTATATGGACTGTTCATGAACAAGCGCTTGCTGCTCGATTGAGACAATATGCTACTAGTGGTGGGAATGGGCTCATTGATAATTGGAGAAAAGTCTTCAGTCGTGCCACTGTTGTTGTCTTCCCAAATTATATCATGCCGGTATTATTTAATAGACAAGATTCTGATCCCATATTTTCATCTTCCCCATTCCCCTTTCCTGCATCCATCACCGTACTCTCTCTTTCTCTCTCTCTCTTGCAGACACACACACACACACACACACACACGTGCACATACATTCTCACAAAAAAATGATGTATCATAATTTGAGCACATTGAGAATTTTCCAGAGGCATGAATTTGAATGCACTCACACGAACAGAGATTTCTTGGATGCATATATATTTCCATTTATCTCATAAGAAGATAATCACTTGAATGTGTAAATGCATATTCATGTATAATATCTATCTCTGATTACTTTGCTCCAATAAGGAGATGATTAACCATCACAAACTGAAAGGAAGATGAATTGACAACCATGACATGTAAACTGAATCAGGTCCTTCTCATGGATCTTTTTAACTCACATCCGCATTCTAAACACCATTCTGACCTGGTATATACATTGTTTAGGTGGCTTATTCCACATGTGATTCTGGAAACTACTTTGTCATTCCTGGCTCTTCTGCAGCTGTGTGCAAATCTGATAATCTTTTGGCTTTAGACAAGGATAGTCTACGTGCCAAGATGGAGTATGGAGCTGATGATTTTGTTATTGCAATTGTTGGCAGTCAGCTTATGTATAAAGGTCTATGGCTGGATCATGCACTTGTTTTACAGGCATTATTACCAGTTCTAGAAAAATTTCACACATATGGCATTTCAAATTCTCATCCCAAAATCATTATCTTGGCTGGTGACGTAACAAGTAACTACAGCACGGCTGTGGAGGTAAGACACCCCCATCCTTCTAGTTTCCTCTTCATATTGCTAGTTTGTAAACTAATCGGTATTAATAGTTCTTGATATTTTATTTAGACTCTCTTGTGCAATTGACTGTTCTTATTTTCTCAACATACTGACTAAAGATCATATTTTGCAGAGCATTGTACAGAATTTGGGTTACCCAAAGCAAACAGTGAAACATGTTGCTTTTGAAGAAGATTCAGATATTGTTCCAAGTATTGCTGATATTATCATCTATTCATCATTGCTTGAAGAGAAATCCTTTCCAGACATTTTGCTGAAAGCCATGTGCCTTGAGAAACCGATAGTAGCCCCGGATCTATCAATGATTAAGAAATATGTAGGCATCTAAACTCTATTTTCTCTTGATCACATTCATGTATGTAGTCAGTCATATATTTACCTGTATATCTTGGCCGACAAAGTAATCCAGCTGTTCACAGCACTCGTGGCCTGACTATTTAAGATCAACACATCCATTTTTATGTTTTCATAAATGAGTCAAGCATGTCTTGATCAGCACATGCTATTGCCTTTGAGTTGCTCAGGTTTTGTCCTAAGTGAATTAGAATCCTTCTCGGCCATTTTTGTTCAGCAATCATTAGATCTGATGTCCTGAGATGAGTTATTGTGTATCTTGACATCTTATCATGTTGGCTTTGATTTTCGTTGTCTGCTGATTGTTTATATCTTCTTAAACAACCTACTAACCGAAGTGGTAAAATATATCAGGTCGATCACAAGGTGAATGGCTATGTGTTCCCAAGAGAGAACATTAAGGTTTTAACACATATTATGATGCAAGTGGTATCAAATGGAAAATTGTCTCTTCTTGCTCGAAATGCTGCATCAATTGGAAAACAAACTGCTAAAAACCTAATGGTTTCAGAAACTGTCGAGGGATATGCTTCGCTTTTGGAGCACGTTCTTAGGCTGCCATCTGAAGTTGCAAAATCCCAGGCTATCACAGAAATTCCTAGCACATTGAAAGCAGAATGGCAGTGGCGTCTGTTTGAATCCATCGGAAATACAAGTTCTCAGAAGAAAAGTTGGAAAATTACTAGATTTTTAGACAAGTTTGAAGAGCAGTGGAATCATACCCCGAAAGAAGGTTCTTCAATTCTGCCTGCAACAAATGAAAACTTTGTATACCATATCTGGGAGGAACAAAAACGCATTGATATGGCTGACAAAAGGAAGAGAAAAGAAGATGAAGAAGTAAGTATTGCAGGCAAAGTTGTCTTTTACGACTTTGAACCAAAATCCCCTGTTTTGAAAATTGTTTCCCATCTATTAATCTTACATAATTTGGTAGTTGAAGGGCAGAACTGATCAGTCTCGGGGGACATGGGAGGACGTATATCGTAATGCCAGAAGGGCCGACCGATATAAGAATGAGTTGCATGAAAGGGATGAAGGAGAGCTTGAAAGGACCGGTCAACCATTGTGTATTTATGAACCTTATTTCGGGGAAGGAATTTGGCCCTTTTTGCACTGTACTTCTCTCTATCGTGGTATTAGATTGGTGAGTTTCCTTTCATAAAAAGCAGCTTCCTGAACATGTACTCATTTAATTATTTCCTCTTATAGGATTTTAATTTCTTTAGCATATTGATAATTTTGCGGGTCCAGTGTCGTATAAATTGTCATATAGCATTTAGATATTTCAACACAATCATTTTCGCCTGAGGAAGTTGTTACCTGTCACTTGTATCTAATTTCTTGTTCGTTGCTTCTATTAACAAGACATTCTTGTGTTATAGTTCGTAAAACTAATGTTTCTAAAACTCTACAATACTGTTAAACCCAGGCCTAATCTGATTCTTTTATAAGAAACTTTAAAAGCCTTGCTTTTCCCTTCGGTTGTCAGTTGTTTACCAAAGGAGAGTGAATGCCACAGGAATTATTGAGGCAAAGTAGTAATCCCTTCAGTAATTTTAAAATTAGATAGTTAAGATTATAAAGAATCATGGGGTTCCATCCTAAAACCAACTGGTGTTAGGTAGAGTCGTCCAAGATCTTATAAGGTGGTTTTGGAGTTTATGATTTTTTAATGTGAGAGCGATTATATATTCTAATACCCTCTCTCATGTGTGACCCGGTATGAAGAAGTAACGAGATAGAGAATACAAATCACAAATCGGTTTTAAGAAGCAACAAGACCGAGAAGACAAATGGGTCAAATGGAAATCGAGAACCGACATTGAGGAAGAAGAGAGCCGGAGAAGACAAAATGAAACCGAAACTGAGAATCGCCATTGAGGTGAACGAGTCAATGAGACCGATAAGACAAATGGGTCACATGTGAATGAATATGACTGTATCAAGGCCCATCTCTAATACCATGTGAAGAATCATAGGCTTCTTTTCTAAAAAATTCAAATTCATTCAAATTTTTGCAAGGGAAGCAGGCATAGCACTCGAAGATTAAGCAGGTGTTAAAAGCTCTTTCGACAAACCAATAAGTGCTAACTGGAGTAGCCCAGAATCTTATAAGGTGGCCTTGGAGTTTATGATTTTTCTATGTGGTAGCAATTATATATTTTAACAAAAATATCATGCAGTGAAAATGCGTAAATTGCATGTATGCTACTTGTGATGTAATTTAGTGTTGTTATATCTGATGTAAATTGTTGTTGCACTTGTATCTCTGACTTGATACTGATATGGGTATGTGGCCTGGGTCATGTAGTCTACCAAAGGTCGAAGACCTGGTGCTGATGATGTCGATGCACCTTCTCGCCTTCCACTTCTACGTAACCCTTATTACAGAGATGTATTGGGTGAGTATGGAGCCTTTTTTGCAATTGCAAACCGGATTGATCGCCTACACAAAAATGCTTGGATAGGCTTCCAATCTTGGAGGTTAACAGCTAAAAAGGTGCATATACAGAAAAGTTTGCATTCTTGTGATAGTGAATTGTTTGTTATATAATTTATCTTATATTTATCTGCTTTGTCTTTAAGGAATTGTGCACTTGTCTTTCTAAAACTACTTTTGTTACCGACTGGGGGCAAACGTATAAATTCAATGCACCTGGATGAATTAGTTTCTTTCAGAACCAGTCTGTACAATAAAACCATAAATCATAGGGGCCTACTTTCAATAGCAGATATTTGCAGCTAATATGTACCATGAAATAGAAAGTAGAATGTAGAGACAGTCAATCCCTACAGAGGAAAACATCTAATATACTCGAGGATATTAAATTCATGCCGCACATGTAATCTTATTTCACAGCTCTCTTTAGGTTTTGCTTAACAGTAACTCAAGGGATGATATGCACTACCTCTTTTTTACATGATTTATCCTCGGAATCTTAGTTTGAAGCTCATACTTGAACAGGAGTCATTGTCCAAGGCTGCTGAAACATCATTGCTAAGTGTCATCCAAGCACGCAAACATGGTGATGCGCTCTACTTTTGGGCTCGTATGGACATGGATCCAAGAAATCCCCTAAAACAGGATTTCTGGTCATTTTGTGATGCTGTAAATGCTGGAAATTGCCGGTAAGATTCATACATTGATCAACAAAACCCAACCAATCATCTTTTTGTTTTTTCTTTTTATTCAATCTCTATGAGAGGATCATAGTTTAGGTTTGTGCCAAGGTTTTAGACGGAAAGGAACCCCTTGATTCCTCTTTTTACATTTCTGTCTACCTGAAACCCTTTCTTCATGGATTCTTATCGTATAGAGTTCTTACGATTGATATGATTTATGTTCCTACAAAGAGAGTATAATATATGGCTTCATATACCTTTCTAATATCCGCATGGATATTAGACCTGATTTCCGCTCGTCTATTGAAGGTTTATTTTCTCTGAGGCCCTTGAGAAGATGTATGGCATAAGGCACAATCTGAGTTCACTCCCTCCAATGCCTGTGGATGGAGACACATGGTCTGTCATGCATAGCTGGGTTTTGCCCACCAGATCCTTCTTGGAGTTCGTCATGTTTTCAAGGTCTTTAACGAGCTTACATTCATCTTATGCAAAAAATGTAAACGAGTTCACATTTTTGTATTATCTATTAGAACCTGTGTTTTATCAACCGAATTTTTAATTGGATGCGATCTTCTTTGCAGAATGTTTGTGGATGCATTAGACATGCAATTCTACGATGAGCACCATCGAAATGGTTATTGTTGCCTAAGTCTGTCAAAGGTAAATTGGCCTACTTGGACTAGCTGGTTTCGCTATTTAACCAGTTTACAGTTAGGTCTCTACCTTGATATTTCATTCCTGAATATGATTCAAGTTTCAAGTGGCTATATATCTAAATCATCTGAGAAGAGAACATGGCTCGTTAAGTGTAGAAAGAGAAGCTGGGCATGAATATAACTCTGTCTCATAAATTTGCTACCCAGAGCTTCATCAGTGTCAGACAATCATGAAGTGACTTTAGAAAGGAGTTGGAATATCAATTGCATAATGTCAACACAATTTGGAACAAGTATTTCATAACATTGCTATTTGAACATTGTGGAAATACTTGTAGAATAATGTTATGTAGTGGCTCATAATCCAACCACCGTAAATTCTCTTTCACGTGTTCCATAAATTAGAAATACTTCTCTATGGCTTTTACTCTTTTCTCAGTCCATCTCACAGCATAGTTAATCTTTTTGCTGCATTAATTTGCTTTTTATGAAAATCATTTGGGAATTAATATATTTCCAATGGTTTGTCAGGACAAGCATTGTTATTCTCGGGTGCTCGAGTTACTCATAAATGTTTGGGCATACCATAGTGCCAAAAGAATGATATATGTAAACCCGAAGACAGGTTTGATGGAGGAACAGCACAAGTTGAAGAGCCGAAGGGGTCAAATGTGGGTGAAGTGGTTCCAATTCCAAACTCTTAAGAGCATGGATGAGGACCTGGCTGAGGAGGTAGACACTGACCACCCAAAAAGGCGGTGGTTGTGGCCCTCAACTGGTGAAGTTTTCTATCACGGCATCTATGAGAAGGAGAGACATCTAAGGAATAGAGAAAAGGAAAAGAGGAAGCAACAAAGCAAAGATAAAATCTCAAGAATTAAGAAACGCACACGTCAAAAAGCATTGGGGAAGTATGTGAAGCCTCCACCGGATGAGATGGAAAGTTCAAACTCAACAGTACTTCCAACCAAGCTTTTGAGGTAGCATCAAACTCTCAAGTACAGATCATCCTTGCAAGTAGTATAATTTGATAAGTTTAATTTTTACCTCCAAATTTACCATATGATTTTTCCATTTTTGTTCAGAAAGGATGCATAGGTTCATATTTTGTTTGTGAGGTCTTGTATGTAGTTGCATCCTTCTGAGTAATCTTTTTCTACATTTTTTTCTTCTTTACCTAATTCTTTTCTTCTTTTTCATTCGTGTTCTTTGTCCCCTTTCTTCTCTATCGCTTTGGAAGAAGGAAAAAACACGCGCATGATTTGTAATCTAGAAAACGTATACTATGTATCCATGAAAGGAAGCAGTATAATTTTATAAAGCAAGCTAAGCCTGCAACTGTGCAAGAATTCATTGATTTGGACATGCTAGCATTTGATATCCATTCTTTTGTTGTCAGAAAGCTTCTTCAGTCTCTGAGCTATATTTCTACATCGTATGTGTTCCTGTTTGACCAAGTGTTTGTATGCAATTGTTCTGCATTTCATCGTTTTGACTTGCATGTTGAGGTACTTTTGGATGATTTTAGATTTCTTCCTCCCTCACATTGTCGGCCGCCGCGCGGCATCCTCCACTGGAAATATTCCTCTGAGAAAGAACAAGCTCAAAGGAGGGGTGAATTATAGGCTATAACAATTGTGTTATAGATTTGTTTCATAAGGCCAAACTAGAATGGTTTTTGTGTTAGCCAACTCAAGTCCATACTAATATATGTTTCCTCTTGCAAGGCAACCGATGGCGAGTTGCTTGGGCAATCTGCATTGTGAGTCTTACTTTAGTGGTATGAACTATAATCTGCATTGCCGTAAAAAAGAGATGTTAGAATACCACGGGCTATTTGGTCTAGTGGTATGATTCTCGGTTTAAGTGAGATATTTTGAGATCAATTTTTATGTGTTAACATTTTAAATGATGTAAAATGATTTAAATCTCTCTTGAATAGGGAAAAAAAAAAAGATGTTAGAATGATATTATTGGGACAAGGACACACTAGTACACGCTAAACTAGCGGAAGTAATACAAGGTTTTATCGTGATTTGGTTACTTTTACTTGTGTTTATAATTCCACCTCTACGATAATCTACTATTACAAATAATAATTACATTACATATCTTTCGTGCACTGAAAGTCAAATTTCTTTGTCCAAGTGACTTTATGAATGTAAACCTCCTCATATATTTACAGGTTTTTATCCACAAATGAGGTAAATTTCAAATGAATGGATTTTAGATTTTGCCTGTTCTGTAGGTGGCAAGAGCATTGAAACTTATATAAGTTAAAACATTGAAAGAGAGTATAAACTAGTTATTACATCAACGTGCCAAGCTAAACGGTGAAATCGAGCGACTTCAATTATCATATGTAAAGATACGGCTTCTTTTTTTCTTGGATAAATACTCATTTTGGTCATCTATTTTTAACTTCATTGATATTTTGGTCCATTATTTTTTAAAGTGGTATGTTTCAGTCCTTTATTTTTTATCCGAGTGATACCATTAGTCTTTTTTAATAATTTTGTTAAAAAAAACTAACGTATCACTAGAACAAAAGATAAGGAATTAAAATGTTTCAATAAGAGATTGAAATGTCTCAATTTTTATCCTTAAAATTTTGAAATTTTTAATATTACGTGACTATTCCGTTAATTTTTTAACAGAATTTCTAAAAATAATTAACGGTGTCATTCAGATAAAAGATAAAAGACTGAAATAAATTACTTTTAAAAATAAGAGATCAAAATATCAATAAAATTAAAGATAAAATATCAAAATAAATATTTACCCTTCTTTCTTTAACTAGCAAGTTAGTTAGACTCTCGGTTGTAGTGAAAATCTCCTCTTTTGCAAAATTGCCACGTAAGTTGAGTAAGACACTTCCCTTTCAAGAAGAAGCGCTTTCTTAATCGTTCCATAATATTCTTAAGGAAGGGCAAAGTGTTTCATCTCAACCTATTATTTCTAAAGACTGCCATTTTTTCAGGTGAATA
Organism: Ehretia macrophylla; assembly: GCA_037974665.1. Lineage (NCBI taxonomy): Eukaryota > Viridiplantae > Streptophyta > Magnoliopsida > Boraginales > Ehretiaceae > Ehretia > Ehretia macrophylla. Next base: position 51,404,357 of record CM075776.1, read on the forward strand.
TTTATTTAGCCTACTATAGGGATCCCCTATCTAGTAACTCAACCTCATAATAATACATTTTTTAGGTGAAAATGACACTAGAAATTAAAAACTTATCCATTTTCTTGTAAAATACTTTTCGAACAATTGGGCAAAACCCCTAAATAATAGAACAAACCAGGCCTAGCCCATAATGGTTTTCTTCGATTCCTTTTTTTTTTTTTTCCCAAAAAAATTAAGAGATTTCGGTTATTTTATATAACTTAATATAGTAAGTTTAGGAATTAATTTTAAAATTTCTCACATTTAAAACTAGAATCATATCAGTAGACCAAATGTCCAGTATCGCTTTTGTCAATTCTTTCTTTCCTGATACAGAAACAATTAGCAGATAGTGAGAAATATCTAGACAAAGTATTCCTCCAATTCAAAAGAATTTAGATTTTCTCCATTACCTTCTACCAACCAAATCCTGCCACGTTTCACAAATTATTAGCTGGCCTCATGAACCTTCCCGCACACAATCACGCCTCCTTCTACTAACACGATAACACGTGGCAAGAAATATCCAGACATTTCAACCGTTGAGAAAACCGCGCGAAAGCTCTCGAAAGCCGTAGAAGAGTGTGACCTCGTCGTCCATTTACTATAAATACCAAAACTTCAAAAACCATTTCATCCTCAAGAAAAAAAAAAAAAATCTGATAAGCAGCGATCAGTTAAAGAAAGCGCTCTTTTAATTTTTCTTCTTTGTTTGTTTGGGTTGGTGGATCGATCTGCACCGTTAATTTAGCCATCCGGATTTGTGGAAAGCTTGGAGGAGTTTAATTTTTCGTTTTTCTGTTCTTCTTCTTCTTAATTGGTGAGCTCATTTAAACCCATTTTGTTTTTCTCTTGTGTTGATTGCATATGTTTTGTCGATTTTGGTATTGTTATAATTTAATAATCTCGTAAGATTACAAATTTGTGGTTTACTAATTGTTGAACGTCACATATTTAAATTATTCACGTATAAAACTTAAAAATAGTCAATAAACATAATAAATCATTTTTTATTAATTTAAAATTTTAAATGAGGTGGTTCATATATGGTAACAACAAGAAGTGTTTTTGTCACGTCTTTATAAATTATAGAGGTTATTTGATTACCGAAATAACATAGAGCTAGGTCATTTGATTATTATTTAATTATTACTGTATCACACGATTACAGGGTTATTCAATTATTATGATATTGCAGGATTTAATGTGTAATTTTGACACTGGTACTTTTTATAGTTTTGTTAGCTCCCTAGGCTAGCTCAGTATGTAATGTAACTTAAAAGTGTTATTTAGATAAGTATTTAGATAATCAGATTTGTTTTCTGTTGTCATTTCTGCTTGATAGATTATAGCAAAGTGAATTGCATATGATAGAGGAATTAGTGTAGATGCAATGAAGTTTTGTAATCCAGGAGATTATTTCTGGGGTTGTGTGTGAATGGCCTTGCTGTGTTCTTCATTCTGTTACTTGTTATTTTCTCATCTCTTTTAAGCTAGTTTTCTTTGTTTTATAGAATCGTGCCCTGTGGTCTCCGTGGCTGATTAATTTTGTTTCTTTCCACAGGCGATATCTTCATCTGCTTCGATCCTTAGCTGACCTCTAGTTGTTCAGCGCGGAAAAGAGAACTAAGATGAACCCGTACCAGAGGAATCAAGTGCCTTATGCACCAATGTACTATCCAACTGTCCCACCCCAAGTGAAAATGGAACCTGCTAGATCTCCAGCAGCTTACGAGCCGTGGCCTTGGGATGGAAGCTATGGCTATCAGTATCCGGTCCAATGTCATGGCTGCTGTAACCATAGCTACTTTCCTGGGGACTTTATGATGAGGCCTCCGTACCCTCATGTTCCACCGCCTTACTCTCATGGCTATCCTGCAGCACCAGGAGCCTATCCGGTTCCTTATCTTCCTCCTCATTATACAATGGAGCTTCCACAGTATGAGTACAACAAAGATATGCGGAGAGAACATCATTGCTGCGGATGTCCAAATCATCCGCACATTCAGAAAGAAGGAAAAAGCGTAAAGATTGGGGCAGAGGAACCTGATCAGGTAGAAATGAAAGGCAATCAATCTGTGGTCCCTTATGAATTCAAGAACTATCCATATCCAATTGTTTGGCTTCCACCGGGGTATATGAAAGCTAAAGAGAAGAGAAGGTCAGATGATTTCGAACAACAGGGGTGGGATAGGAGTTCACGTGGTGCGAAGGCCCATGAGAACTCGAAATCTTTTGAAGAGCAGCCAACCACCTGGAATGGATGGTTTCCTTTTGGTTCCAACAACGTTGGATTATTAAAGCAAGGTGAAGATCATAAGAGAGGTCAGCATAATCAGGGCGCAAAGGCCCGTGAGAACTCAAAATCTTTTGAAGAGAAGCCAACTGCCTGGAATGGATGGTTTCCCTTTGATGCCAATAACCTTGGATTATTAAAGCAAGGTGAAGATCATAAGAGAAGCCAGGATAATCAGGATGCAAAGGCCCATGGGAACTCAAAATCTTTTGAAGACCAGCCACCTGCCCGGAATGGATGGTTTCCCTTGGATGCGAACAAACTTCAATCGTTGATGCAAGGCGAAGATCATAAGAACAGCCAACATAATCAGGATGACAAACAGAGCAGCTTCCCATTCCCTATATTCTGGATGCCTTACAAGCCAGAGGTAACTGAAAGGGAGGAACCTAAAGAGATATCTAGCAAACAAGGGCCTTATGTGGAGTCCACCCCTGTGAAGCTTTATGATACCGAAGCCAGACAGGAGGGGGATATCAAAGATGAAGGGAAAAAGTTGGCAGATAAAAACACTCTCCAAAAGACCATTCCAGTGAAGCAAGTGGAGCAAAATGAGGAAAAGAATACATCTGAAAACACTGGCCAAAAGGCTGGAGGGAAGAAGTCTCCTGAAGACAGCGCTAAAAGACAATCTTCTTCTCCGCAGAAGTCATCCAAGTTACCTCCTCTTTGTCTAAGGATTGACCCCTTGCCTAAGAAGAAAAGTAGTAATGGAAACTCAAGGTCTCCTAGTCCTCCTGGTGACAAAGGAAAATCACATGTATCATCTGGTAAGCAGTCTGCACCGACCATGTCATCAATCTTGAAAGAGAATGCGAAGCAAGATGTACGGGCAGCAGATAGCAAAGCAGACAAGAGCAAGGAGGTGGAGCAAAACAAAAGCAAGTTAAAATCTATAGAGGTGGCCGAGGGGACGACCATCCAGGAAGGAAGTGGAAAGTTAGAATCAGCTCTTGCACACAGTTCCAAGGATGAGAAGGCAACAACCCAAATGCAGAAAAATTCCAGTGAGGGTGACCGAGATAAAGCTGGCAGTGATGTTAAGGAGAAGAGGTTTGAGGAATACCTTGAACCTAATAAGGCGACTGTAGAAGTGCGATCAAGTGATGCTAGAGATATATCTGAGGCAAAAGAAACTGTTGCCAACGATGCAAAGAAATCCAGCAGGACGAAATTGTCAGAGACAGAAGCAGCTGTGGTTATTCAGTCAGTTTTTCGTGGTTTTGAAGTGCGCAAAAGGGAACCACTGAAGAAACTAAAGCAATTAGCCAAAATTAAGGAGCAGATGGGGGAGATCAAGAAACGCATCCAGGCCTTGGAGTCATCTTCTAATACCAGCAGCCGCGATAAGCAGAGAGCTATTATAACAGAGATGATAATGAGCCTTCTGCTGAAGCTTGACACTATTCAGGTATGAATGCAACCACAATATATCTGAAATCTATAAATGCTATTTGAAGATGCTCGACTAACAGATTTAGCTCAATTGATAATGCCAGTCCACTTCCATTTGTCCTTTCTTGTGGTGGAATCCGCCATCTCTTTCCTGCAGAAGTTTTTGTATGTTTAGAACTTAGAAGGCACAGAAAATGGTGATTTGTGGTACCTTCTTGTTTTTAAGTTCTCCATGTGATCCATTGCATTTGATTAAACATTATAGAAAATTTTGTTGTTTGTTTTTCTGTTTTTCATTTTCTCCACTCAGGTTGGCAAGATGTTTGCTTTAATCCATTGACGAAGAAAATGACTATTAAATGATCTCTGTCCTTTAATCGCAGGGCGTACACCCAAGCATCAGAGAGATTAGGAAATCTGTGGCAAAGGAGCTTGTGAGTTTGCAGGAGACTCTTGATCTGTTGATCAGTCAGAATTTGAAAGAATGTGTTGAGCAACCTTCAAGCACTTCAATGGAGGAAAATACGTCCGAGGAAATAAGAGAGGATGTGGGCACTGAAAGACAAAACCAAGAGGACGACAATGGGTTGAAATGTAGTTTATTGACCACTGAACCAGAAACTGAGTACCTGTCAGCTGAGTCATGCCAAAACCAGCCCCTCCACGTGACAGATGTGGTTTCCGACTCCAAGGATGTGGAAATTTCAGACTCAGTGATGGCCAACGGGAATCCAGACGAGGAAATTAGAAAATTATCAGGGATTGGTTCTGAAACAGGATTGCAGCCAGCCATGGAAATTGGAGTTGAAGACAAGGAGGAGGAAATTGCCAATTCTTCTGTGATAGAGGCCCCACATGATTGTGAGGGAGAACTGAAACAAACCTTCGAATCTCAGCAGGTTGAAGGAGAAACAACCAGCGTTGTAAAGATGACAGAGCCCACATTGACAGATGAAATTAAAGATGTACAGGAATTGGCCGATTTGCCACAGGTAACACTTGATGGTTGTAATGATTCTGAAGCACCTAGTGAGCATGAAAAGATTGAACAAAGGGATGATGAAGTGTCAGAAAATGAACCAACCAGTGACATCAGTATAGTTCCTGAAAATAACGATGTTAAAGATTTAAATAAAGCAGAGCTACTGCAGGAGGAAGGACAAAAGGAGCAAGTTATATCAAATCCGGAGGATAAACTTGGTGGTGAAGAGCAAAAGATACCTGTTATGGAAGTGCTTGGAGAAGTGTTACCTGAATTACATGAAATACCTGTACAAGTTCAAGAAGAGGACAATGGTAGGGATGCACCTGCGGAATTTCCCAAGGCAGAGACTGAAGCTGGACCGGAAAAGGCTACAGAGACTTTGGAAGCTGCCGGAGCTGATTCAAATGAATGCTCCAGACAAACAAATGAAGTAGAAGTCAGTAATGTTGAGGAGCCTGCAAAAGCTTCGAAACTGGAGGAACCTACAGCAGCCAAAGTCCTAGGAGAACTTTCTGTTGTGAGTAATGAAATGCAAGATAAATCACATGATCACGGAGTTTCTAATGCAAACTCTCTCTTAGGGTCTGAAGCCATTGAAGTTGCACCTGCAGCAAGTGAAGCGCTTGTTGAATTAAGCAAAGAACATAAAGCGGAGGATGAGAAAAACTATTCGGTAGAGGGGCTTGAAGAGAAGGACATAGGTGCAGTGGCTGGTGATAGTGAAGTAATTGGTCATCACATTGTCTCTGTAGCTGACAGACAAGAGGAGTCTGATAGAGAAGAATCTGTCCCAGCCAGTGCAAGGGCAGTGGAAGAAGAAGATATCGGGTCAATAACTGGTAATAACGAAAAGGCCACCCAACCTTGTTGCTTTGAAGAACCGGTTTGGATAGAGTCCATGGACGGAAATGCTAAACAAGGCGATGAAGGTAAACAAGGTGAGGAAGATGACCTCTCTCTGCCATCCCCAACCGCAAGTCATGTTTCTCATGTGAGTGACACCCTGACAGAAAGCGACAGAAAGCTAATTGAAGAGAACGAGAAGTTGAGGGAGATGATGGAGAAACTGATAGAAGCCGGGAACAAACAGTTAAATACCATTTCCAGTCTCTTGGGACGAATCAAGGATTTAGAGAAGAAATTGTCCAGGAAAAAGAAACTGAAAATCAAACGATCTAGAATGCCTGCATCTGGATCATCCTGTTTAAAAATGAAAAATGACTCGTTGGAGGAGAGAGCGGTCGGGTTGGCTATGTAAACGCTACGCTCCCTTGTTTGCGGATATGTTTGTAATATGGCTAGATTGTTGTCTTGACTGATGCAGATGTAATATGTGAATTCATGTGATATGCAATAAAACTTTTGTTAGTTTCCTGTTTGTTTTCATATCTGTCTTTCTAGTTTCCTCTTAGTTGTAGCCTTGTTTCGGATTTTTCCAACTGATATGCACAGGTGGTATTGTTCCATAACCACTTGAAATGGATACTGAAATTCATATGTTTTTGTCTATCAATTTGACTATGTTAAATTCATAACATTCGAGGATTATCAAAATAAAATTTATTTTTATAAGCCCAGTCATGTGAATCGTGGATAACGAAAGGAAAATAACCTTTCATCAAAAATCTTTGGAGCTGCTTGACTATTTTTTTTTTTAATGTTAGAAGGTGCAGACTTTTCAGATTTTTTTTTGGTTTTTATAGCAAAAAGTCTCAATTTTATCTATTTTTCTTACGTTTAGATCGCGTTGTGATAGCCCTATTAATAGCATGTTTACATGGATACTATGAGGACATGTAAGTCTTATTCTATTAATTTATGTGATAAAAATAAGGTGGTATTTTAGTATTTTTTTATTGGAATAGTCCTATTGCACTTTATTTCTGATTGAATGTACAAGTCACTATTTTATTTTTGTCGCTTAATGGCTAATTGGTGGGGATTTTGAGATAACCCGGTTGGTGGATTATGTTTTCTAACTTGTGGGTAACCAGGATTCGAATTTTAGGAATAGAGGCAAAGGTAAAAGAAACAAAAGAAAAAAAAAATTGTTGATTGGGTGGCTAAGCCTAAGCAATCACAAGTGAACACATTGTCTTTGCATCGGCAGGGTTGTCTCCCTACTAAATATTGTATCTTACTCATTTTGAATCAATCGGTATTGGTTGATCTTGTGAATTAAAAATTCCTTACGACTTAAGAAAAAAAAAAAGAGGTTGAATTATGTATTGTTAGTGCAGGGTCTATGTAAAAATATTAGTTAACATGGTTTCATTTATGTTGTTAAGGCAGTGATTGGTATGTGGGAATGAGTTGAAAATAGAATGACATTCCTAATTCTATTTTAATTTCCATGTTTGGTATGAGAGAATGAACTTGGAAATGTCATTCCCAAGGGAATCCAATTCCCACATACATAGGAATAGCTATTCCAGACCAAATATATGGGAATAGCCCATTCCCATGTATTTGGGAATCAATTTGACTATTATACCCTTTATAAATAATTTGTTTAATTATTGTTATTATGAAAATAATAATAAAAAAAAATAATAATAATAGTGATTAAATAATAATAATTATAATTAAAAAAATAATAATATTATTATGAAAATAATAATAAAAATTATTATTATAATAATAAAAATAAAAAAAATAATAATAATGATAATAATAATAATAATAATAATAAATAAATAAATAAATAAAATAATAAAAATAAAAATAAAAAATAATAATAGTGATTAAATAATAATAATAATAATAATAATAATAATAATAATTATTATTATTATTATTATTATTATTATTAAAAATATAATAATTTTTTTTATTAATAATTATTATTATTTATATTTATATTTATATTATTATTATTATTATTTATTGTTGTTGTTGATGTTGTTGTTGTTATTATTATTATTTATTGTTGTTGTTGTTATTATTATTATTATTATTATTATTTATGTTTATATTTATTCTTATTTTTAATACTATAATAAAGGGGTAATTATGTCATATTATATAAGTCATTCGCATTACTACTCTTAATTCCTAGAGCATACCAAACATGTTATTTTCATTCTCAAGTTCATTCCATTCCCAATTTCATTCCATTTCTTGGTCCATTCCATTCCTGCCCAAATCTATTCCAATGTACCAATCGCTACCTTATAGTAAATAGTTGTGGTGCTTAACTTTTAAGAGATTTATGAGTAACCTACTAGTGAGTTATTTTCTTTAATAGTTGAAAGATTAATATTCGAATTTAAAGGGGTGGGGGACAGTTGGGGATGGGAGTTAACATTGTTGGTTTGGCTTCATTATCATAAATACAATTAGTAGCACACTTAAAGCAATTAAAAATAGGTTGATGTATAAAATCTGAAAATTCTCATGTATTTGCGATTAAACGTGTTGCTAGCATAATGATACTAAGACGTGAAGTAGCTCAATGTGCGTCTCATCTTTCATCTTATAATTGGAAAGTATTAGTTGTGATTTGTTTTCTGAATAAAAATAAAAACCAATATAACTATATAAGCGCTAGTATTGTTGTTTGATTAAAAACATTTTCTAGTCTTGAACCTTCTCAATCTCCCATTTGGTTCACCCAACTAGTTGTCAAAGATGTGGTACCTCAATTTTTTTTTTTCCAACTAAATTAGGGAGCAAAAGATTTTATTAATAACGAAAATGTATATGGGTGGGTCAAAGACCAAAATAAAGAGAAACAAGGAAACTTAGCCTAATAATTATAGGTGATATTTGGGTTGGGTCGATACAGGCTTAATACACGAAAATTTAGGCCCAGCTTAACTCAGTTGAAAGTGGGCTCGACTCGACCTAACCCACCACATATAAGTGGACCAAGTTAGATTATATAATTTTTGACCCAACCTATGTGAACAGACCCATTTGAGCCTAGGCCCAACTCAGCTCAACTCAACCCATGAGCCTAGCCTACCTCGAGCCCAACACAGGCCTAATTCGAGCCCAGATAAGGTCTATCTCGAGCTCAAATAAGGCCCATCTTGAGCCCAATTCAGACCCATCACAAATTAAGTACAATTTAAACTTACTTATTAAAAAAAATAGAAATAATATGCTTTATGCATGCAATGTAAGTCATAGTAACTATTTTTTATTTTTTTAAACAAACTAGCAAGTCGTAGAAATTTTTTTTTTTTTTTAACAAACTAATAATACCAAGTCGTAAATTTATTTCTTAATTTGATATTAAATGACTTGTTATCAATTTTTTTTTTTTTTTAATGATATTGCAAGTTTGCAACTTACAATTTTAAGTCCTTTCATATTATTTTTTTAAAAAGATTTTTGGTACAATTTTTTTTACAATTTTTATAATTGCACATATAATTTTTTCTATAAATACTTAGGGGCATACTGTTTTAGTCAATAAGTATATTCAACTTTATTTTACGACAAAAATACAATATTATATATAACTATATCCATGAGAGAAGAAAATCTTTCACGATGATTTCATTTGTCAGAGGTTTGAAATCATTTTATATACTTTGAAGAATATGGGTATGTAATTTGTAACTATTGCTAACGTCAATTTATATTTCGACGTAAATCATTTGTCAGAGGTTTGAAATCATGTACCTATATATATGTGTGTGTTTGTATATTAGTATAATTATATATTCAAATTACACTAATCACAAAAAATGGGTTGGCCCAGCCCAGCTCGCAACTCGTGGTAGAGGGCTTGTGGGCCGAGTTGGGTCCTATATTCTAAGAAATAAGCCCAGCCCATCTTAGTTCAGTAAACATTTGTGCCGAGTCGAGCTCAGGTTTTTCAACCCATAATTCGGTCGGGTCGAGCTGGGTTAGCCCATATGCCGACTCTACTAATAATATACAACGTTGAAACCCAAGCTAAGTCGAACAATATCACAGTAGACAAAACAAAATCTAAAACACACCCTCTGTTCTACGGGGAAGGAAGAGGAAGGGATGCTAACATACCCGATGGGACCTCGCTTGGTTTAACGAGTTTGCCAGCACTAAGAAATGCTTTTCATCTAATATAACTTTTCAATAAGATAATAACCAAATAATGAAGAAAATGAAATAGAAGAAGATAACCATTTCGATAATTAAACAAGTATTCAACCTAATTGTTCAATCATGAAAGGGGTTCGAGTGGAGTTTTAAAAAGTTGAAGGATGTCCATGTTATTATGCTAAACTTGAGATCAACTTGGTCTAATTTTACGAAAATCTTTAAATAGGATCATGGCACGATCTTCTAGCACAATACGATACAAGGCAATTTAAGAGAAAGAAAGAAAGCTTAAATTGTATGTCTAAGCTCAAGTGTTCGAATTCTCATAGGAGAATCCAAATGCAAATTACGAAACTATTGCTTCATCCAATGGACCATAGGAATTGCAAATCCCAAATCCAAGTAGAAAAAGAATACAAATCCTGTTAGACTTCTAACAACCATTAAATTACGTTCGTATCAAATTCATTATTGAATCACTTTCATAACTCTATACATACCACGGACGAGTTCATAGATTCATAACATCAATAGAGAGCTATTATCAAGAAAGACACATCCATGGCGTCAAATTCGTGTGTTTCTTCTGGAAAAACATCTAGAGCATTAGTAGTTGAAATCAAGGCTGCTCTACTACGTTCTAGCAAAAAGATAAAAAACGTCTTTGTGAAAGTTGAGATTAACCAAGAGCCTCAAAATCAAGATCAACCACTTAGAACAAAGATGGTCAGTTCCGTTACTGGTTCTGTCTTCATTTGGAACCAGAAATTCGTGTTCTACGTTCCACATCGCTTCCACTCATTTGAAAACAATCGTGCGAATATATCATTTCAAATTTATATGAAAAAAAAATTCCTTCCTGACGCTTTACTAGGTGAAGCTCAATGCAAATTAGATGATCTCTTGTCACAATTTGATGAGGTGAAAAAGGAGGGCGATGACAATGATCGAAAGAAAGAAATCATCAAAGAGGCTGAATATGACACCGAGGATGATGATGATCGATACTCTGATTATTATAGCAACGACAACAACATGGATGATAGTGAAATTGATGAACCAAAGGAACAACAAGAGCCAAATGAATTGAAGAGTTTGAAAATTCTTGAAATATCTAAGGGTGAAGTTAGCATTGGGAAGTTAAGTATAGAGGTTAATATGAGGAGAGAGTATTTAAGACGTGTTGGCAATTTCAAGTGGCAAAACTTTGCCATGGATTATGATGAGTTTATGATGGAACACAAACCTGAGATGAAGAACAAGAAGAAGAAGAAGCAAAAGCCTTCACTTTTGATGTGCTTCCGCGCGACATGAACGCAATAATCAAGGACTAGCAAGCGAGATCAGGTTTAGCCTAGTGGTGGGCGCTACTCCTCTCGGCAATTGGGAGACTTTGGTTCGAATTTCATGAGGTGAGGGTTATAAGTAAATTAAAAAAAAAAAAAAAAAAGACTAGCAAGCATTTGTTCATGATTTTGCTTAGCGTACTATTTGTGGTCTTTTGTACATAATGATTTATGCTTTCTACGTTATCATGTTATAGTCTTCTTTTTCTTTTCTTTTTTTAATTTCTTTAGGTGTTAGGAGTTGAAATTGAAATACTTGTTTTCCATATTCTTTGGATAATGATTAATGTATTTTAGTCTGGAAATTACATGGTGGTTTTTTAATTATGAAAATGTATGATATATGAAGATTAAAGAAAAAATAAAAATAGACTAGTCGCAAAACATGTTGCATAAAACTGGATTTCAGCAAGGAACAATCTTCCTTGGTATGAAGGCAATTTTTGTTCCTTCATGAATCTTCATTTATTTATTTCTTATCTGAAGAAGAATATTTCTTATCTAAAGAAGAAAGTATATTAATAAAGATTTCAAAGCTACATTAATTAATTAACTAAATACTCCGTTTGTCAATCATAAAAAATCAAAAAGTTGCAGAGTTGTGGTGGAACATTGCTCAACCTGTCCACTGGTTCTTGTCTACTTTGCCATCCAGTCCGCTCGGCATTAACCTAAAAAAATTGTATTTGATTATAATTAGAGATAGTATAGATGGTAGTGGGTAGATTTTAAATATGAAATTGATGGGTATTCGATAACAAACCCTATAACAAAACTAATAAGGTGAAACCCGAAATCTAACTATTAATATATATATATAAAATGCATATATACACACACATGAATTTAGTTTAAATTTATTGTATTTGCGTTCTGATTCATTTTATTTTAATTTTAGGCATTAGTGACATTTAAATTGCATTTTTTTAAATATTTTTTTAGGTTGGTTTTCTATTAAAACTTTTTTTAAATTTTTTTTCTAAATAAACAGTTACGTATATGGGGACCCGCAATTTTTGTATATTTCTTAACTTTATAATTATTGATTTCAAACTTATTAAATATCTATTACAATTTTAATTATATGTTACGTTAAATGGTCACGATTATGGTTTATCTCTTTTCTATTAAAACTTTTTTTAATTTTTTTTCTAAATAAAAAGTTACGTATATGGGGACTTGCAATTTTTGTATACTTCATAACTTTATAATTAGTAATTTCAAACTTATTAAATATCCATTACAATTTAGTTATATATTACGTTAAATGGTCACGATTATGGTTTATCTCTTTTTTATAGGTAACCAAATAGAGAGTTAATCGACTAAAATATTAGTATACTTCGGTATTATTGTATTTCTTTGCTCATCCGACTAAACTATATCAAACCACGTATAGGACCTCATATTAATGTTACAAGTCCATAAGCCATTATCATAATCTCAACAAGGTCCCTACTTTTTGAAAACTCCTTCGGAGGTCCCTCATCTTAACAGATATTTGTATTATTTAACAGAAAAGTGCAACATGAATTTTATGCCCTTATTTATGCTTATTTTTTTCCCTTTCCTTCTTTCTTATCCGTTTCATCTCTTCCTTTCCTTTTTTTTCTTTCTTTCTTTTTTCTTTTTTTTTTCCCTTTTCCTTTTTCTTTTTTTTCTTTTTTTTCTTTTTTTTTTCTCTCTTTCTATTGTATTCATTTTTCTTTCCTTTTTTAAACCAATTTACTTCTCCTTTCCATTTTTCTTTTTCTTTTTTATCTTCTCTTCATTTACTAATTTCTTCTCCTCCTTTATGACCCTGCTCCTTGTGCAAATATTGGCAAAGATCATAGAGAGATTTTAAGAAAAATGATCACATATTAATACATCATATATAAGCAAGAGTATCCATAATTGAACATAAATGCCCTACTAAATAAAATAACCTAAAAGTATCATATAAATCCCAAAAAAACCAATAGATGTATCATCCAACTTCCTAAGCAATACTTTTTTCTAGTCAAGCCAAAGCCAAAGCCAAAAAAAAAACATCACAAAAGTAACATAAAATAACAACATCCAAATATGAAAGTAAATAAATGTCATCTAATATCCAAATCATCCATCCATCCTTTAAAAAAAAAAAAAAAAAAGTTTTTTTTTTAGAATCTTCTCCTTCAACTCGTTGATGGTATTCCATCTCTAGCCTTCATGATTACATCTAAAATGATTACACCTCTGCCAATTCCTCAAACAAACACGCATCTCCCTCTTTCACTTTGTTCTCATTACGTAGAGTAGACCAATTACCGGAGGTGAAGTAAGAGCCATTTTTGGTTGAAATGCGTGTAGGTAAGTGGTATTTTTTGTGACAACCAAATACTATTATAGAATGAGTACTAGCTATTCTAGTTACAAATGAAAATGTTTTCTTGAAAAATAATCGCACGTGTAGTTATGGCCAGGCTTTTTTGAGGTTATATTTTGTAGTATTTGGTTGTCACACTGAAAAATATTATTTAGTGTTTGGATGTAATAGTGAATATTTGACTAAAATAATTAATTTATTATTTTTTAAAGCTATTAATAATTAATTGTTAATTAATTAAATAATTTTAAAATAATTAACTAATAAAAATTCTAATTATTACATAATAAATAAATAATTTTTTAGATTAATAATAATTAATCAAATAATTATTGTTAATTTATAAAATTATTAATTTAAAACTTAATTAGTTGAATGATTAATTAATAGCCAATAAATGAATAAAAAATCTTAAATTAATTAAAAAATAATTGTTTAGTTAATTAATTAATATTAGTTTATTAAATATAACATTATTAATTATTAATTAACTAATTAGTCATTAAATTTAAATTAATTAATTAGTTTTTATTTAATAATAATTAATTAAAAATGTGATGGAAATAAGGTGGAGTGGGGGTGGGGTCAGGGGTGGGTGAAGCCGTGAAGGTAGGGTAGAGTGAGTGAAAAATATTTTCTTCTCCCAAAGGAGATGAAAATATTTTCCACTCTTTTTAATTAAATATTTTTCTTTGACCAGAAAATGTTTTCAATTGATCAATTTTTCAATGTTATAAAATACCGAAAATTAGAAAAATATTATTTTATGGCAAACAAAAGAAGCCTAAAATCAAATTTTAGTATTTAATCAAGTACCAACCTATTTGTTGAATAATGTAAGGAATGTGAGCGTAGAAGGTCCATATTTTTAAACTGGAGGGAATGTAAGTGTTCGAACTCTCATAGAAGAGTCCATATAATTACGTACGTATTCCACAATCTTATGTAGTGTAAACCCTCAAAATCTAAGATTATACAGTTTTCACCTCCATAAATTTATTGCTTAGATTATGTGGTTTTTAACATCGTAATTCCTTTCTCGGTAGACACTAGCAACCCCACCCTACTAGCCCAGAAGATGTTGAGAGTAGAGAGGATAGAGGCTTAGGAACCTGCCCAGGGTTTTTCTTTGACAAAACTATTTATAGAAATCTCTTGACTTGTGATCCAAGTTAGGTTTTTGACCATATGGACTTCAATTAACCCTAGCCCAATTCAGTATTAAGAATCAAGGCCTTGGCTAGCCAAGTAGAGAAAAGAATCCAAATCCTATTCAACCTAGAACAACCATCGAATCCTCTATATATATTGGTGAGTGTTCATCAAAATTTCACAACCTTTAGAGAGACCATTCATAACATATATTAATAGAGAGGAATTGTCTAAGAAACATACATATTTCATCCATGGCGTCTAAGTCTAATTCTCCGTGTGTTTCTTCTGGGAAAACATCGAGAGCAGTAATAATTGAGATCAAGTCTGCGATACTAGGTTCGAGCAAAAAGAGAAAAAACATGTTTGTGAAAGTTGAGATGAACCAAGAGCCTCAACATCAACCGCTTGAAACAAGGATGGTCCGTTCCGTTGCTGGTTCCGTTCTTGTATGGAACCAGAAATTTGTTTTCTACGTTCCACATCGCTGCAACTCATTTAAAAATAATCGCGCGAATATATCGTTTCAAATCTATATGAAACGAAAATTGCTTCCTGATGCTTTACTAGGGGTGGCTCAATGCAACTTAGATGATCTGTTGTCTACATTTACGGAGGTAAAAAGGGTTGATAATGATCAAAAGAAGAAAGAAACTGAGGCCGAGTATGACACTGATCATGATGATGATGATGATGATGATGGTGATGATGATGACCACCAATGCTCTTATTATTATTATAGTAATAATGACAGCAACGTGGAGGATACGGATACTGAAATTGATGAAGCAAAGGAACAACAAGAGATCACGAATGATCATGAATTAAAGAGTTCAACAATTCTTGAAATATCAAAGGGTGAAGTTAGCATAGGGAAGTTAAGCATAGAGGTCACTATGAGAAGAGCGTATTTAACACGTATTGGTGCTTTCAAGTGGCAAAGCTTTGCCATGGATTATGATGAATTTTTGATGGAAAAGAGGCCTGAGATGGAGAACAACGACAACAACAAGAAGAAACCAAAAGCTTCCGGTTTGATGTGCTTTCGCAATTAATTGATTTCAAGTGAGAATCTCTCGTAACGTTATTACGTTATGAAAGAATATATATTACTATTAATTTCTTGTATTTACTATTCATTGTGATTGCACATAAATTTATATTTTCTTAATTAGTATGTCATCATGTTATTGCTATATATATGAGTGAGATTTGTTCCCGTTGACGTTTCATGCATGGGATCTTTGCATAATACTCAATGATTTAAATTCTACGTAATTATGTCATAGACTTTTTTTTTTTTTTTTTTCTTTTTGTTACGAGTTGAAACTTAATTTCAACTTTCTGTATATTCTTTTGGTAAGATAAGTATTTTGGTTTGATAATTAAATGGTAGTTTTTTCCTTGTCAATAGTACGCCAATCTTCGGCTCAATTGTTCCAATTTGCATGTTACTGTACCTTTATTATTATATATAATTAAAGAAGAATATTAAAATAGACCTAAATTATAAAAAAAATATATATGTTGCATTAACTGGAATTCAAGAAGGAACTATCTTCCTTTGTATGGCGGCAATTTTTGGTTCCTTCTTGAACCTAACCTCTATTTATTTTTTACTTTTTAATCTAAAGAAAAATTAAATTAATAAGGAGTTCAAATTAAGCCACATTAACCAAATAATCCGTCTGGGGAAAATAAAAGAAAATCGAAAGGATACAAATTAGTTGTGGTGAAAGGATTTGGTCGTAGGTTCGAATTCTACTTGAGGAGATTTAATCCATTCTTAACGTTGGTTCGTGCCTGCGTTGCAATCTAATCTGCTGTGCCGTTAATGTAAGAAAGATCGAATCTTAAAACAGAGTACTAATCACCAAAGTATCGGTTTGAAGTGTTTTTTCATTTTTTCTCTTATGCGAGGAATTTGTAATCTAGGCTTTGTTCGGGCTGTGGAATTTTAAGATCTGGTTAGCAGTGTTTTAAACTGTAGTGTTGTTGAACAATAACCGATATTTGTTGGGTTTAGACTGGGCAATGTTGGATTTTTAGAAATTTTGAGGGTAATGTTAGGTTTTTAAAAATATGAATGGGTCTATTTGAGAAAGAAAAAAAAATATGTATATTTTTCCGTATTATGTAAAAACAGTTTCGTAAAAGATTTTTTTTAACTTAGTTTTTATTTTTTTTAACTTCAACTTTTACCTAAAAACTTCTTAAAAAATAGGCCAAACAAGTAAATTTCAATTTTTAAACACACAAAAAATGCTTTTAAATGTCTAAAAGTTAGGTCAAACATACCGTAGTTTCTTAAGAATATGAATCTGACTCATTGGTGCATTATTATGCCAAAAATAATAAACAAGAAACAGATCACATAAAGCGAAACATGAACTCCATGTAGCTAGTGGATATCTGCATAGTTTTACTCCCTTTATTACCAATGTTTCAAACGAATTCACAATTCGTTTTATGCTATCTTAATCATTTACATCAAACTTCTATCCTTTATTAAGACCTTCATTTGACCTTTTTTTTTTTTTTTTTTCCAAATCCTTTGAAAAGCCTTCATTTGACTCCTACTAAACTGAAAAACGTATTTAAATATTTTTAGCTCATAATAAATTTTTATTATTGAAATAGACAAATCAATCATGAGCCAAATAAAAATAATGTAATCTGTCACAAAAAAGATGCTATACATATATATAATACATTTCGAAAGGAGAGCAAAAAGGAAATTGTAATCACAAACCTTTTTTTTTTTTTGGTTTTTAGTGAGGCAAAGTCGATTATATATACAACAATTATTTTAGGGAATGTCTTACCCCTCCTATCATTTTTTATGAGTAGAGTCCATTAGCTAGGTTGATCAATAATCTTGAAAGACACAAAGGGTTGATGAAACCCGAAATTGACCAGTCGGTCTATACATTAATTTGCATCTCTGTATATATGCTTGAACTTGTATCTATTACGTCTAGTCAATACGCACCTGTAGTCGTCAAGAAGTGGATACAAGGGACTATTTTGAGATAAGATTCTCGTAAGCAGATTATACGAAGTAGTAAAGTTCGTTTCAATTGCTAAATTATTAACATTCAGTATTTCTGCAATGTGTAACCTCTCCCAGAGTGCTAACACCTCCACTCTACTACTTATAACCACTCTAATGTTGACGACGAAACCAGTAATCCAGTTGCCATTCTTATCTCGGAGCCGGGCCCAAGTTTCCTTTAGCGCGGCCATCCACATTTAACTTTCAACATTGCAGACTATTTGTAATAACTTTTTCAGATATGGGCATTAGTCGGTTATTTTTCCACAGCTTACAAACAACTAGCCCACCGCACTATATATAGCCCACATCCAGGTGGGCCCTACTTTGACGGAGGGCTCTCTCTCCCCCACCCCTCTCGACAATTCATCTTCATGAAAAGTCAAAGAATTCAAGAAGCAGATAGATATACATACACATACGATATGTATCTATAGAGAGAGAAAAACAAAGGTTCAGAGAAAGAAAAATAGAAGGGTTTAGAGGATTACCAGTATAGATGGAGACGGAGACGCAGACGCAGATTTTGGAGATCAACTTGATCTCCGCACAGGGCTTAAAGGCGCCGGCTGCTAACCTACGCCGCATGCAAACGTACGCACTCGTCTGGGTTGACCCGTTGACTAAACTTCGCAGTCGTGTTGACCGACTCGGTGGAGATAACCCTACTTGGAACGACAAGTTTCTTTTCCGTGTCTCGCCGGAATTCATCTCCGGCGAGACTTCTGGCGTGTCTGTCGAGATTTACTCCGTCGGTCACTTCAAGGATTCCCTCATCGGTGTCGTTCGGTTTCTCCTCAGCAGCTGCATTAGCAAGAATGCCGCTTCCGCCGCAGGGATTGGAACTCCGGCTTTCACCGCCGTGCTGATACAGCGGCCGTCTGGGAAGTTCCAAGGTGTGCTCAACATCGCCGCGGCGGTTTACAGCAGCGCAGATTTCTCGGTGTTGGAGGGTTTGTCGGCGGTGTGTTTTCGAGACTTTATGAGAGGGGAGAAAGAGCGCCGTGATAGGCGGCGGAGGAGGCTGAGCCGCGGCGGATCGAAGCGGAGCAACAAGTCATCTGGCGGAGAATCTAGCGATTTTGATCTTTCCTCACTGGACTTATCTGACGGCGCAGAGTCTACCACGTCATCTTCATCGACGGCGTCGACGGCTTTGAAAGAACAGAATGGTTATTTGGAGATTGAGATGGCGGGAAAGAAGGTTTTGAAATCGGACGGTGGAGGATTGCTGTGTGGATTAATGCTGCAAAGGAGGGTTCGTTTCTGTCCGTCGGATCAGAATGTGCAATTCTGGGCACAATCCTTTGAAAAGGAAGGCTAATAACGGCTACGATCGTCTGTTAAAACATGTATCAACGGTGTGGATCATCTGAATACTTTGACATTGATCACCAAGAACAATTTCATAACCTTTTGTGAAGTAACATTTTGGTTTTTTTTTTTTTGGTCAAGAACATTTTGGTATTTGACATTCAATTTTTGCACACTTTAGTACTTCGTATTTTAGATAAATAATTCATATAAGTGATATTTTTCATCAAAAAATTATGGTAGAATAAATATAAATTACGTAATAACGAAAACGCATAACCATGTTATTTAGTTTTTAGAATGGTAAATATTGATTGGATTAAGGATTTTCTATTTAAAACGTGAAAAGATGAACCACTAAGATCAAAATTTTGGCTTTGATCCAGTGATAATGTTAATTGCCTTGTATACGAGAGGTTATAAGTTCGAGTTTCGCTGATTATGTTATACGATTTTAAGAAGAAAAAAAATTAGCTTATAGAAATTAACTTTTATAGAAAGTTGAAAGAGTATTTGTGGCATTGACTAATAAATCATAAAATAACTGGTAGAAATCTTCTACAACAGCAGAATATTGTTATCATAGAAGATGGTTGCCATAGAGGAGCAGCTTCTGGCTCGTCTGTAACTTGCCCAGTTGTTGGGCTGGCCACCTTTGATCTTGGGCTTTAGTTTGATTGTTCTGGTATTTTGGTTTTGGGTTTGTGTCTCTAGCCTCTTCATTTTGTTTGGACCTTCGTTTGTTCCCGTTTTTCTTTTGAGTCTAGTTGATCTGGGCCCATATGTTTGTAATTATTCCCGTGTAATGAAAGTGTTTCCCCTAAAATAACATAAAAACCGGCCTGTAATGATATGATCTTCGATACAAGATGGAACAGTCTCCAGATACTTCATCCAACACAGAGTTTATGTTGTTTGAAGCTGGACCAAGATGTTCTGCTCAATGCCTAAGCATCCAACAGTAAGTTTGATGCTGGTCTGAGGGTCTCCATAGGGCTGCCTTTGATGACCCATTTTTGTACTAACAGTGGAGTGTGGAGTGTGGAGTGCGGAGTGCGGACACTGAATTAGATTAAGCTCTCACAAGGCCCAGATCCATAGTATTTGTACCTAAGCCTTTTTTCTTTATGACGAGTAATTCACATTATGCAAGATCACATTAATGCAGCGACGCATGTTAACGTGACAAAAAATATTTCCGATAGATGTAGTACTTCTTAGGTTGCATGACATTCTCATCCTCCTTGTCGACGATTTCTAGTTTCCTCATCCTTGATTCCTGTGCCACCTCACACTGTCTTTCTTTTTTGATAAACTAGAATAGTTCACTCAAT
This sequence comes from Ehretia macrophylla, assembly GCA_037974665.1. NCBI lineage: Eukaryota > Viridiplantae > Streptophyta > Magnoliopsida > Boraginales > Ehretiaceae > Ehretia > Ehretia macrophylla. The sequence continues at coordinate 51,424,642 of CM075776.1, forward strand.
TTAGATTTTTTTTTTTTTTGAAAGGACTCAATTTAGATATTAACTTATGTGGTTCTTTAACTTCAGTTGAATTATGCAACTATTATTTTTCAGTTGAATTATGCAACTATTATTTTTATAAGTACTTAACTGAGAAGTAACCCAACCAAGCCCAGGAATAACTCAGTTGCTTCAATATGTGGTGCCTGTGAAAGAAATAATTGGCGAATGAATCTGTTCATAATATTATAATATTATAAGCGAAATTTAATAATTATAAATTATTAAAATAATTATAATATAAATAATTAACAATAATTAAATTCTGCTCATAATATTATATTTTATTAAAAAATACTAATAATTTAGTATAATATTTTATTATTTGATCATTCTATCAACTCTTCGGTATCTAGAAAAGCCATCTTTAATATTACTACTGTCAAACCCGTGCATGCAATTATATTTTAGCAGACATAGAAATAATGTCAACTTAGACATAATGATGACATGATTTGCACCGGGGTCTAGAGTGGAGCAATTAATAAATCTAGCAATGACCAATAGGCTATGATTGGTTCTAACTTCTACTAATAAAATAATGCGTACCCAATAAATTTACTGGTGAAATTTAATGCACAGAGATTGAATTTCGGACATCTGATCTGGGGACTCAGAATCGATGGAACTCACTAGAGTTTGTAAGCTTTCTGATGAAGAAAGAATGACATTGCTAAATTTGGAAGGAGACTGCAAACAAGGAAAGGGGATAAACTACCAAATATTCATTTTTTATAAATAAATAAAAAAATCTATTTTTTTATAATAATTAATATTACAGTTTCACCAATCTTTGAGAAGAATAGACATCACCGAACTGAATTTTTAATATTCCCCAAGATGTAATTAAGCAAGTTTACTTGTCTTGTGGAATTGGCTGATTGTAATTATTTTCGTTTAATGGTATTATATCTTGATTTCTGAACCCAAAAAAAAAAAAAAAAAGTTGAAGTCCAATATAAAAAGAGTTAAACTCCAATATCTTCTGCCATGACCTTATTTTGGATAAACTTTTCAACCCATTTTCACCTCATAAAACCCCTCAAAGCCAACCATCACCATTTTCACAATACGTTGTAGACAATATTTATATAGAAACTCAAATATCAGTACAATAATTGAAGCCAATTAAATAAAGTAATAGATGATGGGTAATGCATATTTTTGTAGTAAGCATTTTTGGGTGCATTTCACATTTAGTCCCTATAGTTTACATATTTTTTCAATGTGATCTTTAATGTTCTAAAAGATTCATAGTAGTTCTCAATGTATACAAAAGTGATTCAAAATGAACCCTATTATTCAATATTAGTCAATTTTGTTGTTATTATCTTTCAACAACTTCATTTTATTCTCTATTCTTTCTTAAAAAATTCAATTTAGTTCCTGCACGTGACCCATATTTTGTGACTAAATTAAAACTTTTAAAAAATAATAGAGACTAAATTGGCTAGTTTTGAACAATAGATACTATTTTAAATCACTTTTATAAACATTAAGGACTAGTATAATTATTTTAAAATATTAAGAACCAACTTGAAAAAATGTGTAATCAATAAGGACTATATGCATAATTTACCCTAAGCATTTTCAAGAACAAACACTTGCCAACTTCAATGCGAAGCCTAAGGTAGTGATTGATATGTGAGAATGAGTTAAGAATGGAATGACATTCCCAACTCTATTTCGATTCTCATGCTTTGAGAGAATGAACTTGAGAATCTCATTCCCAAAATAATCTCATTCCCCCATAAATGAGATCAGTCATTCTAGAGTAAACACATGAGATTAGCTCATTTCGATGTGCTTGGGAATGGACTTATTTCTAAAATGACTAACATACCCTTATAAAAATATAACTTTTATATATAATTTTTTTAATAATAATAATAATAAAAATAAATAAATAAATAAATAATAAAAATAAAATAATAATACTAATAAGTTAATAATAAAAAAATAACAACAATAATAATTTACTATTAAACAAAATAACAATAATAATATTAATATTAATAAAATGATAATTATTATTATTATCATTATTATAAAAAATAATAATAGTAATAACAAAAATAAAAATAATAAAGAATAATAATAAATATAAATATAAAAAATAAAAACAATAATAATAATAATAATAAATTGAAAAATATAAAAAATAACAATACTAATAATTAAATAATAATAATTATTATAATAAAATTAATAATAATAATAATAATAAATTGAAAAAAAAATAACAATACTAATAATTAAATAATTATTATTATAATAATAATAATTATTATTATAATAATAATAATGATAATAATAATAAAAATAATAAAATGAATAAAATTAATAAAATTAATAATAATAATATTCTTAATAATACAAATAAAATAAAAATAATAAATTAATAATAATAAAAAATAAAATAAAAAAATTATTATTATTATTATCATTATTATAAATAAAGAATAATTATAAATTAATAATGAAAATAAAATATAAAAAATAAAGAATAAAAATAAAAATAGATAATAATAATTAATTATAATGATAATAAACAAAAATAATATAAATAAAAACAAAAATAATAATGATAATAATAATAATAATAATAATAATAATAATAATTACTATTTATTATTATTTACTTTATTTATGTTATTTATGGTTATATTCATATTTATTCTTATTTTAATACTGTAATAATAAAATGACAGTTTTATCATATTATACAAGTCATTCTTATTAATATTCTTGTATATTAACTACCAAACATAGGTTTGAAATCGATATATCCATTTTTATCTTCATTTCTAGAGTATACCAAGATGTTATTTTCATTTTCAAATTTATTTCATTTATATCTAAATTTATTTTAGTATACCAATTGTTACTTAAGAAGTTTTCAATTCAATTGCACTCTCGGTGTTTGGTGCACTTGTACATGGAGAACGCACTTAAGCATGAAAAAAATGCTGATGTCCTTTTTTTTTTCTTTTCTTTTTTTTTTTTGTCGGTGGGTGTTTAAAATGTTGGGGACTAATTTAAAAAATAGAGTAAGCAATAGAGATTATTACTAAAGAGAAAAAACAAATTGTTTTTATTGTTTTACCCTGGTAAAACATCATGTGCAAGGCACTTGATGAATTTTCTGTCCACATTTAACAAAAAGTTGGCGGAAGGAATCATTTGGCGACTTTCGTAAAATCTTAGAGACTACTTTTGCAACTTATAGATCGGGAATAAATTAAATATACTATAACAAGTAGTGAAATCTTGAGGGTGGTTGTTATAGGCTCCGTTTGTTTGCCGTAAAATATTTTTAAAAAAAATATATTTTTTTAATTTTTCAGTATTTTGTAATATTAAAAAATTAATCAACTGAAAAATATTTTTTAGTAAAAAATGATAGCTACTTTTACTCAATTTTTCAGTGTTTGATAACACTAGAAAATTAGTTAACTAAAAAATATTTTTTAATCAAATATTACAACTAGTATAAAGTTTGAAAAAATATTTTTATATCATTTGAGAGAAGAAAATAATTTTCGAAACTCACCCACCCCTACCCCCTACCCCCTACCCCCTACCCCTCATCCCCTTCCCCTTACCCCCACCCACCCTCACAATTAATATATATATTTATAAAATTTAATGTCAGCAAATATTTTTTAATATACATTCAAATATTAGAAAATATTTTCTAATATTCTATTTTTTAAGAAAATATTTTCCCTCAATAAATTATTTTACAACAAACAAAATGAGCCCAGAAAAATATTTTATTTTTCAAAAAAATATTTTTTAAATGAAAATATTTTTCACAAGTAAATTATTTTATGGCAAACAAATGGAGCCTAAGTTGGATATATGGTTGTACCTTAATAATGCTTATTGACCTCATCAATTGTGTGTATAAATGAGCCTACTCTGCATTATTCAATTCTGTGCGCGCTACGTTTGATATATATACTATATATTTTTTAAGTGTTCGTTAGAGAGATAATCAGTCTCTTGCGCGGCCGAAAAAAGGATCAAGAGCGATGAAGAGGAGAAGGAGGCAAAGCATAAACAAATTTAGAAGGTTTTTGGGGAAGAAGAACAATAAACTATTCGAAGTGAGACTTGAGTCTTGAATTAACGTGCATAAAATGATCTGGCTGGAAATAGGTGTTATAGTGGGCCAGCCACTAGACACACTCTTTCCGGTTCTCAGTACATAAGCTTTCATTCCCAAGAACGTCAATGACCATTTTCATTTCTATTTCGAAGATGAATTCTTCGTAACGCTATAATATTTGAAAGATTAATAATAATAAAATAATAATATAATTATAATAAAATAATTTAGAGTATTAATGTGAAGATTAAATAACTACATTATTAATACATTATTGTAGACCAATTTATACAATTAGAATCTTAGAGTCCAAGAACCCCTTAGTACTTTTTCTGGTTGGGCGCCGCCAACTTCAAATAAGCTTTTGTGTAGTAGATTGGTGAGATTCACTCTACCTTGCTTGGCTAGAGCTTCTTTCTTTTATAGGTTTCTTTTCCTTCGTTTTTCAAGCTGGGGTAGGTCCCAACTACGTTATTTTTTATCCTTATTGGCTAACGGTTTGCCCTGCCACCTTATTTGTGTCAAAGATATCACCTTAAATATAGACGGCTAACTGAGGAGTAGCCATTTGCTCGCTTCCACTCAACCATTTGTCGCCTATTTTTGTTATCCTCTGTCTCCCTCGAGTCACCTATTTCTAGGTCGTAATGACATGTCAAGCACTTAGTAGGAGGTACCAATTTTTATGTCAACAAATTCGATCCACAAATTTGAAGCAAAAAATGGAGGAAATGCTTTTAATAAACATTTTATTAAGTCGAGCCACTTACTCACTTACCTTATGGGCCGATAGAACTTTAACTTTTTTTAAGCTATATTACGTGTGACTTCGAATCTTCCTTACCGATCGAACTTTAAAGGACCTTTGGCCTTTTTCCTTCAAGGTAGACTAGCTTGTTTTATTGGTTTTGGGTTACCGTTGATTTTGGCCTATATATTTACCATGATGTAATGGACATCTCCGTTGAGTCAGCCGTTGGTAAGCACCATAAACTGTTTGCAAAAGGGACAAAGGAAACAACAATTTATATTTCATTCTGTTTCCATCATGAACTAATTAACTAAAAGAATAAAATAAGTGTACACTAGTCATAATCTATTACGTAACTATTGTTTTTATTTATCAAAGAATGTCCTTGCATCGCATATTCTACATGCCATATGTTCTATTTCTTAATTCGTTTGTTTTTTTTTGGATCCGCATAATCTAATATCATAAGACATTAGCTAGATTTCCTGCAAGACTTAGTGTCTTATTCAACATTTTGAAAGAACTCAGTGCGTTGTCATAGCCATGCACCCAAATCCGCCAAGCCCGGGGTCATATTCGTCGTGAATCTAAGAAGATTACTCCATCTATTTTAGAGTCTTGTCAATTTAAAAGGAATATTTTTCTTAAATTTGCAACCGTTTCGTGTCCAGAATTTGACTCAGTGACTTCGGGGGCAAAGGTGGAAGCACACTCTCAAGGAACAAGAAGTCTTTCCTTTTAACTAAGGGCTTCCAGTACTAGTCCAAAGAAATATTAAAAATTCTATATATTCTTTTTATAAAAAAAATTAGATATTTATGTATTTTTAGTTAAAAAAATTAATTAACTCTTACTTAAAAAAATATACTTATATAATTAACAAATTATGTATTTTAACCCTCTTTGACGAGAATTCTTGAATCCTCCCAAGGACGGCACCAAGGGGCCAAGGTTTTTAATTTTTTAAAAATATCGTTAAAAAATATTATCGATCCCCTTATTTTTAAAAAAAATTATGTATTATTATTAAAAATATATATTTTTTAACCCCCAATATTAAATTCCAAGCTCTGTCCCTAAATCCTCACCTGAAACATGATAATGGTCTTGTAATAAAATATCGTGATTGGTGACACCAGCATATGGTACTTCTTTCCATTCAAAATTTTATTGTCACACGTCGATAAATTAAAAAAAATGCTCTACTTGTCATTGTATAGCAATAGCAAATCAATATAATTTATGAAACTTTTATTGGCTGAGGTGATCATTAGATGTTTGAGATCTGCAGTGACATAACATGCTTCTGCAGAAGAATAGAATTAAGTAGTATACGTGCAAACGAATCATGTGGTGCATGTGTTTCCAGAGACTGTGTTTGTGCATATTCTAATATATATGCGAAGGATTGCATATGCTGTACATGTGTGTTTATTGAGCATTATAAGCAAAGGACCACCGATATAGAGTCGGCAAAAAAGATACACAATGAGAACCCCAATGTCTATTTCTGCTGATTACAATAAGAAAAAGCAGCCAAAATTGTATTGATTTAGCCATCATGCTAGATTGGCGTTTATAAGATAGCTTGTACAGTTGAGGTAGATGAAAATCTGTCGACTTTGTAGTGGGTGGGGTGGGGTGGGGGGGCGGGGTGAGGTGGGGGTGGAGATGTTGAGATGTTTAGGATTAATCGGTGTTTGAAGAAACGTGATGACTTTGCCAAACCGCGAGATTAGTCCTTGAACATCTCATTTCCTGTATTTTCTGCTGGCCAAATTATACAATAATATAAAAGTATTGTTGCTTTTAGCGAGAGATAACTCAGTCGAATTTATTGGGGGCAAAACATCCCCTTTCCTGTATCTTCTGCTATGAAATTGTACAATTACAACAACTTTAAAAATATAAAAGTATCGTCGCTTTTAGCGGGAGATAACTCAATCAAATTTAGGCGAGAGAATATTTCTTTCTTTAAGGAGATTCAGGTCTCTTGAAGTGGAAAATACTAATGTAGCCATGGGCGGATTTATAACTTGGAGGCCAGCAGATGTATATGTTTTGGCTAAAAAATTAACTTAGCCCCCACTAAAAAAAAGAATTTATATATGAGTGTTAAATTGTGTGCTATTTGCCTCACTGAACAAAAATCTTAGATCCGCCCCTAAATGTAGTAGTCTTTATATGATTTATTGTTTTAGGATACAACAATTCAACTTTTTGTTGTATTGCTTGGACCAACTCCGTACAAAAAGGTTGAGCACAAGCTCCTCACACGAACATCTCTCTCTTTTAACTGAGAAATCTTTCGAAATTACTCTCACAATCTAATTGCTCATATAAGTGCCCTTGAATGAAATGTGAGAGACCTCAGTACAGGCTCCTTCATTCAAGAGTCAAGATATCCATTATTAAATCCATATATGGAAGGAAAATTTTATGGTGTTCTTGCTTTCTGTACTCCATAGAGATAGAGGAGTGGGTCACCCACATATATATGACTAGGGAGCACAGGGAGCGGGAGCACCATAAACTTACTCTATATGGAATAGTTTGATACATGAATAAAAAGATACATGAATGAAGAGGTACATGAATTAAAGAAATGTATATGACTATTAAGTTTATGTTGCAAAGCAAAATTCATACACATACTTGAATATCCAATCAAATGGCAATCACATATTCATTTTTATCATAGGATACTTATTAAAGTGCAGAAATTCTACGTAGCATGGGATGCTTATAGGATGTTTGTATAGTAAATGATGATTATGTATATATGGACCGTGATTTAATATGTTATATCATTAAAGAGGAAAAAAAAAACTCTTAAATTGAGGGAGTTTATGTAAAAAAATATACACTTGAAGAAACTGAAAAATCTTACTCTCTTAATTCTCTTTACTTTCATAGCGTTTTAGCATAAATTTTATAACAATTACAATCCGGAGATTGTGAAAGGACAAAATTAACGAACTAGTCAGCACAAGCATTTGCTATATTTGTACTTATTCTTACTACATAAAAAGGTGATATCTCATGTAATATGGTAATGGTCCATAATCTAGGAGAAGAATGTATAATGTTGGTATTTTCACTTCTTGGTTCATCATCATTGTAATATACTACTTTATGTAGAAGCATCTATATGATGTTTTTGCTGTCGTAGTTGCTGGTGAGAGTAAGAGTCTCTCCCTTTCGAATTTGAGTTCTGATGAATTAGCTTCTATTTGTTCTAATTGTGAAATTTTAGTTTTTAAACTGTAGAGCTTTTGTAATAGAGCGTTGATTATAAGTGCTGTTGAACAAAAGCCGTTAACTATTTGGACAATACTGAGCTTTTAAAAAATTTGAAGACAATATTGTACTTAAAAAAATATGAATGGGTATATTTGAGAAAGAAAAAGAAAACAGCTCTCAGCATTATATAAAAACAGATCACAAAAACTTATTTTGAAAAGCTCCAATTTGGAGCTTCTTGTTTTCTATCTTTTTTCAACTTCAACTTTTACTTAAAAGTGTTTTCAGAAATAGGCCAAATAGTTGAAATCAGCTTCCAAACTCACAAAAATCACTTTTAAATGTAAAAAAGGTAAGCCAAACAGAGCCTTAATGTTATAGCATTGTGGTCTAGAAAACCACTACTTAGTCTAGATAAGTCCATCCTCTCTTTGTTAATGTAAAACAAATAGAAACCTATTGCTGCCTTTTCTTTCTGTTTTTTTTTTTTTGTTTTGTTTTGTTCCCTTTTGATGACGATCCATTCTTCTTAAATAGAATTTTATGGATCTATCCCATAATAATAGAGTTTGAATTCTTTCATTTCCAAAATAAATGACACGTTCACGAGACTTTATATTATAATTTTTCACATTTACAACAAGGAGTATACCACAAGAAGGCCTATTGGTTATGGGCAGCCAAATTTCATCCTTTAAAATTTCAACAATTTATTTTAAATACATTTTTTCAAATTTTATTAGTTTATTACTAATTTAGTTCTAACGGTTGAGTTTTTTTTTTTTTTAAATCTAATAACTTATAATACACTTTATTTTAAAAATAAAAGAAGTAAAAAAAAAAATTATAAATCTCATTGTGTAGCGATGTAACCCGACATACACACAAAACAATTAAGATATTGTGATGAAACATATTGTTGCCTTACTCATGCGGTAAGGTCGAAATGTTCTTGCTCACATTGTTAGATTCAGAGCCCACTATCCTCCAATTCAATGATGCTCAAAAGCAGTGAAGATTAATGCTTATACATTGGACTTTAGTTAGGTAAAGCAGGCCTATTGGACGAAATGCCTTTAATAACAAATGGACCCCATAATTATACTCCAATGTCTAAAAGCAAAATGAGAGAAGAAAAGAAGATCCTCCTTAGAGCATATAAGCCAAACTTGTTCGAGTTGGAAAAGTATATACCCAAAGAAATTTGACAAAGCTTCTAGGTAGAGAAAATAATTCACGAGTTGCACGACTCAGACCTTCCTTTTTGTTTGAGTAATTTTTATAATATTAAGAACTAAATTAAAAACTTAAGTAAACATTGGAGATTTACAAAATTTAGGAAGCTTATTATCTTGTGTAGAGATTACTTGCAATAGAGCTTTAATTGTAACTTTAGAGAAATACAAGTCAAGGGTAATTTAATGTTGTCTAACACAAGTCAAACAGTACACAGTTTTTGTTCAACAACACTTCTAACAAAAGGTCTATGCTAAAAACTCTACAGTTCAAAAGTTAAAATTTCACAACTAGACCAAACAGAGTTTAACTGATTATTGAGAATATATCACTGAACTTGACCAATAATATTTATCAAATTATGTGGGTTATCAATAATTCGATATATCATATATAATGTATAAAAATTCTTTTGACTTGAGACACCACCTATATCTCTTGTATGGAATACTGCGATTTGCTAGTACCAAAGTCCTATTCTAATCATGGAGTAATATACGGGCTAAGGGGTCGTGGCCCATTCTTATATGGGGATATGTGAGTGTGCGATATGGAATCCATCACTAAAGGGTCCTATGAGATCCACTAATTAAGTAATCAAAAATCCTTGGTCGAGGTTAAATAATAGATAATAGTTCTATTATTTATTTACAAGTTAATGAATTAATTGGATTAAGTCATATGATTAAGAAAATGAGTTTGGCATCCCTTTCATGACTCTAGTTTAAATCGGGATATATAGATGAGACAGAATGAATTAATTATGTGTAAGTTATATATTAGCATGGTTCATGCAATTTCACTTCATTATTAATTGGGTAGTCGTGATATACTGCTAGATGTCACTCACAACTTGTGAAATTGATTAAAGTAATTCTAATTATTATATTAATTAAATTAATATTATTCTATTGCTAATTAATTATAAACCCGGGAGGGCACATACAAATAAAGAATTCAAAATGAATCAGTAAGAGAAATTAAATTAAATAATTTGGACTGTCCAAGATTATTTAATTAGGATCTAGACTGGGCTCGTAGGAATTTTAGTCCCATGAGTTTTACAGTCTAAATCTAAGAACTAGGACTGACCCAAAAGCTAGCCCTGGAATTTACAAGTTTCTTATAAATAGGAAACTATGATATAATTTTTAACTAGGGCTACACACTTTCTGACATAAAATTATTTCTCTAAAACTTTAGTAGGGGTTTATGAATTTCTCCTTGGGATTCTGTGTGGACACTATCAGAATCTTCACACGTAAAAAGTTTGGATTGTGTCAGAGTCTGCATCGAACTTCACGATTTTAAAGTAATCACCAAACCACCAATTATTGTTTGTATATATAATCACATAAATAGCCATAAACGGATACGTATATTATTTTTGCTGTGTAATTATCTGTAATTTAAAAAAATTTACTTTTCACGTACATACCCAATATAATTATAAAGTATTTTCATGAACTATATATGTAAGAGATGATCACATTGCTTTCAGTTTACGACTATTATCGAGTACAAGAGTTAAAATAAGATTTTCGTTTTTGATCCAATTATATGTCATTTCAAGTAATAATTTCGGTTGCAAAAGTGAAATATAAGTCGTTTCGTGGAAAAAGAAACCTTAAAAAATAATAAAAATAAAAAATGCAGATTGGAAATCCTGTTTCCATGATTAGGAAAGAAAGAGAAGATAACATTGAATTACCAATTCTGTCAGGAACGCTTGTTTGTTGAGACCATCTAGTGCAGTAAATGCAGCTTCCAGCAAGCGAGAAAGGTAAGCAACAACTCTGGTCAAGCAAAAAAATGTGTCAATTCATTTAATAAGTTAGTTCCTGTATAATGGGATGTGAAGATGATTGAAGAGACAAAGGAAAAAGATGGTCACTTTCAAAAATTTAGAAATGGTTGCACACTGGAGACTTCTCAAGGAGCGGAAGTGCATTCATTTCAGATGATATGTGGAATATGGATATACTGAATGTAAGCATGTCAAAATGCTCTCAAATATCACTTTCAATAGAAATATAGTTAAGCTTCATCAAGATGGATTTACTTTGTGCAGGCATTTGTTGGCCGATGATCAGGAACAATTCCATCATCAGGCGACTTATAATCTGTTGCTTTCTGCTCGGCTGATAGCAAACGCTCCACCTAGATTTCAAGTGCAAAACAATACAGGACAGTAAATATCTCAAGATAAGCACATCACAATTACAGAATTTTTGGACTACCTTCTATTTCTTTGTGATTTCCCTTTTACTTTTTTCCTTTTCTTTGGACAAGGTTAGGAACGAGGTGATAGGAGGAAAAGAGGGGGTGGGTCTGATTGAGGATAAGATGAGAGAGAATTGTTTGAGATGGTATGGATATGTTAGGAGATGACCCATGGAGACACTGGTTAGAAGGTGTGAAGGCATGGAGTTAATACCCCGTAAGTGAGGTAGAGGAAGACCTAAGGTAAGTTAGAAGGAGACACTTATGTGAGACTTCACTTGTATGGAGCTAATGGAGGAGACGGTTCTCGACAGGAATAAATAGCGTCGTCAGATCCATATGGCCAACCACAAGGCTTGGTTTGGTTTACTCTTTTCCTTTTCTTTAGGGAATGGACAAAGTCTAACAATTTTGAGTATCAATATAAGTTAATTGTTTCCAATCACAGACCTCAGCGATGACTGTTTCAATACATTGCTGAAGCCCTTTATAAGCCGCACCCTCTGCAGTGGACATAGCTGTTGCCATTTCTTCACAGGAAGCAGCATGTGCACCATCCACAGGTAGTAACAGCCGAGAAATAGAGTTTGCAAAGTACTGAAGGAGAAAAAAGAAGAGGTAAATGTAATTGAGGGTTTGAAAAATATAACGGTAGACAATGGCAAGCTTTCTTGAAAAACTTATAGTAAACAAGGGACTGCAACTTGACATACTTGCTGAACAATAGCCACACTGCTTCCGCTCCGTTGAACAGCCACCATAAAAGATCTGAAACTGCTCTCACCAGCAGCAGCAGCAGCTTCTGCCTATATATATCATCATCAAGCTATCCCTCATAACTAATCTACTACAACTTGTAAATAAAATAATATAGAAACAATTTTGCGTACTTCTTAGCTAGACAGATTATAGAAGACAAATTAAAATGCACAGAGCGGGTAAAAGAACAAGTACTTACTGCAGAAGCAGCTGCTGCAGCAACTCTTCGACTAACAATTGTTCCCAGCACAAATCTTTCCCTCAAAGCTGCAGCTTCAGTAAGACTGTCCCTAGCCCTTTCAAGCCCTTCTGTTAGATATTGGCTGACCTGCGACAAATGGAACAGAAGATAAGTGACAAATGAAATATGTAATCTGACTGTATAAAGACTCTGTGAGAAGAGCGGGCCAAACTTACTTGGTCTAGGAGGCAGGTGAAAACAGCTCTTACATAGGCTGCAAGGGTAGCAGGCTGCACAATGACAAGTTAATTATCAACAAGTGAATGTAGTAGGTACTTGAACTACGAGAAAGAATTTTTAATTTCAGTCATAGACGTATATTTATGCATACCCCCCAAAGGTGCACAAAGGGAGATTTTTAAAGAACATAGTTATGTTCTAAGGTTTCTTAAAAACAAGATGGTCTTACGTTATTGTTAGTGAGGCTTTTTTCGAAGAGAAACTGTAACCTCGGAAATATGGGGAAATATACTGTGACCAAGGTATTCAAAAGTCGTTCACATTTCACAAATATTGCAAGAAATCTATGGGAAAGAAACTCTCCAAGAGATGTAAAGAATGAACACCTGTGATGAGAACAAGGTGCATCTAGATATTGCTTCTTCGTTCCAACGGACAAACTCTGTCACCAGAGTAACAGATATCTGCTGGAAGGAAGATGCCATTGAAGCTCCTTTAGAGCGACCAATTGTCCCAGCTGATTCAGAAGATTGTTTACTTTCAGTGCGTAGTTCCTCCATCTACACAATATGTTCCATAAATTCATATAAATGAATCTAACATGGCAAGTAATAATCAGTAAACTCTCGTGCATACTTTCCAATGCTACAAGGGGGTTTGTGTCCGCACTTCCTTTCATATGGGAGGGGGAAGAAGAGCGGTTTGCGAACCTTTGCTTTGTAAAGTTGTGTAAGAGAGGCCTGCTCATATTCGATGTATATATCTTTGTGGGGAAGAAACAGAGACTCCATCAGGCCTGTAATAAGAGATGGTACTTGCTTTAGGACAGGGTATACATCTACAATTACTAACATCAACATAGAGAAGCAAGCAAATAGGGGGAAAACAGAAGAAAACAAATGAAACCAGAGGTTCCTGTTTAAGTTTCTCAAGCAGATATAAACAGTCTCTCCAGTAACTAGTACAAATCAAAGATGTCTATACCCAAATGTTGTCTAAAGAGTCGTATCGAAATTTTCTCATATATCATTGAAAATTGGTTTCAAGACTCGCAAGTTCTCAACTAGAAGTTTATGCGCTAGACCAAAATTATCTAACTTGAGGCTGTATGCTTAAATTGTGCACTGGATAGAGAAGGCTCCATACCCCTTTTTATCAGAATGGCTGAAATCAATTGTAGTTTATATCTCATATATCCTTTCACGGAATAGAATAGAAATTATCCACAGTTTGCTTTACTGGAAGAAGATAAAGACCAGAATCCCCTCCCACACCCACAGAAACTATCTTGCAAATTGAATTGAAGTTAACCTGTTTCTTCCAAATAAATTAAGTTTTATGAGCAATTTTTTTCCTTCTTTTCAACTCTCCCCCCTAATCTCTTCCACTCCCCCTCTGGGACAAACCTACACAGTGTAAGAGGAAATAGAAATAATTAATCCTTCAATTGCCATTCATATGAAGATCTTACCAAGTAAATAGTATAGAAACCCATTCTGAGAAGATATTTCAACTTCTGCTTTCAAGTCAACCAATATGCTTCTTCCCCCCACCACACAACGCAAGTAAACCAGGTTTAGGCACAAGAAAGCCCCAGATGAAGTTTCAAAGTGCGACGATCTAATCACTAATGTTATATGCAGATCTTTTGCATTTTCTTTGTGGCTATAAGGCCATCATGAAGTGCTAATTTTCTATTCTTCTTCCTTTTTCTTTTCTGTGTTCTGCTTCATTTAATTTGCAGCCTCACTCCTATATTTTCTGAGTTGACTAATACTTGCTATCATATGGAGGACATAATAGCCCGTAAGAGTTCTCAACGATCCAAATTCATTTCCAAGACCTTAAAACAACATGTGTACATATCCGATCTTAACTGCCCATCATCATACCTAAGATGAAGTTGTAGAATGTTCTCTCTTATAAGTGAATAATAGAGAAGAAAAACTAACCGCACACTTCAATTTGGAGGCATGACTCAGTACAGATCTACATGACTCTTTCACTATCTCTAAGAATACCGTCCGAACGTTAATTCGCTGAATAACTTTCTTTATGAAACACTTTCACCAAAAAAGAGAGCTTATGGGACATTCTGCATTGTGCCAAATTAACAGGAGTGCTCCATTTTCTATGTTGTTCTAGGTTTTATTTGGGTTCATTTGCTTATTATTTTTCTTTTTCAAACAAAAGGTTTTAAAAAAGTTCAGATGGCATTTTGAACATCTTAAATTTCACAAAAATAAAATATGCCGCCTGTGATCTACAGTTTGATGCAAATGTCTTCTTAGTTACTTTATGTGGCATTGAGTCTACTTGAGATTCTCCGGGATGAATATGGATTTCCCAAATTGGTCCCCCCACCCCAATAGGCCATGAGATCTTTGTCAACCAGCTCAAATTAATTCCTTTACACTCCTGAGTAATTCTCTTTCATCCTAAAACAAAACCTTGCTAATTAGAATCGAGAAGTTAAGAGAATCAAAGCTAGCACACCACCATGCAATCACGATCAGCCTCCACACTCCTCAAGACCAAGTACTTCAGCCAATGGTGCATTGCCAGAAGACAAATGCCAACATAAATCCGAATGGGTTGTGGGATAATAAAAGCATATAATCAAAGTTTAATACATCCAAATAAAGTTTAAAACCACCATTCAGTTCCATAGAATAACATCGCATACCTATTTCCAAGGAAAAAGAGAAAAAAAGATTCCGTACCTTCAACATCTAAGTCACCACACCCCACACCACGTAAATCTCTAGAAAGCTCCTGAGTCTTCTCATATGCCACCGCTAGCAATCTAAGATACTGGAACTCAGGCACAGGCAAAAAGTGTTAGTTATAATGATTCCATCTGCCACAAGGTTAACAGACAAATCGCATCCCCTGTAGTGTAACTTTACCAATATAAGTCCACCTTCTTCCATTGGAGGTAGATTTACAAGAGATGGTTTAACCAACAATTTCTCAAGAAGTTTTGGAACTCGGTCCTCCAAAACACGCTGCACGCAAGAAAAGAACAAGTAGTAAATAGTTCTGTAAGCAGGGCTTGCTGACCTACAGAATCGAGGTACTTAAATTTTTCTGGAAACCTCAACATAGAACGCGCAGAGAACAACAGAGGTTTTGAAGGAAGAATAACACCAGTTACGCATGTTTTACAAGCCTGTTGATTCCCAACTTGATAATGGAAAGATCATGTTTGTTCACAGCATTCCTTTCCCACTTTAGAGGTGAATAAAAACAAAAAGTATGCAGTAGCAAGAAAAAAGACTACAACATTTACATATTTCAATTTCTCTGGCAAAAAAGCAACTTCAGTAACAACTGTTTTTGTCCAACCAAAAAAAAAACAACTGTTTTTTATCACTTCAAAAGCATTTTTATCAAACAACATGTGGGTAACATGCCAAAACATAAAGAGAAACACTTTATCCAGAAAACTTGCTCATATACATGTATTTCCCCAAATCTAATAAAGATTGCAATTCTTAACATACTTAACACATTCAAAAATAAGCAATATTAACAGTACACCTATCACCAACTTGACATTTTCTTGGTACCAATTGTTGAAGACAATAAATAAGCAAGATAAATTCACTTCTAACAGTTTAAGCTTTTAGATGGGTGGTAAATTTACATGGTATCAGTGCCCAGGTTAACAAAAGGTCTTGGGTTTGAGTCTCACTGCCGCCCATTTAAAAAGAATATGGCCACATGCAAGGCTCAGTTAGAAAGAATCTCGTTTGCACGTGAAGGGGCTTGTTGAAGACAAAAATTATATAGAAAAAACCCCCTAACAGCTTAAGCTTTTATATGTGATGCTAAATTTACACAAATCATACGTACATTCACATGAAATATATGCATCATGCATGCTCTTGTGTGCCATGTGCCACAATTCTAAAAAAAGTAACCAAGATGAAAGTGGACTCCTAATAGACACCAGAAGACGATTATGCTACCTGAACCAATATTGACATGACATCATGTGGAGAGGGGAAAACCGCCGTTATCGTAGCTGCCTCTTTGCGCACAGTATCTGCAGTAAAACATTGATGCATCAAGTGCATATATTCAATAGCCAAACACCTCTCAACAGATCAATTTCACCCATCTAAAACCTGTAATTTCTTTAAATAAAGAAGAAAGCCCGCGAGCGACATTGCTAGGACTAGGTTGTGTAGCCTGGTCCCCAATAACTAATTTAGCATCTGCATTCATGACCTCGACATCAAACATTGGCCGTAATCCCACATAGTGTTGCATGGCACTGGTACCTCTGTTGAACTATATTGAAAAGGACATTAGTCAGTAGACAATATAAAAACATTTTATTTTATAGAAGTCCTACAACTATTTCTTTGACATCATCAGTCTCAGAAAAAAAAAAAAGGCAGCAAAGAGCATAATAATATGTCTAGCAAAGAGTCAAACACTAATTCTGCTGTTCAGTTCCTACACTTGTAATTCTTCTAAGTTCCTTGATTTGCATCTCAAGCAAGTTTGCTAGTATTTTTTGTATCATAACATATAATCAAACTTGAGAATAAAATTAGCGTCATTTACCTGTGACAAAATTTTAGCACACTCTGCCATCGTAGACAACTCTCTTCTTTGTGATGCTGCATCAAATCGGGACAACAATCTATTCTCCAATTCTACATGGGCATCAAATTCAAAAGTATTATTCATATATCTTCAAAATAGAGAGACTAATATTCACATGTAGCTAGAAATCTTGGAGAGGGACATTCATGTCATCTTTTTGCAATGCAAAAAAAGTTCGAGCTACTTATTAATCGAAGAGGGACATTCATGTAGCTACATGACTTTGTTAGAGACACTAGATTCAGAAAAAGAACGCTTTTACAGATTCTTATCCGTGTTACATAATTCCTGACAACTTGTCTAATACAATTCAGCATATGATGCATACTTTTCTCTGGAGGTTTGGGTGATAGATGGTTAGCAAGCTGAAATTGGATAACATCATAGATCAATATTATTTTGGATCTAGGTAACAGGCTCAAAAAGACATATCCTGGGCTGTGGAGTGGAAATGGCATTTCCCATTTAGAACCCAATTCAATCGTGCAGAAGGTAATCTGGAGTAGACAGGACCTCAGTCAATTGAATGGGATATAAAACTACCTTCAAGGATACTTATGCAAGCCCATGTCTTCTAATTATCTTCCATTAGTATTTCAACCTCAGTCAATTGAATGGGATATAAAACTACCTTCGAGGATACTTATGCAAGCCCATGTCTTCTAATTATCTTCCATTAGCATTTCTTAAGTTGATAAGGGATCTCTCTTTCACTTAACGTTAGATACACTATCTTATATTTCTAATATCACTCTTCTTCAAACTGCTCCTATTTTAACTTCCATATTGTTGAAGAAGATTGAATCTCTTGGATTTTTCAATTCTTTTATAGTCTTAACAATGATGAAGATGCTAATATTCATGTTTGCTAATTACATTCTTTTCATCCAGCATCCATTCACTATTATAGCTTGGGTGTTTGGGGGCAGTAAGGAAGGCTATGCAGAGACATTCATTCTGTGGTAGCCATAATTTGGTGTACCTGCATCGAGGAAATGCAAAATGCCTTCTTGCTTTTCATCAAACATAATGGTTTTTCAATAATCTTTGTGAGCAAAAGCTATAGATTCTTTAAGTGAGATGCCACAATAAAGAAGGCAAGAAATGTGATCTCAAAAATCAATATTATATCGTGACTCGTTCTTTGCTTGATCAATGTGATTGAGGACTCCATTATACTGTACATCCTCTCTCATACCAAAAGAAATTTTACAAGCTTTGTAACCTCAAATTCAAACTCAGTCATCTCTGAGTTAAAGTTTTTTTTGAATTAAACTTTAGATCTCATAATCATATATCTTGGTTGCCTATCTCCAAGCTCTACATTAAGCATCTTCTCCATCATAATCCTAATCTAGTTTCATCTGCATAAAAGATTCAGAACAGAACCTTATCTTGTTTGTAGAACTGATCCACAGTTTTAACGCACACAGCACAGAGTTTGTCCATGTTGGTCTCCTACATGTCATTTCATTTCTATCTATCTACACATCATTTCATTTCCATGTATCTACACATCATTTTATTTCAATGTATCTCATTTAGACTCTTTATACTTCACATGGTCCTAACTGGAATAGAGCATGTGTAATCACACATATGTATTCATTTCTTATCCTTTCTATCATGCAAAGCATCACAGAAGAGACTACCACAACAAACAGTAGAAAAGAGAAAAGAGAAAAGAGAAAAGAGAAAATATCAAACAATAACATACCATTGCAGTATTCTTGCAGGTTAGCAACAGCAACTTCTAATCCTCTGCTTGCAGCAGCATTTCCCTCAACTGATGGAACAGTCATGCCTTGCCTTCCAATATCTTCCTCAGCAAATGATCCTAAAAGCAAAATGATTACAATGAGAAAATTTCTAAATGTCTAATATTTGCATATTGAATTCACGATGTTAAAGACATTGATGCCTAGCCCTTGGTAGGCCCAATACATTGCAGAAAACATTTTGCACAATCTCATGAAATGTTATTTATTGTCTCATTTTTTCCTTAAATAGCAATTATTTTACCAATTGCATAAGACGTACATATTGTTCTAGACCATATAAAAGTGCTGGGAACTCATGAAATTTATAAGAAACTCAGTAATATAAGATTTGTGATAATTCATGAAGTTTAAGTAGGTGTAGTTTCAAGCTCCGTATGTCGGCAGCAAAAAGTTATGACAATATTTTGAAATAAATACAAGTCAAGGTGACTTGTGAGTATTCATGTACAGATTTTGTGGGAAAGCTATTTATAAGAGTGCACACACTATCTGATGAAAGTTGTTCCAGAACTTGATTTTAATATTGTCAAGAAGAAGCTCTTTCTGCTCATTATATGTCCTCCTCCTCCTCCCTAGTCTCTTACTGATTTTACTCTTATTTTGGTGGTGAGAGGATTTGGAGGCTGAAAAAATAGACAAGATGTTACACTCTACAATTTGATATTTCTCCCATAATAGTCAGTAAGTTTTAGACTTGCATCAGAAATCAGAAAACCAAGTCAGGCATTGGCTTAGCCATGGAAGGCCCAAAAGTTTGAAGTGTTTGAGGCTGCATACTCCAATCCATTAAAAGTGACATTTGCTGACTCACTTTTTTTTACTGCCAAATGGTAGTGCCCCATTGGTATAAGAAGGTAAATGTTGTCAATTATAGAAGACGGAATATTAATGCATATGCATAATCAACCATAATGTGAAAATAATAAAAAGGGGTGGCGAGTTTGAAGGAGGAAACAAGGATGTAGCCACATCTCTAACTACTACATCTATTACCGTGTATGGCCCCATTTCTCCAAATTCCTAGTACCTTATCCAATATGGTCAGTCATATATTATTCTGCTATTCAACTAGAACACACTCTTCTCATTCACAGTAGCCCAAGCAGGCTGAACTAAAATGTTGTGGGGGAAGGGGGTGGCCCCTCTTGGTCCACAGTTGGCGTTGCCCCTGTCCGCAGGAACATGGAAGGGAGAGAGAGAGACGGCAAACATTTCTTTTCCATGATAATCCATCTAATTTATTATAATTATGTTCCTCATCTTCCCCGCATTCTTCCTCTTCTCTCACTTCCCACCCACAACAAAAAAGAAAAAGGAAAAGAAAAAGAATCCAACACAGTTGAAAATGAAAGAAATACGGTGATCAGCTAAAGACCCATAGGGAACCAAATTAGTAAATGCAGTTGCAGAAAGTACAATTTTCATATCATAGAAGATGCAAGAAACAGAACTAGGAGGTCCATACAGCTAATCAGAATAATGACCACATTCAAAAGGTTTAGGATAAATATGTTCTACCCACTATTTGAAGAAATAGAACAACATGCATAGTCGGTACCAATGACAATAATAGCGATATTCAAAAATCAACAAAAGGATTAAAATTAGAAAAGGAAAATGTTTAGATGAATAGTCAGTAAACGAGTTTCAGATTAAGGAGGTATAAAGTGCCAAATTAATGTACGCATCTTTTGGTGAAAAGTACAACACAATTATATAGATTTGTACAATTTCATAGAAACAAGACATCATACTTAATTTTTGCGCAATTGATGCAGCCTGAGCAACACGACTATCATCAGAGAATAAGGGTGAGAGTTCCATCAGATCTCCAGGACTGCTGTTGAATTCCATCAAGTACTAAAGGGGTGAAAATCAACAAAAATGGTGTTAGTTTTCAAGAAAAGGATAATTTATAATCCTGTGATGAAGCACCAATAAGGAATTCACCTTTATGAGCTCC
This sequence comes from Ehretia macrophylla, assembly GCA_037974665.1. Taxonomy (NCBI): domain Eukaryota; kingdom Viridiplantae; phylum Streptophyta; class Magnoliopsida; order Boraginales; family Ehretiaceae; genus Ehretia; species Ehretia macrophylla. Next base: position 51,445,792 of record CM075776.1, read on the forward strand.
ATTGTTTGACTAGCAGTTTCCCGGTGAGCATCTGCACTCTGGAATTAGTTATGAAAAAAAATGATACTTAGAACATTAAAAGGTTTGTAATCTGCTAACAGCCACACAAAGATTACAATAAAACAAGTAAATGATCTCCTATTTTAGGAACTTGCAATAATATCAACACATTTGAAGTTGTTAGACAAACTTTACCTGTAGATGATCTCCTATTTTAGCAGCAGTTTGGCCAACACTAGATATGCGCGAATCCAGTCTTGCAAAGCTTCCAAACAAACCATCCACACCTTTTTCAAGCTGCAGATCAGAATACATATGACACTTTCAACCTTTCTTCTCTAGACTTAAATTACCCTGGTACAGGTGGATGCATGACAATATATACCTTTAATGGTACCACAATCTAAAGTATGAGGATGGATCTTGTCCAAGACTAACTTAGACCACAGAGGTCTAGATGATCAAAGAATTAACCGAAACTCATGTATGGAGGATCATATAAATGACCATTCATAACATCCTGATATGTCAAGAAGGTCACCAATTACTGTGAGCTCTGAGTGTTTTATGTGCACAAGGAGAGAATCCAGTAGTATGACATGTCAATATATATATATATATATACACACACACACACATGAAGAGGATTCTCAAGTAAAATGATCATACAGATATACATCCATGTGTGTCTCTATGTAAGTCCAAGCACCATTATGAATGAAAACTAGAGATCAATAAGAAGTCCATCAATGCCCTTCAAAGATTCAGTCGTCCAGATGCAACTTCTTTTTCCTTTTTCCTTTTATCTTTTCTGAATAAGTAGAAAGTTTATAAACTTGCCATATGCAAAAGGCTGAGTTCAGCTACAGCAATTTCCATATAATTTCTAACATCTGTGTTTTTTTTCCGAATGTCAATTATCTGTATGTAGAATCTTCTATCATAGTCTTAGTAATATTGCCCCAGAAAAAGAAAAGTTAAGAGCAAAAGGCCTTTGAGACACAATCTCCCACACACAGATAGTTAATATGGAAATACTTAAGGAACCATACCAACAATGATGAAATCAAATAATATTTTAACCCTTCGGCTACTTGAAAATATCTTACTATATGATAGATGTATGCCAAAGATTTTTTAAATCTCCAAATTATGTATGACAACCAGGGATAGAAAACATTTAAATACATCGCTCCAACAAACCTCAGCAAGTGTCTTGCGGTGCTTGGAGTCTTGGGCAGCTACTTCTTCCTTAAGATTGTACAGTTTCCCATCAATCTTCAATCAAACAATAATAGTATTAGACCGGAATTCTAATACCTAAGATGAAATGTCATAAATCAAATTGGGCCACCATTGTTGCGTACTTGTTTCCTGAGATCAATCAACTGCGTGCAAGAATTTCTAAACAAAGATAGAAGAGCATCAACTTCAGGAAATAATGGGCTTGAGACGCCTTGTGCTGATTTTCCAGCATCTGCAGGGATCCGTAAGTTCCCATTTGGGAGAGAGTCATTCCCTTCGGCCGACTCCATTTCATCTTCTTGGTACGAGGGAAGCAACTCATTTACTAAATTCCCAAACAGGGCATCGAACGAAAAGTTCCCCTGCATGATACAAACAGAGCATTATGCTGGCTATTATCGGATTCACCCTAAAAGTTACTATTCCATACACAAAATCATTTAAATCATTACCTTGAAGTCATCTATGTCGAGAACAAGCGGATAAGATTCAGTACTCTCTTTCATCTGGTTCACAAGCAATATATCAGAAACCCAACATTGCACCTCGATTACTATTAAATAGTCGCTCATCAAATAACAAATCATCAATCTCATCATCTGATAATACAAATAGGATAAATAAACAGAACTACATTCACTGCCATTCAAATAAATATATCCATCCGAGCTTTGGGTTACCATCACGTGACACAAGTTTCCATTACTAAGAACTCATTAAGTCAAGCTCTCTTTCCAATTAAAAACCAGAATATAACAACCATTTAAAATAAAAATTTGCTACCACTCAAGTGGAATCCAGAAAGCAATATTATCCAAACACACTGTAGTCTATCGAATAAGCTGCATCATAACCAATCACAGAAATCAAAAGCAGCTTAAAAGCTTGCAATACAGACAACTAAGACAGAACATACGCGTCTAAGCGTACCGAACAATAATTAATCTCAAATAAATAAGTCTATAAACCAAACAATTACACTATATCACTTTCCGAACAATAATCAAACCAAAAAAAGCCTAAGTAAAACCACAAGCATGTGTGACTCATTTTACATATAATTCCATAAACTTATATTCTTACAGCTTCAAATTTGACATAAAACAGACCAAAAAAAATGTAGCTAAACGATTGTCTAAGTAGCATTTCCGTAAATTACTACTAAATTAATTAGTCGTTTGATCAAAACAAATATTCAACTATATTACAAATGTACAAGTAAATTATGCTTGAAATTGAAATTAGGCGACCTAAATTCATATATGAATTAAAATTCACAGATCTAAGATGGCGATTGAAAGTAACGAAGAAAAAATTGTTTACCTTTCAGCAGACACGGAACTATTAGGACTTTGCTTTGATCGATGCTGTATCTGTTGCTTTGCTAAATTTTTTAGTATTGGCTTATGAATCTTTTGCAGTATTTGTATTTTACTATAAAAGGAATCGTCAATGAACGTATGTAGCCAAAGGCTTTTTTTGCAGTTTTTTAAATACTTTTCGCTCTGTTCCAGCTGGATTGAGCCAGGTGGGATGAAGAAGGGTATCTACCACGTTGATACTATTTACAAAAATTTACAATTTTTAATAATTTTTGGAGATTAAATTTTTAAATTTAGGGCTAAAATACATGAAGTTTATACAATTTTAAAAATTTGAGTAAAAATATAAACTCAATTTACTTTTTTAACTTTAAATTTAGACTCTTTTTGGGCCTCTATTTTGGTTAAAAAATTAATAAAAGTAATGAGCCTTATTTATTTTAATTCTAAATTTAGAAATTTGGCTCTCTAAAATAATAAAAAATAGTAAGTTTTTATTAATAGTCCCCACTATTGAAGATACTCTAACAGTTGGAGTTTTCAAGTAAAATGGTGCTTATGTGTGACATATGCTGTATTTAAGGGTTAATTAATTAATGTTCGAACTCTATTATTTAAATTTTTACGTTATTAAAATAAAAAATCATTTTTTTCGCCGTTATGAGGAGGCAAAACTCAATTGAATTACATATTAATTAATTTCGAAGTTGTCACCTACATTCTATGCTTATTTAGTATACAGCGCAACGATTCTAGAACTATCTCAATAGTGGTACTCCTAATAATGTAGCTTAGTCCATGATTTGCTAATCAATTCACACTTTGATTCGCCTCTCATATATATGCGATAAGTGAAATCTTAGATTGTCTTGCAAGATTTTTTGGTAATCTTCAATAAGAGGCTTATATGGATTGTTCGAAGTTAGAGGCTCTATGAATAAAAGTAACACAGAGTAAGAGTCTGTTTCAATATAAAATCTACCTAACTACAAGGATAAAGCGCGATGCAATCCTTCTCAAATAGCCATAATTTTAGCATGCGTCTAATTTTGTTGTGTACATGGATATGGGTTAGAAATTTTTTTTTCTTTTTGGAAAATGATTTGGGTTAGATGTGATGCAAATGTAATGATAGAGTAAACAATTTAAAATTAAAAGATGACACGAGATGGATATTTGAGATGTGTTTGGCATAGCATTTGGCAATCGAATTGCATGTTTGAACTAAAAACGTGATTTGATGATGTATTTGGCTTATTAAATTTGATCGAATCCAAGAAAAGTTTACATTTTTCAAAAGTTGGGAATTTCAACTTTTGTGAATGTCGAGGTTGAAAGTCTCATAGTTGAATTTGGGAACTGCTTTAGTCGAGCTGGACTTCTCAGGTCGGCCTCCGAGCTGTACTTTCTTGGTCGGCTATCGGACCTGCACAAGGAAAGTAAGGAAAAGGCGGGGTGATGACCCGGACTTACCCCTCAAGCGTGCGAATGATTAGTATGTCCGAGTTGGTAAAGTAGTTGAGAGCATTTACTAGCGAGAGAGAGATCCCTTAAATGAAGAGAGTAGAGTTCTATTTATACTAAGTTCGGGTCTGACAGCATTTAATGCGATGCAGCTTTATGTCCCATCAGTGCTTTAAGTCCCATCGGAACAGCTGGAACTGAGGTCGGGGTTAACGGGGTCGGGTCAGTCATCTAGGTTGGACATTGAGCTGAACGCGCTGTCAATGGAGCGCGGATTAACCCGTCTCAGCTCGGAATGGTCAGCTCACTTGGATCAGCTCGGGAACCCCTCGTCAATTCCCTTCCCCAGTCAAGATCGAGAGGGTAAGATCTAGACAGAAGTTCATCCCGAGCTGTAGGTGCCCGACCCCGATAGAGTAGGGATGGCCACGTCAGCGGTGCATGCCCAACGGATGGCTGCCACGTCACCTGGCGGTTCTGGCGAGACGAGACGTTTGGGCTTCCCGAGGCGACTTTCAGGGGTGCCTATAAATAGGGCCATATTCTCCGAGATTCACTTCATACTTCGCTTTCAATTTCCCAAGGAATTCAGGTCGGACACTAGAGTGGTCGGACGCAACTAGCTCGGAAAGAATCTTCTCGGGATAATTCAGCTCGGACCCAGCTTAGTCGGCCATACTCCGCAGTTAAGAGCATTAGGTACGTCCCGACTCCCTTTAGTCATTCCTGTACATTTATATTTGCTGTAGACAGGATGGGGAGGTCGGAATCAGAAGATTCTCAGGCTATGGAAGTAAGGTCCTATGGTGGAGATGAAAGTCCGCCGAGCTCGGCATCTACCTCGAACAGGATCCGTGGCGGAGAGAGCACCAGCTCGTCCTCAGGGCCGGCTCGGAAACCCAATCGCGAGGAGAGCGACGACGACTGCCAAGTTATTGGGGTCAGATTGGTGCGAGAGGAAGCAGAGGAGGATCCTTTGGCCGACCTGGGAGAATTCGATGACGGGGAGGAGAGGGAGCCGCTGAATCGACTAGAGGGCATCGAGATACCACAAGAGTTCTTAGGCGGGGTCTCTGCCACTGAGCCGATCGAGGCTGTCCTAGTCAGTGCTGTTCGACCTCGGAGCTCGGCTTCAGCCAGCGCTTCTTCAATCCGAGGGAAGAGGATCGAGCAGCTATTTGCCTGTTGCAAGCGTGAGTGCCATTCTACAGTGCAGATGGCGAACGCAAGGCTGAGGAACTGGTCGGTTGACCGGCATCACAAGCTGAAGGTTCCAGGTCGGCAAGAATCGGCGTGTTATCCCCCAGCCAACCACTACACCATATATGATCTGGCCTTCGACGTCATCCAACTCCCCCTCCCTGGCTTCATCATTGGAATTCTGAACTATTTCGAGCTCAGCCCGGGTCAGATGTCACCGAATGGTTGGGCCATAATGGTGGCCTTCTACGTGTTTTGCTTGGAGAAGGGAGTGGAGCCGACCTTGCGCCGGTTCAGGCATTTCTTCGTGTGTAAACCCAACCCGAAGCAGCCAGGGTGGTTCCACTTCGCAGCTCGGGTCGGCCACTCCATATTCACCAAGTGGCACTCCTCTAACAAGGGCTGGCATAATGACTATTATTGGGTGGAGTCGTTTGTGAATCCTGGATGCAGGCTGGACTGGCTCCCGAGCCTGAGGAAAACCGCTAACGATGACCCTAAACTCTCGAAGGAGGAGCTTAAAGAAGTTGCAGTGCTCAAGCCCGCGCCCGGGATACTGATAGACTTTGACAGCGTGCTGAAATGGGAGCGAATCTGGGATTCCAAGTTGTTCGGTCGGGAGCCCGACCTCTCGAGGGATCATCCCCACTTGATTCCCGACCCGGAAGGAGATGATGGGTCTAGCACAGAAGAGGGTCAGTTTGCAGGATTGGCGTCCGACCTCCCCGTCCTGTTTAATAGTTTTTTGAGGCGGGTCTTCGACTCATTTTTACCTCTTTACTCTACTTTTTGCAGATATGGCGGACATGAGGAAGCTTGCATACGCCCAGGTGCGGAGGAAGAGTGAGGTCAGTGGCGACGCATCAGCTCGGTCAGGACTGGGCGGTACTGGCCAAGGTCAAAGGCAGCGCCCCAGCGGCCAAGGGCGGGAGGTCGGTCCCGAGGTCTCTTCAAAAGGGGCTTCGGGGTCCCCTTTGCCAAAGAAATCGGGTCCGGGCCTAGCGATCCCCGAGCGCTCTTCATCCCGACCCGAGAGCAGAAAGCGGCCTCGGCCCGAGCACTCTGGGAAGGGCAAGGCCACGGAGGTGAGCCCTCCCGATAAAAACTTTATGGAGGCGTCCAAGGTGGATCGCGACCCCAAGCTGGCGACGGTCCCAGCGGAGCAACTTTCGCTCGACTTGAGGACGGCCATAGTCACTGTAAGTCCTTAACCATCTCCTGTTTAAGGTTGTATTTTTAGCTCGGCTGATTGTTTTATTTTCTGCTGAACAGGCCGAGCCCCACATCCTCTCTGCCCACAGCTTCCTTATCAAGGCCCAGACTCACTGCGTCGAGCTCGAGCAGCGATATGTTGATGCCCGAACCGAGCTTGAGACCGTGAGGGAGGAGGCCGCTCAGGGGCAGAAAGCTGAAACGGCGGAGGTCGAACGCCTGAAGAAGGAGCTGGCCCTGGAGAAGGACCGACGCGAAGCCGCGGCCAAGGACGTCGACCGCTATAAGCGAGAGAAACGGGAGGCAGAGGCTAAGTTCAAGGATCTGGTGGAGCGGGTCGGCGTCCAGGGGGAGAAGGCAGTGGAGGCCTTCAAGACCAGCGACGCAGCGGTGGATTGGTTGGCCACGGAATGCGGGGCCATGGCGAAGTACGCGGAAATGAAGTTCTACTTCCGAGGTCAAGTTGCGGCTCGGGAAAGAGCGAAGACTTTTTTCCCAGCTTCCAAGAACGACTACATCAAGATCTTGGAGGTTCCGCCGCCAGAATTCTGGGAGATCCCCGAGCTTCCATCCGACCTGATAACCCAGGCCAAGGAGGTCACTGAGTTTGTCCAGCAGGGCCTGGACCAAGTTGGGTATGAAGCTGAGGCCACCACCTCCGCTGTTGCGCAAAAATATATTTTGAAGTGTTTCCCTAGTAGGGTTATTGTAATCTTGCCCGAGCTGGGCTTTTGTAATTATCTTTCGACTTTAATGAAATACTTGTTTTACCTTCATTTGCGTTTTAGTTAAGTTTGTATACGTACTTTTCTTGTTGCAAATTTTTACTCAAGTAAGTGGGGTCGGACCAATTCAAATGGACCATTCAAACTTAAGTTTTAATGAACCGAGCTGGACGTGGTTAACCTTTTACCAACCTAATCCGAGCCGGAATAATAGGGGTAACTTTATAATCGTTACCTAATCGAACTCGTCAGTCCGTTACAAAATTGGTCAAATTAATGTTGACAAATATACCGACCTAAAGCCGGGATACGCCGAGTTGGAACATAATCCTAACTGGCAAATTTAATCAATTTGTTATTGATTATACCCGAGCTGAAATTTAGTCCGAGCTGGTTTACTTTGTGATTACGCGTGGCCACTGCGTTAATCCGAGTTAGAGTAATTTTTGTAGTTGTAGCACTTGGGCCCGAGTCGGGCATTGCGCCGGTTTGTGTACCTGTTCCCAGGTTGGGCATTCGCACTAGTTTACAAAATTGCACTGCATTGAATTTGTACAAGTAATGTTTTGGCCTAGGGCCTTTACAAAATACTTTGGCTCGGAGCCGTTTACAAAATATTCTGGCTCGGGGCCGTCTTTAGACAAAATACCGCTTCAAATGTTCTGAAGCCATGCATTTTTTAACAGTTTTCTGTTCTTGTTGCGAAGGTAGAAGGTCCCGGGTCGGACTTCTTTCATGACTTTGTAGGGTCCCTCCCAGGTCGGGGAGAGCTTATTAGTGGAGCGCGGCAAAAAGATGGCCTTTCTGAGTACGAGGTCGCCGACCTTAATAGGCTTAGGCTTGACCTGTTTAGAAAAGGCTCTTTTCATTGCAGCTTTGCTGGCCAGCATTCTGATTTGAGCTTTAGCTCGGAGCTCTTCGGCGAGGTCGAGCTCTTCACGGATTCGTACTCCGTTTATTTCTGGGTCATGGTGGAGGGTTCTACTGGTCGGAGACCCGATTTCCACTGGCAGCACTGTTTGAGTGCCGAAGGTCAGTTCGAAGGGCGATTCTCCCGTCGCCGAGCTGGTGTTGGTCCGCCGAGCCCACATCACTTCTGGAAGAATTGATGCCCATTGGCCCTCTGCTTCCTCCAGCTTGGTTTTCAGACCCTGCAAAATGATTTGGTTAGTCCTTTCAACTTGGCCATTACTTTGAGGGTGAGCAACGGACGAGAATCTGAGGTCGATCCCAATCTATGCACATTTGCCTCGAAAGTACGCACTGTCGAATTGTTTGCCGTGGTCAGTGACGATGACCTTTGGTACCCCAAATCGGCAAATGATGTTTTTCCATACAAAATCCCAAGCTGCCTTTTTTGTTATTCTAGCAACACCTTCAGCCTCGGGCCATTTAGTGAAGTAGTCTACGGCCACGAAGGCATGCTTCTTTTGGCCGACACTGGTCGGCAAGGGGCCGATGATGTCTAGACCCCATTGATAGAATGGCCAAGGGCTTATCATCACTGTGAGGTCCACAGCAAGCTTCCGTTGCACGTTGGCGAACCTCTGGCAGGTGTCGCACTTTTTTACATACTCTTTGGCATCTTGTTCTAAGGTTGGCCAGAAATAGCCTTACCTTAATGCCTTTCGAGCCAGAGCTTTACCCCCCAAGTGGTTTCCACACACCCCTTCATGAATCTCCCGGAGTACATAGTTTCCTTCTTCGGGTCCAACACATTTCAAAAGAGGCCAAGTGTAGGCTCTTTTGTAGAGTTGCCCGGCGATTATGACAAACCTTGAGGCCTGCTTCATGAGTTTTCGAGCAGCTTTTTCATCCTCTGGGGTCATACCCCCTTCCAAGTAGTCCATGATTGGTTTGGTCCAATTTGGACTTAAATTGAGCTCGGCTACCGCCTGTACTCCCAACTGGATACTAGGTTCAGATACTTCTTCCACGTGGACAAGGGCAGGTCGGCTTTCGCCCAAGGCCAGCCTAGATAGGGCGTCAGCCTTCATATTCTCTTCCCTGGGAATCTGCTGTATCGTGAACCTTCTGAGTGCTGAGGTCAAATCCTTGACTCTGTTGAGGTAGGCTAGCATAGCACTGTCCTTGGCTTCGAACTCCCCCGATATCTGACTAGAGACCAACTGAGAGTCGGTGCTTAGGTCGATTGTCTGTGCCCCGAGCTGAGCTGCAATTTTTAGCCCTGCAATCACCGCTTCGTACTCTGCTTCATTGTTGGACGCCGGGAAGGTGAACTTGAGGGAGTACTGGTGCTCATGCCGGTTTGGGTCGAGGATGACCACCCCAGCTCCACTTCCGGACTTCCCTGAGGCCCCATCCACATGGACCTTCCACACGTCCTCCGGGTCATGCTCTGCTCGGCCAGTGCATTCTACAACAAAGTCCGCAATGGCTTGGGCTTTGATGGCTGTCCTGGGCTGGTAGGTGATGTCGAATTGACTCAGCTCAACTGCCCATTTCAGTAGCCTGCCCGACGCCTCTGGCTTGTGCATGATGGACTTGAGCGGAGCATCAGTCATGACCTTAACTGGATGAGCATCAAAGTATGGCTTCAACTTTCTAGTCGCCGTGATGAGCGCGAGGGCGAGTTTCTCCAAGGATAAGTACCCCTCCTCGGCTCCCTGCAAGGTTTTACTAACATAATATACCGGCTTCTGTTCCTTTCCTTCTTCTCGGACTAGGGCCGCCGCCACCGCTGTTCCCGAGCATGCTAAGTATATTACTAGCTCCTCCCCTACCTCAGGTCGGGATAACAGAGGTAGCGATGCTAGATACCTTTTCAACTCTTGAAAGGCGTTTTGGCATTCCTCAGTCCATTCAAAGTTCTTAGGATTCCTCAATATTTTGAATAGGGGAGCACACTTGTCAGCCGACCTGGACATAAATCTGCTCAGCGGTGCGACTTTGTCTGCGGGCACCTGGACGTCCTTCACACAGGTCGGGGGCGCCAGGTCTAGTATCGCCTGGACCTTCTCCGGGTTGGCTTCTATTCCTCGGGCTGTGACCATGAAGCCCAGGAACTTGCCTGCCTTGACGCCGAATACGCACTTTTCCGGGTTCAGTTTTATCCCAAAGTGCTCCATTACGGCGAAGGCTTCAGTCAGGTCGTCTACATGGTCTTCTGTCCTCCTGCTCTTGACCAACATATCATCTACATAGATTTCCATATTTCGGCCAATCCGATTTTTGAAGACCTTGTTCACCATCCGAGTGTATGTGGCTCCAGCATTCTTGAGGCCAAAGGGCATGACCTCATAGTAGTAGAGTCCTTTATCGGTGGTGAAGGCGGTCTTCTCCTTGTCCCCGGGAGCCATCTTGATTTGATTATAACCTTTGAAGGCATCCATGAAGGAGAGCAGCTCGAATCCGGAGGTGGCGTCCACCATTTGGTCAATCCGTGGTAGGAGGAAGCAGTCCTTGGGGCAAGCTTTGTTGAGGTCAATGAAATCAATACACAGTCTCCATCCACCCGAGGACTTAGTCACCAGCACCACATTGGATAGCCAGGTTGGGTACTGTATTTCCTTTATGTGGCCGGCGTCCACCAACTTGTCCACCTCTTCTGCTATGATTTGTTGCTTATCATAATGAAAGTGCCAGCGCTTTTGTTTTACCGGATAGTGATTCGGGTCGGCATTCAGGTGATGCTCAATCACATTCGGGTCAATTCCTGTCATGTCAGAGGCAGACCAGGCAAATACATGCTCATTCTTTAAAAGAGATTGGCTTATACCTTTCTTAAGATTGGCAGATAATTCACTCCCGATCTTGACTCTCAGTTTCATCGGAGAGTTCCACCTCCTGAAGGTCCTCAGCCGAGCTTCCTCTCTTTTCTTCGGGCAGATCTGGTCCCCAGCCGATTTGATACTTGGGCCGGAGTGAGTTTTCATAACATTCCCGCGCTGAGAGCTGGGCTCCGCGAATGGTGGCTACCCCGACCGGGGTCGAGAACTTCAGGGCCTGGTGGTATGTTGAGGGGACGGCCCTGAAGTGATTAAGTGCCACCCGACCCAAGATCCCGTTGTAAGTGGAATTACAATCCATTACAATGAAGTTGGCCTGCATCGACGCCCACTTATCCCCATCTTTCAGCTTCAGGGGGAGGTTGATGACTCATTCGGCTCGGTGGGACTGCCCTGTAAAACCTGCTAAAGTACCCCTCAACGGCCTGAGTCGGCTCCTGTCCAACCCCATCTGCTCAAAAGCGCTTAGGAATAAGACTTCTGCCGAGCTCCCGGTGTCCACCATTAGCCTTTTGACGGTGAAGTTGGCTATTTCAGCGCTGATCACCAGGGGGTCGTCGTGAGGCAATATCACCCCCTCCAAGTCTTCTGAAGAGAAGGTGAGCTCTTGCATCTCCGGGGCCGGTCCCCTCATTGGTCCATATTCCCTCCCTGCACGAACATAACCCTTTCTGCCTGCTGAGGTCTCGCCTCCTGACGCCAATCCTCCCGCAATGGTTTCAATCACGGCCAAGCGTCCGCCCCCAGCCTGGCGCCTGGGCGGACTCCTCTCCCTATCCCTTTGGTCTGGATTCCGGGTTGGCTGCGGATCTATATACCTCCGTAGGTGGCCTCGGGCTATTAGTGCCTCGATCTCCTGTTTCAAGTCTTTACATTCCTCGGTGGTATGGCCGTAGTCCATGTGGTAGCGGCAATATTTGGTCCTATTGCGCTTCTCGGGTCGGCCTTTCATTCTCGGAGCGGGAGGCAAGTGGTTCTGGTGCTGGATCTCCATTAGGATCTGCTCCCTTGAGGTGTTAAGGGGAGTGAACATAGTGAACCGGGGGTTCGGCCTCGGCTGCTGAGGCTGCTTGCCTCGGTCGTTCTGGGCTTTGGCCCCAGGTTGGGCTCGGGAGGCCTCTCCTTTCTTCCCAGCCTCCTTCTCCTTGTCATCGTCCCTTTTTGCCTGATGGATCTCCTCCGAGTGTATGTACCCTTCTACTCGTACCATCAGCTCGGACACAGTATCCACGGGGTCGATTGCCAAGGAAGATGTGAGGGGGCCCGACCTGAGCCCGCTCTGGTAAGCCATCAGAGCCATGGAGTCCTCCAAGTTGGGAATTCGGAGGGACTCTTCATTGAATCTAGCCGTGTAAGCCCTCAAAGTTTCCCCTCTATGTTGCTTCACCAACAGCAATGTAGAAGTATGGCGGGTGGCGCGGCGGCTTCCTGCGAAGCGGGATAGGAAAGCCTCCGCCAGCTGGTGAAAACTTGCAATTGATCCAGGACGAAGTTTTTGGAACCAGTCCAAGGCATTGCCAACCAGGGTGGTCGGGAATGTCTTCGCCTTCATGAGATCTGGCATATCGTGCAGAGTCATGTGGTGATCAAAATTGAGCAGGTGGCTGGCTGGGTCTCCATCTCCGTTGTAGACGGCCAGGTTGGGCATTCAGTTGCCGGTGGGCAGGGGCGTGGCCAGTACCTCGGGAGAAAGTGGGCTTACACCGAGTTGGTTGATGACCTTAGCTATGGCAGCCGCGATCTTTGCCTGCTCGGGGTCGGCTTGAGCCGCCCTTTTACCTCTCGCCGTGTCGGATCTTGGTGTCAGCTCTAAGAAGCCCTCCTCTTCCTGCGTCCGTTTTCACCTAGACTCCGGGATGTGGAACTGGGGGCGCGATGGCCGAGGCACAGCCTCTTGCGGTGGCAGGGGGCCCTCAGCCAGCCGGGCCACCTGCTCCTTAAGTTCTTCGAACATCCTCAACATCATCCTTATCTCCGGTGACAGGCTGGAGTTGGGGTCTCCTTCCGCTGCGGGGTTGGTTTGAGTGGATAAGTGTATACGTTGGCTCGTTCCAACGTCGGCTTGGGTTAGGTTTTGGCTGGGCGCCTGTGCGGTTTCGAGGTCCCCTTCCAGGTTGGGCGAATCCTCTACCGGTATGTTGTGACTTCTAGTTTGTACCATGATGGTTTCTCAATGAGTAGCGAAGAAAGTTATGAAAGAACTCGTCGGTTCCCACAGACGGCGCCAAACTGTTGAGGTTGAAAGTCTCACAGTTGAATTTGGGAGCTGCTTTAGCCGAGCTGGACTTCTCAGGTCGGCCTCCGAGCTGTACTTTCTTGGTCGGCTATCGGACCTGCACAAGGAAAGTAAGGAAAAGGCGGGGTGATGACCCAGATTTTTCCCTCAAGCGTGCGAATGATTAGTATGTCCCAGTTCGGAAAGGAGTTGAGAGCATTTAATAGCGAGATCCCTTAAATGAAAAGGGTGGAGCTCTATTTATACTAAGTTCGGGTCTGACAGCATTTAATGCGATGCAGCTTTATGTCCCATTAGTGCTTTATGTCCCATCGGAACAGGTGGAACTGAGGTCGGGGTTAACGGGGTCGGGTCAGTTATCTAGGTTGGACATTGAGCTGAACGCGCTGTCAACGGAGCGGGGATTAGCCCGTCTCAGCTTGGAATGGTCGGCTCACTTGGATCAGCTCGGGAACCCCTCGTCAGTGAAAAATAAAATTTTTCAATAGCGGTCTTTTAATCTTACTCTTTTTTTAGAATTGTCTCCTGTCCTTGAAAATCAACTCTTAGCCAAATGGAACTATATAAAACGACTGGAATACGATTAGTTATTTTCAATTATTGAATTAGTGCATCTTTTATAGGTAAAATTTACGCATTGAATAAACCGAATATGAAATGACAGAAGACTAGCATCACACGAATGTGATATTGTGATTTGGTGGAATCTGATGGGAACTTATCATTCATGTCATGTAAATATGCACATCATTTAAAATGACAATTTTTTTTCTAGAAATGACTCAATGTTGTATCAACAATCCTTCAAAATATTCGAAATAAATATCGAAAGTGTTGAGTTGAAAAAATAGCTTCATCATGCCTGAGAAGAATTTTATCCATTAATTGTCTAATTATTTGTTTTTTTAACTATTATTGGTCTGTTCAAGTCAAATCAAAAACAAAATAAAGAAAAATTATGACACATATATGGTCGTGTTTGATACTTTTTGGTTACCCTTTGAGTGTCATTTACACTATTACATTGTTATTTTAAATGAATATTGTGAACTCTCAAAATTCAAAATTACCATCAATACCATAGGTGTCCTAGGTCCTTAGCTGAAGGGCCCTGACAAGCGGATAATAGCCAAAGTTATCAGGGGTCTCAAGTTTGCTCTAAGCTAAGGGTAAGGCAATGTTTAGGGCTATGAATGTTGTGTCCCTACTGAATGTTGGCTCCTTTATAAATAGCCTCCTTGTGTCATCAATCTTGGGGTTTGACGGGCACCAATCCCCTTTTTAGCGCCTGTCTATCCCCCTAATTACGTTCCTTTGATTTCTTTTCCTTGTACGTCTTTGAGTAGCCATTATCGCGTGAGTTCACTACCTGGGCCTAGGTCTTAGGTGTCGGCTGTAGGTTTCTCTGTCTAATGGGCCGACTGTATCCTTTACCAAGGACGTTTAGCGAGTGAGCTATCCCGTGGACTAACCCTGGGCCCAAGAGAGGGTATAGCCCACTACAAATATGACTCAAAGGATAGCACTTTTCCATCAAGGCAAATGTACTTCATTATAATACTTAAGTTACTTTTTAAGTGATAACAACATATATTTTGAAGTAGATAAAAAAAAAATGAATATTTACAGATAGATACAACTTTTGTAGTATGCAATATAAGAATCTATTTGCTATTGAATATAAATTCATACTTTGAACGTTTAATACCTACGACTTGTATTAATAAAGAGATACAACTTTTGTAATATGTATTATCAAATCATATTTTCTATTGGAGTTGAAATCCTACTTTGAAATTTGATACCTATGACTTATATTAATTAAATTTCCTAGCTAGTCTTTTGTTTTACCAAAAATAGAACAATTAAAAATGGATGTCAAGGAATTCAACGCCTCAAAAGAGAACAAGAAACACAAAAATAGGTGAAAATAGACGCATAATATCACATACATACAATGGACAAATTATGTGAGTTAGCAAAGAACGCCACAATATTTTTTTTTTGATTAGTAAATAATCTCATTCATTAAAAGAAAAATTACATCAACCTAGCCAATCCATTCGCCAGGGGCATCTAAAGACAAAAGCGTCTTAAGATCAGTTGGATGATTGACAAGCCAATCCAAAGGAAGATCCTGACATCTAATTTTCCTAGCTAGTCAATCGACAACTCTATTTGCATTCCTACCGATATGCTCAAAGCTAGTTTTTGAAGAACTAGGTAGATAAGACTTACCATCTGCTATAATAAGATCAATCTTCAAATTTGATGGAAGAGGATTGCTCGCTGCAAGGAGGATCTCCGCTGCATCAGCCTGAATACAAACTTTTGGAAGTTAAGTTGATGACCCAGCTTGCAAGCCCCTTTGAATGCTAAAGCTTCAGCTTGAAGAGAACAAAGACAAGGTTCAGTCCAAGCACGAGCTGCAACAATGTCTCCTTTGTGATTTCTAGCTATTGCGGCAAGACCAGCTGCTGAATCATCTTCCACAAAAGAAGCGTCACAATTTATTTTAATCCAACCCTCACTTGGTGGAGACCAAGATCCTTGGGTGGTTTTTGCCTTACCATTTCCATGAATATGATGAGCTGCAAGATTTGGCCTGTTCATATTAAGAGTATTATAATTGCTTAAACCCTCACCTAGAGACTGCCAAGATCCCTGGCTAGAATGATCATCTACTTCTCTCACCTTAGTTTTGCCTTTATCCTGCCCAGGTCACTTCATGGATCCATCAACTGGGAGAGAAGAGCTTGAAAAATGGATTTGGTTAAGCTGATTCAAATCAGTCGCAAACAACTTTGATTCCTCCCAAGCTTCAAAGATTTTTTTTTTAACTTCACCCCATTGCAGCTTGGCTTATTTCTCGTCAACCTTATAATCCAACAGGTATGGAGAATCAAGCTATCAATATATTTAGCATGCTGATTGTTCATCCTATTATTCTTCAATACCTCAAGGAACCAAGCATCCAACCTAGTGATTTTGCATCTATCAATTGCTTCAGGTTGAATGAAACTACCCCAAATGTGGCTGCTCCAAGGATAGAATAAAAACAGGTGTTCCACTAATACTTCTTCTTTTTGACACATTCTACAAATTGGAGAACTAGAGCATTTATTATTGTATAGATTCAGTTCAGTAGCAAGAAGGTCCCTTCAAGCTCTCCATAATTTTTTTTGGATTTTTGTAGGGACTTTTACCTTCCATATTGTTTTCCATAATGCCTTGGGCTAAGAATAAGATAAACCAGCTCTGTCATGCCTCGACCCAACCCCACGCTAAAGGTTAAGTCTGGACCCAACAAACGGACAGAGTCTCCCCTGTACCGTGGACATTCTGAAAACCTGTAAACGCTCAATAAAGCTACAATATAACAAGACAAGCTTTTATAACTAAAGTTCAAAGGTTCAAGGCCATCCGAGCCTTGAGACATACAGTAGTTCAGGTTCACACAAGCATGCATCCAACTTAACTTCTTTATAAAACCACTTATCATGCCACTCCATGATAGCATTGAAACAATATTAGAAGTTGAATATAAACATACATCTGAACATTCACTCCCAAGCATGCAAATCAGCTAAAAATAGAAACTTAAGTTATTGCATGCCATGGTTCCAAATCTACTACTACAACATCTATCTTTCAATTTGCAACTACATAACATATACATAGCTCTTAGGCTACAAAATAGAACATAAAGTAAACAAACGAGTTCTTCATTAAACAACAGGAACATAAACCACCTCAGGCAACTAAGCACAGCAACTAAGGCAATGGTTCAGTCTGAACCTCCGGTTCTTCTCCTTCAATCAAATATAGCTGGGGATCACCCACAACGTCTCCTGAAACATGTTAGCGAGGTATGAGCAACCACTATTGCCCAGTGAAGGATAAAGACCAAACGGGACGTGCAATGCAACAAATATAACATTTAACAAGAAAAGCAAGTAAAGTACATTCGAAACAGTAAATAACCACACATATCAAATAATACGATACACTTAACCCCCAAACTCCATGATTCTCTTATCTTTGGCCACGAACCATGATCCACGAACCACGATCAATGTGCTGACAAATTCCCAATCACCTAAATGGGTGCACTCCGAATGTACCCCGATAATCCTACGACCCAACATTCCCTGGCAATCTCCGGACCAGGCGAATGAAGGAATAAGGTACGGAGTTTGAATATCCACTGGCAAGCTCTCTGCCGCCCAGCCAATATTCAACACATCCGCCCCTAACACTATGGTTGTGCAACCAATATGCAATGCACTTAACAATGGTAAGACATTAGCAACAATATAAGCAATAGCACGTGGGGGGATCAACAAAGTAGGTTGACCTCGAAATAATTAGAATATAAGCATTTTATATAAGCAATTGAGCCAATTACAAAGATGCATATTTAAGATCCACATAGAACTATACCAAAAGCTCTAAAACACCTCGAAACTACATTTAAACACACAATGAATCATGCCAAGGTCTTAGAAGCGTAAAACAATCAAATTTGTACTTAAACCCCTTTGTAACCCAACCCGTTTTTCTTCCAAACTCATGTTGTGGTTCTAGATTAGCAAGCGGCCTATACCATGTTTCTAGTTAACCCCTTAGGCACCATTAGAACCCTCGAAATCACGCAAACACCCGCATTTAGCCCGAAAGTCCCAAATTTCCTATTTTGGTTTTGTACTACAAGTACCTTGATCGGGACTCATTTGGAAACTAGCAAAGCTTAGTTAGTCTTAAATAGCTTAGGATTACTAAATATGGAGGCCAATTCAACCCGGATTAGCATTAACCCCGAAACCTCCTTTTAAAAGTCGGTTATTTCACATTTTATACAAGTTTAGAACAATTCAAGGGCACGGGGCTATTGGGCTACCTTCATTGGCACCTAAGGCATCTATTAGAAGCAATGAATCAATCCAATACGCACAATTATACAAAACCCTAAAAATCTATCACTATTCACCTCACATAATCAAAGTAACGATTCTAACCGTTTAAAATACAAACCAATGGCTTAAATGAGTTCTCTAGCACTTATATACAATGTACAATAGCATAGATAAGCATTTCAATAGTATTTGATAGCATTTCTAACAAATTAAGAAAAATGTAACATCTTTAATATGCAAAAAGAGTCATGAAATCCCTCACCTAAAGTGCGTAGGAGCACCTAGAAGGCTTGCACACACCCTAAACTACTTGTTCTAGGCTTAGAGAGGCTTGGATTGGTGATTTGGTAAAGCAAAATTTCCTTATTCTTCCTCTCAAGGCTGTCGGGTTCCAGCTGCACTATTCACTGCACTTTTTTTTTTTGTCAACTAATGAGCTATGTTGTGTGTTGTGTGAATATATGTTTGGGTAGGACATGTTGGGTGCATAAAAGATCTTATAAATGAGCCTATGTAGCTTTAAAACGAGTCTAAGGTGCAATTAATGTGCTAGCTAACTAAATTATGAAATTCAACTATGTCACACTATTCACTAGTTTCTATAAAGCATTTTCTAAACGGACGCTCTGCACGTTAATCGCTCGAATGCACAATTTTTTCATTCCTACTATAATTAATATGATTTAAGAAAAATGCTAATTCGAAGTAATTATGAAGTTGAAAAACGAAAGGAATAGTAACTAAAGAAGACAGTAATTAAAACACAGAAGAAATGCGCACATAGTGGATACAACAGTAATCTAGAAGTACGACAAAAATCTCGGGCGTCACACCTGCTTCTCAGATTTTGGTATTCAACAACAGCC
Source organism: Ehretia macrophylla (assembly GCA_037974665.1). Classification (NCBI taxonomy): domain Eukaryota; kingdom Viridiplantae; phylum Streptophyta; class Magnoliopsida; order Boraginales; family Ehretiaceae; genus Ehretia; species Ehretia macrophylla. Next base: position 51,464,727 of record CM075776.1, read on the forward strand.
TTTTTAATTGCATGGTATCCACTTTTAACAAAGTATTCTCCATTTTTTGTCTACAGCCAAATAAAATAATAATTTCTCTAGTGATTAGTGATTGGTATCTTTATGATCTTTTGCGCAATATCACTGGGAAATAGAGAATTGATCAAATGATACTTCTAGCAGCCATCTTGTTCATCCATGAGTTCTGATACCTTCTCAAGATTGCAACCATCTGGTCTGATGAGAGATTTTTCTCCTTGCAGCCAGTGATGTCTCCAAATAGAAATGAATGTTCCATCTCCTACCATCAATTGAACATTGTCCTTGATAACATCCCTGCCATAAAGAAGACTCTTCTAACACCAAGAATAGTTATTTTTGCATTTCATAGACCACAAGTCACCATTCGCATAGTATATACCTTTAAGAATTTTAGCAGTCAAAGAGTTTGGATTCTTAAAAAGTCTCCAAACCTAACTAGTCAACAGAGGAATGTTCATGGCCTCCAAATCTCGGAATCCCATACCCCATTCCATTTTTGGTAGAGAAAGGGAGTTCCAGTTAAGCCAATGAATTCTTTTTTTTCATTGGTACCCCACCAAAATTTAGTAATGACGGAGCAAAGATCTTTACAAAAAGTCTTGGGAAAGAGGAAGAGGGACATCACATAGACAGGAATGGATTGAAGAACAGATTTAATCAAGACCTCTTTTCCCTCTTTAGAAAATAATTTATGCTTCCACCCATCAATTTTCATTTGAATTCTCTCTTGAATCCACAAAAGGGATCTTCTTTTAGACTTGTCCCAAAAAGTAGGAATACCTAGGTATTTTCCTATTGTTGGAGACTCTAGGATCCTAAAAGAGTTAAGAACGAAATGTTTAGCACTATGAAGGGTGTGGAGGCTGAAGGTGACACAAGATTTATTGAGGTTGACACTTTGACCCGAGGCAAAGCAGTATAGATAGAGGGCTTCTTTAAGTGCAAAGACTTCTTTTTTTTGTGACCTTAATGAAAAAGAGGAAGTCATCATCAAAGAGGAGATGAGTGAGATGAGGGGCATTTCTATAAAGCTTAAGACCTAGAAGATTACCAGAAGAAGATTGAGCTTTGACAATATAAGAGAAGGATTCCGTGAGGATAACAAAGAGGAAAAGAGATAAGGGATCACCTTTGACGGATACCTCTACTAGGCTTGAAGAAAAGAAGGGTCTCACCATTAAAGATAACACTAAAGGAAACAGGAGTGATGCATTGCATGATCCAGTTGGTCCATTTAGTGTGAAAACCAAGGGAGAATAATATTTTTTCAAGGAAGTCCCATTCTACTTGGTCAAAAGCCTTATTCATATCAAGCTTGATAGCTGCACAGTGGGATTTAGTAGTTCGATTTTTTTTCAAAAATAAGGCGACTTCTCGGGCTAGAATAATGTTGTCCTAGATGAGTTTGCCCTTAATGAATGCACTTTGGGAAGAGGAGATGAAATCATGCATATAGGGGCGAAGACGGAGCATAAGAATTTTTGCAATGATTTTATAGTAGAAATTAGAGCAACTAATGGGACGGAATTAAGAAAGAGTTTCAGGAGAGAGAACTTTTGGAACCAGGGAGATTTGAGTTTGATTGAGCTCATTATGCATGATGTCATGTTGCATAAAATCCACCACTGCTTTATAAATGTCATCTTTAATAATGTGCCAGTAATGGTAGAAAAAAATACCTGAGAAGCCATATGGACTGGGGGCTTTAGTGGAGCCAAGGCTCCAAGCTGCATTTTTAACTTCTTCTATTGTTGGCATCCTAGTGAGATCACTTTTCATGGCGTCAGTGACAAGCTGGGGGATATGACGCAGCATCGGATCGAAATTTCTCGGCCTAACTGATTTTTAGAGGTGACTGAAATGATCTCCAATGAGTCTTTTGATTTCTTCTACATCTTCAGTCCACTCATCTTCACCATTTTTTAGTCTAAGAATTTTATTCCTATTTCTCCTTTGAATGGTACTAGCATGGAAAAATGAAGTGTTTATGTTGCCCCATTTAAGCCATTTAACTCTAGATCTCATGGCCAAGTTCTTCTCATCTCTGACCCACAACTTATCAATTTCAGTTGAAATGGCATTAATGGTCACCTGATCATGATCTTTACAAGGAGCATTCTGAAGAGTAGTAAGTTGATCCTTTAATTGAATAATCCTCTTGTTGCTGTTAGTGAATCAGACCTTACTCCATTGCCAAAGGGATCAAGGACACGATTTTAGTTTTTTGTTGAGAACTGCCAAATCTTCTCGACCTTCCCGTTGATGCCCATTGCTACTCCAAGTATCTGCAATATTATTTTCACAATCCAGCTCATCCACCCAATATGCCTCAAATTTGAATCTCTTCTTAACTCTGTTGAAGTTGTTATATGTGGATAACATTAAGGGAAAATGATCAGAGGTGAGAGCAGGAAGATTGACGATCCATGCATTTGGGTATTTGAGTCTCTAATTGTGGTTGCATAAAACTCTGTCCAACCTCTCCTTAATAACATGCTGTTGATCTCTCATGTTAGACCATGTATAAAAGCACCCCTTGGACTCCAAATCAAATAAATAATTTCGATTAAAAAACTCCCTGAAACATTGAATCTTCTTTATGTTATTTAGCTTTCCTTCAATCTTCTCATCATTGTAGACTATATCATTAAAGTCCCCCAATAGCACCCAAGGACCTTGAATTTGCCTACCAAAATTACTAATAGTCTCCCATTGAGTTCTTCTGATTTTAAAGTCAGGGCAACCATAAACAAGAGAAATAATCCATGTGCTGCTACTCCCCTCATTCAACATATGCAACTCACAGTGCAAAATAAATCGATCCCGACCAATAACCCACACATTAACTGAATCATCTCACAAGATAAGTAGACCTCCGGAGTTCCCAACTAGATCAACTATCTCCCAGTTTTGATATCCAAGTCTAGTAGCGATAGGTTGAATAGCAACACTATTTATTTTTGTCTTAAGCAGGCCAATGACAACCGGCCTATTATTCTGAATTAGATCCCTAGGATGACGAATTGTCGAAGGGGATCTAAGACCTCAACAATTCTAGGACATAAGCTTTATTTATTACATTGGGGCTGATTTGGGACAGCCAGCTGAACCCGTTTAGGAGAAGATAATTTTGATTTACTTTTCTTGCAGTTTTTGTTCTTTGAAGAGAGCTTTGATTCTTCATCTATACCAATAGTAAAATAAGTGAGCATAGGAATATCCAATAAGCTCGAGTCATCTTTGATCGACATAGTCTGAATATCCACTTTCATGCACTGGAATTCAGACCTAAGTTTCTTAGCTTGGATGGTGTAGAGTTCGGGATCCCTTATTCTTTTACCAGAAGAGGTAAGAAATTGAGGGTCGAGATATTTTGTGGAAGAGGAGAACTGGAAAACTGTTGGAGTAGGAAGAAGTTGATGGGCTAGAGAAACAAATTGTGGAGAGAAGGATTGAGTGTTGGACAAAGAGCTTAGAGGGCTGGAGATTGAATGAGTAGGAATAAGCTAATGAAAGAAAGGAGTAGATTGTAGAGGGATGGATTATTTGTGATTTAGGGAGTTTGGTGGGCTAGAACCTAGGCTTTGATAGAAGAAATAAAGGGAATATTTGGGATTAATGAATTTAGTGTGTTTTGGTTAATAATTTATTGGGTTTCAGCTAGAGGTTCAATTTGGACAAAAGTATTAGGCTGTTGGTTTATGACAACATTGGGTTAGTAATGATGTTAGGCCGTGGACACTGGGATCAATTGATTGTTGGGAATAATATGGGTTGGGCTAGACGAATAAGAGGGGTGAAGATTTTGTTTTGGGCTTCAAGTGTCACACGATGGTTGGGCTGCATTTGATTTAGGCTAGAATTTAAGACCTCAGCCATTTGAACGTTAGGATTTGTTTTGAGGCTGAGAATGGTAGTACGATCGTACCTGAGTGAGTGGGATTGTAGTGCGGGGTCATTATTGTTTTTTTTGTCTAGTTTTGATGACTAGGATGATGACTTAGTTTTGGGGATTGGGTAGAACCGGCTGAGTTGGGACTTGAGAAATGTGAGTTGACTCGTGAAAAGGATTTTTCAAACTCAACTCTCAACCATGGACCCAGACGATTGGGAGCTTCAATCAAGGAAGAAGCATCAAAGTTTGGATCACCATCAGGACAAAAGCGAGATTCATGACCAATGAGGCCACACTGAAAGCAAAACGTTCTAAGTTTTTTATATATGAGTTTAATCCACAGACTTGAAAGATATTTCTTTGGTTGTAGGAAACCTTCTACCAGGGGCTTTTTAATGTCCCAACAAACTCTGAAATGCAAACAATTGCATGATCCCATTCTGGAGCCTTCAGCCAAATCGACTTCTTCAAATGAACCAAGGCTGTTTGCTATCGCTTGAGCATTTTCTCGAGTGATGAAATTTAAGGGAAAACCTTGAGCCTGAACCCAGAAAGATTTGAAGCCAAGGTTCAGTTCACTCACTGTATGGTCTGGCTACCAAGGTTGAATTAGGAGGTGTCCTCCCTATATATTCCAAGGACGAAGCTCCCAGATTCTTCGCCGATCAGCAGCTTTGTGGAATTGAAGGAGAAAGATGTTTTTTTTTAGCATAAGAATTTCATACTCGTCTCTGAGACCCCAAGTGTTTGAGATGATACTCTTAACAACATTAAAGGGGGTAGGTTTCTTAGAGACGAGTCTAGCAACAAGAGAGTTTTTGGCTATAAATTCAGAGTTAACTTCTTCATCAGGTTAGAGATTAACTTGGTGGAGATATGAGGAACTGCCTTGGAGGAGCTCAGTTATTTCCTCAATAGATTAAGGAAGACTCATGAGGAAAAGAGAAGAGAGGAGGGGAACAAAGCTAGGATATGGATACAAGGAGGGAAGAGAGGGGAAAAAGATGAGAAGAAGAATAAACGAGGGAAAAAGAAAGAGAAAACAAAACTGGGAATAAGGTAGAGTGAAGAAAGGAAATAAGAATGGGGTCGGGTTATGATGGGAATGAAGCAGAGATGAAGAAAAACTAAATGAGAGCAAGAAAAGAAACCACCCAGAAGAGGTGGAGAAAATACCCTAAGTAGGGCGGAGATGCGATACCGAGGTACCTAGGAAGTTGCCACTACTCCTAGAGAGAATTCTAGAGAGCATGCATAGAGAACCATTAAAGAATGCCACAATAAGTGTCTCAAATGTAGCCAACGATATGGAAATAATTAAATTAAATAAAAGGAAAAGAAAAGTAGGGCTCAATAAAAGGAAAATAATATAATTCTTCTAAATATACGCGATAAAATAATTAATGAATATTATGGCCAAGGACAAATGTATGGAAGATAATACCTTGTTGGCTTTGGGTCATAATCAAATATTTTGATGATAACTAAAATTCTATTGATACTCTTCATACTTGACTATTCTTTTATTATGTTACAGAATATTTGAATATGATTAGTCAAAGTAACCAAAGGGTGAAGACGCCATGAAGCTATATCGAGCTCGTGTTGAAGCTATAATATCAAAATGGATGAGCTATCTCAGTAAAGTATCTCGAGACTTTTATGGTTCAATGCATATGAAGATCTCACTTTGCAAAGTGAAGAACGAAGAGAAGATAGAAGAGGGAGATATAAGGATGGAGACGTGACATTATAAGGGGTAGCGGCATATAAAATATCGAATGCCTTTGAAATGCTCGTAAAGCTCAAAATGCTTTAGACCTCTTTTTGGAAAATAGTTTTACATATTTTAAAAATGTTTTGAGAATCAATTTGTTATTTCAAAAAGGTTTTTAATACTTTGCTTCAAATTGATCCTATTGTCAAAAAATAGTACAAATTTTATTGTCAAAATTGTGTTTAAACAGCTCAACATGTCCTGGTTGCATAACTGAACAATCCGGTTGAGCAAAGTCGATTGAGGTACTCAACTGCCCACTCAACCAGCATTTCCACACCAGGCTGGTCAGGTAAAATCAGGCGACGCACTCAACTGACATTACTCAACCAGCATTTCCAAACCAACCCGGTCAAGTATGTCGAACGGGCTATTCAACCAATTTGTCAATTGGCATTTTAAAAATATAGCCGTTAACTAGTCGGCAAAATGTGTTTATATATATTTTTAAACACCCCATTTTTACTATTCACCTCTTTTATCAACAAACAACTTATCCAAAACTTTCATAGCATTTATTGCTATATTTTTTCACATTTATTGAACTTAAACTTGCTAATCATTAAGCATTCAAGAGAGTTATCATTGTATCATAGTATAGAATAGTGTTGAGAAGTCTTCTTTGCGCACTCAAAGAAGTGAAAAGGCTTGTACTAATCTTGTGAACTCAATAGTGATTGTAAGGTTGAATTGTACTTCATCAACTTTTGAAAAAGTATCACTAGTGGAGGTAGTATAAATCCTAAGAGGATGAGACCTTAGGTGGTGGATGTGAAAGGATCACTAGGATTAAACACATAATTTGGCTCGTAAAGTAAGCGGAAACAAGACTAAAAATTCAAAATTTCTTAACATTACAAGCATATACACATAAAACCCTAAGTTTGATATTACGTAATCAACATAATAAACCCAATATATAGCAAGTATATATAATCAAGAGTTAGATATAGGATTATACCTTTTGAATAAAAACTATGAAGACCAAGTTTTGCTCACAAGATACAAGACAACACCTCCCATAAATGCAAGAGACCTAGTTGGTCCACACAAATAAAAGAATGGCCTCCATGATCTTCTAGGATGTATGTGCTAGCTTAATCCTTGAAGAATTTGAGCGTGATCATGAGAAAGAACAAAACAATTTTTCTCTCTATCTTTTCTCTCGTTGGTTGTGAACCTTAGGTAGGTAGAAGACCAAGTCTTATGTTGTTTTTCTTTTGCTTTTTGTATGTTGTGCAAAGCTTACTCAATAAGCTAAGTTAGATATTTCTATCTACCACATATACATACAACTAATATATAATTTTGTCAATGCAATATTTGTATAACATATGACTTATGTATTCTAGGCCACATATGCAAAACTTAGCCATTAAGTAGATGATGTGACTAATTCTCTTCAAAGCATTTGGAATATTCTTTTTTTGGAAGACTAATTATATACATACACACATATACACGCACACACACACTTATATATAACAAATTAATCTTCCTAATTGTGCAAATAAATATTTAAGATAATCACTATTAGTTTAAATTATGGAAGTAACTTTTTTATTTTTGCATATTCGCCCTTACAATTAACAATAATTACACATTGGCCCCATTAACTCTTAATGGTTAATTATACCATTGTTAACATCTTAATCATTCAAGAGAAACAAGATACAAGTTCAATAGAAACCTATTCACCATACTTTATTGTGTGTGACTTTATAGGTTCACCACCATATAGCAATGAGGAAACACCGAACACATTCAATGTCATCCAAACTATTAGATTAGTATTGAGAATGTCTCCCTCATTCTCAAAACACCCTCAAAGGTCTTGAATGACGTCTAGCAACATATCAAGACAATTTATAAGGCAATGAAGTCAAATTCAAGTTAACTTATTTACAGTTGCGAATTACTATGCAATTCAATCATTCCATTAATAAGTCCCGACCGAGTAAGAACTATAAAACGATTAAGTTCATAAACATAATACTATGCATAGATCCAAATGATGGAATGAGAGATGACACCCATAGAAAAACTCTTTTCCATCATTTACGCTTTAACCAAGGACTTTCTCATTCAACAACTAAAATTAGATCGCATAGGAGATCGCCTCACATCAGAAGTTAATGGATCCTATATTGACAACTACCTGTTACTCACTATATTGGAAGAATAAAACTACAAGAGGTCGTAACTCATCTTATTAATGAAAATAAACATTGTCCAAATGCAAGTATTAAATCCAAATACATATGACAGTCGTAATGTCTCAAGTCAAAAGATTACATGCACAATCGCAATAAATAATAAATTATTAATTTGAAGTCATGTAATTTGTTATACAAGTCACATTCAATGATCTATTCATCTAATAATTACCCACATGTTTGTTAATTACATCTCATGCTGTTATGACACGTGACTCACTATTATTTATCATCAATATCTCATATTAATCAAATATAACAACACACATGATAGTCAATAATATATTTTTGAAGTCCCGATCAAATAGTCTAAGGACTACGTATAGTTTGAATATTTATCATTCTAAAAAAATATGCCAATATATTCTAAATTATTTTAGAAAACATTTATTCAATGAAAATATTAAGGACTCATTCATATAGAAAAATGAGGAGAATATGAATGTCATAAACATGCCATTATATATAAATAAACAACATTACCATAATATATAAATTTACATCAAAATACCCAAAATAAGTCATCTAACTACATATCATTATGACATATCACTAACAATGGATGTACATTAATGAACCACCTAAAAATCGTCGTGCTCGTTCTCTCTTACCCTTTTCTTTCATATTTTGTGCTTTATTTGTGTTTGATTTATTACAAAACTCATACTACTATACTTGTTACACACTAAATGTACGATAAATTGCTAAAGTGAAGTTTATTAGACCATTTGTTGCTAGAGATTAAATTTTAAATTGGTGGTAATTTGGTCTTATACTTAATTCAGCCTCTCTTAGGTATATTTTCCCTAACATACCCATCCCACCCTACCCCGCATGAGGGCCATTGGGATGAAAATGAAAAACGAGGTAAGAGTGGAATTGATTTGTACTTTATGCAGGATATACATATCTAACCCCACATTCCTTGCTTTACATATTAATTATGGATATCAAATGCTTTTACTTTAATAATCAAATGATGCTTTTCCATTTTTCCATATATAGTTATCATATGAAAAGTTTCCAATGTAAACTTATTTCAATACCACAATATTAAAAAATAAATAAATGACCCCCACAAAATTACCAATATTTAATGAAATTTGAGGACCAATGTCGGAGATAGGGGAAACGTAATGGAAATGACAAGAGGATTGTCTTTTAGTTGATGAAGTTGAAGGTAAAAATAATTTTACACCCCCAAACTTAGTGTTTTCGATGACTATAAAACTAATACAACAAAGAGAAAAACTGATGTCCACAGCCAAAAAAAGAGAGGAAAAAAAACCAATGGAGCACATTTGAAAATAAAAAATAAGTATATGAGCTCGTAACAATTTTATCTATATTTACACTTATCTCATTTGAACTATCTGATAAACTTTAGGTAAATTTTCAAAATTGATTGTCAAACTTTTTCTCATGTGAATAAATTTTACATTTGTTCAAATGGGATATTTTCTTGAACTTAAAAAAATTAAACTAAAAGATTAAAAGGTAAAATTGTCTTATAATATCTCAAAATTGTTAAATTTAATATTATCGGAATATTTTATTTAAAACGTATAAAAGTTTTAGCGGATGTTTGAAATAAAAAAACAATTTATTGATCGATTTTAAAACTTTAATCGAGAAAGTGACTGTGGAACATACAAATAGACTGTTTAGAACAAATGAATTTCATAAAATTTTATGGAATTCATTTGCAAATCCAATTTTTGTTATTTGGAAATACCTTTTTAAAAAATTAGAATTTCAGGATTTGCAAATCATAGATTTTCTTATGCGTTACTCAAATCCTTGCTCAAGAAATGTAATTTGTAAATCCACGTTTTTCAAATATGTTGTTCATCTTTTGATGACAAAATTGCCATCAGATTTAAGAGATAGACTTTGACTAAAATACAAAGATTAAAAAAAAAAATCGTTGTCTTTCTTCCTGTTTCTCTTTCAGGAAAGAAAAAACCAACGCTTCTCTTATCTTTTTTTTAAGATTATTTTTTCATATTAAATGTATGGTTGAACTTCAAATTATTTTATCACATGAAATGGAGGTTTATTTTATAATTTTAAACTGATGATTGAAGTTATGACTATTTTATAATGTTTAACTTTATTGATAATTTTTTTTGGAGATAATTTTATGATAATAACAATAATCAATAATGAGATGAGTCGATAATCTCTATATAACAAGTCTAATTTTAATTCAATAAAAGAAGAACATTTATGTAAAATATAAGTATTAATTCTAATTTTATATGTGTTTCAAACACAATTTTGTATTTATAAATAACAGAATTGATTTAATATTATTTTACAATTTCAAACAAGATAATTCATTTATAAATACAAATATTTACAAAATTTATTTATAAATCAAATTAGTTTCACACCTCAAGTACTTCAAAATACTATGTAAAAGTAATTCAGATTTGAATCATATCATATTATTATTATAATTTTACAAAAAAAATAATAATAACAGTATATTTACGTCGCAATCTAATATAATTATAACGATACGAGAGTTTTCAAGTGCTGGTATGAAAAAAAAAAAAAAAAGTGCCGGTAATTTTGACATCAAACCCCTTTTTCCCCTGGGGTTTGGGGTTTCCCTCTTCTTCTTCCCGCCCGCAAATTTGTCACAATCATTTCCAAAACCCGCTCCAAATGCAAGAGAAAAACACCCACTCATATAGGTACAGACACAGGAGAGAGCAACGAAAGAGCAAAAAAAGTGTGTGTGTGTGTGTGAGAGAGAGAGAGAGAGAGAGGTGAGCAATGGTTGGAGGCAATACTAACAATAGTACATTTGCCAAGACCATATGCTCAATCTGCTATGAAGATCTCAAACCCATTGTTGAAGATCTCCAATCCATCTCCATTTGTGGCCACGTCTTTCACGAGCTCTGGTACACTTCTCTATGCACGTCGTACACCTCTACGTCTTAAACACCCACTATATATACACGTATATGTATGTATACATGTTGATTTTAATGATATCTGAGATGACTAAAGGTGACATATTTCGTGAAAAGTTGGCAATTTCTGGAAGTTGATTTAAACATATTTCGATAAATTTTTCATTGTTAGTGATTTGATCTCATCAATTCTTTATTTTATTTTATTTTTTATTTTTAAAAAAAAGTTTCTAAGTGAATTGAATAATTAAAAATGGATATTGATCTCTATGTCTACACACTTTATACATGTAAATTTGTATGTCCAAACACAACTGTACGCGGACTTTATATGAGATCTTACTTATGCCTACACGTAAATGTATATATACATGTTGATTTTATAATATCAGAGATAATTAAAGATGATATATTTCTTGAAAAGTTAGCAATTTCTGGAAATTGATTTAAGCATCTGTCGATATATTTTTCATTTTCAGGGATTTTTCTTTCACTTATTTTTTTTTAAAGTTTATAATTGAATTGAAATGAGAAAACTTTGATGTTAATTTCTATGTGTACAGACTAACGCATACTTTATATATGTAAATTTCTCTGTTACGGGAACACACATACAGACACACACTCTTTATATGCAATCTTATATTTTGTACATGTTGATTTAATAATATCAGAGATAATTAAAGATGTTACGTTTTGTGAAAAGTTAGCAGTTTTTGGAAATTGGCTTAAACATCTATCTATATATTTTTCATTGTTAGTGATTTGCTTTCACTTATTCTTTTCTTTTTTGTTAAATTTCTAATTGAATTGAAATAAGAAAAATTGATTTTAGTTTCTATGTTCAAGCTCACACACAGAGACACACTTTGCTTGTAATCTTACTTATGCATACACATATTGTATCTATACATGTTAAATAATAGTATGTTAATTAATATTATCTACGCAAATTAAGAAATGATACATTTTGGGGAAGTTTTGCAATGTTTGGAAATTGGGTTTGAACATATATAGCTACATTTTTCATTATCAGTGATTTGCTTTTATTGTTCTTTTTTCTTTAAAAAAAAATTATAATTGAACCAAAATAAGAAAAAGAAATAACTTTTGTGAAGAAATAGAAATGTGGAAAGGTTTACCTTGGAAATTTTGCATTGAAAGGCCGAAAGAAGTATTGTTGATGCGTTTTATACATCTGCAGTGTTGTATTATTTGGATTTTATTTCAGATAATTTATATTTTTATCAAAAATATATAATGCTGTGAAACATTGATGTAATTCTGTTATTTTGCTATGATTTTGTGGCATTGATAATAGAAAAGCTACAATCTTTAGTTGAGTTATAAGTAAATGATCCCAATGTCATGCGCATGCGACTTACTATATTTTTTGTCCTATTGATTTTGAAATTATAGCCTTCAGCAATGGTTCGACTATTGCACAAATGGGAAGAAGAGAAACTGTCCTGTGTGCAAACAAACCTGTTCGGCGACAAATGTAAGCCGACTTTATTTCCAATCAATTGGGGATCCAAATGATGGAAGTCTCTCTCAGAAACTGCTCGATTATGAGGAAAATCCTTGTGAATTGCGGAAAGAGGTGAAGAGATTAGAGGGAAAAGTTTTAGGGCTCAGTTCAGCATTGGAGCAGGGACATAAAGATCTTGAAGCAGTCAACAAGGAGGTACATTATATGTGTACTTCATTCTGGTTGTGTAGGAAAATTCATTAAACTAAGAGCCTTTACTGTAAGAAGGATTAATACTAGTGGTAGTAGTCACATTTTGAGTGCTCCATGTTTCCTCAAGTCTCAAATTGGTCTTTCCTGTTATTTATCCCAAAAGGTGAGGAAATTTGCCAAAATGATGAAAGATGCTCAATGCTAGTTGGAGGTGACATTATGCATTTCCGATTCATATTGGATGGATGGATAACAAAGGGGACCATTTTTGAGGACTTTTAGAAAACACTGGGGACTCATAAGGTGACTTTTGTAACAACAGGGACTAACTTCTAATTTGATCAAACAATGGGCATTTTTTTTGAGTATTCCTCTTGTAAGAAACTATTTATAATTTCCCTGTGTCTTTTATGGTGCTTCTCAGCTTACTGCTTTTGCATTAGAATTTTTACCTCACCATGTGCTCTATGACATTTGTCAAATTACTTTATTGCTGTCTTCTTTTCTCCTTTTCTTATTAGGCAAGATTAATTTTAATTCTGCTGTGCTGGTATCATAACTATATACACCCAAAATATTCTTGTGAATGTTTGAATACATACAGGAGGAATATAATTTCGATATCCCTTGGCAATTTTCTAGTAGCCTATAATCAATATATAACCTTGCATGTTTAAGCCTTCTTTAATTACCCATAGGCAAATTAGTGTATAGATGCATATGTAAATCACTGCCGAGATATAGCTCATCTTTGCGAAGGATTTGATGGCCTAAGCCTTGCCTTAGCATGTGTCGGTTCAGGGGATCTACACCCCTCCCTTCACCATGTATCAAAAAGAGCTATACAGCTCTTTCATTCTACATTTGGAAAGATATGCACAGCATGTTCAAAGCAAACCAGCATGCAAGAAAAATCAGTTTGGGTCTTCCGGTGCCATCTTGTAAATGTGGATAAGAATTAGCAAAATTCCACTTTCAAGTCCTCAAGAATTTTACAAATTAATTTCTTATCCAAAAGTTTGTGATTAAACATCAAGCACTTTGCTACTCATTTCATTGCATAAATATTTACCATTGCGAGCTTTTGATTATTTTCCAAAATAATAGGAAATCATGCTAAATTCAGATTCATGGGGCTTTAATTGGTACAATATATTGTCTTCTTTAGAGTTTCAGTTTCTAATTGCTTGGGTCCATTTTATGCGTGTCTTGGAGATGAAATTTTGTTGCAATGATATACTTATCTGAAGTAGGCTGAGGGCCACGTTTTACTGGGGTCTTATAAAGATAAGTGCACAGCAGGCTGTGAAATGTGGTCTGAGTTGCACTCTTTTTGAGCAGCGTCTTGGAGAAAAAAGTCATTACGTTGCTGGGAAGTTCGTGGGGACGTACATTGAAGGTCTTTGTTTACATAAAGAAGTGCAAAGCCTTTGTTCTTGCTCTTCCCACCATTGAGTTCTATTTGTGAGATAAGGTGGAGAAGGAAGATATTAAAGCCAGAAAGTATTTATGTTGCATCGCTAGCCCATGAGAGCATAAGTATGTCTAAGTGTTTGGAGTATTAAAGAAGACACGAAGTAATGGGAGTTGAGATATTGTTTCCGTATTCTGTTAGTTTCCCTGTAGAGTATAAGATTTTCAATATGTTGATCAATTTATTTACTCTCAATTTCTTCTGATGGAGCTCCTTTCTTTTAGTTGCATATTTGCAAAGAGAAGTTTGAAGCGGAAGCAAAGCAGAAATATGAAGCTTTAAAAGAGAAAGCAACCATTCAGCAGTTGCTTCATATGAAATCTGAGGTAACTGTTGTTCTAGTAATATTTAATGTTTTATAAATGTAGACATCCATCCTCTGGTTATCATAGCGGCCATCTACCTTGCATTTTAGCTACAAGTCCATTCATGTAATTTGATCAAGCCATCGAAGGGATGTTCATTTGTCCATTCAATTTATATTTCAGGATCTGGATAAATCGACTCTTGAGTGCATGAGACTGCAGGAAAGAAACATGGCCTTAGCTAAGGAGCTAGCTGCACTTAAGTTGTGGGTGAATCATAATCTACATTTATGATGTTCTTTCTTAAATGGATCTTCATTGCTTCTTATGGATAGTTGTTTATGACAGGGTGTCTGATTTAAACTTGGATGAAGAAGACGTGCTGAAGCTTGCTTCTTTAGGTAATGAGGCCAACAGCAGAGAGACAATTGACATTTTGAAGAAGTCATTGGTCACTCGTAATAAGTAAGTAATGGGTTGACATGTTTCTTAAGCAGCCACTTCTCTTAAAGCATTATGTAGTGTTTCAGGCTTTAGTCTTGTGTTTAAAAGAATCCTTTGTTTTAAGATTTCTGGCTTTGATGTTTAAGTTACCAGTTTCTTCATTGTATGTTGATCATATAGGAAATTGCCCTTTGAGGGTTCTGCGTAATATCTTTATATGTCCTCGTATTTGTACTGATGCTAAGATCTCCATAAGATAAATTGAGGTGAACTACTTCTTGACTGCCCTAAAACAAAAAGAAAAGGCCCAGAAGGATAACCAATGATGAATCTTAAAGAAAGATTGCGTTGAATAAGTAAACTTTAGGATAGAAGGTAAAATTTAAAACCTCAAATAGTTCTCCTCTTATGGTTGTATATAGTTAAATCTAAGTCATTTAACAAAAGAAAAATCCAAGAATTCTACTGCTAGTTAACCCCTGCCTAGTTGTTATGGGTTGTAACTGAGATTGCTAGCCAGCTTTTATATCGCTTGGTACTTAACCTTCTCCACTTCAGCTTGGTTTCCTACAATTCACCCCATGGTATAAGTGTGCTTGCATATATTTCTTCATTCCCTTCTTCTTTGTTACTATCCTGCTAGTTCTCATACTATTGCAAGAGCATAGTGAGTTTAGGACAGTTATGAGCATGAAGAGGAACCGAATATGTTGTGTCTGGACTTACAACTGATGTTCTTCCTCTTTTACTTTTCTTGATTTTTATAAGTAGCAATTCGTACATGAAAGGAAGAAGGGTATCATATATGAAGATTGAAAAATCCGATGAATTCTCTTAAAAAATCACGCAATTGACCTTTGAAGCTAGCCAAAATATATGTTCTTATTTGAGCGTGCACTCTAGTAGTTTGGTGAAAGTTAAGTACTCATTTGGGATGCCACTGAATCCAGAATACTGCATTCATAAGTCATAACCGAGACAGGAAGAAGATATCTGGTCTTTATGTATTAAATACCAGTGTCAAATAACATTGACAAGTGATTTTTTTATGAGGATTTGTTGGAACGAGGCATTTGTTTGATTATTATTTCCTGGTTCTGGACCTGTATCATTCATTCCTTATATTTTCTTCGTATCCAATTTAAGTTTTTTATTTAGTTGGCCCATGACCATTCTTCATGACTTTCATAGGAGTTACAAAGAATTGATGGCAAAGTGCAACACTCTTGGAAGAGGAGAGGCCCGCTCTCAGTGTAAGCTTGAGAAAGCTAAAGAAAAGATAAGGAAGCTGAAGGTAAGTTCATGTGCCATATGCAAGCCAAAATAATTACACATAAAAGGTGTTCTGATTTGCAGCAACTAACAGGTGAGGATCCAAGAATTGGAGAGTGCTATTGAAGCAAAGGATAATGAAGTTTTGAGGAATCTGAAAGCTTCCAAAAGTACTGCTGGCGATTTGAATCTGCCAAATAGTTTTCGAAAAGATCCAAAACTCAACAAATGTTTAGCTGAGGATCAGAAGATATTTTCTGCAGCGCCTAATATGGACATGAATCAAGTCAATGTCACGCTCCAAAATTTTTCTTCTTCAGTCATAAAAGAAAAGACAAAGCCTTTAATGGATACTAACCATAGAACTACAACTGAGGTCATGATTGCCAGCAATCTTGACCCAAATAATCAAGAGAAAGATGTCATTGTACTCGATGAAGATGAAGATGAGGATGTGTCCAAAACCTCTAGTTTTTTGAAGGAAATCTCACACAGATGCCAAAAGCCCGCAATGGAGACTGAATTAGTGGTCCAGAAATGTAATTTGTCAAGGCCTGGGGTGGCTTTGGATGCAAAAAGTGATATTCAACTACGCAGTAGGGAACGAGTTTCAGGCCCAGTGAATGCAAACAGTAGTATGGACAATGCTTCACCTGCTATCGTAGATGATTTGATGCTGCCACTTGATAACATCATGCCAGTTCAGCCCTTATTTTCCATCAGAAAGGAGACATCATCGTTTGCGCCAGTTTCTCAACCAGGTCTTCTACCTTTTTATTTTTTTTATTTTTTTTGACATGTGTATATTTACATAATGAGCAGTAGCAGTCTGTGATTCATATTATAGGCTGGCCAGCAGATCTGCAATAGCTCCATATGTTAACTTGGATGAAGGTTCAGATGACATTGTTATCCCAGTCTTTTTCTTTTCATCTTTTGTTCGTTTAGTTTTCTTTTTCTATTTTCTTTTTGTTGTGTGTGTGGGTACTGAGATTCTAACAATTAACAGTAATTTTAAAAAGATATAATTTTATTTGTCAATATATTTATATTCTCCGACCCTTGGTGCATTTCCAGGTGAAAGCTGTTTTTCTGGTGCACTGCGAGGTCCTGATGGAACTAACTGGCACTTGGGAAAATGGTGCAAAAAAGCTCATATCAAGGGATCAACAGCATCTTCTGTAGGATCACAAGGATCAAGCGCTGGGGATCTCATTGCTGTTGGAGCTGATGGTAGAGGTGGTAGAATTAAAGCACTAAGATCACTAAATTTGTCCTCATCAGTATGTTCTCTCTTATTCCCCCCGCCTTTTTTTTTTTCACAATAGTTGCAGCTTTTGGATCTGAAATTTCCCATTCATTTTATCAGTTTCTTTTTCCTGCAACTTTTTTGCAATAATTTATTTCAAATTTTTTGATAGTGATGAATTGCATTTGTTGCATTGTGAAGCTTTAAGAAGGCAACAAGCTTACTGCTTGAATACCCATTTTGCTGGTCTGAGTCCAGGACTAAATATTTTTTTTCTATTTAATTCTTGACACTAGTTTGAAGCTTCTCATGCAAACCACTGCTACTTTGATATTATGATGTCTGCTTTAAATTTATAGGTGTCAGTGTTGCATCAATCAATTTTCTTATAGCAATGCTAGTTGTTTTATCCATCTTAGCATCAGTTACCTGTACCCGTTAGTCAGCCTAATAGGAAAGAGTCGTACCTTCTGAATTTGTATAAAGGAGAGTAGGGGAACGGTTTTTGAGTAATTACATATATGCCACCCATGCATATTCATAAGACAATGAATTTTGATTTTGCAAGTTAATATGTTGCCATGACATTGGCAGATGGTTCTTAGGTTCTCTGCTTTATTACAGCCAATGTTAACTTATTTGGATGACTTGAGTGTGATTAATAGTTAATACATGACTATTATTACTATATAGTTTATATATGTGTATCACTAGATAAGAGAAGCTTCAATGTTGTCATCTATAATTATCTTAAGTCATGACTGTATAACAAATACATAATGCGTACATTGTTTTCTGTCCATGTCCTCGCTTTGACTGAATGTATGTCTGTCCTGTCGAAATTCTCCCACTTGGGATTCTGTGTTCCCTTCCCCAGTGTATGATGATCTTCAGTTTTTCTTTTCCTTTTTCATTTTCCTCCCCTGTTTGTATGGATGATAGACATGGCAAAGCACGGGGTGGGCATTTCATTCTGCGTCCTACAAATGTTCATAGTGCTCTATAGTCACAGTTTCACATTTCTCCATCAATTTTTGTTAAAAGATTTAGTCCTCGAATAGCCTGAGGCTTTTGAAGCATCGACTGTCCCCCTTTTCCCTTTGAAGAAAATGAGAGGAATATTAGGGATTCATTTGTTTTCTTTCGCTTTCCTGTGCAGGATAATAAGGATGGTACAACATGGCCAAAAAGATGCAAATATGGAGCTAAAGCAAGTAGCTTGCAATCACAAATACACAACTTCTTTGGAAGGGCTGGCCAGTAATCAAGTTTTAAAAGATTGCATAATTTGGTATACCAGCAAACTGCGATTTGGTGTTGGAAAATTTAGTTCACTTTTGTATTTGCTGATCTTTAAACTGAAAAGTTTGGGATAACAAGTGTATTTTCTGTCAGCATCCTTGAGGTTAATTGACCTCCATCAATGTACAGCACTTCAAATAGTTCATATTTTTCTCTCTAGATGCACTGCCTCACAGGTCTGTAAAATTATGCATAAAATGGAATCTATTTGTATCATGGATGTTAATAGGAACTCAACCATTATGGCAAGGAAAAGTTCGATTTAGAGGGAGAACAAGAGGCAAAAATTGGGGGTAGGCATTAGCCCTCATACATGGTCTTACGACTTTGTGTGTGAGAATCCAATTTAGCTGGATAGATGTCAGCTACATTGTTGATTGTTATGTTAGGCTGGATTAGGTGAACATGCTTGAGGTTACAAGTTCCTTTATGTCACTGAAGAGTATTCCTTGTTATGTATCCCTTTGATTTGGAATTTTGGACAGAGTTAAGCTGCAAGGGCGTTTGTGATGTGAGTAAGGATTTCTTTATAACATGATTACGTTATTAGTGGGGTTTAATGGTAGTGCATTGTTCACAATATTTAATTATAATTGTATTAATAATTTACAATGGTTGGATTTTTCTTTGCTTTTGTTTTTTTGAGGATTACGAGAATTTTTGTTTAGAGGATCATATTTGATTTATCTGAAAGTTATAAATTTTGTGGTGTAATTTTAAGTTTCAATCCATCTTTTAGGCTAATCAAGAGCTAAGTAATATTTACGATAAGAGAGTATAGATTTAAACTGGGGTTCTTGATTATAAATTGAAAACTCCACCTAACCTTTGGAGCCTGTTACGTTGTTCTTTGTTTCTTAGTTGTGCAACTGTTACATTGTCTTAGGGTTGCATTATAGCACTCAAAACCAGCTAGGAATTCTACATGCTGGGATTAGCCCAAGTCAATTGTTATATGACCCAAAAGAATTGCACTTGCCAATATGAACCATCTTAATATATTTTTACATATGATTGTATCGTGATATTTGTAGGCAAAAGTTGGAAGAAAAAGAGTGGTAGAGTTTGATTTTTGTAATATGAATGCGACCCAAGAAAAAAAGAAAAAGTAAGGAGCATCAGATTACGCGTGGTGAAAGAAGTATTCTTCAGTCAGCTCATTGTGGAGCAGCCCGCTTAAACACACCAGAAGATTGTCGACAAATTATGACTAGACACGAAGGATTTCGGATACTCTTATTGATGGACGAATCGTTGTGTAAATTGATTAATAAATTAGAGAATTTCTCAGCCATCGCTCCCATTTACTGTGAAGCAGGCTTTTGGGTAATTGTGTCCCATTCTAGAGAAAGATAGGAAGGGTGAAATTTTTTTCCAAAATGATATTAATGTAATTGGCTTGACCCCTCTCTCAAAAAAAAAAAAAAAAAAAAAAAATGTATTCATTATAGCAGTGAAAGGTCTGCTAGGAATTCTACATGCTTGGGGATTAGCCTCCTCAATGATTGTATGGTGTATGGAGTAAGAAATATTGGAATTTCTTTTTAAAATAATTGGTGTTAGGTGGAGTATCTTAAAATTTTATATATTAGTTTTGAAATTCATAATTTATCCACATAGAAAAATTGTATTTTCTAACATCTTTTTTCATGCATGACTCAATTGTTGAAGACGTCTTGACATAGTATAAGAAGTAGATTTAAATTTAAAATAGTTACATACTAGAATCAACGCAACAAAAATAGGTTGAGTTATCCGATTCTATTATCTTTTTTTTTTTTTTTCAAACCACAAATTTGTTAGTCATTTTGATGGGCTCGTTCAGGCCTGGTCACCTACCACAAAGGTGAGCCTCACTTTTGACCTTTGAACTGTACCTCTTGTGGGCCTGTTCTGAACCTAACTATTCTTTAATTTTTTAAGTCAAAACTCAAATAATAATAAACAAAACAAAAATTTAAGGCTCAAATATGAAAATTTATACTTTTGTTAAGGTCTAGATCTGTTCTGCGCCGCAAATTAACCTTGATCCATTTTTGAGACCCTGCAGCCAATGAACAGGTGTGGGTATACCTTACATGAGCGCTTCAATACTCAAATTAATAATGATTTTTGAGAGAAATGATATTTAATTGAGTGAAAAAAATAGAAATTACCTTCTTCTGATCGTGGGAGAATCTATTTATACCTTGCTAAAAATATTTTCCTTGATTTCACATGATTCCGTCTGCCACCACAATGACTGCTCATCATACGGACCCCACTTGGCTTTCTAAGCTCAGCGAAGATAATTTGAGCTTGGAGAGCTCAGGTTATGAAATGTCTGAACGTTCCTGGTCTCAATATTATCCCGGGAACGAAGGGTAACTTTGACTTTTCACCTCGACCTCAAACTTACCTATATCAAACTTTCATTATTATAATATAACCTATGTAGCAACATTGAAATTAAAAAGACTATTGCAAAAATGAAAGAAAATTAATACTTCACAAACGTTATTAATTTAATTTGTAAACTACAAAAAGTGTAAATTACTATACTAATCTTTGTGCCAATAATTGATTTAACATTCTCTCGAAATATTTTTTTTTTTTTTACAAAAACCCTCGCAAGATTCCACTGACTTCAAAAGCTCCACCACCATTGCCATTAGAAAATTCAAGAGGCGATGCACCAACTGGATGTAGTTTCATGTATCTCTAAGGTGCATTGATACTAATTTCTTTTTCTTTCTTTTCATTTTTTAAAGCTCTAATATACTTGATTGACTCTACCACAAACAGATATATATATAATTTTTTTTTTAATTTTTTTTTGTGTGTGAAATACCACAAACAGACTTAGCAGTCACCTAAATACATTTGCATTTTACAAGTCTATTTTAAGGAACATAACCTTGACAGATTAAGGCCCACAAAATGTTCGATTATCGCTCAAAATATTAACACTATTTTCTTTCAAATAATCACTATGTTCTTTCAAATAATTTTAGTTTAAATTAATCTTATGATAATGTGATGCATCAAGTTGAGAAATATCATAAGAGTTTGGTTCATCAGTTAGTTTTTAATTTATTAGTTTAACTAATAATTCACGTTAATTAGTTTCAGTCAATATATTTGTGCCCAAACAGAATTGTTTTTAAGAGTATAACACTAATCTCGTTTAAGAATTTAAAATTTTGAACTTGGGTTGTGATAAATCAATACTTGTATTAAAATTTTTAATTATATCATGGAGGTAAAATTAGTCACTATACACGTTTTCATTCCATTATCATTCTTGATTATGACTTGCCAAACACAAAAATCAAAGGGAGGAATATCAAGAATCGAATTTCTATTCAATTCTCACTAAAGATGGGAAACGAAATCATCATTCCGTTTCAAGCTTGATTTCATTAGATAGTCTCTAATCCATGTTTCAGGGTATGAAAGTCAACCCATGCTTTTCAGTCAAGAATTGACTTTGATCTGCTTTATGTATGCATGTGGCTGGAAACATGATCTTCGTGCACGAATGCACGTGATTTAGTTTTGAAAAGGGGCAGATTGTGTATCAGGTTGGTCGCGTTTTTGATAAGCCTAATGAACTTGTACATGTTTAAAGATCGATCTTCAGTTTAAAATTTTTACGTTTGGTGTTCGTCAAAAGTTGGATAAAGTGATCAGAGTAGTGATTTGTATTTGTAGTCAAAAATTCAAAGTTCAAATCTCTATACTTTCTTATTACAACTATTGCTTGGATTTCAATGGATTTGAAGCATGCATTGAGACGCGCCACTGTACTATGGAATAGATCTAATGTGACTCTATCTTAAGTGAGTTCTTTGTCATTAAAAAGAAAAAAAGAATCTAAGTCTTGCGTGCATATTTTGTTTTATTGCATGGTCCGAGAGTTATCTTAAATTAAAAGAATCTAAGAATTTGTTAAACTACTTAATCAAGATCGTGATTGATGTGATAGTTAAATGTTCACATGTTAAGTATTTGATCTCGAATTCAAGTTATAAAAATAATCTCTTTAACAACATAGATAAAATTGAATAGATCTAACTTTTTCAAACCTTAATATTTACGAGAGTTTTATCCATTAGGAAAATGACCGTCGCCAAAGAAAATCATTTAAACTAACTCCAACAGTCTTTTTATTTTTTTTTCTACATGTAGGGAGTTTAGGCTTACATCCTTATCTTTAGGGGCTCCCTATTTCAGTTTCACTCTAACAGCCTCCCTACTTTTAATCTATTCTTATTTTTTTTTACTAAGTCATGTAGAGCCAATTTGGCTCTCTACTTTTAAGGAACATAGCAAAGAAAAGAGGAGCTCCACATTCTAGAAAGCTTTACATAGAAAGTCTGTTGAAGTAAATTTTATCTTTTTATCTCTTTAAAATAATTAAAAAGCCACTTTAAAGAAGCTCTTAGAGATAATCTTAATCCCCCATTAATAACACGTAAGCTTCGTTATTTCCCTTTCACGTGGATCTAAAGTGAAAGTTAGGAAATGAGGTACCAATTCAATGAATTAGTATTTTCGATACCCTAGCCAAAAAGGGCCTAGAAACTGCATGGCTGTAAAGAGAAAAAGGCAATAAAAAGACAAGTTAGCAAAAATGCATTGCACCCTAAAATCAGCACGCAGCCCCGGCCCCCCAACATCAAAAAAAAAAAAAAAAATTAATGTAGTTTTTTTTTAATAAAAAAATCAGATTTGGTCTCTCCAAATAAATATTTAAAATGTGATAAAAGCTTTTAAAAATATAGAATTGACTTTGTGTTTAGTCACAAATATCATTATGTTGATAGTTGGGGGTTCAAATTAAATCACCATAATTGCATTAGTTTTTGTAATTTTAGTTATGAATGAAAAAAAATTAATATTTAAAGAACATGCCATCTAATTAGGTTCGAACTCATAACATCTAATTTAATGTCTAATCACTAAACTAGAACTATTATCTATTGCATCAAGCTAAATCGTTTAATATTTATTGAATACATAGACTGTTTAATTTGTATCATGAACAAAAACTAACAGTTAAATATGTAATTTAGAATTATTATATAATATTTTGGTACATCTAAAATGTAAACTAGTTAATATTCAAAAATATGCTTGGAATGATTATTATCCTTACTAAATCTTTTAAAGTACCGTAATATGAAACCATAACCAAATTTTATTTAATAAAACTATAAAAAAATATTAAAATTGTAAAAATTGAGTATATTTTCTACTAGATCAAAATATACTATACAAAAAAAAAAAAAAAAATTTCAGCTTCCCCAATGTTAGATTTCTGACTCTGCCCCTGTAAGCACGGGTGCTATCAAAGGCGGAATCAAGAATCTAAAGTCAGGGTGTGCATAAATACTAGAATTTTGGAGGTGTACTTGTACAGTGAGATAATTTTTTTTTCTTTTTTAAACCCCTTACTCCCAACTGCTCCTATCTCCATGAAATTTGAATTTTGATCTCCCAATTATTAGAAGAGTAATTCACTAGTAGACTACTCTTGAATCTCCTCATATAATACAGACATACAATACATACATACATATAGTACAGTCATACAATACAATACATATAAAGAGGAGTTTAATATAATAATTTTTTTTTCCTTTTGACCAAAAAAAAAAGAAAATGACTGTGCATATCCTCGCATCAATGTGAGTCTGCCACTCGGTGCTGTAATGCATTAAAATTAGGTTGAAGCCACTAAGCCGGACGCCAGAGACTTAATTGATGATTCCAGAACTATCTAGTAGCAGTGTTTCAGCAGCCTTTGCTTCACCATAAAATTCTCATGGGCAGCTACGGTGCTGAGTACTTGGTTAAAGCAGCTACCTTTGCAAATATGCATGCACGCCTGCATGGTTGTCTTGAGGCAAAATTCTGTGCTAGTCAACTTCAGTTTCAGCCCCCACCACTGATCAACATGGAATTTAATTAGAACTAGTTGGTTGGATTCCTTAAAACCTTAAAGTTCACATA
The DNA here is from genome assembly GCA_037974665.1 of Ehretia macrophylla. Lineage (NCBI taxonomy): Eukaryota > Viridiplantae > Streptophyta > Magnoliopsida > Boraginales > Ehretiaceae > Ehretia > Ehretia macrophylla. Next base: position 51,489,290 of record CM075776.1, read on the forward strand.
TTCGAACACAAAACACTATCACATATTTTTTAAAAGAAAAAAAAGACACTATCACATGTTTATGTATTGTAACATTTAAAATTGTTATAAAAGATTAAAAATGGTTACAAATGAATTTATTCGTTACATATAGAGGCGTTAAATATTCTCTACTATAATAATTTTTTTGTAAATAATAACCTACAGTTTAAAAGACTGTTGCAATAAAATATAATACTAAAAGCGTCGTGAAAAAGTAATCACATGAATAATTATTAACAAAAAGTGATAAAAATATGTTAATAATTGTAATTAAATAAAAATGTTGCAAAATCTTTAGAAAAGCCGTTGCAATAAGATTTTTATTGCAACTAATTTTTTTTCATTTTCCAATTGTAATATTGCAAAAAAAATTAAAATAATGTAGTGAAATTATTTAGCCAGTTTTTCAAAAAGTTTTTTTTCGGAAATGATCAGTTTTCACAAAAACAAGTGCTTGCAATTGTTTGAAGGAACCATGCATTGGATTATAATGAGCACGATAACATTTGAATTGGGTAAAACGGGTGGAAAGGAGATCAGGAAATGAGGGAATAGGGAAATCCCTCTTCTTGTTTGGAGCAATTTTTAGTAACATAGTGTTTGAATACATTTGAGGTATGAATCTCATTTGATTTATAAATAAATTTTACGAGGAATTATAATTACAAATGAATTCTGTTGTTTGAAATTGTAAAAAACCATTAGTCAATTATGTTATTTACAAATACAAATTGTGTTTGAAAGACATGTAGAATTGGAATGAATTCTTGTACTTTACTCAAATGCCCTTCTTTTAGACTATTGAAATTAGGCTTGTCATATCGAGGTTATCATCTAATTCCATTATTGATTATTACTATTATCATAAAATTGTCAAAAAAAAAGCAAAAAACCAACAAAGAAAAATTATCAATAAAGCTAAACATTACAAAATAATCATAACTTCAACCATCAGTTCAAGATTACAAAATAAACCTACATTCCATTTGACAAAATAACCTTAAGTTCAATCATATGTCTAATATGAAAAAATAAATCTTAAGAGAAAGGGTGAGAAATACATTGTTTTTTTTTTTTGGCTGAAGAGTAATAGTGAGAAGGCAATGATTTTTTTTTTTTTAATCTTTTTATTTTAGTCAAAGTCCATATCTTAAACCTAAGGGCAATTTTATCCTCAAAAGATGAGCAACAGATTTGAAAAATAAGGATCTGCAAATTTCAACTATTGAGCAAGGATTTGGATAAAGCATTGGATTTTCAATTTTTAAAAGGGTGCTTCCAAACACCAAAAAATGGATTTACAAATAAATTTCATAAAATGTTATGAAATTCATTTGTTCCAAACGTTAACCGTGTTTTTATTCTATGCAGGTCTATGATTTCCTTTCCTTCTATTTATTTCCTATTTTGGGGAAACCAAAAGTCTTATCTCATATCTTATTATTTTTCTTGTGTTTTATAATACCTTAGATGAAAATTCTCACTTTTTTTTTTGTATTCAACTATTAAACCTTTTTTAGGGATGACAACATATAGGGTATAAATCCGAATTCGATAGGTATCCGAATCGATTATAAACCCATTTATAAAATCGATATAGTATCCGTTAGGATTTGATTTTTATAAGTGATTACCGACGGATAGTCCAATAGGATTTGGTGATAGCAATTAGAAAAATCCAAAACCCGAAAATCCGATTATTAATTAACTAAATAAATAACAATATTTATATACTTGTATACATGTGTTGATAATATATTGTTTAAGAAAATTATAATTTTTTGTAATATTGATCCAAAACTAATAGTTGTGGACCTATAGCCCAACTTTAATTTTATTATTAATTATTAACATTGATAATTTATGTTTACCTATTCTTCAGGTTATTACATATTATTTGATGAAAGAATGATAACTTATCAGCATAAATATTTTGTTGAATGCTTTTATTAATTATTAACATTGATAATTTATATTTAAGTTTATTGATGGTCAAAAAATTTAATTTATTGTTTTTAGTTGTTTTGTGAATGATCATTATTTTAGTATTTGTTTTGTTTGCTTTTGAAACATTTTAAGATTTTATTTAAAAAATTATTATTTTTATTCATTAACGGGTTGGGTCGGGTACCTGCGAGTTCTTGAATGCTTAACGAGTTTGGATTTGGTAAGCAAAATTTGAACTCAATGGGTATCTGTAATAGGTTTGGTAAAAAATAATTTAAATAAATTCGAGTTTGATTTTATAAATTTTAGCGGATATCCAACCTGTTGCCATTCTTATTTTTTTTCCTTTATGATTCTTCTCTCGATTCCATTTATTTCCTTTCCCTCGGTAATCCGAAAAACAGGCCTTGTTTAGATTCAGGTTCGAAAGTATAAGAAAGAAAAGGATAGAATGATAAAGGAAAGGAAATAAAAGGATTAAATCTTGTTTAAATTGACGAATTTTATAAAAAAAATATCATAAAAGATTAAGATCAGTTTCTTTTGTTTAAATTAAAAAAGAAATAAATTTATATACAAATTGACTTAAATACCCTTTTTAGTTTAACCTGCTACAAACACCATTACATGTAATTACAATAAAAAATAAGAGTAATATAGTCTTCACATAAAATAAAAGAATCCTTTCTTCCTATTTTACCCCAATTTAAAAGTTTTAAAGGGGTAATCCCTCCTATACCTTTACCTTAATGTTCCCCAATTCTAAAAGAGATTTTCTAATCCCTCTCCAACCATTCCTGCCCCCCTATTTCCCCTAATCCAACGACAGTGATAGTGTGAATCAAATGTTCTCTAGTAATCCTCGACACATATAATCAAGGATGGTAAGAAATTATTGAATCACTCAAGCCAACATAATGCAAAAATTTAGTATTAGCATTATTAGCATTCTTCAAATTTGTGGTTGAACTATGAAAGTCATCAGGCACCAAATAAAGTTGACTCATGTCTTTGACCCTAAAAATAAATGGATAGTTTTAATTTGACCAGAAAAATGCCACCAGAAAGAGTTTTTCATTTTTATTTTTTTTAGGTCAGCACCAAAAAGAGTTGACTCATGTCGTTGACCCCAAAAATATATGGACAACATCACTGGGCATTTGGTATAAAAGTATGATTCTCGTTTTAAGTGAGAAGAACTTTTGAGATCAATTTTCAAATATGTTTACATCTTTAAAAATTGATGTAATATTAATTTAAACCTTCAATGAACCAATATGATCTCATGCTCTTAATGACGTTTCAAAGTTGATTTTGTTTTGAATTAGGCGTGTCATCAAAACATGAGAATCAATTTAAAAGACGCGTTTGTAGCTATAGTGGAAGGAACATTACTCGAGAAGGTTGACTATTAATTAACTTATCTTAATGCGTCTTGAGGTTATTGCATACACAAACTTACCTTTTTACACGAGTAACAATATTCTAAGTTTGATTATGAACAACATAATGAATCAAGTACATCAAAACATGAGAATCAATTTAAAAGACGCGTTTGTAGCTATAGTGGAAGGAACATTACTCGAGAAGGTTGACTATTAATTAACTGATCTTAATGCGTCTTGAGGTTATTGCATACACAAACTTACCTTTTTACACGAGTAACAATATTCTAAGTTTGATTATGAACAACATAATGCATCAAGTATGTTCCTTCCACTATAGCTACAAACGCGTTTTTTAAATTGATTCTCATGTTTTGGTTGAACATAGAATAGTTAGTTCAAGATAGGTGGGACATATAACATTAATTCATTAAGTACTAAATTATCATTTTATATAAAAGTTTAAATTGTTAAAAAAAAATTTATTATATTTATTTATTGTCTTCAACATGTCTAGTACGTGTAAGCGAAAATTGTTTTTGAACCTTATATGTAGATAATTTAAATATTTTAAATGAATGGCGGAGATACTTAAACCAAAATTATTTGATAACTTAAACTCTAATATTATATTAAACTACTACCTCATTTAAAATTTTAACGTGTTAAATTTTTTTTATTATATTTATCTATTATCTTTAACATTGTGTTAACATTCAAACCATAAAGTCCAATATCATTACTATCATCGTTCGGTTTATTCGTGTTAATGTTTCTATATGGCAACACCAAGAAGATAAGATCAGTAAAACATGACACGGTTTCTTGATTGAAGAATCATGACCATTCTTTTTCTTTGTTTTAGTAAAAAAGAATACTCATGAATCATGATTTCAACCAAAGAGTTTGATTTTAACTCCACACATTCCGAAAAGTATACGATTGAGCTTTTTTGTTTTTCTTTTTTCAAAGAACCTTCTTTTTTCAAGGCAACAAACCTTGCTTTCCATTTTCCATGAGATAGAGAAATAGAGATTACATGTGATCGATGATGAAAATAATCCTACTAAGTGTTAGAGATATTGAATAAAAATAACTAAGTATACAATCTTTAACAATTATTATTATTTTTTTTAAAAATAAGTAGTCATTTACATGGTATTAAAGCTCTGTTACAAAAAAAAGATCTTGATAAAAGTTGCCATTATCATCTCGTTTATTGTGTAAATATATAGCTCAAAAATTTCAATTGAACATGATAGGGTGTAATGAAAACATTAAACTAATCAAAATATAAATTCTTCAATAATTTAAACTTTTAGCTGAAGTGGTCACTTATAACAAGAACTAAGAGTCATCAATCTTAAGATATTTGACTACTGGCTTACGCTAAGTTAAAGTTGTATATTTTGTAAATGTTTGATACGTTTTTTTAACATGGAATGAAATGACTACTAGTATAGAAAAATTTAAAAAAAAGATATTTGTGGAAATATACTGATATAGCACCCTTTGCTGTGTTCTGTTAGAAATTGATGAGCAACTTTATATGATTAAATTGACATATTGGTATCATCTTAGCCCTTAGCATAAGAAAAATTTGCAAGGATTAGTCAGTTGTTTTGGATTAGTAAATTATGGTCAAGCCCATGGATAACTAAATCTATGAGACATTTTCAAACTTGATCAGTTACTGATTTCGGATGGTCAATGAATGTAATGTGAATTACATACTAAAGTCAATATTGTTAAATTATTATAAGAGCTTAAATTAATGAATCTTTAGAGATCCGATATGCGAAATGGAGGCTGGCTTTTTCACTAATAAATGATTATGAACAATGCACCAACCACTCGTGTTATCTGGAAAAAAGTCATCGACACACTCGTATATATATGAACAAAGCTTATGTAAAGCTATGCTTACCAATCCGTTTTGCGAGAAAGAGTAAGCTTCAAGTAAGAGTATCTTTAATGGGAGACACTATTTATAAAAACATACTATTTTTGATAATTTTTAGAGACTGAATCTCTAAATTTAGAGTCAAAATACATGAGACCCGCCATTTTTATTAAATTTTTGGCTAAAATAGAGATCTAATCACTTTTTGGATCTTTAATTTAGATATCTAAAAAGTGATTGAATCTCTATTTTAGCCAAAAAGTTAATAAAAGTGGCGGGTCCTATGTATTTTGACTCTAAATTTAAAGATTCAATCTTTAAAAATTATTAAAAATAATATATTTTTGTAAATAGTATCTCTCATTAAAGATACTCTAAATGGAGACAAGTTACCAAAAAGAAGTTAGATCTCTGTTACTGATCACAATCTTCATAGCAGGATCTTTCTTTTTGTGTTATCGAGAAACTCTTCCATACATCATGCCGATTGACCCCATAATCAGCACAATTAGGCTGGATGTCTGACCTACGTATGGAACAAGTTTCCTTTTTTGTTTTGTTTGGTCAAAAGATTAAGGTACTTTTTACTAGGTAATAACGACCACAATTGAAATGATCACTTATGAGGCTAACGTTTATATCATTTGATTATAATTATATTTATAATTTATAATTTTTGAATTTAATTTATATTATTATAATGTTATGATCAAATTTATTCAACAAAAGAAGATATAATGATTGATTTATTGGTGAAGATCTCATCGTGACTAAGATATGTGGATAATGTAGAGAATGGTTCGTAGACTTCCTAAACTTGCGTGCTGCATAAGAAAGCTGCTATCTATTTTTTTCTTGGCTTGCAGCAAAGTTTGTAATATTTGTACTTACCCTCACGAAAATCTATATGCGTAAAATCGGAATACATAATGATCATAAGCGTAAAAAGTGACTTTTATGAAGATTTGATTTACTTTTCACGTGTTTCTTTCGTTTATCAAATTCGTTATTTCTTCCATTGGGTGGGAAATGTGGTTACGAGCCTTTTATAATTGACAACATTGTGGAGCCATTGCTCCTCTGTTCTCATTGTGTTATCAGATATGTATGAATACACTTTCAATCCTGCAGCCTTGACCAGTGTTAATGAACATGATTGCAAAGTGATGTGGAGATGATTCTCAAAATAATTAATTTTTGTAATTTGTTTACAGATTGAAGGGCAAAGTTATTTGGGGAGGATATTCAAAAGATTGCGACAGAGGTCTTTTACAAAAGATTTCAGTGCATCAAGAGGAAAACCAACCTTGTGTGTGAGTGGATTGCTAGAAAACAAAGCTAGGAATTATTTGACTCCCCCCCTCCTTGCTGCTTAAGCATGCAAGACCTTGATCCTACTGGTGTATGATGAACTTTGTATGTATTGTTTTTTTTTTTTTTTTGCTATACAAGTAACACATTTCATTCCACTTCAGAAATAATTACAAAAAGGGTGAAATCAGCTCATACTGATACACCATTCTGTACAGAGGATGCTATTTTCAAGACTGTTACTATATTTATGTTGAGTACAACTTTTCCCTCTAACATCCAAAAACGTTTTTTGTATAATTTGTTTCTCAGTATTCATTGTTGAATTGTAGATTCTATTGTTGCGTTCAATCTACACATTGTAGACACAAGCGCAAAGAGTGACTTTGATAAGATTCGATTTCGGGCGTTTCTTTTTGCACATTCTAGCCAGTTTATCCACGATAGATTCCCACTCAAAGCAAATATCACCACACCTCAATTTCCTTGCACAATGCTGCCAAATCCTCCTAGTAAATGAACATTGAAAAAATAAATGGTCCCTGCAATCCTGACCCATGGAGCAAAAAACACATTTAGCATTATTAATAACTCCCCACTCCAACAACCTAGACAAGGTTGGTAATCTGTTAAGACAGTTAAGCCAAACACAGAAACTTTGTCTAGGAGTAGTGTGTTATTTTTAATGTTATTTGTTTCTCGACCAAAAGAAAAATAAACAAGAGATTTTATTATAAAAACCAATAGGTGTGAAGTGAAAATGTCAAAAAAATTATACGATGCTATTGGAATTTTTTATTTCTTGATAAATAATTAACCTAATTTACCTACATTTTTGTAATTTGATTAATTAGGTTAATTTAATTAAATTAAAAATCAATATATATTTAATTAATTATAATTAACAACAATTAAAAATAATTAACAACAATTAATTATTAACTATAAATCAATTAACAACAATTTAATTAAATTGATTTAACAATTAACTAATTATAATTAACAATAACTAATATCTAATTAATAAATATAATAATTAGAAATTAAATATTACAATTAACAACAATACAATTAACCATAAATCAACTAAATAAACCATAAAATTAAATAAATTAAAAACAAAAAATTAAATAACAGAAAACTATATATATATATATATATATATATATATGTGTATGTATATGTATATGTGTACATACATCTACATATATACTAATGTATCTATATATATCGGGATTAGGGGTTGGTGGCGGTAGGAGAGAGGTTCGGCTGTGGTGGCTTCGGTGAGAGAGAGAGAGAAGAGAAGAGAAGTTAAGGCAACGGTGCTGCCCTCGTGACATAGGGATCTGGGCGACGGATCGGTCATGAGTTTTCGTCGCCCATTTTTTAAATATAAATATTCATTATTTATATTAATATTTTATTATCTAATTAATATTTCGTCCTCAATCTGTTTCTATAGATTGGCAACAAATATAAATTAATAAATAAAACATTTAATAACTCATAATAATTTATAAAAATTTAACTTTAATAATTCTTAATAATTTATTAATTTTTACATTTTTTTGTTAGAAAACTATATATATTTTTATTTCTTGGTGGCAGCTAGATTGTTCAAAGCAATGAAGAAATTTCCATCACTATAATTTATATTCTTATTTATTAATTGATATCCGTCACTCATTTGTTGCAAAATAGCAATGGATAGGCGATGGATAATTATTGATATTAGTTTTTTTTTGTTTTTTAATTAATATCCATCCCTAATCCGTCGCTATTTTGTGACAAATTAGCGACGATTATCAATTAGTAGATAAACATATTTATCCTTCGCAAATTGGCACCCACTTAGCGTTGGACTTTAATTTTAATTTTTATTTTTACAAAAATATATTAATAAAACAATTTGTCTCTAATCTGTTGCCGATTTATGGCACCAATTTTTGGCGCACAAGTTGGTGATAGAATAGTGATGGACTATGCGTCGCATTTTCTTGTAGTAGGTGTCTTACATTTTTAGCTTATTTCTCATTGTGCTAGAATAACTCAACAGACAAGTTGTAGCGGCTCCACTACGTCCCTTTACATACATGCAAAACAAAAAAAAAGGAACAAAAAATTTATAAACATTCATATAACGAATATGGGTAAATACACCATTCCTTATGTAGTTTCTTGAATATACTCTATTTGAATATTAAAATCTCGTAAAACACTTGTAATTTCTAGAATATTGTAAATACCTTTACCATTAATTGGTCCGTCCAAGTTATGACACATGTATCATATGCACTAACTTTGTGATTTTGCATCGTTGACATATGCGACCATGACGACAAGGGGTTTTGTGCAATAGTTTAAAGCACGAGCATTAGATGAGATCATTGCTATAGGGTAGAAGGGAATAACTAGCTTTTTAAAAGGGGTAATTGTAGTGGACATAATCAAGCCACACTTGGTAGGGCCTCAAGAAAGTAGTCAAGCCGAGGACTTGCCAGCTCCTGGGTTGAAGCCCTCAGTTCTAGAAGGTAGACTAAGCGCATGTCCAACCATAGGCCTTGGATGACAAAAAGGTTCCCGCGAGAAATTTGGATTGTATAGCATGATTAGGAAATCACCAAATCATAGAGATATGCGGCCAGGATTGTCGGGTCCTGACATAGGCTAGGATTTCTCTATCACCTCAAATTAAGGGAGAACATTGCTCCGGACGAGCCTTGGGTCCAAGGGTATAAGAATAGGGAAGGGTCGCCGTTAATGGATACGTATCCCAACCCATATACATATATTATACTCATACTATACCAACTCTAAAGTCTCTTGTCATTGTGGACCTCAGACCTAGTGACTGTTAGGCCTCTGTGGCAAAAGGATCTCAAGAGACCATCAGTCTTCTGAGATTTAGTTGTGAATTTTGAAGGTTCATAGTAATTAGCTTATGATGATAAGCATCGAGAGGGTGATATATATATTTTGAATGAACGCCAAGGTTTTATAAGATTATTTTGGTTTGATAGGAGTACCTAGCTTGTTATGAGAAATACAATAATGTTTTATGTAATCTTCTGCACTAATGAAGTTAAAGCCTAGGGTAAGTGTTTCACTTTTTGAAAAATACAAGTCGTTTATAAGTTGACTGATATAAGAAATGAACAACTAGCATGTCTATAAGCCATAGAGGGTATTGTGTGATTTACCCTATTGATATTATAAATGATATGCAATTGAAAGTTACAATCCAAATATTTCGAAATTTCAAGGCCATATGACACGATAGGTTTAGCCATCATGTACATCGGTTATTATCCTTATACCTTGTGGCCGTCCTCTTTCGAATTCTAATACTTTATTGTTAAAATTATTCGATTTATCACATGCCATTTATTAGCCAATCCCACTTAATGAGATAAGATTTGATTTTATTTGGTCCCTTACCATCCTATTGAGATAAAACTGAATTTAGTTTGTGTTGGCCTGAAACGCCTATAATCTTTATTTTGATAATAACAAAACATCTAAATCGTGCTTTAGCGTTCTTTCTTTTTGTAAGACCTTCATTCCAACAAAGCAAGTCCACATCAACATTGGATCAACTTGTCTCAGTCAAAGAGTAGAAAGCTATTTGGATCAAAGTCTAAGCCCTATCAAATTGTATCCAAGCCCAAAAGAATTCAAGTTATTGACTCGTCGATAAAGAGGGAGTCACAAGGAAGGAGAAGTGGTGACATAAGGGGTACCGACCTTAAAAGATGTCGCTTGCCTAAGTATGATTTGTATTGCTCATAATTTCTCCAAAAATGTTTTTCGATCAACATCTATTCAAAATTATCCTTAAAAAAATATTTTTTATTTCAAACTCTTATATTTGAAATCATTTAAATAAATACCTTTCAACTGGTTTGAAAATATTTTGGGATGTTAAAAAATGCTAAGAAATCTCTCTTTTATGTGCACAAATATTTCTGGGCTCAAAATATACATTTTCAGCATTTTTTAAGCATCCGGGCGTTACTGGCCTTTTCCGGTCGCCCGGATAGAAGGAGCAACGCCCGGCAGAAAAGTCTGATCCGGGCGATACATGCTCTTTCCGGGTGCCCGGATCAATGCCTCAGCGCCCGGATGAGTTAACGGAAAAATCCAAAAATTTTGCTTAAAATCCGATTTGTGTCTAAACTTTCCCTCTTTTTAAGCCATGCTCTCTCACCTTCTAAACAACCCCTCCAAGCCAAAATTTTCAGATTTCAAAGAGCTTTCATATCATTCTTATTGAGAAATTTTGAGCTATCATTATCATATTTTTGAGCATTCAAAACTATTCTTCAATTGTAATATCAAACTCAAATAGGAGTTGCAATTGTCATTTATTATATCACATAATCTCTGTAATATATTCTTTCACATAGGTTGAGAGAATTATTGTGAGAAAAAGTATTGTAATCCTTTGTGGACTCAAAGGAAGAGAGGGTAGTAGGTTAAGCTTCACCAACATTTGAAGGAGCTTGTGTAACTCTTGTGGACTCAAGAGTAATTGTAGTTGGTTCTTGCTTCACCAACATTTGAAGAAGCATCTTAGTAAAGAGTTATTAAATCCTAAGGGAAGAGAAGACCTTAGGTGGTGGACTAGGCCTCCGGGAGTGCGAACCACTTGAAAATCATCGTGTTTGATTTCTCTTACTCTGTTATCTTTATTTTCAAGTTATTTACTTTCGTGTGGATATTGCTCACATTAATTGTTTGATAATTGTTTAGATATCTATTTGATATTTTACCTTGAAGTTCTAATTGCACATCTAGTGTCAAATAGTTGTATGCTCACTAAGTGTTCGATAAATTGCCTACAAGACTTCTAGAGTATTATCAATCTTTACTAGACATTGCCTTCGTATTAAGAATTTTTAAATTGCTTAAACTTGCCTAACAACCTAATTCACCCTCCCCCTCCCCCTCCCTTTCCCTTTTTAGGTTATTAAGGACCAACAGTTTGGTTTGCCAAATTTCATTTATTTTTGACAAAACCTTTCACAGTGGAACACACCCTGAGTTTGAAATTCTTTTTTTAATTTTTTTTTAATGTTAAATTTTCTTTTTTCCAAAAAAAACTATATAGTCTTCATCAAACGGATGATTAGATGACAATCTTTTATCCGATCGAGATGAAATTTGGTTAGCAGGTTCACAACTCAATCTTCTATAGTCTCAGTGGATATCGATTTTGGAGTTTTCTAAGGCCAGTAGTCTATTTTATTTGGTGACTTTCTTCATTATTTAAACAAGTTTATTCAAGTTAGTTTTTAATCTATAAAATATTTTTGTTTATTTCATAATTATTAAATTTTGCTTTGATAATTCAAGATTCTTTGTTTAGTATTATTGAATATGATATATGTATATGTTATTTTTGTGTATAATACATATTGAATTTATATTCTTTCTTGAATTAAATTAAGGGGAGTCATATCTTGAGGACTCCATTTGTGCTATAATGTGCTTAAATTAAGTATTTGTTTAGTTATAATATATTCTACTCTATCATAATAAAAAATACGATTTTAGACATAAAACTAATAGTTTTTATTTATAATTTATATAAGAAAATTTGTGCATAAATGAGAGCTCTGGACCTCCAATGCATGGGCGTTGTGGTGTCCACCTTGACCCCTGGTATCTGCAATTGAGACCCTTTGTTACTGATGAAGCAATGGTCCAATGCCTTCTAAAAAATGTCCATAATGCACTTAAGGATCAAATAATCATGCAAAGGGTGCGAAAGTCGCTTGGGGTGATGTGTGTCGTCCGAAAAAGGAGGGAGGCCTGGGTATCCGAAAGTTGGAGGATGTGAATAAGGTGGCAAATTTGAAACTGTTTTGGCATACATACTCTCAGGAATTGTCAAATTTGGGGTTATTGGGCTAACACCGTTTTTCTTGATAATCAAAGTATATGGAGCATTGACATCTCTGACAATGCTTCGTGGTCTTGGAGAGAAATACTCAAGTGCAAAACTGATGCATTTCAATTCATTAAGCATACCATTGGAGACGGGTCACTGTATGATTATATGAGGGTGAATAATATCAGTATCCCCATGCACCTCAACACACTTCAAGTGGCCAATTGCATTTGCAACAATCAGTGGAGATGGCCTCGTGAGCTTGAGTTCGTTGAAGACCTTAATACGTGCTTGCCAAATCATGAGAGACGGGACTTGATTTTGTGGAACAACAATGATACTTTCTCGAATTGCAACACTTGGAATGCTATCCGAGGTCCAAGTGTGGAAACGAAGTGGACTAATCTTGTTTGGAACAAAATTGCTATCCCAAGACAAAGCTTTTGTACTTGGTTAACTTGTCTCAATATATTACCTACCTTATCCAGGTTACTTGAATGGGGTGTAGTCAATGAAGCTAAATATATTTTCTGTCCTATGGGTCAAGATTGCAGGGACCACTTATTTTTTCAATGTTCTTTCACCAAGAGGATTTGGCAAAACTGTGCTAGACGTTTAAGATGTGGCAATCTTGGAGCTGATTGGGACACTATTGTGGACAAACTGGCTAGAAGGAGCCGTAAAAGGGGACTGAATGCGGATCTAATCAAAGTGGTGCTTTGTGCTTGTGTATACTATGTGTGGATTGAATGAAACAATATAATTTATAATTCATCTGCGAATACTAAAGAACAAATCATTGGTAAAATTCTTTTGGATGTTAGAGGGAAAATATGTTTACACCACAATTATTGTAATAGTTTAGAAAATAGTATCATTTGTATAGAATGGTGTATCAGCTTGAGCTGAGCATTTGTTCTTATTTGTGAAGTGGAATGAAATGACGTTCTTGCATAGCAAAAAAAAAAAAAAAAAATCATGAGAAGTTGTAACAGATTTGATGTGGACGAATAGGTATAAAGCCGAAACAAGTTGTGACGACTTACTGCTAGGAGTATTCGTGAGATTAAGAAACAGACTTCAATCAAACCCACACATTACTATACATGGCTATTTTAGAGATTTAGGCAGATGCCCAAAATGCTTAACTTAACCATTAATAAGCATGGCAATTATTAAGCTTAATTATTTCAAATGCTTGTAATTGTATCTCCTGGACGTGAATCGCGTTGTCCATATGCTCATTATTGGAGGCCGGTGGATACGTCTAAATTCTTCTTGTGTAGTGAATCAAAATCATGCAAAGGATGGTAGGGGCCCATTGGCCGTCCCATATGATTCTTGGTACTACAATGAGTCATTATATGGGTTTTTTTTTTTTTTTTTGGGTAAAGTTCTATGGGGTTGGAACACGTTATTTTCTAGTCAAGCATATCTATCATCAATGTACTTTGTATATCCATAAGAAGCAATTGTCGGTTCATTACAAACACCCATTTCTGAAGTATTTCTCAATTTGGATATGAAATTATTGATTGCTTCTCAAAATTTCTCAAAACACTTTCATGTACAAGAGGACAATCTAAATAATAGTTTAGATATTTTATTAGTGGGATTTAGTAATTTTGAAAATTAATAATTTATGAGAGCTTATAAAATGTTTGTAAGATAAAAAATAAAAATATTTTAGTCATATGTTAAAGTATTTTATTAGATAACGCAATTTCAAGTGTGGATCCTTCTCTGATGCTAACACCAGAATGCAAACATTTAAGGAGAAGATCTTCTTATTAAAAAGATTTTTTTTTTTTTTTTTTTAATGCTATTCACCTACCTCTCTGATCAATCCGGCAACAATTCTAATAACTCCGTATATATCATTCATTATCAAAGTGAAAGTGAGAAATGTCGCCCTGACCAAGGTGAATCCACCCCTGAAACTAGCATTAGGATACAAAATGTTCAAAAGAAAATTCTCCCAATGCGTCCATCATTCAAAAATGATTATTTAATAGTGATGTTGACCTTATATGGGCGTGGGACCCATACACCGAAGAAAGATGAAAATTTGGAGACTCTCTAACTTTCTAGCTAGGGATAACTTTTTTTTTTTGGATTAATCTGGAGAAATATCATCACTCAACCACCTTACGAGATATAGACCAAATTAGTCACCTCCTACTGATATCAGATGGGACAACCGGTGTCCCCTCATTGGCCTAACGATGTGAACTAAAATGCCCAAGATAACTTGGTTAGTGATAATGGGGAATAAGACATTTAGGTCCCTAACCTTTTAGTATTGGGACACATAGGTCCCTGAGTTTTTAAAAGTCTCTTGGGAGGTCCTTGACCAAAGGATAATTTGGTTTTTTTCTAAAATAATTGAATAGAATAAATAAAATAATTGTAAACTAATTTCATAAATTTAATATATTATACACCTACCCCAAAAAATAAAAAATATTCCAAAAATATAATAAATTACAAACTCATCCCATCACCACCACCACCATACTCAAACCCACAACTTCACCATTAATACCACCAAGTCCACCACACACCACACTCCATTAACATCACCATCACCACCACTACATACATTTGACATACTTATATATGAACTCCAATCCAACCATTAACATCACTACCACTATACCACATGCCTATCACAAACCCCACCAACACCAACTCTACAATCACAACCACCATCAACTCCACCTCTTCAACCAAAAAAAAAACCCAACTCTATTGTCAACCACAACATAAATCCGACCACCAACAATAACTCCACCATCAACTACACATTAGTAACCCCCAAAAAAATCACATCCCCACTCTCCACCCTCTCAACCTGTCTCAACTCAACCCCTAACCCGCTACAACCCCACCCACAACAAACCATTTTTTTTTTGGTTTAAGGTGTGTATAAATTAGTTTTTCTTTTTGTTTAAGGTGTGTATAGATTAGTTTGTATATACATATGGTGTATGGTGGAGTTGGTGATAAAGTTGTGGGTTTGTTAATATGGTGTACTATTAGCGGGAGTGATGGTGGTGGTGGTGGTGGGTTGGAGTTGTTAAAATGAGTTTGTAATTTGTTGGTTTTTTGGGATTATGTTTTTAATTATTTTAGGTTTTTGTATAATTTATTAAATTTATGAGGATAGTTTTAAATTAATATTTTTTTTATTTAATTATTTTAAAAAGACCAAATTAGCCTTTGGTCAAGGACCTCTTAAGAGATTTTTAAAAACTCAGGGACCTATGTGTCCCAATACTAAAAGGTTAAAGTGAAAGTGAGAAATGTCACCCTAACCAAGGTGAATCCACCCCTGAAACTAGCATTAGGATACAAAACGTTCAAAAGAAAATTCTTCCAATACGTCCATCATTCAAAAATAATTATTTAATAGTGATGTGGACCTTATATGGGCGTGGGACCCATACACTGAAGAAAGATGAAAATTTTGGAGACTCTCTAACTTTCTAGGGATAACTTTTTTTTTTTGGATTAATCTGGAGAAATATCCTAACTCAACCACCTCACGAGATATAGACCAAATTAGCTACCTCCTACTGATATCAGATAGGACAACCGGTATCCCCTTATTGGCCTAACGATGTGAACTAAAACGCCCAAGATAACTTGGTTAGTGATAATGTTAATATTTTTAAGATATAGCTCTTGGGTCAAATTGTCTTACTTATGATCAATACGAATTTTATGTTTTGATTTATCTAGTCTTTATAATTCCAAGTGTGCATTCGCCCCTGCCCCTATCATTAGGACACAAACTTTTAATGGGTAGCTTGGTTAGTGAAAACGCTATACTATTAAGACGTAGCTTTTATGTTCACATGATCTCTACTGTGATCAACATGCACTTTATGTTTGGATTTACCATGCTTGTGGTTTTGTTTACAACTATTATATCTGGATTAATGCATATATGGAGAGGACTACAAATTAGAGAACCGGAATTAGTCACATATATTTAATTATATCTTTAATCTTCTTTCGAAATATTAAACATTGATTAATCAAAGAAAGATTCTAGAATTATTTGTAAAGTCTCTGATCTTTGGTCTGATGTTTGCCAAGAGCTCACTATCAATCGAAAAATTCCAATATATATCTTAATTGAATTATATATATTGATAGATAAATTAAGTTGAACTCTATATACATTGATTTATTGATCTAAGAAAAATGTTTGGTCACAAACTCTGACAAGTCCAGCAAGTCATCAAAGAATCACGTGATTCAGAGAAACATAAATTTTCCATCTCCACAGATCTTGAGCTGAATAATCAAAGCATACCAGTTAAACAAGTACATTTATTTTCTTAAATTCTTTGTCGAACGTGGAATGCGGTTTGAATAGTAAGTTGCAAGTTCACGCAAGCAATTACGGGAGACAAAACCCAACAAAAAATTACGGTAAATTCTTTCTCGTCTTTGTTGTGTTCCTTTCGACATCGTTGAACGTTGAAGTTGACTTTTCTTTCTTCTTTATTAATTCTTTTTGGTTAGGATCCATTGCTCTCACTGATCACACTCTATAAATAGCTCGTCATATGGCGTCAACTTCATTCTTGGACTAACAATATCATACATACACAAACCTACACACATTCTTACAGAGAAAATAGTGCACAAGCACACATGGGGTACGAGAGTGCGAACCAGCAACTATTGTCTAAGATGGCTATCAGCGATCAACATGGAGAAAACTCTCCTTATTTTGATGGATGGAAAGCATATGATAATGATCCTTTCCATCCTACTAAAAACCCTAATGGCGTTATCCAAATGGGCCTTGCAGAAAATCAGGTATATATTCTCTAGTAACACTTGAACACCAAGTTCTATTCATTTTTAGGACAGAAATGTCAATAAGACACGTAAATCGGGAAATATTCTACACAACCGAATATCACCATAATTTTTTTTTGGCTAGGACATTAAGAGATTTCATTCAATGTCAAAAACCTTGTAACAAAAAAAACAAAAACCTACACAAAATTCTGCAACTATTCAAGAATTGCACTAATTTTTCAAAAAGTACAAATGGCTCGATTACTATAGGTATTCTTAAATTTACTACCCGAGAGCATTTTCAATCTAACTGTCTCTTCAATCTTAGCAACATCACCATAATTTTACACTCAAGTTTAGTTTTAAAAAATAATAACTTTTTATATATGCATGCATGCAGCTCTCCTTCGACTTAATTGAGGAATGGGTGAAGAAAAATCCAAGAGCCTCCATTTGCACAGCTGAAGGAGCTCACATGTTCAAGGACATAGCTAACTTTCAAGATTATCATGGCTTGCCTCAATTTAGAAAAGTAAGACGACGTGGTCATGGAACAATTTTCTTTTTGTAAATTGCTAATTATGGCATTTCCACTAATACATTTCTTTATTTGTTCTCTTCTAGGCTGTGGCAAGTTTCATGGGAAAAGTGAGAGGTGGTAGGGTTAAGTTTGATCCAGATCGTATAGTAATGGCTGGAGGAGCTACAGGGGCCAGCGAGACGGTCATGTTCTGTTTGGCTGATCCCGGCGATGCTTTTCTGGTCCCTTCACCTTACTATCCAGCGTATGAACTTCCTTCTTAATTACTCTTCTACTTTCTATTTCTTAGTTTTGATGGATCTCAGCACGACCATGCGTGCATGGTAATTGTAAGTATAATGCAAAAGACTTAAGACATACGGATACGGTAATGCTAAAAACGTACGTACTCTATATATACCGAGATGAGTCAATAAGTCATGCATGATATGACCAATAGTTTCCAACTTGGATCCTATAATATTCAATAATATTAAATTAATGTATCAGGAGAACGTTTGAACTATATCCACTTGAGAGGATGCAAGACATGATCAGTCAACCACAGATTTGAATTGACGCAAAGAAAAAAGCCATAGTTTTGACTACACCAACTAAATTTAGATTTTGTGTTTTTCTCACTGGACCCTACCACACGGCAAATTCCGACAGTTGACCGTACTGCGATGGCGAAAAACCAAAAAGGTCGAAATGATATTCAACACGCTGGTGGAATATTTTTTCTTTCTATCCCCACTCTTACAAAATTCGAACCTTAATCTTTCAACTGTCAGAAAGAATAACCAATCATTAAGCTATTCCTGAATCTCAACACACTGGTACATGTTGGACAAGTAAATTTTCAGCTCATAGGTTCTTAAAAACGTACCACAAAGCCTTTGGTCCAGTGGTATATTGTTCTTTGTGAGTGCGAGAGATTATGAGATCAATATTTGCATATAATATTTTTTAATATATGTTGTACGGTTTACACCTCACATTGAAAAAAAAAAATGGTAACAATTGTCCAACCCACAAGCTGCATATTTTGTTTACATCAAGACCACGCGGTCACACCATATTAACACCTATGCAATAATATGTATATTAGTTTTACCATTTGACTCATGTTCATGTATATTTGATCAAAGTTTACTGTTATTACCTGTAAATTCTATCAACGATTGGTGTTTGTGTAGATTTAGTACTAGAATAGTAATTGAAAATTGATTAAAACAAATTTACTTAGAGTTTTTGTCATTGATTGATGCAGATTTAATAGGGATTTGAAATGGAGAACTGGGGTGGAGCTACTTCCAGTACACTGCACGAGCTCGAACAATTTTCAAATAACCAAAGAAGCACTCGAAGAGGCATATGAAAATGCCCAGAAAAGCAACATCAAAGTAAAAGGGTTGATTATAACAAATCCATCAAATCCATTAGGCACCACTTTGGATAAAGAAACACTGAAAAACCTAGTAAGCTTCATCAATCAAAAGCGCATACACCTAGTCTGTGATGAAGTATATGCAGGCACCATTTTCAGCTCACAAAATTTCATATCTCTCTCTGAGGTCATTGAAGAAGTGGAATGTGATCATAATCTTATTCACATACTTTACAGTTTGTCAAAGGATATGGGGCTTCCTGGCTTTAGGGTAGGTATCGTGTATTCTTACAATGATGTAGTCGTCAACTGTAGCCGGAAAATGTCAAGCTTTGGTCTAGTGTCTTCACAAACACAATATTTACTTGCCTCAATGCTATCAGACGAAGAATTTGTTGAAAATTTTCTTCTGGAAAGCTCAAAGAGGCTTGGAAACAGGCACAAAACTTTCACCAAAGGGCTTGAAGAAGTCGGCATAACATGTTTAAAGAGCAATGCAGGTCTCTTCTGTTGGATGGATTTGCGCCAGCTACTCAAAGGACCAACATTTGATGCTGAAATGGCCCTATGGCGTGTGATAATTAATGATGTAAAGCTCAATGTCTCACCAGGATCTTCTTTTAATGGCATGGAGCCTGGTTGGTTCAGGGTTTGCTTTGCAAATATGGATGATGAGACAGTAGAGATTGCACTTGAAAGGATTAGGATGTTTGTGGGCAAGGCCAGGGAGGAAGAGGCACCGGTGAAGAAGAAGAGATGGCAAGAGAATCTTCGGCCGCTTAGCTCTTCATCAAGAATATATGATGAAAGTGTGTTGTTGCCCCATATGATGTCTCCTCATTCTCCAATTCCCCATTCACCACTTGTTCGAGCTACAACTTGAATAAATTATAGTCTCTGTCTTTTATGGCTTTTTAGGAAGAATTTTGGAGAATTCTTTCAAGTTAAAATAAGAGTCTGTAAATCAGTCTTGTTAAGCATTAGCTAGAAAGAAAAACAATTTTTAGGCCATTTTCAAATAAAAATGATATTGATTTTCTTTTTTCATTTTTAGAATGAATTCAAGGGGATATATATGGGAAAAGGGAAGAATATTAAACATCTATAATGTATTTGTAGACTATTGCTAATGAGAACAAATTAAAGTTGTTTAGTTTTACTTAGAACACGTTATATTGTATGTTGTAGCACTAATTCAAACAAAGACCAACTGCTTATTATAATTAATTTCTTGTTTATTATATTTCAAAATTCTCTACCAGAATGCACGAGATGGACCACGAAGAGAACGAGGAATCTCCACCAATTGTCATACATGATAGCACTTGACTAAAGAAGGTTTTATAGCATGTTTTGCTGATTTGTGATTTGATAAAATAACATTTCCAAGATTAGGGGCAGAAGAAAAAAAGATGGAAAAATGAATAAGAATTTTTATGGATATATGCGTTATCAATATCTGATTCGATCCTCGCATAAAGCAATTTTAACTTGAAGTTCAAAAAATTAATTATTTTCCCAATATTAGGGGTAGAAGGCAAAAAGATGGAAAAAAATCAATAAGTCTTTTATGGATTGCATTATCAATATTGATTCGATCCTTGCATAGATCAATGTAAATTTGAAATTCAGAAAATTAATTATTTGCCAAAAATTGCAAATATTCATGCACCAAAGCAAAGTAAGTAGCTAATTCACATATATTAGTTTCAGATGTCCTGCTCGAATTATTGTGTTGAAAAGAAAAATTAACCCATTAGTAAATGAGTCTATTGCACACAAGAATCGCGGTAGAATTCTTGGCTCCAAAGATACAAAATATATGACTAAAAAGGGTACAAATTAAGCAAGTTACCATTTTTGAAGTTTTTGACATCTGATAGGTGTCACTATCACAAAAGTAAGTAAATATAATTGAAAAAAAAAATTAGTAGGAAAATAGAAATCTGATAGGAATGATGTTAACATTGAAAATGAAGAGATTTGAATCAGTTATAAATATAATTAATTAAAGAGAATTGAATGGAAAAAATAATCTGATTATGATTAAATATTTACATATGCAATAGTTATTATTAAAGTAAAAGGAAGTGATGGTCTTGAACAAAGTCTATTAAGGCAACATAGTAATGATTGACCAAGGAGTAAAGACATAATCAAGACACATAATTAAATTAACTTGCAAGAAGTAAACTTTTGGAGCTGCGATGCAAATTTTTGGAAATATAAAAACTTGTAAGCTATAAGTGAGTGTTTGTAAGGAATGTGATATAAGGTATAGAGCATGGCTTTTACTACAAGGTTTATGCAAAGACTAGAAATGCTTATGATAAGAGATACTCTCATGTGGTCAATACAATTACATAAATTTTTTAAAATAGCCTAAAATTTGAAGGACGACATTTACAGTCTTATAGATATGGTGGCAATTTACATATATGTATCACATGCATGATAGTGATTTTAAATTGAAGTTCTCGAATGACTTAAAAGCCTTGAAGCATGAAACTTACAATCTTGGAAGTTTAGGTTTGGCTACTCACTTTCCATGTTAAAAGAGCCTTTTATAAGACCTGAAAGATATATAGCCTTGAAAATAGTTTTTTGTGTACATATTGGAGTATCAGCTTTCCATATGCGGGTGCCATTTTTTTGTAATATTTTTTGAAGTGGAATGAAATGCTTTACTTGTCTAACAAAAAATACACCATACCTTTTCCTTTTCCTTTTTCTTTTGGATAGCGCTTAGCAAGACAAAGTTATAGACTATTTATTTTATCTTGAAAGAATACATTACAATTTTTCCTAAGTGAGAGATTAAAAATGATTTGTAGGGCTTTTCAAATGTGGTACAAGAGGCTATATCGATGTTGTAACCATAGAATAATTAACGATAGCTGAAGATTACAACAAATAAATTTTTAATTTGAACATGTAATAGTCGTTGGATATTAGGGAGCTAAAAAGAGATAACTAAGAACTGCAAAGCTTAATAGAGCTGGAAATAGCCTGTAATTGATGAACGTTTGGATTACAATGAAGGAAAAGTAACAGAGCTATTAAACTGTAAAGAAAAAAAAGAAGATGACAATAAAGAAAGACAAAAGAAATGAATACAAAGGAAGATTCTTGCTTGATGACTATTCTCTTCTAACACACTTTTATATAGGCTCAGTATATCACATTTTTTGTACCTAGTTAGCATGTGGTTTCAACTAATTTTCCACGTAATGCTTCTTTTATATTTGCATTAGTAACAATAACATTACCTCCCCCATTTAAAAGAACCTTGAAGACAAGGTTCAAGCTGGAAAATTCACCAATGACTTCTTGACCATCGAGCCATATTGTTGCTTCAAGAAAAAATTATCCTATTGGACCAAGACTGGCTTCTGGACCCGAGCATTTTGAACCAATTCTTTGCAAAACAAAATAACTGCAGGATGTAACTTAGGCATATCAAGTGAGAGGGGCAAGATCACTTGGTGGAACAATATATCTTCATTATCCACAACTTCTTTCAATAAGGAAACGTGAAAAGTTCGATGAAGTTTAGCTTCAGGGGGCAAGGTTAAACAATATGCAACGGGTCCAATGCGAGCTGTAACTTGAAACAGACCAAAAAATGTCCTGCCCAACTTGTTATTGTCGTGTCCACGTAAAGAGACATGTCTATGAAGCTCGATACTAGGCGCCCCCACCACCAGCAATCAAGAACTTTTTGTCCACCAAACACCACACGATACACAATCTTCTGATATCCTCACTCCCTGTAATCTTCACAATCTTTCCACCATCCCCTAGCGAAACCTCCTCAAACAAATCAGCGTCAGCCAACTTCTCAGCTCTGAAATGCTCAATATTTACAATAAGCAAACAGTTCAAAGTCTGGGTAATAAACTCTATTTCATCCCTCTCTACATCCTTAATCACCAAGATTTTAGCTTTAGCTAAATAATGCAATGTCAAATATGTCATCACAACCTGCAAAATACTCTTCTGAATCAACAACAGATTACACCTAGTCGCCTTAATTTTCTTAATAATACTTAATATATGGTTCATCTCTTTCTTCAAAATCCTATCCATTTGAGAATAAATTGAGACAAATAGGACAAGGACCCAATCACCAATTTTGAATTCATGCTCTGTTCTATGCTTATCAGCCTGCGCCTTCATTCGTTGTTCAGCACGGTGCAAATTAGATTTTAATTGTAGCTCAGCAATTTCAAGCACATTTTGGGCAACTTATCATATTGGGCTGCTGGTTCACTGCTCGTTACATTACCCCTTGATGCGAAGGGAACTTTGTCCTCAAGGTTCAACCCCAGATAAGAGTCAACAAATTCCTGCTCATCCAACCATATTGCTTCTTTGATAGGGTATTCCCCCTCAATAGGACCAAAACGCTTTTGATATTTCTCAGAAAGTTCCAAAACAACTTCCCTTGCCAATTCTCTATGCTCCTGGCTTCCCAATTGATTTACAAAGGAACGGTCAGCCATTGGGTTCTTGAACAGTCCCGTTACAAACTTTACCTGCAATATTCTTCTCACAACATCATCAATTCTGCTCATAGGGACGATATTCTTCTTCACCAACGAAGTCAGCTTATCTATAAATCCAGGAAAATTCTCAGGAAGCATGACCATGCCAATTCCAGCATGTATTGCAGTTTGAACGCAATATGTATAATTTGCACGAGGGGGCGATGTGATCTGATCAATACCTCCTGAATCTGATATGACAAAGCCTTTAAAATCGAGCTTTTGCTTGAGGAAGCCAGTGATGAGATCATAATTGGCATGCGTCTTCTCCCCATTCCAACTCGAGTAGGATATCAACACTATTGAAACACCTTTTCTTATAGAGTCAAGATATGCAAGCATGTGGATGCTGAGCAATCCATTGAAATCAATATAGTGTTGCTGCGATCGATACCATTGACTGTGCCACCGTCCCCAACGTAGTGCTTTGCGCATGCTGCAACTTTCATCCTTCCATTCATATAGGGAGAATTCTTTATATAGTTAGGAGGAATATCCCCTTGTAAACTAGGTATGATCTCAGTCATAGCTCGAACAATATTATGATTTTCGCTATAGCTCTCATAACAACGACCCCATCTGGGATCGCTGCAAACCGCTATACATGGAGCAAAAGTATATTGGATTCCTGTAGCTCTAACTTCAAGAGCAGTTGCACGCCAAGCATACAAACTCCTAGTTCTTTTACTTTTTGACCTAAAAAGATTCTTTTCTGCTCGATTTTCACGTCCCTTTCTCTCTTCCGGTGAATCAGCAAGAGCCAATGCAGCCAAATAATATGTTGTTAAATCTTGTTCCTTATCACTATAGAATTTCATTGCATTCCAATTAGCTATATTCCAATAAGGTATGTGAGCAAATAGCTTAATCCAAGACTTTACCCAATCTCCCACTTCAAGTGCACCCAACGTCTCTTTGGATCTACCAATTTGAGCAAACCCAAAAATCATTGCATTCCAAGAAGCCACAGCTCTCATAGGAATTTCATCGAATAGTCGATGCGCATCTTCACCCTTGTCAAAGAAAACATACAAATAAGTAGAGCCAGATTCACACTGACATTAGTAAATGAATATGTATATCTCACTCCACTGGAAAATCCTGTCCTCTGAAATCGTATGTCCTGCGAATAAGAAGATAAAGAACTTTGTTTTATTTCCTTGCTTCAGAGTTTATCGACTGATCTTTCTGCTCGATCTCTTGCCTCGATATGAGGCTTCTTCGCCATCACTTTCCCGAAAGCACGTTGGCAGGCCTCTACAGTTTCCCTTTCAACAACAGCACGTTCAGCCTTAATCCTAGCCTCCCAGGCCTCCACAAATGCCTTCTCCAATCTTTCTCTGGCCTCTGCCATTGCTCTTTGTCGTACTTCAGCATTAGCTCTCTCAATAGTAGCTCTTTCTGCTCTTTCACGGGCCTCAACAGATGTCCAGGAATCACCATGAGTGGTCGTCGTCATTGTAGAAGAAGTGGATGAAAGGGCATTACATGCCACGAATTTCTCCGGGAGGAGCTGCAACTGATCGAGTTTTCCATCAATCCTCGTGAGCTTAGAAGCGAGATCGCCAAGTGTTTTGTTGAAAGTTGTCGGGCTTTCGAGTATTCTGTGTTGTAGTTTGCAGAAGTTTTGTTACCCCGTTATCTATGGCGTTGAGTCCGGTACTTTCGGTCATGGAGTTAATGAAAGCACCAATGTAATATTCGTTGGATATTAGGGAGCTAAAAAGAGAGAAATAAGAACTGCAAAGCTTAATAGAGCTGGAAATAACTTGTAATTGATGAACTTTTGGATTACAATGAAGGAAAAGTAACAGAGCTATTAAACTGTAAAGAAAAGGAAGAAGATGACAATAAAAAAAGACAAAAGAAATGAATACAAAGGAAGGTTCTTGCTTGATGACTATTCTCTTCTAACACACTTTTATATAGGCTCAATATATCACATTTTTTGTACTTAGCTAGCATGTGGTTTCAACTAATTTACCACGTCCATTATGTTTGCATTAATAACCATAACATTACCCCTCCATTTAAAAGAATTTTGCCCTTAAGATTAAAGTTGGAAAATTCACCAATCACTTCTTGACTATCGAGCCATATTGTTGCTTCAAGAAAAAATTATCCCATTGGACCAAGACTGGCTTCTGACCCTGGCATTTTAAACCAATTCTCTGCGGAACAATATAGCAGCGGGATGTAACTTAGGCATATCAATAGGCTTGTGAACATGTCAATTACTTGCGATTTTTGATAAAATTAAAATTGTAATCCTTTAACAAACCGAAAACTGAAACAGAAATCAAAAGCGAAACTGACGGAGTAAAAAAATTCATATCTAAAATCACAACTGACTGGTTTTTAAAAATTCGCGGATAATCGAAACCGAAATCGATTACTTAAAAAAATCAATTTAAATAGAAAAAAAGTCAAAATTTATGAAAAAAAATATTAATTTAAATATAAAAAAATGTAAAAATATAATAAATCACAATCTATACATATTAAATAATAAAATTAAAAATAAAATAAAAGATGACCATTTACACAAAACCTAGGCATCCAAAATTCAATCACACAAACATACACGAAATCAGAAGCACATGACAAAAAGGAAAATCAGAAGCACACACCCACAAAAAAATCATACATACACACTTTCAGATCCACATACACACAAGCATTCAGATCCAACACATATATGATCGCACACGAACCAAACCCAAGCAGCCAGTTGAGGGGTGAGGTTGAGTCTTCGTCGTGGGGTAGGCGGGGCTTGTTGGGCTGCATCGAGCAGGCGTTGGGTGGGGGGTTTGGGCTACGTCGAGCAACGGTAATGGGAGCTTTGGGTTGTGTCGGGCACCAACAGTGGGTAGAAGCTTGGAAAAATGAAGCTTTTTTAAGTTGTGCGTTTTTTTGGGTGAAAGAATTATAAATAAAGAAGAAGAGGAGTGGAGAGGGAAATGATTAGGTTTTAGAATTAGGGTGGACTGATGGGGTTGGTGAAAAATAAAAAAAAGAGAGTTGAAATGTTGGAGAAATAGAAAGATAAGGAAATGAACGGAAAAAGTATGAGTGTAAAGTAAGAGAGAGAAAGAAAAGGTTGGGAGAAATGATTAAGAAAGAGAAAGTGTTATGTAAAATATATTATATTATATTATGTATGTATGAAAGAAAGGGAATAATATTTATTTTATATATTTATATTTATATATATATATAATCGGTTTTTGGGTTTTAATTTTTTTTAAAGCTAAAAATTAAATCTATCGGTTTACCCGTCGGTTATAACTTATAAAACCCAAAATCTAATGGATTCCCCATTTGTTTTTGTTTTCGATTTTTTATCGGATGAATACCTGTCGATTTCGGGTGAAACGGTTCCCCGTTGCCATCCCTACATATCAGGTGAGGGGGAAAGATCACTTGGTGGAGCAATATATCTTCATTATCTACAGCTTCTTTCCATAAGGAAACGTGAAAAGTTTGATGAAGTTTAGCTTCAGAGGGCAAGGTTAAACAATACACAACGGGTCCAATGCGAGTTGTAACTTGAAACAGACCAAAAAATATTATGCCCAACTTGTTATTGTCATGTCCACGTAAAGAGACCTGCCTATAAAGCTCAATACTGGGCGTCCTACTACTAGAAATCAAGAACTTTTTGTCCGCAAAACACCACACGATACACAATTTTTTGATATTTTCACTCCCTGTAATCTTCACAATCTTTCCACCATCCCCAAGCGAAACCTTCTCAAACAAATTAGCGTCAGCCAATTTCTTCGCCCTGAAATGCTCAATATTTATAATAAGCAAACAGTTCAAAATCTGGGTAATAAACTCTATCTCATCCCTCTCTACATCCTTAATCACCAAGATCTTAGCTTTAGCTAAATAATTGTTGGGTGTTAGTGGCCTGAAAAGCTTATAATCTTTATTTTGATAATAACAAAACATCTTAATTGTGATTTAGAATTCCTATTTGAATATTGGGTAAGTTATTCAATCCATCAACACAAGATTGTAAAGCAAGCCCACTCCAACATGAAGTCATTCAATTGGATTAATTGTATCAAAGCCCAAAAGGTATTCTTATATCTTGTCTCATTCAAATGAAGTCTCTCATGAGGAATCAAGTTATGAAGACCCGAAGAAATGAAGTTGAAGACTCGATGGTAAAAAAGGAGTTACAAGGAAGGAGACATGGCGACATAAGGGGTACCGGCTAATAAAATGTTGTTTGCCTAAATATGACTTGTGTAACTCATGATCTCTCCAAAAGGTTTTTCATAAAATTCTTATTTGAAAAATATCATTTGAAAATATATTTTCAAAAGGTCATTACAAACTTATTTCTGAAAAATAAAACTTTTTGGATTTCAAACATTTGTGGTATGAAAATTGTTCTATATCTTTTTAAAGAGTTTTTGAAAATGTTTTATGTTAAAAATGCTAGAAAGACTTTTTTATAAGTGTCCTCAAAAGTGCCTAAATGCTTTATTATTTAACAAATTGTTTTGGGGCTCAAAAAGGTCACTTTTCAGCATTTTAATCATCCGGGCGTTACTAGCTTCATCTGGTCGACCAGATGAAGGCCACAATGCCTGATAGAGAGCTCTGGTCCGGGCGTTACTTGCCCCATCCGATCGACCAGATGAAGGGCTCAGCGACCGGATGACTTAACGGGAAAATCTGAGATTTTTGCATTATATCTGTTTTGTGTCTAACTTTTTCCTCTTTTTAAGCCATGCTCTCTCACCATCTCAAACACCTCTCTAAGCCTTAATCTTCAGATTTCTAAGCTAATTCAAAGAGCTTTTCATAGCATTTTCATTGAGAAATCTTGAGCTATCATTTTCATAACTTTGAGCATTCAAAGTTTTCTTCAATTGTAATATCAAACTCAAATAGGGGTTGCAATTGTCATTACCACACAATCTTTGTAATATACTCTTTCACATAGATTGAGAAAATCATTGTGAGAATAAGTATTGTAATCCTTTGTGGACTCAAAGGAAGAGAAGATAGTAGGTTAAGCTTCACCTACACTTAAAAGAGCTTGTGTAACTCTTGTGGATTCAAGAGTAATTGTAGTTGATTTTTGCTTCTCTAACATTTGAAGAACTATCTTAGTGAAGAGTTGTTAAATCCTAAGGGAAGGAAAGACCTTATATGGTGGACTAGGCCTCCGGGAGTGTGATCCACTTAAAAATTATTGTGTTTGATTTCTCTTACTCTACTCTCTTTATTTTCAAGTCATTTACCTTCGTGTGAATATTGCTCATATTAATTGCTTGATAATTGTTGAGTTATCTATTTGGAATTTATTTTTGAAGTTCTAATTGCTTATCTAGTGTTATATACTTGTGTGCTCACTAAGTGTTTGTTAAATTGCCTACAAGAACTTCTAGAGTATTATCATCTTTCACTAAACATTATTTCCTCATCAAGAATTTTTTAAATTGCTTAACCTTGCGTAACAACCTAATTCACCCCCCTCTTAGGTTATCTAGGATCAACAATTGGTATCAAGAGCTAGTACTCTACATATAGCTAAACATCTAGTACAGGATCCCTATGGCAAACTCATTAATGTCTAATATAGTTGAAGGACAATCTTCCTCTAGACCACTATTGTTTAATGGAACAAACTATTCTTTTTGAAAAACTGGGATGATAATCTATATTCTAGCAAATGACATAAGAGTTTGGAATGTGATAAAAAATGGACCAACCAATCCTACTCTAACTAAAAAGGAATGAGAATAAATCATCACTGTCCCTAAACTGGAAAAAGACTATAATGATGATGATTTCAAAATGTGTGAAAGAAACTATAAAGCCATGAACATGTTATATCTTGCTTTAGATTCAAATGAGTTCAATAAAATTTTCGGAAGCAAAAGTGCAAAAGAAATTTGGGATCAATTAGGAGTCACATATGAGGGAACTAACCAAGTTAAAGAAACTAGAATAAACATGCTTGTTCATAAATATGAAATGTTCAAAATGTCATTTGATGAAAATATTGAACAAATGTTCTATAGATTTACCGATATTGTTAATGCTCTAAAATCTCTTGGAAAAGAGTATTCTAACGAAGAATTGGTAGGAAAAGTTCTTCGAAGCTTAACCGAGCCATGGGAAGCTAAAGTAATGGCTATTGAGGAAGTTAGAGACCTCAAAACTCTCACTCTTAATGAACTTATGGGATCTCTTATGAGCCATGAGTTGAAGAAGAAGGATCGAGAAGAAGAAAAAAGAAATAACAAGAAGTCACTTGCACTTCTTGCATTAAAGGCTTACTCAAGTGATGAAGATGAAGAAAACAAAGAAGATAATGATGAGATAACTCTTCTTACAAGGAACTTTAAGAAATTTCTCAAATTCAAAAAGGTAAGCAAAGCTCCTTACAATAAGTTTATGAACAAAGGGAGATACAAACCAAAAGAAGAAGGAAGATGTTTCAATCAAAACCAAGGGAGGAAAAGCTTTGAAGGCAACATAAGTCGATGACGATGCATCAACATGTGAAGAAAGCGAAAATGAAGAAGTGACAAACATCATTTATCTTATGACAAAAGAGGATGATGATGTTACCCTAAGGATGAAGTATGAAGGAAATTGGGTCATTGATAGTGGATGTTCAAGACATATGACCGGTGATCCATCTCTTTTCTATGAGCCTATAAAAAATTATAAAGGTTTTGTAAGCTTTGGAAATAATGAGAAATGTAAAATTATTGGTAAAGGTAGCATTGGAAATAAAAATAATATATCTATTCATGATGTGCTACTTGTGAAAGGATTGCAACATAATTTGCTTAATGTAAATCAACTATGTGATAATGATTATCTAGTTGAATTTAAATCATCATGTTGCATCGTTTTTGACAAAATGAAAAATGTGTTGTTTATTGCAAATAGACATGCAAATGTCTATATCATTGACTTTGAAAGTATATCATGCCAAAATATCAATTGTTTAATCACAACAAATGAAAGTTCTTGGTTATGGCATAGAAGATTAGGCCATATTAGTATGGATCTACTTGGTAAATTCTCTTGAAAGGATCTTGTAAGAGGTCTTCTTAAGACCAAGTTTGAAAAAGATCATTTATGTGATGCATGTCAATTTGGAAAACAACATAAAACATCCTTCAAAACCATTAGCCATGTGACCACATCAAAAGCTTTACAAAAACTTCATATGAACCTTTTTGGACCAATGGATGTAATAAGTCTAGGATAATCTAGATATGTTTTTGTTATTGTTGATGACTATACTAGATACACATGGGTCATGTTTCTCGCTTTCAAAAGTGATGCATTCAATGAATTTGCAAAATTCTGTAAAAGAGTGCAAAATGAGAAAGGATACTACATTACATGCATTCATAGTGACCAAGGCACGGAATTTATAAATGCATCTTTTGTGGAATTATGTGAACAAAATGGCATTGAGTATAACTTTTCGCCTCCTAGAACTTCTCAACAAAATGGGGTTGTTGAAAGGAAAAACCGAACTCTACAAGAAATGGCAAAAATAATGTTGAAAGAAAACAACTTGCTTACATATTTTTGGGGAGAAGCTTTTAATATGGCTTGCTATGTTCTAAATAGAGTTTTAATTAGACATTCTCTCAAGAAAACTCCATATGAACTATGGAAAGGACGTACTCTAAATATTTCACATTTTAAAGTTTTTAGATGTAAATGCTTCATCTTAAATAATAAAGATCATCTTAGTAAGTTTGATTCAAAATCCAACAAAGGTATTTTGTTTGGTTATTCTTCTAGAAGCAAGGCATATCGAGTTTACAATAAAAGAACCTCGGTAATTGAGGAATCTATGCATATTAATTTTGATGAAACTAACCATTTTATGTCAAGAAAAGATGAAGATGATGATGTAAGCATTCAACAAGTTGAAGAATAAGGTCAACCTATTCCGACAAGTGAAGAAGGCAATACATTTACAAGCAATCAAATTGATACTCCAATAAAGGAAGAACAACCAACTTTAAATGATCAAATCATATCAACAAATCAAGATCTTCCAAAATGTTGGAAATTTGTCAAAAATCATCCAAATGATCAAATCTTTGGAGATCCATCACAAGGTGTCAGAACTTGTTCCAATCTAAATACTTTTTGTAAACATGTTGCTTTTATATCTCAAATTAACCTAAGAATATAAAAGAATCATTATTGGATGATGATTGGATTATTGCTATGCAAGAAGAGCTTAATCAATTTGAAAGAAATCAAGTTTGAACATTAGTTGAAAGACCTAGTAATTACCCGATTATTGGTACAAAATGGGTTTTTCGAAACAAACTAGATGAATCCGGTAATGTAACTAGAAATAAAGCTAGATTGGTTGCTCAAGGGTATAATCAAGAAGAAGGAATAGACTATGAAGAAACCTTTGCACCGGTAGCTCGACTTGAATCCATTCGAATGTTGCTAGCATATGCATGTTTTATGAACTTCAAACTTTATCAAATGGATGTCAAAAGTGCTTTCTTAAATGGTTATCTTCAATAAGAAATGTATGTTGAACAACCATCCGGTTTTGAAAATACAAATTTATCAAGTCATGTATTCAAACTTCAAAAAGCTATTTACGGACTTAAACAAGCACCTAGGGCATGGTATGATAGATTAAGCAATTATCTACTTGATAACGATTTTTCTAAAGGTAAATTAGACTCTACATTATTTGTAAAAAGAAAAGCTAAAGATATATTGCTTGTTCAAATATATGTTGATGATATTATCTTTGGTGCTATTAACGAATCCCTTTGCAAGCATTTTTCTGAATGTATGCATAAAAAATTTGAAATGAACATGATGGGAGAATTAAATTTCTTCCTTGGACTTCAAATTAAACAAACAAAGGAAGGGATCTTCATAAATCAAGCCAAGTACATTGAGGAACTCATCAAGAAGTTCGGGCTTGAAACCGCAAAAGAAATGAGCACTCCTATGGGAATGTCAATCAAGCTTGACAAAGATGAAAAAGGTAAATCGGTTGATGAAAAACAATATCGAGGTATGATCAGAAGCCTTCTCTATTTAACTGCCTCAAGACCTGATATTATGTTTTCAGTGTGCTTATGTGCTCCTTTTCAATCTTATCCTAGGGAATCACACTTAATTGCTGTAAAAAAAGATTATTAGATACCTTAAAGGTACTATTGATTTAGGACTTCTTTACCCTAAAGGCACATTTTTTGAACTTTTGGGATATTCTGATGCCGATTATGCGGGTTGTAAAATTGATAGAAAAAGCACTAGTGGTAGTTGTCAATTTCTAAGACATGCTTTAGTTTCATGGTCTAGCAAGAAACAACATAGTGTAGCTCTTTCAACGGCTGAATCCGAGTATGTAGCTATGGGTAGTTGTGTTGTACAAATTCTTTGGATGAAACAAACTTTGCTTGACTTTGGTTTAGAATATGATCCTGTGCCAATCAAATGTGATAATACAAGTGCTATAAGTCTATCAAAGAATCCAATTTAACATTCTAGAACTAAACATATTGAAATTCGTCATCATTTTCTAAGAGATCATGTGCAAAAATGTGATATTAAACTTGAATTTGTTGATTCTTTGCATCAATTGGCCGACATTTTTATAAAAACGTTGCATGAGAATCAAATTTGTGCCATTAGAAGAGAGTTAGGAATGCTTTGGATTACTTAAATTTTTGAAAAATTGCATTTTTTCAAGAAACAGGGGATCCGGGCATTACTGCATTCATTCGGTCGACCGGATGAAGCATACAACGACCGGATCGCGCTTCACTGTCAGGCGTTACTGCCCTTAACCGGTCGACCGGATTAGGGTCCTATCGACCGGACGCGCTGGTTGAAAAATGGGATTTGGCCTCATTTTTTCAAAATATCCCCCACTCAACCTCAAATTCTCTCAATCCCTCTCAATCTTTTCTATTTCAACTCATCAAATCCACTAATTTTTCATCACAAATTGACTCACAACACATATGTTTTCATCAGATCCTTGTCTTTGCATCATCAAACTCTTCAAAATCTTCAAAAGAAAAGCTTTGAACTCCTTTGCCCACAAGGTGTTCGACGAATTTCCTCAAAGACAATCTTTTCTTAAAAGCTTCAATCTCTTTCAAAATCTCAATGGCACCACCAAGAGCTGACTCTAGGAAGCGTAAGCAAGGAGAATTTTCATCATCTAGGCCTCAAATCATTGACAGTCCCGATACATTTCCTCAACAAAATATCTTATGGTGTAAGACCTTGGACCCTCTTACATTACTTGATAGCACTAGAATTTTGAGGATTTTCGATGCTCAAGGTTGGCTACCTATGCTAAGTTTTGTTAATAAGGGTTACACCTCTTGGATTCGTGAATTTTACTACTATGCAAATTTAGACTTTAACACCATGAAGTTGCAAAGCCAAGTTAAGAATAGGGTGTTAGAACTAACTACTAGTGATATTGCTGGATTTTTCAGAATTCCAAATCAAGGATCTAAGCTTTATTCTTACAAGGGCATGCCGGAAGGCATTCATGATGATCTAGAGGCAAGGGTTGTAGCATTCCTTTGCGAAGGAACATGAAATATTAGCACTCAATATCCTAAGAAAAAGGAAATCACCCCTAAAAATAAGCTTCTATTTTACATACTTCAGAAGTCATTATTTCCAGGGAAGTTAAGGATGGTTCTATTCTGAAATTTACTGCTTTGTTGATGTATTTAATGTATGAAACAAAAAGAATCAATCTCCCACACATCATTATCAACCACATCATCCATACTAAGCAAGCAGAGAACCAACTTGCTTATGGGGTACCCTTAACACATCTCCTTGACTCTTTAGATATTCCACGAGATCAAGAGTTTGAGTCTATAAGTGTTAGGTCTTATCTCCTAAATCACACTAGTATCTCTCGTCAAAAGTTGAAGCTTCGTAACAACCAAGTCCTTGATGCTCATGAGGATACAAACGGTGATACTATTGTATTTGAATCTCTTGATATTGAGCCCGATTCCTTCAGAGATCCAATAGAATGACAAGGTACTGGTCGAGGTGGAGCTGGTAGTTCTCAAAGAGCTGGATCATATTTCTCTCCATCCTCCACACATGATGAAATTATTGCTCGCCTGAATGCACAAGATGTTCGCTTGGATCGTATGAAGCAGATGTTGAAAGCTTTACATGATCATCATCTTGGTTCTTAGTTTGTGGATGCCTTGAGATTTGTTCTTCAAACAATTCCTTTTAGCTTTCTAGTTTTATTTGCCTCAAGTACTCCTTTGCATTCTACATCTTATTTCTAACTTTGATTGGATATTTTGATATTTTTTTATACGTCAACTTGCTTTTGATTACAAATTCTCTTATGACTATTTGCTCTTCTATGGTATATTATCTATATTTTGTTGATGTCAAATAGGGAGAGAAAAAGATATTGAAATCTAGCATGAAAATACTTGTGTATGATTGAATGACTATACTTTCATTATTTCACTTTATAATGCTATGCACCTATTTAGGGGGAGCTTGTTTTTCATGTGCAAGCAAATGATTCAATCAAGCACAAATGCACAAATTGAGGGGGAGACCTAAAATCTAGTTTGATTTTCCAATAGTCTACTATTTCATGTCTTCTAAATTTTAATGTTTTGTCATCATAAAAAATGGGGAGATTGTTGGCTTAAAAAGCTTATAATCTTTATTTTGATAATAACAAAACATCTTAATTGTGATTTAGAATTCCTATTTGAATATTGGGTAAGTTATTCAATCCATCAACTCAAGATTGTAAAACAGGCCCACTCCAACATGAAGTCATTCAATTGGATTAAAGTCAAAACCCAATTCAGAAATTGTATCAAAGCGCAAAAGATATTCTTATATCTTGTCTCATTCAAATGAAGTCTCTCTTGAGGAATCAAGTTATGAAGACCGAAGAAATGAAGTTGAAGACTCGACGATAAAAAAAGAGTTACAAAGAAGGAGACGTGGCGATATAAGAGGTACCGGCTAATAAAATATTTTTTGCCTAAATATGACTTATGTAGCTCATGATCTCTCCAAAAGGTTTTTTCATAAAATTCTTATTTGAAAAATATCATTTGAAAATATATTTTCAAAAGGTTATTACAAACTTATTTCTGAAAAACAAAACTTTTTGGATTTCAAACTCTTTTGGTATGAAAATTGTTCTATATCTTTTTAAAGAGTTTTTTGAAAATGTTTTGAGATGTTAAAAATGCTAGAAAGACTTTTTTATAAGTGTCCTCAAAAGTGCCCAAATGCTTTATTATTTAACAAATTATTTTGGGGCTCAAAAAGGTCACTTTTCAGCATTTTAAGCATCCGGGCGTTACTAGCTTCATCCGGTCAACTGGATGAAGGACACAAAGCCCGACAGAGAGCTCTGGTCTGGGCGTTACCTACCCCATCCGGTCGACTGGATGAAGGGCTCAGCAACCGGATGGCTTAACGGGAAAATCTGAGATTTTTGCATTATATATGTTTTGTGTCTAACTTTTCCCTCTTTTTAAGCCATGCTCTCTCACCATCTCAAACACCTCTCCAAGCCTTAATCTTCAGATTTCTAAGCTAATTCAAAGAGCTTTTCATATCATTTTCATTGAGAAATCTTGAGCTATCATTTTCATATCTTTGGGCATTCAAAGTTTTCTTTAATTGTAATATCAAACTCAAACAGGGGTTGCAATTGTTATTACCACACAATCTTTGTAATATACTCTTTCACATAGATTGAGAAAATCATTGTGAGAAGAAGTATTGTAATCCTTTGTGGACTCAAAAGAAGAGAGGATAGTAGGTTAAGCTTCACCTACACTTGAAGGAGCTTGTGTAACTCTTGGTTGGTTTTTGCATCACCAACATTTGAAGAAGCAACTCATTGAAGAGTTGTTAAATCCTAAGGGAAGGGAAGACGTTAGGTGGTGGACTAGGCCTCCGGGAGTACGAACCACTTGAAAATTATTGTATTTGATTTCTCTTACTCTACTCTCTTTATTTTCAAGTCATTTACCTTCATGTAGATATTGCTCATATTAGTTGCTTGATAATTGTTGAGTTATCTATTTGGAATTTATTTTTGAAGTTCTAATTGCTTATCTAGTGTTATATACTTGTGTGCTCACTAAGTGTTTGATAAATTGCCTACAAGAACTTATAGAGTATTATCATCTTTCACTAAACATTATTTCCTCATCAAGAATTTTTTAAATTGCTTAACCTTGCCTAACAACCTAATTCACCCCTTCTTAGGTTATCTAGGACCAACAGGTGTATTATTGATATATTATTTCAGTACCTTTTCACTTAAAATTTGTTAGTTATTGAGTAATTTATGAGCAATTTGATTGATTTTGTGTTTGATTTATGTTGTAGGTAATTTCCAAGAGACAATCTAAGTTTTGAAGCAAAGATTGAAGAGAAATAGCAAATGATTTCCTTTCATGCAACTTTTGGAGAAATTGAAGAACAAATAGAAGTAGCGCAATCATAGCGTAGTTGCGCAACATCGCAGGAAATTTAAGGACAATTTCGTAAAATGGCATGAAAAGAAGCAAACCCTAGGATAAAAGCAGAAAACACACATTAGATGATAGAGCTTTTGGAGGCGGCCGATTTTTTAGAGCAAAAACAACATTCTAAAGAAGAGAAAGCGAAGCATTCGCGAGTTAAAAACGAAAGAACGATATGGAGACAGACTTTTGCCGCAATTCTTCTCCAAATCCTAGTTTTCTCTATCTCTTTTATCATGATTTACGTTACAATGGGGATTTTATTTAATTTCTTTATGATGTTCTAGATTATTTTTCTAGGGCTACGATGTAGCTGGATTATGAATAATTGAAGCCTTTGATTTTAATTCATTGATGAACTATTCTATATATGCGTTGAGTATTTCAAGCTAAGTTTAATGCTTGTGATTTCCTGATCAACAATTGCATGATTCGTGGTTTGGTTTGAGACTGAGAAGTGATAACTAAATTAGACAACGTGTGAAATACCATTAAATCGTCATAAGCTAGAGATAGTTATGAGATCTAGTACAACACTTGAAATTTCTAGGGCTTAATATGTTCCATAAGTTCACAGTTATCACATAGATGTAGTTAACTTGCTTATTGGGATATGTTATTGATGTTTGAGAAAGATTAATATCTACCTTAGCGAAATTGCTGGCAACGTAAGGAATATGCGTCAATTGATTTAAATCAATAGTTTAAAGTAGGATTAATCTTGGTGAAATCGGAACCCCTAGAGCATTGTAATTCTTGATTTATCCTCTTTATTAATTTCATATTCGCTTTAGTTGTTAATTCCAAAAGTACTTTATTTATTAGTTTTTACTCACAATCTCTCATATTTGATTTTCTGAACAAAAATAAGGCTAAATTAATTTCGGTAGTTAGTAATCACAGTGCTCGTGGGAATGATTTTTACTTATCACTTTATTACTTGTTATGATACGTGCACTTGCGTTGAAAATCACACAACAAGTTTTTGGCGCCGTTGTCGGGGATTGTGTCCATTATTAATATTGATACCAAATAGCTTTAATTTATTTTCGTTACGTGTGTTTTAGGAACATATTCCTGTACGTGCATGCGAAAGTTAGGAGGTATCAATTTGTTGTCTTTCAATCCTGAGATAGAATGGACCTGTTAGAAGAACATAAAGGAGAAAAGAGCTACTACCCATCATTTGCAAGGGAATATGGCTGAACTCGTAGTAGGGCAAGAAGGAAATAATCAAGCAGTCAATTGGTAATGCTGAGGAATTGTCCTAATCATGGAGTACCTAGGTAGATGCAAGTTCACAATTTTTACAATCGATTGGTAAATTC
Source organism: Ehretia macrophylla (assembly GCA_037974665.1). Classification (NCBI taxonomy): domain Eukaryota; kingdom Viridiplantae; phylum Streptophyta; class Magnoliopsida; order Boraginales; family Ehretiaceae; genus Ehretia; species Ehretia macrophylla. The sequence goes on from CM075776.1 coordinate 51,527,912, forward strand.
GACAAGAACTTTGATTGATGCATCAACAGGGGGAGTTTTAATGAACAAGACAATAGATAACGCTTATGAGTTGCTTGAGGATATTGTCTTGAACAACATGCAGTGGTCGAGCTAGAAAGTTATACCAAAAAAGACAGCTAGGATCCATGAGATTGATGCCATAACTGCTTTGGCAACAAAAATTGATAATCTCGCAAAACAGATGTAGAATAATCAAGTAACTGCTAATGCTGTCCAAGCGGCAGTGGTGTGTGAGTTTTGTTGTGGTCCACATTATAGTGTAGAATGTCAAGTTAGAAATCCATTTGCGCAAGGCACAATAGAACAAGCACTGTATGTAGGGAATTTTAATGGGCAACAACACAATCAGTTCTCTAACAGATATATTCCAGCATGGCATAATCATCCGAATTTCTCCTGGAAAAATAATTAGAATGTGTTGCAGCCTGAGCAGAATAACCCACCACCAGAGAAGAAGGTAAGCTTAGATGATGCATTAGCTCAGTTGGTGACTTTGCAAACTCAATTTATGAATGAAATTAGGACTGTCCTCCAGAACCAATCCACACAAATTAGAAATTTAGAGGTACAGCTTACTCAAATGGCTACTTTATTTTCTGAAAGACAACAAGGAAGTTTACCTAGTACTTCGGAGGTAAATCCCAGAAGAGATGGCACGAAGTATTGCAAAGCGATCACTTTGAGAAGCGGCAAGGAGTTATAGGAGCCAGTGAGAACCAAGAAGGTTGAGAAAGGTGAAGCAAAAAATGAGGAGAAAGATGAAGAGAAAACAGATGAGCAGCAACAACCTCCTCAATAACCACCTTTGAAAGTTCCTTTTCCATAACGCTTGAAGAAGAGCAAGCTTGACAAGCAATTTGCTAAATTTCTTGAAGTCTTCAAGAAACTTCACATTAATATTCTATTCACTGATGCGCTTGAACAAATGCCTAGTTATGTGAAGTTCATGAAAGACATTATTTCAAACAAGAGGAAGCTTGAAGATTATTAGATGATTGCACTTACTGAGGAGTGCAGTGCTATCCTACAAAAGAAGTTACCGCCAAAACTTAAGGATCCAGGGAGTTTCACCATTCCATGTTCAATTGAGAATGTTATTTTTGAGCGAGCTTTGTGTGATTTGGGTACAAGTGTTAATTTGATGCCTTTATCTATTTTCAGGAAGCTTGGATTGGGCGAGGCGATGCCTACAATTATTACATTGTAGTTAGCTGATCGCTCGCTAAAGCATCCTAGAGAAGTAATTGAAGATGTGCTCGTCAAAATTGATAAATTCATTTTTCCTATAGATTTCATAGTTCTTGATATGGAGGAAGACAAGAAAATTCCTATCATTCTTGGAAGACCTTTCCTTGCAACTGGGGGAATACTTATTGATGTTCGAAAGGGTGAGTTTCGGTTGTGAGTATAAGACGAAGAGGTAACCGTTAATGTGTTCAAAGCTTAAAAGTACCCAGAAGCGAGTGATAATTATTTTCGCATTGATGCCATAAAAACTATAGTGTCTAACCATGGAGGTCAATTAGATCCCTTGGAGGCTAGCTTGTTACAAGATGATTCTTTTGTTCCGGTGGGATTGGAGCACAAGAAATATTGGTTTATTAAACAACTAAACATGGGTGTTCAAGTAGTGGGTGAGAAATAATTATTGTAATTGAATAAGCTAGAAGGATCATGTGACAAAGCGAATGTGAAAGCAAGAGGTTACAAGGAGAGGATAAATGAGTGGCATAATAAACCTGTTTCGAGAAAAGATTTCTCTCATAGGCAACAAATATTTCTTTATAACCCATGGATTCTTGAAAAACGTAAGTCAAGATGGTCTAGCCCTTTTGTTGTGACTAAAGTGTTGCCCTATGGTGCTGTGGAAGTCACTCATTTAGAGAAATGGACGTTCAAGGTCAACGAACAACGGTTGAAGACTTATTGGGATGATGAGTTCGATAAGCACAAGACCGTTGTCTACCTTAACTCGTCATTAAAAATTGCTCCGTCGGACTGTCGATGTTAAAACAATTGCTTTTCGGGAGGCAACCCGAGTTTTCTTACTTTTCTTGATTTAATAGCTTTAGTTATTTTTAGTTAATTTTTGAGTTATAGTTGTCGTAGCTAATTATTAATTTTTATTGTCATGATAGGTTCAAGAAAAAGTTTGGGAGAAGCTGAGGAAGAAAGAAGTTCTACCAAGTCAATTAAGGGAGAAAATTTGGAGAAATTGGTATTTGGAGTGAAGGAGATGCGTGCATGGTAGAGAAAAACAAGAAAAAATAAAGTTGTCAACTAGTACTGTTGTGCTATAATTTAACAAAGTAGTGTTTTTGTGCTAAAAAAGGGCGCACCTATCCCTACAGTGACGTTTCAAAAAAAAAACAAAAAGAAATTGAAAATAAAAATTGGCCCTTTTTCTTTCATCTGCCACCTTCACAAACCCAGATAACTCTTTCTTTCTAAACCCTCAGCCCCAAAACACCAAAACATATTCAATCTTTAAATCCAAACCCAAACCCACAGAGCCAAATCCCTTAAGCACCCTCTCACATCGGCCCTTATCAATCTCTTTATTTATCATGCTCTATCTATCCCCCTCACATCTCTCTCACTTACCAAACCACCCATAGCTGGAAAAAAACCCAACCCACCTACCTTGACCCACACCGACGATGAAGCCACTCGAGCTCGACGTCGGCAGTAGTGTTCGACGACGAAAACTTTGGGATTGAATGTGACATTGTGCAGGTGACCGAGGACTTGCACGTAGTAGTAAGTGCTATTCTTTTAGTTTATGTGTTGTGGTTACATCTGAAAAAAAATTGTTGACGCCTCACACGAGAACATGGCAGTAAGTTGTTATTGGGGTGTTTTGTTTGTATTGTGCATATTGGTGATATATCTGCTTGGGTAGAATAAGTTCTGGATGTTGGTTGCTTACCACATGTTTAATTAAAGTTGTCAATAAGGCTGTGTTATGGTGCCTGGCGTGTGATATAAGTCGGGGTTTGCATATTTTTATATTTAAATTAGACTTTGTCACATTCAATTTGAGCATAATTAATAAGTATTAAGTCATTAATTTATTTATCACTTATTTGAGACTTTTTCACATTTTTCAGGGCTAAAATCTTATTTGTACGTGAACGAATATTAAATATGAAGATCATGGGGACATGCAGATCAAGAGTTGTGATGATGAAATAACACTTAGAGTAAAGTCTTGAAGAATTGCATGAGAAGAAAAGATCAAAAGCTTATTGAAGAATATTTAATCAAGATTTGAAGAAATAAAACAAAAGGAAAGAAAATAGAAAAAAAGAAAAAAAAAAGTTGACCAAGGCTTATCATAAGCCTTGGCCGTATATCATCCAAGTCCAATTTGGACTTGGAATAAAAAAATTGCAAGCAAGCCTTGGCCCATTGGCCAAGGTTTGTTAGGAAAAAAAGATTTGTGCCTATTTAAGGCACAACAAGTAAGCAAGAAAGAGCAGCGGTGAAAATTCAATAAAAAAAATTAGTTTAGTTTTATTAGTTTTTCTTCTTCTGCGAGATATTAGGATGCTTTTGGAGTTTCTTCGTATTTAAACTCTGTAACGTTTTCTTTCCTTTACTTTAATTTATTTAAATAATGTTTAATTTTCAGAATTGTTATTTTAGTTTCGTTAGAATGTCAAGCTAATTTTCTTCGCTAAGGTGACGATGAAACCTTGTTAATTTTAATAGATACTATATTTGTGAATTAATTTTTTTTCCCATAACTTGATCATTTATGTTTAATGTTTATTCTTTCATCAATTGTTGAGATAATTTCTTAGATGTGTTTAATCATGTTTTTCTCATGCGTTGAATAGTTCTTAATAATTGAAAGTTTTGATTTTAATGCCGAATATTAATTGTGATTTCTAGTTGGGATACAATTAATAATTTGAAGATTCTTTTGTAAAGTTAGAATAAACATACTTTTGGGATTTATTAACTTAGGGCTTAAAAGATGATATTTTCCATGGTAACGAGGCTAGACTGCGAGATTATCATGTAGTAAAATTTGGGAAAATCAATGATCAAATATAGTTGACGTTAGGATTAGCAAGGTGGATTCCGAACCTTAGCCTTTTACGATTACTTATTTAGTCTCACTTTTTAACCTTCGTCTTTTATTTAATTAGTTATTTTTTTTCTAATATTTCCTTGATTTAGTTTATTTTAATTGATTTTACTCAAGTTATTAATTGTTTTCGTTTTAGAATTTATTAATTTATTTCATTCAATTTATTAGTTATTCTTATTTTAGAATTTATTATTAAGTCTCTAGATTCATTACATATTCTTTTAGTATTACTTTATTTTTGTTCTTAAAATTATTAATTATTTTTGTCTTAGGATTTTTAATCGTCTTACTTATTTAGATTTATTGTTTAGTCTTTTATTATTTTATCTCAACCTAAAATATTAATCTTTCTAACTAGATTAGGAAGTCTAAATCTGAGTCTAAAATTTGATCTTAACTGAACAAGTCCCTGAGGGATCGACCTCGTATTTGCCTAAGCTATACTTTCATACGGTTCGTGCACTTGCGAGTAATTTAAAACATACAAAAAGTTTTTGGCGCCGTTGCTGGGGACTTGAATAGGATAAGTTTTTAGACTTTTGATTAAGCTTTTCTTCTACTAGTTGTTTTATTGCTTTTTGAAAAAAAAAAAAAAACGAAAATAAAATTAAAAAAAATAAGTGCATTTTTTTTTTATTTTCTTTCTTTGTTTCTTTTTGTGTGATATTTGTGTTGCATGAAAGTTTGGGCACGTGATCATACAAACAGGCTAGTTAGCATTGAGTTAGAACAAGAATCTAAAATGAGTCAACATGGAAAGGAGATTAAGCCTCTTAGGGAGTTGTTCCACCCCATCTCTACCAATCTTCCTTCATGCATAGTTTTGCCTGCCACTACAGCCGCACATTTTGAGCTAAAACCACAGGTAATAAATCTTCTTCCCACTTTTCATGGTCTAGATAGAGAGGATCCTTATTTGCATGTTAAAGAATTTTTGGAAATATGTACTACATTTAAATTTCAAAATTTTTCTGAAGAATCTGTTCGCTTGTGCCTATTTCCTTTTTCACTAAAGGATAAGGCCAAAGCATGGCTTAATTCTCTTCCTTCTGGATCTATTACATCTTGGGCCGCAATGGTAAAAAAGTTTTTGTCAAAATTCTTTCCCATGAATAAAACTAATGCTTTAAGGAGAGAAATTACTGATTTTTGTCAGGATGAGCATGAAAAATTTTATGAAAGTTGGGAGAGGTTTAAAGATTTGCAAATTAAATGTCCTCATCATGGTTTTGAAACTTGGAGATTAGTGCAATACTTTTATAATGGGTTGACGCAGTCAAGTAGGAATATGGTAGAGTCAATGAATGGTGGGGGTTTCTTGAGTCTAACAGAGGATGATGCATATAATTTTCTTGAAGGTTTGTCAGAGAGCTCCTAGCAATGGGATTTCTCTAACCGTAAAGATAAGTCAGTTCAGACAGCAAAGAAAGGGGGTTTGTATGAGATTAGTGAGGAGGTAGATATAAAGGCTAGATTAGATACTCTTACAAGAAAAGTAGATGCCTTAGCTAAGAATAATGGAGGAGGTTCTGTTAACAATGTTCATAATGAAATATGTTCTATTTGTGCGAGTCCTATGCATGTAACTACAATGTGTCCTTCTATGCCTGCATATAATGAGTGTCATGCTGAACAAGCGAATTCACTTAATAATTTAGGAAGGCCATTTGTTAATCCATATGTGGAGACATATAATCCTAATTTACAGAACCATCCAAATCTTTCATGGAAATTAAATCAACCTTCTAGTAACCCAGTTGTCCCACCAGTGCAATATCAGAATCAATTTAGGCCACCTAATCAGAACTACTCTCATGCTTAGGTTCTACCTCAGTTTGCAGGTCAGTCTAGGCAACAATCATTACTAGAAGAGTCTCTTAAAGCATTCATGCAGACCACGACCCAGGCAATTCAGGAAATGAAAAATTCAACTCAATTGAACACTAATGCTATAGCTAAATTAGAGACTCAGATGGGTCAATTGGCTACACAAGTAGGAGAAAGAGAGAAAGGAAAATTTCCAAGTCAGCCCATACCCAATCCAAAGGGACAATATGCTATTAATGGGGCATCTAGTTCTAATTCAGGGCAGGAGCATGTGCAATCCATCACTACACTTAGGTCTGGTAAGCAAATTGATAACCATGTGACTGTTCCTGAGCATAGTAATAGGAAAGTAGAGAAAGCTAAAAACTCTGAGGATGATCATAATGAAAGTAGAAGGCATTCATCACATGACACACCTATAGAGCCTAAAGAGTCACATCCTAGAGTCATAGAGCCTGAAATTAAAGAGTTCGTGCCTAAAGCTCCATTTCCCCATAGGCTTCTTAGTAAGAAAGACAGTGCACAAGTTGGTGATATTTTAGAGGTTTTCAAGCAGGTACAAATAAATATACCTTTTCTGGATGCCATTAAACAAGTGCCTGCATATGCTAAATTTTTGAAAGATCTTGTTACAGCAAAAAGAAAGACAAATGTCCCTAAGAAAGCATTTTTAACAGAACAGGTGAGCTCAATGATTCAAAATAAATATCCTGTTAAGTATAAAGATCCTGGATCTCCTACTATTTCTTGCAAAATTGGAGAACATCAGATTGAGAGAGCTTTGCTAGATTTAGGTGCAAGTGTGAATTTACTGCCTTACTCTGTTTACTTGCAATTAGGTCTAGGTGAGCTAAAGCCTTCTAAGATGACACTGCAGTTAGCTGATAGATCTGTGAAAATTCCGAGAGGTATAGTTGAGGATGTTTTGATTAAGGTAGATACTTTTTACTTCCCGGTGGATTTTGTTGTTTTGGATATTAAACCTGTTGATAACCTTGCTGTGCAAACTCATGTTATTTTGGGTCATCCATTTTTAGCCACATCAAATGCATTGATTAATTGTAGGAATGGTGTGATGAAAATTTCTTTTGGTAATATGACTGTTGAGCTTAATATTTTCCATATAAGTAAACAAATGCCTGATGATAATGATGATATCTGTGAAGTTAATATGATTGAAGATTTAGTTCATGATGCATTTGTGCAGTCAAGTTGTGTTGACCCATTAGAAGCATGTTTAGCTCATTTTGGTTTTGATTTGGATATTGATAATGTTGTTGCTGAGGTTAATTCTTTGCTAGATTCTGTGCCTCTCATGAATGTTGATAAGTGGCAGCCTAAACCATTACCGCTTACCCTTTTCTCATCACCACCATTACCATCGGTAGTAGAGCCACATAAGTTAGAGTTAAAACCTTTGCCAGATACCCTTAAATATGTCTTTTTAGGAGCTAATGAGTCACTGCCTGCCATTGTAGCTTCTGATTTAGATGAGTCTTAAGAACGTCAGTTAGTGAGTGTTTTACAAGAGCATAAAGAGGCCATAGGTTGGACAATAGCAGACATTAAGGGTATTAATCCATCAGTTGGTATGCATAGAATCCATTTGGAGGAAGATGCTAAGCCTACACGTGAATCACAAAGGCGTCTAAATCCTATCATGCAAGATGTGGTAAAGGCTGAAATTCTAAAACTTTTAGATGTGGGTGTTATCTATCCTATTTCTGACAGTAATTGGGTGAGTCCTGTGCAGGTGGTACCTAAGAAGTCTGGGGTAACTGTTGTTAAAAATGAAGATGATGAGTTGGTTCCAACAAGAGTAAAAACAGGGTGGAGAGTGTGTATTGATTATCGTAAGTTGAATTCTATGACTAGGAAAGATCACTTCCCTATCCCTTTCATAGATCAGATGTTGGAAAAATTAGCTGGCCATACATATTATTGTTTTCTTGATGGATATTCTGGTTATAATCAAATTGCAATTGCACCTGAGGATCAAGAAAAGACCACATTTACATGTCCATTTGGTACTTTTGCATATCGTCGCATGCCTTTTGGGTTGTGCAATGCTCCGGCCACTTTTCAAAGATGCATTATTAGTATTTTCTCTGATATGGTTGGGCAATTTTTAGAAGTGTTTATGGATGATTTTTTTGTCTTTGGAACTTCATTTGATACTTGTTTGCATAATTTATCTTTGGTGCTAGCTAGGTGTAAAGAAAAGAATCTTGTGCTTAATTGAAAAAAATGTCATTTCATGGTTAAAAAGGGTATTGTACTTGGTCATATCATTTCTGAAAAGGGCATTGAAGTAGATAAGGCAAAAATTGATTTGATTTCTAATCTTCCTTTTCCTAGGAATATAAAAGAAATTAGATCATTTCTTGGCCATGCAGGATTTTATAGGAGGTTCATAAAAGATTTTAGTAAGATAGCTAGACCTTTATGTAATCTACTTGGTAATGATACACCTTTTATTTTTGATGATGCATGTATTAAAGCTTTCAATAAACTGAAAAATGAATTGACTTCTGTACCTATTATTAGATCACCTAACTGGAATGTGCTTTTTGAAATTATGTGTGTTGCTTCTGATTATGCTATTGGTGCTGTTTTGGGTCAACGAATTGATAAACTTCCTCATGTGATTTATTATGCTAGCAGAACACTGAATGATGCTCAATTGAACTATTCCACAACTGAGAAAGAACTATTGGCTGTTGTTTTTGCTTTGAAAAAATTCAGATCTTATATTCTAGGGTCTAAAGTTGTCATATTTTCTGATCATGCTGCTTTGAAATATTTGTTCTCTAAAAAGGATGCTAAGGCTAGACTCATTAGATGGATTTTACTTCTTCAAGAATTTGACATTGAGATTAGAGATAAAAAGGGGTCAGAAAATGTAGTAGCTGTTCATTTATCTAGACTAGTGATTGAGCATGATGATAATGTTTCTCCTATTGTTGAGTCTTTTCCTGATGAGCAGCTGCTACAGATTTCTCAAACACCATGGTATGCTGATATTGTAAACTACTTGGTTACAAATCAGCTACCAACACATTGGAGCAAGCAAGATAAGTTCAAGTTTTTGTCTGAGGTAAAACATTTCTTTTGGGATGATCCCTACTTGTTTAAATATTGTCCTGACCAGATTATTAGAAGATGCATTCCTGAAAGTGAACAGCAAAATATTATTTCTTTTTGTCATGATCATGCATGTGGTGGTCACTTTAGCTCTAGGAAAAACAGCTACTAAAATTTTGCAATGTGGATTTTATTGGCCTTCTATATTTCGTGATTCGCATGATTATTGTAGAGCTTGTGAACGATGCCAGAGATTAGGGAGTATTGGTAAGAAAAACATGATGCCTTTGAACCCAATTTTAATTGTTGATATTTTTGATGTTTAGGGTATTGATTTTATGGGGCCATTCCCTAATTCTTTTGGTAATCTTTACATTCTAGTTGGAGTAGATTATGTGTCAAAATGGATAGAGGCTAAAGCATGTAGGAGTAATGATCATAGAATAGTTGTTAAATTTTTGAAAGAACACATTTTTGCACGATTTGGTACTCCATGGACTATCATTAGTGATGGGGGTAAACATTTTTGCAATAAGGTGTTTAAGCAATTAATGAAAAAATATGGCATTACTCATAAGGTAGCTACTCTTTATCACCCACATACTAGTGGTCAGGTTGAAATATCCAATAGGGAAATAAAAAGAATTTTAGAAAAGACTGTAAATCCCACACGGAAAGATTGGTCTTTGAAATTAGATGATGCATTATGGGCATATAGGACAGCATATAAGACTCCCATTGGAATGTCTCCATATCGTCTAGTGTTTGGTAAGGCATGTCATCTTCCTGTTGAGCTAGAGCATAAGGCATACTGGGCTATCAGAACTTTAAATTTTGATCTTGATAAGGCAGGTCTTCAAAGAAAACTTCAATTCAATGAGTTGGAGGAAATCCGTAATGATGCTTATGATTGTGCCAAGTCATATAAAGATAGAATGAAGAAAGTGCATGATTCTAACATCTTCAGGAAATCTTTTGAGCCTGGTCAAAAAGTCTTGCTGTATAATTCCCGTTTACATTTATTTCTAGGAAAACTGAGATCTAGGTGGTCTGGTCCATATGTTGTGCATACTGTCTATCCTCATGGTGCTATTGAAATTGAAAATCCTCAGAATTGTAATATTTTTAAAGTAAATGGGCAACGATTAAAACCATTTCTAGAACTTAAAAACCCAGAGATCGAAGAGGTCCTGGTAGATGATCCTGTTTATCAGGATTAAAATACTTTTTATGCAATCTTTATTTTTCCCAACTTTTGGTTGGACCTCCACTGGGTTATAGTGGGCTTTACCATTTTCTCGAAAATGGATTTTCTTGAGTAATGGAAGTCTTGGGGTTGACTAGGATTGATACTATGAAAGTAAAACTATTGGCCGAAAGCGTAATGCCTAGCTTTCCCTCCTAAGTATGGGGGACTGACCGGGGTTTGAGTACGTTGGTGGTTTGAAATTAATGGCCTCTTCTCCGCATTTTTAATGTACTTGGTTAACTCTATTTCTGAAGTTTCACAGGATTTGTCTTACTAGCTGACATTAAATGGATCTAGGTATTTAAATTCTATTTTTTTTTCTAATTTTGTTTTAGTTAATTTATTATTTTTATTGTTTCATAGAGTCGGCTTTAGTGCCTCCCAGAGTTCGGAGCCTTTGTATGGGGATGTAAATAGGGTCGGTCAACAAAAAAATATAAAATTGGAAAAAGTAAAAAAAAAAGAGAAGTCTTTTATTCTTTTTGTTGTTTCTTGTTTTTTTTTTTTTTTTGGTTTCACTGAATAGTTGCAGATTTAAGGCAGTATTTTCCTTTTCCTTATCAAGTGCTTCAGGTACGTTCTCGTACAAACTTTATTTTCTTAGCTGACTTGTTCTCATGCGCTTTCTTTATACTCTCTGTTCATTGTTGCATATATTTGAAAGTTTATTTTTAAACATTGAGGACAATGTTTGGTTTTGATTGGGGGTAGGGAGTTATTTTTTCAATCATCATTATTTTTGTTTTTTTTTTCCCTTTGTCTTAGCTTAAGTTGTATGCCAAGTTAATTAACCGCTTTTGTGAAAAGGACTTCACTGTCATCATACTAAGCTCCTTGCACATTCATGTAGCAACACAATACTACTTTTTATTGAAGGATTAAATGATGAGATAACCTGAAGAGAATATGTGAAAACTTTTTAAACCTTTGTGAGTCTTGAGCCTATCATTTATTGCAGAGTGTTACTTTCTTGACCATCTAATTATTTTTTTTTGTGAAAACTCATGTTATATCGTTGAATAGTCTCATTATTTCTTTCTTTTATTTGCCTAAAAATTCTTTATGTCACACTTGAAGTGAAATCATGAAATTTTGGGTAAGCCATGTATACCCTTAAGAGATGACAGTTAGGCCTTGTTTCTTGTTTTGAGCCTTATAATAATATATTATTTTTATTCTTTACATAACCGCTAGTCACCCCGTTGAGCCTTGAAATTAGCCTTTCCTTCGTAAACCCATTTTCCCAAAGTGTTTCAAGTAGAAAGTGGGAACATTCTGTCAGCATTGATGGAGATTATGAGCTTAAATTTGTTAGTTGCATTAGCTACTCTTGTTACTAGTGATTTTATCTTCTTGGAGTAGGATGACTTATTTGAGACGTTTTTTATCGTTATTGAAGTTTTCATAGTTGAGGGGAAGAAAAACAGTGATGGAAGTGTGTATTTTTCCCAAAAAAAAAAAGGGAAAAAAAAGCAAAAAAAAAAGGGGGGAAAATACGAAAAAAGTACAAGAAAAAAAAAACAAAAAAACAAAAAATTGAAAAAAAGTCAGTGAAAGACTAATGGAGTTGTGAAAGATGTGAATGAGAAAAGAGTAAAAAAAAAAGTATTGAACAGAAAAGTTGAAAGTATTTCCCAAGTAATCTTGAGACACTTTCAACATTCACCACTTAACCTTAACCCCTATATATATATCATTTTTACCTACATTGCGTCCTAAAAAAGTCCTTACTTGATCTTAGGGGTTACATGGCAATGTTGACTATATGTGATGGATCTAAAAGGGTGATATGAAGTATTTTTGGTATTCCTTTCATGAGACTAAATATTATATCTTCTTTATTATTGTTCCTTCATTCATGCTTATATGTGAGATTCTTATTTATTTATATTCCTCCACTCACATATACTAGTTGAGAGTATTACACCTTATCCTCTGAGTGTTGTTGCTTGTTGAGTGATCATATCTGTGAGGATTAAGTTGACATGTATTCTCTGAAAAGGGACTTGAGTCGTGATATCTGAAGATGAGGAGTTGGTATTGTGCTTGCTAACTCATTCACACATGCTGAGTTGACGATTTGTTAAGTATCTCTAACGATTGTAGTTTTTTGCTTGGTGTATTGACTTGAGTGAAGGTTGAGGGAAGAAAAGAAGAACCATTTGATGTTCATTTATTCAATAATCTTTTAAATCACTTCAATTGCTAGGGACTAGCAATACACTGATTTGGGGTTGTGATATAAGTCGGGGTTTGCATATTTTTATATTTAAATTAGACTTTGTCACATTCAATTTGAGCATAATTAATAAGTATTAAGTCATTAATTTATCTATCACTTATCTGAGATTTTTTTACATTTTTCAGGGCTAAAATGTTATTTGTACGTGAACGAATAATTAAATATGAAGATCATGGGGACATGCAGATCAAGAGTTGTGATGATGAAATAACACTTAGAGCAAAGTCTTGAAGAATTGCATGAGAAGAAAAGATCAAAAGCTTATTGAAGAATATTTAATCAAGATTTGAAGAAATAAAACAAAAGGAAAGAAAATAGAAAAAAAGAAAAAAAAAAGTTGACCAAGGCTTATCATAAGCCTTGGCCGTATATCATCCAAGTCCAATTTGGACTTGGAATAAAAAAATTGCAAGCAAGCCTTGGCCCATTGGCTAAGATCTGTTAAGAAAAAAAGATTTGTGCCTATTTAAGGCACAACAAAGTAAGCGAGAAGGAGCAGCGGCGGAAATTCAATAAAAAAAATTAGTTTAGTTTTATTTGTTTTTCTTCTTCTGCGAGATATTAGGATGCTTTTGGAGTTTCTTCGTATTTAAACTTTGTAACGTTTTCTTTCATTTACTTTAATTTATTTAAATAATATTTATTTTTCAGAATTGTTATTTTAGTTTCGTTAGAGTGTCAGGCTAATTTTCTTCGCTAAGGTGACGATGAAACCTTGTTAATTTTAATAGATGCTATATTTGTGAATTAATTTTTTTTCCCATAACTTGATCATTCATGTTTAATGTTTATTCTTTCATCAATTGTTGAGATAATTTCTTAGATGGGTTTAATCATGTTTTTCTCATGCTTTGAATAGTTCTTAATAATTGAAAGTTTTGATTTTAATGCCGAATATTAATTATGATTTCTAGTTGGGATACAATTAATAATTTGAAGATTCTTTTGCAAAGTTAGAATATACATACTTTTGGGATTCATTAACTTAGGGCTTAAAAGATGATATCTTCCATGGTAACGAGGCTAGACTGCGAGATTATCATGTAGTAAAATTTGAGAAAATCAATGATCAAATATAGTTGACGTTAGGATTAGCAAGGTGGATTTCGAACCTTAGCCTTTTACGATTACTTGTTTAGTCTCACTTTTTAACCTTCGTCTTTTATTTAATTAGTTATTTTGTTTTCTAATATTTCCTTGATTTAGTTTATTTTAATTGATTTTACTCAAGTTATTAATTATTTTCGTTTTAGAATTTATTAATTTATTTCATTCAATTTATTAGTTATTCTTATTTTAGAATTTATTATTAAGTCTCTAGATTCATTTATATTCTTTAAGTATTACTTTATTTTTGTTCTTAAAATTATTAATTACTTTTGTCTTAGGATTTTTAATCGTCTTACTTATTTAGTCTTTTATTATTTTATCTTAACCTAAAATATCAATCTTTCCAACTAGATTAGGAAGTCTAAATCTGAGTTTAAAATTTGATCTTAACTGAACAAGTCCCTAAGGGATCGACCTCGTATTTGCCTAAGCTATACTTTCATACTGTTCGTGCACTTGCGAGTAATTTAAAACATACAAAAGCGTGCCATACCTTGCTTGTATTTAAGTTGTGCGTAGTGGTGCTATTCTTTATTGGGTGGAGTGCGTGTGGGTATTGATTGCACGACACTTGTTTGTTCGAAGTCCTCTGCTTTTATTTGTTTAATTTCGACATTGAGGACAATGTTTCTTTCTCAGTTTGGGGGTGGTGATTACTTGCTTGTCTGTGAACTTGTTCTTTTCATATTTATTTTATGTATTTTCTTGTTTTGGGTGTTTTATTTTCATGAGTTATTGTTATTTTTATTTGTTTCATTGATTTTTTTCTTTAAAAAAAATGACGAAAAAATTGAAAAATTTGATTTTTTTTTTTTGAAAGTAATGTTGGAAAGATAAGAAATAGGTCGATGATGAGTAGCGTAAGGAATACAGGATAGTAATGAGGATAATTGACTGAAACATAGTTTTGTTTTATAGAAAATCCCCACCTACTGCGCATTTAGCCTCGCCTAGTTATGTTGGTATTTAGAGAAGGTTTATGTGAGTTTACGTGAACAGAAAGATGACTATAGGACTTTAGAACTTGCTTGATTGTCACTCGAGACAAAATCCTAGGTTGCATAGCATTAGAGAAATGATTTAGGCCATCTTTGGATCATTTGAACCTTTCAAGCCAACCCTTGTAATAATTGAATATCCCTAGTCCACCCTGTTGAGCCTAAGTTTGCCTTTTCTTTCTTATGCAACTTACAAATTCTTCCTTAACTTGTCAAGTCTAGTTTTCCCAATTAATGACCTTCCTACTTGTAACATATGATTGTTCTAGAATGATTATATAGAGCTATGTTGTGTATTGAATGATGGGAGGTATGATGATTGGGTGATATGTCGTTTTGTTTTTGAAGAAAATATATATAAAAAAAGAGAAAAGAATGAAAAGAAAAGAGAAGAGTCACACTCATTGTAGTTAATATCAAAATGCAAGTTTGGGAGAGTGTGGATTTTTTATGTGTTTTGTTAATGTTGTGGATGAGTATTGAGGAAGTGAAATAAAAGATGAAAGAAAAGGGATATGTTGAATAAGTTTGGTGGTAAGAGGTAGAGTTGGCATATGCTTCATTGAACATCCTCGAATAATTGTGTGCTTACGAGTAGTTTAGCCATATATTATCTCCATTATCCTACCTTGACCCTAGCCACACGTTGCAACCAAATGTAAAGTCCTACTGATCTTTAATGCTATGATTAACCTACATTAGTGGAGAGTGGCATGAAAAGTGAGCATTTGAAGTCCTAAGTGATTGATAATAAAAGAACAACATTGATAATTTATTTAACTTGCATAAACTCATCCGGGTACAATTAATTAGGATAGAGGCTATTCACACACTCACTTGGGGGATTTGAAGTAGAATGCGAATTATGTGAAGTTAAGATTTCTCATGCTTATGATTGAGAAATTATCTCTTGAGTTGTGAAATAAAAATACTGAGGCTGTGAAAATTTACTATCCTACAACATTGTTTTCATAAGTTATATTGTGTCAAGTCTTTAGTTTTTAGGTTGTTTCCTTCTTTAGTTGTGTCTTTTGCTTAAGCACAAACAAAGCTTAAGTTTGAGGGTGTTTGTTGGGTGTATTATTGATATATTATTTCAGCACCTTTTCACTTAAATTTTGTTAGTTATTGAGTAATTTATGAGCAATTTGATTAGTTTTTTGTTTGATTTGTGTTGTAGGTAATTTCCAAGAGACAATCTAAGTTTTGAGGCAAATATTGAAGAGAAATAACAAAGGATTAGCTTTCATGCAAATTGTGGAGAAAATTGAAGAACAAATAGAAATAGCGCAGTCATAGCATCGTTGCGCAACATCGCAGGAAATTTAAGGATAATTTTGTAAAATGGTGTGAAAAGAAGCAAACCCTAGGATAAAAGCAGAAAACAAACGTTAGATGATAGAGCTTTTGGAGGCGGCTGGTTTTTTAGAGCAAAAACAACATTCTAGAGAAGAGAAAACAAAGGATTCGCGAGTTGAAGACGAAGTAACGATCAGGAGACGGACTTCTGCCCCAATTCTTCTTCAAATCCTAGTTTTCTCTATCTCTCTTATCAGGATTTACGTTACAATGAGAATTTTATTTAATTTCTTTATGATGTTCTAAATTATCTTAAGCTACGATATAGCCGGATTATGAATACTTGAAGCCTTTGATTTTAATTCATTGATGAACTATTCTATATATGCATTGAGTATTTCATGCTAAGTTTAATGCTTGTGATTGCCTGATTAACAATTGCATGATTCGTGGTTTGGTTTGAAACTGAGAATTGATAACTAAATTAGACCACGTGTGAAATACCATTAAATCGTCATAAGCTAGAGATAGTTATGAGATCTAGTGTAACACTTGAATTTCTAGGGCTTAATGCGTTCCATAAGTTCACAGTTATCACATAGATGTAGTTAACTTGCTTATTAGGATATGTTATTGATGTTTGAGAAAGATTAATATTTATCTTAGCGAAATTGCTGGCAACGTAGGGAATAGGCGTCAATTGATTTAAATCAATAGTTTCAAGTAGGATTAATCTTGGTGAAATCGGAACCCCTAGAGCATCGTAATTCTTGATTTATTCTCTTTATTAATTTCGTATTCGCTTTAGTTGTTAATTCCAAAAGTACTTTATTTATTAGTTTTTACTCACAATCTCTCATATTTGATTGTCCAAATAAAGTCAAGTTAAATTAATTTCGGTAATTAGTAATTACAGTTCTCGTAAGAACGATTTTTACTTATCACTTTATTACTTATTGCAATATGTGAACTTACATTAAAAATCACACAACAATAATGCAATGTCAAATATGCACCTCTCCCTCTTTGGCTTTATCCACAAACATCCTAATCCTTTCAAGTGCAATCTCTACTGTCTCATCATCCATATTTGCAAAGCAAACCCTGAACCAACCAGGCTCCATGCCATTAAAAGAAGATCCTGGTGAGACATTGAGCTTTACATCATTAATTATCACACGCCATAGGGCCATTTCAGCATCAAATGTTGCTTCTTTGAGTAGCTGGCGTAAATCCATCCAACAGAAGAGACCTGCATTGCTCTTTAAACATGTTATGCCGACTTCTTCAAGCCCCTTGGTGAAGGTTTTGTGCCTGTTTCCAAGCCTCTTTGAGCTTTCCAAAAGAAAGTTTTCGACAAATTCTTCATCGGACAGCATTGAGGCCAGTAAATATTGTGTTTGTGAAGATACTAAACCAAAGCTTGACATTTTCCTGCCACAGTTGACGACTACATCATTGTAAGAATACCCGATGCCTACCCTAAAGCCAGGAAGCCCCATATCCTTCGACAAACTGTAAATTATGTGAATTAGATCATGATCACATTCCATTTCTTCTATAATCTCAGAGACAGATATGAAATTTGGAGAGTTGAAAACGGTGCCTGCATATACTTCATCACAGACTAGGTGTATGCGCTTTTGATTGATGAAGATTACTAGGCTTTTCAGTGTTTCTTTATCCAAAGTGGTGCCTAATGGATTTGAAGGATTTGTTATAATCAACCCTTTTACTTTGATGTTGCTTTTCTGGGCATTTTCGTATGCCTCTTCGAGTGCTTCTTTGGTGATTTGAAAATTGTTCAAGCTCGTGCAATGTACAGGAAGTAGCTGCACCCCAGTTCTCCATTTCAAATCCCTATTAAATCTGCATCAATCAATGAAAAATCTCTTAGTAAATTGAATTTTTTTTTAATGAAATTTCGATTGTATTCTAGTACCAAATCTTCACAAAGACCAATATTTGATAAAAATTACAAGCAATAACAGCGAACTCTAGTCAAATATACATATGTATCCTGCAGATACATCTATGAGTCATGGTTTAACAATTGCTAGGAAATCCAATGAGTATCCGACCCGATTATAAACATGTTTACGAAACTAATGAAATATCTATTGGAATTTGATTTTTACAAGTGATTATCGATGGATAGTCCGATAGGGTTTGGTAATAACAATTTAAAAAAATCTGAAACCCGATAACCCAATTAGTAATTTAGTAAAAATAAATTAATAAAAATATTTATATATTTACATACATTTACAAATAATATATTATTTAAGAAAAATATTTTTTTAATATTGGTCCAAAATTAATAGTTGTGAGTTATAACCCAACTGATCTTATTATAAATTGTTAACCCTCATAATTTATGTTTATCTATTCTTTTTTATCTAATTCAACTAATACAACCGCTTAATTGTTGAATAATTCAAACGAGAATGATAATTTACAATAGTGACAAGTACTTTATGTTATTTTTTCTTCAGATTATTTCATGTTATTATGGAAGGAAGATAACATAAAGATCTTGTTGAATATTTCTATTAAGTTTAAGTTTGATAATAGAAAATAAATTTAATTCATTTTTTCTAATTTATTGCGATTTGTCATTATTTTAATACTTCTTTTCATTCTTTAAAAACTTTTCTAAGTTTTTCTTATAAAAAAAAAAAATTCTTTTTTCTATTCATTAACTGGTTGGGTCCGGTATCCGTGAGTTTTTAAATATTTAACGTGTTCAGATTTCATAAGTAAAATTTAAACTCAATAGGTTTCTGCCACCGATTTGATAAAATATAATTTAAAACTGGTTCGAATTTAATTTTATAAATTTTAAAAAATATCTGACCTGTTGTCATTTTTAACAATTGCTCAGAATTGTACGAGGTGTTAATTAAGTTGTAATATTAATTTTCCTCTTTTTTTACTTTTCCTTTTTTTGATGGTCGATGAGCTTTGGATTTTCACATGATGCGACGCCTCGTGTTGTATATGATTTCGACCTTTTTGGTTGTCATGTCATTTCATGTATGTTTCTCTAGTGATAGTTCAAACATTCTCGTGAAACATTAATATAGTAGTTCTCTATTAAATTTAGCAAATAGAAAAATATTACTTTTTTCAGCTTCAACAACCAAATCCCACTTTGTATTATTAAAAATGTTAATTTGGAAAAAAGAGTTTATTAAAAGATGTAGTTGAATTGGGAGGGATATTAGTTTATAGTCATTGAAATTTCCTTTGAAATATTACATAAAAATTCAAGTTTGATGTAACCTATATTTTTATAGTAAATGACTTGTTGATTTGCCATC
This sequence comes from Ehretia macrophylla, assembly GCA_037974665.1. Taxonomy (NCBI): domain Eukaryota; kingdom Viridiplantae; phylum Streptophyta; class Magnoliopsida; order Boraginales; family Ehretiaceae; genus Ehretia; species Ehretia macrophylla. The sequence continues at coordinate 51,547,164 of CM075776.1, forward strand.
ATATCTTACTTTTTACATTTCGTTGAATCTAAAGCTTTTTGTATTTTACCATATGAACTATTCACCAAGTTTGATATATTCTATAGTGGACCAAGAAAGCCTTGACCATTAATTAATGCACATAGAAGAGTAAGAAGTAAGTTCATACGCTGGATAGTAAGGTGATGGGACCAGAAAAGCATCACCGGGATCAGCCAAACAGAACATGACCGTCTCGCTAGCCCCTGTAGCTCCACCAGCCATTACTATGCGGTCTGGATCAAACTTAACCCTACCACCTCTCACTTTTCCCATGAAACTTGCCACAGCCTAGAAGAGAACAAATAAAGAAATTTATTAGTGGAAATGCCATAATTAGCAATTCACATAAAAGAAAAATGTTCCATGACCACCTCGTCTTACATTTCTAAATTGAGGCAAGCCATGATAATCTTGAAAGTTAGCTATGTCCTTGAACATGTGAGTTCCTTCAGCTGTGCAAATGGATGCTCTTGGATTCTTCTTCACCCATTCCTCAATTAAGTCGAAGGAGAGCTGCATGCAAATATATAAAATTAACATTTTTTAAAACTAAACTTGAGTGTAAAATTATGGTGGTGTTCGATTGCGTGGGTTATTTCCTGATTTAAGTGTCTTATTGACATTTTTGTCCTAAAAATGAATAAAACTTGGTCTTCAAGTGTTACTGGAGAATATATACCTGATTTTCTGCAAGCCCCATTTGGATAACCCCATTAGGGTTTTTGGTAGGATGGAAAGGATCATTATCATATGCTTTCCATCCATCAAAATAAGGAGAGTTTTCTCCATGTTGACCGCTTATTGCCAGCTTAGACAACAGTTGCTGATTTGCCCTACTCTCGTACCCCATTTTCTATATATATATATTTTTTCTCTAAGAATGTGTGTCACGTTGTTTATCTCTGATATAGTAAGTCCAAGAATGAAGTTGACGACATGAGATGAGCTATTTATAGAGTGTGAATAAGAGAAATCGAAAAATTAAACTAAAAAAGGAATTAATAAAGAACATGAAAGAAAAGCAGACTTCAACGTTCAACGTGCATGTGGAAAGGGACACAACAAAGACGAGAAAGAGTAAACTCTCTGACTTTGTTATTCGATGATGGGTGCAGTCCATCGTAATATTGCTTGCGTGTATGTGTAGCTTACTATATGTTCACATTAGAGAAAGAATTTTAAGAAAGAAATGCACTTCGTTAGCTGATGTACTTTGATTATTTAGTCTCATAATACAGATTAAAGGCCTACAACGTTAGTCACCGTTTGGTCTCCTTCTTCAGAAAGAAAAGTTTGTTTAGAACAAGAAAAGAGAATGTTGGACAACCATGTACTCCTAGAATGAAGTTTCATATTGAGCACTGAAAACCCAAGGGAATTTAAATTCTAATGCCCATGGAGGTGCAAATTTTATGGTTCTGTCTCACGTGCTTTTTTGATGACTTGCTGGACTTGTCAGAGTTGTGAATCTATATTTTTATCATATATATAAGAAATTTAACATTTCATTTATGAATTTTTACCATATTGTTAAGGTATAAAACTTGGTTATTCGAGCCGTGCTCGGAACTTGCAAAAGAACAAAGGAATCATGGGAGTTGTTTTCCGAGGACTTCTTCCGACAATCAAGTCAGTAAGTGGGTCCGAACACTAAATATTTGAACATTACGGAAAGGATAATATAAGGCTATTTTTAGTAAAGAATAAGTTACTTTTTTGACTGTTCATGTACTATTTATACTAGTAGATGAAGAATCTTTTTAAAGATAAATGGTGGACCTTAAAAATCTAGAAGATCTTCCTCTTGGACACTATAACGGGAAAGCACATACACATGGTTGAGCGTTGTTCTCCGGGTTCAGATATTTACCCATATTACTATTATGGGTCTGGATATTTACCCATATCACATATAAAGTAAGGGTTGGGTGAATGATGAATAACAGAGTATTATTCTTTTCTTTAATATGCAGGTCTTTTCAAATAAAGTAATATTTCATATCACCTTTATACCTTTTTATTTTTTTATTTTTTAACTAATAATTCATATATTATATGTCAAATCTCTTATTATACCATAAAAGTTCTACTATATAGAGAATAGTCAAGGAGTGAAAGTGATCATAACTATAAACTAACCCTCAAGCATGGTAAGTCCAAACATAGAGTTAATCTTGTTGATCATAAGAGAGACAATTTGAATGCAAAAGCTGTCTTAAAAATATAGTAGTTTCACTAACCAAGCTGCCCCTTGAAAATATGCATACTATGTTATGATTCAAGTAGTTATGGACTACTCTACTAATGATAATGGTCAATCCAAACCACAGAGCCCAAGTCAAGTTAATAAGCAGTCTAACCCAAGTGAAGAATATCGGATTGGAATCGGTTAAACTACGGAGCCCAATACAGTTACATCTTGTTAGTTAGAGTTTGTTAGGCATTTAGCATGTGAGGTGAAGAGCACTATATATCCTCGTGGTTAGTATCAAAGAGAGGCTAAGCAAACACAACTATTTTCTATTTGTTATCTTTTCTGTAATTCCTTTCAGCTTGCATTTCAATACAATTTTCTATTATGTTCTTTTAAATTTGCTGTTAAATCTATTCCTAAAATCTCAAGTCGTTACATTGGTGCTCTCGTTGAGAGTCGAACATGGCAGAAGGAACGAGCCTATACTATCCCTATCAACAAGATGATTATCAACAGTATTACCAGTAACAATACTACCCATATCTACACTACTACCCCTCTCACCATTATCATCAATATCAACATTTTTCTCATCATTATTATCCGCAGGCTGTTCATCCATACCACTACGTGCAAGCACTCTATCATCCTTATGTCTACACCATGAGTACTCTATATTTTCCATCAATAGCACAACCAAGCAGAGCCACACCACCGGTGGCGACGGCCAAACATTCAAGGCTGCGACTACCATTCAGCGCTACCAAGGGCTGATTTCGTCTTCACTCAGTCAGGGATGCCGCGTCCAAGTTTAAGCGCTGCAAGGTTCGGTCAAAGTTGGCAGCAAACAATTTCGTTGACTTCATAAGATTTGATGTGGGAAACATGGTCATAGTGCCTGGTGGACGCAACAGAGGTTGTGTTGGAGTCATCAGAAACAGGGCGAAGCATAAGGGTAGCGCTGCAAATCACAGCCACGAAGATCTCAAGCTTGTGGACTCCGAAGCTGAGCCCGAATTCGAAACCCAAACCCAAGACTACGACTACGTTTTGAATCGCTCGCAATTACAGTTGTAGGAGCTCTCAGAATCCGAGCAAGAGCTAAACGATTGTAAAATTTCACAATCGGAACTCAACAAAGCTGGTGAAATAGAGTTTGCGAGGAAGGTGTTTGATGTAATGACTGAGAAAGGTTCGGCCATGTCTAAGCTACAGGTTAATGCATCTGTGATCAAACATGATGTGGCAGTGGCGGAGGCGTTCACTTTGATGGTGAAGGAGAGAATGAAATTTGAGAAGGGAGACTGCTTGTATGAGTGGTTTAGAGTGAAGAAAAATGGTGCCAAAGATAAACTTGTAGATGGAGAGTTTTTGGATTTAAGCATTGAAGATGTGGGAGCTTATTTGGCTGTATATTAGCTTCCAACTCAGGAAGATTGCAAATCAGGAAAGCCTTTAATATCAATTTGCGAGTCTCCAATCGCACCAGCTTTTCCAGTAGTATCAAATGTTCGTGTTAAGGAGTTGTCTTCATATACTTACTATAGGAAGGGAGAATATTTTGGCGGATACGAAGGTTTAAGCTTATTTAGCTGGTATCGAGAAACAGATGATGGAACAATCAACCTCATCAATGGAGCCAATTCTAGAACGTATGAAGTCACAAATGAAGATTATACTTGATGTCTGCTTTTTGGATATATACCAGTTCGTTCAGATTCAACTATTGGTGAACTGAGATTGTCTGAACCAACTCATGTGATTCTCCTTGAACTTCCACAAATTGAAATGCTTGCTCTAACTGGTAAGGCTATTGAAGGGGATATACTATCGGCTGTTGAAGTTATTCCAAAGAGTGAAAGTCAGCAGCACATTTGGACAACGTACAAGAAAGACGTTACATACCAGTGATTTTCTTCAAATGAAACAGGAGAGGATAGTGCCTTTGAGCCATTCCCATCACATCGTTCATGCTCTTATAAAGTGGGCTTTGACGACATTGGTCGCTATTTGAGGTGTGAATGCATTGTGACTGATGTGTTTGGAAGGTCGAGTGAACCAGTATATGCAGAAACATCTCCTGTTTTACCATTAGTTAAAATGTCGTCTATGTCTAAAGTTGACATTCTGAAGTTTGCATCTGGTATTGACTCCAATACAATTCATCTAATTGGAAAGGCAATAGTCGAGGCTGCGTAAGCTATAAATTGTCCTATTTCCAAGGTAGCAGATGGAAGATTTAGGGAAATGAAGCCTGAGTTGGAGAAGTGTATATGTCTTACAGATGATAAGTATGAGAACCATGAGGATCGCGTTTTAAGGACCGGAGGGTCATTGATATTGAAAATGGATGTAGAGAATCTGTGGGATACTGCTTTGAGTAAGATGTGTTCTGTGTTAGAGGATCAGTTTTCTAGAATGCAAACCGCGAATCATTTGTTGTTGATTAAGGATTATGTTAGTTTACTTGGTGTCACGTTGAGGCGTTATGGATACCCGATTGATGCGTTGCTTGATGTATTGAGTAAACATAGGGATAAGTATCATGAGCTCTTGTGGTCTAATTGTCGTAAGCAGATGACAGAGGCTCTTTCTGTTGATAAGCTTGAGCAGATGTACATGAAGAAAGAGTACGAGTATTCAATGATGGTGCTATCGTTTCAAATACAGACATCAAATATCATGCCTGCATTTCCTTATGTTGCACCATTTTCGTCTATGGTGCCTGATTGTTGTAGAATCGTGCGGCCACTTATTGAGGACTCTGTGAGTTATATGTCACATGGTGGGCAACTTGACTTCTATGATGTGGTGAAAAAGTACTTGGATCGGCTTTTGAGTGATGTGTTGGATGAAATCCAGTCATCACTTTTGCAAAGGGCAATACTATTTCACGATAGTTACATTGTGGAAGTGAACTTGTTTGGAATAGATTCCATTTTGAGAGAGTATGGACAAGGTTACCCGGATTTGAACCTTGAGGACAAGGTTCTCTCAAAAGGGGGAGGTAATGTTATGATTCAAGTAGTTATGGACTACTCTACTAATGATAATGGTCAATCCAAACCACAGAGCCCAAGTCAAGTTAACAAGCAGTCTAACCTAAGTGAAGAATATCGGATTGGAATCGGTTAGACTACGAAGCCCAATACAGTTATGTCTTGTTAGTTAGAGTTTGTTAGGCATTTAGCATGTGAGGTGAAGAGCACTATATATCCTCGTGGTTAGTATCAAAGAGAGGCTAAGCAAACACAACTATTTTCTATTTGTTATCTTTTCTGTAATTCCTTTCACCTTGCATTTCAATACAATTTTCTATTATGTTCTTTTAAATTTGCTGTTAAATCTATTCCTAAAATCTCAAGTCGTTACATACTACTGTTATTGTAAGGGTTGGATTCACAAGTGAAATTGTAGGGTCTATGTTAAGCATGTCTTCTATGCGATCTTCTCTTACTGGGGAACACTTTCATTTGACCAAAGGGAATTATCAAAGAAATTGATAGCCTGTGCACCAAGTTCCTCTGGAAGGGTAACTCTATTTCTGTTGGTGGGGCGAAAGTTGCTTGGGAACAAGCGTGTAAACCTCGCGATAAGGGAGGTCTGGGCATCAAGAATCTTGCTGTTACAAATCAGGCTGATATTGTCAGATACCTTTGGCAACTTCATACAATGCAGGATAATATATGGGTCAAATGGATTGAATCTAACTATATTAATGCCAATTGTATTTGGGATATCTAGATCTACAGAGATGCCCCGTGGGCCTGGAGAAAAATCTTGAAGGTTAGACAAATTGCATGTCATTTATTCTTCAAGAAAATGTGTAATGGGGCAAACATATTTTTCTGGACTGAAGCATGGCATCCTTTCAGCATTCTCAAGAATCATTTCAGCATCAACTTTCTTCACCAACATGGTATTGAAGTTGATAACAGTAAAGTTTGTGATTTCATTTTGGATGGGAGATGGAATTGGCCTGACCATAGTGTCTTTGATGTCATTGCTAATGGCTTGGGTGCTTTTAATCCTCCTGTTTCCATGGAGGATTGCACGATTTAGATTCCGAACCCATCAAAAGGTTACTCCCTTCACTCTGCTTATGAGGCCATCCACTCAAGAAACAACAAAGTTGACTGGTGGAAAATGGTTTGGTATAAAGGCTTAGTTCCAAGACATGTTTTCTGCCTCTAGCTTATTAATCTTGATCGTCTTTATACTCGTCAAAGACTCACTGCTTGGGGATTCAGCGGACCATCTAGTTGCCTCTTCTGTTGTGTTTCAACAGAATGTCGAGACCACTTATTTTTCGAGTGCAGCTTCGTGAAAAGAATTTGTCAAAATGTCTTAATGCCACAAAGCTGAACTCGAACTTATATTCCTGGAACATGATCTCTTCTTGGTTCACAATGCCACACAAGTTAAGTTGCTTCAATTATGCCTTTTCAATATTATTCTTGGCGCTGCAACTTATACCATTTAGGCCGAGAGATTTCAACGCTTGTTTGCCAAAATAGCCCAAACGGAAGAGTAGATCTTTGCCTCTATCAAATCATGTGTCCAACTTCGTGTTAAAAGTAAAAAAATTAAATTCACCTTTTGTAATTACAATAGATACATATGTAACGCATGAGATCTTGATTTAGAGATCCTTTGCTAGTTTTTGGAGCCTTGCTCTCCTTTGTACAGACATTTGAAAATGAATAGAGTCACTTGCTTATTTAGCAAAAAAAAGAGACAATCTGAACACAAAAGCTGTCTTAAAAACTTGTTAATCTCTGGTTAGTATCTTGTTATAACAGAACTTAAAACAAAATAAATAAACGCATGCAGAAAGTAAAGACACCGAGATTTAACATGGTTCAACCGTGCGATCTACGTCCATGGCACCTCCCCTGGTCCAACAAACTTGTTTCATTAATAAATCACAAGTTACAACATTAATGGACTTACACAAGTACAGATTCCCTCTTGACCTTTGACGCCTTGATGACGAACTCTTTAATGAACCTAGGTTTGGCGAGCTCCCCTCGACTTACGACGTTCTCTCCTGAGAACTACACCTTCTTCTCCCAAAGAATGAACAAACTAAAAACTCTTTCTATCACAGATTAAAACAATAAGTATAGCGGAAGCATAAATAAACTGTTTGTTTCATGATCTGCTGCAGCAAAATATGCTCTATCAGATTTCCTATGTTATTGACGTTTGTTGCAGCACATCGTCAATCTGCTACAGCAAAACCTGACAGTTCTATCAACTAAACTGAAATCTTCTTTTTTATCTCTCGTTTTTCTGCACCCTTTTCCAATCGTGTGAAGCTTTGTATATATGCTGAATTACTTGCCCAAATCTCCAAAAGGTAATCCGTTCGTGGTCTTTGAATTGTATGGAATGACTTTGTTTCCAAGTAATTCTCAAATAAGGCAACTTTCCTTTTAAAATAAGATTATTTCAGATCTTCAAGCAATTAAGGAATGTCAATTTGCCTTTTCAATATTCTGATAAACATGATAAACCTGTCAATCTAAGCTTTCCAAACAGAGATGCATATATCATAATAAATTCTGACAAGGCATAATTTTGGCAAAACAAAAGCCAATCAATACTCATAGCGCGTGCTACAGCAAGGGACGTAACAAGTTCCTCCTTTTGGCTTTGTTTTGGAAAAACTAAATATCAGAGCAACACATGGATCAGACAGTCAGCATCATATCACATAAAATAGAGCCAGAAAATATAACACATGATGTATCAGAGTAAAGACCGATATACACATAACACACGAAATGTATCAGAGCAAGGAAGAAAAGACAAAGTCATAATCAAGATAAAAACATTAAAAACATCTAAACAAGCAACCAAGATCTTCCCTTTTTTGTCAAACAAAGACAAAGAATTATGCATCTGGTGGTGTTGGAGGGCGGAGAGTGGAAATGATAACAAGAATCTGTTGTTGCCCTTGAAGAAGTTGAGCTTGAATATCCTGAAGAGCAGCGTGGGCAGTCTGTAGCTAATGCAGCTCAACTTGAATTTGTTATAACATTGTCCGCATATCAGCACTCGAGCTTGGGACAGAGTCTGTGCCATTAGGTGCTGGAATACTATGCTCCCTCTGAGCATCAACATCTGCTGAAACAGAATCTAGAACAGGAAGATGCTTCCCCTGAAGACCTGCCTGATGTTTGCCCTGCAAAAATTTCTTAGAGAATCGCAAGGGATGAGGAATCTTGACAATTATCTCATCTGATTTCTTGATATTGTGCTGCAAGCTTAATATTCTATAGATAATAGAGGGAAATGGGAGATACAGAGTGGGAGCATGCTTTTCTGCTTCTTTCATAAGCCGATTGAAAATAATCTACCAAATGTTCAAGTTCAAACTAGTACCAACTTGAAACAAAATGGTGGCCATCTCAGCATTTACTGTATTAGTGTGTTTCCCTGGAAACCAATTTGTTAATGCAATCCTATGTAAAGCAGCATAGGTTGTGGTGAGTGCTGTAGCATCAAGTTAATTACCCTGGGGCCATGTTGCAGCATGCCCTAACAACTCTGGGGCAACATGATCAAGTGTAAAACTAACTACGACAACATTTTCCTTCGGCTTTTCAAAGCCCACAAACTCATTGATCATCGTAGGAGAAAATATGAACACATTACCCCTAACATAAATCTGGTAATAGTATGGGAAAAAAGGATCACCTGTGGCCTTAGTCAGATTCGCAAAGAACTCATGGACAATTGTAAGAACATAAGATGTGACAAGCTTAACTGTTCCTAGCAGCATTCTTTGCTTTAACAATTCAATAATGCCAGTACCCTTATAAGATCAGTGTGCAAAGTTCTTTCATCCATAAAAGGTCTTTTATTAATTGCATCCCATTAAGCAATTGAAGTAGAAAAATAGAACTTTTTGGAGTGAGCAAGACGAACCTCATACCCAGACTTCAAGGTGTGCTGCATTTTGCTACGAGTCGCTGGAGAAGAGGCTGTTGACTTCCTCTTTTTCGTTGAATGCTTGGTCCTGCGATGTTTCAGTGGACTTGATTCATAACCTGCTGCTACAAGTTTAACACCCGATGAAGCTTGTCCAGGTGTATGCTTTGCTTCAGTATCGGCTGCAGCAGAAAGTCCAATAGTTGATGGAGTGCCTGGTTCAACTTGTGCTGCAACATGTGGAAATTTTGTAGCAACATCATCTGCAATATGTTTAGTTGCAAAAAGATTAGGCATAGCATAAGAGTCAGATGATTCCGTGGAGGCGGCATTTTGTAAAACAGTTGGTGGGTGTTCTGCTGCTAGTGCAACGTTATCGGCGGCGGCATTAGTTATAATCATCTCCTCATCATTCAGAGTAACTGCATGTGAAGTCCCTGCTGCTGCAGCAATGGCCACATCTGCCTTGGTGCTAGTAGATGGTGCTGCAACACTAGGTTCAACAGTGGTTTTCTTTGTGTGATGAAATATGCTGAAAAGAGGCGATTCAGATTCCGTACTCAGTGACTCAGATAGTACTTCTTGAAAGGAGTATTCATAGTTTGAGTCGGGCTCAAAAGTAGAGGATTCAGAAACTCGTGCTTTTCCTTTGGAATCCATGGTCGGAGTGGTATCTTTCGTAGATGATAGTGGTAGATTTTCTCGATTGATGGTGTCAACGGCACTGGACGATGTATCCTCGCACGTAGTGGGTTTATTTGGATCCCCCCCAGGTGCGTTGCGTGAGGTTATCGCCAGCGTCGTGTTCTGGTGCATGTTCTTGCCATGGTATAGCACTTGTGATATGAGAAGAACAAATGAGAATGCTGGTATGGTACTGTGAATAAGTGACAGATACTGGAGGAAGAGTTAAGAATTGTGAGATGAAGAAGGTAAGAAAAAATCAAGGCAATTTATTAGTTCGTAAGTAAGGAATGAATTTAAAGCTCAATTTTTCAAACAAGAGGAAACTGAACGGTTTTTGACAGTTTGTTTCTCTCTCCTACTTTGGGAAGATCGTGCTTTGAAAGTGCAGCTACTTTCCCGCTCAAAATTTATGAGGAATGTTATTTGCATTTATCATCACATGAGCCATTTCTTGCAAAAGCCTATTTCTTCTTTCTACAACACCATTTTGATGTGGTGTTTTTGGTGCAGAAAATTCATGAGCAATTCCATGCAAATCACAAAAATCAAAGAAGATATGATTTTCAAACTCCTTACCATGATCACTTCTTATTCTAACAATTTTTCTTATGTGACCATCCTTTTCATTTGAAATTTTCAAACACAACCTTTTGAATGCATCAATTGTATCAGATTTTAATCTAAAAAATTCAACCCATGAATATCTAGAAAAGTCATCAACATAAACAAACACATACCTTTTTCTACCAAGGCTTTCAGTTTGCATAGGACCCATGAAATCCATATGCAAGAGTTTCAAAGTTCTTTTTGTGGCAATCTGTTGCAAGCTTTTATGAGTGGTTTTTACCTGTTTTTCCAGTTGACAAGGACCACAAACTTCATGCTTCAATCTTGTCAATTTAGGTACTCCTCGTACAATACCTGTGTTCACAATTTTACTTAGTGCTTTGAAATTCAGATGTCCTAACTTGAGGTGCCACAGTTTAGTACTATCAACTATGTTGCTTTGACATACAAAATTTTGTTCATGTGGAACAAAAAGCATATAACAATTATCCATTGACCTGCTTCCTGTAAGAACACAATTGTTAGAGTTATCAATTAATTCACAACAGTCCTTTGTAAAGTTTACAAGCAATCCTTGATCACACAATTGACTTATACTAATGAGATTTGCTTTGAGTCCTTCTACATGCAAAACCTTCTTCAATCTTGGAAAGTCATGAAGAACAAAGGTTCATTTTCCAAGAACATGACCTTTTTCACCATCACCAAAGGTTACTTCTTCTCCATTGCATGACTTGTAATTTTCAAGAATTTCTTTTTCACCTGTCATGTGCCTAGAACATCCACTGTCAAAGTACCAAGAGTTAGTAGGACATGCTTTCAAGGTAGTATATGAGACAAGACAAGTTATAGGAAACTTTCTCACCCACATCTGTTTTACCTTTTGCAGTGACATGTGCAAATAAGTTTTATTTCTTCTTTTCAGTGCACTCATAAGTTTGAAACAATAAGGTCTGATATGACCAAGAGTGAAACAATAATGACAAATATGAATAAACTTTCTTACCTGTGAAGTTCCTGCTTCTGCGCCAAGTTTTGTTGCGATAGGTTGTTCTACCTTTGATTTTTTAGCCTATTTGACAAACACAGTTTGACTTGTTAATGCTCCTCTTTGATAGCCTAATCCAGTATGATCTCTGCAAGACTTTTGAATGGATAACCGATGTGATTGTATTTGCAGTACTCAAACCATGATATTTGTATTGCATTTGTATATTAACTTTGGAATAAATGCAACACTTTGATACTTTCGATGCAATGTAAGAAAATACTAAAAAGTGAAGAATCAGTCCCAAAATGATTCAAATTGGAAGTCAAGAAGTAAGAATAGGGAAGCGCAAGAAACTGTTGAAGAATGAAGCTCATAGAGAAGAAATTTGGCCGAAACTAGTACGAAATCGAACTCGGAACATTGACCCAGATAATCTCAAATAGTGACCCATGTCCGTTTTTGGCAAATCATATCAATTTTTTGGGTAGAAACAACCTTCTGAGAAAAATGTAGGATTATTGCGGTGAGATTTTAGCCAAATTCTATCGTTTGGAGGGTCAAAACAGTAAAAAATGCCCGAAGATGCTACGGTCAACAATCCGGTCAAAGTCAACAAATTCAAAAACTCAACTTTTTCAGAATTTTGCCTATAAATAGAGCATCAACCCTTTGAGAATTTTTGAGTTAATTTTGGAGTATTATCAATATTTTTGATATAATTCCGAGTTAATTCCATTTAGTTTTAATTATAGTTTTAGTTTTAGTTAATTAAGTAGTAGTAAAATACGGGAGAAGTCCTGCCTAGGTAGCTCTTATTCGAGAAAATTTTGCCCGAATAGTTACTTTTAGGGGGAAGTCCGAACCGAATAGTTTTTAGTCGGGGGAAGTTCTGCCCGAATAGCTTTCAATAGGAAAGCTCTTATTCGGGAAAAATTCATCCCTAGTAGCTTTTATTCGGGGGAAATTAGTTCCACCCGAATAAATATTTTACGTCGGACCTCTGCTCAAATTTTGGGAGTTAGAAATACACATTCGTCAATATGTGGGAGCTTTTCTTGACTCTCTTATTTACATAATTCGTATTCAATTATGTCTGAGTAGATTGATATCTAGGGGTGAATATTGTAAATAATAGTATTTTAATATATGGTGTCAGATTTAGTATATTCAATTCAAATTGTAATGTATGACTTGTTTTAATTCAGTATTTCATACGTAATACTTTTAAGTAGACGTTATGATTGCTTTACTTTCGCTTCGTAAATATTATACTTGTAGTTAATATAATAAATGCATTACTTTCGTGCCATATAAATGTTTTAATCATGAATTTATAGGTTGTACCATAGATTCCATGAAATTATAGGTTGTACCATAGTTTCTATCTGAAGGTTAGTTTGCAAATGAACTAAGTAGATTAACTAGGTCTATAACTTTTAACTTAACCGGATGTATGCTTGTAGCTTAAGCCCTTACAGAATTAGATAAACTAGATATCGAGTCTATATTAATTGCCTCATTTACATGTTCAAACCCCTAGATCACCACCTCTTGTATTCCACTAATACTTAGCTTAACTTAGATAATTTAGTTGGTTGTAGAATAATTTATATTTCAGCACGTCACTCAAACAAATCTGCAAACCTGTCACTTAAGCGCTTTAACACTTTCACACTACTTCACTAACTTAACTAACAAGCTTCCATGTGGTACGATTCTGCACTCATAGCACACTACGCTACAAAGATCCGTGCACTTGCGGATATTTTAACTTGGTTTATTTTGCGCACATTTTAACGCACAACCCGAACACATCAATAACATATAATCAAGTTTATCCGTACCTGAATTCATCATCTTGAAGCCTCGCTGGATTTGTGATAATTCCTGCTGCAGCATGTCGGCTTTTTGCTGACTTTCTTCCCAGGACTTTTGCAACTCAGCTTTCTCTTTTTCAAGTTCAGCAATCATGGTTTGTTGATCCTGGTTCACTCTACACACGATCAGCCATTTTTGGTACATCGTTTTGTAGGTTCTTATGAATTTATCATCTTCTTCATCACTATCCAATTCAGAATCAGTTTCACCATCTGACATACCCAATCTCGCTGCTAATGTTGTTGTTAATTTTGTTGCAGCAGTTTTGGTTTCCGTCTCAGCATCTGTTTCAGCATCTGATTGTGTTGCTACAGCACAGAATGCAATATAGTTGCTCGTGTGCTCTTCATCACTACTGCTGCTACTTCCTGATTCTTCATCACTCCACGTGGCATTCATGGCTTTCTTCCTTCTTTTCAAAGTATTGGCACACTCAGATTGAATGTGACCAAATCTTTCACATTCCTGATATTGAATTCCTTTATTCTTTTTCTTTCCATAAAACATTTTCTCGTTCTGCTTCTTGGAAGTTTCAATATTTGCTGCAGCATGAGGGTTTTTGCCAAAGTTAGTGAATTTTAGACTTTTCGCTTGATTCTTCCATTTTAAACACCTTTTTGAAATTCTTTGTTAGAAAGGACAGAGATTCCATTAATTCATCATCATTAAAAGGATCTTCATCCTCTCGCTTTTCAATTTCTGCTTGCAGTGCAATGCCCTTTTCTTTTCTTTTCTGCTTGAATTTCATCTCAAAGGTTTGCAAAGATCCCATTAGCTCATCAAGCTTCATGGAATCCACATTCTTTGCTTCTTCTATTGCTACAACCTTAATAGCAAACCTGTCCGGAAGTGACCTCAGCGTTTTTCTTACCAACTTTGAATCTGAGTACTTTTTTTCCCAATGCAAAAGCTTCGTTCGCTATGTCACAATGTTTAGCATTAAATTCAGCAATGGTTTCCTCCTCGTGCATTCGCAATTCTTTAAACCTTGTTGCAAGTATTTGCAATTTTAAAACTTTTACTGCAGCAGTGCCTTCATATGCCGTTTGCAAGATTTCCCAAGCTTTTTTCACTGTTTCATAAGATGAAATAAACTTGAATTGATTTAGATCAACAACATTAAAAATAACATTCAACGCCTTTGAATTGTTGGTGGTTGCCAAGTCTTCAGCTTTGGTCCATTGCAATTTAGATTTTTTCTCAGTAGTGCCTTCAGCAGTTGTGGCAGTAGGGTGTTCCTATCCACTTAACACCGCTCTCCAAGTAGCTTCATAAATAGCTTTAATAAAAGCTCTCATCCGTTCTTTCTAGTACGAATAGTTTGTGCCATCGAGAAGAGATGGTTTATTGATTGATTTGTCATCTCGCAGAGTGTCCATATCTGCAAAAATAACCAGAAAAACTCTTCCAAAGATCTAACTGAGTCAGTTCAATAACCTACTCTCGATGCCACTTGTTAATCTTTGGTTAATATCTTGTTGTAACAGAGGTTAAAACAAAATAAATAAATGCATACAGAAAGTAAAGACACCGAGATTTAACGTGGTTCAACTGTGCAGTTTACGTCCATGGGACCTCCCCTGGTCCAACAAACCTGTTTCATTAATAAATCACAAGTTACAACATTAATGGACTTACACAAGTACAAACTCCCTCTTGACCTTTGACGCCTTGATGACGAACTCTTTAATGAACCTAGGTTTGGCGAGCTCCCCTCGACTTACGACGTTCTCTCCCGAGAACTACACCTTCTTCTCCCAAAGAATGAACAAAACAATGAACAAACTAAAAACTCTTCCTATCACAGATTAAAACAATAAACATAGCGAAAGCATAAATAAACTGTCTGTTTCATGATCTGCTGCAACAAAATATGCTATATCAGATTTCCTATGTTATTGACGTTTGTTGCAGCACATCGTCAATCTGTTACAGCAAAACCTGACAGTTCTATCAACTAAATTGAAATCTTCTTTTTCAGCTCTCGTTTTTCTGCACCCTTTTTCAGTCGTGTGAAGCTCTGTATATATGCTGAATTACTTGCCCAAATCTTCAAAAGGTAATCCATGCATGGCCTTTAAATTGTATGGAATGACTTTGTCTCTAAGCAATTCTCAAATAAGGCAACTTTCATTTTGAAATAAGATTACTTTAGATCTTCAAGCAATTAAGGAAATGCCAATTTGCCTTTTACAATATTATGATAAACATGGTAAACCTGTCAATCAAAGTTTTCCAAACAGAAATGCATATATCATAATTAAATTCTGACAAAGTATAATTTTGGCAAAACAAAAGCCAATCAATTCTCACAGCGCATGCTGCAGCAAGAGATGCAGCAAGGGACGTAACAAAATGTAGCATTTTTTCCTGACCAAAAAAAAATGTAGCATTTTCACTAATTAACCAAACGTTTGCATCCTAGTGTTAGTATTAGAGTCATATTCACACGTGTGGTTATAGGGGGTTATACACCTCTATTAAGCCCTCAAAATATATTAATGTATCACTAAAATATTTTGATATTTTTTCTTTGAAAAAATATTTAGCTCTCATAAAATTATTGGTTTTGCTATTCAAAATCACTTAGATTATGTTTAGTTTAGTGATTTTGGCTGTTAAAATACAAAGTTTTTAGTAATAGAATTTTAGTTAGAAGTGCTATTGAACGAAAACCGTTGACTATTTGACCTTATTATGTTAGAAGTACTATTCTAAGAAAAAAAAATATGGAGGGGTATTTGTGAGAAATGTAGGTTTACAAAAATATGTAGGGATATGTTCGAAGAAAAAAAAGAAGAAAGAAAATCAGCTTCTAATCACATGATATAAAATAGTTATCAAAAAACTCAAAATTGTTGCTTCTTTTTTGTTACTTTTTTTACCTAAAAATTCTTTTAAAAATGGGTCAAACAGGTTAACTTCAACTTCTAAAATTATAAAATACGTTGTAAAGTGTTTAAAGTTGGGTCAAATAAACTCTTAATCTCACTAATCATAAAATATCTTAAATTCTTCCCTAATTAGTGTTAATTGTTTTCGAGATTATCCTCTTGTAAATAGAAATGTTTTGAGGAACTTTGAAATGCAATGAATAATTTCATATCCAAATTGAGAATTACTTGACCAAGAAGTGCTTGTGTAGAACCGACAATTGCTTCTTATGACTGGATATATATATATATATATATCAACGCGTTCCAACTCCATATATAGCATAATCTGATTGTGGTACCAACAATCATATGGGATGGCCAATGGTCCCCCTACATACAATATCTAGAACTATGCACACTGACCTACAATTATATGAGCATTTGGACGCACAAGGATATACTTGAAATTATAATTTATATTCTAACATGTATAATTCTAGATGGCCGATGCGGTTTATGTCCTGGGGATGCAACTAACATTTGCTATAAGCTTAATAATTGTTAGGTTAAGCATTTTAAGCATAATCTATTAGAGGATAATGGCCGGTGAAGATGATTGGTTAACACCTATTATGCCATATGCTCTTGAAATTTTGGAACATGGGATTATAACTTTGACTCGCTAATCATTTATAATATCAGTGATATGAATGTCTATAATTTTCTTTTCTATTTTCTGTTTTATCCTCAGTGTGTAAATTAAAGGGAGGCAGTGGAATAGATACAGTTGACTTCGTGGGTTAATCTAGCTCAATGAGGTCACTCTAATTGAGTCATAGACTTAGTGTAGATTGCACGTGCAATGCGCAGTCTCACATGCGGGAGACAAACTAGTCAATCATACTGGGTTAATAAGTCAAAATAAACAATATCACTAGTTTAGAAAGACTTGACAATAATACTCACTTGTATTATACATATCACATATCAGTACATAACAAACATACGTACATCTAGTATAATTAGGGACCTCTTAGCTAAGTACCCCAGTATAAGAAAATTATGGTCCATGACATATTCCACTACCTAATCGTCCCCATTTTGGACCTATTTGTTATTGCATTTACACAAGCTCACCCCATATCATTAGATCGTGACGTCTCTCTCGCAACCAGGCCCAACTTCGATGACACTCGAGCTTCGCAAAACAAGCAAACCACATAGCATTAACACCTTCAGCGATGACACTGACTTACATCACTAACGTTCTTGGGTTGCCTTCTCCGGAGACTTGAAGCTTGTTCAAATAGGTGCGAATAAATTCTAACCATTTGCATAGGTGACTAATGAGGGAGGAAAATAGATGTCCGCCTAAGTCCAGTGATCCGACCTTAATTACCTGACCTGTAAAATAAGAGAAGGAATCGCGGGAGTTGCGACCCATATTTCCTCTCAGGTGAGAGTAAATAAGTGTGTCCGAGATGAACGGTAAGTAGTTGAGAATAATAAATATGCACAACTTATCTCATAATGACGAGTGAATAAGGTATTTATACTATTTCTGATGTCGGCCAGCAATTAATGCTATTATTCATACTTTTTCAGTACCATTTACCTTTATGTCACATTAGAAGTAACAGTTACGTTAGAGAAATAGAATGAGGTCGGACATGGGTCTGAACGCCTTGCCCAGGTCGAGAAGACTTTGCTGGGCTCAAATTTACAGTCCAAACAATGACTATTCCGACAGAGAGGTGTGTTTTGGACAGAAAACTGTCGAAAATTGATAGAAAACTATCAAAAAACAATTGGACAAAAACTATCTTTTAATAACTGTCCCAAAAATAATAAAAAAACATAATAATAAATAAATATCACTATATAAAATTAAAAAAAAAATTATCAGAAAAGATAAAGCCACTGGACTTGGCCCCACGCTCATGCCCCGCACTGGAAGGCGGTGCATATATGGTTTGGATGAAACGCAATACTGATCTATACTAATTTATCCACCTGTCAGATGCAACGTGCCATATGAAGCAAGCCAAGTAAAACGTCTATTCGAGTCTTTCTTATGCAACACGCCATCACAAGAAGGCCATGAACCATTCTCTGACTTATCCACCTATCTCAATCAGGATTCCTCACGACCCCTTAACCAATAATCAATTATAACATCTTACTTTCGGCTCGTAAGCGGCCATTACAAGTGTGGTCATTAGTGAAAACATCTTGGTCCAAATACTGTCAACAATATACTTAGAAGTTAAGTAGAATAGTTAAATATTTAATGTAATTACAAATTTTAAGTTTGAATTATAATTTTAATTTTTATTATTAAAAAAAAAAAAATTGTCTGCAGTAGAGGTTTGACATTGTTAATTAAGATACTAAGAAAAAAATGGTCTTTGACTTTTTCGTAAAAGAGGGCAAGTGTTGCTTTATAGAAGCTTTGTTCATAATGATCATATATGCCAAATGGAGACTGGCTTTCTCAATTTCCATTAATTATTAACACTAATGTACAACAACTCGTGTTTTTGGCAAGTGTTGCTTTATAGAAGCTTTGTTCATATCAGTCTGCCAATAACACGAGTGGTTGTATATTAGTGTTAATAATTAATGGTAATTGAGAAAGCCAGTCTTCATTTGGCATATATGATCACTTGTAAAGATCGATTAATTTAAAACAAGTTTAAGTAAATGGTCCTATCTCATAATCATTTAAGATTGACTCTAGAATTCCATTCACATTTAAGATTGACTTTAGAATTCGATTTAGAATTGATCATTTAAGATTGACTTATTGTCCATCAAGAATCAGCGTTCATCAAGCTCTGGAAGATCCAATGGATTTAGTAATGCTGGTACTTTTTTTTTGGTCATAGTTATGCAAGTACTTGACGATAATTTACTAACAACCGAAACCAAACCAAGATTTAATTCCACTAGTTGGGATAAGGTGCAAGTGAGGTTTTTGAGTTATATATATAACTAATAAAATTATAGTGGTGTGTCTTGTGTCACTAACATGTCTTTTCACGTGCATATGAAATTTAAGTTATACACGTGACAAAGGGGTGATAATGCCGAGAATTCCTAAATGCTTTTCATTAGTAGGATTCTGTACTATCTTAAATGACTATTTGATCCAAAGTTTAAATTGTTAAATAGTGTATAATTAGTTTATTTGATGTCTCCAACGTCTATATCAATATTCTCAAACATTATCTTGAATTTAGCTTGACTCTAGTAGTTATTGCAGTATTTATTTCACACATCATAAATCATATATGTAATCTCTATTTCACTATCTCATGAAAAATGGAAAGCATGGTTTGTTGCCTCGAACAAAGAAGATTCTTTGAAAACGTAAAAAAGGGTGTTGAGTACAATTCAAACTTTTAAACAAATTGAAGATATATTTTTCTGTTAAGTGACCGCTTTATCTAAAAACATAAATTATTAGAGAGGGTTAATTGTATTATTTATTACATTCAACATGCCTTCACAAGTGCATGCGGAGTTAGTTTTTGAGTTTTGCACTTGGACAATTTTAATATTTTAAATGGGTGGCGGTGAGTTTTGAACCCAGGACTTAATACCATGTTAAATTACCACATTATCTAAAAATTAATATGTTAGACAATAATTAATTATATTATTTATTATATTCAATATTTTTCAAATAAGTTGAAATCATGGCCATTCTTCTATCAACAAACCGTGTCACATTATACTCTTTATCTTAAGAGTTGCAATAAGCTCAAAATATGATAGTGTATTATACTTCACTGTCGTAGAGTCAGTCTTTGTTGATGATTGATCGTATTATACTTCACTGTCGTAGAGTCAGTCTTTGTTGATGATTGATCTTTGTTAGTATTTTTTAAAGGTTGGCCTTGTAGCGACCTTAGCCAAAGCAAAAGTTAGATGTATATGCTTGCTTGGCGTTTTTAGTTTCTTGTTTAAAAATGTTTTTTAAAATGACTATTTTCTTGCTTGCTAATTAGGAAGTTTGTGAAATTCTCCTTTGTAAGCATGTTGCTATAAAGTTTTGTTAATGTAATGAAAACTTTAGCATATCTATTTTGAAAAACTGTCTTCAAAAACAAAACAAGTGTGAGCATATTACATCCACTTTTGATTCAAAAAGGAAAAACCATCCTTGAAATAATCAAATAATGTAAAACAAACTATGGCACTTAGAGACTCTTTTATGTTAACAAGAAAAGATTAACATGTATAAACTAATTGGTTTATTGGGATGTTAGCCCAACTCTACATGTAAATCTTTGTGTTCTCGTGAAATGACTAAAATCACATTTTATTTGAAAAATGTAAATGCCATTAGATTGTCAACATTGAAATATAGTGTTATATGTAAATCATTTAGGGAAATGACTTACAATGGTTATTTTACTTCATAGTTTTGCTATTGAATGGTCAATAGTATAATTATGAATACTTGATGAAATATGAGTCTAAAACTTTGAAAAAGTTCAAAGAGTTTAAGGATTAAGTAGAGAAACCTAGTATTGAAGGATCTAGTTTCCATTTTCCTAATGATCAAAGGTTTTTGATCAAGCCGTGATACTATCTTCCTTGAATTGGAGTTTGTTCAAGAAATAGACATTAGGAGGAAAATTAGAATAGAGGAAGCGTCCTCTAAATCCACAAAGTGACCCAAATCATGATCTTGAGACTGATCAACAAAAACCTGAACAAAGTCATCACACGGGTTCTTCGTATTTTAAGTAGAATATCCCTTTCTCCAGAAAGATGAGTATATCTTCTAGAAGAAGTACAAAAGTTGTTTGTAAGGGGATAATAATCATATTGATGATTTTGCTACTTATGGGGAAGCGATACACGATATCAATGTCGAGGAATAGAAGCAGGCAATGCAAGTAAATATGGATTCCATATGTTACAAGGGTATTTCGGAAATGATGGAAATGTTGAAACATGTAAAGCAAGACTAGCAGTAAAAGAGTCGTCGTCAAAACAATGGTTGGTTATGACGAAACCTTTTACTACCAGTTGTTTTACTTCATAAGGCTCGAACTTGCTTTTGTCACAAACTGTAACGCCCCGATCCCTCACAAAATTAGGACCCTTATTAAATTCCCCTACTCACAATCCGACCCTAACCCCGAGCACGAAAAAAGAGAAAAACGGTTGGAGTTTTCCCTATTTCTAGGCCAAACCACAACCTGCATGGGATGCCCCAAACCCAGCATATAGTACATTATATATATTTGCATATAGTTAGGTGTTACTTAAGTGTTTATATGTGTATATGTGTTTATTTTAGCTTTTGAATTTACTTGGTAGCCTTACTTTTTTAGTTTTTTTTTTCTATTTCTTTCAAATGTGCACAACATTTAATTAATTCAAATAAAATGATTTAACTTATTATTTTGATATTTATATTAGGTAGGATTGTTTCTTACAATTAATATATTAATTCTCATCATTTTAAAATGCACCTTGAGTCTGGGGTGAAAATTAAAATATTTTATTTTACAAAATTCATATTTTTCCCTCATTATATATTTATTTTTGGGCATACTTTCATAATTTTTATTTGCATAGCACTTCTGGAATATGGGTAAAAAAATTATTTTGTGTATCACATGAATAGTGTTAATTAGAGTACATTTTGGGCTTTATGTAGTTAGCTTTGCTTTGGACCAATTTTAGCTAACCTATGCCATATATTACCTAAGTAACCCAAGCCCAACCCAATACTTAGCACATATATATCTATATACATACATATACACATTATACACATAGAAAAAAACAACAAAAAAAGAAAAGAAGCTATGGCTGACGACCAAGAAAGAAAAAAAAAGCTCTAGGGTTTGATCAAATTGGCTTCATCCAAGCTTGTTTAGGGTGTGTTGAGCTATCATAGAGCTTCTACCTAGCTTCTACAAGTTGATTTATGTGAGGGATTGCATTTAATCTTGCATTTAAAATTTGTATCATGTTTATGTAAATTATTGTTTTGTTGTTATATGATAGTTTTATGCTTGGATGACGTATATTTTGGTGTTTACTAGTTGTAGAGACACGTTTAATAGCCTTTATTGCTTTGTTTAGTTAAAATTTTAAAATGGTCAAATGAAGAAGAAGATGAATAGTAATTTTAGGCATAATTGGTGTTTAATGGTTATTTGCTTGATCCAATGTTAGAAATGTATGCCATAAATGCTCTTGAAGTTATATTGATGCATGAAATGGCTAGATTTTGGTTAGAACTTTGTAGTGGTGGTGGTCATAATGGGGTTATGGTAGTTTATGGCTAAAATGCTTAAACTATTGCTTAATACTTGTGCCATGAATACTCGTAGGATTGGTTCGTAGGATTGGTTTAAGGCCTAGATTAACTAGATTAAGGATAAAATGGATTGTGTGAGTGGAAATACCAAAGGGTCGTGTGTGGGTTTAGGCCGTGTGTGAGTGTGTGTGTGTTTGAGGTAAACCTTGTGGCTAGTAGATGATAATGAGTTGTATAGAACATCTATGAAGTGTTCTTGTTGCTTAGGTACCTTGGTTAATTTTTGTAAAGTTAGGGTTATTCTTGTAAGGTTGAGATAAATGTTGTTATTTGGGTTATAATTGCTAATAAGTGAGTTTATTTGTGTGAGAATATGATAATGACTTGAATGTTTGATTACTTGAATAGTTACTTGAGTTATATGCCAAGTATGTGTTGGGAATCGTGCATGTATTTTAAATTTTTATAATTAAATAAAACGCAGCAGAAACAATTAATACACATGCATCTGTTCATGGTTGATTACGTAGATTACATACATGTATAATAATTAACTATTAATTACGCATAGAGATTTCAGAATTACCTTTTCATGATGACAAATCTGATGTAGAATCTGAAAGCTCTCCAATTGTGAAGCCTCCGAAAGTATCCACACAGAATCTACACCCTCAATTGGACTTCACCCCTACTAGGTTTTCTAGAGAAATCCTACATATTATTCTGACTATGATTTTCTGTGCTAGTTAAACCTGTCAGAAATAGTACAACATATAGGAGACACATGTGACCTAGGGCCACATGTGGACTGGACTTAAACAAACCAGCCTTGGATTCGATAATAACTAGATCAATATCAAGTTACTACGAGCCCAATTAAATTAATATTAGGACGATCCTAAAATTAATTTAATCTTTTCTCTACTCCAGTTAATCTGCAAATTCTATTTGTGTGTGACCTCTCAGGTTCATAATTAATTGGAAGCGAAATAATATTAATCCAATTAATATTTAATTAGAACTTTTCTAATTTATTTCTCGCAAGTCGTGAGTGATACCTAGCAGTATGTTACGACTGCCCAACTAATAATGAAGTATAAATTCTACGAACCCTTAGTAATTATCATGCAACTAATTCCTTCTGTTTGAATCATCCCGATTGAGCCAAAGTCCTGGATAGAGTCGTCAAACTCTATTACTCAATCATATGTCCAAATCTATTTAATCAGTAACTTATGAATAATACGTGGAACGACTTCCACTATTCTACCTCGGCCAATGATTTCTAGTTACTCGATTAATAGATCGCATAAGATCCCTAATTGACAGATTTCATATCTACACGCACCTATCTTCGTGCCGGAATAGATCGTAACCACTGAGTACATTATCCAATCCTTGATGAGGACTAGCTTTATTGCACCAGCAAATCACGTTATCCCTAACACAAGATAATCGTGGTGTCTTAGGTCTAAGGAATAATTGCACCATTACATTATACAACGAATTATTGACCATTCCATGTAATTCGTTGTATTAGCGATCATGTCCAGTCACTTGTTCTCAACAAACACTTATACATCTACCCTTACGATATGAGACTAATCGCCCAAATCAATATCCCATATTATCTGGATAGTAGAATGCAATCCGATCTTTTCAGATAAATTAACGCCCAATTAATTTATCCTACGATCGGGGACTATTTTAGAATATATTTATGAATATAGATTCTGTCAATCATATCCTTACTCTTAAGGATAGAATCTATAAATATTATTCTAAGGACTTTTATTTAAATAATTAATTATATTAATTATATTTAAATAAACTGCTCACATTAAATAAATAATATAATTATTATGTCCTAAAATTAGCATTTAGGGCATATAATCCAATAATCCCCCACTTGCACTAAAGCCAATTACTCTGGTATCTCACACCTATCTTCTCAAGATAGTAATCATATGACTGCTGAATCATTGCCTTAGTCAGTGGACTAGCACCGTCAACTGTTGACGTTATTTACTGCACAATATCATTCTCTCCACAACCTCTGATTGATGTAGTAATGCCTATTTAATGTGTTTGGATCTCTAATGAGACCTAGGTTCTTTAGCTTGCGCTACAACTCCATTATCGTCACAACATTACCCATTGACTTAATAGAAAGAACCATCCTTAGTTCAGTTACGAACTCCTAGATCCAAACCGCTTCCTCTTGTTACATCTGATGCAACGATGCACTCAACCTCTGGAATTTTCAATATTTGGAACCTTTCCAAATAATTGTTCTTCCATTACAAGTGAGTATGAACCCATATATGGATTTCCAATAATCCATTTCAGACTCTCAGCCTGAAACTGTAAAACTTTAAGACTTTAAGTTTCACCTTTCTCCATATACCAAGAACATTTTTCCAGTGCTTCTGAAGTACTTAAAGAATGTTCTTGATTGCTTTCCAACATTCCTAACCTGGATCAGACATATATATGCTCATAACACTTATAGCATTTGTGATATCATGTTTTTGTACACATCATGACGTATATAAGATTCTTAATTGCTGCAGCAATTAGAACCTTATGTGTCCAGTCTCTCTCTCTCTTTAGCAGTCTTAGGACTCACAGCCCTAGAGAGATAAATGTCATATCTTAAAAGAGAACAATCCTCTTTTAGAATATGTGTACATGTTAAACACCTTTAACACATTTTGGGAAAAATCCATTAATCCTTTTAATCTATCGCTATAGATCAACTTCCAAGGATTTAAGCGGATTATCCCAAAATTTACTTGGAGAAATTATTTGTATAACTAGACCTACTTGTGTAGTCAAGATTTATCTTCATTCTCAATGAAGTAAATTGAATGTTCTAGATTCTTTTGGCTTGGTTAAGTCCATTAATGGACCCCTTTAGCTTGCACTCTTCGTGACTCATCACTGGACTCAAAACATATTGGCAATCCCATATTAATGTCTTCATTAATGAAGTCATTATGGAATGCCGTTTTGACTTCCATCTACCATATCTCATAATAGTAGTGTGCTACTATGACCAATAAATCATAATGAATTTCAACAATTGGTGAAAAGATTTCCTCATAGTCAACCCCTTGCTTATGACTATAATCTTTAACCATTTGTTCTAAAGGTTTCCACCTTTATTCATTTAAGATTTTATGGTCTCAAGCCATTTAAGCTTATGTCAAACATAGCTTTTCATAATTGACAAAATCATCAATCATGATTATTGTCATCTTACTGATCTGAAAATCTTGTGAAATTGACTGGTTGTTCTTGGATTAGGTTATCTAGGATCAAATCCTAGATTCGATTTGGATTAGCTGGTTGCTTAATGATTCCCACTAAATCATACTTTTCCTCTCACACTATCTTCTTATATGAACTATTCTTCCAAGAAGAAGTTATACCTGCTAACAGACTCTCTAGTCAGCAAGGGAATAAAAGTCATATCCCAACGAATCTTTGGGATAACCAATTAACCTTGTCCAAGAGATGGACTTCTATAAGGAGAATTTAGCCTCACAGGCTAAATTATAAATCAACATAGTTTATCAATTA
Organism: Ehretia macrophylla; assembly: GCA_037974665.1. Classification (NCBI taxonomy): domain Eukaryota; kingdom Viridiplantae; phylum Streptophyta; class Magnoliopsida; order Boraginales; family Ehretiaceae; genus Ehretia; species Ehretia macrophylla. Next base: position 51,573,191 of record CM075776.1, read on the forward strand.
TAGACTATGTCCAACAAGGTCCAACTCATTCTCTCTAATACTTCATCAAGCATTAGAGTACCAGAATGAATCAATGAAATAACTATATTATTTTCCGTTGATATACTATTAGAAATTGAAGCTAAGTACTCTCCATGATCTCATCATTGAAACTTACTTCTCAGTTCTAGTTTTGATTTACTACTTTAATTCTGAATTCTTTGAACGCTTCAAACGTTCAGACATACTTTTATGACAATTCATAAGTATAAGGTAGTTAAATCTTTATTGGGCTATTTCGCCAAATACCCTTATACATTTCTATGCATAAAATCCTAAATATTTGTGGTCCTTTGACTTTATCCTACAAAAGGGTGATTTGATCATTTTTAAGACCACAAGATTCACGTGTTGGGAATGTCCCGGGGCCTCAAAGGCTTACCAGTCATTCATTCACCATTTGAGTGATTCTTGTTTCTCCTCTATGACCTAATTGTAAGTGCCACAATAATTAGAGCTATTAGTATTTCTAAATCTCTCATATTACTCGTTTATTTTGTCATTATCCATATAAGACTTTATTCATTAATTTATTAGTGTCATCTCATTTATTTCCAAAATAAATGAAACATTTGAACAACAATTATTCTAAAATTAACGAACACCCAAATGGGTAAACAAGAAGATGAGATACATTTATAGGGGACATCCATTTTTCTTCAAACTCTTTGAAGTCCTTTTGGATTTTCCTTTATTAGTAGTTCTCCTTTCTTGCAGTGGAAACAATTTCCATTTACCAATCAAGTTTCAACTTTCCAGATCTACCCTTGATATATGACTCTCATTTCCAAAGGTTATGTCAAATGTATTCACACGGAGAAATCCATTATGAATGACAAGAGAGAATTAAGAATTGACCTTAAGAATTAGATTTGTTTGCATATGATAAACCATGAATAAACTCATAGACTCAAGATACTCATCCTGAGAACATATGCTCTCAAATCAATTCCTCTAGTTATTCTTTGTTTGGAACAATTTTTCTAGATATCTCATATCTATCATTAGATATCTCATATCTAGTTGTTCTTTCTTGCTTACTTCACAACTCTTGTAAATAATTAATGATGGAGACATTATCCATACTCTCTTGCTTATTTTTGACAACGTACCTTGGGCACCTAGAATGTGTATGACTTTCTCAGATTTGAGAACAATTCTCAAAACATTGAGCTAGTCATCAAGGTTTGGTCTAGTAAAATAGAAGGTTGGGTTCACATCCGATATTATATATATGCAGTAATTTCTAAAGATGTTAGATAATTATATTATTAACCATTTGATTTGGGTCTTTAAATCAAATAGTAACCCCCACTAATATTTTCGAATCCCACACTTCCTTAGTGGAAAACGGAAAAACAATAAGATGTTTTTCTTAGTGGAATTGGGGGCTCATTTATTTTAATCCACTTCACATTTTAGATTTTTGGTGAAGTTAAAACAAATAGGAGAATAACCTCTTATTCAATGTATCTCATACAAATTCCAATTGTTCTTGCCTCCAATCCTTTTCGACCTCACATTATAGATTTTTGGTCTCCAGGATTGTTTAAGTTAAACCCATTATCCTGGAAATTTGGATCAATGCAATACCGACACCTCACATGATAGATTTTTGGTTGCCAGTAAGAATCCAAATTTTTCACATCTCATGCTTATATAGACTTAGTTCATATGTTGATACAAATAAATAACCCATATGTGTCCATAGCCAGCTACTTACTTGCCCAACACACAAACAAATCTACGATAACGGAAGGCAATGATATAATCTTCTCAAGACTACACCATTATTAACTTAATATTTAGTTTGGGAAGGTTTGCTGGTCTTTAGTTTAGGTCTCACTTTTCACATACTTCTAATTTCACTTTATCACATAAATAAATAGAAACATACATGCATTCATCACATATTTATCGCATAAATAAATAAATAAATGCATAAAATAAATGGGATGATCATGGACTAGGAGCACTTATCAACCCAAGCCACTGGGTTGAATACCTAAATCAAATAAAGGGCCCACAAGATAGATTCATGGGCTGCTCCTCATCGGTTTCATAAAACTCCTTTCGCAAACTGGATCCACCAACTCTTGATGTCTTCATCTTGATCTTCCATTACATTTATGTACATAGATTCCTAATCTAGTGGGGATACATAAATGGGAATAGGGTTTTACATATTTAAAATGGGGATCAGAGGCATGCAAGCCCCATTTTAAAACATTACATAAAACCCAAAAAGGGTAAATAAATTAAATAATGACATTCATCCATTCATTCATTTATTCACACAAGACTAGTCCATGATCACCCACATACATAGCAAATAATAAAGAAAAGTAATCCACGAATATAGCACAATTAGTCTCCTAATATAATCTCATTATATTAGATTAATCCAATTAATAAACACCTTTATTAATTTGGATCCTTAAATATCTCATATTTAAATAAATATAATCTCATTATATTTGTAGTAATTAATTAATAACTAATTTATTAATTAACTACAAGTATAGCACAATTAATTTTCTAATATAAACCCTGTATATTAGATTTTTTTTTCAATTTAATAAACCATTTATTAAATTTATTCTATTTAATAAACTCTTTATTAAATTTATTCCATAAATATCTCATATTTATAAAATATAAATATAATCAAATTATATTTAATAATTAATAAACTATTTATTAATTTAAAGTGTCAAAAATGTATTTGAACTTCTTTAATTAATTTTGTCAAACACAAATTAATTAACTCTTAACTTTAAAAGATAAATAAATCCAATTTATTTGATTTAATGTCCAGTCCAGAAGCCAACTGCCCAATTCATAAAACAAAATAGTCCACACTATTTATTCCAAGTTCGAGTTAAAGCTTGGCCCAATTCAGACCACAAAGGAAGTCCAATGCTATTTTAAAACACTTTAAAATAGCTCTGACAATAAAATAAGTCCAATTATTTTATTAATGTCTGAATCTAAAATTAGTCCAAGTATTTGTATGCCCAATAGCCCAAAGGAAAAACAAACATTTTAATTGAAAGCCCAAGTCCATAAGCCCAATTAAAACTTTCAAGAAAAATAAAACAAAATTAACCAAAAACCCAATCAGATTGGGATTTGGATATGGGCGGATCCATATTCGGATCCAACCTGAATATGGATCTAGGTCAGGTTCGAAACCCTACCCAAATCCCAAAATAAATATTTTTTTTTCTCTTTCTTCCCTGCGCCGCCAGCCCACCCTTCTCTATCTTCTTCATTTTTTCTTTTACCACCATGGCTGCACCTTGCAGCCATGGTGGCAAACCCTTCTGTCGCGACAGCCATAGTGGCTGTCGCGATAGTTCAGCCACCACGGCTACGAGGACAACCTCCTCGCAGCCATGGTGGCTGCGCGTGAGAGGGCCTTGCGGCTCCACCATGGCCAGCAAAACCGCGAGAGTCTTGCGGTTCTACCATGGCCAATGGCCATGGGCTGAGTAGCAAGGACTCTTCCTCGCGGCTCAGTCAGGCCATGGCAGTGGCGGCACCAAGGTGGTCCGCCGCTGCCTGTGAAGAAGATGGGTAGGAAATCTTTTTTTTTTTTTGTTAACAGTTTCAGAAAAATGCAAAATAGTCCAAAACCAATTTTGAAACTGCAAGAACCCTTTTTCTGAAACTATACTAAACAATTTCAAAAACAACAAACTGTTTTTCAAAACAATTTTGAAACTGTTTATCACATAAAACAAAAATTAGTTTCATAGAACAATTTTACAAAACTAAATTTGGGAAGAGCTTTCAGGGCTACGATTTAATCAAATTAAATTTATGGGCATACTAAATAATAGATTCAAAATCTATTAATCCAATCAATTTCACAAATTATTAAAATTGACACTATTAATTGTGCTATACAATTTTGTGTTAAATCGAATAACCACGTAAAAGGCATGAACAGTGGCTCTAACATCACTGTTGGGAATCGTGCATGGTATTTAAATTTTTTTATAATTAAATAAAACGCAGCGGAAACAATTAATAATACTCATGCATCTCATTCATGGCTATTTACCTAGATTACATATATGCATAATAATCAGCTATTAATTACGCATTAAGATTTCAGGATTACCTTTCCATGATGACGAGTCTGATGTAGAATCTGAAAGCTCTCCAAGTGTGAAGCTTCCAAAAGTATCCACACAGAATCTGTACCCTCAATTGGATTTCACCCCCACTAGGTTTCTAGAGAAATCCTATATATTATTCTGATTATGATTTTTGTGCTAGCTAAACCTGTCAGAATAGTACAATATATAGGAGACACATGTGACCTAGGGCCACATGTGGACTGGACTTAAACAGACCAGTCTTGGACTCATAATAACTAGATCAATATCAAGTTATTACAAGCCCAGTTAAATTAATATTAGGACAATCCTAAAATTAATTTAATATTTTCTCTAATCCAATTAATCTGTAAATTTTATTTGTGTGTGACCTTTCGGGTTCATAATTAATTGGCAGTGAAATAATATTAATCCAATTAATATTTTCTAATTTAATTCTCGTAAGTCGTGAGTGATACCTAGCAGTATATCACGAGTACCCAACTAATAATGAAGTATAATTTCTACGAACCCTTAGTAATTATCATGCAATCAATTCATTCTGTCTAAATTATCCCGATTGAGCCAGAGTCATGGATAGGGTCATCAAACTCTATTACTCAATCATATATCCAAATCTATTTAATCAGTAACTTATGAATAATACGTGGAACAACTTCCACTATTTTACCTCGGCCAAGGATTTCTAGTTACTCGATTAATAGATCGCATAGGATCCCTAATTGACAGATTCAAAATCTACACGCACCTATCTTCATGCTGGAATAGATCGTAACCACTGAGTACATTATCCAATCCTTGATGAGGACTAGCTTTATTGCACCAGCAAATCACGTTATCCCTAACACAAGATAATCATGGTATCTCAAGTCTAAGGAATAATTGCGCCATTACACTATACAACGAATTATTGACCATTCCATGTAATTCGTTGTATTAGCGGTTATGTCCAGTCACTTGTTCTCAACAAGCACTTCTACATTTACCCTTACGATATGAGACTAATCGCCCAAATTAATATCCCATATTATCTGGATAGTAGGATGCAATCCGATCTTTTCAGATAAATTAACGCCCAATTAATTTATCCTACGATCGGAGACTATTTTAGAATATATTTTTAAATATAGATTATGTCACTCATATCCTTACTCTTAAGGATAGAATCTATAAATATTATTCTAAGGACTTTTATTTAAATAATTAATCGCATTAATTATATTTAAATAAACTACTCACATTAAATAAATAATATAATTATTATGTCCTAAAATTAGCATTTAGGGCATATAATCCAACAGTATATTCAAGGTATTTACTATTAGAGATATGCCTTAATACTATATAGTTAGATGACACATATAGGGCATTTTGGTGTAAATTTGAGTGGCGTGTTAAATGGATGTTCGTATTCTCCGTTCAATTATATGAATGTGTCTTTAATATTTTTTAGAGAAGAAATATATTCTTAAAGTGTTGAGAATACAATGACATATTTCTTTATATGATAAACATTCAAAAACATTCATAGTCCTTAGATTATTCGACCGGGACTAGAATAATCAAGTACGAATTATCATATATAGTTACCTTTGATTAACATAAAGATAATGATAAATGGAGCGAGCCTTGAGCTACAACAACATAGGGATGCGATTAACTTGCATATGAGTGATCATTAGTGGAACGGATTATAAATCCAAAACACAAGGATTAACCTCACTTTGTCCTCCATTTATCTTGAACTGACAATTTTATGTCCAATTATACCATGAGGTTTAATTTACAACACTGAAAACCGGGGTGAATGCACATAGCTAGAGTCGGTGGGTGTTGTTGTCAGTCTCTACTGGTCCACTAAAATATCAATGTAATTTTTGGTAAAAACTTACTTAGTCACACTGAAGTGAAGTAGATCCTTTAATTTCTGTCCCATAGGTTTGGTCACCGGCGGTAGCAGAATAATTTTTTTTTTTTAAAAAGAGGAAGAAACAGGTAGGAACAAACGGAAACACTCACAATAAGGGGTCTGGTGAGCATGCCTGAGAGCAGCCAGCATAGCCAAAAGCAAAAGCTGCAGAAAAGCAAGAATAAAGATGACATAACACAATAAAAAATATCACAATAGCAATAAGACCAAATAAAGGGCAAAGGAAAGGAACTAGAGTCAGAGTATACTAGATCGGTGATTAATTTGTATAACCTGCAAGGGGTTTTTTTTTACTGATTTCTTATATGACAATAGATTGTATTCAAAGTTTTTGACCATTAGGATCAGTTAGAATTATATTGACTAATTCTTGGTAATCAGTATACGGAAGAAGGATACTATGAATCCGATTTATCTCAAATCTCTTTTTGAAAATTTCTACCTCGTTTGGGCAAAAACTGTGTTGATCGCAACTTGATCAATCGAATATTGATTAATACATAATCGATCGAACATTACTTGAAAACGGCTCTTCTGCTTAGAAACCAAATATTCTAAATGTACCAAATATTCTAAATGTTCTTGGAAATTCTTTCTCCCGTTGGACCATTTGTATCTATATGCGTTAAGATCCCGATTCATAGATCTGTCGGTTCGAGAAATCAAAATAACCAAGTGTAGCGTGGTGTAGTAGTAGGCATATCTAAGCTCCTTCCCAACTACTGGATCACTCTAGTACTTCGGGTACTACGTGTAACGCCACATTCCCTCACGGAAATAGAAATTCTATATATCCACTAAATACAACCCGATCCAAAACCCAAGTCACGAAATACGAGGGAAAATGGACGAAGTTTTCCCTGTTTATAGGACAAACAATTTACCTGCACACAACATATAAATAGACCAATATCTTGTCCAAACATACAACAACTCCTCAAGACCATCTGAGCCTTGGTTCACAACAAGTATACACAACAAATATAGATTTACAAGTTCCACGACTATCTTGACCTTTTTCCTTTGAACAACTCCATACATGTATTGAACTCAAACCTCATTAAGCTATCGCATAAACTAGGTTATCAAAGCACTCTATGACCTAGTTAAGCTTAATTACATCTCTCTCATGCATTGAGTATATACAATTCATGAAAGTAAAACTTTACAACTTTTACAACTCAAGCCACATAACACGTAAGGCAACTATTCAAGCACGAACTATCACCTAATCACGAACTTCACTTCCTTTGGCTATAACCTGAAAGATTCATGATGAGGAATAAGTATACAAATAATGTATACTCAATGAGGGAGGGGAACAGTTACGGGAAACATTTATATAGGGATTCGTGCAATACAATATTTAAATACAAATAAAATAGTTAAGTATCTAAAGTACGAATAAACAATAAAAATACCACATAATAATAAGGATGCGATTCACTTGCTCTTCAATCATGAACCACGAGCCACGAACTGAAATCCCGATGTAATAATGACACATATATCGATAAAGCGACATCCCTTATAACTCCAAAATGGGTGTACTCCGGATGTACCCCGAAATCCTACGACCCAACTCTCCCTGGGCGGCATTCCAAGCAAGAGAGGAGCTGGGCAACCATGGTAGCCGAGGTATACTAGCAAGTCCGATGTCGTCCGTCTTCCACGACACTACCATGCCCAAATGGTTGCGCAACCACAATGTAATGCACTCAAAATGATAACAGATAAGATAAACCAATAAACATATAATTGAGAGACAACAAAGTAGATTGCCCTTGCACATAATATAGAAATCAATAAGCACACATAAGTTTAAGCAATTATATTAAATCATACAACTTTAAGAACAATCAAGTAACTAAGATGCACAAAAGGATGAAAACTCATTCACCTTACCAAACCTGTATGAGTATAGCTTAGGTTTACTCCAAACCTCTTTGAATCCGCTCAAATGTGCAACCCCTAGTTATTCATATAAGTGCAACATTTTTAACAATTGATTATAACAATTCTAACTTAACTAATTATGCAATCTCAACCCACAACGATTGAAGCTATACAATCACTTGTTTATTCCACATTGTTACATAGTTGAGGTAGTCATATAAATAACTAACATTGGTAGGTGAACAGTGGCACATAGGAAATGAGTAGGGCTAGTAACTATTAGCAAAAGTTAACTTTAAATATTAACAACTAATTCTTACATTTCGTTACACATCCATGAATCCAAGTTGAACACTCTAAACATAGCAAATTAACCAACAATAGAGCTTCTAGTTTACATATAAAATTATATCACATGAAGTAGTAATCAATGGAAGAGATACAATAGAAACAACTAGTGATAATCAAATATTAATCTAATACAAGTTCAACAATTATTTAATCTATAATTAGCAACATCTTTAAAGTTAAGGTTTCTCATTTAGTGATTAAGGTTAAGAATAAAAGATAACTTTACAAGTCAAGAAAGAGTTGTCTGACTATTACACCAAAGTTGGTCCTTTGAATTAAAGACTAGTTAGTACTACCAATACAGGTTCATAAGTTGCTCAAGGTTCCATTACTTTACATTGGTTAATAACTCGTGTATGAAACTAGTTCTACTCCACTTATTCCTTAATCAGCTATTAACTTAATCTAAAAGTAATTATCTTAAGGTTTTAAAGCTAACCAAAGTTAGGTTCCAATAAGGTTCAAATATTACATTCATTAGCAATGACTTCCAAACATTTACTACCTTAAAAGTCTTCTAACCATACATTTTCTTCATTCCACTGATTAACAACACAAACAAGGCTACAACTATAACACTCACTCATTAAAATTACTCTTAAATATAAGTTATAAACTATAAGCACAAGGCAAAGGGAAAAGGAAAGGGGAAAAAAAAGTCACGGTGGCTGCAGCTAGGGAAAACTGTCCAGCTCACGCCTAATCACATGCCGCTTGGAAACCATCCAAAGACGAGTACTTAGAGCCAGAATTTGGACAAGCCTTAGAAATACACTTTTATTATACTTTGAATCTACTACAACATATCCAAAATTCAGCTAATTTCCTTAATGTTTGCTAGGTCAAATTATTTCTACAACGCAGGCATGCAAATCTGTCCAATTTCCAGATTTTGTAACTCATGTTTTTTCCCAATTATTTCACTATAAAAACTAATTTCAAAGCTCTACTACGCATGAATCACCATATATATTCATATACAAAATATTAACAAGATACTACAACATTTAAAACAAGGAAAATCTAGCTTGCAAACAATACTTAAGCATCACTTTATCTTCATGAAAATTAAGCTAGTATGCATTTAGTTCATTAATGCTCATAACTCTTTCTAGCTAGCATTACTTATGGTTCTATCATTCTTTGGTTCTCTCGGCTATCACTACCTTCATAGTACCAACTAAGTTGGACTTTTAACAACTTAATTTAAAAAATCCCCAACTCAACTACTAAAATGCGCTCTAAAACACATTATCATACATTGCATTCTACTAATAAGACACTACAAAAAATGCAGACATTCGCGACACTTTTTCTGCGGTGGCTGCGTATTGTGTATTACAATACATTTTGCGTGGCAGTTCGTTGAACCGCCGCTAAAAGTCCACTTTTAGCGTTTTAAGGAACCGCCGTGAAAAGTAAACTTTTAGTGCCGGTTATACGGAACCGCTGCTAAAAGTGCGTTCATTTTACCACCTACGCCCGCGTTTTTCATTTTTTTTCTTCAGCAAAAAAACCCTTAGCCCCTTACGTATTTTATCTTCAGCAAAAACAAACCCTTCCCCTACCTCTCCACACCAGCGCTACCATCCCCATCCGCTACCCCAAACCCGTTCCCCTCCACCCCTACGACACAACAGCGCGCCACTGCGTCCCCCATACCCTCACCCCTGTCCAATATCTCACCCCTCCCTCCCTTCCACCCTCTAATTACCTATATCCACGCACACATTCTTTCAAGAGGTATATTTTTTTGTTTTTTTATATACACATATGATATAATATATGTACATGTTTGCATATATATATATATGTGTGTGTGTGTGTGTGTGTGTATGTGTGTGTGTGTGTGTATATATATATGTGTGTGTGAATGTGTATGTATATGTATGTATTTATTTAATTTGTTTTCTTAGTTATTTTTTTTCTTTTTTAGATACCCCAAATGGGGAACCCCGTTTAGTTAGTTAGGGTTCCTAATTTGAAGGTTTCAAATTTCGGTAATTGAAACCCCAAATTCGAACTCGTATATGTATATATGTATATGTTTAATTTGTTTTCTTAATTTATTTATTTTTATTTTTTTAATTTGGCTGCTCTATTTTATATGTACATATGTATATATTTCTTAATCCATAAGGACTTACAGGACTTATGGGAAGGCTAGAAACGTGTATATATCATGGCTTTCGAGCCTTTGTTGCTTCTAGAAATACTACTAAGATTAACATATATGTGAGATTTGAATGGTATATGTGAGATCTAGTTTTTCCTCTGTTTTTGTATTATATGGATTAGGGACAAACAAAAAAGAGAAAGATAGAGGGGTAGTAAAAGGTACAATCTCTCATTTTGTCATATTTTATGTAACTTGTTTCTTTATTTTCTCATCATTACTTAAGGTTAGAGAAAATAGAATACCAGCTCGTTAATATGTTAATTCTATTAGTATCATTATATAATAAACCAAACCGAGGTACTAGCTATAATATTTATTTTATTTGTGTTTGTCAGATTGGAAAAACAAGACAACTTCTACTTTACTCCATAAATTGAGGTATATAAAGATCATAAAGTTTTAGTCTTTTAACATAAAGTTCGAGTCTTTTAACACTTTAACTGGAATTGTGTTTAAAAACTTGGGAAAATAATGAATACTAGTAGTTGTATTGGGTTGTCTAGTATGAAACTCTGTCTATTATGGTAATCATAGATTTGTTTTAGGTGCGGTGAATGTTGCTGATATTAGGAAGCATTCGACATAATATTAAAAGGCTTGTTTATGTTTCTACGAACTGTTTTTGCACTGACATAATGAGAGTAAACGAATTTTGAGAAACTTGGGTTCAATGAAGTAATAAAGCCTCTTCAAAAGATGTTTTCTAGGTGGGTCTTTTGGAAGATGGATTGGTGTTGCCATGGATTTCTGTTGAGATCATGATATAAAATCTGTTACTTACAGAATCTTCTATGTTTCATCCTCATAGAATACATAATTGTGCATGAACTAGTGTCCAATTTGCTTATCTTTTTCATGAATCTATAAATTTTTGGATGTCAACTTAAGACTAAAGAAGAAACGTTGGAACTTGCAGTGGTTTGCTTCTTCATGAACTTCCTAAGCAAGGATAAATGTCTCTTAGATATTCTTCCTGGAGTTAGTTTGTATCTTTAATTGGCTTCATTCGTGTTTGACTGACAAATATAATTTCTCTTAGATATTCTTCCTTGCTGTTCGGGATAAGTTTACCAATATAAAATTCATGGAACATGATGCCTTTTTGTTCTGAGTAAGTGGAATATGATGCCTTGTTTATTAAACTTGAAACTTGAGTTATAATGGAAAAAGTGAAAGGATGTTATTAATTTCTTGTATAAAAACTAACTTGAATTTCTGCTTTTTTCCATGATGGATTGTTCTTGATACAAGGTGGATATATATTTTACTGATACTAATTTGGATCACATAATGTAGTTGTGTTGGATTGAACCTTAACCAACATGTTTGGAGTACTTGGAATTGGAAAAGTGCAACATGTTTTTGCAAGGTAATGCTTCATATAGTTTTCTAGTATTTGCATTGGGTTCCATTAAAGTGAGGATTATGATTTTGGTCTTTCAAAGTGGTAGGAGACTTGCAAATCTTTTTGAGGAGTAAAATAAGCCGTTCATTTCAGCTTCAAGGACCAAGGCCATGATTGCTTTTTTTAGTCTCTGTATATTTGTATTTCTAAGATAGTTGGTGAGCAATTGTTAGAGGAAATATTATTGTTGGGTACAACTTAGATGTTGAGAGCGGAATGTTTATTGAAACACTATTATTTTTAGTATCTCATAAATCATTGTTCATTAATCTTTGATACATTTTTAATGTCATAGTTGCTAAAAATAGAAAGCCCATCAAAATCTCAAATTGAAAGAAGGTAAATGCTCAAAACAGACCATAAGAAAATGACCATAATAGAAACGAAAAAAAATGCTAATAGGCGGCGATTTAAAACCGTAGCCTATGCAAAAGACCAAAAAATGTAAAATGCTAATAGGCGACGGTTCATAAACCGCTGCCTATCATTCAAATATATAGGCGGCAGTTACAACAACCGTCGCCTATACTATCCGTGACGCGCTTATAGGCGGCGGTTCAAAGAACCGCTGCCTATGTATAAGTGGCGGTTTAAAACCGCCGCTAATAGCTAAAAAAATCGCCATTGATTTATGGTTTTTTTTTTTTGTAGTGAGAGTTACATTCTATATACTTAGGTATTCTTTAACTTCAAAACTTGCAATTAGGCTTAATCCAATGCTCATTAAATACAATAGCTTCAAAATACCTTTAAATCACCAAAATCTTAACTAACTAACTAGGTATTTAACTTTAACTTATCCAATTATTGCATTTCACATATTAGAGATCAAAACTTCCGAAAGATTATTGAACAACAAGTTCTAAGCCTAACTAGTCATCAAAGTCTCAAGAATTACAAAGAAGCATAAAGGGGCCGAAAAACATATGCATAAATTACTTGAATTTCTTACTCAATTCTTAGTTCATAAGTTATACTTGACATAATACCCTCCTCGATCACTTCATTCAAGCAAATAATCAAGCACTTGGTCTTCAATATATACATTACTAACTAATTTTTGGTCTAACATAAAAATAACCATAAAACTTCCAAACTATCAAAAGAATGCTCTTACTCAATTATGAACTCTAATATACAAGATAGATATGCAATACAACACATAGCAAGTAGAACCTCACGAAAACATGCCGATTTCCAACTCTTCTAACAGAACCCTAACTTTATCAAATTCATTACCTATGTTTTTGTCCTCTAAACTTTCTGATTTTTACATAGAAATAAATCTCATCGAGGGTAGATGATTATAGTCTCAAACAGAACTCAATTCTGATCTAAATTCCTCAAGATACAACAATTTCCGTACGATTGCGTGTGTCTGCCCTGCACCAGCGATTTTCAAAACACATTTATAAAATGGCTAAATCGGAGGCCTAAAACGTTAGAATTAGCCTTAGCCCTAGAAATCAACATTTGCTCTAAACTTCCTAATCTAGCTTCAATAAAATTTAGTCAAGTTTTGAGCACGTTTACTATGTCAAAAAGGCTTTAGAAAACAGGTAACGTTTTCTGTCCAGAAATTGCACCTTGCACCTTTAATCTGTCCAATTTCCAGATTTTGTAACTCATGTTTTTTCCCAATTATTTCACTATAAATACTAATTTCAAAGCTCTACTACCCATGAATCATCATATATATTCATATACAACGTATTAACAAGATACTACAACATTTAAAACAAGGAAAATCTAGCTTGCAAATAATACTTAAGCATCACTTTATCTTCATGAAAATTAAGCTAGTATGCATTTAGTTCATTAATGCTCATAACTCTTTCTAGCTAGCATTACTTATGGTTCTATCATTCTTTGGTTCTCTCGGCTATCATTACCTTCATAGTACCAACTAAGTTGGACTTTTAACAATTTAATTTAAAAAATCCCCAACTCAACTACTAAAATGCGCTCTAAAACACATTATCATACATTGCATTCTACTAACAAGACACTACAAAAAATACAGACATTCACAACACTTTTTTTGCGGCGGCCGCGTATTGTGTATTACAATACATTTTGTGCGGCAGTTCGCTGAACCGCTGCTAAAGGTCCACTTTTAGCGGCGGTTTTAAGGTGCTGCCGTGAAAAGTAAACTTTTAGTGGCGGTTATACGGAACTGCCGCTAAAAGTGCGTTAATTTTACCACCTACGCCCGCGTTTTTCATTTTTCTTCTTCAGTAAAAAAACCCTTAGCCCCTTACGTATTTTATCTTCAGCAAAAATAAACCCTTCCCCCACCTCTCCACACCAGCGCTACCATCCCCATCCGCTACCCCAAACCCGTTCCCCTCCACCCCTGCGCCACAACGGTGCACCACTGCGTCCCCCCATAGCCTCACCCCTGTCCAACATCTCACCCCTCCCTCCCTTCCACCCTCTAATCACCTAGATCTACGCACACATTCTTCCAAGAGGTATATTTTTTTTGTTTTTTTATATACACATATGATATAATATATGTACATGTTTGCATATATATATATATTGCAAGAATTTTTTTTTAAAAATGAAATGAAACATATAACATATATATATATATATATATATATATATATATATATATATATATATATATATATATATATATATATATATATGTGTGTGTGTGTGTGTGTGTGTGTGTGTGTGTGTGTATATATGTATGTATTTATTTTATTTGTTTTCTTAATTATTTTTTTTCTTTTTTAGGTACCCCAAATAGGGAACCCCGTTCAGTTAGTTAGGGTTCCTAATTTGAAGGTTTCGAATTTCGATAATTGAAACCCCAAATTCGAACTCGTATATGTATATATGTATATGTTTAATTTGTTTTCTTAATTTATTTATTTTTATTTTTTTAATTTGGCTACTCTATTTTATATGTACATATGTATATATTTCTTAATCCATAAGGACTTACAGGACTTATGGAAAAGCTAGAAACATGTATATATCTTGGCTTTGGAGCCTTTGTCGCTTCTAGAAATACTACTAAGATTAACATATACGTGAGATCTGAATGGTATATGTGAGATCTAGTTTTTCCTCTGTTATTGTATTATATGGATTAGGGACAAACAAAAAAGAGAAAGATAGAGGGGTAGTAAAAGGTACAATCTTTCATTTTGTCATATTGTTTGTAACTTGTTTCTTTATTTCCTCATCATTACTTAAGGTCAGAGATAATAGAATACCGGCTCGTTAATATGTTAATTCTATTAGTATCATTATATAATAAACCAAACCGAGGTACTAGCTATAATATTTATTTTATTTGTGTTTGTCAGATTGGAGAACCAAGACAACTTCTACTTTACTCCATAAATTGAGGTATTTTAGAGTGGTTGAAATATTTGAGAGATATGTGCTTCTTTGGTTGTCTGAATTCTTCAATAGAAACATGTTGTTTCATACCGAAGAGAAATTGAAATGTCTACGTTGGCTTTTGTTTAATTTTTATTATCAGTTTGTATATTTATACTTAAATTATTGTTATAATTATCTGTTAATTAAGTTTTTATGATATTAACAGATCTGTACATATATAGCTTATAAAGATCATAAAGTTTTAGTCTTTTAACACTTTAATTGGAATTGTGTTTAAAAATTTGGGAAAAAAATGAATACTACCAGTTGTATTGGGTTGTCTAGTATGAAACTTTGTCTATTATGGTAATCATAGATTTGTTTTAGGTGCAGTGAATGTTGCTGATATTAGGAAGCATTCGACATAATATTAAAAGGCTTGTTTATGTTTCTACGAACTGTTTTTGCACTGACATCATGAGAGTAAACGAATTTTGAGAAACTTGGGTTCAATAAAGTAATAAAGCCTCTTTAAAAGATGTTTTCTCGGTGGGTCTTTTGGAAGATGGATTGGTGTTGCCATGGATTTCTGTTGAGATCATGATATAAAATCTGTTACTTACAGAATCTTCTATGTTTCATCCTCATAGAATACATAATTGTGCATGATCTAGTGTCCAATTTGCTTATCTTTTTCATGAATCTATAAATTTTTTGATGTCAACTTAAGACTAAAGAAGAAACGATGGAACTTGCAGTAGTTTGCTTCTTCAAGAACTTCCTAAGCAAGGATAAATATCTCTTAGATATTCCTCATGGAGTTAGTTTGTATCTTTAATTGGCTTCATTCGTGTTTGACTGACAAATATAATTTCTCTTAGATATTCCTCCTTGCTATTCGGGATAAGTTTACCAATATAAAATTCATGGAACATGATGCCTTTTTGTTCTGAGTAAGTGGAATATGATGCCTTGTTTATTAAACTTGAAACTTGAGTTATAATGTAATAAGTGAAAGGATGTTATTAATTTCTTGTATAAAAACTAACTTGAATTTCTGCTTTTGTCCATGATGGATTGTTCTTGATACAAGGTGGATATATATTTTACTAATACTAATTTGGATCACATAATGTAGTTGTGTTGGACTGAACCTTAACCAACATGTTTGGAGTACTTGGAATTGGAAAAGTGCAACATGTTTTTGCAAGGTAATGCTTCATATAGTTTTCTAGTATTTGTATTGCGTTCCATTAAAGTGAGGATTATGATTTTGGTCTTTCAAAGTGGTAGGAGACTTGCAGATCTTTTCAGGAGTACAATATGCCGTTCATTTTAGCTTCAAGGACCAAGGCCATGACTACTTTTTTTAGTCTCTGTATATTTGAATTTCTAAGATAGTTGGTGAACAAATGTTAAGAGGAAATATTACTGTTGGGTACAACTTATATGTTGAGAGCGGAATGTTTATTGAAACACTATTATTTTTAGTATCTCATAAATCATTGTTCATTAATCTTTGATACATTTTTAATATCATAGTTGCTAAAAATAGAAAGCCCATCAAAATCTCAAATTGAAAGAAGGTAAATGCTCAAAACAGACCATAAGAAAACGACCATAATAGAAACCAAAAAAAAAATGCTAATAGGCGGCGGTTTAAAACCGTAGCCTATGCAAAAGACCCAAAATGAAAATTGTTAATAGACGGCGGTTCATAAACCGCCGCGTATCATTCAAATACATAGGCGGCAGTTACAACAACCGCCACCTATATTATCCGCAACGTGCTTATAGGCGGCGGTTTAAAACCGCCGTTGATGTATGTTTTTTTTTTTTTGTAGTGAGAGTTACATTCTATATACCTAGGTATTCTTTAACTTCAAAACTTGCAATTAGGCTTAATCCAATGCTCATTAAATACAATAGCTTCAAAATACCTTTAAATCACCAAAATCTTAACTAACTAACTAGGTATTTAACTTTAACTTATCCAATTATTGCATATCACATATTAGAGATCAAAACTTCTAAAAGATTATCGAACAACAAGTTCTAAGCCTAACTAGTCATCAAAATCTCAAGAATTACAAAGAAGCATAAAGGGGCCGAAAAACATATGCATAAATTACTTGAATTTCTTACTCAATTCTTAGTTCATAAGTAATACTTGACATAATACCATCCTCGATCACTTCATTCAAGCAAATAATCAAACACTTGGTCTTCAATATATACATTACTAACTAAGTTTTGGTCTAACATGAAAATAACCATAAAACTTCCAAACTATCAAAAGAATGCTCTTACTTAATTATGATCTCTAATATACAAGATATATATGCAATACAACACATAGCAAGTAGAACCTCACGAAAACATCCGATTTCTAACTCTTCTAACAGAACCCTAACTTTATGAAATTCATTACCTATGTTTTTGTCCTCTAAACTTTCTGATTTTTACATAGAAATGAATCTCATCGAGTGTAGATGATTCTAGTCTCAAACAGAACTCAATTCTGATCTAAATTCCTCAAGATACAACCATTTTCGTACGACTGCGCGTGTCTGCCCTGCACCAGCGATTTTCAAAACACATTTATAAAATGGCTAGATCGGAGGCTTAAAACGTTAGAATTAGCCTTAGCCCTAGAAATCAACATTTGCTCTAAACTGTCTAATCTAGCTTCAATATCAATTTTGTTAAGTTTCAAGCACGTTTACTATGTCAAAAAGGCTCTAGAAAACAGGTAATGTTTTCTGTCCAGAAATTGCACCTTGCACCTTTGTTGTTTCCTTGCAGCTCTAGCTAGCTTTTGCACTTGTTTTTCCATGGTTTACTTCTATTACTTCTTTTGGACAATAATACAAACACTTAATCCACATCTTAAATTATAACTCAAGTTCCACCAACTACAACTAAACCTAACATCAATATTAGTTATACAAGCAACAACAACCTAAAAGATTACGTATACAACCTCAGCAACTAGAAATATATGCATCTAAAGCTCAAATATCATCTATCCACATATAGTCAATATTCAATCTAACTTTAGATCAACAAAATCATGCACATAGATAGTTTCCCCTCACCTTCAAGAAGCCAAAAGTGGAAATATGCAAGGAGACTCTTTGGTTCTTGTTAAAATTGCTCAAGAAAGATGAAAGACCAAGCCCTAGCTCACGTTTTTTCCCTCTCTCTCTCTCTGTCGATTTTCTTCTTCTTTTGTTATGTTATGCTTTGTTTCTTTTGTCTAATATATGTGTATGTATGTATGTGTTATAAATAAATGGGCTTCAAGTTTTTGAGTTTATAATATAATGTAATTGGACTATATAAATTAAGTAAAACCAACTAAAAGTCCAATAGCCTACAAACAATTAAAGTAACACTATTCACTCGAGGACACTAAATACATTTTTCTATCTCGCGCTCGGGACATGCAATACACATTATGTCTATGAACAAATATATTATATACGAAGTATAATAAATGAAAAATATCAAATTCAGAAAATAAAACAATTTAAAATTTACTTTGGGCTCGGAGCTCTTTAAGCAAATAATAGAATTCAAGTAAGTAATGCAAGAAAATAAAGCTAATTAATGCAACTGTCAAAATAATATGTTATTTATTTTTATATAAACTAATTAAATATACTTTGCATACTTTAAGAATTACGAATAGTATTCTAGCTAATAAATGTAATTTGTTAAAGGAGACACATAATTGCATTCAAACACTTAAATACACATTTAAATATATGTAGACTATTTACTACATGCTGGGTCTGGGGTTTCATACTACGCATCCTCTGCCACCCATTGCAGCAAACCATTCGTTTCTGAATCCATTTTCAATTGAGTTTTCAGTCTGGTCTTTCTGCTTGTAGGCCATTCTTTTGTGTTACATGTGGCGCGGGTCTACACTTGTTGAATCCATCTACTTAACAATCTCATAAATAGAATGAGGAAATTGGGCTATCATCTACTAGTTGCGTATGAAGACTACTTAAAGTGAAGCCGGAACTCAGGCCGGCTTAGTGAATATTCAAGTTGACAGCGCAATGGTGCGTATCCAATCTATCCAATAAGAAGGATTCTTCATCATACAAGAATTCATATATCTTTGCCCAGCTCATCTCATAGGAGGACACTATTGAGCCTAGCACTTCAGTATACTCTAAAAAAGGCATTTCATATCTAGCACTGTGGTAATAGGAGCCAACTACGTCATCATACAATTGACATTGCCTTCACGTCTGGTTTTTCTAGGGTGTCAAACGTTCAATAAGCATCAATAATACAGTAATAAGAATCAAACTACCCCGCTTCAGGCCATGTTGTTCAGTCTCCAGGCACTGACGCTTACTTGTGGGCGCATGTTCATTAACTTCCCTCAAAGTACGCCATGTCTTTTTTGGGTCTGTAATGCCCTATCTATCTATTATCATTAGCTCTTTTAGGGAAATACCTATAGATTACTAGTAGGGATAAAAGGCTTGTTATTCGACAGTATAATATGACTTATATGCTCATGTCAACCTATATCCATCTAGATCGATTCGAATTTTTTGGAAATAAATGAAGTGGATTGTCAAAATAAAATAAGAATTTCTATATACATATAATTTCGATGTGACCCTAACAAAGAGCCTTCTTCTCCTTTATAAGAAGGTGCTAAAATAAGATAAGAAATAGGAAAGTGCCCCTATCTACCAAGATAAATCTCATTGTCAAGGTCATATCGAAATTATATATATAAAAATCTTTATTTTATTTTTACAGTCCACTTCATTTATATATATATATATATATATATATATATATATATATATATATATATATATCGTGGAAGAACATATACTTTGTTCACTATGTTTAAAACTTAGGATTTTGTACTCGTATAAAAAGGTAAGTTCAAATATGAAATAACCTAAAGACGCGTTATGATCAGCTAATTAATAGTCAATCTTCTCCAGTGATGATAAAACGCCTCCTCAGACCAAGACTATTAAGGTCAAAGGAAAAATTATCACTACAAGAAAAACTGTCAAAGGTGACGGTCCGTCTCCTTTTCATCACCAAAAAAGTGACGGAAAGGAGACGAAACTTTTGCTACATGAATAGTGACTAATGGGAGACGGTTTGGAGACGACTAAATCGTCTCCAAACCGTCTCCCATTGGAGGCGATTTGGAAACGAAACATGAATGTCGTTTCTAATTCATCTCCTAGTGTAGACGAAATAGAGACGAAAAATAATTAATAATTAATTATTAAATTTTGCTTAACAATTTACTATAAACTTGTATCTAAATTAATAATTAAATTAATAATAATAAATTATTAGTTATCTTTATTAATTTAATTCTTCCATCAATTATTTTAAAGTAACTCAGTACTTCTTTTTTCAAAAAAATCCCCATAAATTAAATACTTTATTTTAATTTAAAATTTAAGTTAATATTAATAATTAAATTATTATTAGCATTTTACTCTAAACTTGTAATAAAATTATTAATTAAATAGTAAATAAATTAATACTAATTAAATGTAAAAAAATCCCAAAACTAAAAGGAGACGGACCCAATGGGTCCATCTCCCAAATGGATACGAAGTTCAAGTGGCTGTTTCCAGCCACTTGAACCAATTCAAAAATTCCCCCCAAAATATTTTTGGGGGTAAATTTTTTTTAAAAAAAGTACATACAAGTCCTTTGAAAGGACTCGTACTGGTTCAAGTGGCTGGAAAATCTAGCCACTTGAATCATTATTTCATTTCCCCCCAAAAAATTTTGGGGGGAAATACAAAAAATAAAATAAAATTTGCCAAGTCCTTTGAAAGGACTTGGCACGGTTCAAGTGGTTGGAAAATCCAGTCACTTAAACCATTTTTTTCATTTTGTCCCAAATGAATTCTGGGGGAAAATTCAAAAAAAAAAAAAAAAATTGAACATAACCCCCCTTCCCCTTTCACTTAACTCATACTTCCAAGTGTGAACTCACTATTAGTTTACCTCATTTTAAGGTAATTCATTTATTTACTTTTATTTAAATTTTCAAATTTGTTTTGGTTTAATTCATTATATATATGTTTGTATATAATGCCAAATATATGTATATAGTGTTTCTTTTATTATAATTTTAGATTTTTTTTACTACCACGTTTATTTGGATTATATATGTATTATGTATATATGTATGTATAAATAATAGATTTATGTAAATATATATAGTTTTGGTAGTTTTTTTTTCATGATTTTAAGGTTTTTTTTTTTAAATTTCAGCTTTATTTAGTTTTTTTTTCCTTTCATATATATATGTGTGTGTATGTGTATAAGTGATAGATTTAGGTAAATATATGATTTTTTTGTAGTTTGAAAATTTGTTTAGAGTGTTTTTTTTAAAAAAATCAGATTTATATTTGTTTTCCTTTCATATTTGTATATATATATATATTGTATATATAGGTGTATAAGTGATAGATTTAGGTAAAATATATATATATATATATATATATATATATATTGTAGTTCAATCATGATTTTAAGTTGATTATATATTATTTCAGATTTATTTTTTTATTTTTTTATTTTTTTTATCTTTTCATATATGTAATAAATTTTAAATTTTTATAGTAATTTTGACAAAATCCGAATTTATAACTTTTTTATTTGAAATTATTTTCTAAAAAAAATTTAAAAAAATGTGACGGAAAGGAGACAAAATGTGAGAGAAACGGAATGGAGATGAAATGTGAACGAAGGCGGAAATGAGACGAAATTATAGGGAGACGAAAATGAGACGAAATGTAAAGGAGACGGAATGGAGACGAGGAACGGAAACGAAATGTGAGGGAGACGGAAAGGTGACGAAATGTAAGGGAGACGGAAATGAGACGAAATGTGATCGAGATAGAAAAGTGACGAAATATGTTTTCGTCTCCATTTGAAATGAAACGGAGACGAAATTCAAAATAAGAGACGGGTCAAAAGGTGACGCCCGAGTTTCGTCTCCGTTCCGTCTCTTTTTCAGATTGGAGATGGAAATGAGACAGAAATATGCCGTCTCCGAACGCAAAATTTCTTGTAGTATATGCTACTCTTAATTCAAAAGAAAAAAAGAAAAAAAAAAAAAGAAATCAAGTTGGAGACGTCATTAAGAGCATGCTATCACATTGATTTAAGTGTAATACATTCTCTAGTGTACAGTAAACCACCCCACTATTTTAAAGGTCAAAGACAGTCAACTCTTTTCGGTGGTGACTTAAAAAGAACGTTCTCTTCGGTGGCTGCTGACTTTGATAGTTCAACCACAAATTCCCCATGATTTATATGTGGACCTGTTTCTTTGGTTAATTTACTTCCAATTCCTAGATTCCAATTTCTTCTAACAATAAATTATATAAAATTACTAGAGAACATTTAATTGATACTATGTTTAGATTCGCAATTGAAAGGAAAGTAATAGAAGTAGAGAAAATAATCAAAAAGAAAAAGGAAGAGGGTTTTGGATAGCGATAAAGAAGAAGGGAAATGATAATTTTAAATATAAAGTTATTAAAACACATGAGAGAACAATACAAAACGGGACAAGATTTTTTGTTTCCCCTCAACTGAGAGAGATTAGTAAGAAAAAGAAGCAATAGTTTGCGAAAAGATAAAAATGCCCTTATCAAAACAAACGAGACTCACCAAAAATCAATCAAACAAAGTGCGGGATTCCATATTCTGCCCTTTCCTATCCTTTTCACCCTTTTTTATATCCTACAAATGGTAGCTGCTTAAATAGTCATAGGGAAGTTAAAACAATTTTTTATATTATGGCTTTTTTTCTTTAATTAGTGTGTCTATTATTTAATGTGTAGATCCATCAAACAATTGCGATACCTGTTTTTTTGTGGATATAATCTCCGAAAAGGAACTTTTTAAAATTAAAAGTGATTATTAATTAATTAGAAGTTCTTGTACGTCAACTTATGGTTTTGAGGAATACAACCAATAGGCTTGCATCAAATGATTAAATGAAATTGTCAAGTTTGAAAATGTTGATCAGTGGTGGTGGGCTTGGGGGCTGAAACTGAAGTTCGACAAGCACAGAATATTTCCATAAGACAAGTATACTCAAACACCGTAGCTGCCCATGAGAATTTGATGGTGAAGCAAAGGCTGCTGAAATTTGACTTCTAGAATCATCAATTAAGTCATGGATTTGACTTCAGAATGATACATGTTTTAAAAGATCACTCCATAGCTTTGGATTTTTGCAATTTGGCCCAATTGGGAGAGGGCCCTCCATTTCGTCCAAAAAAATTGCAACAAGGAAACGGTCAGATCGACATTGTTGAAGCTTGTGTCTTCCACTTGTGGAGGGAGTGTAATAGTCGGCCTTTTGGTAATAGAGTTGCAACTGAGGATCAAATTGTGGTAAAAATTCGCGAAAATGTTAGGTACAAGACGCTTGGGGGGAAACAATTCATAGGAAACAATAATAATAGAACCCTTTGTAATCACTAAAACATTTGTGCGATACTTAAATAACTTCGAGCTTTTACTTGGTCCTTTTTAGTTCCATTTGTATTATTCTTATTTTTTTTGATGTTGAATGAATATATTCTTACTAACTTAGTCAAAAAAAAAAAAAAAAAGAACAAGTAACCAGTCGAAATAATAGATCTAATAGTTGTTCGAATAAGTACAATAATCGTTGAACAAATTTAATAAACCTTAGACATGTCCAATAATTACTCGAATAAGTTCAATATCTGTCCAAGACTTTAGAATTAAACAAAAGTACAAGAAATAACAAACCAATAAGAACTAATCATTTGTAAGCCTGATCCTCAAGTACTCTGGCGTCCTTCAACCTAATTTTAATGCGTCACAGCACACGTGCTTATTTCTAGCTAGGGTGCATGCAGTTTTGCTAACATGTCTCTTTATTGCCTTTTTCTAGCTCACCCGTAAGCTTTTCTCCACTGCGCTATCAGAACTAGTAATTCATCGAATTGGTACCTCTTTTTATAACATCCATTGTCGATCATGTCCCTTTCACGTTGACAACGCAAAAGAGATAAAGGAATGAAGAAGCCTAGCTACGCGTTATTACAGATGACTAAATGGCTATCTTAAGTGATAGTTGGCCGTTTCCCTGTGTTGTTAAAGATTGTTTTCTGTGCACAAGACTTTTAAATATTAGGATTTGAAAAAATTAGATGTATGCAATTATATTGTTGCGAGAGAGGTTGTTTTCATGACTTAACCTGGAGACCAATTACTTAAGAAGTGAAGGTTTTATCGCGCTAATTACAATCTTTGTTGACAAAGTGCTTTTAGCTTCTTCCTACATTTTGTGATTTGAAAGAACTCTCTGATCATGCCATAAATTGTATTAGCGTGTGTAATTGTGCCAAACGTAGAATTGTCAAGTTGTAGATCGAACTTTAAGAATATAGTTCTTAGACTGATGATAACATTATGATCAACTTGATGTACAATCTCTACTTTTTAAAAAAAACTAATCATGTATGTTCATGCACTAAGATCAAGTTTCCAGCATCATGCATTCATAGAGCAGATCAAAGTCAGTTCGTGACTAAAAAGCATTCAACACTGATAAGGTATATGAACTTGGACTGGTCCGACCTAAGCTCGACACCTGCAAAAGGACAAAGGAATTACGGGGGTTATTTTCGAAAATCTCCTCCGGTGATCAAGTCAGTTATGGGATACCGAACACTAAAATAAGAACAATACGGAAAGGAATGTATATAGCTATTTGAGGAAAAGACTCGCTTATCTTTTTACTACTATTCATGTGTTATTTATACTACTTGATAAGGGATCTTCAAAGATATGCATTAGTCTCTAGAATCTTGTCCGTGGACACGTCATCATAAGTTAGTTAGGATAAATTGGGCTCGTATTGGTCCTAAAAAAATTACATCTCTAGCTCAGGATTTTCTACATTGTCATATATGAACCGGTTTTAATACACTCAATAAGCGGGTCGGGTATTACTTTTCGAGTTGGCTATCTTATCCATATCACTTGCCCTCCCCCAAGTGCTCGGAGCTTGCTCAAGGTCTAGGGAGTTGAAATCTGAGCCTGCCTAAGCTGAATAATATAACATTTGAAAATAATTGTTACTGACACCTCAACTGTCGCGTCATGTTAGAAGTCATTTAATGGGACGTGACATTCACTCTTCCTGACACAATGATTGTCCATGCCCCGAAATTCCCGCCAAGCTCATCTATAAATAGATAGTTGGCCCATTCTATTTCACCTTTTAGCAACTGTCTCTCTAGAACTCCCCCATTTCACCGCAACTTTTAGTGCCCAACTTGAGAAACACCAGGCAACTTCCTAGAGTCATTAGGCTATCCTTACCAGAGTCTCTAAATCATGAGTCTCTAAAAATTATTTTACAGACTTTTAACAAAATAGAGACCCAACCTAAAAGTTTAGTTACTTTTTGGGTCTTTAAAAATTTTCCAACCACATTAGTGTTTGGGTCTCTATTTTAGAGACTCTATTAATTTTTCAACATAATCTAATTTTGTGTTACTTTTTCATGAATTTTAGTACTTGATTTTTTTATATACTTATAAATTCATAATTTTTTTTTACGAACATTTCAACCTAAAAATTAATTAATTCCGACAACGATTATATTTTGCCAAATATTATATCGTTAACTATACTCGATTACAACAACGCTAATTTTCAAGAAACCAGAATAGCGGTCATTGGATATGATGTTTCCTCGATGATCTCATCCATTAATTTGTTATCATGAAACAAAATATCTTATCCAAATGAAAGCCTTTGGATTGAGTTTTTTTTAAAGGATATAGGTCGTCCATTCATTATCATCAATGAAATCTCTCATCCAAAATAAAGGCCTTTGGATTGGATTTCCAACTAAAAGATCTCAGTTGTCCATTCATTATCATCAATGAAATCTCTCATCCAAAATAAAGACCTTTGGATTGGATTTCCAACTAAACGATCTCGCTCGTCCATTCTTTATCATCAATGAAATCTCTTATCCAAAATAAAGGCCTTTCGATTGGATTTTCAACTTAAATCTCGTCCATCCATTTCAATCTTATCTAAAGAAATCTCTCATCCCCACAAAGACCATTGGATTGGATTCTCCATGGCCGATCTCGTACGTCCATTTTATATCCTTTAGCCACTCATACAATTATATATAGTATATATCCAACACTTTCACAATCACCATAATCAAACACCACAACTCTCAACACTCACTCTAAACTCTACATCCCACATTCTAAAATGTCCAACCAAGGAGGCGAGCCCGATTCCCTTCTATTTGATGAAAATGTCTGGATCCATCAAAATAACCGTCGCCGTGGTCATGCAATGATGATGACCATGTTCAATCAACACCAATCGATGATGCAAATTGCATATCAGCTTGCTACGGAGGAAGAGAGTAGTAGCTTGTCACGTCAATTACGCCGACGATCCAAAAATAGAGACCACTTTGGTGCCCATGAAAGACTCATGGCAGATTATTTTATTGATCAACCTTTGTATCATCCTACTGAGTTCACGTTACGTTTTCGCATGCGTTGCGAACTATTTCTAAAAATAATAGGCGATATCATCAACTATGACGATTATTTCAAACAAAAACCAAATGCTATAGGAAAGCAAGGCTTATCTCCTTATATGAAGATGACGGCGGCGCTTCGTATGCTTGCATACCGAAACCCTGCAGATGCAAATGATGACTATTTGAGGATTGCAGAAACTACATGTTTGGAGTCCATGAAGCGATTTTGTCAGGCCGTCAATGCATTATACGACAATGAATATTTACGTCCTCCGAATAATACAGACTTGTATAGGCTTCTTCGAAGGGCACAACAACATGGGTTCCCGGGAATGCTGGGTAGCTTGGACTGCATGCACTGGAAATGGAAAAATTGCCCTACTGCGTAGGCCAGAACATATGCTGGACAACATGGTGGTCTTACTATAATACTAGAAGCTGTTGCGTCTTATGACACATGGATATGGCATTAATTTTTCGGAACACCTAGTGGAAGAAATGACCTGAATGTGTTATATAGTTCACCGGTTTTTTCCGATATCCTTGAAGGTCGAGCACCGCAGATAGGATATACCATTAACGACAGAAATTATTGTCAAGGATATTATTTGGCTAACGGTATATATCATTGCTGGTCCACAATTGTCCAAGCATTTTCAGATGCACGTGAGCGTGATAAGATACTTTTCAATAGGTTGCAACAAGCCTATCGTAAGGATGTCGAGCGGGCATTTGGTATCCTTCAGAGTAGATTCGAGATCATAAAAGGTCCATATCGTTTCTGGCACAAACGTGATGTTGGAGAAATTATGAAGACTTGTATCATTCTGCATAATATGATTGTAGAAGATAATCGCGAGGAAGAAGGAGATTATTTCAACGATGATCCATCACTTTACCATGTAGAAGAGGCCCTTGTGGAACATGCACGAAATCCCATAACAATTACTGAGTATTTGAACAATCGCCGTCAGATGACAAATGAAGCGGCTTACTATATACTCCGAAGTGATCTAGTTGAGCATGTTTGGAACGAGTTTCGTACATGAGATCTCAATGTGTGACATCAATAGTTGTAATGTTCTCGTCCTTTAAGTCCTGGTTTAATAAATTAACTGTTTGAGTTACTTTTAAAAAAAAAATTAATAACGGTGTAAAAATTAATTGTACACAAATTTCTCAAACCAAATACATATTCAATTAGATTACAACAGTACAACATATGTAGACAAACTAATAGTACAACACACGTAGAAACAACAACAATATAACAATACAACAATTCAAGGTATTTGAGGACGATAACCATCATCGTCAAAGTTGATAGAACGAGATGACTTCTTGGCGATGATTTTGTTTTGTTGGTCAATCATCCACGCTTTTCTGGCCGGAGTCTCGATGGTCGAAGTCTTCATCGACATTATACTATACTCTGTTGCCCAGTCAAAACTCTCTTTGTACTCTTTCATAAGTTTTTGCATTGCTCTTCCTTGCTGAACGATCTCTGTCACAACATCCTTGCCCTTTTTTTAATTTTTTTTCCTTTTCTCTTCCAATTGGCCTCGAGGATGACGGTTCAGATTGGGTTTCGGGCATCGACTCATATGGAGAGTCATCTTCAAAAGAAAGCGGTGTACCCTCTTGAGATGCATTTTGACCTTGGTGGAACTCGGTAATCTTTCTCCACTTTTGACCATGTTGTAATATCAACCAACAATGATCAATGTTGAAATTCTCTCCTGTAACATTAGCGTAAAGTCGTTTGGCATCATCAAGCTGAAAAAATAAAAAAGTAGATCACCCTGAGTATTTTTTTAAAAAATAAAACTAAATCAACATATTTTGTTGCATAAAACACACAATATCTGTTGCATTTGCTCCACTCCGCGGTCTCATTTGAGATTGAGCAAGATACTCCCCAAATTTTGTGCTTTTTTGTTTATCGGGGTCCATCGTGATTTTAGAGATTTTGCAGTTCTCTTTTGCAACAGAGTCGTTGAAGGGTAAAATTCTTCGAATTTCAGAAAGATTCGAGTCCACATTGTTGTTGATGTTTGGTTTCGACCTGTAATTGGGTCTTCACTAATTGCAAGGTATGCACGGCATAACGCGATATCTTCTTCAATAGTGAAGTTGCAGCCCCTAACTCCTTCGCCGGAATCCATAGCTGAAGAAAAAAAAAATTAATGAAAAAATTACAACTTCAAGCAAAAAAATATATATATGTACATTTAAATAATATGAAGAAAAAAAATTTAACAAAATTAAAAAAATTAATTGAATAAAATTATCAAAAATATAAATTTAAATAATATGAAGAAAAAAATTAATTGAATAAAAATTATACAATTAATATAAATTTAAATAATATGAAGAACAAAAATTCAACAAAAAAAATTGAATAAAATTATATCAAACTCAAAAAAAAAAAATTGAATAAAATTACAAAAAATATAAATATAAATAATATTAAGATAAAATATTGAAAAAAATAAACTTAAATGAATAAAATTTAAAAAAAAAACTTACTTTAAGAAATAAAAGTAATAAATTAAATAACATAATTTAAAAAAAAAAACAACAAAAAAATCAGTTTAAAAAAAATATATAAATATGTATATATATATAAATCAAACCGTACCCCCCTCCCCATTTCATTTCCCCTCTCCTTCATTGCCCGCCGCCCTCACCCCATCGCCACCCTCATTGCATCGCCACCGTCACTATCGCCATCATCGCCACCCTCACCATCGCCATCATCACCACCCTCACTATCGCTATCATCACCACCCTTACCATCGCCATTATCGCCACCCTCACCATCGCCATCATCAACGTCACCATCGCCACCTTCACCATCGCCATCATCGCCACCATCGCCACCGTCACACCATTAAAACCACCGCCACCATTGCCACCATCACACTATCGCCACCATCACCACCCTCCACTCCCTTCGCCACCATCGCCACCATCACACTATCGCCACCATCACCACCCTCCACTCCCTTCGCCACCATCGCCACCCTTTCCCCTACCCACGGCATCACCACCCCCACATGACCCACGCACCCCCCATGACAGAAAACCACCACATGACAAAAAACCAAGCATACCTTTTTTCTTTCGATTGGAGTTGCGATTTTTTTTTTTTTTTGCTTTGAACTTGAAACAACAATCAGAATATGTATATGTATATATATATACGTTGAAGGTGAACGTTGGCAACGTTCACCTTCAACGACTATAAAATTTGTGGCTTTCGATTTTCTTTTTTTTTTTTTTTCTGAAAAGGTCTGTCATCTGACAGACATTTGGAGACTTGATACAGTGAGTCTCCAAATTTGTTACTTTTTTGCAGACTTATCAACTTTTATTATTTGGGTCTCTAAAAAAAATATATCTTTTTGGGTCTTTAAATTTATTGATGTGGTTAGATTTTTATACATTAGAGTCTCTAAAAAATGTTATCATTGCATTTTACATCCTCTGGTAAGGATGGCCTTAGGTCGATCAAACCCACTACTCTTTTAGGTACATCCTAGTTCCTTATCTTCTTATACTACTTTTTTATCTTTAAATGGCGAGATCAGGAACAG
The DNA here is from genome assembly GCA_037974665.1 of Ehretia macrophylla. Classification (NCBI taxonomy): domain Eukaryota; kingdom Viridiplantae; phylum Streptophyta; class Magnoliopsida; order Boraginales; family Ehretiaceae; genus Ehretia; species Ehretia macrophylla. The sequence continues at coordinate 51,603,658 of CM075776.1, forward strand.
AATCAGGCTCTCAAATGTGTTAGTCCATTCCTATGGCCAGAGTGAGGAAGAAAAGTCAGAATCAAGTTCCAAGGCCATGCCAGTGTTAAGAAATGATGATGCCCAAACGGTGGAGAGCTCGAGTGAAGAGGTTGAGGAAGAGCCTGAGAATGACGAGTGAGAGGGCTTTATGATATGGAAGAGTACCAAGGATCAAGTGCCTCTCCATTAGCTGATCTAGCAGATGTGGGAGCTCCATATTGCTCTAATCAATAATCCATTCCCAGTTCCGCAGTCTAGATCCAATCAGTCAACCCACAACGCAACCACGACGGGGAACACAGAGGTAAATGCTCTAACTCTATCCTCAAGAATAGGTAAGAAATTTTTTTTTGGATGCTATAAGAGTATATAACGCTCCAAACTGCAGAGGCAAAATTTAGAATGTCTAGCGATACCATTATTCTCAACTATAGGATGAGGATTCCCAATAAGGAAAAGTCGCGTGTATTATGGGGTCGAATGAAAGGACATTTTATGACGAGGCTTTCCAATTTATTTGCCTTCTCGTGCCCTCTTATATGGCTGAGATATTAAATTGGCCACTTTGAGGTCGCTTCAGGTCAACTATTGCCGAATACTTGGGCAATGATGGTAGAATTTATGTATATGTCAATGTTAGCCCAAAATATCGTAAGAAGAGGGTGAATTAGGATACGGATGCAATAATACTACTTTTTTAAATAAAGTTGCAACTAGTTAGTTCTATCAAGCAAAATGTTGAACACAATATGTACAATTAAATAAAGAGTAGGGAAAGAAGATAGAGAGAGAGAGAGAGATAATGTCAATGATTTTAGGGTTGTTCGCTACTTTACATCTATCACATAAGGTATCCTCTCCTTAGGATTTTTTACGAACTCCACTAGAGGTGCTTCTTCAAAAGTTGGTGAAGCATAAACCAGCTCTTACAATCCACTCTTGAATCCATAAGAGCAATACATGACTTTTACATTCTTTGAATTGACAAAGAAAGTCCCAACCAAACTTCTTCAAATTTAGGTGAAACTCAAACCTTCTTTCTCTCCTCCTTTGAAGCCACAAAGGATGTACAAGATCTCTTTCCTTCTTTGAGTCTACAAAGGCTTGTTCTCTCTCTCTAAACTATGGATCACTCAATGTTTAGCTCTAAAGAGTATTCAAATGATCAATAGGAGTAATGAATGATAGTACAAAGAATATCTCATATTGAGATAGATAAACAAATGAAACTCTTTGAATGCTCAATAGATTTGCAAGTGTAAGCTCAATCTTGGTGTAATTTGATGTTTTGAATCAACATTATAAGTTTAGCATCAATGGATATTGTGTGAAAGAGGTCTTGGATAAAATGGGTGCGTTTTGGTATAAATAGAAATTATTTCAACGGCTATTGTTTCAAATTCAACCACTGCTGATCAAGAGAGCCGGATAAGACCCTCATCCAGCTTGCTTGATTCTGACAATCTGTAGGCGTTCGAAGAGGGAGCCGGGTGAGGTTGCCGGATGTGTGACTTGTTGACCAGAAAGTACTATTTTGTAAATTTTTTTATCCAAAATCAAATATTTTCAAGGTAAAACATGTTGACACCTCACGAACACTTATTCAAAAGTTTTTTTAAAAACTTTTTTAATATCCCAAAATATTTTTTAAACTCTTCAAGAAAGATTAAAACTGATTTTTGTAATCCAAGAGTTTAAAACCAATTTTCACCCGAAATTCATTCTTTTGAAGATAAAAGCATTTGAACTTTTTAAGAACAATTCTTCAAAAGATATTTTAACCCAATTGACCTCAGAAAGCTCAATGAGAAAATATTTAAAACCATTTGAAAGATTATCAAGAGCTTTTGCCACACAAACGCAAATCTAAGGCAAACGATAAATTTATGTTTTTACCTCTTATGTCGCCACTTCTTTGCCTTATGTTACCACATCATTTTAAAGTTTTGATCTTCAAGATCTTCACTTCTTCAACTCTTTAAGACTTCATTTGGTCATGCCTATGGTGTGCATCTTTAAATTCTTCAATGACATACATAAGTTTGCATCTTCTTGATCTCGCAACTTCTTTCGATCTATCACATCTTCTCATTTCAAGCAATATTCTCTTACCCTTTTTAACACCAAGCACTCACAAGATATTTTGGTTCATAATAACATTAGTACATAGTTATCAATACAAGCCAAAACATTCAAGTACAAATTAGCTTATAAAGATATATACATTTTGACACAAAAGCCAACAAGTGTGTTTCTAAGCATATGAATACTTTATAATTCTTATTTGTTTTGATTTTTTATCATAAAAAATCATGCATTTAGACATAAGAATAGCATCCAAGAAGAAATGATTCAATCCAACTAGTAATTTGGTTTGAAGACTTGTTATCATAAAGTTGGCCCCTGGTGGAAAATGATGGTACTATTTCAGTGCTCGAGAGCATTGCACCATTTTTGTTGAATAGAAGTCTTCATACAAGCGGTGGCATAATAAGTATTATTATGTCAAGTCACCTGAGGGATGTAATGTACATCAGGTGGCTGCTAAGTCTATGTGTTGTTGAGTCAATCAAGTATAAATTAAAAATGGCTGAATTGTTTGGTATTAATAAAATTTTGGAGGGCACTGTCCCTCTTTTTTATTTATTTATAAAAAAGTATAAATTAAAAATGGCTGAATGACATTACCTATTGAACTTGTACGAAGTTCAAATTAGTCACTAAACTTTTTTTGTTTTTATTCCTCCAATAGACAAACATTTTAGTTTATTTTACCTACTCTATTAGTTTTTTGAGTTAGTTTAAACATATTCTTGTTTTTAATTGGGCAAAATTGTCACTTGCACATCAATTTTGTAATATAAAGAGCAAATTTCACAAATAGTCCCTATTGTTTACTCAAATTTTTAATTTACTATATATTGTTCAAAGGCTATTCAATTTAGTCCTTATTGTTTACAAAAAAAAATCAATTTTGTCCATACCGTCAAAATTTAGGTTACTTTTAATAAAAAAGTACTAGTTATGTGCATAGCACATAACCACTGTTTCAAGGGAAATTTTGGAAAAATAATTAGTATTCAACTTAATCCCTATTGTTTTATAAAAGTTTCAACATAGTCCTCAATGTTTAACAAAAAAAATTACAATATAAAAAGTTATGCATAATACCAAATTCATTCTTATTGTTTCACAAAATATTCAAATTAGTCCCTATTGTGTATTTTTGTATCAATGACTAATTTGAATATTTTATGAAAAGAAAAATTGCACAAATGGCCTATATTGTTTTCCTAAAATTCTAAATTTGTGCCTATTATTTAAAATTGGTCAATTTAGTCCCTATTTTTTTTAAAAAAAAATTCAAATTCGTCCCTGTTGTTTCAAAATTAGCCAACTTAGTCTTTATTATTTTTCAAAAAATTTTGATTTTAGTCCTTGTTATTTTTCATATAAAATTTAAATTAGTCCTTAATTTTTTAAAACATAATGTCTAAATGAAATTTTTTATTGAAAATAATAGAGACTAAATTGACTAATTTTGAAACAACCGGGCCAAATTTGAATTTTTTGAAATCAGTAGGGACTAAATTGGTCAATTTTCAGTAATATAGACTAATTTGAAATTTCATAGAAATAATAGGGACTATTTGTACAAATTTTTCTTTTGTGAAATGATAAGGATGAATGTGATAGATGCAAAGAATATATTGGTAATTTTGTAATTATATAAGAGAAATTTAGGCATTTCAAAATGTTTCACACATTTTTCATTAGAATTAACTGAAATTTTGATGGTGTGGACTAAAATAGAAATATTTTGAAAACATTAGGAACTAAATCAGCTAACTTTGAATAATATAGACAAAATTGAAATATGAGAGAAACAATAGGGACTAATTGCTTATTTGACCTAATATAAAATAGGGTAAATTGCACACTCTATTTTTTTTTTATTTTTGTTTCATATCGCCCACTAATTTTTTCTTTGTTTTATATTATTGCTCAGTTAACTTTCAACTTGTTTGAACTAATTTCTATTTTCAGTTCCGCAAATATTGTTCAACTTGTAACATTATTTTTAAGTATAATGTCTTGAACCCATAAATATAGTGCCAAGTGTAATGCTATTGTGTGTTTAATTTTTCACGAATTAGTTGAAACATCAAGAGAGAAAAGCAAGAAATGTTGTTACTATGTACTTAGGCGAAAAAAAACTTGGCTCATTTAAAATGATCTAATATATGACAATTTTGCCGAACTAAAAACGATATTCGTGTGTAAACTAATTGGAAGAGAAAAAATCGTAGGTAAAATAAAATAGAAAATTGTTCAATAGGAAATTTGAAACCAAAAACAAAGTTTGGTGGGTGATTTAGAACTTGTGGAAATTTGGCGCCCCATGACGCATTTTATCTGTTTTATATCATAAAAATGGTATAGTAAAGAATAATTTTGCCTATCTAAAATAGAAATTCATTAAAATTAACTAGAAAAACTAATGGAGTTTGTAAAACAAAACAAAATATTAGTTCAATTGGCGATTTGAAATTAAAAGAAAAGTTTAGATGGTGATTTCAAACTTCTTGGAAGTTTACTGACTTATGCGCAATTTAAAGAAAAAAAAAAGAGAGAACAATTGTATCAATCAAAAAAGAGAAGTGAACCATTGCATTTTAGACATACAATAATGAATTGATTGCATTGATGTATGATAGTTGAGCACCAAGATTTTCATTATCTCTGTGAGCAAGAAAGTGGTCCATTTTGTTGGATATTAAAGTTTTATACAAGGATTGATAGACTCAATGTATTACTTTTTCTAAATAAATCACTTCATTTTTCCCGTATAGGTTCATTGGTGATCTAATATGCCATCTAACAAATGCTTGATTTTTAGGTCGAGGCAAAATTTTGTTATTCCAAGAATGTACTTAATCTCCAATCACTTATTTAAACATATGACTTGCTATTGTAAGATCTTCAAGAGTTCTATAATATTCAAACCATCAACATACACTCCATAAACAATAAATCTAATTTTGATTTCTTAGAAATACATGGGCTAGTATAATATTACCATATCAAAGTAGCTAGGCACTTGAAAATCCCTTTACTAAAATGAAAAATAAATTAAAAATAGACATATATATTTCAGGTCTTATGAAATGCCTTTTTAACATCGAAAGTAATTAAGTAGCCAAACTTAAACTTCTTCCTTAGAAGATAGATATTAATACCTCATTTTTCCTAATTAATTAATGCTTTAATACCTATATGATCTTCATAATTTATTGAATATCTCTTCCAAGATTTTAAGTTTCATGCTCCAAGGCTTTTAAGTCGTTCGGGAACGTCTTCAATTTAAAATCACTATCACGTGATACATATATGTAAATTAATTGCCACCATATCTACACAACTGCAAATGTTGTCCTTCAAATTTTAGGTAAAAACTTTATGTAATTGCATTAACCACATGAGAGTATCTCTTATCATAATCAATTCTAGTCTTTGCATAAACCTTGTAGCTTACAGGTTTTTATATTTCCCAAAATTTGCACCGCAGCTCAAAAATTTGCTTCTTGCATGTTAATTTAATTATGTGTCTTGATTGTGTCTTTGCATCTTGGTCAATCATTACTATGTTGCCATTTTTAATAGACTTTGTTCAAGACCATCGCTTCCTTTTACTTTAATAATAACTATTGCATATGTAAATATTTAATCACAATCAGATTATTTTTTCCATTCAATTTTTTTTAATTAATTATTTATAACTGATTCAAATCTCTTCATTTTCAATGTTTACATCATTCCTATCAGATTTCTATTTTTCTGCTAATTTTTTTAAAAAAATAATATTTTCTACTTACTTTTGTGATAGTGACACCTATAAGATGTCAAAAACTTCAAAAATGGTAACTTGCTTATTTTGCAACCTTTTTAGTCATATATTTTGTATATTTGGAGCCAAGAATTCTACCGCGATTCTTGTGTGCAATAGACTCATTTACTAATGAGTTAATTTTTCTTTTCAACATAATAATTCGAGCAGGACATCTGAAACTAATATATGTGAATTAGCTACTTACTTTGCATTGGTGAATGAATATTTTCAATTTTTTGCAAATAATTAATTTTCTGAATTTCAAATTTACATTGATCTATGCAAGGATCGAATCAAATATTGATAAAGCAATCCATAAAAGACTTATTGATTTTTTCCATCTTTTTTCCTTCTACCCCTAATATTGGGAAAATAAATAATTTTTTGAACTTCAAGTTAAAATTGGTTTATGCGAGGATCGAATTAGATATTGATAACGCATCAATAAAAGTTCTTATTCATTTTTTCCATCTTTTTTTTCTTCTGCCCCTAATCTTGGAAATGTTATTTTATCAAATCACAAATAAGCAAAACATGATATAAAACCTACTTTAGTCAAGTGTTATCATGTATGACAATTGGTGGAGATCCTAAATAAATTCCTCGTTCTCTTTGTGGTCCATCTCATGCATTCTAGTGGAGAATTTTGAAATATAATAAACAAGACATTAATTATAATAAGCAGTTGGTCTTTGTTTGAATTAGTGCTACAACATGCAATATAACGTGTTCCAATTAGTAAAACTAAGCAACTTTGTTCTCATAAGTAATAGTCTACAAATTCGTTATAGATGTTTAATATTCTTCCCTTTTCCCATATATATCTCCTTGAATTCATTCTAAAAATGAAAAAAATTCAATATCAATTTTATTTGAAAATGGCCTAAAAATTGTTTTTCTTCCTGGCTAATGCTTAACAAGACTGATTTACAGACTTATTTTAACTGGAAAGAATTTTTAAAATTCTTCCTAAAAAGCCATAAAAGACAGAGACTATATATAATTTATTCAAGTTGTAGCTCGAACAAGTGGTGAGTGGGGAATTGGAGAATGAGGAGACATCATATGGGGCAACAACACACATTCATCATATATTCTTGATGAAGAGCTAAGCGGCCGAAGATTCTTTCGCCATCTCTTCTTCTTCACCGGTGCCTCTTCCTCCCTGGCCTTGCCCACAAACATCCTAATCCTTTCAAGTGCAATCTCTACTGTCTCATCATCCATATTTGCAAAGCAAACCCTGAACCAACCAGGCTCCATGCCATTAAAAGAAGATCCTGGTGAGACATTGAGCTTTACATCATTAATTATCACACGCCATAGGGCCATTTCAGCATCAAATGTTGCTTCTTTGAGTAGCCGGCGTAAATCCATCCAACAGAAGAGACCTGCATTGCTCTTTAAACATGTTATGCCGACTTCTTCAATCCCCTTGGTGAAGGTTTTGTGCCTGTTTCCAAGCCTCTTTGAGCTTTCGAAAAGAAAATTTTCAACAAATTCTTCGTCTGATAGCATTGAGGCAAGTAAATATTGTGTTTGTGAAGACACTAAACCAAAGCTTGACATTTTCCGGCTACAGTTGACGACTACATCATTGTAAGAATACACGATGCCTACCCTAAAGCCAGGAAGCCCCATATCCTTTGACAAACTGTAAATTATGTGAATAAGATCATGATCACATTCCATTTCTTCCATGATCTCAGAGACAGATATGAAATTTGGAGAGTTGAAAACGGTGCCTGCATATACTTCATCACAGACTAGGTGTATGCGCTTTTGATTGATGAAGCTTACTAGGCTTTTCAGTGTTTCTTTATCCAAAGTGGTGCCTAATGGATTTGAAGGATTTGTTATAATCAACCCTTTTACTTTGATGTTGCTTTTCTGGGCATTTTCATATGCCTCTTCGAGTGCTTCTTTGGTTATTTGAAAATTGTTCGAGCTCGTGCAGTGTACTGGAAGTAGCTCCACCCCAGTTCTCCATCTCAAATCCCTATTAAATCTGCATCAATCAATGACAAAACTCTAAGTAGTCAAACAAGTTAAGTTATGCACATAGAATGGCTTGTTCCTTTTCTCTTTCCTTCGATTTTTGGCCTTCAACCTTCTTTACAGACAATAAAAACCAAAGAAATAGAAAGTAGAAGAGTAAGAAGTAAGTTCATACGCTGGATAATAAGGTGAGGGGACCAGAAAAGCATCACCGGGATCAGCCAAACAGAACATGACCGTCTCGCTGGCCCCTGTAGCTCCACCAGCCATTACTATGCGGTCTGGATCAAACTTAACCCTACCACCTCTCACTTTTCCCATGAAACTTGCCACAGCCTAGAAGAGAACAAATAAAGAAATTTATTAGTGGAAATGCCATAATTACCAATTCACAAAAAGAAAAATGTTCCATGACCACGTCGTCTTACATTTCTAAATTGAGGCAAGCCATGATAATCTTGAAAGTTAGCTATGTCCTTGAACATGTGAGCTCCTTCAGCTGTGCAAATGGATGCTCTTGGATTCTTCTTCACCCATTTCTCAATTAAGTCGAAGGAGAGCTGCATGCATATAAAATTAGCATTTTTTAAAACTAATTATACTTGAGTGTAAAATTACGGTGTCTGACAAGTTGTGGTGGGCGGTTGTGTGGGATGTTTCCCGGTGCATTCATGTCTTATTGACATTTCTCTTCTAAAAATTGAAACCAGAAAAAAAAAATACCTGATTTTCTGCAAGCCCCATTTGGATAACCCCATTAGGATTATTAGTAGGATGGAAAGGATCATTATCATATGCTTTCCATCCATCAAAATAAGGAGAGTTTTCTCCATGTTGATCGCTGATAGCCAGCTTAGATAATAGTTGCTGGTTTGCACTCTCGTACCCCATTTGCTTTATATATTTTCTCTGAGTGCTTGTGCACTATTTTCTCTAGCTCTAAGAATGTTATATGTATGATATTGTTCGTCCAAGAATGAAGTTGACGCCATAAGATGAGCTATTTATAGAGTGTGATCGGCGAGAGAAATATTAATGTAAACTAACCGAAAAGAATTAATAAAGAAGAAAGAAAAGTCAACTTCAACGTTCAACGTGTGGAAAGGAACACAACAAATAACGTGTTATTTGCTGTTGGGTGCAGGCCGTCGTCATTGCTTGCGTGAACGTGTAGCTTACTAGGATTTTTATTTAGAGAATCAAAATTACATAAAAAATACTATCAAAATATACACATATTTAAAAAAAAAAAAAATATTTGAGGTGAGTAAGGACTACAGCTCACTCAACAAGAAGTAGCTTGGCCCTTGTAACATATTCCACGTTTGAGAAAGAATTGAAGAAAGAAATGCATGTCGTTAGGTGGTATATACTTTATTAGGATAAATATCATTTCACCCTCCTGTATTAGAAAAACTATCAAAAACCTTCATATGATTTTTTAAACATCACATACTGCGTCCCTCCGTCTCTTTTAAGCTAACGCCGTTAAAAAATTTATTAAAATGATATTTTTACCCCTATATTATTTATTTTTTTTCCTTTTCCTTATTCTCTCTCCTCCCATTCTTTTCACCAAAAAGAAATTTAAAAATAAATTCATCTTCTTCCTCACCTCACCACCCCCTATCAGCCACCCAACCCTCCACCCACCTCCCGTTAGCCCCCCCAGCCCTCCACCTTACCCCCGTCAACACCCCACTCTATCCCCCATCAGCCCCCTACCTCATCCCCCGTCGTCACACCCAGCCCCATCGTCCCTCCCCCCCCACCCTACCATAGCCCCCCACCCCCAGCGTCCCGTCCTTCCCAGCATTCTTTTCTTTTTTCCTTTTTGCTATTCTTTCTTTTGTATATATATATATTTTCTTGGTCTTATACATATAGAGGAAAGGAGAGGAGAGGAGAGGAGAGGAGAGGAGAGGAGAGGGGAGGGGAGGGGAAGTAGGTGGGGAAGATGGTTTTTATGCTTTTTTTTTTAACTTTTGTTTGGGTAGGAATAGATGCAAGGATTTTTTGGTCAATTATCTAGCTCATGTAAAGGCAAAAAACTCCTAACTACGAAACTAGCACGTGGGATACATTTTGGATTAAAAAACAGACAGACAGCAGGCGGAGGGGTGCGGCGTGTCATGTTTAAGAAATCATATAAAATTTTTTGATAATTTTACTAATACAAAAAGATGAGTTGATATATATAAATTTCACATATATAGGGCAAAATGATATTTACTGTACTTTAGATAGTACAAAGGGGTACAACGTTAGTCACGGTTAGGTCTCCCTTTCCTCGTGGAGAAAATTTTGTTCTAATGCACGAAAAGAACGTTGAAATTAAAACCTCGTACCCAAAATTGATGTCTCACATTTGAGAGGCGGAAAATCTGTGACTTTCTTGAACCCGTGGAGATGGAAAACTGATGGTTCTCTGAATCACGTGCCTCTTTGATGACTTGCTGGACTTGTCAGCGATGTGACCAAACGCTTTTTAGAAATGTGAACAGAAAAGCAATGTCTTACTGATATATCCAACATTTTCGACCAAATAAAAAAACATATATATATATATATATATATATATATGTGCCTCTTTGATGACTTGCTGGACTTGTCAGCGATGTGACCAAACGCTTTTTAGAAATGTGAACAGAAAAGCAATGTCTTACTGATATATCCAACATTTTCGACCAAATAAAAAAACATATATATATATATATATATATATATATATATATATATATATATATATATATATAACATTTTCACTAATCAAGTTACCCCTTAATTGCTTGTGTCCTATAGTGTTAGTGTCAAAGATGAATTCACCATGGTTACGACGACATATTATCACTTTTACTTTAATAATGAATGATATTGAATTATTAAGGTTACAATTGTTAATACAAAAAATGGGCATGGACCTTCGGTCCAACCACGATGGTTCACTTAGCCTCAGACGACATTAATGTTTGGGTCAAGGCCCGCATATAACATTTTAAGTTGCAGCTTACTACCGACGGAGCTCACACGGAGGCCACTAGCTCTGCCCTAAGCTCAGACATCGGGTTACCTCACATGAGTGATTGACGATGGACTCGGGCACGACCCGAGGCCTTGCCGGGTGCTAACGGATAAGTGTCCAAGGAAGAGACCTTAAGTGACTAGCCTACCATAGCGGGTGACGATCGATAAGTTCGGATGGAGGCCCGTCCTACGGGATAAGTGGTTACTTCCTCGAAGTAGTCTGTTGGATTTACAAGTCTCAGGAGGGAAGTGACTCTCGACTTATCACAATCGCCGAGCCTACGAGAAGGGGACTACCATTGAAGGACTTGGGCTAAGAACTACCTTTATCCTACGCGATAAGTGATCAGGTAGTCTACTAGGAATACAAGTCCCAAGGGTCCGTGACTCTTGGCCAACCCATACTTATAAGTAGGCCACGCCTACACAAGGAGGGGGATCGAATATTAGCCACATACAACAATACCCTACCTCTCCCCTTTACGAAATCACAACCTACTCTCCCTATATCAACGCTGCAACTACGGTAGTCTCCGATTATCCCTCCTTATAATCCTCGTTTGCTCTTCCCGTGCGATAGACTACTGACTTGAGCGTCGGAGTATCTTCGACCAGTACCACACCGATGTCCTAAGACTCACATCGTTCGATTGTTTTCTGTCTCTGTAGGTTGCTGGTGGCCCATAATCCATGATTGTGGGTTTTGGCATCTATAATTTGGTGCCTACCATGGGGCCCTGGCAACTTAGTTACCCAAACAGAAGGCTACGAACTCTTGATCACTCTTATTTTCGACAAAAGCCATGGCTGAAAGCAGCATTCAAAATGATATCCAGGCATAGATGGAGACCTTGATGACCGAGATGGAAGCATTCAAAGACAAACTTAAGGAGCTCAAGGCAGAAAACACTGTCTTTCGCCAAGAGAATATCAAGCTAGAGGAAAGGGTCAAGACCCTCACATCGACCACAGCCCCTTTGAACTGCAGGAAGACAATCGCCCATGGTGAGATGGTAGCGCCCATGCAATCCCTTGGATCCACACCCCAGCAGACGCCTGGCAGTGGAGTTTACCTCCAAACCACTGTCACAACTGAACAACCTCTAACACAGCCAGCAGATGAGGGAGGACCGAGCCGTGATATCCTTCGACGGTTCCAGGAGATTGAGTCCCTCATTCAGAGGATTCCCGGGGTGCCTGCCCCCATCAAAAGAAGTGCGGTAAATAGCTTTTCCGACTCCCCGTTTGTTGACACCATTGTAATGGTGGAGATGCCGGCAAAATTCAGCTTTTCGAACATGAGGCCTTATGATGGGACTATTGACCCTGATGATCACATAATGCAATACAAGCAGAGGATGTTCACCGTGGCCGTCTCGCGAGATTCTAGGGAAGCATATATGTGTAAGGGATTCGGCTCCAGTTTGGTAAGACATGCCTTGTAGTGGTATATTAACCTATCAAACAACTGTATTGCCTCATTCGCCCAACTGACAGACATGTTTGTGGAGCAATTCGTGAGTAGCAGAAAGTTAGAGAAACAGTCTGATGACCTCTACTTGATTGTACAAAGAAGAGGCGAGCTCCTGTGCGACTTTGTAGGGAGGTTCAACAAGGAGAAGGTAGCCATCCCCCAATATAACATGGCCACGGCTATCTCAGCCTTTCGCAAGGGCCTAATCCCCGAGTCTGACTTATATAAGGAATTAACCAAGTACCCATGCAAGACCATGGAGGATGTTCTGACGAAGGCTTGGGCTCAGATTAAGTAGGAAGAAGATGAGTCAAACTATCGCCCTTCACTACCGTGCCGTGATAGGGATGATCGCAGACGCTCTCTAACGTCTGATTTGCGTAGAAAAAGATGCGAGCCTTATCCTGCAAAGGAAGGAAGAAGTAAACGATCACGCGATGATAGGAGACCACTTGACCAAAGGCGAGACCGCAGCCCAGACATACGAAAAATGCCAGACTATAACCTCAGTATAGCTCCGACTGAGCTTGTTCATACTTTGAAGAGGATGGGCAATGCCGTCAAGTGGCCGGAGAAGATGAGGTCCCCCGCTGACCGGAGAGATAAAACTAAGTGGTGCGACTTCCACGACGACCATGGGCACACAACTGAGGAGTGCATTAGCCTAAAAAAAGAAGTCGCGGAGTTGCTAAAAAGGGCCACCTCACCCAATTCTTGACCGACAAAGGGAAACAAACCATAGCCCAGTGAGAGGGAAAACAAAAGGCTCAAGAGGTCACCCCACCTGAGCCGCCGCGCCTTGAGCGAACAGTGAATTGCATCACTGGAGGATCGGAGGTCAGTGGTATCAGCCACTCGGCGGCGAGAAGACACGTTCGACAGGCAGTCGGTTTTGGCTTAAGGCCTCGGCCACCTAGGGAATTTGATATTGAACAGATCATCACGTTCTCTAACAACGAAGTAGCCTACTTGGATGATCCGCACCATGACGCCCTGGTGATAACATTAAGGGTGGCCAACTGCCTGGTCAAACGGATACTAGTCGACAACGGCAGCTCAGCCAACGTCCTCATGCTAGATGCCCTTAGGGGCATGGGGATCGATGAAGCATGTGTCACTCGTCGTTCAACCACCCTAATCGGGTTCATCGGCGAACACAAAAGCACCATTGGTGAGGTTGTGCTTCCAACTTACGCAGATGGCGTTAACCACAATACTCGATTCCTAGTGATAGACTGTCCATCATCCTACAATATCATACTGGGGCGTCCGTGGATCCATGAGATGAAAGCCATTCCGTCAACCTACCACCAGGTAGTCAAGTTCCCGACTAGTTGGGGAATAGGATAAATAAAAGGATATCAAAGGGACTCTCGCGAATGCTACTGCTCTGCCCTGAGGGGGGCTGGCCATGACATTTTGTATCAGGTAGAGCAAACTACAACACGAGGTTACCCTGACCAGCCTACCATAGAAAAGCTTGACGAAGTACAAATCCACCCCGACCATCCAGATCATGTCGTTCAGATCGACTCAAAGTTAAAGGCGGGACTACGCAACCAGTTGGTGGATTTCCTCAGCTATCACTACGACTGTTTCGCTTGGTCTCACGCGGACATGACCCGAATTGACCCGGCGGTCGTGGTTCACAAACTACAAGTCGACCTAGTGCATCCTCATGTGAAACAGAAACGGAGGAAATTCGCAGCAGAGAGGAATCGTATCATCAATGATGAGGTGCAGAAGCTGATTGACATTGGTTCCGTTCGCGAGGTCCTCTACCCTGATTGGTTGGCAAATGTGGTGGTTGTAAGGAAGAAGAACGGTAAGTGGAGAGTTTGTATCGACTTTACAGACCTGAACAGGGCGTGCCCGAAAGACTCATTTCCTCTTCCGCACATAGACACAATGGTGGATGCAACGGTAGAGCATGATCTTCTTACTTTCATGGATGCCTTTTCCGGCTACAACTAAATACTCATACATCCAGAGGATCAAGAGAAGACAGCGTTCATCACAGAACGAGGGATATACTACTACAAAGTCATGCCCTTTGGCTTGAAGAACACTAGTGCAACCTACCAACATTTGGTCAATAAGATGTTCGCTGATTTGCTGGGACAAACCATAGAGGTTTATATCGACGACATGCTGGTGAAGTCTCTTATTGCGGAAGACCACCTCAGTCACTTGCACCAGACGTTTGAAAATTTGAAGAAATACAACATGAAGCTGAACCCTACGAAATGCTCCTTCGAGGTCACCTCTGGAAAGTTCTTGGGATACCTAGTCACCCAGCGCGGGATCGAGGCCCACCCGGATCAGATAAGGTCCATCCTTAACATCCCATCTCTGACTAATGTCAAGGAAGTACAGAAGCTCACCGGGAGGCTCGTAGCTCTAACCAGGTTTATTTCACGGTCCTCTGAGAAGTGCCACGCCTTCTTCGATACCCTCTGGAAGAATAAAGACTTTTCTTGGACACCTTCCTGTGAAGAGGCACTACAACAACTTAAGGCACACCTTACCAGCCCACCGCTGCTTTCCAAGCCGAAAGATGGTGAAACCCTTCTAATCTACTTGGCTGTCTCAGAGACTGCCGTAAGCGCTGTCTTGGTACAAGAGGAAGGAAGGAAATAACACCTAGTCTACTATACAAGAAGAGCTCTGCTCGATCCCGAACTAGGTACAGTCAACTAGAGAAGCTAGCATTGGGCTTTGTCAATGCAGCACGCAAGCTAAGGCCATACTTCCAATGCCATCCAATAACAGTGTTGACAACCTTCCCCCTCAAGTCCGTATTACACAAACCGGAACTTTCTGGATGACTGTTGAACTGGGCAATCGAGCTTAGTGAGTATGAAATCTCCTATCAGCCATGGACTACAATCAAATCATAAGCCTTGGCGGACTTTGTGGCAGACTTCATGCCCGGCATCCACTTATTAGCCGAGAAAGAGTTGTTGTGCCTTAGAGTCTCATCGAAACAAAGGAAGTGGACGTTGAGCGTGGATAGGGCAAGTAACGCCAAGGGTATCGGCCTTGGGTTAGTTTTACAATCTCCCGAGAGGGACATCATTGAGCAATCGGTCAAGTGTGGTTTCAAAGCAACCAACAACGAAGCAGAGTACGAAGCCCTAATTGCGGGACTCACTTTGGCCAATGAGATGAACGTCAAGAGGATAACTATCAATAGTGATTCGCATTTAGTAGTCAACCAAATCCTAGGAACCTACCAAGCAAGAGGCAACAAGATGGCAGCTTACTTGTTGCTTGCCAAAGAGCTACAGGCAACTTTCAAGGAGTTCGAGATAAAATAGTTAAGTAGAGAAGATAATGGCCACGCCGATGCTCTAGCGGCCCTAGGGGTATCCACCCAAGTGGTAGCTCCTAAGGTGGTTCCCGTCGTCTACCTTCAGTGGCCCGCCGTTTGGAAGGAAAAATCGGAAGTGGTAATATGTATCAACGATATGCTATCTTGGATGACTCCTATCATTCAGTATATCCGAGATGACGTCCTGCCTGAGGATCATAATGAGGCGCGAAGGCTCAAAGCCAAAGTTGCCAGGTTCTGTCTCATTGAGGAAAAGCTCTACGGGAGGTCTTATTCCGGGCCTTACCTTCGTTGCATCAATAAGGAAGAGTCTGATTATGTCCTAGTCGAACTACATGAAGGACAGTGCGGTAACCATTCCGGAGCACGCAACCTTGCCAATAGGGCACTTACAGCAGGGTACTACTGGCCTACTATGCGTGCCGACACCATAGAGTATGTGAAAAGATACGACAATTGCCAGAGGTTTGCGCAAGTTTCTCATCAACCGCCTGAACCACTTGCCACGATTTCTGCCTCGTGGCCATTCATGAAGTGGGGTATGGACATTGTAGGTAAACTACCAACCGCACCGGGATAGCGTATCTATATGCTCGCCGTTACTGACTATTTCACCAAATGGATCGAGGCTGAGGCCTATCACCAAGTCCGAGATAGAGAGGTGAAGAATTTTGTGTGGAAGAACATTATATGTAGGTTTAGGGTACCAAAGGAAATCATCATAGACAATGGCTCCCAATTTATTAGTCGCGACTTTCGAGACTTTTGCAAAGAATGGAAGATCCAATTAACCTTCTCCACTCCGCGCTATCCACAAGCCAACGGTCAAGCTGAATCATCCAACAAGACAATCATCTTGACTCTCAAGAAAAGATTGGAGTGTTCGAAAAGAGGATGGGCTGACGAGCTCCCGGGAGTGTTATGGTCCTATCGGACTACGGCAAGGTCTTCGACGGGAGAGACACCATTCTCTTTGGTTTACGGCGTAGAAGCAGTCATTCCAGCGGAAGTTGGGCTTCTAACCCTCCGAGTTGTGCAAGCGTCCGAGGAGCAGAATAGTCAAGAACTTAGTCATTTGCTCGACACTGTTGATGAAAAGAGAGAACGGGCTCTTGTTCGAATTGCTACCTACCACCAGAAGGTAGCGCGACACTTCAATAAGAACATCTGAGTCAGGACCTTCAAAGAAAGAGATTAGGTCTTCAGGAGGGTATTCCAGAACACCAAGGAGATCAAGCCGGGAAGCTGGGACCTACTTGGGAGGGACCCTACCTCATCACAAAGGTGGTCGGTCATAGAGCCTATAAGCTTCGATCCGCAGAGGGCAAAGACATTGGGAATAGTTGGAATGCTGTCCACCTCAAGAAGTACTACTTTTAGGCATATTGTTAGCTCGCCCACTAGGGGTTGATAGAGTTGATTAGTTTCCCCCTCTATGGGGTTAGTAGTTTCTAGTTAGCAACCCCTTCTTGGGGGTCTTTTGTTAATGCCAATGTAGTTCGTGGCACGCCCAGGCGCGAGTCAACGTAGTGAGTTTCAATGAATGAAGCACTTTTCTTAGTTTAATTCATTCATCTTATCATCAACTCAAACATGGGAAGCCTACCCAGAGGCAAACTAACTAGGCATACCTGCGCGCAATTGATGCGATAACAGCGAATGCTTCAAAGTAATAGCCTCTCATGACTAACCTACAGTCCTACATGACCGTGTTGGGTCCTGTGAAGACCAGCCTTTGGTCTTACGCTACCAACTAAGACGCCTAAAGAGCGCAGCCTACTATGGTAGGGTCCAAGTGACTTACCTACAAAATAAGACGCCTAAAGGGCGCAGCCTACTATGGTAGGGTCCAAGTGACGTACCTACAAAATAAGACGCCTAAAGGGCGCAGCCTACTATGGTAGGGTCCAAGTGATATTCCTACTAACTAAGACGCCTAAAGAGCGCAACCTACTATGGTAGGGTCTAAGTGATCTACCTATCAAACAAGACGCCTAAAGGGTGCAGCCTACTATGGTAGGGTCCAAGTAACCCACCTACCAACTAAGACGCCTAAATGGCTCAACCTACTTTGGTAGGGTCCAAGTGACTTACCTACCAAACAAGACGCCTAAAGGGTATAGCCTACTATGGTAGGGTCCAAGTGACCCACCTACCATCTAAGACGCCTAAAGGGTGTAACCTACTCTGGTAGGCTCCGAAGTGGTTAACCGATCAATTGAGAGTCCCAAGCAGAGTAACCTACTAAGGTAAAGTTTGAAATTTACATTGTATCAACTTGATCCCTTTATGCTGTGGCCTACTATGGTAGGCTCCGCAATGATAGTATGGTATCCCACGCGGTAGGCTATTAAAGGGTGATAGGTGCACACCTAAGGAGCTCTAAATGGGATAGCCGGCAGTTTGAGTCATGGCAATTAAAGCTTAACCAATATTGGGCCGCTCCGCAACCGTGGATAAATGGCCAGGCTATCCATACGATAATCTGTTATAGGCGAAAGGTTGAGTAATTTGCGAAACGGTGAAAACATACACAAAAGCGTTTGCGGGAGGAAACATAGATTACTTCTGAAACCATTAAAGCAAAGTTATGTTGCGCCAACCAGATAGCAAAAGAAAATGAGGGCACCATGAACACAGAGCGTGTGGTCCCTGGTCGTTGGCGCCTATCACGCTAAATATACATAACTAGAGTGTCATATACGCATTACATATACAAAAAGGTATCAGCAGCGCGATACTTATACATACCAGGCTAGAATTTAGACAAAAGAGGGATGCATGGTGCGCTGCAAGCCACTCAGACGACGGTCCGATAAACTAACTAGGCAGTTCCCCCGGGGGCACATCTCTAGTATTAACCTCCACCTCAGCTGAGCCACTAGGCTCACCCAGGGGATCGACCTCCAAAGCATAACAAAACTCCTCATAACGCTTGATGATACCATTGTAATCCCAGTCGCTGGCCTTCCCATCCCTGAACACTTTCATCAATCTAGCCTCTGTTGCCAAGGATGTGTCATCAGCGATGTCTTCCAGCTGAGACTCTAATCCTTTCTTTTCAGCACTCCATGCTTCATCCTTGAACTTCAACTCTAGAATAGCCTCTGTTAGTTTGCGGTCTTTCTCGATCACCTCCTGCTCAAGGGCACCCACGCGGTCTTCCGCTTTCTTAACTGCCTCTTTTGTTGCAGTCAGTGATTTCGTAAGCACTGCATTTGAGGCCCCGACACTCTCAAGCTTCTTTTGAAGACCTGCAACTTCCCCAATTTTGTAAATGATGGCCTCGAGCGCCTGCAGCAAAAAAAAAGACCATGCAAAAATTAGAGCCGATAAAGGCAGAGATGACTACAGAGTATGCAATCCATGATACCTGAAAAGCGTGGGTCACATCCCACTTAGCGGAAGTAGACGTTGTCATCCTCCTCAGAAGGATCGCATCATCGGCGATGAGCAGCTTCGACACAAGAGCCAGCACTGAACTCGCATTAGAGATAGATGACGCCTCAAGAGGGAACTCAACCTTGAGATGGTATATCGGAGGGGTCGGCTTAGCAATGTTGCGCTTCCATGACACCTGGCTAGACTCGACCTGGCTAGATTAAACCACAAGAATAGCCAAAACAGTGGTTGGCACAATCAACTCAGAGTCCCCCGCTTGCTCCTTTTTACGCTTCTGAAGGCGTCGTTGCATCGCTTGCTCACTACTTGCAACTTGGTACTTACCCGTCATGATATTGTCTGCGTATTCTCGGATAAGCGGGTCACGTAAAGTTGGAAGGTCAGACGAGTTGTAACCTAAACCTTCAAGTGCTCTCCGATTAGCTAGTATCATGGGAAGCTTAGCCAAAGAAGAGAATGGCCTACCTTCGAGAGAGTAAGGGACTTGCTTCCAAATCACAGACGATCGCAGCTTGGATTCTGAAAGAACAACATAGTGCAAGCGGTCTTTCTCTGGCAGCACCAAGATTGCCTTAATTTGATCCCTTGTGTACAGACCCTTGGTGGAGTAATTGATGTCAATCCTACCTGTGCAAGCGGAAGGGAAAGTATTAGTCCTCAATACAAAGAGTGTTAGTCGGAGAAAATAACAAGTTTAAAACTCACGAGTACGGTCCCAGATGCGAGGGATATACGATTCTCCCTCGAGCACCACTTCACTAGAAATGAAGAAATATTTATCTTTCTAGTAGCAGTTATTAGGAGGAAGGATCACCAAGGGGACCTTTCCTGGCTTGGGCGCGAAGTGGTATCGACCGGGTTCATCTTCTTTTAAATAATACTAGTATAACAACTCGGCTAACCCAAATGGTACGCCTACGCATTCTCCCAGGACCTCATACCCGAGAAGCACACGCCAAGCGCTCGGCATTAGCTGACCCGGGGCAATCTCGTAACGCAGCAATAGTTGACGAACTAGTGAGGGTAAGGGAAGATGGAGGCCGATCTCGAAGGCACGTTCATACATACACACCCAACCGGGGGAGTCCCAGTCTGCCCTCTCGTAGCGTTCTGGTAATCGAACGTTACATCCCTCAAGAATACTATAGGAGACCTTGATTTGAGCGATGTCAATTGGCTTAAGGCGCGAACGGGGGCTCACTGACAATATGTTCCTCGGGAGACCAACTAATACTCCAAGGTCGATTGACGGAGTGTTAGGAGGGACAGATCCTACCACATGCACTGCACTCGCTAGCTCTTCTAAGTTAATTTGTCTCTCATATGACCACCTATCCGTAACGGTCACTTCATCGGTACTACAAGATGACTTTTCTCCCTGAAGCTCGGCCAACTCTCCCTCATTCCTAAACCGAGAATCTTCCACTGCAGACCTCGCATCCTCTTGCGCCAACATGCCTCCCTACGAACAACAAGTGACACTTTAGAACAGTAATAATGGCAGACGACAGGAGGCAATGCTACGCTTATGACCAACGACTAACCTACGGTCACAGAACCACGGGAAGGTTGACCCTGCCTCGGCGGCAGAAAGTGGCCCCTAATAGGCAGCCTACTTTGTCTCGTTGAGGGTATCACTTATCATTAAAGCCCAAGGCCGCAGCCTATTGTGGACCACTAAGGTGTTGCCTAATCTGAAGTCTAGAGTTGTAGCCTAACTTGAGCCTTTAAGGTATCGCCTTCCCTTAAGGACAAAAGTCGCGGCCTACCGTGAGTCACTATGTTGACACCTACCATCAACGTTCCAAGTCGTAACCTACCCAAAGGAAGTCGCACTCGACGAAGCAAAATACATGCATGTACAGACAGACATGCATAGTTACGCATAGGCATACGTACATTGGAACAGCTACCAAACAAGGTGAGAACAGGGGATTGCACTTCTACAATCTACATTTTGCAAAGAGGTAGAAATGACGGGGAGAACAAATTTTCGTTGAAGCTCATAGGAGGCAACATTCAACAGAAATTATATGGTAAAGAGAGAAGGACGTCAATAAATTAAACCCAGCAATGGTACACCAAACATGCATTCTAACTCACTGAATGTATGTGAATAGATGCGTACATGTGTATGGAGATATCTTAACAATAGAGAAAAAAAAAACCACCCCCAATATGAATAATTCAGATTCGGGCTTTTATGTGCATATACCTAGGTATGTGCAAAGCAGATGGTGACTAACATCTGTTAATGGATGAGCAGTCACCTTACACATGTTCAGTTTCATGTATCATTAAGTGGTGAATGAAGAGCAAAGTACGGGAGTGAAGAAGTGAAATTTAATGCAAGAAAGTGAAATGCAAATCAAGCTTGGCTTTACCTGTTGAGTCGTTCACGGAAGGAGAAATGCAAATCAAGAAAAATTCAAGGTGAAATGCGAATCCTTACGATGAAGAAGATGAAAAGTGGAAGTATGTTGCAGCTTTAAAAAAAAAAAAGAAGACAAAATAGCAAAAAAGGTCAAATGGGGGAAAGGGGTTGTCAGCCTGCTCCGCCACATGGCGGAGCGAGCCCCTTGCGGTCCCACGTGGCTGGGTAGGCATTAAATGCCTACCCAGCCAACATGCTGCTCAAACAGGACAACTCCCAACTATTATGTCCGATGGCTACGACGCGCCAGCATGACAGCACGCTACAACCTCAATGGTTGTAGCGCTGGCCCGCAGACAGAGACAGCAGTGTTGTCTTGTCCGCCTGTGTCCTAGCGCGTCAGTCCCTGACGCACCGGGCCACATGGCCACTTTCTATTGATCAGTGACCACCACACTAAAAAAAAAAAAAAAAACAGAATACAAGTTTCAGTCATTAGAGTTAACAAGGCCACGTTGCAGGCTACTAATTGGGAACTCAATCCGTGTAGTCTATGAATGACCAAGAAAAACTTCAGTAGGCTGCGATGTGAAATTATCAATTGCATCATTCAGTAGGCTGCGACGTGGAATTATCAATTGCACCCTTCAGTAGGCTGCGATGTGGAGTTTTCAACAACATTATTATGTAGGCTGCGAAGTTTCCAGATAAAATGGTAATCTATCACATTGCAAAAAGCAATGGTAGGTTGCGAATTGTGGAGGCAATTTGTAAGCTGTAAGTTGGCGAGCAAGTAATAACACACAATCGGCTGCGAAACTACAATACAAAGGATGGTGGTATGCGGATCGCCCATCAAAATATGGTAGGCTGTTAACTATCTGCATGCTAAGTTGCGGATCTCTCATGGATAATACAAGACGGAGTCACTTTATAAGCAATTTACTCCCTAACTCGAAGACTCTTCGACTTAGGGAGTGGAGGGACAAACTGTTAATGCAAAAAATGGGCATGGACCTTCGGTCCAACCACGATGGTTCACTTAGCCCCAAACGACATTAATGTTTGGGCCAAGGCCCGCGTATAGCATTTTAAGTTGCAGCCTACTATCGACGGAGCTCACACGGAGGCCACTAGCTCTGCCCTAAGCTCAGACATCAGGTTACCTCACATGGGTGATTGATGATGGACTCGAGCACGACCCGAGGCCTTGCCGGGTGCTAACGGATAAGTGTCCAAGAAAGAGACCTTAAGTGACTAGCCTACCATAGCGGATGACGATCGATAAGTTCGGATGGAGGCCCATCCTACGGGATAAGTGGTTACTTACTCGAAGTAGTCTGCTGGATTTACAAGTCTCAGGAGGGAAGTGACTCTCGACCTATCACAATTGCCGAGCCTACGAGAAGGGGACTACTATTGAAGGACTTGGGCGAGGAACTACCTCTACCCTACGCGATAAGTGATCAGGTAGTCTACTAGGAATACAAGTTCTAAGAGTCCGTGACTCTTGGCCGACCCACATCTATAAGTAGGCCACGCCTACACAAGGGGAATGGAATATTAGCCACATACAGCAATACCCTACCTCTCCCCTTTACGGAATCACAACCTACTCTTCCTATATCAACGCCGCAACTACGGTAGTCTCCGATTATCCCTCCTTATAATCCTTGTTTGATCTTCCCTTCCGATAGACTACTGACTTGAGTGTCGGAGTGTCTTCGGCCGACACCACACCGGTGTCCTAAGACTCACGTCGTTCGATTGCTTTATGTCTCTATAGGTTGCTGGTGGCCCGCAATCCGTGATTGTGGATTTTGACATCTACAACAATAAGTTTAATCGGGGGATTATAAGAGGAGTTAGTATTCTATGAAGTTACTTTTTTACTCACAAAGAAGTATATTCCACACATTTTTTTATTATACGGTTTCTCATAAAACTGTTTCATAAAAGAAATTTCTTTAGGCTATCCTCATTGGAGTCTCTATAATGGGTCTTTATCCATCATTTTAGAAACCCATATAGAAACCAAGATCAATTTTAGAGACTCACTTAGAGACCAAGGTAAAAAAAAACTATTTTAAAGACCCATTTAGAGACTAAGATAAAAAAAAATATCTCCGGTGACGATCTCTATAAAATCGAGTCTCTATATTGTGTTAATTTTAATTTTACATAATAATTTGATTATGTGTTATTTTTTGTCATATGTTACTTTTTTTAATTAATTGTTATTTAGATTATCTCAACTTTTTAAATGAATATTTTAATCAAAAAATAAATAAATTGCGACAAAAATAACATTTAAAAAATTAAGATTACGTTTAATTATATAATTGAATGAAAAAAACTAATTAAAAATCTCTAATTAAAAAAAAGCTTAATTATAATTAAAAAATTACCTAAACTAAAAAAACGTAAAATAAAAAAACTAAAAAAACTAAAAAAGTTTACCAAAGCAAAAAAACTAAATAAAAAAAATAAAATACAAAAAATAAAATACAAAACCATAATTTAAAAAAAAGTCTAATTAAAAAACCCTAAATACACTACCTTAATTAAAAAATATAATTATTTATTCTAATTTTTTAATTAGTTCTAATTAATTCAAAACTCGTATTATAAGTTCCAAGTGTTCAAAATAATATTATCGTTAACTTTCAAACATAATAAATATTAGAGAAGTCAAGTTGAAATTTTGAAATGTGATTTCATGCGTGTAAACGTAATTGTAGTGATTTTTCATTCAAATTTAACAAATAGACAATGAGAGTAAAAAAAAAAAAAAACAGCAAAGCCCGTTGCACACATCCCCCCCCCCCCCCCCCCCCCCTATTTCCCTTTCCCTTTCCCTTTATCTCTCTCTTCACTGCACCCCCCCCACCCCCACCCCCACCCCCACGCACGCACGCACGTACCCTTTCCCTTTCCCTCCACTGCACCCCGCTGCCCCGCCTCCCCCTCCCCCCCGCACCCACCCACCTTCCCTCCCCCTTTCCTTTTCCCTTTCCCTTCCCCGCTGTGCTCTTTTACTGTTTGTGCTATTTGTTTTGTTGCTGTTCAAAATATTTTTTTGTACTTTTTTTTAAATAAAAAAAATCTGACGATGTCAGAAAAATCTGACATTGTCATATCTGATATTGTTTTTTTTGGGGTCTCGGTTTTGGCTTCTTGGATAGGCTCTATTTTCTTCAACAAAATTGTTGAAGAAAATGGAGACTAGGTGCTATTTTGGAGACTCAAAGATTGAGTGATGTCATAATTTTGCCAAAAACTATCAAATAGTATTTTAGAGACCCCCATTGGTGATGAATTTTGATCAATGGAGTCTCTAAAACAGCAATCATTGTTGTTTAGAGACTCTTTAGAGACTCCATTGAGGATGCCCTTATAGGAGAGACCATCCGAAAACAAAAGTTATGTCTTAAAAGTAGAGCAATTTCACTAACCAAGCTACCCCTTGAACGCTTGCATCCTAGTGTTGAGTGTTTGTTTTAAAAGTAGAGCATTTTCACTAACCAAGCTACCCCTTGGACGCCTGCTTCCTAGTTTTGGTGTTTAGGGCGAATAGATTCACACTTGGAATTATGGGGCTATGGTAAATCCAAATAAAAGGTTCATGTTAATCATAAGGTAGACAATCTGAAAAGAAAAGTTATGTCTTAAAAATATAGTTTTCACTAGCCAAGCTACCCCTTGAACGTTTATATTCTAGTGTTAGAGTCACTTGAGTTGTGCAGGCTGTAACTCCAAATTTACCAAATAAAATACCTTAACATATCACTTAAATATTTTAATTTTTTTTGTTTGAAAAATCATTTTACCCTCATAAATTCATTGATTTTGCTCTCCAAAATTACTAAGCCCCACTAATAAAATATCTTAAATCTATCTTGGTTGGTGTTAATTAAGTACTATTATCAAGATTATCCTGATCTTGTTAATGAAATTTCTTTGTGGAATTTTGAGAAGCAACCAATAATTTCATATCCAAATTGAGAAATACTTGGCAAAGGGGAGCTTGTAAGGAACCGACAATTGCTTCTTATGGATTTCTTTGTGCCTTGAAGATGGTCTTAACCAAAATTACATTAATTGATGATAGATATGCTTGACTAGATAATAGCAATGTGAACCAACCCCATAACATAGCCAAGAATCATAATCATATGGGACGGCCAATGGGAATATCCACCGGCCTCCAATTATGAGCATATAGACAATGCGATTCACGAACCATTTCCTAAAGCTTGACTATTTAATTGTTAGGTTAAGCATTTAGGGCAAATGCCTAAATCTCTACAATTGCCATGTATAGTAATGTCTCGTGTTTGATTGAAGCCTGCTGACCTTAATCTCACAAATACACCCAGCAGTAAGTTGTCATGATCATTTGTTTCAGGTATACATACCTATTCGTCCGATCCACATGATCTAATCTGTTACAACTTCTCATGATTGTTTGATCCTTGGTACTATGGACATTTCAAGCAGGCATCAGGACTCAACTAAATTATATCTTATCTCATTAGGTGAAGTCGGTTAATAAATAACGTATGATGAAATTGAAATTTTTTAACCGTAATAGTTATTTTTTAAAAGATAATAAATAATATAATAAACTTATTTCTAGAAGTTTAAACTTAATTTTAGATGACTTAATCACTTAATATAGTATCAAAGTTTAGATACGTTCCAAAAAGTTATGGATTTAAAACTCATCGCCATATATTTAAAAATATTAAAATTGTTCAAGTATAAGGATAAAAAACTAACTCTGTCTGCACTTGCGGGGCGTTTGAATATACAAAATAATATAATAAATCCCTATCTAACACGTTAAGCTTAAATTTTTAGTTGAGGTAGTCACTTAATAGTATTAGAGCTTGAAAGAGAACTACTACAAGGGCAAGGATAATGGCCGGTGATCATTACTAAACCTATTGTGTCATATGGTTTTGAAATTTTGAAACATGCATGAATAACTTTGAATTGCTAACCATTTATCATACTATAATATGAATGCCTATAATTTCATTTTTTACCATATACATGAGAAATTTGTTGTTTAATATATATAAATTTTTATCACACAAATAATATATAGGTGAAAGAAAGACATAATATCACTCTAAATTTTATGCTTCGTGTTATTAGTTTCCATAATATCGAAATTGGTAAAACCAGATGAATTAAAGCTTGGAAGATTTGC
The DNA here is from genome assembly GCA_037974665.1 of Ehretia macrophylla. Classification (NCBI taxonomy): domain Eukaryota; kingdom Viridiplantae; phylum Streptophyta; class Magnoliopsida; order Boraginales; family Ehretiaceae; genus Ehretia; species Ehretia macrophylla. The sequence continues at coordinate 51,630,393 of CM075776.1, forward strand.
TCCCGTCTAGTTAATACTACTAGGAGCAATCAAATTCTTTGACCTGTCTTTAAGTTGATTTTTTTTTCTCTATGCCAATTCTCGTATGCAGGTTTTATCACTAACTCTATTCCTTCAATATGTTAGCTCTATTATTCAAAATTGTTACTTTAATCATGCTCACACTTAAGGAGGAATCATAAATTCTAAAATTAACGTATTGATTATAAAAGACTTCACTGATTATTGATTGATTTTATAATAATAAATCTCCTATTTCTCAATACTATTTAAGGTTTTAGATTTGGAAGTACATTTCTTATGAATCTCAGGACACAACACAAACGAAGGAGCATAGCTCAACCAATTGTGAGAACCAAGTATCAAACTGGGATATGTGCCAAGGATCTATGCACAATTGCAACGGTGATGCATGCAAACCAGAGCTTGCAAGCCCAAGAACAGTGGAGCAGAAGGTGCTCCACCATTTCATTCTCCTCGTTACATAGGTGACATGTAAGGAAGTGTGAATAACGTCTGCAATACATATTGTAGGAATACATTTTTTTCACGAAGGTTAATCTGTTCTCATGGGCCGATCCACATTGGGGACAGTGGCCCCCCCATGATTCCGAAAATATTTTTGAATATAAAGTTTTTTTTTTAATTAAAATATTAATTAGTCTCTACTAAAAATATATATATATATAAACATTGACTATATATTATAGACCCTGCAAAAAAGATATTTTGAAACTATTCTTGTCTGTTCTCCAAAGTATAAGTGTCAAACTTTGCAGCAAGTCATGTCCAAAATTGATCGTAGCTTTCTTATGCACACGCGATCACAAGTGTGCTTTTATATAGTAAGAAATTTCTTGGTCTAAAGGTTGTGATCTGCATCAGAGGTTTGACATTATTAAGATACTAAGAAAAAATGGTATGACTTTTAGGTAAAAGAGAACCTCTTTTTTGGTAACTTGTCTCCACTTACTTGAAGCTTACTCTTTCTCGCCATGTAAACTTTGTTCATATCAGTCTGTCGAGGATCTTTTTCCAAATGTACATCCACTCTCATGATAATTTAACATTGACTTTAGTGTGTCATTCACGTTACATTGATTGACCATTCAGAATCAGCAACTGATCAAGTTTGAAATGACTATCGCAAAAAATTAAAAAACGTTGTAAATGACTTTTAATTACGTATAATTTCATTGCAAATTTTCTATTAAAACAGTTTTTTTGTGAATAATAAGCAACGGATTTTAACCATTAGTGGAAAGTTTTAGTTTAGACAACAATTAAATATCGTTGCAATAAGACGCCTATTACACTATTTTTTTTAACTTTAGTACGATTCGATACGATTTACTAAAAAAATAATACAAATCGGATAGGAGAATCGTGAATCGACGTGAATCGCAAGTGAATCGGTACCGAATCATAGCGAATTGTGTGAATCGAACGATTCACTGAATCGTTCTCGATTCGGGTCAATTTTTTTTTTTTTTAAAAGCTCAAAGTATTTCAAAGTAGATAACAAAATAGGCCCACTTTAGTAAAAAAAAAGGGAGACAAAACTTGTAACTGATTAGACCACTTGTGTTTACAATAGCTTTTGAGCACTAGTTTGGGCACTTGTGGAATGTGATATTGTTCCGACCAAAATAAATAGTGTGATATTGTGATGCAGAAATTGTTTGAGCTACTAGGAACAAGTGAAGTAGTGAACAATTTAGAAAAGTAACAAAAACATATATTAATATTAATTCAAATAAAGAATCTCAACTAAAAACTGTTAATAGAAACATAATATGTCAAATATCAATTAGTTTTAAATTTGTGACCAAATCGGTACGATTCACGATTCGATTCGATTTACGATTCAAAAAAATGATATTTCGATTCATGATACGATTCGCGATTCGACAACTACGGTTAGCACAACAAAGGATGCTATATCAATATTCTCAAGTATCTTGAATTAATTTCTTGACTCAAAGTGGTTCTTGCAGGACTATTTTCATCATAAACCACACGTGATCTCTATTTCTCTATCTCATAAATGGAAAGCATAGTTTGTTGCCTTGAAAAAGGAAGGTTAGTTCTGTGAAAAAGAACAACAGAACATGCAAATTGGGTTTTGGGTAAAACTCAAACTTTTAAACTAATTGTAGAACTAAATATTTAAAATAAGTAGAAACCGTGACCTTTCTTCAATGAAAAATCAGTGTCACAGTTTAGTACTCTAAGGTGGCGATTGATATGTTGAAATGGGTTGAAAATAGAATGACATTGTCAGCTCTATTTTGATTCTCATATTTGGTATAAGATAATGAACATGAGAACCCCATTCCCTAAGTAATCCTATTTCTCCCAATTCCTGATTACTTATTTCGAATAAAACATATGAAATTAACTCATTGCCATGTTCATGGACATGAACTCATTTTTCAAATAACCAAAATACCGTTTCAAAATATAAGATATTACAAAACTATCACTTTATATAAAAGTTATTGTTAATAATAGTAATAATGATAATTAACAATAATAATTATGAATAATATTAATATATTATCATAATACTGATGGTAATCTTATTAATTAATAAATATAATATATACATGTTACGTACAAAACTCATTTATCAAATAACCAAAATGTCCTTTCAAAACATAACATATTACTAAACTATCTCTTTATAGATATTTTATTGTCTTAAGAATAAAAATAAGCATAATAGTAATTGTAATTTTAATATTAATATTTATTGTTGTGTATTACAATAATAATAAAGTAATAGTGACAATAATAATCATAACTAATATAATAGTAATAAATAAATAAACGTAATAATCTTAATAAGAAATAAACATATTATATGTAAGAAACAATTAGGTAATTATGTTATTTTATACAAATTATTCTCAATACTACTCTAGTATTCTGACTACCAAAAATAAGTTAGGATCAATACATTCATTTTGATCTTCAAAATGAATACAAATTAATAGAGCATACAAAGCATGACATAATCTTTTTCAAGTTCATTTCATTCCTAATTAAGTTTTATTGCTTAAATCATTTTTTTCTATCCAAATTCATTCTAGGATACTAACATCACTATATCTTATTGGTATTATTGCACAAAAAACACTAACACAAATTAGCCAAATGATGTCTAGGTGGATCGCCAACTGGCCATAAACGCCAAGTGAGAAAAAAAAGGTAATAGTTTTTGGAGTGATACATAACATTAATGTATTGTTATTGATAAAAAATAAAAATTAGGAAAAAAATTAGTTCTAATAGTAAATTGATTGTAATAATTACTTATGTTATGTTACAAGTTTAAGTTTCATTTTAGGAGTTACTATAGTCTGGTTTTAAGTTTTTTTTATTATACTAGATTTCTAAATAGTCTAGTTTTCTATTCTTGGTCACCAAGTTTTTTTTTTTTTGCAAGGCAAACAAACAACTGGATTTCATAAAAGAAATGAATAAAGTCTTTACAAAGGAAAAGTGGGGGTAAACAACAAGTCTAGCCCTAAACAAGAAATGCAAATGCGAAACCGCAACCAACAATTGAAAACAACATCACAAAAGAAGTTACATGTGATCATTCTATGCATCAAGGAGGAGATGCATAGAATGGCCACCTACAATCCAACAACAACCATCAAACAAAGTCACGGTCATGTAAAATTCAAATGAACTCTATTGGTGTATTGCTTGTTGATGCTTGTGATAGCAAATCGATTTCGTCTTTGGGTCTTGAGGAAAACATCCGCTTTAATCTTTTCCAAAATTTGTTCTTCCGTTTGAGCTTGATGGTAAAAAATGCGTCCATTTCTTTCATAACTTGGTTATCAAGTTATGAAGCCAATTTATAGGCTCTCCTATTGTATTTGAAAATAACCAACTAATATTTCAATACATAAACATTATATATTTATCTCTTCTAGAGCCATCATTGGTGGTGGCTTCTATCAATTTCAATATATACACTCAAATACAAAACCATTCATGGTATTAGAGAATTAAGAATTCACGTCCGAATTTCTCCCACCTTTCCCTACCCAAGAGTAACCTTAGTTTCCTCCCTCTTTCTTTCACTACCCGGTGTCTGTCCCTTGTTCCTTCCTAACCCTACTCGTCTCTCCCCATGCCTACATGACTTCTCTCATTCCTTTCTTTTCTTCTCATAAGTTCTCTCATCCATATATAGTGGGCACAAAATCTTTCTTCTTTCTTCCTCCTTACCTTTTCCCTCCCCTTCCCCCCCCAAATTAAACTCTATTTTCCTTTAATATCAAGTTCCTTTTTATCCTTTACATATGGCTAATCTACTCTCTCCTTCTCTCTTATCTTCTTTCCAAGCCATGGGTACTCAATTTGTCCTTTTTATCCCACTTACAATATCAAGGTCTATGTCACATCAATATAGAACACATAGTTTCAGGGATTCTTTTTGTTTTGAATCATACATGTAAATGGCTCTACCTGTTTTGTTTTTGATAGTAAAATGAAAATATCTTACTGACCTAGCAAAAAAAATATATATATATAGATCACATAGTTATTTTGCATTGGCTATCTTGTTCTGCCCATACCTCTTCCCAAACCTCATACAGTCATTCTTCTCCTTCATCTATTTCTTTTGGTGACTATATATATATATATTTGTATATGTATGTATGTATATTGTAGACTTTTATGCACTGAACACTAAATAAATCTCTCGATAAAGAAAGAGAGAGAGGCTTCTTCCAGTATGTACTATAGAGAGCTATATATGATTGGTTATTGACCAACCGAAGACAGAATTTTTTGGGCATAAAAAAAAGATTGACTGTTTTTAAAACTCTCTTTCTTCTCTTATATAAATAGTTAAGGTCCACTCCTAAAAGAAGCAATGATCTTACATACATACCTAGAGCAAACAATAAGAAATCTGTACCACTGATAACGCCCCCATACACATTATAGGGCGCCCACAATCTGGCCAAGTCACACCCCAGCTCTCTCCCTTTGTGTCCAGGCTTCCATGTTCTAGCCCTGGTCCATTCAAGCCCTAATAGGTTGCTTTCCATCTCACCATTCTATCAGCTACAACATAAGCTCATAGTTCGAGATTCGATTTGACTTGTAAGGGCATGATAATGGATATGGATTTAAAAATAAATTAGTTTCTATAGTAAATTGATTTTAATAATTATTTACATTACGTTATAAGTTTTAGGGTTAATTTAAAGAGTTACCATAGACTAATTTTAAGGTTTTATTATTATACTAAATTTTTTATTAGTCTAATTCTCTATTCTACATCATCAAGTTATATATGAAGTCTATAGAGATATAGACATTATATCAAGTTTAGGCTTGATAAATATATATATATATATATATTAACCCACTTTATACTCCACTTATTCTTGAACTTATAAGAATTCTATGTCCAATAAAACACGGGAAGTATCTATAGTAGTGGACGAAACATACTTGATTAACTGTGTTGTTCATGGTCAAACTTGGAATTTTTACCGTGTAAAAAGGTACGTTTGTGTATGTAATGACCTCAAGACGCATTAAGAACAGCTAATTAATTAATAGTCAATCTTCTCGAGTGGTGATAACACGCCTCCTCAAGACTCTTAAGGTCAATGAAACAAGTGAATTCTCTTAATTAAAAACAAAATCCATTTTAAGACATCATTAAGAATATGTAGGGGCGAAGTTAGAAAATATTCTCAGTGAAAGTTAAAATAAATATTTTTTTAATTATATGAGTATTTTTTTTTTTCTAATGGAGGCTAATTAATTTTTTAATTAAAAATACATAAATATATTTTTTTTTGAAAAAATACATAGAATTTTTAACGTTATTTTAGGCTAGGAGGGGTTGCTTGAGGGTTTAAATAAATAAATTTTCAACTATATGAGTATTTTTTTTTTAGTGGGGACTAATTAATTTTTTTAATTAAAACTACATAAATATTAATTTTTTTTAAAAAAAAATACATAAAATTTTTAACGTTATTTTAAACCAATAGAGACTACAACCTCCACCGGCCTCTAGGTATCTCCGCCCCTAGGAGCATGAGCTCACATTGATTTCATGTGCAATCACCTGTTATCCGTATGTTTTAAGGGTTAAAGACATGAGTCAACTCTATTTGGTGCTGACCAAAAATAAAAATAAAATAAAAAATAATCTTTAAAAGTTGTTTACGGTGGCTGTTGACTTTCAAGCTCAACTACAAATATCATGATATTGTCCGAGTAAGTTAGTGACATTTGCTATCTTTGCTTTGTTTTCTTGTTGATGTTTCGGTTACCTTCTGTACTTTAATGCTTAATTGTTAGTATAGGGTTTTGATCTTTTCTCCTTTTTTTTCTTTGTAATGGTCATTTGACCTATTTTTATACTGGTTTTGATCTTTTCTCCTTTTTTTTTCTTTGTAATGGTCATTTGACCTATTTTTATACTTTCATTTTTATTAATAATAACTTTTGCTCACTGATTTAGTAAATAAAAAAAAAAAAAGTGGTTAAAGGAGTGAAAACGAAGAATGCTAATACAGACGTTCCTCGTTATGTTGGTAATTTATGTAATTCAATAATCCCTGTCGTCCGTATATGTATCAAGAAATTACTAGAGAACATTTCATTAACACTATGTTTGGATTCGCGGTGGAAAAGAAAGGGAGGGAGGGTAGAGAAAAGAATCATAAAGGAAAAAAAAAAGTTTTTCTCGTTTGGATAGCAAAAAAAAAAAAAAGAAAGGATAATTTAATTAAATCTAAATTAAGTAATTAAAACTCACTGGAGCAATAATTTGATATGAGATACATAGGGTTTTTTGTTTCCCCTAAGTTGGGAAAAATTAGAAGGAAAGCAAGTGATAGTTTATGAAAAGACAAAACCTTTCTTATCTAATCCATCCAAATAAGGAGAGGGATATCCTTATTCCTCCCTTTTTGTATATTAAATTATCACCTTACTAAAAGTTTAAACTTAGGGATTTATTATCTAATTTATTGTCTTTAACATGCTCTCTTATACGTAGGTAAGATTCATTTTGCGCTTTGCATATGGACAAATTTTTTTTTTTTAAATGGGTAGTAGTGAGACTTGAACTCAAGATTGTAAGTTGTGTTATGATACCATATTAATTAAATTATCAACTTGTCTAAAAGTTTAAGTTATTAGATAAGAATTTATTATATTTACTTGTTATCTCAACAAACCCCCTCACAAGCAAGCAAAATTTATTTTAAATATTCTACGTGGATAATTTCATAAATGAATAACGATCATACTTGAATCTAAAACCATTTAAATGATTTGATAGGATTTTAATATGGTATCCTACCTGATCATTTAAAGGCAAAGACAAATGATTAAATGATATTTTCAAGTTTTAGATTCCATGTTGATCATTGGTGGGGGCTGAAAATGAAGTTGACTAGCACAGAATTTTGCCTTGAGAGTTGGGAGACATCCATGCATGCATATATTTTAGTTCCTTTGCGGTCGCTTGAACCCTTTTGAAGACGAATTGACGATAAATTTTGACCGTTACTTTTGACAATTTTTTCTTGTATTGCAATTCCTAGTCTTTGGCGTCCGATTCAGTGACTTCAACCTAATTCTAATGTGCAATGCATTTTTGCTGAACGACGTGTCTTCTTATTGCCTTTCTCTTTATAGCCATCCGCAGCCTTAGATCGCTTTAAGCTTTTTTCAGTACTACACTATCCAAACTAGTAATTCATTGAAATGGTACCTTTTCTTATAACAGGTAAGGGGGGATGGACTATTAGTCACTGTTAGGAATAATGCCTAAAAGTCAATAAATTATAATATTTAGAATTATGAATAATGTATTGTTTAATTTGTTAATTCATTTATACGGGCATTTTATTTATTTGTTATTAATGTTTAATTAAATAAATAAAGTCCTTAGAATATTATTTGTAGATTCCATCATTAAGAATAAAGATATGAATAACGGAATTTATATTACTAATATATTCTAAAATGTCCCCGATCATAGGATAAACTAATTGGACGTTAGTTTATGCGGATAGATCGGATTATAGTCTACTAACCAAATTATATGAGATATTAATTTGGGCGATTTGTCTCATATAGTTGTAGTAGATGTATAAGTACTTATTACGAATAAGTAACTGGACTTGACCACCAATACAACGAATTACGCGGAATGTCAATAATTCGTTGTATCGTGTAATCATGCAATTAGTCCTTAGACCTGAGACACTATAATTATCTCATGATTAGGAATATCATGATTTGCTGGTGCAAATAAGCCAGTCTTAATCATGGATTAGACAATGTATTCAGTGATTGTGATTTATTCTGTCATGGACAAAATCTGTGTGTAGATACAGAAACTGTCATTTGGGAGTCCTATGTGATCTGATTAATTAAGTGACTTGAAATCCTTGGCCAAGGTAGAATAGTGGAAGTCGTTCCACGAATTATTCATTAGTCACTAATTAATTGGGTTTTTGGCATATGGTCAAGTAAGAGAGTTTGACAACTCAATCCATGACTTTGGCTCGATCGGGATAATTGAGACAGTAAGATTTGATTACAGATAAATTACTATTTGGGTTCGCATGCTTGCACTTCATCTTTAATTTGGTAATCGCGATATACTGCTAGGTGTCACTCGCGATTTATGAATTAGTTCTAATTTAATTAATTAGTATAATTAATTATTCGCTACCGATTAATTATAAACCCGAGAGTTCACACACAAATAGAATTCGCAGATTAATTGGATTAGAGAAAAAGATTAAATTAAATTCAGGATAGTCCTAAATATTAATTTAATCGGGCTCGTAGTAATTAGATAGTGATTTGATTATTGTATAGCCCAAGACTGGTAATTGTAAGACCAGCCCACATATGGCTTATGTTATATGTGTTTTCTATATATAAAACTATTTTTCTGACAGAAAGATAGCTAGCACACTTTTCATAGTCAGAAAATATATAGGATTTCTTTTGAAACCTAGTGGGGGTGAAATCCCGTTAACAAGTAAAGATTCTGTGTGGATCAATCTTGGAGGCTTCACACGTGGGGAGTTGATTCAGATTCTACACCAATCTACGCTTCAAGAGGTAATCCTAAACTGTTAGCATATTTAATTTAATTAGATTAAATTATTATCTGATTTAAATTTGCGTAATTAAACATGAACGGATACATGATTAATTTTTTCTCTGCGCAAATATTTTTAATTATCATGTATATTTTTCAACAGTGGCATTAGAGCTACCGTTCATGTTTGTTATGCGATTTAGCATTTATGGCACAATTTTCATGTCTTTTATATTTAAAATTAAAGTTGTTTAATTTTTTTTTAAATTGTAACCCATGGTGGTTTTTCTTAAAAATTTCACTATTCTGTTTTATATATATTGTATATATTTTCATAATATTTTGAAAACAGTTTTAAACTTTTTTTAAAAAAAAAAATGTTTTTTTAGTCTCTGTCTTCTTCTTCATAGGTGGCGGTGAAACCATAGTTGTGACACACCCAAGCTAAGCGAATACAGTGGCCACTTTGGGCTCAAGGTAGAGGCACACCCGCGATGCGCACTATAGAAGTATTGTCCGCTCTGGGTTACCACATTGGGCCCCTCACGATTTTGTCCCTTCGAAGTTCTCACCCCGAAAAGCGCTTCTACGAATATAAGGCGGAACCCCGCTCTATATATTCAGCAATACCACTTCCTAATCCTCCGATGTGGGATAGTTTATACATATCCCTTCATAACGCCCCGAAACCAACACTCCCATGCCTGCAATACTCCCCCGTCCTTAACGGCACGAGCGAAGCACGAGGCCATGGCGAGTGGGCCCGGAAGCGCACTATGTGTATATTGTCCGCTGTGGGCTTCATACCCCTCACGGCTTTGTTTCCCACGCACGCACTGCACGTGAAAACGCGTACACACGATATGAGGAGACTTCCCCTTATATCTAGCAATCCCAGGGTCTCCGCATCTGATGTGGGATATTTCACCTCTTTGTGACATACCCAGGCTAAGCGAATACCCTGGCCACTTTGGGCTCAAGGCAGAGGCACACCTGCGATGCGCACTATAGAAGTATTATCCGCTCTGGGTTACCACATTGGGCCCCTCACGGTTTTGTCCCTTCGAAGTTCTCACCCCGAAAAGCGCTTCTACGAATACAAGGCGGAACCCCGCTCTATATATTCAGCAATACCACTTCCTAATCTTCCGATGTGGGATAGTTTACACATATCCACCCCCCCTTAGGAGGACCCAGCACCCTCGCGGGTCAACTGGTCAACGGAAGCAGGCTCTGATACCACTTTGTGACACACCCAGGCTAGACGAATACCCTGGCCACTTTGGGCTCAAGGCAGAGGCACACCTACGATGCGCACTATAGAAGTATTGTCCGCTCTGGGTTACCACATTGGGCCCCTCACGGTTTTGTCCCTTCGAAGTTCTCACCCCGAAAAGCGCTTCTACGAATACAAGGCGGAGCCCCGCTCTATATATTCAGTAATACCACTTCCTAATCCTCCGATGTGGGACCTTTGTGACACACCCAGGCTAAGCGAATACCCTGGCCACTTTGGGCTCAAGGCAGTGGCACACCCGCGATGCGCACTATAGAAGTATTGTCCGCTCTGGGTTACCACATTGGGCCCCACACGGTTTTGTCCCTTCGAAGTTCTCACCCCGAAAAGCGCTTCTACGAATATAAGGCGGAACCCCGCTCTATATATTCAACAATACCACTTCCTAATCCTCCGATGTGGGTGGTAACCCAGAGCGGACAATACTTCTATAGTGCGCATCGCGGGTGTGCCTCTGCCTTGAGCCCAAAGTGGCCAGGGTATTCACTTAGCCTGGGTATGTCACAATGGTGGTTTTGCCGCCACCATGGTCTGGGCTGGCTGAGCTGCGAAGAAGAGTCCTCGGGACTCAGCCTATGGCCTGAGGCCATGGTGGAGCCGCAAGGCTCTCGCGGCTGTAAAGTTGTGAGGAGTCTCATGGCGCTTATGTCTGCGACGTGAGGAGCCGCGAGGGACACCTTGCGGCCCCTCACAAGTAGCCACCATGGCTGCGATGAGGCTGTCCTTGCAGCCGTGGTGGCTGGATTGTCGCGACAGCCATGGTGGCTGTCGTGATAAAGAAGGCTGCCACCATGGCTGCAAGTGCAGCCATAGTGGAAAAAGGAAGAAGAGGGGAGGGGAGGGGAGGGGAGGGGAGGGGAGGGGAAAGGGGGGAGGGGGAGGCGGCGCAGGGAAGAAGAGAAATAAAATAAAATAAAAATTTGGATTAGGGTTTTCTGACCCAGATCTGGATCCAATTCGGATACGGATCCAGGTCTGAAACCCATGACCCAAGTGTCATGGGTTGATGAATTTTGGATTTTGTTTTGTTTTTATTTTATTTCTTTTCTATTTGGGCTATTAAAGGTTTTGGGCTTTCTTGAGTTGTTTTAAAATAGTATTTTAAATGTTTGGGTTGAATCTGTTTTAATAAAATGGTTGGATTTTATTAATTTAGCCCAAGACTTTATTGTAATAAAACTCAATTTTATTAAAAGCCCAAAAGATATTAAGAGATTTTATTTAATAAATTGTTTATTAATTATATTAAATAAATAAAATATGTTTTATTTATTTTGAAATATGAGATATTTTTGTTATTTAATAAATGGTTTATTAAATTTAGAAAATTAGATATAATGAGATTATATCAAGGAAATTAATTGTGCCATATTCGTGGATTACCTATTATATTTATGATTATGTGCTTGGCTGATCATGGATTAGAATGGATGAATGAATGGATATATGTTTATTTATTTATTTATTCATTTGGGTTTTATGTAATTATTTAAATGGCGCTTGCATGCCTCTTACTCATTTTTATAATATAAAACCCCTATTCCCATTTATGTATCCCACTAGATTAGGAAATTATGTACATAAATGTAACAAGAGGACCAAGCAGAATGCATCAAGGAGTTAGTGGACCCGAATCGCAGAAGGAGTTTTGTGAGGCCCAACAAGGAGTAGCCCAACTATTGGGCCTTAATTTTATTTTAGGAATTCAACCCAATGGCTCGGGTTGATAGTGCTCCTAGTCTATGATCATCTTATTTATTTATATGCATTTATTTATTATGCGATATATATTAAATGCGTGAATGTTTCTAGTTCAGTTTATGTGATAAATTAAAACCAGAAGCATATGAAAAGTGAGACATTAATTAAAGACCGGCAAATCTTCCCACTCCAAATATTAAGTTAATAATGATGTAGTCTAAGAGTAGATTATATTATTGTCTTCCATTATCATAGATTAGTTTATATGTTAGGCAAGTGAATAGCTGGCTGTGAACACATAGAGGCTATTTATTTGTATTAATATATAAACTAAGTCTATAAAACATGAGATGTAGGAGAATTTGGATTCTTACTGGCTACCAAAAATCTACCATGTGAGGTATCGGTATTGCATTGATCCAAATTCTCTAGAATAATGGGTTTGACTTAAACAATTCTTAGAGACCAAAAATCTATAATGTAATGTCAAGGGAATTGTAGGCAAGTAAATTGGAATTTGTATGAGATACATTGAATAAAGGGTTATTCACCTATTAGTCTTTGATTCGCCAAAAATCTATAATGTAAGGTGAAACAAAAATTAATGGGCCCCCCAATCCACTAAGAAACTCATTTATTTGATTTTTCATTTTCTACTAGGGAAGTGTAAAATTCAAAAAAGTTAATAGGGGTACTATTTGATTTAAAGACCCAAGTCAAGTAGTTAATAATATGTTATCTAATTTCAATTAATTATTTTCTACAGTTACATGTCAAAAATGAATCCCCTTGCAACTATTCTAGATAAGAACTGTTTGACCTGACCAAATTTTGCTGACTGGTTTCGCAACTCGAAAATTATACTGAGATCCAAGAAGAATGAATATGTGTTTGATTGTCCACTTTCTGAAGGGTTGCCTGAGGAGGCAACTAAAGAGGAACAAGAAACCTTTAGGAAATAGCATGATGATGCGTTGAAGGTCAGGAGCTATGTTTTGGCTTCAATGTCAAATGAGCTTCAACATCAACACGAGGACATGGAAGATGTCACAGAAATCATCACACACTTGAAAGAGTTGTATGGTGTGAAGAATAGGGTTGCTAGATATGAGATATCTAGAGAATTGTTCCAATTGAGGATGAGTGAGGGATCAGATGTCAATACGATGTTTTTAAGATGATCGGTTTGATCGAGCATCTTGAATCCTTGAATTTCACTATGGATTCGAACTTGCAAACTGACTTGATACCTCAGTCTCTTTTTGAATCCTACCATTCCTTCATTGTTAATTTCCAAATGAGTGACATCGAGCGCACCTTACCTCAGCTCTTGAATATGTTCATTATATATCAAGGGCAGATGAAAGGAAAGGGCAAGGAAGCGGTGTTGGCAATTGTCTCTTCTTCATCTATTAAAAAGCAGAAAATGAATAAGAAGAAATGTAAAAAGACCCCTAAGGGCAAACCTACTGGAGGTGTGTCCAAGAAGAAGGGGAAGGTAGCAAAGCCAAGAACCTACTTTCACTGTGAGAAGGAAGGACATTGGAAGATGAATTGTCCAGAGTACCTCAAGAGTTTGAAGGGAAATGGCAAAGCCTCTGCAGGTATGTCTCGATTGCTCATGTTTGAGATTAGTCTTTCGATTAATCATGATTCTACTTCATGGGTGCTAGACTTTGGCACCACTTCTCATATATGTACTTCTGTACAGGAACTGAGGAGAAGTAAAGCTTTAGGAGAAGGCGACGTGGTCCTGAAGGTGCGAAATGGAGCAACGGTTGCTGCATTAGCTATAGGGACATGTTGTCTTACTTTGTCATCAGGATTTACTTTATTATTAGACAATTGTTTATTTTTGCCTAGCGGTTTAAAGAACATCGTTTCTATTTCAGTTTTGGTTCAAAATGGTTTTGAATTTAAATTTATGGATAATGGATATTTTATTTATTTGAGAAATAAATGTGTTGGCACTGGCAAATTAGTAAATGAGCTTTATATAGTTGATATAAAGAAGGATGACAACAAAAATGAGCAATGCATGAATGTATAGACCTTTAAAAGGTCTAGAGATACTTTTAATCCTAAATATATGTGGCACTTGAGATTAGGTCACATAAGGGAAGCTAGAATCACGAAGTTGGAGAAAGAATGACGTATAAGCCCTTGTGGCCCGAGTTCATTCCCAGCATGTGAGTCTTGCATCATTTGAAAAATGACCAAATCACCCTTTGTAGGACAAAGGCAAAGAGCTACAAATATTCTAGAATTAATATACACTAATATGTGTGGGCCTTTTAGTGAATTAGCCCGAGGTGGTTTTGCCTACTTTATTACTTTTACTGACGATGTGTCTCGGTATGGGTATGTGTATCTTATGAAACACAAATCTGAATCTTTTGAAAGGTTCAAAGAATACAGAGCTGAAGTGGAAAACCAGATTGGGAAAAGGATTAAGGCTTTTCGATCTGATTGATGAGGGGAATACCTTAGTACTGAATTCTATGATTATCTCAAAGAAAATGGTATAATCATATCATTGACTCCACCTGGAACACCAAAGCTTAATGGTGAATCAGAAAGGAGAAATAAGACTTTGTTGGACATGGTCAAATCAATGATGAGCTATACTGATTTACCTATTGGCCTTTAGGGCCATGCTCTTTTCACTGCGGCTTATATATTGAATAGGGTCACTTCCAAATCAGTTGTAAGCACTCCTTATGAGATCTGGAGAAATAAGAAACCCAGCTTTAATCACATTAGAGTATGAGGTTGTCCTGCTTATATTAAAAGGCTTAGAACTGAGAAGTTGGAAGCGAGGTCTGACAAAGTCAGATTCGTTGGTTATCCCAAAGATTCGTTGGGATACAACTTTTATTCCCCTACTAACCAGAGAGTCTTCATCAATAGACACGCCATATTCTTGGAGGAAGAGTTCATCCAAGAAGGAGGTTTGGGAAGAAAAGTGGAGCTCAAAGAGGGAAACACTGAGCAACCAATTGACCAGAATGAAACCCAGGATTTGATCCAGGATGAAACTATTCAAGAAGAACCCACTGTTTCACCGCGTATATGCAAATCTTTGAGGACTATTCGCCCCCCACAAGATATAGCTACCTTCATAGCCAAGGACAAGAGTTGTTCACGCTGCATGATGGTGATCGTATTGATGATCCTTCAACCTAAGAGGAAGCTATTTCTGATAGGGACTCAGGAAAATAGGTTGAAGCCATGAAATCTGAAATGGATTCGATGCATACCAATCAAGTTTGGAATCTTGTAGACCTACCTGAGGGTATTGTACCTATCGGGTGCAAATAGGTAAATAAGAGAAAGAAGGGTGCAGATGGGAAGGTGGAGACCTTCAAGGCAAGGTTAATGGCAAAAGGTTACCGTTAGAGACAAGGAGTTGACTATGAGGAAACCTTCTCGCCAATAGCAATGCTGAAATCCATTAAGATCTTATTGGCTATAGTTGCACACTACGATTATGAGATATGGCAAATGAATGTCAAAACAACTTTTCTTAATGGCTTCATCGAAGAAGACATTTATATGGAACAGCCAAAGAGTTTTGAATCCATGAGTGAAAGTCACAAAGTGTGTAAGCTAAAGAGATCCATCTATGGACTCAAACAAACCTCAAGGAGCTGGAACAAACGTTTTGATGAGGTTGTCAAAACATTTGGCTTCATTAAGAATGAAGATGAACCTTGAGTTTACAAGAAAGTTAGCAATAAGGCAGTTACATTCCTCATCTTGTATGTAGATGACATACTACTGATTGGGAATGACATAGGCATGATGTCATCTGTTAAGGTCTGGTTATCAAGAACATTCTCCATAAAAGATTTGGGATATGCGACCTATATCCTAGGAATTCGAATCTATAGAGATAGATCGAAAGGATTAATAGGTCTCTCCTAGAGTACGTACATAGATAAGGTGTTAAAGAGGTTTAACATGCAGGATTCTAAAAAAGGGTTGTTACCTTTTAGACATGGCATACATCTCTCTAGAGCTATAAGTCCTAAGACAGTTGAAGAAAGAGAAATGATGAATAGGATTCCATATGCTTTGCCAATTGGAAGCCTTATGTATGCTATGCTATGTACTAGGCTTGATATCGCTCATGTTATAAGTGTTACTAGCAGATATCAGTCAGATCTAGGTGAGGAACACTAGATAGCCGTCAAAAATATCCTGAAGTACCTGAATAGGACTAAGGATATGGTCTTGGTATATAGAGGAAGGGAATTGAAAATCGAGGGTTTCACTACTCGGATTTTCAGTCTAATGTGGATGATCGTAAATCCACATTTGGATTCATTTTCGTTTGTAATGAAGGAGCGGTCAATTGGAAGAGTTCCAAACAGAGTACGACTGCGGATTCCACTACAGAAGCCGAATACATTGCAGCATCAGATGCAGCAAAAGAGGCAGTTTAGATCAAGAAGTTCGTCTCGGAACTCGGAGTGGTTCCCTCCATTGAGGTCGTAGTGCCTTTACATTGTGATAATAATAGAGCGATAACGCAAGCTAAGGAACCAGGTCTCACCAGAAATCCAAACATGTAGAGAGGCGTTACCACATTATTCGAGAAATTGTGGGAAACGGTGACATAGTGATACAGAAAGTAGCTTCAGCAGATAACTCTGTTGATCCGTTGACCAATGCTCTGACTAAGCAGTCTTTGGATCGACACTTAGAGGGGATGGGTATGAGATACCATTCAAATTGGCTTTAGTACAAGTGGGGGATTGTTAGAAATAATACTCAAAATCCAATAAATTGTAATATTTAGAATTATGGATAATGTGTTGTTTAATTTGTTAATTCATTTATATGGGCAACTTATTTATTTGTTGTTAATGTTTAATTAAATAAATAAAGTCCTTCTAATATTATTTGTAGATTCCATCCTTAAGAGTAAGGATATGAGTGACAGAATCTATATTACTAATATATTCTAAAATGTCCCCGATCATAACATAAACTAATTGGGTGTTAGTTTATTCGGATAGATCGGATTACAGTCTACTAACTAAATTATATGAGATATTAATTTGGGAAATTTGTCTCATATCGTTGTAGTAGATGTATAAGTGCCTATTGCGAATAAGTAACTGGACTTGACCACCAATACAATGAATTACGTGGAATGTCAATAATTCGTTGTATCGTGTAATCATGCAATTAGTCCTTAGACCTAAGACACTATGATTATCTCATGATTAGGAATATCAAGATTTGATGGTGCAAATAAGCTAGTCCTAATCATGGATTAGACAATGTATTCAGTGATTCTGATTTATTCCGTCATGAAAAAATCTGTGTGTAGATACGGAAATTGTCATTTGGGAGTCCTATGCGATCTGATTAATTAAGTGACTTGAAATCCTTGGCCAATGTGGAATAGTAGAAGTCGTTCCACGAATTATTCATTAGTCACTAATTAACTGGGTTTTGGCATATGATCAAGTAAGAGAGTTTGACTACCTAATCCATGACTCGGGCTCGATCGGGATAATTGAGACAGTAGGATTTGATTGCAGATAAATTACTATTTGGGTTCGCATGCTTGCACTTCATCTTTAGTTGGGTAATCGCGATATACTGCTAGGTGTCACTCGCGATTTGTGAATTAGTTCTAATTTAATTAATTAGTAGAATTAATTATTCGCTACCGATTAATTATGAACCCAAGAGGACACACACAAATGAAATTCGCAGATTAATTGGATTAGAGAAAAAGATTAAATTAAATTCAGGATAGTCCTAAATATTAATTTAATCGGGCTCGTAGTAATTAGATAGTGATCTGATTATTGTATAGCCCAAGACTGGTAGTTTTAAGACCAGCCCACATATGGCTTAGGTTATATGTGTTTCCTATATATAGAACTATTCTGACAGAAAGATAGCTAGCACACTTTTATTAGTCAAAATATATATAGGATTTCTCTAGAAACCTAAAGAGGGTGAAATCCAGTTAACAAGTGCGGATTCTGTGTGGATCAATCTTGGAGGCTTCACACGTGGGGAGCTAATTCAGATTCTACACCAATCTATGCTTAAAGAGGTAATCCTAAACTGTTAGCAGATTTAATTTAATTAGATTAAATTATTATCTGATTTAAATCTACGTAATTAAACATGAACGGATACATGATTAATTTTTTCGCTACACAATTATTTTAAATTATCATGTATATATTTCCCAATAGTCACACCTTGCAATATTCTTCCTTTCCACTCAACATATTCACAACCTGTATTTCCTATATCGACGTCGATACTACGGTAGTCTCCTCCTTTTTCTTCTTTATTTTCCTCGCATTCTTATCCCTTTCAATAAACCACTAACTTGAATGTTAGAGTGTTTTCGGCCGACACCACACCGGTGTCCCGAGACTCACATCGTTCTGTTATCCCGAGACTCACGTCGTTCCATTGTCTTCTGTCCTTGTAGGTTGCTGGTATCTCGAAATTTGTAATTGTGAATTTTGACGTATACATGCAGGGGCAGACCTACTCTATATTGAGTGTAAACAAAGGCTTACACTCAAAAAAATTACTATGGTTTAGTGGTTAAAGAAGTGCCTTTAAAATATTTTGGTGCTACACGTCGCGGGTTCGAGTGCTTCAGGTTGAGGATTTTGTTTTAGCTTGTAATGTATTTTTAAAATAAAAAAAAAAACTTACTCACTTTCCCAAACCCAAACCCTGCTCTCTCCTTTACAACCCCACATACAAACCCAAACCCTTTTCTCTTCTGTACAAACCACTCGCACAAATCTATCAATATCCACCCCAGATTGGTAGATTCTCAAATCAAACCCATTTGGCAAGGTAAGATCTTTTTCCTCATGTTCTTTTTTTTCATTCGAATTGATTCGGCAAAGCAATGCAAGTGCAACCAAGCATATGCAACAAAGGAATATATTTTGTTCTCCAACTTTAATGGTGTCTCTTTCTCCATCACTAAACATACATTTATTGTTATTCATGTGTTGAGAGTTAGTTTATCTACAGGCATTGGTGAGGGAGGTGCTGCTATATATCTTACTGTGAACGCTTTTTATACCAACTTTATGCTGCAATGGAGAGCCTCCATGGATCCATAAATCAATGTGTATGTTACCCCAATTTCGACCTCCATCTTCTACTTTCTACTATCAAAAATGGGTTGCATTAACTACAAGCATTTAATGTCGATAGTGTTATTTTTGCTCAAAATAGTAACCACTTTTCTGCTGTTTCCATTTTCGTTCTTTTTTCACATATATGATTTTATAAAATGTACTTTTTGTATTGCTATACTTTATAGTTACTTTTTTCCTCTCTTTTGTATTTGAAATGTGCTTAATATGTATTTGTTTATGTATATATAAGTTTATTTGAACCTTTGGTTATTCACTATATCTTTATGGTGTATGCACTGACCCCTGATGTCTAGGTCCGCTACTGTGTACATACCCCTAATATTGGGAAAATAATTAATTTTTTGAACTTCAAGTTTAAATTGATTTATTTATGTGAGGAACGAATCAGATATTGATAACGCATCCATAAAAGTTCTCATTCATTTTTTCCATCTTTTTTCTCTTCTGCCTCTAATCTTGCAAATGTTATTTTATCAAATCATAAATCAGCAAAACATGCTATAAAACCTACTTTAGTTAATTGTTCATCATGTATTACAATTGGTGGAGATCCTAAATAAATTCCTCGTTCTTTTTGTGGTCCACCTCATGCATTCTGGTGGAGAATTTTGAAATATAATAAACAAGAAATTAATTATAATAAGCAATTGGTCTTAATTTGTTTGAATTAGTGCAACAACACGCAATATAACGTGTTCCAAGTAAAACTAAGCAACTTTGTTCTACAAATACATTATAGATGTTTAATATTCTTCCGTTTTCCCATATATATCCTTTTAAATTCATTCTAAAAATAGAAAAAATTCAATATCAATTTTATTTAGAAATGGCCTAAAAATTGTTTTTCTTTCTGGCTAATGCTTAACAAGACTGATTTACAGAGACTTATTTTAACTTGAAATAATTCTCCAAAATTCTTCCTAATGAAAAAGCCATAAAAGACGGAGACTATAATTTATTCAAGTTCTAGCTCGAACAAGTGGTGAGTGGGGAATTGGAGAATGAGGAGACATCATATGGGGCAACAATACACTTTCATCATATATTCTTGATGAAGAGCTAAGCGGCCGAAGATTCTTTTGCCATCTCTTCTTCTTCACCGGTGCCTCTTCCTCCTTGGCCTTACCCACAAACATCCTAATCCTTTCAAGTGCAATCTCTACTGTTTCATCATCCATATTCGCAAAGCAAACCCTGAACCAACCAGGCTCCATGCCATTAAAAGAAGATCCTGGTGAGACATTGAGCTTTACATCATTAATTATCACACGCCATAGGGCCATTTCAGCATCAAATGTTGCTTCTTTGAGGAGCTGGCGTAAATCCATCCAACAGAAAAGGCCTGCATTGCTCTTTAAACATGTTATGCCGACTTCTTCAAGCCCCTTGGTGAAGGTTTTGTGCCTGTTTCCAAGCCTCTTTGAGCTTTCCAAAAGAAAGTTTTCGACAAATTCTTCATCAGACAGCATTGAGGCAAGTAAATATTGTGTTTGTGAAGATACTAAACCAAAGCTTGACATTTTCCTGCCACAGATGACGACTACATCATTGTAAGGATACACGATGCCTACCCTGAATCCAGGAAGCCCCATATCCTTTGACAAACTGTAAAGTATGTGAATAAGATCATGACCACATTCCATTTCTTCCATGATCTCAGAGACAGATATGAAATTTGGAGAGTTGAAAACGGTGCCTGCATATACTTCATCACAGACTAGGTGTATGCGCTTTTGATTGATGAAGCTTACTAGGCTTTTGAGTGTTTCTTTTTCCAAAGTGGTGCCTAATGGATTTGAAGGATTTGTTATAATCAACCCTTTTACTTTGATGTTGCTTTTCTGGGCATTTTCATATGCCTCTTCGAGTGCTTCTTTGGTTATTTGAAAATTGTTCGAGCTCGTGCAGTGTACTGGAAGTGGCTCCACCCCAGTTCTCCATCTCAAATAATCCCTATTAAATCTGTATCAATCAATGACGAAAGTCTAAGTAAATTTGTTTTAATCAATTTTCAATTACTATTCTAGTACTAAATCTACACAAACACCAATCTTTGATAGAATTTACAAGTAATAACAGTAAACTTTGATCAAATATACATGAACATGAGTCAAATGGTAAAACTAATATACATATTATTGCATAGGTGTTAATATGGTGTGACCACGTGCAGGGGTGGAGGCACTATGGGACAAGTGGTGTTGCAGCCCCAACTAACCTTACGAATTTTGTCATACGTATATGAAATTTTGGATAAAAAATAAATTAGTCTCCACTGAATATTTAATTAATTTTAGTTTTTAAAATTATTTAACTTTTACAAATCTTAAGAATTTAATTTACTTATTTTGGGTACAAATATTTACGAATCAAAAATAAAATAGAAACAAAAGAGTTAAAACTAAACAAAAAAAAACTAAAACCAATTACATGAAACAACTTACCTCTTGTTTTTTTGAACTAAAATATAATATATCATTTATTATATATCAATATCAACCTGACAATCCACTAAATACCCAAAGGCCATATTTTATTATTTCTTTCTTACCAAAACTGCCGGACGCAGATCATCAAGTGCTAGTTTGTTTTTTTTTTTTTAAGATGCTAGTTTTCCTCAAATCTATTAAAACTTTATGTAATCTACATTTTAGCCAAAAGAAATAAGATTCAAGAGTAAATGCCTAAGTGAGATAGGTGTTTCCAATGGTAGAGCCACTCTTAAGATTGTGGGGCTGCGATCCCCATTCAACTCAAATTTTATTAAAAAATGTGTGTATTTTTAAGTTAAAAATTAATTCAGTCTCACTTAAAAATATTTATTTATATAAGTGTTTAATTGTATAATTTTAGCCCCCATTGGAAAAAAATCCTAGCTCCGCCTTGGTCTCGATGTAAACAAAATATGCAGCTTGTGGGTTGGATAATTGTTACCATTTTTTTTTAATTCAATAGGAGAGGTCTAAACCGTATAATATATATTGAAAAATGTTATATGCAAAAATTGATCTCACAACCTCTCGCACACACAATGAGCAACATACCACTAGACTAAAGGCCTGGTGGTACGTTTTTAAGAACCTATGAGCTGAAAATTTACTTGTCCAACATATACCAGTGTGTTGAGATTCAGGAGTAGCTTATTGATCGGTTATTCTTCCTAACAGTTAGAAGATTAAGATTCGAATTTTATAGGGGTGGGAGACAGGTAGGGGTAGAATGATCTATAAATAGTGTAGCTTGCATTATACAAGATACACAAGAGAGTTGTAGAATTCACAACCAATAAAATTACATTCTTGAATAGTTTAAGTGCTGCATATAGCGCTTGGGAGATAGGCCAAAGGCGTGATAGTATACTGATAAGTAAATCAACTATTTTATTTAATAGTAAATTAATCAACAATATGACATCTATTTTTCAAGTGCGAGAGATTTCCGAGGTCACATTTTGTCTTCTTTGAAAAATGGGAATGCAGGATCAACTCATAATCATTGATAATGACATTTCCACGGCTTGTAACACATCAAGCCGTGAAGACCCCTACCTTAAGGTCATTCTTGACTTCACTATTGACTCCTTCTTTCTAACTCATATAGAGTGAATCCAACAGTCGGAAGATAGTAGGTATACTTAGTAGAGTGACCAACTATCAACCTAATTAGTGAAATGTAGTAAGATATACCACTAAATAGTAGCTCAATGACTTCCGCAAAGGGTAGGCAAAATCACTCACCAGGAGTGAACCATTTGTTCTCTGCATTCCACACTACTCCCAAGGTTTTCCAATGCACAATCAAGAAGAGCACTTTGAAGACAGCTGATAGAACTGAAGAAGTAAACAGAATGGTTACAATAGCTCTGTTGTGCCCATGCATCACTTCAACCCATAAGGATATCTTCTCCACCATAAAAAGAAGCATAAAAAGCATCAACAAGATCTAACCCCAAAAAAAAAAAGTTAGTACTTCAAATTGTTCAAGATTAGGAGAAAATAAAAATCACAACAAACAAATATGCATATTAAGCATACCGTTCGTGCTGCCGCTGGCAAAGCAGCAGCGGCGTAATAGCAGGGGGAGAAGGCAGTGCCGCAGGCAATAGTAGCGGTGCTGGCACCTGCCACAACTTAATTAAATTATAAAAATAAAAATTTATATACAAAAAAACCAAAAAATAAAAGCTACCCAAAAAAAAAGCTCTAAATGAGATAATTGTTATGAAAATATAATATTATTGATATTCATCGTTATATACTTATCAAGATGAATATTTTATTTCATAGGATCCTTGACTAAGTGGAAGTTACTACAATTGTTTGTAGGATTTTTGTAGTAAAAGATGATTTTTGTGTATGTGGAATATGATGTAATGTATGATGTGATCAAGGTGGTAGAAAACTATATAAATAGAGGGGGTTTGTAAAAAGGAAAATACACTTGAAGAGATCAATAATCTTACTCTTTCAAATTATCTCAATTCTTTCTTATTTTAGTATCGCTTTCTTAGTTTAAAAGTTTTAGTTTATTACACCTTATCGGCACGAGGCTCTACCGTAGTAATAAAGCGCGAAGTATCCGACCACTTCACTTTTGTTATCAAATATTATCAAAGGTACATATAATCCTTTCCTTTTCAATTACATTTTAATTATATGTTATAGATTAGTTTATATATCACAATCATACATTTGGTGAAGTTTAACTTCCCTAAAAGTATTAATAACTAGACTTTGAACATAAAAAATTTGATGTTTAACCAGAATGAAATTTTGTCCAGACTTACAATTTTTGGACATAAAATTTCGTTAGTCAAAGGAATACCGGATTGATCCTTGGACCTAATTTCTGTTGCTCACAAGGATGCTGAAATTGTTATTGGACTTAATTTTACATTTATCAAAGGAATATAACAATTGTTTCCGGTTTGAATATAACTTATTATTAACTTTTCTTACAATCCTAAGATTATATAACACTAACTTTTCTTACAGTTCTTACATTTATTCATATCTAACTTCTCATTAACTTTTCTAACAATTTTAACATTATTTATGTCTAACTTATCACTAACTTTTCTTACAATTCTAACAACTAAATATTTTTTTATATCAAACTATTATGATATTGAGCATTTTATATTGTTATGCAATTCTTATATTCATTATTTATATTGTGTCCTCTCAATTTTTTTGTCATGTAAAATTTTCATACTAAAAGTTAGTTTATTAACCACATATTTTTTGTATCTAACTTTTATGAACTTTTGTTAACTAAAGTTTATTTGATATCTTTTAGTATCAAAATGTCAAACATTACAAAGCTTGATTTTGTCGCCCTTGACATATCGGGCGACAACTATTTGACCTAGGTACTAGATGCGGAAGTACACCTACAGGCAAAGGGCCTTGAGAAAACTATTATTGAAGGAAATAATAAGTCATCACAGGATCGTGCTAAAGCGATGATATTCTTCTGCCACCATTTACATGACTCATTGAAAACGGAATATCTCACTGTAAAAGATCCATATGAACTATGGACCAATCTAAAAAAAAGATTTGACCACCAGAAAACAGTGAGTCTCCCACTGCTCCACTACTAGTGGATAAACATGAGATTGCAGGATTTTGCTACAATACGTGAATATAATTCTGTAGTGCATAATATTACTTCACAATTGAAAATATGTGGGGAAAAGATTTCAAACGCAAACATGTTAAAAAAAAATATTTTTCACATTCCACGCTTCGAACATGATATTACAACAACAATACAGAGAGCATGGTTTTAAGAAGCATTCTGAGCACATAACATGTCTTATAGTGGTTGAGCAAAACAACGAGCTATTACTAAAAAATCACAAATCACGACCAACAGGCTTAGAGCCAGTTCCTAAAATAAATGCTACAGACTATCATAACCATGGTCATGGTAGAGGTCGTGACCGAGGTTGTGGTCGTGGAAGGGGTCATGGTTTTGGTCGTGGAAGTGGTCATAGTAATACTTGGTATTGTGATAGCCTAAAAAGTTTCAATTTCAAGAGGCCAGAAAATAATGAAAAGGGTAATAGCTCGTAAAAGAGATCATCTCAAGATGATATATGCCATAGATGTGGCATAACAGGACATTGGGGAAAAAATTGTCGAACAACAAAGAATTTTGCAGAGCTTTATCAAGCCTCAAAAGGAAAGGGAAAAAGTGTAGAAACAAACTTTGCCGAAAATGATAATCAACAACAAAATGCACACTTTGGTTATTCCGATTTCTTTGAGGATAACAATGAAGGGGTTGACCATTTAATTGAGAATGAAAATTTTTATTTTAACTAAGAGTGAAGAATATGTGTCATCTTGTAAATTATTGAATATTGTGAGTATGAATATCATCATATAAGTTGTCGTATATTTTTTTTATTAAAAGTATTATCACTTATCTTTATTTTAAGTATATTCTCACACATTTTATTTATCTTATTTTGAAGAAGTATGGATCTATACAATTTCAACAACGGAGAAATATGTATGGTAGATAGTGTAATAACGCATAATATTCTTAAAAACAAAATCTATTTCTCCCAACTGGAATTCGTAGAAACAAAAGTTAATACAATCTTTGGAACCGCAAATCTTATTGATGGTTCTGGAAAAGCTTGTATTATACTCCGAGTGATTATTAGACATGTTCGAGCAGTGGTGGAGGGACTATACAGCCCCCACTGGCCCTACGAATTTTGTCATACGTATATGAAATTTTGGATAAAAAAATAAATTAGCCCCTATTGAACATTTAATTAATTTTAGTTTTCAAAATTATTTAATTTTTATAAATTTTAAGAATTTAATTTACTTATTTTGTGTACAAGATTTTACGATTCAAAAATAAAAATAGGATAGAAAAGTAAAACTAAAAAAAAAAATTAAAGTCAATCACATCAAACAACTCACCTCTTCCTTTTTTACACTAATTTATAATATATTACTTATTATATATCAACCTCAACCTGACAACCCATTACCATTTACCCATAGGCCATATCTTCTTACTTCTTTATTACCAAAATCGTGGATGCAAATCATCAGGTGCTAGTTTGCCTTCTTTTTTTTTTGTTAGATGCTAGTTTGCTCAAATCTATTAAAGATTCATATAATCTACATTTTAGCCAAAAGAAATGAGATTCAAGAGCAAATGCCAAAGTGAGATAGGTGCTTCTTAAGAATGTGGGGGCTGCAACTCTCACTCAACTGAAATTTTGTCAGAAAAAATGTATATTTTTAAGGTATTTTTAGGTTGAAAAATTAATTTATCCCCTACTGAAAAAATAATCTATATACAAGTGTTTAATTGTATAATTTTGGCCCTCACTAGAAAAAATTCCAGCTCCGCCCATGTGTTCGAGGTTTATTAAACTTATCTGAACGACTATTGTAACTGCTCGAACTGAACAACTATTAGATCTATTATTTTGACTTGTTACTACTTCCTATGATAAATAAGTCCCAATCCCGGGGTCGCCCCCAAAAACGGAGACTGAAGAACCGCTATTAAGCCTGTGGGGGAGCCATTCACGAGGCCCTGTGGAGTAAGGGTTCCGTCCTGAACTCCGAGTGCTTCAAATCCGAGTGCTTTTAATCTACAAGAAAGTGAAGGCCCAAGAAAAAAAGAAGAAGGGTTCCGTCCTGAACTCCGAGTGCTTCAAATCCGATAAAATGGATTTTTTTTCCCCATGAAACTCTTGCCTTAGTGTCTTCATTTTTAAGCATATCCTTGACAATTCAACGAGGCCAAATTGCAAAAATCCAAAACTATGGAGTGATCTTTTCAATACATGTATCATTCTGAAATCAAATCCGAGACTTAATTGATGATTCTAGAATTATCTAGTAATAGTGTTTCAGCAGCATTTGCTTACACCATCAGATTCTCATGGACAGCTATGGCAAGGGCAGAGGTACATGGGCATGAGAGTATGCCCATGTCGACACTGAAAATACCCCTCGAATTGAGGGGTATTTTGGTAAATTCAAATTTTATTTTATTTAAAAAAAACAACTAGCTGCCACTTTCCCTTTCCTTTTGGCTCACCTACCCGTCTCCATCATCAGCTCAAGCAACACCAAAGAAAAAAAAAAAGAAAAAGCAAGCTTCTTCTTTCTAACTCCCAAAAAAAATAAAAAATAAAATAACTTCAAAAGCCGATTCAGCAATTCTCAGCCAGGTTCAACCATCAGATTTGAAGGTACCGCCTACTGCGCGCGCACTTTCTCTCTCTATATATATATGTGTTGAACGTTATTTATAATACAAGTTACTCGGTTGTAGAGATTAAAAGCTTTTATAATCTCCACTTTCAATCTCTCTCTCTATATATATAAATTATAATATATGTAATATGTGTAGATTAAAAGCTTTTGTATTGTTGTTGTCTTCTTCTGAAAGAAAAGTAAGAGCCGAAGTGGAAACCCATTGTTGGCATTTGCTGACTTGCTGGAGCTTGAGACTTGTGATTTGTGAGTAATAAGCAATATTTGGAATATATATATTTTAGATATTGTATTGTATTATTGTTTCATATGTAATAGTGATTAGTGAATGGATTATTGAAGCTAGTGTGTAATTTAATGGTAAGTGTTAATATTAAAATAATAAATTTTCTTGAAGTTAATGTTGTGATTTTTTTATGTTAAGAAAGAAAACAACTTTTTGAAATTGCTTTATACTAATATTGTGTAGTTTAATACTAAGTTGATTAAAATAATAGACTTTTTAGTTGCACAATATAAGTTTCTCAATATAAAAACAACAATGTTATATGATATATTAGAAACTTGGAAGAGTGATTTTTATAAGTAAATTAATTGGATTTTTTAAGAGGGTTTTTGGATATAAATAAAAGAATGGGATGGATAAATTTCTAAAGAATAATAGACTTTCTTGAATATTGTGAGCTTGTTTTTGTTCATTTTCATATTTTTATTTTTATTAATGCAATTATTATTCTCATGTATAGGTTATTTCTAGAAAAATCAAGTTTTAGACTTCGATGGATAAATTTCTAAAACATAAGTCAATTTCTGAGGAAAAAGATTTTTATAGATCTTATGAAGTGAGCAGTAAAGATAATGCACAACATTATTCAACGATTTTAAACTATGAAGATACGCTGAGGACAATTATAAAAAGTACTTTTTATATTATTGTAGTCTTTTATTTTTCTCTCTTTTATATGTTATGTCATTATTGTACAAAGAAAGTCATGTCTTGAAAACTCTGTATATGGTTTGGTTCTTACATTTTTATAGTTGTTACAATTTGCATAAATTAAGTATTATTTTATGTATTGGTAAGTGTCTTGAATCTTTGATTACTACTTGTATGACTATTAGATGTGGAGATAGACACCGGGTGCCTACACTGACCCTCGGTGCTTGACTCCGCCTCTGAGCTACGGTGATGAGTATACTTGTCATATGGAAATATTATGTGCTTGTTCAACTTCAGTTTCAGCCCCCACCACTGATCAACAATGGGAATTTCAAACTTGAAAATTTCATTTAATCATTTGATATAAGCCTATTGTTTGTAATCCTCAAAACCATAAGTTGACATACAAGATCTTATAATTATTTAATAATCACTCTTTGAAAAAGTTCCTTTTTGGATTTAAGCAGCTACCATTTGAAGGATATAAAAAAGGGTGAAAAGGAAAGGAAAGAGAAGAATAAGGAATCCCTCGCTATGTTTGATTGATTTTTGGTAAGGCTCATTTGTTTTGATAAGGGTGTACTTTTTATCTTTTCACAAACTATCGCTTCTTTTTCTTTCTAGTCTCTCCCAATTGAGGGGAAACAAAAAATCCTGTCCCGTATTTTATTGTTCTCTCATGTATTTTAATAACTTTGTATTTAAAATTATTATTTCCCTTCTTCCTTTTTGCTATAGAACGCCCTCTTCCTTTCTTTTTCTTTTTGATTATTTTCTCTACTTCTATTACTTTCCTTTCTATTCAGAACCTAAACATAGTATCAACTAAATGTTCTCTAGTAATTTTCTATAATTTATTGTTAGAAGAAAATTGGAATCTAGGAATTGGAAGTAAATTAACCAAAAAAAGGGATCCATATACAAATCCTGGGGAATTTGTGGTTGAACTATGAAAGTCAACCGCTACCGAAGAAAGTTCTTTTTAAGTCGCCACCGAAAAGAGTTGACTCATGTCTTTGACCCTTAAAATATGGGGTTTTACTGAACACTAGAGAATTGAATTACACGTTAAATCAATATGATATCATGCTCTTAATGATGTTTCCAAGTTGATTTTTTTTTTCTTTTTGAATTAAGAGTATATATCATACTTTTTCCTTTGACCTTAATAGTCTTGAGGACGCGTGTTATCATCATTGCAGAAGATAATTGCCTATTAGTTAGCTGATCATAATTATGCGTCTTTAGATTATTTCATGTATAAACTTACCTTTTTATACGAGTACCAAAATCCTAAGTTTCTTTATTAACAACATATTGAACAAAGTATATGTTCTTCCACTATAGATGCTGTCAGGCCTGATATATGTATATATTTTATAATTATACAAATATATATTTTTTAAGTGGGACTAAGTAAGTTTTTAACTGGAAAATACATTGATATTTTAGTAGGACCAGTAGAGAGGTCAACCATAACCCCAACTGACTATATGTGCATTCACCCCCTAGTTCCTGTATTGTAAAATGAATCTCATGTTTTAATTGGACATAAAATTGTTAGTTCAAGACAAGTGGAGGACAAAGTGAGGTTAATACTTCTGTTTTGAATCTATAAAATATCAACCAAATATATCTTATTTTACAATACTATATTATATATGTAACAATCAAAAAAGGAAAGTATAATATATTTTAGAACACACTACCATATTTTCAGCTTATTGCAACACTTAAGATAAGTGTATATTGTGACACGGTTTCTTGATAGAAGAATGGCCATGATTTCAACACTTAAGTTATGCAATTTGTTTAGAAGTTTGATTTTAACTCAACACCTGTTTTTCTTTTTCAAAGAACCTTCACTTTTCGAGGCAACAAACCATGCTTTCCATTTTTCATGAGACAGTGAAATAGAGATTACACATGATTTATGATATATGAAATAAAATCCTGCAAGAACTACTTGAGTGGACAAATTCAAGATATTTGAGAATATAGATGTCGGAGACATCAAACTGAAGAAGTCTTAATACAAGGAAATAGTCAAGCAATAAAACACTATGTATTGGATTTTACTCTTGAGCTAGTTGCTCAAAACTATTGATACAATTAGACTTATATACAATGACATACAACGGCTAGAAATAAGAAAAGGAAATAATGATTTGCAGGAATCAAGCTTGATTGAGTTGACATGCTAAGATCAAGCTAATTGGGTCCTGCTATTTTTCAATCCTTTACAATGGCTTTGCATAGGACAAGATTATTCTTCAATGGTTTGAATTTGAATTTGCTTGAGTTGTTTCCATATGGGTCATGTAACGGTATGGAGAGATATTTGAGAACTTCCTCTGATTTCTCTTTGGCCAAATGTATTGAATTTTCGAAAGCTTGATTCATGTGCACAATTCCGTCACCAACTTTTTCGATTTCGATGGCTTGATTAACGTGGTTGTTATCAGCCTTCCTCAAGTTGGAGAGTGGAATGACATGAACTCCCAACTTGCTTTTGAAATCAATAAAAGGACGCTTTGGAAGTGGTTTGGTAATGATGTTTGCTACTTGCTGAATGGACGGAACAAATTTTGTGATTAAGGGTCCAACAACAACTTTTTCGCAAAAAAAGTGGTAATCGATCTCGATATGTTTTGTGCGAGCATGAAACATAGGGTTGATTGTCATGTATAAAGCACTCATGTTATCACTAAAAAGTTGTGGAGGTTAAGAAATAAAAACTCCTATGTCTCGTAGAAGATATGTAAGCCACGTTATTTCTGCAGTTGTTGATGCCAAGGCTCGATATTCTGCCTCAGTACTTGATCGTGACAATGTAGGTTGTTTCTTTGAGGACCAAGAAATGCAATTTGCACCAATGAAAACACAATATCCTATGGTGCTTCGACGTGTGATGGGATAACCTGCCCAATTTGCATCACAAAAATCATTTAACGTTAAAGTACTTTGTTTAATAAATCGAATACCATGATCCATTGCCCCTTTAAATATTGAAGAATTCTTTTGACAAAACGTAGATGAACAAGCATAGGTGTCTGAAGATGCTGGCAAACTCTGTTTACAGCATATGTTATATCAGGATGTGTGAACACGAGGTATTGAAGTGCACCGACAATGCTTCGGTATTCCGTTGGATCAACCAAATGGTTATCATCCGCAAGAGTGTTTGGTTTGATTGCAATTGGGGTTGTAAGCTTTGATTCTTCGAGCATTTTCGTTCTTGTAAGAAGGTCCTTAATATATTTAGTTTGAGAAAGAAAAAGTCTTCCCATGAGATACTTGACTTCGATGCCCAGGAAATAATGTAAGGTGCCTAGATCTTTTAAAGAAAACTCAGTTCCAAGTTTAGTGATCAAATTTTGCATAATCTCATTGCTACTACCAGTTATGATAACATCATCAACATAAACTAAGATTAATGTGGTATGACCATTTTGAATGCGAACAAATAAGGATGAATCAGCTTGGCTACTATAAAATCCTAGAGTGATCAAATAAGTAAATAGCCTATCATACCATGCACAAAGAGCCTGCTTTAAACCGTAAAGAGATTTATGAAGTAAACACACATGATTAGGGAGTTTAAGATCTATAAAACCTGGAGGTTGTTCGTATGGTAGTTGGTTTTACTACTGGGCTGAAAGTTTCATCAAAATCCAAGCCCTCAACTTGAATGAACCCCCTAGCTACTAGTCTTGCTTTATATCAATCAATTGTCCTATCTTCCTTGTATTTGATCCAATAAATTCATTTTGCTCCAATGACATTTGTATTTGTTGGTCTGGGTACTAAGCTCCATGTTTTATTTGAGTGAAGTGCAACTATTTCCTCTTTCATAGCATTGATCCACCTTGGTGATCTAAGTATTGTTCGTAGAGTACGTGGTTCTTCAAATTCTGCCATTTTTACTGCATTGAAAGTGATCAAGTTAATCCTTAATTGATGGTTGTTTCTTACAACACTTCTTGTTATCATTGACATTGTTGGTTGAGTAGACATTGATGTTGGATTTGTTTTTAGAGAAGGAAGATCGATGAACAATTGACCAGTGAGATCATTTGATGGCTCGTTTGATATCATTGCAATGGAGTCTAGCGATGGACGGGAAATGACTTCATTATTTTGGTTGTTTGTTCTAGAGGTAACATCTATGTTGGTGTTAGATGGCGACATTGCATTAGCATCTATTTGATGTTCCAATGTGTTGTTTTCGGATTCGCTAGCCATGGGAGATATGTTGTTGTTTTCATGTTCTTCAAAAGTAATTTGGCTAATTGCTTGAGGGCAAATGAAGTCATTTGTTGTTCTTTCCCTAGGATGATCAGTAGACACGTCCCATTCCTCAATCTGATCTCGAACTCATTCTTCATAAATTTGTTCACAACAATTTTTGTTGGATTTCTTTGGTACATGCTTTTCCATTTGTTTCATCTCCCTGTTGTTGTTAGTCTTCCTTTTATGAAGCCATTCTTCTTGATCTAGAAAAGCAGTTACTGCAAGCTCATCAAGTTGATTAGTGATCTTAGACTCTTTACTTGTGTAAGGAAAAGAATTTTCATCAAATATGACATGCCTTCAGATGTAGACCCTATTCATAGAGGGATCTATACATCGATACCCTTTATGAATAAGGCTATATCCTAAGAAAACACATGGAAGAGTTTTCATGGAAAATTTGTTTTTAGCATGCTGTTTTAAATAAGGAAAACATTTGCACCCAAATACTCGTAAACCGTTATAAATTGCATGCCTTTGAAAGAGTTTAAAATATGGTATTTCAAATTTTAAAGAAGATGATGACAATCTGTTAATAAGAAAAGTAGCTGTTAAAAAGGCGTCAACCCAAAACCGTAACGGTACATTAGCATGATAGATCATAGTGAGACCCATTTCTATGATGTGACAATGCTTTCGTTCGGCTACTCTGTTTTGCTCTAGAGTGTTTGGGCATGATAGCTGTTAAATGATCCTACATTGGGTAAGATGATTTACAAACATATAAGAAGTAAATTCTCTGCCATTTTCAAAGTAAATTATCACTTTGAAAAGTCATATTTATGTTTAATAGGATAAAGCCAAGTGTAACGAGAATAATCGTCGATAAATATTACATAATAGCGAAAATTCTGAGCGGAATAAATTGGGGAAGGACCCCACAAATCACAATGTACTTTTTCTAATGGAAAGCCTGCAATTTTATTAAACTGTTACAAAGGAAGTTTACATTTTTTTCTAGATTGACAACTATTGCATATTGTAGTTTTATCGGTCCAACTAGAAACATTAATAACCCCTTCCTTATTTAAATTTTTTAAAGAGTTTGAATGGGGATATCCCATCCTTTGATGCCATAATCTTGAAGAAGTTGTCTCTCCTTTAATAGTTTCTTTAATAGCTGCAAGTGCTTGTATTTCTGCCTTCTCAAGTGCATATAAGTGCCCATGTCTAAGCCCCCTTCACTATTGTCCTTTTCTATGGATCCTTTATAACAAATCCAGATGAGTTAAATTCAAAAGAACAACAATTATCATCAACAAATTGACTAACAGAAATTAAATTTTTGGTTAGTTTAGGGACAACAAGAGCATCTTTTAGCATAACATTTCCACTAGATGTTTTTAGATGAACATTACCAGTATGGAAGATGGGTAACTTTTGGTCATTCCCAACATAAATGACTCATTTCCTTTATAAGTTTTGGGACAAGAAATCTTACCAATGTCATTTACCATGTGCGTTGTTGCACCCGAGTCCGCATTGAAATTTTGATCATCATCATGAATGTTCATAGCTGTGAGTGCTTTTGGAATTTCTTTCTCTTGGAATGCATAATCATATCGATTATAACATTTCAAGGCTGTATGATTGTATCTACCGCATATTTGGCATTGCTTAGAATTGGTTTTTGACTTGTCACTTGGTTGGGTATCATTTTTTTGTTTCTTGTTTCCTCGAGAATATGAGTTGTTATGAGGAGGATATTCTCGGCCTGCAGGTGCAAAGCCACGCCCTTTCAAATTGAATCTTCCTCCTTGAACGTCCTCTACCTCACTGCCCAAAAAAAACTTGGCCATGTTAGATGATATTTTATTCTCCTTCAACTTGTGAGAGAATCTGCTCATTATTCTGCAGTGACAATACAAATTGGTCAAGAGATGGATATGGTGACAACACGGCCACCCTAAAATCAAGGTATTTTGGTCCAAGTCCTCTTGCAAATTGGAACACTTTTTCTGTATCAGAAACAGGCTTGTTAATAGCAGAGAGTTGGTCACATATTACTTTGAACTTTTTATGATATTCTACTATAGACAAATTTCCCTTTTTGAGACCAAACAAAGAGCATCTCAAGAGTGCTTCTTTTTCAATTGTTTGCGGCAACATTTGATCTTCCACTCATTTCCATAATAGTTTGGCTTTAGTAGTTTCAACTTCATTTGCCATACTCATAACTTCTTCTGTCATCATACTGAGGAGCCACGTTCGAAGTAGACCATCATTGTTCTTCTATGCGGCAATGTTCGAATTGATTTTTGTCTCGCCTTTTTCATTGGTTATTTCCTTTGATGGTGCATCTGCTTGAATATGGTGGTCTATCCCTAAGCTGGAGATTAAGGACAAGACCTGTGCACGCCAAAAATGATAGTTAGACATTTCAAGACGAATCGAAACGAGACTTGCACATTGATAGAATGATTGTATAGTCAAGACTGGTTCTTTGATGAAGGCCATTTTCGAGATATCAGAGGATAGCTCTGATGCCATGAAGAAGTCTTAATACAAGGAAATAGTCAAGCAATAAAAAACTATGTATTGTATTTTACTCTTGAGCTAGTTACTCAAAACTATTGATACAATTAGACTTATATACAATGACATATGTTAGTCAAATATACTTAAGAGGAGGGGTGAATTAAGTATTAAGGTAATGATTACCAATTAAAATTTCACTCTAAACAATTTAAATTGAGTAAGCAGAAATATCAAACACATAGAGTGCACAATAATGAAAGCACGGAAATAAAAAGGATAGAAGACGAACACAATGATTTTACGGTGGTTCGCTAATCTACATCTACCACCTAAAGTTACCTCCCCTTAAGCTTTTCTCTAGCTCCACTAAATGTGCTTCTTCACAAGTTGGTGAAACATAAACCAACAATACAAGTTCTCTTGAGTCCAAGAGTAGTACAAGCTTCTTCACTCATTTGAATCCACAAAGAAGATTTCTCACTCACACTATACAATGAATTACTCAAAGCTATAGATCTAGAGTGTTTATCTCACAATAAGAATAGAATAAATGTTGAGTACAAATCTCTCTTCAAGAGTAAATGAATACAATGTAAAACACTTCTTGAATGCTCAATGATTTGCAAGGTAAAGCTCAAGATTTGTATAAGCAATGTGTTTTTGATGATCTAAAAGATTTGGAACAATTGTTTGTAGTTGGAAGAGGTGAATTTTGCAAATGGGGTGTTTGGAAATATATAGAGACAGAAATCACAAGTTTGCAACGACTATATTTTTCAAACACCTGTTCCATCCGGTCGACTGGGTAGTCGCCCGGATGGTCGCCCGGATGACACTACTTGGCAAGTCACCAAGGATCTGGTCGACCGGCTGCTCAATCGGATCAACCAAAATCTTTTTTCCCGACTCACTGCCGAGCGAGTCACTGAAGGGTCCAGTTGATCGGGTGCTCGACCGGATCAACCAAATCCCTTTTTGCTTGACTCTCTGCTGGGTGAGTCATAAAAGACCCGGTCAACTAGGTGCTCGACCGGATGACTCATTTTGTGTGTAAAATAGAAACTTTGAAAGTTCAAAATGATTTCTTTGAAAACTAATAATCATAAAAGACTTTTAAGAACAAGGTTTTCAAGTAAAAACACATTTCAAAAACTCTTGTAAAGATTTTAAAAACAAGTTTATAAATCATGAGTTTAAAACAATGTTTCTTTGAGCTTTATCAAGCATATCAAAGACATTCGACATTTCATATGCCGGTACCTCTTATGTCGCCACGTCTCCTCTTATGACTCCCTTTTCATCTTCGAATCTTCAAGTATTGACAAAGATCAATTCTTATTTCTTCGGCACTTCAAGACTTCATTTCTTGTATTCGTCTCTTGTATGAACATCTCCCATTCTATGACTAATCTTAACAAGCATGATTAATCAATCATTAAGATTTAGTTATCATCAAAATAAGAGATTAACACCCTTAGGCTAACAATCTCCCCTTTTTTGATGATGACAAAATCTTATGCAAATAGTGCATAATGGATATGAAAAGCAAGATAAGCTCCCCCTTACTAAAAGCATATTTTCAAGTTGCAATATTGTATTCATATAACATCATATACATGCATATTAATCTTAAAGCATATTTTCAAGTTGCAATACATGTATTCATATGACATCATATATATGCATATTAATTTCATAACACTTATTATCTCCCCTTTTTTGACATCATCAAATGAGCTTGAGTAAAAATGGGATACTCTCCCTGAGAATATGCACAATAAAGATGACACAAGTAAAGCAATGACAGAAGAATTAGTCATTTTGCACATGCATAGAGGCATAATCATATAAACAACGTTATCATCAGATAAAAAATAAATAAATGAAAAGTTTAAGCAAACTAAATCATTTGGTTTTGGAAAACATAAGGAAAGATGTGCAAGATTTTTTTTTTTTTTAAACATTTGGAAAGTTAAACTTTAGTCATCTTCAACATTAGCCTCATTATCCTCGTCAGCCTCATCCTCATCGCCCTCCTCATCATCTAGCTCATCTCTATATGGCAGATACTCAGGTTGAGGTGGAACATATCGCTACTCTGGAGGTATGGGAAGTACTCCGCCATGCTCCTGGATCCAAGTAGTATAACCATCAGCCCATGAGTTCAGGTTATAGACTTGAGTACGGAAAATCTTCATATCTTTTTGAGTTGTGCGCCCTAAATCATTTATCTACTTACGCAATGACTTATCCCAAGCATTTATCCTTCTGTTCATCTCAGTTTGCATTTGACTCATTTTTTCAATGAGTCTATCAGTATCAGACATATAAGCAGTAGGAGTAGTAGAGGGAGGCACATGTGATCCCAAACCAACATCACTTGCTCCACCAAGAAGATCTCCCATATGTTTGGTTCTTTGCTCAATCCTTATCGGATCTTCGTCCGAATCATCCTCATTATCACCTTCACCCAAAGCAAAAACCTCACCATGTACAAGCTCAAGTTTCATACACATAATGGAACCACTATCAAACAAATAGGCCCTGGCAGTCACAGTTTCAAATCGACCCGGAGAAGGGACATCCAAGAGTGAAAGCATATGACACAACGACAGACCATAAGCAAGCAGATTTTGAGCAGTTTTTGTATGAAACATATGTTCAACCATGATGTGTAGGAGATTAACCTTAGTGTGGTTGTACGTAAGATACATGAGATAAGTAGTGAAAAGATTAATGGAACCATCCTTAACCTTTCTAGGCATAATTACTTCCATAAGAATGTAAAGCATAAGCTTTTTCTCCAGAGATATTTGACTCCTTAAAGGCATAGTCCCCTTAGAATTTCTAGAACTTTCCCACAAAAATGCTATAATACGTTCTTGGTCAGTTGTTGAAAGAAAATCAAGGCCCCAGCTAGAATATGATTTCAAACTTCTACTTGGAATATCTAATAAGCTAGCAATACTACTTTCTTTAAGAACAACAATCTTATCACTTACTCTACTATGCAACGCACCATTATCCAATTCAAGATTTGTATAAAATTCTCTAACCCAATTAGTGCAAGCCATATTTTCAAGTTTCAATAAGGGAGACCAACCTTGAAATTCAATCAACTCAAGAACTTTAGTACCTTGAAGAATGGACTTATCCTCTTGTTTTCCCCACATGATTTGTTGCTTTGGATAATCATCAGGAGTAGCCCATTGTCTTGAGGAGCCTGAGGCAGAAGTAGGTTTTCTCTTCTTGTCTTGTCTAGGAGCCATGGAGATTTCAAGAACTTTGAACAATAAGTTAAGGTTTTGAAGATTTGAGAGGTTTAAGAGAGTTTGTGAAGGAGTTTTCTCAAGAAAAGCAAAGTGGGTTTGAAGAAAAGAGGGAAAAACATGTTAAAAAGCACAAAAAATTGGGTTTAGAAGCCCTAGCCGTGTTGATCTGGTCGACCGGATCAGCAGCCACTCGCCCGGGTACTCGCCCAGTAGTGGCTTCATTCTGGGCTAGTGGTCCGAGCGACTCACTCACCCAGGTACTCGCCCGGGTGCCTTGTTTTTACAAATTTTTGATATTTTAAAAGGATTTAGCCAAGGTTTTACATGCCCATTTCGTGCCAAATGAAACAAAATTGATTTTCATGCAGAGGTTTAGTAAAAATATCAGTTAATTGGTGTGATGTATCAACAAATTCAAGTACAACATCAGATTTTTGCACATGATCGCGTATGAAGTGATGTCGAATTTCTATGTGCTTAGTCCTAGAATGCTGAATTAAATTTTTAGTGAGATTAATAGTACTCTTGTTATCACATCTAATGGGTACATAATCATATTCAAGGCCATAGTCAAGCAAGTTCTGTTTCATCCACAGAATTTGAGCAACACTATTTTACTTTTTACTAGACCATGAGATTAATGATTGACCAAGGAATTGACAACTACCACTAGTGTTTTTTCTATCAATCTTGCATCCTACGTAGTCAGCATCAGAATATCCTGTCAATTCAAAAGATGTGCCCTTGGGATACCAAAGACTTAAATCAATCGTGCCTTTAAGATACCTAATGATTCTTTTACTGCATAAAGGTGCGATTCTTTAGGATTAGATTGAAAACGAGCACATAGACATACAACAAACATGATATCGGGTCTAGAGGCAGTTAAATATAAAAGACTTCCGATCATACCTCGATACTTCTTTTCATCAACTGATTTACCTGTATCATCTTTATCTAGCTTGGTTGATGTTCCCATTGGTGTACTCATTTCTTTAGCGGTCTCAAGCCCGAACTTTTTTTATAAGTTCTCTTGTATACTTGACTTGATTAATGAAAATACCCTTATTTGATTGCTTGATTTGCAGTCCAAGAAAGAAATTCAATTCTCTCATCATGCTCATCTCAAATTCTTTTTGCATACATTTTGAAAAATACTCACAAAGGGATTCATTAGTAGCACCAAAGATAATATCATCAACATATATTTATACAAGTAAAATATATTTTCCTCTCATCTTAACAAGTAAGGTTGAATCCAATTTTCCTCTAGTGAATCCATTTTCAAGAAGATATCCGCTTAATCGATCATACTAAGCTTTAGGAGTTTGTTTTAATCCATAAAGAGTTTTTTCAAGTTTAAAGACATGATTAGGTGAACTTGAGTCCTTAAATCCGGGAGGTTGTTCCACATAAACTTCTTCTTGAACAAATCTATTTAGAAAGGTACTTTTGACATCCATTTGAAATAATTTAAAGTTCATAAAACATGCAAAAGCAAGAAGCATGAGAATAGATTCTAATCTAGCCACTGGCGCAAATGTTTCATCATAATCTATTCCTTCTTCTTGATTATAGCCTTGAGCTACTAATCGTGCCTTATTTCTAGTTACTATTCTGGATTCATCTAGTTTGTTTCTAAACACCCATTTAGTACCAATTATGGGATAATCTTTTGGTCTTTCAACAAGTTTCCAAATTTTGTTTCTTTCAAATTGATTGAGCTCTTCTTGCATAGCCATTATCCAATCATCATGCAATAAGACTTCTTTCACATTTTTGGGTTCAACTTGGGAAAGAAAAGCAATGTGCTCACAAAAAGTATTCAAGTTAGAGTAAGTTCTTACCCCTTTTGATGGATCACCAAGGATTTGATTATTTGGGTGATCTTTTACAAACTTCCAACACCTTGGTAGGTCTTGGTTGGTTGAAGTGGATTTATCATTTGTTTGATCTTCCTCATTTGGTATATTCCTTGCATTAGTTGTTTGTTGATCTTCCTCATTTGATGAATTCTTTGAATCACTTGGAGATGCCTCATTTGCTTGATTTGATGTGGTAGGTTGATTTTGAGACTCAACTTGTTGAATGCCTACATCATCATCATCTTTTCTAGACACAAAATGATTAGCTTCATCGAAATTCACATGCATTGATTCCTCAACAACTAGAGTTCTTTTGTTATATACTCTATATGCCTTACTCCTTTTTGAGTAACCAAGAAATAATCATTCATCGGATTTAGCATCAAATTTACCAAGAAGATATTTGGTGTTTAAGATAAAGCATTTACAACCAAAAACTCTAAAGTGTGCAACATTTGGTATTCGCCTTTTCCATAACTCATAAGGAGTCTTATTAAGAAAAGGTCTAATTAAGACTTTATTAAGTACATAGCAAGCCGTATTAACGGCTTCACCCCAAAAGTATGTAGGCAAGTTGTTTTCTTTCAACATGGTCCTTGTCATTTCTTGTAATGTTCGGTTCTTCCTTTCTACTACCCCATTTTGTTGAGGAGTTCTAGGAACCGAAAAGTTATGCTTAATGCCAAGTTGTTCACAAAAGTCCACAAAAGATGAATTTATAAATTCCGTGCCTTGATCACTATGAATGCAAGTAATATAATAGCTTTTCTCATTTTGCACTCTTTTGCATAATTTTACAAATTCATTGAAGGCTTCATTTTTATGGGACAAAAACATAACCCAAGTATACCTAGTATAGTCATCTATAATAACATAAACATATCTTGATCCTCCTAAGTTAGCCACTTCTATTGGTCCGAAAAGGTTCATATGATGTTTTTGTAAAGCTTTTGATGTGGTTACTTTGTTATTGGGTTTGAAAGAAGATTTATGTTGTTTTTCAAATTGACATGTATTACACAAATGATCTTTTTCAAATTTGGTTTTTGGAAGTCCTTTTACAATGTCTTTTCTAGAAAGTTTAGAAAGTAAATTCATGCTTGCATGTCCTACTCTTATATGCCACAACCATGAGTCCTCATTCATAGTCATTAAACAATCAACATTTTGATATGAGAGACTTTCAAAGTTAATGGTGTAGACATTTTCATATCTATTTGCGACAAATAATACTTTATCCAAATTGTCATAAACAATGCAACATAAGACTTTAAATTCAATTTTAAATCCATTATCACATAGTTGACTAACACTAACCAAATTATGTTGCAAACCTTTTACGAGTAACACATTATGGATATATAAAGAATGTTCATCATCAATGCTACCACTTCCAATAATTTTCCCTTTCCCATCATTTCCATAACTTATATTCCCTTTGAGTTTCTTGTTGAGCTCATAGAAACGAGATGGATCTCTGATCATATGTCTTGAACATCCGCTATCAACAACCCAATTTCCTTCATACTTGATCCTTAAAGCAACCTAGAAAGAAATAAAAGCATACACATATTGTCCCTTTTAGGTCCCCAAAATTGGGTCCTTGTGTGTTAGTGTTAAGCCCTAACACATCTAACAACCTATTTGGGCTTAAGCCAAGAAGGAATTTTAAAATCTCTACCAACCATGTTTCTATACTTACAATAAAATGCAAGATGACCATTCTTTTCACAATATGTGCATGATTTTTGAGAAACTTTTGATGTTGAAGCTTCATTTGAGGAGTTAGATGCTTTAACAAAATAATTCTTGAAGAATTTTTGTTTTGTGAATGGTTCATACCTAATTCCACTTTTATCAAATGCCATTTTTTGAGAACCAAGCATTTTATCTATTGTTTCTTTTCCTTTTGTAAATTTTGCTAAACTCATGTTCAAGTCTTGAACTTGTTTTTCTAAGACAACAACATTTTCTTCAAATTTATCTTTCAAAGTGAAAAATTCAACCGCTTTCTTGTGAGATGAATTAAGATCTTTTCAAGCATTTCATTCTCACTTTTCAAATCATTTCTTTCTTTTTGAAGTTCTTTGATCTTTAAAAGAGCCATTGATAAATTATCATGCATTTCGAAGAATTCATTTTGTAGTTCCTCAAATGAACATTCATTATCATCAAATGAACTATGAGAAATAGAGCTAGAAGATGAACATATCTCATCGTCCTCTTTTTCCATGAGACATACAATGTTAGCTACCTCTTCTTCTTTGTCACTTTCTTCGGTAGTTGAGGTATCATCCTCAATGCAACTAACTTTCATGGCTTTTCCTCCTTTGGATTTGATCAATTTTGGACAGTTCACTTTTATGTGACCCGGTTTATCACAATTGTAACACTTTGATTCTTCTTTTGATTTTTCTTTGCCTTTCCACCTAGAATTGTTGCTTGATGAAGTTCCTCTTCTCATATTCTTGAATTTCATGAATTTCTTGAAGTTCTTTGCAAGAAAGGAAATTTGATCATCATCTTCATTTTCACTTTCACTTTCATCACTTAAATGAGTTTTTGACGCAAGTAGTACAAGTGTTTTCTTATTGTTCTTATTTTCCTCTTCTTGATCTTTCTTCTTCAATTCATGACTCATAAGAGATCCCATAAGCTCACTAATGGTGAGAGTTTTGATATTCCTTCATTCCTCAATTGTCGTTACCTTTGCTTCCCATGGATCGGTCATACTTCGAAGCAACTTTCCTACCATCTTTGCATTTGAATACTCTTTCCCGAGCGATTTAAAGCCATTCATAATATTTGTAAATCTAGAAAACTTTTGTTCAATATTCTCATCTTGTGACATTTTAAACATTTCATATTTTTGTGTAAGCATGTTGATCCTAGTATCTTTAACTTGCTCGGTTCCTTCATATGTGACTTCTAATTGATCCCAAATTTCTTTAGCACTTTTACATCCGAAAATCCTATTGAATTCATTTGAGTCTAAAGCAAAATATAACATGTTTATAGCTTTATAGTTTCTTTCAACGGTCTTGAAGTCATTATCATCATAATCTTCTTCTGGTTTAAGAATGGTAATGATTTTATCTTATTCCATCTTATTCATCATGGGAGTGGTTGGTCCATTGATTATAACTTTCCAAACTCTAATGTCATTAACAGGAATGTAGATCTTTATCCTAGTTTTCCAAAAAGAGTAGTTGGTTCCACTAAAAAATAGTAGTCGTGTGGAAGATTGGCCTTCAACTATGGTAGACATTGATGTATTT
Organism: Ehretia macrophylla; assembly: GCA_037974665.1. Taxonomy (NCBI): domain Eukaryota; kingdom Viridiplantae; phylum Streptophyta; class Magnoliopsida; order Boraginales; family Ehretiaceae; genus Ehretia; species Ehretia macrophylla. The sequence goes on from CM075776.1 coordinate 51,674,068, forward strand.
GCCATATTAATTCTCTACTAGTTATTAGACTATATGTAGAGTCGTAGCTCTAGATACCACTTGTTAGGCAAATATACTTAAGAAAGGGGTAAATTAAGTATTAAGGTAATGATTACCAATTAAAATTTAACTCTAAACAATTTATATTGAGTAAGCAGAAATATCAAACACGTAGAGTGCACAATAATAAAAGCACGAAAATAAAAAGGATAGAAGACGAACACAATAATTTTACAGTGGTTTGCTAATCTACATCCACCACTTAAGGTTACCTCCCCTTAGACTTTTCTCTAGCTCCACTAGATGTATTTTTTCACAAGTTGGTGAAACACAAACCAACAATACAAGTTCTCTTGAGTCCACAAGAGTAGTACAAGCCACTTTACTCCTTTGAATCCACAAAGAAGATTTATCACTCACATTATACAATGAATCACTCAAAGCTATAGATCTAGAGTGTTTATCTCACAATAAGAATAGAATAAATGTTGAGTACAATATCTCTCTTCAAGAATAAATAAATACAATGTAAAACTCTTCTTGAATGTTCAATGATTTGCAAGGTAAAGCTCAAGATTTGTATAAGCAATGTGTTTTTTATGATCTAAAAGATTTGGAACAATTGCTTGTAGTTGGAAGAGGTGAATTTTGCAAATGGGGTGTTTGGAAATATATAGAAACAGAAATCAGAAGTTTGCAACGGTTATATTTTTCAAACACCTGCCTCATCCTGTCGACCGGGTAGTAGCTCGGATGATCGCCCAGATAACACTGCTAGGCGAGTCACCAAGGATCCGGTCGACCGGTTGCTAAATCGGATCAACCAAAATCTTTTTTCCTGACTATTGTCGGGCGAGTCACTGAAGGCTCCAGTCGACCAGGTGCTAGACTAGATCAACCAAATCCCTTTTTGCTTGACTCTCTGCCGGGTGAGTCATAAGAGACCCGGTCAACCGAGTGCTCGACTAGATGACTCGTTTTGTGTGCAAAATAGAAACTTTAAAAGTTCAAAATAATTTACTTGACAACTAATAATCGTAAAAGACTTTTAAGAACAAGGTTTTCAAGTAAAAACCCATTTCAAAAACTCTTGTAAAGATTTTAAAAACAAGTTTATAAATCATGAGTTTAAAACAATGTTTCTTTGAGTTTTATCAAGCATATCGAAGACATTCGACATTTCATATGCCGGTACCTCTTATGTCACCACGTCTCCTCTTATGACTCCCTCTTCATCTTTGAATCTTCGAGTCTTGACAAAGATCAATTCTTATTTCTTTGGCACTTCAAGACTTCATTTCTTGTATTTGTCTCTTGCATGAACATCTCCCATTCTATGACTAATCTTAACAAGCATGATTAGTCAATCATTAAGATTTAGTTATCATCAAAATAAGAGATTAACACCCTTAGGCTAACAACATACAACGGCTAGAAATAAGAAAAGGAAATAATGATCTACAGTAATCAAGCTTGATTGAGTTGACATCCTAAGATCAAGCTAATTGGGTCCTGCTATTTTTCAATCCTTTAGATATGGCTTTGCATAGGACAAGATTATTCTCCAATGGTTTGAATTTGAATTTGCTTGAGTTGTTTCCATATGGGTCATGCAACAGTATGGAGAGATTTTTGAGAACTTCCTCTTATTTCTCTTTGGCCAAATGTATCGAATTTTCGAAAGCTTGATTCATGTGCACAATTCCGTCACCAACTTTTTCGGTTTCGATGACTTGATTCACATGGTTGTTATCACAAACAAACTAAGTATTTACTATCTAACAACTTAAACTTTTGGATCAAGTGGTAATTTAAGATGGTATCAGAGTTCTGCTAACTAAAAGCACATGGGAAAGTCTTTGGCATTATCACCTGTTTGGCTCTTGCATAACTTAAATCTCGCATGCACGTGAAAAACTATGTTGGTGATATAAGGCTTGCCACTATAATCATGTCCATGTGAGATTTGGCTCCTCTATAATTTCATTGTCTATAATTCCACACAATATTCATCCCGATTAATTTCACGTGTCTTTAGTTATTACTTTCTCAACATATATTATTGTAAATTGTTCAAATTATTTTATTATAATTACATAAATAGTTTACAGTTATTAATGGGTAAATAGCACCACAACCCCCTATGCTTTAGCAAAAGTGCACACTACCCCCCTGTGGTTTAAAAAGTGCACCGGAACCCCCTATGGTTTCAAAAGTGTAGCACCACAGCCCCCTCCGTTAAAAAAACCGTTACTTTTAACGGAGAGTGCGTTACACGCGCGTTTGGTGCGATTTTTCATGTTTTTAGGCTTAAATTATTATTTAATTGGACAAAAATGCCCTTATAATTTAAATAAAAAATAAAAAATTGAAGGGCATTTTAGTCTTTTTATACAATTCAGTTAAATTTGTTGACGGAAAATTAGGAAGGGGGTGCGTGTGCACTTTTTGAAAACCATAGGGGGTTCTGGTGCACTTTTTAAACCACAGGGGGGTAATGTGCATTTTTGCTAAACCATAGGGGGTTGTGGTGCTATTTACCCTTTATTAATATATAATGTTTTAAAGGGTTTTAAGTCATAACAAGTACCATTCTACCATCGTGACCGAACAAATGATGAATTCTTACACAATCCATCGTTTGGTACATATCTCAATTTTGTTTGCCATCATGGATGAGTTTAGCTCATTCCCACTAGCCTATTTTTACGCACATACGATTTATGTTCCAAGAACATATCATTCTTTAAAAAAAAAAGGGCCATACGATTTCTGCATGAACCAATTCTGATATATGTTCTTGGTGAATCGTATGAGTTTTTATTTTTACTTTTTTATTTTTTGGCTAAATATGGTAGTTAAGATTTTGGTATTTAATACTTTCTAATCATGTGTGAAAAGTTAGTTTTAGCAAAATTAATGTAGTTTATAGATGATATTTGATGACAAGTACAGTCATTAATTAGAATGAGTATTGCATTAAATTGTAGAGGAACCAAGTCCGTTTGTTATATACATGACTCGAAAACCTCGCTTGCACCTTGGGATCAGTGTTGGTCTGGTTTCGGTTATAAGTAAATTGTGGTCAAGTTCATGCATAACTAAATCCATATAAGATTTGACCCAAAAAAAAAAATCCATATAAGATATTTCAAAGCTTGATCAGTGTTGATTCTGGATGGTCAATAAAAGCAATGTGAATCGAATTCTAAAGTCAATGTTAAATGATGATGAGATTGGACCATTTATTTAAACTTGTTTCAAATTAATCGATCTTTACAAGTGATAAGATATGCCAAATTTGGTAATTGATTATAAACAATGTATAACCACTTTTCTTATTGGCAGAAGGATATATATGAACAAAGCTTCTATAAAGCAATACTTACCAATCATCCGATGTGAAAGAGTAAGTTTCAAGTAAGTGGAGACAAGTTTCTAAAATAGAGGACCCTCTTTTACCTAAAAGTCAAACCATTTTTTATTATTATCCTAACTAAATTATAATGTCAAACCTCGGCTACCGACAATTGTTTTTGGTGCAATAACGCCAAAATCGTGATTAGAACATATTTAAAACTTACGATTACAATAAATTACTATTTGACTATTTTTACTCAACTTTTCAGTGTAATGCTGATATTATTTGGACCATCTTCCCAGAGATGTGGTATCACTACAAGAAAAATCGGTTTTGGCGGCGGGCTGGCGCCGTGCCCTCGCTTTTCGGAGAAGGCTGGGTGAGGGAGGGCGTTCCCTTGCCGTTTCAGCGAAGGACAGGCCGTTCCCTCGTTGAAACAGCGAAGGACATGTCGTTTTCTCCCCGTTTTGGCGATGGACATACCGTTCCCTCGTCGTTTCGGTGAGGGATAGGCCATTCTCTCGTCGAATCGATGAGGGACATGCCGTTCCCTCGCCATTTCGGCGTTGGACATATTATTCCCTCGCCGTTTCGGTGAGGGACAAGCCATTCTCTTACTAAAACGGCAAGGGACAAGGCCTTCCCTCGCCGTATCGGCGAGGGACATGCCGTTCCCTTGCCGTTTCGGCTAGGGACAGGGCCTTCCCTCGACGATTCAGAGAGGTACATGCCATTCGCTCACTATTTCGATGTCGGACATGTCGTTCCCTCGCCGTTTCGGTGAGGGACAAGGCCTTCCCTCGCCGATTCTGCGAGGGACAGGATCGTCCCTCGCCGATTAAAATATTTGCTAGAACTTAATCTACCCCTATGTTTAACAATGTATATGTACTCAAACATATTTGCGAAACTAGAATGAATCAAACAACTAGAAGAGATTTGTGCAAGACATGAATGGTTCACCAGTAGAATATGAAAACCATTAGGTAATGCTTGTTTTTTTAAGGTAGTGGACCTTATTGTCTTTTGATGATAAAATAAGTGGTATTGAACTAACCTCTTGGGTAGTTTATTACCTAATGTTAAGTGAAGAAGATTATGAACAATGTATGATATTGTGTTAGTTTAGGTTAACAATGCTTTAGCTTAATTGCACTTAATTCTAGTATATCAGCTGAGATAACCCCGACCTGAGTGGTTAAGCTATCTTCGGTATTTAATTCTAAATCTTTTAATGGGAAACTTTCGACTATAGGTAAATAGCTATATTAAGTAAAGCTAATAATGTGCTTGTTAACTACGATCATTTCTAGTTGCTTAGTTGTAATCTTTCCATTGAACTACTTCTAACTTGATCATTTCTAGTTTCTTAGAGTCATAGCAATGCCTTGATTAGTTACTCTATCTAACTGGGGAAGTTAAAGGACTAGAAAATGAAAGGGAAAACAAATTAAAATTCACTATTCATTTTTTTGCATTATTTATGTTTTGTTGTATAATCTCATTTTATTTGATCTTCATTCAGAAAATTATTGTTTTATACAGGATGTTCCGTTACGGAGAAGATTTATCAATGACAAGAGTTTCTGGATATTCAAAGTTCATGAATAGTTTCGAAGAAGATTCAAATACATAGGGGTTAAGTTAGCGTTGAAGGATAGCTATTTTGTAAGTATATATATAATTAAAACATTTTGTAATTATATATATAATTAAAATATTTTGTAATATTAATTTTAAATTAAATTTTGATTGTCAAATTTTAATTAATTTAATTTTCACATGAAATTCATATTTATAAATTTTGCCATTTAAATTTTGTACTTTAATTATAAAGAGTTTCTAAAAATAATTATTTAAATTTTACGAGGACTTGGCGAGGGCTCGGAGATGGAGGATTTTGCGAGGGTACGGCAAGGGATGCATTCGGCGAAGGCTCGACAAGGGCACGCATTCGGTGAGGGCTCGAAGAGGGACAAAAACGGCGAGGGCACGGGGAGGGATGATTTATGCAAGGGCACGGAGAGGGATGAAAACAGCAAAGGCAATAAGAGGAACGAAAATGGCGAGGGCACAGAAAGGGACGAAAATGACGAGGGCACGGAGAGGGACAAAAACGGCGAGGGCTTGTTGCCCTCGCATAGTTGTCGCAGAAATGGTCACTCGCCGAGTCGTCGCTGGATGGCGTGGGGTCGGCAAGGGACCGCAATTCACCGATGAAGGTTTCGGCGAGGGACGATTCCCCTCGCCAGGCCCTCGCCGAGACCCTTTCAGCGTCGGCCAAGCAAGGGGAATCGTCCCTCGCCGAAACCAATTTTTGTTGTAGTGTATGTGTATGCCTAAAATCAGTATAAAGATATATTAAAAGCGTAAGATATGATTTTATCATGATTGGATTTACTATAATCAATATGTGTTTCTTTCGTTCACCAAATTCATCATGCATGTCATCCATTGGGTAAGAAAAGTGTTTACAAGCCCCAATAATTTACAGTATTATGGAGCAACTGCTCCCCTGTTTGCAGTGATCAGTCGTCAAATATATAAGAACACAATTTCAAATATGTAACTTCGAACAAAAATTGATTGCTCCTAGTAACACTAATTGGAAGGGCACAAATCTTTTAAGTTTTATTCATTTGGTTTTACCAATTTCAATAAGGAGAATAATGACACGATCGGAGGATAACTATTAATAGTAATGATAGCACGATTGTAGTAAAACTGGTGTACTTCTGTTAATACTAATCTAAGAAGTCCCACATATTCTTTTGTTTTTTTTTTCAAAGAAAAAGGGGCGGTACCCTCCGAAATTTTATTAATACAAAAAAAGGTACAAAAACGGAGGGAGAAATTTCAACCTAACCTTCGTGGGAGGATATGGGACTTACCTGCCCCATCGTCCAACTACTCTAAAAGGAGTACAAACACTCATTTTTTCAAGATCCTATGAAATAGAAAGTTTTTCGAAACAAAGATCTAACATTTCAAGATTTAAATTCGAAAACAAGGTAAACCTAACTTATCTATTCTAGTCATACCTCGAAACTCCTTGAAATCTTGAAATATGACTTCTTTTTTTGCTTTAGCTCCTAAGTTTGTAAGGAAATCTGCTAGTTGGTTGCCTTCTCTTAGGATATGAGTTAGTATCCCATTGCAACTTTTCATTAATCTTTTGGCTCGAACCAAATCATAGGTAAGATCCCATGATCCCTGTTTATCTTGAGAAATAAGAGTCAATATCCTTCGTTATTATGGGTTTCATCCAAAATAACTTTAGCTAACTTTAACATTTACGTGTTTATCTCAACAAGTTGATGACCGTAGTATATTCACATTGGCTAAAACGAATAGAGTAAATTTTATTCTGCCCCATGAGTTCTTGCCTAAAGCCGAAATACCCTCATAAACTTTTCATATCAACCAGATTCCCCCATACTATTATTTCATGCCAAACAAAGTCTTATAGCTAAGGCCATTTTAGTCTTTTCATGTATTTTTTTTAAAATGAAATGACAAAATCTTAGACCACCCCCACACACACTAGTCACTACATTCAGCCCCTCTCTCTCTCTCTATCACTATATGCTCACACACACATACCACACAGACACACATAGAATCAGACACCACACACTTAAGAATCACATTACACAACCCATTACTAATTCTCACTAATATGATAAAATTCCAATTCTTGCTATTTCTTCACAATCTCCGTCTATAATTCTTCACCCAAATGGCTCAAAATAGTGTTGCCAAGGCCTTCATGCTTATATGATCATTGGCACTAGTGCCCTCGCCTGATGCCAGAGTTGCGTTCTCTTTGCTAGTTTCAAGTGCTTTGTTGTTGTTATTACTAGCCACTATCGCATAGTGTAATATTTTGATAAGTGTTGGTGAATTTACTATTATTCTTTTGTAAATACAATTATTTATTCTCATATGAATAAAATTCTTTATTTTTGTTTTAGGGTCTGCCATAGGAGGGTTGGGGAAGGGGGTTCGATTTTTTCTTTTTTTTTCTTTTTCGGGGAGGGGGGGTTAGTAGGTGGTTGGTTTTGTGTATGTCAGTGAGATAAGTGTATGTGATTGATCGAGAGCAAGAGAAGGAGAAAAAAGAAAGGAGTCAAAAATATTTAGGTCCCTTACGTTTTGTAAAAGTAATTTTTTAGTCTCTCAATTTTTGAAAAATGATTATTTAGTCCATTTTTTACGAAAAATTGACAGAAAATGTTAACTTTTTGTGATTTTCCTATTTTATTCTTCGATCCATTTTCTCTCTCATGCATGACATTATGCACCATTTTGGCAGCCATGAGATATCACCAAAAATAAAAAATAAATCACCAAAGATCACCAAAAAAATCACTAAATATACATGTCCAAACCAAAATAAAAAAATATTTCTACAAAATGATTTCAACATCATCATCCACCACAGTTAGAGAAGAAATAAACGGAGCAATTATTAAGTTAAAAAATATGAGATATTTTGATTTTTCTCTTTTAAAATCAAAACAAAAAAATGAAGTGGTCCACTACAAGAAAAATTGAAACGGGCGACGAATTTTTTTCATCACTAAGTGGCAATAGATTTAGCGATGAAAACATTCAGTCACTAATTAGTAACGGATTAGTGACGACTTTGCAATGGAAAAAATTATAACTAAATTTCATCACTAATCTCTTGCAACATCGCGACGGATTAGTGATGGCCGATAGATTTATGATAGAATAGTAACGTCATGTCGTAATTCACTCACTAAATCCTTCACTAAATAGCGACGAAATTTAGACAAAATTTAAAGATAAGCAATAAAATAAGCCCAATTTCATCGATTTTCATTCTGAAAATGGCTCGGACATCAAATTAAGTTAAAAAATACTTGTTCATATTGTCAACAGAGTGTAAAATGCATTTTATAAGAAATTATGATTTCTAACATTTATTTTTTGAGATAAATACTTATTTCTTTCGCTAATTCCGTCACTAATTAGCGACGGATTTAACGACGGACTCTCATATTTCCTATTTAGATATGCGATTAGTTGTTTTTGACCCACAATAATATCTCTTATTTTTTAACTTGATAATTGTTCCATTTATTTCTTCTCTAACTGTGGTGGATGATGATGTTGAAGTTATTTTGTAGAAATTGTATTTTTTTATTTTGGTTTGGACATGTATATTTTGTGAATTTTTTGGTGATTTTTGGTGATTTTTTTTCTGATTTTTGGTGGTATCCCATGGCTGCCAAAATGGTGCATAAAGCCATGCATGAGAGAAAAAATGGGTTCAAGGGTAAAACAGAAAAATTACAAAAAAAATAACATTTTTCGTCAATTTTTCGTAAAAAATGGACCAAATGGTCACTTTTTAAAAATTGAGGGACCAGAAAGTTACTTTACAAAACTTGAAGGACCTAAAGGTTTTTTACTCAAAAAGAAAATATTCAGTTGGTTGGGGGGAGAGGGGTTTTAGTTCTTTTTTTTGTCATTCTTTTCTTTTCAAAAATATTAAAAGACTAAAATATCCTCAACAATAAGACTTTGTTGGGCATTGTATAATAGTATGGGAGAATCTAAGTGATATGAAGAGTTCATGGGGGTGTTTGGACTTTAGGCAAAAACTCATGGGGGAGAATGGAATTTACTCAAAATGAATAAGAGGTGAATGAGAGCTTGAAGTTCAAAGTTGGAGAATAATATGAAGGAATATATAAAATCCACTTTGTAAGGGGGCGTTTGGTTCGCAGAATGTTACAAGATTCCAAGAAATGTGAAGTCTAGAATATAATATTCACATGTTTGGTTCATGGTGTTGGTATATGTCAATATTCACCTCCTCATAATAAGTATCGTTAATTTATGTGGTAGCATAAATTAATGATCCCGACTTTAAACGTTGATGAGGTCAAAAGAGGTAGCTACAAGAAAAAAGTTCAAGAATTTGGAGTTACCTAAGATTACATCGGGATGATGCAATGCTAAAAGTAGCAAATTTGACCAAAGGAAGCTTCCTACAAGTTGGCTTGGATGCTAGCCACCCATGTGGTCAATTGTAGCCACCCATGTAATAAATATGGGTGATCAATTCTTTGAACATGGTTGGTAAAGCCAACCAAGATGAAAATATTTGATAGGAAAGTCTCCTATGACGGGCTAACTGAATTCTATAATTTCCTATGGCGGGCTAGCTGAATTCTATAGTTTCCTATGGTGGGCTAGCTGAATTTTATAGTCTCCTATGGCAGGCTAGCTGAATTCTATAAATAGTCATGCATTAGTTCATCAAATTTATTCACAACACACCTCCAAACACAAATTCTAAGTTAATCTTTCTTTCTTGTATTCTTCTTGTAAGTCCAGAAGCCATAGCTCTAATCTTGAAAGCGCACGGTGGGACAATTATTTTGTAAGTGTTATATTGAATTGTTATAAAGAGTAGTATTGTCTTTCTATTTGATTGTTGTTAAGACGTTTCTGAGAAATTGGTTATATTCTTGCATGGTAACAAGAGCTTAAGGGGCTCTTAACAACAATCTTGTCTAGTAAAGCTCAACAACTATGACTACTCAATGTGCTAGTTCTTCTTCTACCAGTTCTAGTTCTGGTTTAGTACTGACAATTCGTATCCGTCCCCCTACCTTCACAGAAGGAAAGCTTGATGGCACGAATTATCTTTTGTGGAAGTTCAAAATCACTACAGTTCTAGACTCCTACGAACTCTTTGATACAGTGTTAGGCTCAGATGTAGAACCAATTGCAGGCCGTGCTGAAAGAAAAAGGTCACACCTCCAGATCCTCAGCTTGTCAAAGAATGAAGGAGACGAAATGCTGATACACTTTGTGCACTTGTAACAAGTGTTCAGGATTCCGTCCTTATTTTAATTCAACACACAACCAAAGCAACTAAACCTTGGAACATACTGAGAAATCAGTATGAAACAAGGAATCAGACTCGCATTCAGAACTTGGAGAATCAGTTAGCTGCTGAGAGATTAAGTGAAGATGAAGCAGCTGAGTCATTTATCAGTAGGATGAAAAACCTACGTGATCAAATGGCTGCAATTGGTATTGTCAAATCAACCGAGGAATTAACTCGAAGGTGCATTAGAGTGTTGCCTCCAAAATTTGACGGCCTTGTGACAGCACTCAATACACAAGTTCGCATTCCTCCTTTGACGTTTGAAGAATTCACTGCCAAGTTGATGGAAGAAGAGATGAGGCTAAAAAGCAGAGAAAATCAACTTGACTTTGCCTTTACAGCCAAGGTGAGGAGTAGCCAAGAAGAAAAGAAGAAAGCAAAGAAGAAGACGTTCTCTGGATCGTGCTACTACTGCAATAAGAAAGGCCATGCAGTCAAAGATTACAGGAAACAAATCCATGACGAGAAGAACGGAACTCTAAAGCCAAATTGGAGAAATAAAGACTCTGTCAATACGGTTGAAACGGAAGTGCATTTGTTTACTGTAACAAATGTATAGGTGGAAACGTGTACTAGCGCACATGTATATCAAACAAGTGCATGGGTGTTAAATAGTGGAGCTTCCTGACACATGACCAGCAAGAATGAGTTATATGACTCCATAAAACCTCTACAATAACAAATGAATGTTGTCGTCGGGAATAATGCTAGGTGTCCCGTTGAGGGCACTGGAATCATCTCGCTCGTGTCTAAAGATAGAGGAAGCAAGAAGCTGTCCAACGTACTCTTTATACCCCAGATCACCAAAAATTTGCTATCTATAGCTGCTATTACAGATAATGATCTAAAAGTGCGGTTCAAGAAGACAAAAGCTTAGATTCTTGACAAGGATCAAAATATAGTACGTAAAGGTATTCGCAAAAATAACCTTTTACGAAATCAGCTCTCTTTCTGCCGTTGTGGATGCCAAAACAAGTCAACTTTGGCATGAAAGGTTCGGGCACATTTCCTATCCTATATTAAAGGAAATGCAAAAGAAGAAGATGGTGGCCGACTTGTCTTCAATTGAAGAAGTTGAAGGACCATGTGAAGCTTGTATGCTGGGCAAACAACATAGACAGTCATTTCCCAAAGAGAGTCATAACCGATCAAAGGCTCCTCTAGAGTTGGTACATGCTGACCTCTGTGGAAAAATGACTACCACGGCGTTGGAAGGATCTTCTTACTTTATGCTGTTAGTCGACGATTATAGTAGGAAGATGTGGGTATATTTCCTTCGGGACAAGGCTGATGCTCTTGAAAATTTTAAATGTGGCACAAACTTGTGACAAATGAGAACACAACTCAGTTGAAGAAACTTCGTACCGATCGTGGAAGGGAATTCTATTTTACAGAGTTTACCAACTACTGCAACAAGCTTGGGATTAAGCGCCAATTGACTGCTCCATACACACCACAACAAAATAGAGTTGTGGAACGAAGAAATAGAACAATTGTAGAAATCGCTCGATGCATGTTGAAAGGTGCCGGTCTACCTGATACATTTTGGGCTGAAGTAGTCAACACAGCGGCGTACATCCTCAATTGGTGCTCAACCAGGGCACTCAACGATAAGACTCATAATGAGGCTTATTATGGTACGAAACCTTCTATGTCTCATTTAAGAAATTTGGGTATGAGTGTTTTGTACACGTCCCAAATGAAAATAGAAAGAAATTGGATGACAAGAGCAAGAAGGACAATTTCTTGGGATTTAGTGAAGAGTCTAAAGCATACAGACTCTATGATGTAGAAGCCAAGAAGATGATTGTAAGCTGAGATGTGGTGTTTAATGAGCGACTACACTCAATGGAGGATAACGGTCCTACCATTTCGTCATAAACCGATGAAGTAATCCACCAAGTGCCTGAACAACGACCGTTGAACAATGAAGAAGTCTTTAATGATGAAGAGACTGAAGACCAACCTGTTGTATCCACAAAGAAGCCACAACTGAAGTGGTTCCAACAACTCTTTGATAGAAGAAATCCAGGAGTTACTAATGATAGTCCACGTCTTGATGGACTAAGATGATCAAAGATAATAGAGGAGCAGAACAGATCAGGACAACAGCTAGTAAACATGGCTTTGATTACCCAAATCATCAATACGGTAAAAGAACCAGTAACTGTGGAAGAAGCCATGTCAGATCTAAATTAAAGAACAGCTATGCAAGCCGAGTATGATAGTATCATGAAAAATGATACTTGGGAGATCATTGAAAAGCCACCGAATAGAAAAATCATCGGCACCAAATGGATTTGGAAAGTGAAGTACAAGGCAGATGGAAGTCTTGAAAAATACAAGGCACTCCTTGTAGCACAAGGACTTTCGCAAGTCGAATGTTTCGATGTATATCAAACCTTAGCTCCAACAGCAAAAATGTCAACAATCATGCTAGTTGTTGCAGCTGTCGCGCATTATGGATGAATTGTACATCAAATGGATATCAAGTCAGCTTTCCTTAATGGGCAACTTGAAGAAGAAGTCTACGTTGTACAACCATCTGGCTTCCAAATACCAGGTGAAGAAGAAAAAATCTTCAAATTGAAAAAGGCTTTATATGGGTTAAAGCAAGCACCACGAGCTTAGTACAAACGTATAGACTCTTTTTTCTTGCAGCATGGTTTCTGTAGAAGCAAATCAGATTCCAACTTGTATGTTCTAAGTAAACAAGGAAAGAAGGTAATTGTAGTCCTATATATGGATGATCTTGTAATCACTGGTGACCATGAAGATAATATTCGGAAGACGCAAGAATGGTTGAGCCAAGAATTTGAAATGACAAATATTGGTCTTCTTCATTATTTCTTGGGAATCGATGTATGACAAAAACTTCATACTATCTTCATCTCGCAGCAACGATATGTTCGTGAGCTCCTGACTACATTTGGTATGTCCGAGTGTAAACTAGTTGTCACCCCAATGGAAGTGAATACAAAGTTATCAATTGACGATCCTTCAGAACAAGTTGATAACAAGCTCTACAGAAGGTTGGTGGGAAGTTTAATCTTCATTTGTAACACAAAACATGATATTAGTTATGCTGTGGGAGTTTTTAATCAGTTTTCAAATAAAGACAAAGTCACTAGCAAGTAGGGATGCAGATCCTCAAATATCTCAAAGGCACGTTAGAGTATGGCATATCATACAAGTCTGGAGACATTTTATCTGGGTACTGTGACTCAGATTGGGCTGGTGATATTAACTCAAGAAAATCTGTTACAGGTTACGTATTCATATTCGGTGGTGGAATCATCTCATGGTCTAGTAAGAAGTAACCCACCATTGCACTTTCATCAACGAATACGGAATACAAGGCTGCTTGTGTAGCATCCTGTGAAGTTGTTTGGCTACGACACATCCTGACTGATATTGGCATTCTAATAGAGGATGCAAAAATGTTGAAATGTGACAGTCAGAGTTGTATAGCTATGTGAAAGAATCCGGTATTTCATGCTAGAACAAAACACATAGAGATTCAATATCATTATGTGAGGGAATTGATCGAGGAAGGTAAAATCTACATGGAGTACTACCCTACAGAAAATAATTGTACAGATATATTCATTAAAGCGTTAGGGAGCGTCCAGTTGCGCAAGCATCTTCAAATATTAGGTGTTGGCCCAATAGCTTAGTCAACATGAGGTGAACATTGAAGGAGGTGTTGGTATATATCAATATTGTGGTAGCATAAATTAATGATTCCGACTTTAAACGTCGATGAGGTCAAAAGAGACCACAATGGCTACAAGAAAGAAGTTCAGGAATTTGGAGTTACTTAAGAGGACGTCGGGATGATGCAATGCTAAAGGTAGAAAATTTGACCAAAGGAAGCTTCCTACAAATTGGCTTAGTGCTAGCCACCCATGTGGTCAATTGTAGCCACCTATGTGATAAATATGAGTGGTCAATACTTTGAACATGTTGGTAAAGCCAACCAAGATGGAAATATTTGATAGGAAAGTCTCCTATGGCGAATTAGTTGAATTTTATAGTCTCCTATGGCGGGCTAGCTGAATTTTATAAATAGTCATGCATTAGTTCATCAAATTTATTCACAACACACCTTCAAACACAAATTCTAAGTTAGTATTTCTTTATTGTATTCTTCTTGTAAGTCTAGAAGCCATTGAAGCTCTAATCTTGAAAGCGCACGGTGGGACAATTATTTTGTAAGTGTTATATTGAATTGTTATAAAGAGTAGTATTGTCTTTCTACTTGATTGTTGTTAAGACGTTTCTGAAAAATTGGTTATATTCTAATACGTGGAATAAAAAAATATTATTGGGAATTTCACATTTTTGAGAATGCAATATTCTCATGATTTACCCAATTTCTATTCCCATGTGAGGGGGTGGAATCTCATATTCTCAAGTCTTGGAAATAACTTTGAAAAAATAAAAGACTCAAATATCCATCTTAGAAAATACAATAAACTAAAATAATAAATAAAAAATAAAATAATAAAAAATAAAAATAAGATAAAATAAAATAATGTAAAAAATAAAATAAAATAAAATAATAAATAAGAAAATAAAACAAAATAACTAAATAAGATAAACTTAAATAAAATAGAAAAAAATAAAATAACAAATAAATAAATTATAATCAAGAAATAAAATAACAAATTAAATGATAAAATAGAATAAGAAAAATAAAATAAGATAAAATAAAATAAAATTAGTAAGAGTAAAATAAAACAAAATTAGAAAAATAAAATAATAAAAATAAAAATAAGAAAATAATATAATAAAATAAAATAAATAAAAATAAAATTAGTAAGAATAAATAAAATAAAACTACATAAAATAAAATTATTTAGAATAAATAAAATAATAACAATAAAAATATAAAATAAAATAATCAATTTTCTATGTTATACTAGAATTTTATATTTAAAATTATTTTTAATGCTAAATTGTATATTTTAAAATTTTAAATTAAATAAATATAAAATTTTGAAAATAAAATAAAAATAAAAATAAATAATTTTTATATTTTTAAAAAATAACAAATTTAGGTTTATAATTTTGAAGTGTCAAGTTAAAATTTATAAATTATAAAAATGAATTTTTTTCATTGTATGAATACGTTAAATATTTTTTTATTAGCGTATTAGCCAAAGTACCCAAACTGTATCGTAATTTGAACACTTTGTTTGATTTGGTTTTTTGAATTAGGGGTATTATTGAAAATTTACTCAACATTCATAAGAATATTGAGTCTAAACAAAATATAATAAAATAACATTCCTATGAACTTGACAAAATATTTTCAAGAATATTTTTAACAAATTAAACACTTTTAACCAAATTCTCGGGAATAACATTCCTGGAAATGATATTCCCGAGAATGTCATTTCCGAGAATGAAAAATTTATCTGTAAACTAAACGCCCCCTAAAAGTTAAAGTGTCCCATCGAAAAAATAAAGCTATATTAGGATCCGTTTGTTTGCCGAAAAAGATTTTTTAGGAAAATATTTTTCAGATTTTACGATATTTGGTAACACCGGAAAATTGGTCATCCGTAAAATATTTTCTAGTAAAAAATTACAGCTTCTTTACTTAATTTTATGGTGATTGGTAACACAGGAAAATTGGTCAACTGTAAAATATTTTCTGGTTAACAATTGCGGTAGTACAAAATTCTGTAAAATGTTTTCATTTCCTTTAGGAGAATAAAATATTTTATGGAACCCATGGTACATCCAAACACCGGAAAATATTTTACATTATTCTATTTTTCAGAAAAATATTTTTCCCCAACAAGTTATTTTACGGCAAACAAACGAAGCCCCGTAAAATATTTTATTTTTCAAAAAAATATTTTACACGGAAAATATTTTTCACGAATAAGTTATTTTATGGCAAACAAATGGAGCCTTAGTATGTCTAAATAGCCAAGTTTGACACTTGGGGTTGTGGCCCAAGGGGCCAGGGGCGGTACTACCCCTGGCCCTTCCAAGATTTAGAAAAAAATATATATGTAAATATTATTTTGGTTTACGAAATTATATGTAATATTTTAAAAAATAAAACATACCCGAATTTTATTAAATAATATTTTTAATTGAATCTTGACTCTCTAACTTTAAATTTATGGCTCCACCTCTGCAAGGGGTACTAATAATCATTAGACGAGTATGTTATATTTACTTATTGTTATTTTTTTTTTTTTGGGACAGTGAAAGATATTTTTGTCCAATTGTCTTTTGGTAGTATTCTGTCGGTTTTGGACAATTTTTTGTCCAAAACACACCTCTTTATCTGAATGACCTATCTAACTAGTCAGAATTTGCTTACACCTTCTTCAAGTGTGTTTAACAAACATCTAAGAGGAGGTAACCCAAGATCGTTGATGATGTACGTGGGTGTCGTGGCGAAATGAATGTGTTACTTGCTACGTGGTTTGCTTGATCTGCGAAGCTCGAGTGCCTTCGAAGTTGTGCCTGGTTGCAAGAGAGACGTCATGGTCTAATGATGTGTAGTGAATTTGTGTAAATGCGATAGTAATAGGTCCAAAACGAAGACGATTCCGGATTGGGAAGTGGAATATATCATGGACCACAGTTTTCTTAAAGCTAGGTGCCTTCTAGCCACATTAGATGCACGTATGTCTATTGATGATGAGCCTTCTTGAACTAGTGGTATTGCTTATTTTGACTTGTTAACCTAGTGTAATTTACTAACTGGTCTCTCACCTCTGGAATTGCGCCCCATATATGCGATCTACACTGAATTTATGACATTTAGCTCAATGAGAGTAACCTCAGTGAGCTAGAATAACCCAAAGAAGTCAACTGCTGCTTAGTTATAATCCCATGTTCCAAAATTTCAAGAGCATATGACATAATAGGTGTTTACCAATCATCTTCACGGGCCATTATCCTCTAATAGATTATGCCTAATTAAAATACTTAACCTAACAATTATTAAGCTTATAGCAAATGTTAGTTGCATCCCCAGGACATAAACCGCATCGGCATTAATTGTGCATATGCTCATATAATTGTAGGCCGGTGTGCATAGTTCTAGATATTGTATGTAGGGGGACCATTTGGCCATCCCATATGATTCTTGGGACTACAATCAGTTTATGCTATATATGGAGTTGGAACGCGTTGCTATCCAGTCATAAGAAGCAATTGTCGGTTCTGTACAAGCACCCATTGGTCAAGTAATTCTCAAATTTGGATATGAAATTATTCAATATTTCTTTTCAAAGCTCCTCAAAACATTTCTATTTACAAGAGGATAATCTCTAAAACAATTAACACTAATTAGGGAAGAATTTAAGATATTTTATGATTAGTGAAATTAAAAGTTTGTTTTACCCAATTTTTAAACACTTAAAAACGTATTTTATAATTTTAGAAGTTTAAGTTAACTTGTTTGGTCTATTTTTAAAAGAACTTTTAGGTAAAAGGCGAAGGACAAAAAAAAAGTAATAAATAAGAAGGCACAAATTTGAACTTTTCAATAACTATTTTTACTTCATGTGATTAGAAGTTGATTTTCTTTTTTTTTTTCTTCGAACATATTCTTGCATTCTATATTTTTTTTCTTAGAATAGTACTTTTAACATGACAAGGTCAAACAGTTAACGGCTTCCGTTTAATAGCACTTTTACCTAAAACTCTACTACTAAAAACTTTGTATCTTAATAGCTAGAATCTCACAGCTAAACTAAACAGAATCTAAGTGATTTTGAATAGCAAAACTAATAATTTTATGAAAGCTAAATAATTTTTCAAAGAAAAAAATATCAAAATGTTTTAGTGATACATTACAATATTTTGAGGGTTTAATAGAGGTACATAACCCCCTATAACCACACGTGTGAATATGCCTCTAATACTAACACTAGGATGCAAACGTTTGGTTAATTAGTGAAAATGCTACATTTTTTTTTTTTTTGTCAGGAAAAATGCTACGTTTTTAAGACATAGCTTTTGTGTTCAGATTGTCACTTTTATCAACACAGAACTTTATGTTCGGATTTACCATAGACCCTACAATTTCACTTGTGAATCCAACCCTTATACTAACAGTAGTATGCATATTTTCGAGGGGTAGCTTGGTTAGTGAAACTACTATATTTTTAAGACAGCTTTTGCATTCAAATTGTCTTTCTTATGATCAACAAGATTAACTCTATGTTTGGATTTACTATGCTTGCGGGTTTGTTTATAGCTATGATCTCTTTCAGTCCTTTACTATTCTCTACATAATAGAACTTTTACGGTATAATAAGAGACTTGATATATAATATATGAATTCATAGTTAGGAAAAAAAATAACAAGGTTTAAAGGTGATATGAAATATTACTTTATTTGAAAAGACCTGCATATTAAAGAAAAGAATAATGCTCTATATTATTCATCATTCACCCGGCCCTTAAATATCTGAATCCGGAGAACAACGCCCGACCATGTGTATGTGCTCTCCCGTTATAGTGACGTGTCCAAGAGGAAGATCTTCTTGATCTTTAAGGTCCACCATTTATCTTTAAAAATATTCCCCATTTACTAATATAAATAGCACATGAACAGTCAAAAAGGTAGCTCATTCTTTCCTAAAAATAGCCTTATATTATCCTTTTCGTGTTGTTCAAATATTTAGTGCTCGGACCCACTTACTGACTTGATTGTCATAGGAAGTCCTTGAAAAATAACCCCCATGGTTCCTTTGTTCTTTTGCAGGTTCCGAGCTCGGGTCGGATAACCAAGTTTTATATTGTTACGCCCCCAGGCCCGCAGACAAGACTAGTATTGTTAGGCATAAGAAATAACTATTTGAGCCCTTTTTTCTACTGGCCCAAAATGGTTAACCCAAGTTATTCCTTATACTTACAACACCCACTTATAAACCACACAATCACACTATATTTTACTGATATGGGATATATTACACACACCCCCTGTTAAGGACCTGACGTCCTCGTCAGGAGCACACATACCTAGAACCAACCAAGCGGTGAATGATTCTAGAAGTGCCTCCTACGAGTTCAAGATATGGCTCCCACCGGCCTTCTAGGTGTAGCACTTTGTCACGTATAACACTTAGCTCCTGCACCGGCTATTGACTTGCTCTAATACCATTCTATCACGCCCCGAGCTTAGAATCCCAGACCGCAAGCAAGACTGGTGTTGTAGGCATAAAAAATAACGACTTAGGCCCTCTCTTCTCCTGGCCCAATTGTTAACCCAAGTTATTTCTTATACCCAGAACACCTATTTATAAATCACACAATCACACTATATTCCACCGATATGGGATATATTACACAAATAAATAGTACCGGTGCACCCCAAGGAGATACACCAGTATATTGGGATTTGGGCAAGAAAAAGGTTTTGGGCCCCAAACTAATTAAAGAAATGGAAAGCAAGGTTAGATTGATTTGAACCCGCATCAAAGAAGCATAGGATCGACAAAAGAGTTGGGCTAATTAAAAAAGAAAAAGAATAGAGTTCCAAATAGGAGAGCATATTTTCGTAAGAGTATCTCCAACTAAAGGGGTGGTGCGATTTGGAATGTGTGAGAAGTTAAATCCTCGGTACATTGGACCTTTTGAGGTTTTGGATCGCATTCGTGATATTGGCTATCGACTAGCCTTACCGCCTTCTTTGGTTGGTAAGCCTAATGTGTTCCATGTGTCACAATTAAGGAAGAATGTGTCAATGAAAGTCATGTGATCCCCCATGAGGATATTCAATTAAGGGAAGATCTATCATACAAAGTAGAGCCCATGGAGATTATGGACCGCAAGGAGCAGGTACTGAGGAGAAAGATTATTCCTTATGTTAAAGTTCGTTGAAGAGGTAAAACAACTAGAGAGGTAACATGGATGTTAGAACTGAGTCTCGCGAGAAATACCCTCATTTCTTCCAAAACCAAGGTATATAGTTTCGATGACGAAACTCTTGCTAAGGGGGGAAGGATGTAACGACCTCTACAATATAAGGGCTTTTGGCCAAAATAAAAATAAAAATAAAAATAAGGGTTGTTGAGATTTTAACGTTTGCCCTTAACTCTTGTGGAAGTTGTTTATGATCTCAAGTAGAAGTCCTATCCCACTACTCCACTACCGTACTAAACAGTGCTTACGTAAAAAATATCTACATTTTCATCTAACGACTATGACAGAATTAAACAGAAAACTCTATATATATATAGGTACAAGAAAGGAGCAAGAACGCGAATCTATAGCACACGAAGGCGATTGATAAGAATTCTTGTGTTTTCCACATTTAGGTAAGTAGTTTTTAAGCCATCTCGAATTACATTTGATTGCAAGATTACATAGATAAATTGTTGGCGTGAAAGTTAGATAGTAATAGCAGCTTTTCTTGTCTTATGAAATAGGATTTTGATCTTTGAGTTACGTTTTGCAACCCCAAAAATAGATTTGTGATATTATCAAGATTAAGGTACGTAGAAGGACCCTAACTCTTTTATACCCTTTCGGTATATGTTAAAAGAGATTCACTCTATGTTTATGGCAATTTAATTTGAATTATTCATTTATGTTGAATCGAGAAAAAAAAAAAGATTGTCCATTTACAAATATATACGTCATGTATTCTTGTCCTGGACGTTAACAATTTTTTTATATTTTTGGTTTATGACTTTTTGAGAAACTGGTATTTAGAATTTTCTCTCATAAATCTCTACATAAATTTTAACATTTTAGGCAAAATTCCTATTTGAACAGTGGTTCGTCACTCTTAAAGTAGTGACTGAGTCACTGTTCATAGTGACTAAGTCACCATCGTAATAGTGACTTAAGTCAACGTTGGAACAGTGACTTAGTCACGGTTCCAACAGTGTTTGGTTTACTTATTTTTCTTTTTTTGTTATTTTTTTTAATTTTATTTATTTTTTTTTATTTTTCTGTAATTTTACATCTATTTTTGTTTGTGTTATGATTATTATGTATAATTATGTAATAGTTAGTAAATGCTTTTCTTTTATTGGTTTAGATAATAATTTTTTAAGTGTTTCAATAATACTTTAAATTCTCTATTCATTATTATTTTTTTTTCTTAAGTGCTCTTATTTTACTAAACGTTTTGGTCTAAATATTTATAATAGAGATTAATTGTCTTTTACTTATGTTAATTTTGTTTCACAAAATATTTCAATAGTACCCAAGTCGTGGATTATTATAAGTTTGTATGCCAATTCAGAATAGTTTTTAAAAGAAGTTATATACATATATGTTCATAATCAGTGCATAACTTTGCAACTTAGTATGTATTGCATACTTGTGGTAAAATTTTGAACCCATATGTCATATCCTTTGAGGCCAGCCCTCGGTAGTAGGGATCATACACCACTCTTTGGATAGTGCACTATTGCTTCGTTGGGACTCCCACTTACTTTTGGTGGTATGTGCGATAACAAACCACTCTTTATCTTCAGCCACTTTTCATTGGATTTCTATCCATCTTCGTCTGTATTGGCATAATTTGGGGTCGTTATGTACCTTGTTTTGTCAATAAGTGTAGGTTTTGGCCTTATGTTTTCTTTTCGAAAGTTATTTGCATGGTGCACGCCATTTAAAAGATGCTCTATTGTTAGCATCTGTATTTTGTTTCATATTGTTTTGGCAAAACTATAGTCATTTATTAGTTTTGGGGTACACTACTTACTGGGACTCAAGAGAAATAAGAGAAGAGTGAAAACAGAAATGATTTCATTGATTGAATTGTAATTGTACAGCAAAGATCAAGTATATATAGATCTGTTTATCAAGTCAGTTAGTTATCTGACTTGAGTATCAATCTGGACATGTGCATCCTAACAACTATGCCAGCTAAGCACTAGCTAGAGATTCTACAACTAATCTAGTTATTTAATATTACATAGCAGATACATTGTAACTGAATTTAACAGTCTGAGAACATATCTTATCAGCCCCCCTTAAGCTGACCCTGAGATGAAGACTAGGGACAGCTTGCTCTTGATGTAGGAGTAGGATGCTTGAGGCAATGCCTTAGTAAATATGTCTGCTATTTGCTCAGTTGTGGGTATATAAGAAAGCTTTAGAACCTTGGCCACCACCTATTCTCTAACAAAATGGTAATCAATTTCTATGTGCTTGGTTCTAGCATGAAAGACTAGATTGCTTGCTAGAGCCATAGCAGATAGATTATCACAGTGAAGAACATGTGATTGGACTGAAACTGCAAGATCTTTTAAGAGAAAAGTCACCCATCTGAGTTCAGCTACTGCATGGGCCATTGCCCTATACTCAGCTTCAGTGGAAGATTGAGAAACTGTCGCTTGCTTTTTAGATGTCTAGGAAATCAAGTTAGCTCCCAAGTAGATAGAATAGCCTGTTGTAGATTTTCTGTCTAGGACATCTGATGCCCAATCTGAATCAGCAAAACCATATAAATGTAGTGGTCCTGACTGAAAAAACAGACCTTGATTAAGGGTCCCTTTGATGTATTGGAGAGTTCTTTTTAGGGCAGCATAGTCAGCAACAGTAGGATGATGCATGTGCTGACAAAGGGTCTTGACTGCATATTGAAGATCTGGCCTAGTCATAGTTAGATACTGCAGAGCACCTGTGAGACTTCTATATATGGTGGGATTAGAATAGGGAGTGGAATCTGCATGTTTAGACTTTGTTAAGGTAGGTGTAGCTGCAGGATTACAGTCTAGGAGACCTGCCTTGGTGAGAAGATCTTTAGCATATTTTGATTGGTGGAGAGTCATACATTTGGCTGCAGTGTGGACCTCAATACCAAGAAAGTAGGATAAGGGCCCTAGATCTTTCATAGCAAATTGTGTCCCCATAGCAGAAATGAGAGTGTTGATGGCTGAGGAACTACTACCTGTGATGATTATATCATCAACATAAATGAGCACCAAAATAGTTACAGTTTTGGATCTCTGTATTAGCAAAAAACTGTCTACAGAGCTCATAATAAACCCCTGTGTAGTGAGATAGGTTGTCAACATTTGATACCAGGCCCTTGGTGCCTGTTTCAGCCCATAGAAAGACTTCCTAAGCTTGCAGACATAGTGTGGCTGAGTTTGATCTATAACACCTGTTGATTGTTGCATGTAAACTGTCTCTTCTAGATGCCCATGTAGGAAAGCATTAGAAACATCTAATTGCCTAAGAGACCACTTGTTATGTAAGGCTAGACTGAGCACTAATCTGATTGTTTGTGGCTTGACAGCTGGACTAAATGTCTCTGTATAGTCCAAGCCTTGCTCTTGTAAGTAACCCTTAGCCACCAACCTAGCTTTATACCTAGCAACAGTAGCATTAGCATGCTTTTTAATCCTGTAAACGCACTTATACCCTATTGATTGCCTATCTGATGGTAGTGGAACTAAGTCCCAGGTATGTTGTTGTTGCCGAGCTGCAAACTCTTCTTTCATGGCTTGAACCCAACATTGATATTTAGATGCTTCTCTATAGGTAGCAAGTTCTGTCAGGGAAAGGACAACTATAAGGTTATTAAATTGATAGATAGAGGGAGGTAGACAGCCTGTCTTAGACCTGGTTAATATTGGGTGTAAGGACTATGGAGATAGTGGCTGCAATGCATCAGATGAGGTAGGAAAAGGGACATCAGATGATGCAGACTGAGTAGATGTAGGATTTAAAATAGATCTGATTGGTGGACTGTGTAGGATAGGAGAAGTAGAGGAGAAAACAGATTGATGGTGGAGATAAGGTTGATTGTCTGGTGATGTAGATGTATTAGACTGAGTAGTTATAGGACTTAAAACAGATTGAGTGTCTGTCTGTGATGGCAACAATTGACTTGGGGATGTGTTTTTAGAAGCAGTAGGAGTAGATTGTGAAGCGAGAGAATCAGATGAGGACTTGACTGTGCTAGAGGGGAAAATAGGAGGAAATTCAGGTGCAGTGCTTGTGTCTAGGAAGGACATAGAAGCTAAACTAAGAGATGAAGCTTTGTCTTAAGGAAATTTATGCTCTACAAAACTGCCATGTCTTGATATGTAAACTTTTGCAGTAGAAGGATCAAAACATTTATAATCTTTTGTGTTTGGACAGTATCCTATAAAAACACATGGCTTTGATCTGTTTTCTAATTTATGACTAGTATAGGGTCTAAGCCATGGATAGCATAGACAGCCAAATACCTTAAGTGAATGATAATCTGGTGGTTTAGAATATAGGATATGAAAAGGATATTTGTTGTGTAAGGTTGAGGTTGGAAGCCTATTGATTAAGTGATTAGTTGTAGCTAAAGTTTCTAGCCATAGAAAAGAGGGAATGTGAGCTTGATTAAGAAGAGCTAAGGTAGTTTCTATAAGATGCATGTGTTTTCTTTCTGCCCGTCCATTTTGTTCAGGGGTGTATGGGCAGGAAGTCTGATGTAGAGTGCCTATGGTTTGAAGAAAAGACGGAAACTTGTGACTAGTGTATTCAATGCCATTATCAGTCCTTAGTGTCTGAATAGTAGCACTGAATTGTGTAGTGATCATAGAATGAAAACTCTGAAAAATCGCAAAAGCATCTGACTTTAATTTCAATGGATAAAGCCAAGTAAATCTAGAGTAATCATCCATGAATAGAATATAGTATTTATAGCCTTTACAAGAAGAGAAAGGGGTTGGGCCCCAAATGTCTGAATGAACTAACTGAAATAGAGAATTACTCACAGAATCAGATAGAGAAAAAGGTAGTTTATAAGCCTTGACTCCTGAACAAGCTGCACATTGTATAGTTTTAGCAGCTAATCTAACATTCAGAATTGAGGACAATAGATGAGAAGTATTGCTAGATGGATGTCCCAGTCTATAGTGCCACAGAGTAGTAGATGGCAGAGAAGTAGATGTACTGCTGCAAGTGAGAGCTTTCTTGGACAGTTGAGAGGGAGGAAAAGAACTTGCAAGCAAGGCATAGAGTCCCTTGTCACATGGGGCCTTGAATTGCACTTTCTTGGTAGGATTGTCCATAATAGTGACCTCCTTAGAAGTAAACAAAATGGAGCAATCATTATCTTTTGTTAGTTGATGAACAGATAAGAGATTAGATGATATTTGTGGAACATATAGAATATTCTTTAAGATTAAACAAGAAGAAGGAGTGAGAAATGTACCATCACCCATGTGTTAGACAGGAAGAGCCTTCCCATTGCCTATAGTGACTGCCTATGTACCCTGATAGGGTTATGAGATGTACAGCTAAACAAAATCATTGGTGACATGGGTGTTGGCACCGGAGTCTAGGTATCAATAAGGAGCAGAGGGATTGGGGTGGGAAACAGGACCTAATTGAGCATTAAGAGCTTGTTTGTTAGGGTTTCGGGGTGGATGGTAGTTGGTATTATCATTTCTATGCCAGCATTCCAGAGCATTATGGTTTGGTTTACCACAGATCTGGCAGTAGATTTTCATGGGAGAAGAGGTGGAAAATTGGTTTGGATAGGTAAAGGGTATGGGAGATGACATCTGAAATGACAATAGAGCAGGACCTAAGACTCCCTTACCTTGATTCTTTTGATTCCTACCCCCTCTACCTTCTCTATAGCCATTACCTCTACCCCTACCCTTAGACTGATTTGACTATGGGTTAGCAAAACTATAGAGAGTAGTATGAATATCTAAAGGCAATGCTGGGTTAGAAGCATGTGGTTTAAGTCTCTTTTGATGAATTTCTTCTGTAATAAGAAGAGTGCTCAATTCCTGCATAGTGATGGAAGAAGACCTTGTTCTAATAGTAGTCCTAAATGTTTCATATTCATAGGGTAACCCTCTGAGTGTATTGAGAACCATATCTTCTTCAGAAATAATCTCTGAGGCTGCTGCAAGACTATCAAACAGAGATTTCAGCTTATCTAGGTATACCTGCATAGTATGTGTTCCTTTTGTGATGGTTTGAAGTTCCTCTTTGAGCTGATGAATATGAGACCTACTCAAAGAGCTGAACCTGTTAGCTAAAGCTTTACATATAGTAGCAGCAGTAAGCATTTGAAGTACTTGAGCCAGTACTGAGGTGTCATGGATACAAAAAGGAAAGACTTCAACTGTTGATCTAGAATTAACTAGGCAGAGTATGATGAATTTAAAACTTTTGTGCCTGTGTCATTAATAATTTGCTGGTCTGGTAGTGGATTCAGGCCAGTTACATGCTCATAGAGCTGATGTCCTTGAAGAGCAACCTCCAATTGAACTTCCCACAACATATAATTTGTGTTGTCAAGCTTAATGGGCAAGAGACTGAAGATTTTGTTTGAATTGTTGCAGATTCTCAGTAAGAGTGGAATTGGCAACAAACTGAGAAGTCGAAGGTGATGAAGTTGATGCCATGGCTGGAGAAGAAGTTGTCGAAGTCATTTAGAGAGACAGAAGCTTCTTCAAACAATTGTAATAAAGATCTGACAAGAATTTGAAGGAGCAGAAAGCTTTTCAAGGTCTTCTAATGGAGGTTGAATGGTGAATTGAAAAACCCTAGGGTTTCGTAATGAAAAGAAGAGAGTTTGGGGGCTAGCGAAGCTTTGAATTGCTGAAGTAATGCAATCGCAACTATCGCAGGAGAGAAAGAAGCTGTAAGAAAGCTGCTTTCGAAAAAAAAATGAAGCTTCAATAAAGCTTTAATGGCGGAAGGATCTTCAAGCTCTTAATACCATGAGAGAAATGAGAGAAGAGAGAGAAAACATAAATGATTTCATTGATTGAATTGTAATTGTACAGCAGAGATCAAGTATATATAGATCTATTTATCAAGTCAGTTAGTTATCTGACTTGAGTATCAATCTGCACATGTGCATCTTAACAACTGTGCCAGCTAAGCAATAGCTGGAGATTCTACAGCTAATCTAGTTATTTAATATTACATAGCAGATACATTGTAACTGAATTTAATAGTCTAAGAACATATCTTATCATGATTATTATCTCATTACGTTATTTTGTTTTTCTTAAAAAATATATTATTTCGCAGATAGAGAGAAATAGATTACTTCACTTGGGTCTTGGGTTAGAGGACACCCTATGTTGCTGGATCTTTTAGTACATTGAAATAATGGAGAGTCTATCTCGCATTAGACTTATCCAACATTTACTTTTCGCGCATTTGGACTTTTCATTTTGGACAATGTCATCTTTGAGGATGTTTTAAGTTTCTTTGGAGGCGTGGATCATTTATCTATGTCTTTGGAAATTAGATGCTTGGAATTTGTCTTTCTTGCGTGTGGATGTAGAATAGTTGTACTTCGTGCCTTGCGAATTTAGGAAGAAGTGTCCCTTCTTAGGTTCGCGACAATCACATTTTTTTATGTTCACTTTTGATGAATTTTGAGTGCGTGACATATACCTTAACAATATGGTAAAATTTCATAAATAAAATGTCAAATTTTTCGTATATATCTGATAAAATTGTAGATTCACAACTCTGACAAGTCCAGCAAGTCATCAAAGAAGCACGTGAGACAGAAGAACCATAAAATTTCCACCTCCATGGGCTTTAGAAATTCCCATGCATTTTCTGTGCTCAATATGAAACTTCATTCTAGGAGTACATGGTTGTCCAACATTGTTTTCTTGTTCCAAGACAAACTTTTCTCTCTGAAGAATGGGAGACCAAACCGTGACTAACGTTGTAGGCCTTTAATTTGTACTATGGGACTAAATAATCAAAGTACATCAGCTAACGAAGTGCATTTCTTTCTTAAAATTCTAAATTTCTCAAACGTCATATATTTGAATATGTAGTAAGCTGCACGTACACGCAAGCAATTACGATGGACAGCACCCATCATCGAATAACAAAGTTAGAGAGTTTACTGTTTCTCGTCTTTGTTGTGTTCCTTTCCACACGCTGAACGTTGAAGTCTACTTTTCTTTGTTCTTTTATTAATTCCTTTGTTAGTTTAATTTTTCGATTTCTCTTGCTCACACTCTATAAATAGATCATCTCATGTCGTCAACTTCATTCTTGGACTAGCTATATCAGATATAAACAACGAGACACACATTCTTACAGAAAATATATATATATAGAAAATGGGGTATGAGAGTAGTGCAAATCAGCAACTGTTGTCTAAGCTGGCGATAAGTGATCAACATGGAGAAGACTCTCCTTATTTTGATGGATGGAAGGCATATGATAATGATCCTTTCCATCCTACCAAAAACCCTAATGGGGTTATCCAAATGGGGCTTGCAGAAAATCAGGTATATATTCTCTAGTAACACTTGAAGACAAAGTTCTATTCTTTTTTTATTTCATTTTTAGGAGAGAAATGTCAATAAAATACATAAATCAAAAAATACCCCGCGCAACCGAACACCACCATAATTTTACACTCAGGTTTAGTTTTAAAAAATGTTGATTTTATATATATGCATGCAGCTCTCGTTCGACTTAATTGAGGAATGGGTGAAGAAGAATCCAAGAGCATCCATTTGCACAGCTGAAGGAGCTCACATGTTCAAGGACATAGCTAACTTTCAAGATTATCATGGCTTTCCTCAATTTAGAAATGTAAGACGTGGTCATGGAACAATTTTCTTTTTGTAAATTGCTAATGGAATTTCCACTAATAAATTTCCTTATTTGTTCTCTTCTAGGCTGTGGCAAGTTTCATGGGAAAATTGAGAGGTGGTAGGGTTAAGTTTGATCCAGACCGTATATTAATGGCTGGTGGGGCTACAGGGGCCGGCGAGACGGTCATGTTCTGTTTGGCTGATCCCGGTGATGCTTTTCTGGTCCCCACACCTTACTATCCAGCGTATGAACTTGCTTCTTATTCTTCTATGTGCATTAATTAATGGTCAAGGCTTTCTTGGTCCACTATAGAATATATCAAACTTGGTGAATAGTTCATATAGTAAAATACAAAAAGCTTTAGATTTAACGAAATGTAAAAAGTAAGCTATGACAGGCAAATCAACAACTCATTTACTATAAAAATATAGGTTACATCAAACTTGAATTTCACGTAATATTTCGAAGGGAATTTCAATGACTATAACTACTTCCTCGTCCAATGATCAATTCAACTACATTCGTTAATAAATTCTTTTTTTTCCTAATTAACTTTTTTAATAACACAAAGTGGGATTTGGTTGTTGAAGCTGAAAACAGTAATATTTTTCTATTTGTTAAATTAAATAGAGAACTACTATATTAATGTTTCACGAGAATGTTTGAACTATCACTAGAGAAACATACATGACATGACATGATCATTAGTCAACCAATAGATTTGACACGGCAAATTCCGACATTTGCTTGTAATTTTTATCAAATATTGGTCTTTGTGAAGATTTGGTACTAGAATACAATCGAAATTTCATTAAAAAAAAAAATTTAATTTACTAAGATATTTTTTATTGATTGATGCAGATTTAATAGGGATTTGAAATGGAGAACTGGGATGCAGCTACTTCCTGTACATTGCACGAGCTTGAACAATTTTCAAATCACAAAAGAAGCACTCGAAGAGGCATACGAAAATGCCCAGAAAAGCAACATCAAAGTGAAAGGGTTGATTATAACAAATCCTTCAAATCCATTAGGCACCACTTTGGATAAAGAAACACTGAAAAGCCTAGTAAGCTTCATCAATCAAAAGCGCATACACCTTGTTTGTGATGAAGTATATGCAGGCACCATTTTCCGCTCACCAAATAATTTCATATCTGTCTCTGAGATCATTGAAGAAATGGAATGTGATCATGATCTAATTCACATACTTTACAGTTTGTCAAAGGATATGGGGCTTCCTGGCTTTAGGGTAGGCATCGTGTATTCTTACAATGATGTAGTCGTCAACTGTGGCCGGAAAATGTCAAGCTTTGGTTTAGTATCTTCACAAACACAATATTTACTTGGCTCAATGCTGTCGGATGAAGAATTTGTCGAAAATTTTCTTTTCGAAAGCTCAAAGAGGCTTGGAAACAGGCACAAAACCTTCACCAAGGGGCTTGAAGAAGTCGGCATAACATGTTTAAAGAGCAATGCAGGTCTCTTCTGTTGGATGGATTTACGCCAGCTACTCAAAGAAGCAACATTTGATGCTGAAATGGCCCTATGGCGTGTGATAATTAATGATGTAAAGCTCAATGTCTCACCAGGATCTTCTTTTAATGGCATGGAGCCTGGTTGGTTCAGGGTTTGCTTTGCAAATATGGATGATGAGACAGTAGAGATTGCACTTCAAAGGATTAGGATGTTTGTGGATAAAGCCAAAGAGGGAGAGGTGCCGGTGAAGAAAAAGCGATCGCGAAACAATCTTCGGCCGCTTAGAATATATGATGATGAAACTGTCTTGTTGCCCCATCTCATGTCGTCTCCTCATTCTCCAATGCCTCACTCACCGCTTGTTCGAGCTAGAACTTGAACAAATTGTAGTAAAAGGCTTGCTCTATACCTTACATCACATTTCTTACAAACACTCACTTATAGCTTACAAGTTTTTATATTTCCAAAAATTTGCACCGCAGCTCCAAAAATTTACTTCTTGCAAGTTAATTTAATTTTTGGTTTTGCATCTTGGTCAATCATTACTATGTTGCCATTTTTAATAGACTTTGTTCAAGACCATCACTTCCTTTTACTTTAATAATAACTATTGTATATGTAAAGGGCAAATTGGACAAATTGTCCCTATTGTTTACAAGTTTTGGACAAATAGTCCCTATTATTTTAGAAGTCACGCGGTTAGTCCTCATTGTTTGTAAAAGTCCCACTAATAGTCCCCATTGTTTCAAAAATCACTCAATTATGACTAATGGAGGGACTTTTGCAAACAATAGGGATTAACTGAATGACTTGTGAAATAATTAAGACTATTGGTAAAACTTTTATAAACAATGGGCATTAACTGCGTGACTTTTAAAACAATGAGATCTATTTATCAAAAATTTGTAAACAATAAAGACTATTTGTGAGATTTGCCCTATATGTAAATATTAATCATAATCAGATTATTTTTTCCATTCAATTCTCTTTAATTAATTATATTTATAACTGATTCAAATCTCTTCATTTTCAATGTTTAAATCATTCCTATCAGATTTCTATTTTTCTGCTAAAGTTTTTTTTTTCAATTATATTTTCTACTTACTTTTGTGTAGTGACACCTATAAGACGTCAAAAACTTCAAAAATGGTAACTTGCTTATTTTGCACTCTTTTTAGTCATATATTTTGTATCTTTGGAGCCAACACAATAATTCGAGCAAGACATCTGAAACTAATATATGTGAATTAGCTACTTACTTTGCATTGGTGAATGAACATTTGCAATTTTTTGCAAATAATTAATTTTCTGAATTTCAAATTTACATTGATCTATGCGAGGATCGAATCAAATATTGATAATGCAATCCATAAAAGACTTATTGATTTTTTCCATCTTTTTTCCTTCTACCTCTAATATTGGGAAAATAATTAATTTTTTGAACTACAAGTTAAAATTGATTTATGCGAGGATCGAACAACTGGTGAGTGGGGAATTGGAGGATGAGGAGACATCATATGGGGCAACAACACACTTTCATCATATATTCTTGATGAAGAGCTAAGCGGCCGAAGATTCTTTCGCCATCTCTTCTTCTTCACCGGTGCCTCTTCGTCCCTGGCCTTACCCACAAATATCCTAATCCTTTCAAGTGCAATCTCTACTGTTTCATCATCCATATTTGCAAAGCAAACCCTGAACCAACCAGGCTCCATGCCATTAAAAGAAGATCCTGGTGAGACATTGAGCTTTACATCATTAATTATCACACGCCATAGGGCCATTTCAGCATCAAATGTTGGTCCTTTGAGTAGCTGGCGCAAATCCATCCAACAGAAGAGACCTGCATTGCTCTTTAAACATGTTATGCCGACTTCTTCAAGCCCCTTGGTGAAGGTTTTGTGCCTGTTTCCAAGCCTCTTTGAGCTTTCCAAAAGAAAATTTTCGACAAATTCTTCATCCGACAGCATTGAGGCAAGTAAATATTGTGTTTGTGAAGATACTAAACCAAAGCTTGACATTTTTCGGCCACAGTTGACAACAACATCATTGTAAGAATACACGATGCCTACCCTAAAGCCAGGAAGCCCCATATCCTTTGACAAACTGTAGAGTATGTGAATTAGATCATGATCACATTCCATTTCTTCAATGATCTCAGAGACAGATATGAAATTTGGTGAGCTGAAAATGGTGCCTGCATATACTTCATCACAAACAAGGTGTATGCGCTTTTGATTGATGAAGCTTACTAGACTTTTCAGTGTTTCTTTATCCAAAGTGGTGCCTAATGGATTTGAAGGATTTGTTATAATCAACCCTTTTACTTTGATGTTGCTTTTCTGGGCATTTTCATATGCCTCTTCGAGTGCTTCTTTGGTTATTTGAAAATTGTTCGAGCTCGTGCAGTGTACTGGAAGTAGCTCCACCCCAGTTCTCCATTTCAAATCCCTATTAAATCTGCCTCAATCAATGACAAAAGTCTCAAGTAAATTTGTTTTAATCAATTTTCAATTACTATTCTAGTACTAAATCTACACAAACACCAATCGTTGATAGAATTTACAGGTAATAACAGTAAACTTTGCTCAAATATACAAATTATATCGTGCATGATACTTACATTCACCACGCATGGTCGTGCTGAGATCCATGAAAACTAAGCCTGATACATTAATCTATAGTGGACAAATTAAGAAAGCCTTGACCATCACAATACAACGCAAGACTTTCTAATTAAGTAGTCGAAAAAGTTAAGTTATGCACATAGAATGGCTTGTTCCTTTTCTCTTTCCTTCGATTTTTGGCCTTCAACCTTCTTTACAGACAATAAAAACCAAAGAAATAGAAAGTAGAAGAGTAAGAAGTAAGTTCATACGCTGGATAATAAGGACAGGTGATCAGAAAGGCATCACCGGGATCAGCCAAACAGAACATGACCGTCTCGCTGGCCCCTGTAGCTCCACCAGCAATTACTATGCGGTCTGGATCAAACTTAACCCTACCACCTCTCACTTTTCCCATGAAACTTGCCACAGCCTAGAAGAGAACAAATAAAGAAATTTATTAGTGGAAATGCCATAATTAGCAATTCACAAAAAGAAAAATGTTCCATGACCACGTCGTCTTACATTTCTAAATTGAGGCAAGCCATGATAATCTTGAAAGTTAGCTATGTCCTTGAACATGTGAGCTCCTTCAGCTGTGCAAATGGATGCTCTTGGATTCTTCTTCACCCATTCCTCAATTAAGCCGAAGGAGAGCTGCATGCATATAAAATTAGCATTTTTTAAAACTAATTATACTTGAGTGTAAAATTACAGTGTCTAACAAGTTGTGGTGTGCGGTTGTGTGGGATGTTTCCCGGTACATTCATGTCTTATTGACATTTCTCTCCTAAAAATTGAAACCAGAAAAAAAAAAAAAAAAAAATACCTGATTTTCTGCAAGCCCCATTTGGATAACCCCATTAGGATTATTAGTAGGATGGAAAGGATCATTATCATATGCTTTCCATCCATCAAAATAAGGAGAGTTTTCTCCATGTTGATCGCTGATAGCCAGCTTAGATAATAGCTGCTGGTTTGCACTCTCGTACCCCATTTGCTCTATATATTTTCTCTGAGTGCTTGTGCACTATTTTCTCTAGCTCTAAGAATGTTATATGTATGATATTGTTCGTCC
Source organism: Ehretia macrophylla (assembly GCA_037974665.1). NCBI lineage: Eukaryota > Viridiplantae > Streptophyta > Magnoliopsida > Boraginales > Ehretiaceae > Ehretia > Ehretia macrophylla. The sequence continues at coordinate 51,708,054 of CM075776.1, forward strand.
AAGAATGAAGTTGACGCCATAAGATGAGCTATTTATAGAGTGTGATCAGTGAGAGAAATATTATTGTAAACTAACCGAAAAGAATTAATAAAGAAGAAAGAAAAGTCAACTTCAACGTTCAACGTGTGGAAAGGAACACAACAAAGACGAGAATTTGACAATAAAATCTCTAACAAGTTATTTATTGTTGGGTGCAGTCCGTCGTAATTGCTTGCGTCAACGTGTAACTTACTATTCAAACATAAAGCAGCGGATTTGAGATTTTTATTCGATAGAAATTAAAATTACATAAAAAATATTATTAAAATATACACATTTTTTAAATAAAAAAAAAATTTGAGATGAGCAAGGACTACAGCTCGCTCAACAAGAAGTAGCTCAGCCCTTGAAACATGCATATTCCACGTTTGAGAAAGAATTGAACAAAGAAATGCACGTCGTTAGCTGGTATATACTTAAATAGGGTAAATATTACTCTACCCCTATGAAATCCATATATATCAACCCGCCCCCTATGTTAGAAAAACTATCAAAAATCTCGATATGATTTTTTAAACATAACACACCGCACCTCTCCGTCTGTTTTAAGCTAACGCCGTTAAAAAATTTGTTAAAATGACATTTTTACCCTTATATTATATTTTTTTTTTCTTTTCCTTATTCTCTCTCCTCCCATTCTTTTCACCAAAAAAATTTTTTTTTTAAAAATCATCTTCTTCCTCACCTCCCCACCCCTCACCCCCCATTCCTTGTCAGCCACCCAACCTTCTACCCCACCTCCCGTTAGCTCTCCTCCCAGCCCGCCCCGTCAGCCCCCTACCCTATCCCCCATCAGCCCCCCACCCCATCCCCTGTCGTTACCCCCCACCCCTATCGTCCCTCCCCCCTCCCTCCTCCCCCCTCCCTCTACCACAACCCCCTCTTCCCCTTACCACAGTCCCGTCTTGCCCTTTTCCCCCCCAGCATCCCCCTTCCCCCAGCCCCGTCTTCCCCCTTCACCCCCCTTTACCCCAACCCCCCAGCCCCGTCTTCCCCCTTCGCCCCCTTTTACCACAACCCCCCACCCCCAACTTCCCATCCTCCCCATCATTCTTTTCGTTTTTCCTTTTTGCTATTCTTTTTTTTTGTATATATATATATATATTCTTGGGTGGGATAGGGGAGGGGTGGTAGGTGGGGAAGATGGTTTTTATGCTTCTTTTTTTTTTCTTTTGTTTGGGTACGAATAGGTGCAAGGGTTTTTTGGTCAATTACCTAGCTCATGTAAAGGCAAAAAACACTCTTAGCTGTGAAACTAGCGTATAGGATACATTTTGGACAGAAAAACAAACAGACAGCAGACGGAGGGGTATGGCATGTCATGTTTAAGAAATATATATAACATTTTCAACCAAATAAAAAAACATATATATAACATTTTCACTAATCAAGTTACCCCTTAAATGCTTGTGTCCTAGAGTTAGTGTCAAAGATGAATTCACCATGGTTACGACGACATATTGTCACTTTTACTTTAACATTGAATGATATTGAGTTGTTAAGGTTACAATAAGTTTGATCAGGGGATTATAAGAGGAGTTAGTCTTCTTTGAAGCTACTTTTCACTCAAAAAGATATAGATCTCACGCACTTTTTTATTACACAGTCTCACATGAAGTTATTTCATAGAAGAAATTTCCCTATAAGAGAGACCATCCGAAAACAAAAGTTATGTCTTAAAAGTAGAGCAATTTCACTAGCCAAGCTACCCCTTGAATGCTTGCATCCTAGTGTTAAGTGTTTGTTTTAAAAGTAGAGCATTTTCACTAACCAAGCTACCCCTTGGACTCTTGCGTCCTAGTTTTGGTGTTTAGGGCGAATAGATTCACACTTGGGATTATGGGGGCTATGATAAATCCAAATAAAAGGTTCTTGTTAATCATAAGGTAGACAATCTAAAAAGAAAAGCTATGTCTTAAAATATAGCATTTTCACTAGCCAAGCTACCCCTTGAATGTTTCTATTCTAGTGTAGGGTATCCTCAATGGTGGCTCTAAAAGATAAAAATTGAGATTTTTAGAGATTCTATGGATAAAAAACAACATCAATGGAATTTGTAAATGTCAAATCCACATTTTTCTCTCAAATTTGACATCATTCACAGTTTTTTAAGCAAAAATAGAGTCCGGTCTTCATTTTCTTCAACAAATTTATTAAAAAAATGGAGACTGAACTCTATTTTTACTTAAAAAGCCGTGTATAATGTAAAAATTGATGAACCCCATGTATATTTGGGCTTTACAAATCCCCATTGGTATTTTTTTTTTTTTTTTGAGTCTCTAAAAACCTCAATCATTGCCTTTTAAAGACCCAAATTGGGAGTTAAAGACTCAAATTGTCTTTTAGAGCCTCGGTTAAGGATAGACTTAGAGTCACTTGAGTTGTGCAGGTTGTAACCCCGAATTTACCCAATAAAATACCTTAACATATCACTTAAATATTTTAATTTTTTTTGTTTGAAAAATCATTTAACTCTCCTAAAATCATTGATTTTGCTCTCCAAAATTACTAAGTCTCACTAATAAAATATCTTAAACCTATCTTGGTTAGTGTTAAGTACTATTATCAAGATTATCCTGATCTTGTTAATGAAATTTCTTTGAGGAATTTTGAGAAGCAATCAATAATTTCATATCCAAATTGAGAAATACTTGGCAAAGGGGTGCTTGTAAGGAACCGACAATTGCTTCTTATGGATTTATTTGTGCCTTGAAGACGGTCTTAACCAAAATTACATTGATGATAGATATGCTTGACTAGATAATAGCAATGTGAACCAACCCCATAAGCATAGCCAAGAATCATAGTTCATATGGGACGGCCAATGGGAATATCCACCGGCCTCCAATTATGAGCATATGGACAATGCGATTCACGAACCATTTCCTAAAGCTTGACTATTTAATTGTTAGGTTAAGCATTTAGGGCATATACCTAAATCTCTACAATTGCCATGTATAGTAATGTCTCGTGTTTGATTGAAGCCTGCTGATCTTAATCTCACAAATACACCCAGCAGTAAGTTGTCATGATTTGTTTCAGGTATACATACCTATTCGTCCACATCTAATCTGTTACAACTTCTCATGATTGTTTGATCCTTGGTATTATGGACATTTCAACCAGGCATTAGTAGGAATAGCAATGGAGACAGGGATTGTGAATACCCGCCCCACCCCCGCCCTAAATGGGGCTGGAATTAAGGCGAGAAATGGAAAATGAGGCGGGAGATGGGGATCAACTTTTAATCCCCGCGCCGGGAAGGGGCAGGGTGCGAGGATAAGCATTTCTCACCCCGCATACCCCATCCCGCATATATAAATAGTTATTTTTATTATTTTAGTATTATATATGTATTAAAATTATACATATAAAAGTATAAAAAATAACATTAAACAAAGTATTATAAAATGGAGAAGAAAAATTAGATTATTTAAAAGGATTTTATAATTATTCTTAAAACCATTGTATGCCATAACTTGATATTTGCTATTATTTGACATAAATACCTCAATTTTACTATTGTTCATAGTGAATTAAAAGATTTGTTAGTTATTTCAGTTGCACTTCAAAAAGTTTCAAATAACATAACTAAAGATAAATTTTAAAAAATTGCAAATAGTTTATGAGTGACAAGTGATAAAAAAAAAAATTATAAAACTCAATGCAATCTCACTAGCATAAAGAAATGTTCTTTTTCAATTAGAGTTCTCATACACAATGGTTAAGTCAAACTTTATTTTAAATATTTGAAACTCAATTACTATAATATTATTTTTACTAATTAATTGCAAGAATAATTAATATTAGACTTTATTTAAGATCTATATTTATATTTATCATTAGTATAACTTTAATTTATATTTTGAAGTTGCATGATTCAAATTAATTATAATTCTTAAGGTTTAAAAAGAATAATAAAAACCTTTACGGGTAATCCACATTCCTCACGGGGATTCAGGGGCGGGGACAGGGGTATAGAATGTGGGGACAGGGCGAGGGATAGGGTAGCTTTTTGAGTGGCGGGGCGGGGCGTGGGGATAGTTCCCCTCGCCTTTACCCCGCCCCATTGCCATTCCTAGGCATCAGGACTAAACTAAATTATATCTTATTTTATTAGATGAAGTTGGTTAATAAATAACATATGACGATGAAATTGAAAAAATTTAACGGTAAGAGTTTTTTTTTTTAAAGATAATAGATAATATAATAAACTACTCTCTAAAAGTTTAAACTTAATTTTAGATGAGTTAATCACTTAACATGGTATTAAAGTTTAGGTACGTTCCAAAAAGTTTTGGATTCAAAATTTATTGCCATCTATTTAAAAATATTAAAATTGTTCAAGTATAAGGATAAAAAATTAACTCTATCTACACTTACAGAGAGTTTGGAGATAATAAATAATATAATAAATCTATTTCTAACACGTTACGCTTAAATTTTTAGTTGCTGTAGTCACTTAACTGTATTAGAGCTCGAAAGAGGACCACTACAAGGGCAAGGATAATGGCCGGTGATCATTACTAAACCTATTGTGTCATATGGTTTTGACATTTTGAAACATGCATGAATAACTTTGAATTGCTAACCATTTATCATACTATAATATGAATGCCTATAATTTTATGTTTTTATTATATACATGAGAAATTTGTTGTTTAATATATATAAATTTTTATCACACAAATAATATATTGGTGAAAGAAAGACATAATATCACTCGATTATAAAAGACTTCACTGATTATTGATTGATTTTATAATAAATCTCCTATTTCTCAATACTATTTAAGGTTTTAGATTTGGAAGTACATTTCTTATGAATCTGAGGACACAACACAAACGAAGGAGCATAGCTCAACCAATTGTGAGAACGAAGTATCAAACTGGGATATGTGCCAAGGATCTATGCACAATTGCAACGGTGATGCATGCAAACCAGAGCTTGCAAGCCCAAGAACAGTGGAGCAGAAGGTGCTCCACCATTTCATTCTCCTCGTTACATAGGTGACATGTAAGGAAGTGTGAACAACGTCTGCAATACATATTGTAGGAATATTATTTTTTCGAGTAAAATATCTTTGGGTCTTTCAACTTATGCATAAATCACCCTTTAGTCCCCCAACTAAAAATAACTTCCCTTTAGATCTATCTGTCAGTTACTTTTGACGGAAAAAGTAAAAAAATATATGTTTTGCCTATTTTGCCCTTGGACCATAATTCTCTCTCCTATATGATATTAATTTCAGCTGACTTCTCTCTTATTTTGACCATTGATAGCAATAATAAAATCTTGCATACAACGTTAAACACCATTTTGGCAGCAACAATGAGCAACAAAATTACCAACATCTTGAAAAATCACCAAAATATATTTGTCCAAACCCTAAACAAAATATACAATTTCTACAAACAAAAAATTGAAGTTCGACTTTTGCTTAATAATTTTTCAAAATTCTAATTCTTTAGCTCACTCAAAGATTTCTTTAGGGATCTAACATCTAGATTCAAGTAAAACCCAATTTTTTTATTAAAAAACAAAAAAAAATTAAATTTATAACCGGGAGCTAAATTAACTATTATTTTCATTTTTAATCCAATATGTAAAATAAAAAAATAAAAATTATAATTGAAGCTGAATTAACTAAAATTTTTAATTTTTAATTTTTTAGTTAATGCAAATTTTAGTTAATTCAACTTCGATTATAAATTCTATTTCTTTTTTATTTTTTGTGTCTTTTATTTTGTGTAAAGAATGCAAAAGTTAATTAATTTATCTCCTGGTTATAAATTTTTTATTTTACTTTTTGTTTATTTTGGGTTAAAAATACAAATTTTAGTTAATTTAGCTTCAATTATAATTTCAGTGTTATTTTTGTGTTCAAGTTTGAGTTAAAGTGCAAATATTAGTTAATTTAGCTCCCAATTATAATTTTTTTTATTTTACTTTTGGTTTTTGGTTATGGAAAAATGAGAGTCTTGATTATTTAGCTCTTAATTATAATTTTCTTATTTTTAAATTTATTTTTTTTTTTAATTTTTTCCGTTAAAAGCAACTGACAAATAAACCTAAAGGGAAGTTCTTTTTAATTGGGGGACCAGAAGGTGATTTACACATAAGTTGAGGAACCCAAAAGTATTTTACTACATTTTTTTCACGAAGGTTAATCTGTTCTCATGGGCCAATCCACATTAGGGACAGTGGCCCCCCTATGATCCCGAAAATATTTTTTAATATAAAGTTTTTTTAAAATTAAAATATTAATTAGTCCCTACTAAAAAATATATATATATATATATATATATATATATATATATATATATATATATATAAACATTGACTATATATTATAGACCCCTCAAAAAAGACATTTTGAAACTATTCTTGTCTGTTCTCTAAAGTATAAGTTTCAAACTTTGCAGCAAATAATGTCCAAAATTGATCGTAGCTTTCTTATGCACACGCGATCACAAGTGTGTTTTTATATAGTAAGAAATTTCTTGGTCTAAAGGTTGTGATCTGCAGCAGAGGTTTGACGTTATAAAGATACTACGAAAAAATGGTATGACTTTTAGGTAAAAGAGAACCTTTTTTTTAGTAACTTGTCTCCACTTACTTGAAGCTTACTCTTTTTCCAAATGTACATCCACTCTCATGATAATTTAACATTGACTTTAGTATGTCATTCACATTACATTACAATTAAATATAATTGTTGTAGAAAGTTTTAGTTCAGACAACAATTAAATACTGTTGCAATAAGACACCTATTATACTATTTTTTTTAACTTTTTAATTAGAGTTGGAAAGGACTAAAATGTTGTAGCTAGCACAACAAAGGATGCTATATCAATGTTCTCAAATATCTTGAATTAATTTCTTGACTCAAAGTGGTTCTTGCAGGACTATTTTCATCATAAACTACACCTGATCTCTATTTCTCTATCTCATAAATGGAAAGCATAGTTTGTTGCCTTGAAAAAGGAAGGTTAGTTCTGTGAAAAAGAAAAACAGAAAATGCAAATTAGGTTTTGGGTAAAGCTCAAACTTTTATAATAATTGTAGAAGTAAATCTTTAAAATAAGTAGAAACCATGACCTTTCTTGAATGAAAAATCAGTCACATTTTAGTAATCTAAACTGGCAATTGATATATTGAAATGAGTTGAAAATGAAATGATATTGTCAGCTCTATTTTAATTCTCATATTTGGTATAAAATAATTAACATGAAAACCTCATTCCCTAAGTAATCCTATTTCTCCCAATTCTTGATTACTTATTCCAAATAAAACACATGAAATTAACTCATTGCCATGTTCATGGACATTAACTCATTTTTCAAATAACCAAAATACCCTTTCAAAATATACAATATTACAAAACTAGCACTTTATAGTAAAAGTTACTATTAATAATATTAATAATGATAATTAACAATAATAATTATGAATAATATTAATATATTATCATAATAATAATAATAATCTTATTAATTAATAAATACAATGTATAAATGTTACAAAACTCATATGTCAAATAACCAAAATGTCCTTTCAAAACATAACATATTACAAATCCATCTCTTTATAGACATTTTATTGTCTTAGGAATAAAAATAAGCATAATAGTAATAGTAATTATAATATTAATATTTATTATTAAATATTACAATAATAATAAAGTAATAGTGACAATAATATTCATTTAATATAATAGTAATAAATAATAATAATAATAATAATCTTAAAAAGAAATAAACATATTATATGTCAGAAACAAATGGCAATTACGTTATTTTATATAAATCATTCTCAATACTACTCTAATATATGACTACAAAAAATAAGTGCGGATCAATACATTCATTTTGATATTCATTCTTGGAGCATACCAAGCATAACATACTTTTTTCCAAGTTCATTTTATTCCTAATTAAATTTTATTGCCTAAATCATGTTTTTTTTATCCAAATTCATTCTAGAATACTAATCATCACCATATCTTATTGGTATTATTGCACAAAAACACTAACACAAATTAGGCAAATGATGTCATGGTGGATCGCCAACTGGCCATAAACGCCAAGTGAGAAAAAAAAAAAAAAAAAAAAAAAAAAAAAAAAAAAAGAGGTAATAGTTTTAGGAGTGATACATAACATTGGTGTATTGTTATTCAATAACAAATCAGAATTAGGAAAAAAAATTAGTTCTAATAGTAAATTGATTGTAATAATTACTTATGTTATGTTACAAGTTTAGGTTTGATTTAAGGAGTTACTATAGAATGGTTTTAAGTTTTTTTATTATACTAGATTTCTAAATAGTCTAGCTCTCTATTTTTGGTCATCAAGTTATGAAACATATTTATAGGCTCTCCTTTTGTATTTCAAAATAACCAACTAATATTTCAATACATAAACATTGTATATTTCTCTCTTCTAGATCTATCATTGGTGGTGGCTCCTATCAATTTCAATATATACACTCAAATACAAAACCATTCATGGTATTAGAGAATTAAGAATTCACGTCCAAATTTCTCCAACCTTTCCCTGCCCAAAGGCAAGAGTAACCTTAGTTTCTCCCCCTCCTGCCAACATGACTTCTCTTCTTCCTTTATTTTCTTCTCGTATGTTCTCTCATCCGTAATGGGTACCAAATCTATCTTCTTTCTTCCTACTTAAATTTTCCCTACCCTTCCCTCCACAAAATAAACTCTAGTTGCATCTCGTCCTCTACATATGGCTAATCTACTCTCTCATTCTCTCCTCTTATATTCTTCCCAAGCCACGGGTACTCAATTTGTCCTTTCTATCCCTCTTACAATATCAAGGTCTATGTCACATCAATATAGATGATCATATAACTATCTTTCCTTGGCTATGTTGACGTGTCCATCCCTCTTCCCAAACCTCCTACAGTCATTCTTCTCCTTCGTCTCTTTCTTTTGGTGACTATATATATATATATATATATATGTATGTATATGTATGTATGTATATATGTATATGTATGTATGTATATTGTAGATTTGAATACACTGAATACTAAATAAATCTCTCGATAAAGAAAAAGAGAGGCTTCTTCCCATACATACTATAAAGAGTTATGGTTGGTTATTGACCAACAGAAGACGTGGGATTTTTTGGACATAAAGAAAAAAGTGACCACTAATACCACCCAATACGTATTATATATGCATGTATGTATATGACAGACGCACCCAAGTCCACTTCCCCAGGGCACACGCTTTCTACTCTGGGCGCCCTCCAACTATGCTAGGGCGCCCACAATCTGCCCAAGTCACACACCCTAGCACTCTCCTTTTGTGTTGAGGCTTCCATATTCTAGCCCTGGTCCATTCGAGCCCTAACAGGTTGCTTTCCATCTCACCATTCTATCAGCTACAACATAAGCTCATAGTTCGGGATTCGATTTAGCTTGTAAGGGCACGATAATGGATATGGATTTAAAAATAAATTAATTTCTATAGTAAATTGATTTTAATAATTACTTATGTTACGTTATAAGTTTAGGCTTGATTTAAGGAGTTACCATAGACTAATTTTAAGATTTAATTATTATACTAAATTGCTTATTAGACTAGTTCTCTATTCTACGTCATCAAGTTATATATGAAGTCTATAAAGATATAGACATTATCATAGTGTTTAGAAACACTTGAGGTGTGGAATTTATTTGATTTAGAAATGAATTCTGTGATAATTTGTATTTACAAATGAATTCCCTTGTTTGGAATTATAAAACAGTATTAAATCAATTTTATTATTTGCAAATACAAATTGTGTTAGTTTGAAATACATGTGGAATTGAAATTAATACTTCTATTTTACTTAAATACCCTTTTTTATTATTTTAAAATTAGGCTTGTCATAGGTTATCATCTCATCTCATTATTGATTATTGTTATTAGCATAAAATTGTCCAAATAAAGCAAAAAAAATAACAAAGAAATTTTTTTAATAAAGTTAAACAATACAAAATAATCATAACTTCAACCATCAGTTCAAGATTACAAAATAAATCTATATTTCATATGACAAAATAACCTTAAATTCAACCATACGTTTAATATGAAAAAATAATCTTAAGATAAAGGGTGAGAGAGACGTTATTTTTTTGTTGTTGTCGAAAGAGAAACAGGGAGAGAGGAAGTGACTTTTTTTTTATCTTTGTAATTTAGCTAAAGTTCATCTCTTAAAGTTAGGGGCAATTTTGTCCTCCGAAGATGAGCAACATATTAGAAAAACATGAATTTATAAATTTTACCTTTTGAGCATAAATTTGGGACTAATTTTTTAAAGAGTGCTTTCAAACACCAAAAATTGAATTTGCAAATAAATTCCACAAAATTTTATACAATGCATTTGTTCTAAATAGTTTCTTTTTTCTAGAACCGTTGTTAGTTCTGACTCTTATATATATATATATATATATATATATTAACGCACTTTATACTCCACTTATTCTTGAACTTATAAGAATTCTATGCCCAATAAAACACGGGTAAGTATCTATAGTGGACGAAACATACTTGATTAACTGTGATGTTCATGGTAGTCAAACTTTGAATTTTTTTACCCGTGTAAAAAGGTACGTTTGTGTATGTAATAACCTCAAGACGCATTAAGAACAGCTAATTAATTAATAGTCAACCTTCTCGAGTGATGATAACACGCCTCCTCAAGACTCTTAAGGTCAAAGGAGCAAGTGAATTCTCTTAATTAAAAACATTGATTTCTGGTGCAAGACATTTGCTACATTTGCTACTTTTGCTACTTTTGCTTTATTTTCTTGTTGATGTCTTGGTTATCCTTTGTACTTTAATGTTTCATTTTTAGTATAGGGTTTTGATCTTTTCTCCTTTTTTATTTGTAATGGTCATCTGACTCATTTTTGTATCTTTAATTTTTATTAAAAATAATAACTTTTGCTCACTAATTTAGGTTTTTTTTTTTTTTTAAAGAAGGTTAAAGGAGTGAAAACGAAGAATGCTAATACAAATTAACATTCCTCGTTATGTTGGTTTATGTAATTCAATAATCCATATCATCCTTATATGTATCCAGAAATTACTAGAGAACATTTCATTAACACTATGTTTGGATTTGCGGTGGAAACGAAAGGAATGGAGGGTAGAGAAAAGAATCATAAAGGAAAAGAAAAGAAAAAGGTTTCTCTCGTTTGGATAACAAAAAAAAAAAAAAGGATACTTTTTAATGTAAATTAAGTAATTAAACCTCGCTGGAGCAATAATTTGATATGAGATATATAGGGTTTTTTGTTTCCCCTAAGTTGGGAAAAAAATAGAAGGAAAGGAAGTGATAGTTTATGAAAATACAAAACCTCCCTTATCAAATCCATCCAAATAAGAAGAGGGATATCCTTATTCCTCCCTTTTTGTCTATTAAATTATCACCCTTACTAAAATTAGTTTAAACTTAGGGATTTATTATATAATTTATAGTCTTTAACATGCTCCCTCATGCGTAGGTAAGATTCATTTTGCACTTTGTACATGGACAATTTTTTTTTCTTAAATGGGTAGTAATGAGACTTGAACTCAAGACTGTAAGTTGTGCTCGATACCATATTAGTTAAATTATTAACTTATCTAAAAGTTTAAACTATTATATAAGAATTTATTATATTTACTTGTTGTCTTCAATAAACCTCCTCACAAGCAAGCGAGATTTATTTTAAATATTCCGCATGAACAATTTCATAAATGAATAACGGTGAAATTTGAATCTAAAATCATTTAAATGATTAGGTAGAATTTTAATATGGTATTAAAACTTAGGTTATGAAAGGTATTTTACCTGATCATTTAAAGGCAAAGACAAATGATAAAATGATATTTTCCAAGTTTTAGATTCCATGTTGATCAGTGTGAGGGAGGGGGTGGGGGCTGAGACTAGCACAGAATTTTGTCTTGAGAGTTGAGACATCCATGCATGCATATATTTTCAAACATAGCTGCATTAATTACTAATTGCTCGACATAGAATTTTATAGTGAAGCAAACGAAGGCTGCTGAAACACTACCATATACATAGGTCCAAATTGGCGATGAGGATTTTATCGTCGCCTTGACCTTTTTGGAGATGAATTAGCGATAGATTTTGGTCGTCACTTTTGACAATTTTTCTTATATTGTAATACTTAGTTTTTGGCGTCCAATTCAGTGGCTTCAACCTAATTCTAGGCTCCGTTTGTTTGCCGTAAAATAACTTGCTTGTGAAAAATATTTTTCTCTGAAAATATTTTTTTAGAAATTAAAATATTTTTCTGAGCTCCGTTTGTTTTCTGTAAAATAACTTGTGGAGGGAAAATAGAATACTAGAAAATATTTTCTAATGTTTGAATGTACAGTGAAAAATATTTTCCGACATTGAATTTTACAATATATATATATATACACATAATATATATGTTAACCGTGAGAGTGGAGGGTGGAGGTGGGGGGTAGGGGTGGGTGAGTTCTGCAAAATGTTTTCTTTTCTCAAATGACATGAAAATATTTTCTCAAATTTTGTACTAGCTGTAATATTTGACCGGAAAGTATTTTTCAGTTGACCAATTTTTTAGTGTTACCAAACATCAAAAAATTGAGCAAAAGTAGCCACCATTTTTTACTGAAAAATATTTTCCAATAAAATAATTTTTCGTTGTTACCAAATATTAAAAAATTAAAAAAAATATTTTTCGGAAAAATATTTTACGATAAACAAACGGAGCCCTAACTTGCAATGCATTTTTGCGGAACGACGTGTCTTCTTATTGCCTTTCTCTTGGAAAAATATTTTACGACAAACAAACGGAGCCCTAACGTGCAATGCATTTTTGCTGAACGACGTGTCTTCTTATTGCCTTTCTCTTGGAAAAATATTATACGACAAACAAACGGAGCCCTAACGTGCAATGCATTTTTGCTGAACGACGTGTCTTCTTATTGCCTTTCTGTTTATAGCCATCCGCAGCCTTAGATCGCTTTAAGCTTTTTTCAGTACTACACTATCGAAACTAGTAATTCATTGAATTGGTACCTCTTCTTATAACATCCATTATCGATCCAGTCCGTTTCAACTTTGACAAGGTAAAAAAAGATTAACAAATGAAGAAGACTACGCGTTATTGTAGGTGATTAAATGGTTTCATGCACTGTCGATGGCGGAGCCATTTCACGGTGAGCAGGGCGACAGCCATCACTCATTCCAAATTCTTTTAAAAAAATATGTATTTTTGAAGTATTTTTAATTTGAAAAATTAATTTAGCTCCACTGAGAAAAAATTATTCGCATACGAGTGTTTACTTAATATTTAAGCCCTGCTTAATAAAAAGCTTGGATTTACCCCTGTGTACTAATAGTTGGTCATTTTCCTACATTATGAACTGTCGTATTTAGTGTATAAAAATCCCGTAAATAAGGTTTTAGAAAGTTACATGTATGCAATTTTAGCTTTATTAATATATTGTCAAAGAGATAATTTCTACAATTTGATCCCGAAATCAAGTACTTAACAAGTAAACATTTAACTATTACGCCAATTACGACGTTCATTGACAAAGTACTTTAACTTCGTCCTACATTTGTGTGATTTTAGAGAACTTTAAACATGTACAAGTTCTTTAGGCTTATCGAAACGTGACCGACCTGATGCACAATCTGCCTCTTTTCAAGACTAATCATGTGCATTCGTGCAATCATGTTTCCAGCAACATGCATACATAAATCAGATCAAAGTCAATTATTGATTAAAAAGCATTCAGTGCTTTCCAAGTTAATTTCTCGGTTTGACTTTGATACCCTGAAATGGATTAGAGACTATCTAATGCAATCAAGCTTGAAACGTAATGCATGATTTCAATATTTCCCATCTTTGGTGAGAATTGAAAAGAAATTCGATTCTTGATCCTCACTTGATTTTTGTGTTTGGTAAGTCATAATGAAGAATGGTATATACTAGTGTAATGAAAACATGTATAATCTCTAGGTGTAACCTTACTTTCAATGCTAGAATTGATAATTGAAACAAAACATTCGAGGTTGTAATTATAAATTTCCACCTCCTAATTGATAAATCTTTTGGATCTTATTAACCAAAGAGCAAGGGCGGATCCACATGGTGTTGAGTGTAGACATAGGTCTACACTGAAACATTTATTTAAATTTGAGTTGCACTCTTGCACTAAGAGCAAGTCCAACTTAGTTGGTTAAGGCATCATTTTAAAAGGTTGGCAACATGGGTTTGAGTCCTGGTAGGTGCATGCATTTGTGGCAACAAGGAGGTGGCAGTTTTTTTTTTTTTTCTTTTCCTTTTCACCAGCTACTATATAATAGGGAGGTCGTATGTTACAAAGGGTATTTTTATAAATGTACATAAAAAAAAAAATTATACTTTTAAATTTTTTCCTCGTTATTTTTTTTTTTTGACTAAAACAAAAAAAAAACAAACAAACAAAAGTGAGAGAACAAATCAAATTGATCACTGGTCAGGCACTGGGTGCCTACACTGACCCCCGATACCTAGTTCTGCCCCTGCCAAAGAAATACGACTTTACACTATAATTAGCTCAGCACCAATCAAGAATTCCCGTGAAATTTTAAGAATTCTTGTTAAACATTTGTTCTAAATCTCCACCCTCTTTTTTAGATTCGTCGCTATTGAATCAATCAAACACATTTCTAATATACTGAGTACTGACTAATCTTACCCACATGATACACTTAAAAAATTTTAAACAAGTATCAATTTATCACGGCTCGTGGTTAGAATTTTAAGCTTTCAAGTGGAGATTAGTGTTATAGTTTTAAAAATACTTGTTTTGAGTCGCAAATATATTGATTGAAATTAATAAGCCCAAATTATTAGTTAAACAATAAAACTAACTTAGGAATCATTACACATAGTATGTCGGGATCCCATCAACCTATTTTTTTATTTTACTCTACGTAACTCTTCCACAGACAGGCTTGAACCATGCTATGATGATATTTCCCAACTTGGGGCATCACATTATCATAATATAATATAAACTAAAATTGTTTGAAAGAACTTAGTGTTAATATTTTGAGCGATAATTGAACATTTTATGGGCCTTATAATCAGACAAGGTTATATACTCGTGTTCCTCAAAATAAAGCTATAAAATGCAAATGTAACTCAGGTGACTGCTATCTCTATGTGGGGTCGAGTCAATCAAGCTTTAAAAAATAAAAAGAAAGAAAAAGAAACTGGCATCAATCAAGCAAAAGATTTGAAGCAATCCATTTTAGAGATACATGAAACTAGCAAGATCTAGTTGGTGGGTGTCTGTTTGAATACTTTTAATTGATTTGGCCCAAAGATACGTTGTATGGCGGTGTTGATAGTCTTGGTGGTGATATGGAGATCTTGATTTGTGTTTGTATAAAAATATTAAGTCAAATTTTGGCACAAAAAACAATGCAAATGTTTGGATTGATTTTACATGTCTAAGGACTTCAATGGTTAGTAGTAGAATTGAAGAATCAGATTCCGAAGATCAAACGATGAACACAATGGCGGATCCATTTGCATATAAGTGGAGGGCTACTACTCAACTTTTTTTTTTTTTTTTTGGAAAAATTCCGTGGAGTTTATTTTCTTTTTTCTACATATGAGTTATAAATTGTGTGAAAATAAAAAATACTGAATTCGTCCCTGAATGTGAATAAACACAAGTATAATCTAGAAACATATATGAAATCTCGTTTTTTATTGTCAATTGTTATTATAATATAACTACTCTTATGAAAAGTGAGTATAAATTTATTATAAGTTATTTTTTTAACGACATGAGAATTCAATTGGCAAAATTTGATTATTGAATTATCTAGCGAAGTCCGACCATTAACTGGTACATCCCCATATATAGTGATACGTGCTCTTACACATATACCAAATCAATAAAAGACGAAACTCTATAATAATAAGGAGTGAGAAACTCGCAACCTCACAAAAATCACTTTACTCTCATTATTGCTAAACTATACCCATGGAGGCTCTATTATAGGTTTATTCTAATTCTACTCGTATAATTCACTAGTATCAATGCGTAATAAGTTGCATTAGGTTGTCCGATTCCGGCAAAAAAAAAATGGTTGTCTGATTCTCGAGATCACATGCGGCCTTGGCAGAAGTAGTGATGCCAGCAGCTGACAAATTTACCCTCATGGCACTATATAATTAAACTATCATGTTGGATAAAATTACGGTGTAAACAATTTAACATCCAAGGGATGGTGTCGATGTTTTTTTTATATATTTTTGTTCGATTATGGTTGAACAAAAGCGTCAAAGTGGCTAGTTGGTGATTGCAAAGTGCCCGGCCGGTCCCGGGTGAGTAGAAAAGAAGCAGGAAAGAAAGAGAAAAAGGAAAGAAAATGAGAAATGAAAAAGCGAGAAAAAAATATAATGAAATAAATCATAGAACCTTTGGTCTAATTACATATTTTTATTTATAAATATGACAACTTAGGAGATCAATTCTCGTAAAAATTATTATTTGATATACATTGTATAATTTAAACCTTCATACAAATTGACTGTTCCTAAAAAATGTAATGCGAGTGATATTTCTTCTTCCAACATTAATGGCTACATAAAGGAAATAACAAACTCGGATATCATGAGCTTTTTTTGGTTTTTTTTTTTTTTCCTTTTGCAATTAATTGTATGGATAAGAAAAAAAATACACGGGCCAGGCCCCAACTAACCCATTTGATCGAACCTTAACATTATGGTTTTGGACTGGAGCCCACCTAACTTGGGGCTCACGATTTAGTGAGCCAATTTATAGTTAGTAACCAGTTCAGAGGCGTCTCTCCAATTATCGAAGTATCAAAAAGGAACGGGTCATTTGATCTAATGGTATATTTAAGTATTAGTATAATTGTAGTGATATGTGCCCCATATGTAGTGATTTGTGCCCCTACACATGTCTCGATTGATTCTCGATGTGTGTAACATTCTTGTAATGTAAAATTCACCTATGTCTTCTTTTGAATTTGAAAAATAAAAAAAGTACCAAAAAGGAAAAGAATAAAGAAAGGCCTTGATACTATTACTTAAGACAATAATAATTTAAATGGCCCAATAAGGTGACGACTAACAAATGTGCGATTTAATATATGTATATGATGATAAATGAAGATTTAATTCTCTTCTCTTTCCAGCCAGGTAAATTGTGATACATTTTATTTATCATAATAATACTTGATAAATAGCATGTATAACAACAAATCTTTTCGACTTTTTTTTTTTTTGAACAGAATCTTTTCGACTTGATTATGGACAGAATGCAAGGAGAAAACACTTAATTGGAAGCCCCATTACAGAAGATTCCACCTTTTCGTTTGTTGCTCTTCATTGGAAGCCCCATTACAGAAGATTCCACTTTTTCGTTCCATCCAAATATTGATATATGCATGGGCTAAAACGTTTTAAGATGGTGGTGTGCTCTATTGAAGATAAATTATATATATATATATAATAAAATTGTGTAAGTGTAAAGTTCAAAAATTAACTTCATCTGGATTTATGTGGTTGTGTTGAAAATAATAATAATATAATAATCTATTTATATTAGGTTAAACTTTTAGATGAATTGGTAACTTAACACACTTAAAAACGGTTCAACAATAATTTAGAGACAAACAATACTAATAAAGCTATTTGTAATACATGAAATTTAACAACTATTCTTACTTAGTTTCAAGTATTGAGTAATTTTGTTACATATAAAGTGAACTTTCTCTTATAATGGTGGTTTAACACCAATCTCTTACTGACTTAGAAAAAAACAACAAATAATCTTTTCATTAATGCTTCAAAGGTCGTATAGTATAGTATATAGTTAGGTAGGTTTTTTAGTTTTAGTTGTCTTTTCTATTGACCTTTACGAGATGGAAAAAGACAACAATTGCCTAACATTATTTTTGATATTCGAACGAAAATGTATAAAGTTAAGAAAGTGAATTATGCCTTTTTGAACCAGGCTATTTGTAGGGCCTGGAACATCAATGACTATACTTACTGGTGATCTAACTGTAATTATGTAAATATTTTTTATAATTATAATATACAACACGCTTGTTTTTAGCAACAACAAAAAAAAAAAAAAAGACAAACAATTGAATGTTGGAGAAAATGGTGGATAAATGACCGTAGGCATGCTACCAATCCAACCGTGTAGTCTTATGCCTTAGAAAATTAAGCTCATTACGTAGGCATGATAAATTCCTGCCGGTTTCTAGGCATTATGTTACAATTAGTTCCATGCAGTGACTGTAGACTCTCAAAATTTATAATTAAAATTATGCAGTTTTTATTTTTATAGATCTATGATTTAAATTACGTGATTTTCACTTCCATAACCTCTTTCTTAGTGGGCACTAGCAAGCTTGTCCTAATTCAGAAGACTCAAATGTCATTATCGTGCCCCCTACTTCTCCCTAGGACATGTCTATTTATAGAGTTATCTTGTCTTGTGGTCCAAGTTGGGCCCTTAGTCATATGGGTTTGAGTTAACCCAAACCCAATTATTTACTAACAACTAGACTAGGCTTGGGCTGGATTCTGTCACTACAGTTAAGTCTCTCACTCTCTAAGTTAAAATATTTTTAAGTTAGAGAGTAGCTAGTCATTGTATTCCTGTGGGACTGACTTTCAATCTTCTAAATTTGGGCCGCATTCCCTGTGGGATGCTTCAAGCCTAAGTGAGCCGCATCTCCTGTAGGATGCTTCAAGCGAAATTGGGTAGCATCTTCTGTAAGACGCTTTAGACCAAGTTGGGCCGCATTTCTCTTAGGGCACTTCAGGCTCGTATTCATCTGCAACCCCTTAGGATACTTCTGGCTTGTATTTAGTCTCAACCCCTAGGGGCGCTTCATGCTTTTATTTAGTCGCAACCCCTTGGAGTGCTTCAGGCTTTTATTTAGCCTTAACCCCTTAGGGCCCTTCAGGTTTGAATTTAGCCGCAACCTCTTGGGGTACTTCAGGTTTTTATTTAGCCGCAATCCCTTAGGGCACTTTAGGCTTGAATTTAGCCGCAACCCTTTGGGGTGCTTCAGGCTTGCCGCAACCCCTTGGGGTGCTTCACCCATGAAATTAGCCGCAACCCCTTGGAGCGCTTCACGCTTTTACTAATAGCATGTGACATAATATCAAGAATAATGTTTATTTTATTCAAAAATCTGCGAATGTTACATAAAAAATTGTATCTTTTTATATCTATAGTTGATGACAAGAAGTGGAGGATGAATCAACAATCAAAGTAAGACCATGTCAGTGTAAAAACATATAACATGAAGACAAAGCTTAGTACTTCAGTTCCTATGATAATAGACATAAACTAAAGATCAGCAGGAATTATATCCTCCCAACTATTCGACCTCCTGGTTATGATCTTTCAAAGTAGTTGTATGTTTATTCCTGAAACATCACAACTAAAATGAATAACAATTAAAGATGTCTATCATTCACCGTTTTTCCCTTAGATACTGATCCTTAGAAATCAAATGATAAGAATGACAACCCTTATGATACTAAGTGTAGCATAATGGGATTAAAAACATGCACAGCAACTACACAACCACTATCTTCATAATGTAATTCTTTGCACCTTAACCTCCAAAGTTTTGCAAGCTTCTGGTGTATTGGAATACACAAAAGTCGAACCATAATAACACATTTATGGAGCACATAATGTTGCCACATTCATCTGTTGAAAAGAAATACTAACGGAGCTCAAACAAAACAGACTTGAAGTAAAACATCGCAAAAATGCTGAAAATTGCCACTCATAAATAGCCCGGACACATTCTACAAAAACAGTCATAAATTTCTTTAGGAAGCTCCAAATCACGAACTGTTTGAAGCATTAGAAACTAGACTCGTAAAGCTTTCTAACCATATATAAATCAGCACATAATTTTCTCTCAATTGGTGCAGTTTTTTATGCAAAGTTGGTCCACGTGTGACAGTCACTAACTGATCATCATATTGAATTTTAAGCTTGGTGGACTTCACTTAACATGTTCCCAACAGCCAGCATATTTTCCAACTTCTACCTAGCTATTTTGGGGGATTATAAGCTTCTTACCCTGATGTTGTGCCTATTTCACTGTTCATATGTGGAAAGGAATATAGAGCTAGTTTGCAAGTATATCTATCTGATCTCTGAGAGACTCAAAAAATGTTCAAAGTGATAATATATATATATGTACTAGTAAACATTAGAAAGCAAGATAAGCCTAATCTACCTTTTACATATACCTATACCATGGTGCTCCACGAGAGTTGCTCTGGATTGGCATTCCATCGAACACTTTATGAGCATTCGAACACTCCAATATATAAGTCTAGGGCCAGAAGAGAAGGATGTAAAAGCGATTTTTATCTTTCTAAATTATACCATGAAGCCCCCATGTAGGCTAGCATGCTTTGGTCAATTAATTTCCCAGCCATCCCTTTGGCTATTCTTGCTTAATATTATGATTTTGGTGTTGTAAGTTCATCATCATTGTATCGAAATATTTTCAAGCTCCATTTTATTTGGATAAAGATAAATGATAAATACTTGGAGAAAGATTACCAACTTTCTTGATTATCTCATTGTAGAACAATATGATCCAACTAATTATAATACAATTTAATTATCAACTTTAATCAATCCTGATTAAACCATAAAAGCAAATCAAACAAAAGAAAATCCTCAATCTAATACCACGTGATGACACAAGCATACATCACAAAAATCATAAGATTCAAATTTCAAGGTTAAACATTAAATCTCAGAAACAAAACGTAGCAAACTCAGATCTAAGATACACAAGCCTTATTGCTAAACATGTTCAAAGTTTGGTCAATTTTTACACAAAAGTAAGCTGATTATCTCCGATTAAATCAACATAATATAATCCATTAACTCATCTTTCAACAGATGAAGCAAGGTGGCTTTGCCGGCACTATTGACGCCCAAGAACAATATCTTGGCTTCCTTTTGCCAAGGCCCTAGCGATGCTAATATACCGTAGAACCAATCCAATATTTTTTTTCCTATTATTTATTAATTTTTCTTTTATTGCAATTAACCCCGAAATGCTTGATCCGTGAGTATAAAAAATTTGTTACACCTTGGGAATATGAAACCTTGTACATGCATTAATCAATGAAGAGATTTGGAATGAGACAGGAGAAAAATGAGAATGCCATGGCAGCAAAACCCACAGTTTGCATGTGGGAGGAAGATCATCTAGATCAGGTACCAACCCACTTACATTATCCGGGTTGCCCTGCCAAGATACAGGTCACTTTAATCTAATGCCTGGTTCATTTTGCTCAAACGAAAAGCATCGTCACGGCCATCCCACATACGAGAAGATTAGTTTTTTCTCTGCAATTAGGCTGAACGAAACTCATGGGAGCAAAAATAGAATTAATGATTCAAATTATTTTGTAATAAGCATCGTCGCAGGTATTGTAGAGAGGCTAGAAATTATGAATAAAGTCTTCTGAGAATGGTTAAAGGTTGCTAATGGCACCACGGTGGGCGCCAAATTGAAATTGTAGCATGTCCTAATCTACAAATAAAATTATGTAATTTTCATCTCTATAGATTTATAATTTAGATCATGTGATTTCCACCTCCATAACCCTTTTCTTAGTGGGTACTAGTAAGCTTGCCCTAATCCATAAAACTCAAAGGTCATTATCGTGACCCCTACTTCTCTTTAGGACATGTCTATTTATAGATTTATCTTTTTTTGTGACCCAAACTGAACCCTTAGTCACATGAATTTAAGTTAGTTTAAATGAAATTACTTGCTAATAATTAGACTAGGTCTGACTGGATTATGCCACTACCGTGACTCAATAAGTAGCTAGCTACTAAGCTACTACATGTCATGGAGAGGACAATGCTAATTCATTTTGATGTTGATGGACACAATATTGGTCTCTATCATATGGGTTTATTTTGGTTTGAAGGAAGCCTTTTCGTGTTGAAGAATATGAATATTGTGTCACGTATATTTTTCATTCAAAATGGTATGATCCTCGTTTTAGGTGTGAGAAATCTCGAAATCAATTTTTGTATGTAATCTCTTAAGTGATATAAAATGGATTAAACCTCTCTTGAATTAAAAAGTAAAAAAGAAATACCAAAAACCATACCGAATGAGTTATTTTAGTGTGAAGTATTGGAAATGTGGGTAGAAAATTTATTCACATTTTAAATATATTCAAATGAGTCATAATTCTCTTAGGACAAGTCATGTAGACCTTGTACTTGACTAAGACCATGAAACTTAAATCATAGCAAGTATGTTTTAATTTGGTGAATCTGAAACCTTAAGGCGTCGCCTTGTCATATCAATATGTTTTTATTAACCAAATTAGACCAACCAGAACCGATTAGCTGAGATTTGAGAATGGTTTAGTGGTGGGTTACTCTCCTTGACAATTGAGAGACCAGATTTTAAATCTCATAAAAATTAAAGGCAGGTGAGGGTGGGGGGGGAAAGAAAAATAATTAAAATAAAAACCGATTAGTTGCTCTTTTTTCTGAAATTTCTCCTTATATTATATAATGACTATAAAGTTTTTCTAATAGCCTTTCGTTTTTTCAATTTTGTAGTAGTCCTTATATTTTCATTCTTGTAAATGTATGCTTAAATTTAACTTAATAAAATTTGAGATATTTTTTTATATTTGTGCTTTCAATTTATAATGTATTTTTTTTACTTTTTTAATTCATGGTATTTTTTATTTACTTCATTTATAATTAATTTTATAAAATACAAAAACAAACATACAGGCTAGGCTTGGACCAACCCTCACGGATAGGGTCCAGTCCATACTGAGTCCCACCTAATGTGAGGTACAGATCAGTGGGCTGTTTCTACATTGTGTAAGGCGTTGCCTTCCTCCTGTTGTTACTGATTGGAATCATTGCAGCTCTAAATTACTTTTCCTATCTTATAACGTTACGGATTCAAAATATCTCATATCATATAATGTTACGAGAGACATACAATGCTCATTAATTATCTAAATTAATTGCTATCACTGTAACGGCAATGACAAGAGTAGTCGTGCATCTGGCACTAATTTGGGTTAAGATCAACATCTGCGCTGGTCTACCAATGGGCTGAGACCAAGATGATACCACAGCTAAACTATTACCAGAAGTGTCTGAACACATGACGTGAGACCAAAAATTTGAGATTTGAAATAAGAAAACCCGACACATGATCAACTTAAGTTAAACTTTAGAGGGATAAAGGATTAATTGGTCATGTATTAAGTATATGCAATTTATGTTAGAAAATTAAAAAAAAATTGTTCAAATGACTAATAACGTCACAGATTTAAAAATAAACGACTAATTTATCATGTTTAGTATATAAAAAACGAAAATATTACAGAGTCCAAAGATAAATGACCATTTCGATTATTTATTCGAATTTAAATGATACTTTTAAAAGAGAAAAACTTACTTATATTGCTTTTGACGCTAGCCAATTCTAACGAGCCACATTACCTACATTAAAGCCACGGTTCAAATTATGACGAAAACATAAATTTGTACTAGATAAAATAGGAAGTATTGTTATAATGGAATTCATGAAATACGGAATTGTCTAAAACAAGGAGCAACAATTTGACTCCCTACCTATAATGGAGAATAAATAGTACAAGTGCTACTAAAGTTAGCTTTAGAACGAGCTCTTCTGCTGAAATTTAAAAAAAAAAAAAATTAATAAGTGATTGATTTTAAGGGAAACTTACACAAATGGTCTCTTTTATTTTATCAAAATTTTAAATTCATCCTTGTTATTCAAAATTCGTCAATTTAGTCCTTATTGTTTTTTAAAAAAATCAATTTAATTTCTATTATTTTTTAAAAAAATTTAATGTCCTTATTCTTTTCTTTAAAAAAAAATCAATTTAGTCTTTATTATTTTTCAAAAAAAATTAATTTAGTCCCTGCATGTAACTCCTATTTGAAGACTAAATTAAAAAAAAATTAAAAATAATAAGGACTAAATTGCCTAATTTTTTTTTTAAAAAATTAGAAAATAATAAGGACTAAATTGATTGATTTTGAATAATAAAGATGAATTTAAATTTTTAAAAAAAATAATAGGGACTATTTGTGTCATTTTTCCTTAATTTTAAAGACGAAACTTTTTTTTTTGTCCGGATAAAGAGGAAACTTGGGCTTACTAAAGAAAGGCCTTGAGAAGTACCAAGAAAAAAAAAACAAAAATGAAAATAAAAAGTCCATGATATTATTAATTAAGATAATAAGTGAGAAGTGGGCCAATAATGGGGCAACTTACAAATGTGCTATTTAATAATATATATAGATGATGATTAATTAATGAATATTTAACTCTCATTTCTTCCCACCCATGCGAATTATTAATACATTTTGTTTATCATAATATACTTGAGGTTGTGATCTCCTTATGCATCAACGTCACGGTTTCATTGTTTAGCAATGCGTCTATGGCAATTAGCATGGCATAACAACATTTTTTTTTTATATATAATAGAAGCTAAAGTCGTGCTTTGAACTTAAAATGTTTAATTATAACAGATTACTATCTGATTATTTCACTCAATTCTTGAAAAATGACAAATCTTTTTAGTGGTTTAAAATGTCGTATAGTATAATATTATAATTAGATCGGTGTGTTTTCTAGCGGTAGTTGTTTTTTCTATCGACGTTTACAAGACTGAGAAAGACAAATAATTTAATGGTGGATAAATGCCTGTATCCATGCTACCAAAACCATGTAAGTTCATGCCTTTTTTAGAATATTAAGCTCGTTACGCAGGCATGATGAATACCTGTACGTTTCTAGGCATTATCTAATAAGTTCCACGGAAGTGACTGTTCAATAAGTAGGTATTTCATGTCATGAAGAGGCCAATTCTACTTGTCTACTTCATTTTGATGTTGATAGATACTATATTGATCTCTTTCATATGGGAATATTTTAGTTTGAAGGAAGCCATTTTCGTGTTGAAATATATATATATATATTGTATCATGTACATTTTTCATGCATTCAGAAATATCGAAAATTATTTTCAAGAGATTAGTTTAGTGTGGAGTACTGAAAGCGTAGTTAGGAGACTTGTTCATTTTTCGAATTGAATAAGGTATAAAACCAATTTCTCCTAAGACGCTATCCCTATAGGTCTTGATTTTTTTTTTTTTGGGGTCAAAACATGTCATTAACAAATTAAACATATAAACAAGCTTCAGTCCAAAATAGACCGAGCAAACAGAGAGGGTCATGGCCCAGTACAAGAAAAAGTACAACAAGAACAAACACAAACAAGAGTGTCGGAACAAGAGAGTCTGATCCAAAGCAAAAAAGTCCCACCAGGGGCTTGAGCCATCTCGTCATAAACCAAAATGACCACCACATCACCGTCAACTCTGAAGAAATACCATATGCTTCCAATGTTGGCCTGGTTAAATGCTCATCAAATCCCGTTGAAATAATTTCTGGAGGAGGGTGAAAGAAAAACAAAGGCAATTGGTGGACTCAAGCAGGTAGTCTTCATCTCAAATAAGGGGTGTAATTAGTTTATTTATAAAATATAGAGAGTATTGTACATTTTTAACAAAATATAAAAAAATATTGAGTCATTTATTGTATCACCACTTAATACCACTATAATGTTATCAATCTTGTATGCTATATTTTGTATATGTGGCTGTAATATCTTTAAATAAACTTAGTGCGTATGGAAGGTAGGTGATGTTGGTTGAGTTGTTCTAAAGTAGACAATGACACAAACGACAACCACAAGCAAATTACATATAGATCATACTAATAATTTTACCAGTGAAAGAATTTGCAATTTTAATATGATTTGTCATAACGAAGATTTTGTTAAACTGTTGTCTCATGTATGGTACATTAATTTGCTCGACAAGCTGGTGTGGCACACAATGCACTTAGCCTAGATTGGTCACATTTTAATAGGATAGGAATGAATTTTAGGTTTTAGGGTCCTCCTAGGCCCACCAAGAAAAACTATTTGTATTTATCACGACCAGATATTGCTCACTTCAAGACCAATGTAGCACCGAGAGTCGGGGAGAATTGAAAAATTCTTTTAAGAGTTATAATACACAACTTAATATTTATATAAATAGTTTTTTTTCTTCAATTGGGAGCTACAATTCTTACTAGTTTATGGACGAGCACCTTGACAGAACATGTACTCAAAAACCTTGCATATGTTCTATGAGAACATAAGCTAATAAATTGCCAAACAATTTGATCCCAAATAGAGGAAAGGAATCACAAACTAGAATTGCCACAACCATGGAAAAAGAATAAGGATAGCATATGTGCATAGTATTTGGTCCAGTTGGTCAAAAGCAAACAAACATTGGGTGTGTTAGCTGTTTTTTTTTTTTTTTTTTTTTTTTTTTTTTTGCTAAAAGCAAGTGGAGGGTTTTGTACTGTTGATACATTTGTAAGTGAATACTTCAAATAAAGAAAAAGATGATGCTATGCAGATTACAATCGTCTTGGGGTTTGCGATATTGTCAAGTAATTAAGCAAAGGGAGTTTATCTTTTGCCTTCGGTTACAAAGTTAGTTAACACATAGTAGAAAAATTATTGCATCAGTTTGAATTGATAGATTAATTTTTCACATAATTGATAGTAAGTTTTACTAATATGTGAGTGGCTGATATTAGTTTGAATTGATCGAAGAATTTTCCCATATAATAATTAGTTAAACTGTATTGTTTCTGGCATTTGCAAGCATCCGTAAATGTACTTTAGTATTAATAAACATATCAAGCTATTGAAAATTTCCTTTAAAGATTGGGTGGATTAGTTGGTTAGTAACTCGTTGTAGACAAAGGTTTCAAGTTCAAATCTATGCATTCCCATCAGAAATATGCATTGGGGGTACCACTGTAACATAAATTTTGTAAACCTCAGATGGCGAATCGAACATCCATATTCCAAGACCAAACAAACCTACTTCACCCAAACTGAGAGAAGGCACAAATTGCAGAAGGGTATCAAACTCGAGCATTCAAATAGTTGGCAAAACTTATATAGGTAGAGCATGCAATTCTTAGTAGATTTAAAAAACATCACTAAATATACACAAAACGTTCCCTATTTCTTGGTGTTGCCTCTGACCGCATCATATTGATGCAGATCCAACAAAAAAAAACAAACAAACAAACAAAAAATATATATAAAATATCTATATTTGTTTTAACAAATAACACATGCATTTGGATTCTCTTCCATGCTGTGATGAGCATAGTAATATGTGTTCACTGGAGGATAATATGGCCTATATGGCAATACTGTCGTCCCTACCACATGTGGTGGTAGTGGTACTGGTGCTGGTGCTGGCGCTGGTGCTAGTGCTAGCACGGGTGCGGGTGCGGGTGCGGGTTCTGCCTTCTTCTCTTCTTCCTTCTTGGCTTCATCCTTCTTTCCCTCCTCCTTCTTTGGCTCTTCCTTCTTTTGTTCTTCGGGTTTTGACTCCTCTTTCTTCGCCTCCTCTTTCTTGGGTTCTTCCTTCTTCGGCTCTTCTTTCTTTTCAGGCTCCTTTGCTGGTCCAACTGAGATAATGTCTGTCGGCCAATATTTGCGCAATCTGCTCACCACACTTACGGGATCAACTGTTCCTATCACAGTTAGTTTTTTGCCCTTCATGTCCATGGATATTTCATCAATTCCTACAAAATTGTGGTGCACAACTCGTCAATTGAAGACAAATATAAAACCCCTGTTCTCATTCTATCATATATATTACATGTCATGTGTTATTTGATTGATTCCGACCAAGAAAAAAAGAGAATATATTCTTCCAGAATACTGATAGTCGAATGCGGCTATAGAAAATACAAGCAAAGAAGTGATCTTCAGAAGGCCAAATCTATGATTGTACTAAATTTTTGAAGAAATGGTAAACAAACCATTTTTACCATTCGAAATGAATTTCAGAAAAATATGTTAGCTAGTAGGAAAAAAGAAAAAACTTATAAATGAGATCATGAATTCTAAACCTACATGATGCTCAAAAGTTTATTTAAGGCGCATTCACCCTTTTCCGTAATAAAACAAAGCTGAGCATGCAATTAAGGTACCAACAGAAAAATGATCCAATTTAAATGTGTTTGTTGGAAAAAGTCAAAAGGAAAAAGGAAGAAATGACAAATAGTAGGATACTTCAGGTACCAGAATACCAAAACTATGATCATAACTACGGCTAAGATTATCATTTTGGTAACAATAGTAGCAAACCTTCAAATTTTCCCTTCCGGAAAGAATGAAATGCATAGGTGACCATAAAGAATGACTTTGCTAACAATGATAGGAAATTTATACCGCAATCTTCATCGAGATCATGATTTTGGTAAATCCAGTTTAAAATTTGGGCATAGTTAATATCATTAACTTAATTACCTAGCGTAAATATGACTATCCAAATAATGAAATTTGGCTCGACTCGACATTATATCTTTAACCATACAATCTAGCTCATTATTGAAACTTAAGCTCAAGATTCAAAAGAAGCTCCTTTTCATATTAGCTTGTATAATTTATTCTTAAATCCTTTCATGACATCAAAAAGGAAAAACAACTTCCGTTTAATCTACAATATTAGTAAGAGACCAATGGGAGGGGGGAAGCAAGTTAATAAAAAATAATATAATTTTTTTTTTTTTTTTTTTTACAGTAAGTCACTTCAATATCACCTCTCTCTCACTCTCCAAACAGATCCAGTGTCACTGTCACCTGTCGTTGCCAGGTCAAACAGATCAAACAGAATCACTTTAATTCTGTAATTGAAATTACAATTATGCCCCTGCCCCATCTCAGTTTTCTGCTCATGATAGAATTGAGTAAAATAAATAATTCTAATTTTCTTTTCTTGTGACAATAAATGAAACAATTTACCGAGTAGCCTCGTACCTGAAAGTGCAGAAATTGCCTTCAAAGCCTTTCTTTTGTCTCTGTCATCACTCAACTCCAATTTCAACACAAGCTTCTGCAAAAACAAAAAAAATAAAAATAAAAATTAATAATTGAAAAATCAGAAAAAAATTCCAGCAATTAACAAAATCAGATCATATATAAGCTAAAAATATGATGATCTCGTTGGGGTATTCAGACAGTACTACTCGTATCGTAGCATGCAAGGACGGACCGGCCCCAGCCCCCCAAATTTTTTTTTCAAAATAATTTATATAATATCATTAAAAAAAAATTATTGTTGTTAAAAAAATATATGTAGTATTATTAAAAATAAGTTATCAGCTCCCTTTATTTTTTTTTTTTCTTGTTATAAATGTTCTTATTTAAATTTTGATCCCTAATTTTAAAATTTTGGTTCTGTCCCTCGTAGCATGAGACCCTCTCAGTTTAATTTTAAAAAAATTCCAATAATTAACAAAATTAAATCATCATCATATATAAGCAAATAATACGCTGATCTTTGTCAGCTAATTTTGATCATATGATCATGAAACTAATCATCATCAGACTTGGAAAATGATGAAGATCCAACCACGAAAACAAGGACAAGAGCCTTTTTGAGAGGCAAAAAGAACCATGCAACACAACCCCATAAAAGTAAAGTGCCAAAATTGTCATGCAAATCAAAAAGTTCTTATCTTGGAATAAAGCAAAGCCACTTTACACCCAAAAAAAAAATTAAAGTTCTAGAAAAAAGAGAGAACTTAAATGTAAAACCTTTTCTTATATGATCCCAGAAGAAAAGAAAAAGGAACAAAAAGGAAAAGAATTGAATAGAGAGAAAAAAGAATCAGAATCATGTATATACCTTCATCTGCGTTGATTTTTGCAGGAATGAACTAAAAATGCAGATGGAATCTTGGACACCAAGAAGAGAATGTTGTGAAGCAACTAGCTAGAGAGAGAGTGAGAGAGAGAGAGAAGAGAATGAAGTGGTGATGTTGAAAAGAATAGAAAATTTTGTAATAAGAGAGAAGGCACAGAAACTGAATAATGGACTTTTTGAAAAAGAGGTGTTGGACAGGCAAGCAAAACCGTAGAAATCAGAATGGAAACAAAATTTGCAGAATAAGAGAGAGAAAAATGATATAACAATAAAATTCTTGCATCAGGATTAATAGATGAGTTTTTTATATAGTTAGTATAATTTATACGAAGTAATCAATTCTCCGAAATTTGCTTTTTGGAGGGCAAGATTAATATTGGAGGACATCCGAAAGATTGTTGCCAATAGCCCAACCATCAGGTTATCGTGCATTAGAAGATCCGCTAACAAGGTGACCGATTGGGTCACAAAATGTTTTATTAAAGATAGCTTGCCTTTGGATTGGATTGCAAATGTTCCCAACCAACTTTTTAACTTGTTGTACTCAGACATTCACCCAACCGGTGTAGGGTGAAACCCTTGTAATTCTCTTGATTTTTGCAATATATTTATTGTTTTCGACCAAAAAAAAAGTATAATTTATACGTATAAAAAGTAAAAAAATGAAAATAAAAAATAAGATAGTATGTGAGAGAGAGAGAGAGGATGAGAATCAGTGCACGTTTCTAGTGAAGAAATGTGACACCAGTGTAACTATTGTAGCCAGCAGTCAATTGTACGCTACCGCAAATAATTAAAAAAGTACAGTCCTCTTCATCTGGACGGTTTCCACTTTAGTCTGATCGCAACAATATACAAAGATGCGGAGCCACATTATCGTGAGAGCTGGTTTGAAAACAAAAATTAATTTTGGACTCTTTTATGTATCAATGTTACCGTGAATTATAAGACGCGGAGCTATGTTATTGTGAGAGCTGGTTTGAAAACAAAAATTAATTTTGGACTCTTTTATGTATCAATGTTACCGTGAATTATAAGTGTTCATCTCCTGACTATTGGTTCCTAACTTACCAGTGTGTACACTTTATTATATGTTTTAAATTAATCAAGATGTCATAAAATATTTGTGATAATAGTATTACTGGACCACTCCAAATCTTTGAAGACTTCATTTCTCTGGTTTGTGTTAAGAACCACACATATAATAAAGGATTAGATAGTATTTTTGATAGTAATGACATAAATTTAAATTTAAAATCTTTAAAGTCGTGGTTCAAACTCTATTTTTAATTACATAAATTATTACTTGATCATTTTATTCAATTCTTGTATAACCTATGGGCTTCATCTGGCGGTTTTGTGTTAAGAACCACACGTATAATAAAGGGCGTGAGGTGTAATATGTAACATTGTCCACATGTTGATATTGGTCACTGGCTGCAACGAATTGCACCTAATTTTTGGCTTTTTTTTTTGGAATTACCTAACTTTTTTCGTTTGGTGGTCTGTAATTTTGTGGATGGGGAAAAAAATATACTACAACTGATGTTTTGTCATGGGAAAAAGATTTTCAAGCAGTAAAACTTTTTAATAGTGTGTGAGTTTCACTAGTATGTGAATCTCACGCGTTTACAATTATATGATAAAAGTCGGTAAGTTTGTAAATCCAACCCTTTATCATGGTATTGTAATCAAGGGTAGAGCTAGGGGGGCCAACAGGGGTTCTGATTTCCAAGGTTTTTTTTAAAAAAAAAAAAATTTATATAGTATTGTTCAAAAAAAAATTATCGGTTTTTTTTTTTTTTTTTCTTATCAATAATCTTTTTATTTAAATTTTAACTGTCTGATACTAAATTTATGATTCCGCCTTAGACTAAAACTTACGTGACCTGACGAAATAGTGAATTACGAGAGAAAGTATATAATTTTGGTGACTAGTTTTCGTTTATTTAATTCGCGTATAATTGTGGCTTACGATGTGAGGTCAGATTTCATGCACATTGCTGAACAGCTAAGCCATTGTGTCACGATGTTCATTTAGCTAATATATCATGCCATCAAACAAAAATATATATACATTCTTATATATATATATATATATGATGCCACCTTTTTTCTTATTTTTTCTTTGGTGTGAGACTTTATACAACAATCTAAGCATGGTGAGAAATTTAGTTTATGGTGACAGTCCATGAACAATTGCAATGTCTAATAGAAGCCAATATACATTTGAAAAAGTTGGTTGGACTTGAACATGGACCTTTATCAGTAAGGTCCATACAACTTACTATTCTTGATGAAGTAAAAAAGCACACCAAATCACTAATGACCACAGCTCCATACAACTTTACCTTTTGACTTGCGATGTGGCATCACTACTTTGCCCCATATTTCACAAATTCTTAAAAACTTAATTACAAAAATTTAACATCTCAAAATACACGACCATCACGTGAAGAAAAAGTCCATTTATGAGTACCTTTAAATATGTGACATCTCCATCCTACCAAGTACAACTTCTCTTAATTTGTTATACTTCGAGGTTCAATTTTTTAGCGTCACCTATCACACGCTGATCACATGTATATACACAACTCAAAATTTTATTATTAATATCATAAATCATAACATTACAAGTAAAATTTAACAAACTTAAAATATAACTGTTACTGTATCTATTACTACTCACAATTCTTTCATGAAGCACTTTCTCACACATTGTCAATCTTATCTCCGCAAAGCAAAGAAGTTTCAAGATAATTATAAATTATTATAATTAATTAATAATTCGTAACCATTCCCACCTATCTATCACAAATTTGAATGTTCTCTTGAAAGAAAAGTGTTCAGTCCGTACACAGTATTGAATTGACGACCTGACCCAAAAAAATTAAAAAATTGAAAAATTGAAAAATTGACGACCTGCACAAATGAAGTGAAGGCGGCATGAAAGAGGCAAGAGATCTACATTGTGAATTTTAAGAAGGGTAAATATCCAATTTAGTCTACTATTTTTAATATTTATTTTAATTTAGTCTATATTTTTTAAAATATATTTTTTTAGTCCAGTATTTTTATCACTTGTCTCTATTTAGTCCATATCTTTCAAAATGTACCCTTTTAGTCCACTATCTTTATCATTATGGTCTATATTAGTCCTCCATTATTTTTCTATCTAACAAAAAAAAAGATTAAATCGGGATAAACATTAAAGATATTGGATTAACGTAAACCATAATGATAAAGAATAGATCAAAAGGGTACATTTTAAAAGATATGGACTAAATAGAGATAAGTAGTAAATATAGTGGACTAAAATGATACATTTTAAAAGATATAGATTAAATCGGAATAAACATTAAATATAACAGACTAAATTGAATATTTATCCTTTTAAGAATGAGAAAAAGTTACCCCTTGGGTCCCACACGTCAACTTCTCCACGTCATCTACCAACGAGTTTTTCAGCCAGGTGAGTGAGACGGCTCCATTTTTTTTTCTTTTTCTTTTTTGTTTTTCTTCCTTTTTTTCTTGTTTTGCCAAAACATTCTCCCGCCGCAAATATAGAATCGCGGGAACAACAATACCATAGACTGCAGAGCAGTAAATCTTGAATGGGTAGCCAATAAGATTAGCCGAGGGGGTTGACTATCACATGGTCAACAAGTTATACTCTTGCTCCTCTCGTGTAATTAATGTTGTAAAATTTAAAAAAAAAAATCACATTTAGTCCCTATTGTTTTCTTAAAGTTTTAATTTTATTTTTATTATATAAATTTTTTTAATTTTGTTCATATTATTTTTTTAAAAAAAAATTAATTTTATCCCTATTATTTTAAATTTTTTTTAATTTTGTTCTTATTATTTTCCTAAAATTTTAAATTCGTCTCTATTATTCAAAATTAGTCAATTTAGTCATATTATTTTTTAAAAGAATTCAAATTCGTTCCTATTATTTATCAAAAAAAAATAATTTAGTCCTATTATTTTCTGAAAAATAATAAGGAATAAAGTGACTAATTTTGAATAATAAGGAAGAATTTAAAATTTTAAGAAAATAATAAGGACAAAATTAAAAATTTCAAAGAAATAATAAAGACGAAATTTAGAAATTTTAAACAATAGGAACGAAATTAAAATTTTTAAGAAAATAATAAGAACGAAATTAAAAAATTTTAAACAATAAGAATAAAATTAAAACTTTTTGAGAATAAGAAGGAC
Organism: Ehretia macrophylla; assembly: GCA_037974665.1. Taxonomy (NCBI): domain Eukaryota; kingdom Viridiplantae; phylum Streptophyta; class Magnoliopsida; order Boraginales; family Ehretiaceae; genus Ehretia; species Ehretia macrophylla. The sequence continues at coordinate 51,742,237 of CM075776.1, forward strand.
TAAATGTGTTATTTTCTCAAAACTTAACAGTGCATCAACATAAGCAGTTGGACATTCCAAAACTAAGCAACTAATATTTATAATGTTAAAGCTAAAATTAACATATCTTGGCATGGTTACTCATTCTTTTTATGAGAAGGAAATTACCCTTCAACAACGCACTCCAATACATACTATTTGAGAGTAATCAAAAGTTAAGTAATATTTATAATAAGAGACATATGTTTGAATTTGGGACCTCAATTATAACAAAACACTATCCAACAACTCTACCCAACCCTTGGGAGTAGGGATGGATCCATAATCTTTTCTCAGTGTGTGCTAAAACACAAAATTTTTAACTAAATGAATTTTTTTTTCTTTTAAGTGGGGGTTAGAAATTTTTTAACTTAATCTACATAAATATTTTACATTCTTTTCGCAAAAAAGGCATAAATTTTTGAATTATTTTCTATCAACATTTAGAATTTTAACTGAAGTGGTCATCTAACATAGTAAGTATCGTATTAGAAGCAATAAATATAATAAATTTTTTTAAATAACGTGCACTTTTAGATAAAATGATAATTTAATAATTAATAAGATTGAAGTCTTGAAATTGACTGTGCGTGCTTCAGAATGTTCTTCTCATGTCTCCAGATTGTTAGTTCAATTTACTTTACGTGTCAATTTCTGGTCTAATATTGAATGGAAAAGTTTTCGCACACACTTGAATACATGGGCGTACTGACACCGATTTTTTTTTTTAATTTAACGATATTTTTAATTTAAAATATTAATTAATCTTTACTATAAAAAATAAAAAATTATATATAAATATTAATTATATATTATAATCTCTACTTAAAAAATATCATGAATTCGTCCCTACTTCAATGATCAGGAGTTGTACAACAACATAATTGAATTTACTTGAGTATGCAAAACTGGCATCCCTGCATGGGTAGTTAATCCTTTATGATACCCCAGGTTTCAAACTATATTAGTAGAATTTGGTAACAATATGGTTGAAAAATGGAGTAAACCAGCAACTTTTTACTACTTGTTTATTTGAACTGTCGGTCCAAGTCTACAAGGGTAATAGATCAGTCATTTATTAGATTTTAGGGAAAAGTTATTTTTCGGAAAGCTGTGAAATATGTGATGAGTTTCACATACATATACGCTTTCACAAACAAATAAACTGGCTATCGAACTAAAGAATTTTTCTAGATTTTATAGCTTACGTTTGATCACTATTATATTCTTAATTTGTTCCAATACTAAAAACTATTGTTAAAAGGCCAAAAATAATTGCGAATGATATTTATATTTATATTTTAGCATAACAAGTTCCATTTCATTTTTGTTCATCAATATTAGAAGATTAGTTGTTACACTAAACAAACATTAAAGAGGCCAAAGTCATGTTATTAACCACATATTAAGCTAACAGTAATTATTACTTCGTAATTGATTCTTACTTAAAGAAAGTAATTTTTGTTTTCTTTTTTTGCTAGGTGAGTAAGTTTTCATTGATAACAAAAATATAGTGGAAAGTTTCAAATATATTGAGGCTTGAAGTTTCAAACCCTTCGCCTACCACTGCAATTGCAATATATTGACCAATGTGCAATCTGAACTTGGTAAATGTTTATGATCAAATAAAATAATCTTGATTGGTTTCAGGGCACGATCCAGGATTTTTTTTTAGTAGAGTATAATATACAATTATATATATATATATAAATATATATATAAATATTTTAGTAGGAGTTAAACTAAAAATATCATAAGAATATCGTTATATTTAAAAAAAAATCAAAATCTATAAAGGTTGCAACTCTGCTGATCCTAATGTATATCCACCATTAATTGGCTCTCGAACACATAAATTGGCTCAATTAACCTAAGTTCATTTTTTAACCCAAAAAAAAAAACTAAGTTCATGAAGTCACAACTGAAATCATTCTTCTTAATTTGACATGATGATGGGCGTCGATCAAAATTCTAGAAATTTCGCAGCTCAGGTTGGAAAAAGAATACTATACCAAGCATTGAAAAAAACTTGAAAACGTGTGGTCTTAATATGAGTATGGAATTTCACCAAAAAAAAAAAAATATATATATATATATATATATATATATATATATGAGTATGGAATGTTGTAAAATGTGTTTTGCACAAAAGGGGCACTTGTATTCCTTTAGAAGGCTCAATATATAATTGTAGGAAAAATGTCACAATTGGACTCTATTGTTTCACTAAATTTTTAATTTCATCATTAATGTTTAAATTTAGTCAATTTAGTCTCTATTATTTCTCCAAAAATTTTAAACTTGTCTATATTATTCATAATTAACCAATTTCGTCTCTATTGTTTTTAAAAAAAAAATTCAATTTAGTCCCTATTGTTTTTATAAAAAAAAAAAATCTATATAGTGCATGCTTAAATTGGCTAAATTGAAACTTTTTAAAAAATAATAAGAATTAATTTGATTTTTTTTTTGAAGACAATACGGAATAAATTAACTAATTTTAAATAATATAAAAAAAGTTGAAACTTTTTAAAAAATAATAGAAACTATATTAACTAAATTTAAACAATAGAAATAAAATTTTCCTGGGAAAATAATAAGTACCATATGTGCTATTTTCCCTATAATCTCACATATACAATATGATAACTCATAATCTTAAGTTGATGACAACAAATGTAGATGTGAGTATCTAATGCATATCTAAACTACAAACAATTTTTATAGAGGTGTGACTTTATGTATGAGATGTGTGCGACATGTTGATATGATCACGACACCTGCATGCATTTGAATAATTGTGACCGTCACATTAATGTGATTTTATCATCGTCACTAATAATATGATCGTTCAAAAAATAATTCCAAACATATTAGGATGACCAAAAACAAGTTGCAAAATTAGGCCTATGCTTAATTGGTGTGATAAAAGGTAATTAAGCACGAGACATCTATCATTTCAATCGTGTCAATACATTTCGATGCCATATCACCATATGGTTCTGGTGTTGTTTGGATGGTTGAGGCTTCATTTTCTTTTGAGCTAAAAGATAAAAAGTAGCCGGCCTATATATTGCAATAATTGTTCGTGGGACACAACTGCATCCATGGACCGTATCAGATCTAGAGTTTTCATGGTTAGGATTTTTTCATTGGTCACATTCTCAGCAGTTTTTTTCAACCCTTCAATCTTCATGTAAAGTACGTATGCTTCATTTTGATGGATTCTTCATATTTCTGTAGCATGCTTTATCTTTGATTCTACTGGGACGAAGAAGAAAGAAATCAATGACGGGGTGGACTATATTATATATATACTTTCTTTTCCAGATTCTTCCTTTTCTGCCACGACCCCCCGGAAATCATTTAAGAGTTAGGACCGATATACCTACAATGTTTTGCAGGGAAGTGCTTTGAGTGAGAACGATTTCGGCTCACTTCGAGATCTAAATTTCGAAATATATAATTTTATTTAAGACTCGGTTAGAGTCTTTTACAGATTGAATTAGTGATAGAGTCAAACACTCAATATTAATGTGTGTATTACAGTAATAGAGCCAATAATAAAAAGTCGGGACATTCATCAATGTATGAACCAATTAGTTTAAGCACATTATAATAAAAATAAAATCTTTTAAGGAACTAGTCCTCATTTGATGCACATTATAATAATTATAATAAAGTAAGCAAAAACTCATATATAACAATGACATAAGATATAAAATAGAGAAAATAAATAACTATAGTCATTTTAAATAGAAAACACACTTTTTATAATTGTTCTCAGCGTGATTTTATATTTTAAAATCGTTGAATAATCAACTCATTGTCGATACTATATATTAAATACATCTATCTACATAAGTGAATAAATTAAAATTAATAATTACATTAATTCTAGAGTGCACAAGCCAATTAGCTCAAGAGTACTCAAGACTATCGTTGAATAAATTAACTACACACAAAAACACCCATATAATTAAACCGACAATTTTTTGATGACCTTAAATCTTTACTATCCATGTAATTAAACAGATGATTTTTTGATGACTTTCAATCCTTATATATTTATATATTCTTTCATTTCCAATTCACGTTTATAGCAATGAATATGTGTAAAGAAACAAAATATATATAACCTTAAGTACAAATGTGCTTGACTATATCAAGTATCAGAACAAAAAAAATAAAAAATAAAAAACAAATAGTAGCTCAAGTTTAGGTTTCAGCAATCATGGTGATAAAGTAAAACAAAAAGTTACTCACTATTTTTCTGAAAGTAAGCTTCTAATTCTTTATGGCTCTACCAAAAAAAATAAAAATTCTCTCGCTGATATGAAGCTACAGCCGCGAGAGGAGGTGGCTTGGTGTTTGTGATCAAAGCTTCTAATCAGAAAGTGTCGTTTTGACCAAAAGTATTTGATGGGCTTGGTGGCTTTGTACGCAACAATCAGCATCTTTCTTTTTTTATAAAAAAAAACAAAAGAATATAAAATTACCAATTTACCCCTTACCTAGTAAGGGGTATGTTGCTCCACCCATGGACTGGGTAAAGATAACAATTGAAAAGGGTCACATCAGTCTAGTAGTCACTAAGAGACATTTAAACACGCACGGCATCTTATTGCATTAATTACGCGTGGCGAATTGACATCTTGGTAGCATAAGTGGTCGCGAACTCTAGTATAAATACCCCTAACAATAGATAGGGATGGTAACACATTACAAGCCTAAACACTTTACTTACCTAATCATTTTTAACGAGCTTAGACTCAATGAGCTCAACAAATCTATTTACCTCTTATGTTAACTTGAGCGTCATAATTGTCTCACATGAATAGCCTGCCATTTTCTTCCACGGGGATAACATGCCATCTACTCCTTGTGTAGGTAGTTAGCTCAGCAAGACTCGAACTCGGAGCTCAATATTTTACCTTATCAGATATGATTCGGATTTAATTTATTGTCATGCTTGCTAAAAGTGAGTGACAAATGTAATTCTCCGTAATTAGTATTGTAAAAGTAATTATGCTGAACTAATGTTGTTTGAGAAATCATGAATATGAACAGTGTTGTGCTGAGGTTAAATTTGCATTTGCATCCACAGAAACTATTAGTTAATGATAAATTGGTTTTTAGAAGTTAGATATGTTGGTAGATACGTGCTGCGTGCATATATCATATATCATATGTGTGTCACATAGAAACAAATACAATAAGAGAAACTTTAAATATTTTGAGAGAAAGTTGAATAAATGTGTTCATTAATAATCATATGCTAGTTTTTGGAAGAAAACTAACACGTCAATTTAATATTTGTCGAAAAGTTATGCATGGACAACTTGTCTACAAATGCTGAAAATCTTATTTCGACAATATATCAAACTTGAGGCGGTAGGCATTGCAAAGTAAACTACTAGAGAGGCGTTTGGTTCGCGGAATCTTACAGGATTTGCAGAAATGTGAAGTTTGAATATATTATTCTCATTTTTGGTTCACGAAATAGAAAAAATATTCCTGAAATTATCACATTTTTAGAAGTGCAATATTCTCATGATTTGCTCAATTTTTATTCTCATGTGAGAGGTGAAAATCTTACATTCCCAAGTCATGGGAATGTTTGGAGAAAACAAAATACACAAATATTCATCTTAAAAAATACAAAATTAAAACAACTAAAATATTATAATTAAAAAATACAAAAATAAAAAATAAATTAAAATAATAAAATAACATAAAAATAAAAATAAGATAAAATAAAATTAAAAATTAAAAAATTAAATTAAAATTAAATAAATAATAAAATAAGCTAAAATAAAATTAAAATATAAAATATATAAAATAAAATAAAATAAAAATAAGATAAAAAATTAAAATAATATAATATAAAATTAAAATAAGAAAAATAAATAAAAATTAAATAGAATAAATTAGAAATTAAAATAAGATATAATAGAATTTAAAATAAATTAATAAGAATAAAATAAAATAAAAGAAAAAAAAAAATAATATTTAAAAAAAAATAAAATAAAAATAAAATAATATATAAAAATTATTAATTTTTTATGTTTAACTAACATTTTATAATCTAAAAATAAATAAATAACATAAAATAAAAATAAAAAAAGATAAAATTAAAAATAAAATAAAATATATTAAAATAAAATTAATAAGAATAAAATTAAATAATAAAATATTTAGAAAATAATAAAAATAAAAATAAAAATAAAAATAAAATGAAATGAAATAAATAAAAGGGTAAATATCACGCCACCCCCTTGTGTTATTCATATATATCAAGCTACCCCCCTGTATTCCAAAAACTATCACAAAATTCCCTGTGTTTTATTAAAAAAGACACTCCGCCCCTCTCCGTTAGCCTGCCGTATGTTTTTCCATACAACGTGATACCCACGCGCAACAGCTACAATTAGTAGTGGTTTTTGGCTATATATAAAGTAGATAATTGACCAAAAAGCCCATTCAATTGGAATAAAAAGGGGTTGCACCTTTTGTGGATATGAACTCGTCCATTTCTTCATGATTTTGGCAGGTATGCTCTCTAACTTAGCACTTTGTCTCTTTTTTTTTTTCCTAATCCCTTATTGTAATTCTAATTTTATACAATGTTAACGATTAAAAGCATTGAAGCAATAATTCTAATTGAATGGACTTCTCTATGTTAATTCCTAATAGCATTATGTCTTCTTTTTTTTCCTTTCATAATCCTGTATTTTATACAATGTGTTTTTTTTCTTTCCTAATAGCATTATTGCATAAAGAAAAGTTCAGTTAACTTTATTAGCTTCAATTTTACCCTTATTATATGTCTATAATTTGACAGTATGTTTTGCATTTTTTAAAGAATGTCAACAGGGAGTAGTAGAACATCAAGATATGATTCACTCGACTTGCGCTATGTAAATCGCCGGTGTCATTGTGGTCAATGGTGTAATATTAGAGTAGTGTCAAAAATTTCAGAAACGAGAGGTCAATTGTTCTACTGGTGCCTTACTTATAGATCTTTTAAGGATTAGTGTATCCCACGTACTGCAAGTTGGACATGGGGTGGGCCACCTTTGCTTCCACCTAGAGATTTTGATGTAATGGAACGCGCTGAAGATGGGGAGGAAGTTAATTGTCCTATGAGGCGGGAAATCCCTAACGATGAGATTGTAAAGTTGAAGATGGCTCTCACTGCCTCTTGTGCCTTTGCTTTGTATTGGTCCTAGTTGTTTTCATATTGTTATTTAAATAAATGTTTATGTGTGTTGTAAAAGATATTATGTTTATGAAAATGTTTTGGTTTGTCAATGGTCCTGTGACACATTAAAATGGTGCAATTACATGTAACACATTAAACCAAATATCTGTGACATATGTTAGCAAGTGGTGCAATTACCTGCGACACATTTGAAAAGATTCCAAATGAAAGCATAATAAAGGGACACATGTTAACATTCATAATAAGGAAACCAATTACTCACAAAACCTGTCCAAAACACGAGTTCAAGGTCACCGTACATGATAACATAAATCCATCCTAAGCATAAAGTTGTCCAGATACCTACCCAAAAACATCCAAAAGTAACTACATAATCCCCACATTAACATCATGTCCAAAAATCTATCAATGATAAACCTACCCAAAAACAACTATATAATCCCCATATTAACATCATGTCCAAAAATCTATCAATGATAAACAACCAAAAGTAATATGAAGTATGCATTGTTCAATTTTTCTGAAGTGGCTAATAACTCAACAAGGTATGAAAGGCCTCCTTCTCTTCCTCAAATTTTTCGATGTGGCTCTTGTATCAACAGAAGTAGAAGCAGCTGAGGATGCACCAGTTAATGCACTACTATCATTTCCTCGGCCCCTACCAATGCCACTACCCCTTACAATCCCTCTCCCACGTACCCTGCCACCTCTATTTACTCTTGGGGGTAGTTGAGTATTTGCGGTAGATTCTTGAGTGTTTGGACCCTATAGATGTAAAAAAGGAACACATTGTATTATAACCCATATTATGAAGATATGGAGATATAAACATAAATAATGGAAAAAGTATTAGGTGCAAAGAAATACAGGGTCAATTTGAGAATGTGGCTGTTGTTCATTCAAATTTCCAAAATTTTCTTGCTACCTCATTGTCTGCATTGAATCATTCAACTTATCACATAAACTATGTAAAGTACGAAAATAACACTAACACTAAAGTATGTATTGTTAACATAACTTTAACAGCGGTGAATTGGGGTGAAATTCATTTCGAGATGTGGCCTTATTATGTCCAAGTTGTAAACACCTTTTATACGTGTGTGTTAGGCTTTTCCTTGTCGAAATGGTCTCATCTACAGTCTTGTTTCTAGCTTTGCCTTTCCTTGTCGAAATGGTCTCATCTACAGTCTTGTTTCTAGCTTTTTTAGGTCTTCCTAACCTCTTTCACACAATGGGAGGATTCAAAGGCTCTGATCTTGAATCCACATAGTCATTCATACCAGGAATTGGATGGATCATGTTGGCATAGACTACTAAATACACTTGCTTTGAGTAACAGTTGTCAACATAATCTTCCAATCATTTTCGATACTTATGGATACAAGCTAGTGCATGAACACATGGATACCCTCTCAACATAAACATCCCACAGTTGCAATACTTTGCATCAAGATTGACAACATATTTGTGCCAATTTTGGACCACTTCATACTCTTCCCTCCCATACCAATTAGCATTCCATGACTTAGCAATAGTCCCAAGTTTCTGTATCTTTTTCATTATGTTTGGACATATTGTTCCATCATATTTCTCCATATTCAGCCTCTTAACTTGAACCCTTTGCATAAGTTTTCCTCTGATAATCTCAAACATTGAGATTATGGGTTTGTCCCTAGCCTCCATAATGTAACTGTTGAAGGATTCACAAAGATTGTTAGTAATGATATCACATTTTGAAAAAATGGGAAAGTGAGATCTAGCCCATTGTTCAGCTGGGATCTTTCTAAGCCATTCAGATGCAGTCTCTTTGCCCCTTTACCTTAGGGTCAGCCTTTTCTATCTCTCCCATCCATTTTTCATGTTCTCTCAAATTCGCAGTTGATGTCGCCTTCCAGAACAAATCTTTCAATTCTAAACCTTGGAACTTCTTCCTGAAGTCCTGATATATGTGCCTTAGGCAGAAACGATGGTGTGTCCTTGGATATTCTTCTTTAAACACCTGTACCAACCCTTTTTGTCTATCTAAAATGTATACCCATCCCTTTTCATCAAGTTCACCAATAACATTGTGCAATTCTCTCAAAAACCAAGACCATGACTCCTTGTTCTCAATAGGCACTAAACCATAGCCAAAGGAAACATGTTGTCATTACCATCTCTTGCAATTGCAGTAAGTAACTGACCTCCATATGCAGATTTAAGAAAACATCCATCTAGCCCGATCATGGGCCTACAGCCAGTCAAGAAGCCATCTTTCATTGTAGCAAGGCAAAGGAACATTTTCTCAAATGTAGGAACTTGGACATTTCTGTTCACAGTCAACAACAAAGTGCTCCCAGGGTTATGCAACAACACTGTCGTACAATAATCTCGTACTCTTGCATACTGCTCATCCAAATCTCCATTTATCAACTTCAATGCCACCTTTTTAGCCCTTAAAGCGTTTGAATCCCTACATTAACATCCAAATTATTCTTGATTAGCTTTACCACTTCAGATGCTGTTATAGCTTCATTTAATCTCACGTTTTCCACAATCCTTTTCTTTAGATACTTGTACGTAGCATATTTGTTCTCACAATGAAACCCACAGTCGTGCTCACCTCTCAATGTTTTCACCCGAAATAGAGGCCTACCTTGGACTGGTGAAGCATGCATCTTCCAATCACAACCAAATTCACATGTTACCGTAACTTTTCTCCTTTCATTTTTTTCGAAATGCAACACAATTCCATGTCTAATTGACTAGTCTCTAAGTACCTCCCTAAATTGTGCAGCTGATTTAGAGGTCAACCCGACCATAAACTCAAAAATCTCCATGTTTGTTTGCTCATCAAATTCAGGGAATGCTTGTCTCTTACCGTCACCCACATCTTTTAGGTTCTCTTCTTCAACATCACTATACCAATCTGGTTCGGAAGATGGATTTTTGCTTCCATCATAATCTCCATTAACTCTTCTTTTGAATTCAGTGAACTTCTGCCTATATTTGTTTCTCAACCTATTGTATCTTTCTCTGTTTTCTTCTCCCATATTATTGCCATCAAATATGTCATCATCAATTGAACCTTCAACATCTTCAAGCAGCCAACTCGGTGTGTCAGACTCAGACTCGTACAGTGTTCCGTCATCCATGTTCATCGTTATTCGGATTGTAGTTAGGGTCATCAGAATCTGTGTATTGCTCATCACATTCAGCAGACTGTTTTTCATGCCCAACTGCTTCATTTTCTTCAATGTTACCAGCCTTTGAATGTTCTGCTGCATTTTCTTCACAATCTTCTACATTTTCTTGCCAATCTTCTATAATTTCAGGCTGATCTGCATGTTGTTTTGCAATTTCCTCAGTATTTTCATCATTTTCTACAACTTCTGCTGGTTGGTTTTCATGTTCTTCAGACTGCTCCTCATGTCTAGCTGTATCATTGTCACCAATTGGGTTTGATATTTCAATATGCCTTTGTTGTTCAGTTGGCCCTTCATACAGTATGATTTGGTTTGAGGCCACAATATGTCCCTATGTATCTATAGCTGCAATAGGGTATTCTATCTCTTGCATGTAAATCGTGACACATAGCAAATGTTGAAAAGTATTATGAAATTGGTTAACAGTTTCATCAGCATATATTTTTCTCAACCCATTCTCTAACGAATGACCTGGCCTTAAATAGAATACCTCAATATTCCTCTATTTCCTACCACCTACATCCTCATATATATCATAAAACTTAAACAGATTTAGTCTATCTAATTCCACAGTGGGAATGATCTCCATTATACCCCCTACATATTTTAGGCTAGGATTGTTCACAAATCTACCCCCTACCCATACAAAAAGGTCAACACAACCCTCAACTATACCAAAACCATTATCTTCATCCATTCTGCATTTAAATACCAAACATAAAAAAAGCTTTAGTCCATTTTCCAAATATAAAAAAAGCTCTACCCTCAACTCCACATGTAAGTAACTTTGGGAATCATATGATAAGTCAAAAAACAAATCGTACAATCGAAATGTGAAGTCTAAATTATAGTAATACATTTCTAATACAAATCTTCTTCAATCGAAATGTACTGCTTCTAGAAATTAATTCTTTCAAATCAGAAAGCACCAACAACAACAAATAAAAATCTAATTTACTTTCTTTTTCCTATTCAAAAATCTAAACGCATCTCCTTTGGCTGAAATATATATATAAGCCAAAGAGATAAAACCATAGCTTACAACCTAGTTTCAAAAAAATTTTAACCTTTTATGAAAAATTAAGAAAGGTACATCCTATCTCTATATATCAATAGTTTCTTCAATTATTAGTACGATAATAAACTAGAAAATTTATAAATAAATAAAACAACAATTCCCAATTTCTCTAACACAAACCATATCAAAGCTTTTTTATTTAAAATGTGCCATAATTTTTGTAAACCCTAATTTTTTAAAAACCCTATTTTTTTACAAATACCCAAATATGTATCTAACATTTAATATCCTATTTGCATGGGTTAACTATCGTTTTCAAATCTGACATTGAGGGATCACATGTTTACAACATACAACATTGGGGGACTGCATGGTGTGTATTCAGTTTGCCGACAAAACACACATTTGTTGTCTATAAAAAATGCAACAATGGTGGACCACTGCTGATTAAACAACAAAAAAATGCAAAACAAAAGTAAACAGACCGACAATACACACATTCACACTCTTCGACACAAAAAAAATTAAGAAAATACGTACATACCTTAATATTGTAGTCTTCGACTTGATTAGGACCACATGATTTAGAGTTGAGATTAGGAATTAGGGCTTTTATCTCCCTTTGATTTGGTGTAGATAGGTTCAGGAAATTTTCTCTCTCTTCGAATCGAGTATAATAGGCTGAAGATTATCTCTACTCTCTCTCTCTTACAAAGTATCTTAAATATAAGGGGTAAATCAGTCAGTTCACCTAATATTTTAATGGTGTTAGTGAAAAATGAATGGAGGGAGGCGATGTGGTTAGTTTCAAAAAACACAGGGGTTTTGTGATAGTTTTTGAAATGCCGGGGGGTAGCATGATATATATGAATAACACAAGGGGGCAGTGTGATATTTACCCTAAATAAAACTTGTTAGTTTTTTTTGAATTAAAGGCATTGTTGAAAAATTGCTCAAGATTCCTAGGAATATTGAGTCTAACCAAACATAACAAAAAAATATTCCTAGGAATTTGACAAAATATTCCTAAGAATATTTTTAATGTACCAAACAATTTTAATCACATTTCCGAGAATAACATTCCTGGAAATGTCATCCCACAAATGTTATTCCCAAGAATGAAAAATTAATCCGTGAATCAAACGCCCTCTAAGAGTAATTCTTAAGGAGTGGCAAAGTTTGACATCAAGTTACGCTTAAAATTTAGGTAGAATTGTCGGGTATTGATTTGTTCTTATTAGAAATTTCGAATTCGGACCATGACTTTATTTTTCATTGTACCAAGATGAGAAAAAAGTTTAAAAATAAGTATTAACTTGTTAAGGACTTGGATGTTTTTGGGTTTTCTATAGCTTGAGGGTAAAAGTTACTGCTAGCTAGCTCCATATATTGAATGATCACAAATCCAAGGCTTCGACCTTGATTCATAAGATATATATGGCAAAATGAGTTTCCAATGTGAAAGTAGTCTAACAGTCAACGTCACGAGACAAATATATTTGTAACACTTAAAAAGAGGAACTTCTTTTTAGATTTTTTTTGTCATTTTTTTTTAGAAAAAAAAAATCATGCCACCTATATGGATTTCTAGTTTTAATTATTTAATTTAGATTCGTGGCATTCATAGAAATTTCAACATCTAGAATTTATTGTTGAATATATCAAAAGTAATGAACTTCTTATTCGTGAGATTTTGTGTCATGAAACAAATAATCTTCAAAATGAAATTAACAAAAAGTTAAAAGAGAATTTTTTTGCATAATTACTTGAAAAAAAGAATCAAAAGTACATTGCAATGATTAGCAATTCATAAGAAAATGAATCACGAACACTCCCTTACAAAAATCTTTCATAAAAAAGGATCATGATTTGATTCATGAGACAATGCTTCACTTATAAGAGTAGTTCAAAAATGGAAGTCAAGAAATTCTCAACTATTTCATTAACCAAATAGAATATGACCATTTTGCTCTCTCTATAGATAAAGAAGACAAAATAGAAGAAGAGTATTACCATTTCAATTAAGCTACATATTCATCCCTATAATGAGCTTAGCCTAAAATCTTGAAGAAAATAAAATCTTTTTATTACATGCCTCATCTTTTATGCTTATGGGCTGCTCTGTAATGCCGTCAGGGCCGTTAGGCTCTTTCAATAACTGTTTAATACAAGCACACATTTCCCTCACCTCCACCGCGCCAACGACGCATGTACTCCATGCTCCCCTTGTAAAGCTTTTCTCTTTCCTTTTTAATCCTCTTCACGGCAAATGTATTTATGAGTTAATGGGCTGCAGTCCCAACTAAACTCGAAGTCCGAACTATTAAAGAGCAATTTGATGTGTATTTTCTAAAAATATATATTTTTAAGATATTGTCGAAAAATTAATTTAGCCTCAACTAAAAGAATTAATCATATATAAATGTTAAATTATGTGTATTTTACATTTACGGATAAAATTTTGGATCCATCCTTGACGCCCTTTGTTTTGCCACAATTCGGCATCGCTACCATCTCCCTCCGCCGCAAAAATGGATTAGTTCACCAGCAAATTAAAATTGCAGGTTATGTGATGACTTTAGTTACTAGATTGTTATCTCCTATTGAATTTTGGTTGTTTGTATGTGTAATTCTTATTCTTTTATAGAATGTGGATGTAGCACTTATCGAGTCTGCATGGATGATTAATTATATAATATAAAGGCTGTGAAATAACCTGAATTGTTTAGAGCTTAAAATAGAAAAGTTTTGATGAAGGGTGTTCGATAATGGATTAGCTAAGGTTGATTATATTCGTGCTACTTCGTTATGTCTGCTAATTTAATTTGATGATCGGAGAATAATCTGAAAGATTGAGCATCCAAGAAATTGAGCTCTGGTCGATTGGAGCTTTGCATAGATTTGTTGTGTGAAGCTAAAGCTCAAGCCTTATTTTGAGGCTAATTTTAGTTTCATTGCAAGCTTTGGTTTGGTGATGCTTGTAAGTATAATTATTGTGATAAACGTATTGCAATTAACTTATTAAAAGCATGTAATTATCATAGTAAAATCACTAAAAGGCACAAGTTACTTGCCTGATGTAGAAGATGAAGCGATGATAGTGATTAATTAATCTTTATAGTGTAGATATGCGATGGAATTCTACAACTCTATCATGAACAAGAAAATGACCAATTAAGATGTATATATAGAATAAATGTCCTAAATAGTCCTTAATGTTTATTCAGTTTGACGGTTTGGTACTCAACATTTTAAAATATACACTTGAGTCCCTAACGTTTAACACTCAAGATAGTGCTACTCATAAACCATATTTATGTATAAATTTTAATGCATTTAGCACGTGAAAAACACATGATTTTCCTTTCTTTTGCACACTTACATTATTGTATTTCTAATTTTGCCCATCAGAGAATTATAATATGTTAAACCGCGTGTTTCTCACGTGCTAAAGATGTTAAAATTTAGATGAAAATGTGGTTTATGAATAGCACTATCATGAATGTTAAACGTTAAAGACTAAAATGTCTATTTTGAAATATTAGGGACCAAATTGTCAAAGTGAAGATGATGAATAAAACTAAACTAAGGTAGCAATTGGTATACTGGAATGAGATTTGGAATGGAATGACATTCCCAACTCTTTTTTATTCTCATGCTTGGTGTGAATGAATGAACTTGAGAATCTCATTCTCAACGTAATCACATTCCCTCGTATATGAGAATAGTCATTCTATAGCAAACACATGGGAATGGGTCATTCCCATGTGTTTGAGAATGAACTTGACTACCATACCCCCATATTTTAATAATAATAATAATCATAAAAAAAATAATAATAATAATAGCAATAATAATCATTACGAAATATAATAATAATTATTATTATAAAATACTAATTATTATTATAAAAATAATAATAATAAAGAAATATAATATTAGTTATTATTAAAAAATAATAATAATTATTATTATTTTTATAATAATAATAATTATTATTATACAAATAAAAATAAAACAAAAACTAAAAATAATAGTAATAATAATAATAATTATCAATAAAATTAAAATAACAAAATAATAATAAATAATAATAATATTGATTGAAATAATAATAATAATAAATATGATTATTATAATAATAATAAAAAAATATTGATTAAAATGATGATTATTATTATTATTAGTAATAATTATTATAATAATAATATTAATAATAAAGATAAAAAATAATAATAATAATAATAAAGTAAAATAATAATGATAAAAAAAAAAAAAAAAAAAAATAATAATAAAAATAATAATACCAATTATAATTATAATAATAAAAGGAAAGTCCTGTTATATTTTTAATACTATAATAATAAAAGGGCAATCCTGTCATATTATACAAGGTATTCTCATTACTACTCTTTATTCCTAGAACATACCAAGCATATCATTCGTATTCCCAAGTTCATTACATTCTCAGTTTCATTACATTCCTTAGCCCATTTCATTCATGTCTAAATCTATTCTAGTATACCAATCGCTACCTAAGGGTCCAACTCTGATACCATGTTAAGATAACTAGGTTTCATCTTAAAACTAATTGGTAGCAAGTAGAGTAGCTCAAGATCTTATAACGTAGTTTTAGAGTTTTTGATTTTTCGATGTGAGATAAGTGTATATTCTAACACGAAACACTGAGGGAGAAAGAAAAAGTTTAGAAAAAGATAAGGGGCTAGATGTAGTGAACATATTCTTTATTTGTAAACATATATAGGCAAATGGTGGAGGAAAAAGAAGAGGGTAAATAGCATTGTATGGTTTGTTAAAAGTGCACAGAACCCCCTTATACTTTCAAAAGTGCACAGGAACCCCCTATGATTTATAAAACATAGCATCACAACTCTTTCAGTCAAAAAAATTGTTACTTTTAATAGGATGTGTGCTACATGCGCCTAAATTGCAACTTAGGTTGATTTTTATAAGTTTTACCAATAAAATAAGCGTATACATTTACTAAAATATCCTTTTCACCCAAAAAAAAAAAGCTTATACACACACACGACCTCTGATGAGAACATATGCACAACGCATATGTCTCATATGCACAACAAAATATATACACGCACAATTATGCCATGCCATTAAAAGATGGAGGTCAACCAAAGAGTTCAGACGATTATTGATCTTGTTCAATCAAACCTTCTTTTCATGTTGTGCACAACATGAACTTTTTTGTCAACAAATGCTTGGAACCATTTTGATCAATATCAGGCAAAAAAGTTTTGATCTTTATTGATTCTTAATACTTGAAACAGTTGATGAATTTTCATTTGGATGTCTAACAAAGTCTAGATGCATAGATGAAAGCCCTCGTGGGTTGTGGAAGAAGGGTACCAGTGAGGGGCAAATTGGTAAATTTGAAGAAGTTTATAAGCTAAATGACAAATACACAATAAAGTTAAAAAATAAGGGCATTTACATCTTTTAACCACTTCTATTAAAAAGTTGACAAAAAAAGACAGAAGAGGAACGTGTGCTACGTTTTATAAATCATAAAGAGTTTCTGTTTACTTTTGAAAGTATAGGGGGTATTGTACACTTTTGCCAAACCATAAGGAGCTACGATACTATTTACCCAAAAGAAGAGGGTTAAAACTAGTAATTTGTATTTTGTGGTCTTTTACTTAGTGAGATAAGGTGGATCAATTTGGTTTTCTTCTTGATATAAAGCTGATGTTTCTCCGTATATGTATATTTGTATGTATATATAAGCACATACATATCTCTGTAGCCATTTGCATGGCGCATCATTTTTAAATAACAGGTGCTTTAGTGTTAGCATGTTCTTTTTAAGAATTGTATGTTTATTCATGACAGGGTTTTCATTTCTATGGCTACGAATCAGATGGCAAAACATGACACAACTTTTTAGGGATGAATTCAAGATTATTGTTTGGTATAGGCTGAAAACATAAAATTTAGTACTCGTATATGGATGACGTTTTCCTGTTTGGACTAAACTAATTTTTTAGCATAAAAATACAATGAAAACACTCTTTAATGACTTCATTCTTGAGGTGCAGGCTGCAGTCCTCTCTAACCTGACATGTATACTAGTGAAGATGGTCAATTGTCCTGGATCAATGTACGTGTGAGGGTTGGTGTGGGAATAGGTCTTTGGGATGTGTCTTGGTGTTGGCATTGGGGTAGGACTACTTATGCATTCTTACCAAGCAATTACCTTTTTTGTTAGTTGAAGCTATCATTCTACCTTTTTGTTGATAACGTGAAATTCACTTTAAATAAGATCATAATGAAACTTTTGCTAATCACTTGAATTCTCCTAAGCAAGCATGGCTTAACCTCTTTGTAGGTAAACTTAACCAAACTGTGAAATTGGACTTCCATGAACCAATTCGCAAGGATAGTACTTAGCGAGTCAAACCGCCATACAAAGTCAAAGAGATTGGCGCTAGCTACTGGGAAAATACTTTGGTGGGGCAGTTCCTTGATAAACCACCCCCATTCTTTCTTATTAGAAACATGGTAAACAACCTGTGGAAGAAACATGGTAAAGTTGATATTAGATACACAGAAGATGGCTTCTTTCTTTTCCGCCTAGAGTCCCAACAATGCTGTGATGAGATTCTAAAACAACTGTGGCATGTTAACCACAGGTCGCTACTCTTGAGAAAATGGAAACCAGGCATCCAGTTCATTCACTTTAGTATGGATCATGTGCTGATATAGATCATACTGAGAAATGTCCTTGTTGAGTATTGGACCTAGGAAGGGTTAAGCTACCTTGTCAGTGGCTATGGGTATCTATTATCCCTTAATTAAACCTAAAAAGGGGGGGAAGGGTGAATTAAGTTATATAGACAATAATACTACTTTTTCGATTAGGCAATATACAAGCAATGATTAATCAAGAACAATCCTAAATAGATATGCACTCCAGCAATATAGAATGTGAGTGAGGCAATTTATTAAATACTTGGTGTGCAAAAAATAATGCAAAGAGAGAGTTGAAAGAAAGAGATTGCAAATCGCGATTTTAGCGTGGTTCAGCCCCCGCCTAAGTCCACGACCCAAGCTCCCCGCTTAGGATTTCAACAATCTTCACTATGGTGACTCTTCAAATATTGGTGAGTCCACAAACCAATACAATGATAGTTCAAGCTTTTACAATAGAAAAACCCTTCTCAATACAAAGCTTTAACTCCAACACATTTGACAATGAAATCCTTCATTTCAAAGTGTTTAACTCTCTCTTTTGATAAGTGTTTGAGATTCACACTACAAGCCATCTTTTAGGATAGATTAATACAATGAATGCTCATCTCTCAATATTGCTCACAAATTCTTGCTCAAGTATAGCTCAATGATGATTCAAAGATAAAGATAATGAAAGAACTCAAAAGTAATTGCTTTGAATCAATCAATTGAAGTTTTGCAATTGAGAGATATTAATAGAAGCTGAAAATGGGTGTAATAAATGTACCCCAACATTCATAAAATGGTTATTTTTTGAATTAGTGTTTTGGCCCGACCAGTCAACCCCTTTGTTGCTGGTCAACCAGTCGAGAGACCCTCGTCCGATGGACAAGCCTTGGGCGGACGACCCTTTGGCCACCAGTCGACAAGTTGCATGGGGTCATCCGGTGGGATCAAAACTGCCACGGTTGGGTTTTTAAAAGTGTTTCTTTTGAGCATCTTTCGTAAGACATTTTTCAAATATTTTAAAATAATATTTGAGAATGATTATTAAGCATATACTATTTGCAAGACCCAAAAACTCCGGTCAAGTCCTAACTAGTACCCCTTATGACTTCCGTCTCCATCTTTATAACTCCATCTTCTTTCTTCGAATATTTTCTTTGAGTTGATGGATGTTCTTCTTCCTTCTTCAGCTTGATGAACTTGGAATCAGAGTCAATTTTGATTCATCTCTGCTTATACACACTTAACAAACTCATTAAACACATTTATGGTTTGTAATCATCAAAACCAAGATTTATAAGCCTTTTAGGCTAACAGTATCCCCATTCAAATGGAGGCCAACACCATTGAGAAGTCTAAGCTTAACTACGCACGAGTCTGTGTCGAAGTGAACCTGGAGGAGGAGCTTTCAGAATCATTTGGGCTAGAAATTAGCGACGAAGATGAGGAAAGTAATGTGACGGATGTGAAAATCGTAATTGTGAATGTTGAATATGCTTGGAAGCCACAGCTTTGCACTGATTGCAGAACCTTGGGTCATACCACTAACAAATGCCCCAAAAAACTCCAGCTAGTAACATTGAATACTGAGAATCCTCGTGTGGATGTTACCCATGAAGAGCATTTCAATCCCAACCATGGTACTGATTCCAACCAAGGTACTGATCTCAGTCAAGTTCGTGACCCTGCTAAGGGAAAAGCTAAATTGCCAGTGAAAGACCAAAAACGACAAGAGAAAAATGCCCCGAAAGGCCAAGTTAAAAATGCCTCCACTCGACACAAATCAAAAGAACGAAAGGAAAGAGGTGAATCCTTTAACCAGTTCAAAATTCTATCGAAGGTTGGCAACGAGATCGCTGACTCTATTCAAGAGTTTGTCAACAAGTCCAAGGATAACATGGTATTAGGGGACCTTCCCCCAGAGGCTGAATCAGGGCCTCACCCTTCGGATAAATGACTTGTGTCTTTTGGAACATCAGGGGACTCAACAAGCCCTTGAAGCAATCGGCGGTGGCCAGAATAATGAGGATTAATAAGGTTAGCATTTGCTGCCTGCTTGAGACTCACATCAAGCAAAATAATGCGTAGAACATATTTCGAACTAAATTTCACAACTGATCTTTCATTCATAACTATGAATCAGACCCTTCAGGACGTATTTGGGTGCTTTGGGACCCGAAGCAAGTTGTGGTAAAGAGGATTGAATCTACTGATCAAGCAATCTTTTGCTCAATGACTGACATTGAGAAAAAATGGCATTGTTACATTACTTTTGTGTATGCTAGGAATGATCCCATCTTGAGAATGAGACTTTGGCATTCTATTTGCGCATGGAGCACCAAATGCGCACTATCCCCTTGGTGCATAGGAGGTAATTTCAATGAGATTTTGTCAACTGAGGATCGCATGAACTGTTTTTTTCTTTCAAGCGGAGCCCATCTGGTTGAACACAAATCCATTGGCCCTTACTTTACTTGGACCATTAGGGGTGCAGATGAAGGTAGAAATGCCAGTAGACTTGACCATGTTTTCTCCAATGGAGAATGGCTCTCAAACTTTCCTTACTCCTCTGTTAATCTCGGCAAGCCTGGTCAGTCAGATCACTGCCCTCTGTTCTTGAATTTTTCTAATCCTAAATTTGCTTGTCCAATACCTTTCAGGTTCTTTAATGCATGGGTTCAACATTCTGAATTCTTTGATACAGTAAAATACAACTGGGACATTGATGTGGTTAGTTCTCCCATGTTCTGCCTTGCAATGAAACAAAAGCACATTAAACTCATTTTGAAAGAATTCAATGCTAAACATTTCAGAAACTTTTCCCAGCAACTCTCTTTCCTTCAAAAGAAATTTGACTGTATTCAAAATAGACTGTTCAATGGTACCTGGGATGATCATTGTAGAGAAAAAGAGAAAAGAATCCTCAGCCAAACGGACAACATTTCTAAGATAGAAGCTGACATTTGGAGGCAAAAATCCAGAATCAATTGGCTTAATGAAGGAGATGCCAATACTTCTTTCTACTCTAAATATGTCAAAGGTAGAACCAACAGTAATTCTATCTCTAGACTTATCAATAGCCAGGGACATATTCTTGATTCTGAAAAGAGCATTAGAGATGAGGAAGTTTCTTATTTTCAAAACCTGTTCGGTACAAATTGCCAAGGTGACCACTCTTACAAAGCCTCGGATTTACGCAAACTTCTACATTCTTCCATCAGCCATTTAGATTATCCACAACTCACTAGACCTATCACCAATGAGGAAATCAAAATTGCTATCTTCTCTATTGGGAATGATAAGAGCCCAGGCCCTGATGGCCTCTCTGCTCTTTTTTATAAATCTTGTTAGGACGTTATGGGACATGATGTCACTTGTGCCATCAAATCATTCTTCCATTCCAAGCAAATTCTACAGGAATTCAACTCAACGAGTATCTCTCTTGTTCCGAAAGTTCCCAATCCTTCGACAATGCAAGACTTCAAACCAATCGCGTGTTGCAACACGATCTACAAAGCTATTGCCAATAATGTTATAGGTAATCTTGTTGCTAACTCACAGAATGCATTCGTTGAGGGAAGAAGCATCTCTAACAACATCCATCTTAGCATGGAACTGGCCAAGGGTTATGGCAGAAGGAAAATCAGTCCTAGGTGCATGATTAAGGCTGATATTAAAAAGGCGTTTGATACCATTGACTGGGGTTTCATTGTCAAAACTCATGAAGCTTTTGGCTTCCCTTCTACCTTCATCCAATGGATTCAGTCATGCATTATTTCCCCCAGCTATTTTATCTATCTTAATGGCAACCTTCAGGGTTTCTTTGAGAGAGTTCGAGGCCTTAGGCAAGGAGATCCAATGTCTCCTTACTTATTTGTTCTTGGCATGGAAGTTCTATCGAGTATTCTTACTAAAGCTTTTCTTATCAAGGGCTTCAAATTTCACCCAAGATGTCATCACACAAAGATCAATCATTATTGTTTTGCCGATGACATTCTTATCTTCTCCAAAGCAGATTGCAAATCTATTGCTATCATCAAGGAAATCATCACTTTATTTGAAAACCTGTCTGGACGTCAAATTAGTAGGGAAAAAAGTGAAGTTTTTATTGCGGGTTGCAATAATGAGAGAAAGAACATAATTATTCAAACCTTGGGTTACAATGTCGGCTCTCTTCCCGTGAGATACTTAGGGGTGCCACTTATTGCTGGAATACTTCACATTCATGACTGTGCCAAGCTTATTGAGAGGATCATTAACAGGATTGAAAGCTAGGCTTTTAAATGGCTCTCGTTTGCAGGCAGGTTACAGTTAATTAACTTTGTCCTCTCCAATATTCAATCCTATTGGGCCAGAACCTTCATTCTTCCTAAAGGAGTTGTTGATACCATAAAAAAAAGCTTGTTGTTTTCCTATGGTCTGGTAACGAAGGTAATGGTCATAAAGCTAAGGTCGCCTGGCATAATGTCTGTAAAACCAAGGTGGAAGAAGGCCTCGACATTCAGAGAATCGCTGACCTCAATAATGCTTCTATTGCTAAACATTTATGGATTATTCACACTCGACGAAAATCAATCTGGGTTGATTGGGTCTATACGTATGACCTTAAAGAATCTAGCTTGTGGGAGGTTGATATTCATAAGGAAGCTGCCTGATATTGGAAAAAAATGTTAAGCATCAGACCTCTTGTCCAACAATTCAGCAAGCATGATATCAGTAACGGCAACAACACTCTCTTTTGGACAGATCCTTGGCACCCAATGGGAATTCTCAAGAACTGCTTCAACAACAATGATATCAGAGCCTCTGGATTTGATTTGCAATCTAAAGTCAATTTTTTTATTGATGGCGACCAATGGAAATGGCCCTCCAACTCAACAAACCTCTCATCAATCGCAATGACTGTGTGACAGGAATTGGTGATAGAAAAGGTGAGTTCTCCTTTTCTGCAACATTGAACAACTTTAGAATGAAGTTTGACATTGTGAATTGGCACAAGATCATCTGGTTCAAGCATCATATTCCAAAGCAATCTTTCACGTCTTGGGTTGCTTGGTATGATAAGTTACCAACCAAATTTCGTGTCCTATCTTGGGGCCTCCACACTGATCCCTTTTGCATCTTTTACAAGGGCGAAACTGAAACGAAGGATCATCTATTTTTTGAATGTGCCTTTACGCGAAGAATTTGGAAGAAAGGATTGTGGCGTGTTAGGTGTATTATTGATATATGATTTCAGCATATTTTCACTTAAACTTTGTTAGTTTTTAAGTAATTTATGAGCAATTTGATTGGTTTTGTCTTTGATTTGCATTGTAGGTAATTTTCAAGAGACAAACTGAGTTTTGAGGCAAAGATTGAAGAGAAATTGCAAAGGATTGGCTTTTATGCAATTTGTGGAGAAATTGAAGAACAAATAGAGCAGCGCAGTCATAATGCAGCTGCACAATGTCGCAGGATTTTTAAGGGCAATTTTGTAAAATGCGCGAAAAGAAGAAACCCTATGTTAAAAACAAGGCATCAGACGTTAAAAAAAAGGAGAGGGGGGCTTTTGGAGGCAGCTGGTTTTAGGAGAGAAAAGCAACGTTCCAGAGATAGGAAAACTTCAGGATTCGCGAGTTGAAGACGGAGAACAATCCGGAGACGGACTTCTACCACAATTCTTCTCCAAATCCTAGTTTTCTCTATCTCTATTATCATGTTTTACGTTACAATTGGAATTTTATTTATTTTCATAATTATGTTTTAAGCTATTTTTCTAGGGCTATGATGTAGCCAGATTTTGAATATTTGATGCTTTTGATTTGAATTAATTGATGAACTATTCCATATTTGCGTTGAGTATTTTATGCTGAGTTTAATGCTTGTGGTTGCCTGATCAACAATTACATGAGTCGTGATTTAGTTTGAGACTGAGAAGTGATAACTAAATTAGACCACGTATAAAATACCATTAAATTGTCATAAGCTAGAGATAGTTATGAGATCTAGTGCAGCACTTCAATTTCTAGGGCTTAATGCGTTCCATAAGTTCACAGTTATCACAGAGATGTAGTTAGCTTGCTTATTGAGATATGTTATTGATACTTGAGAAAGATTAATATCTACCTTAGCGAAATTGCTGGCAACGTAAGGAATAGGCGTCAATTGATTTAAATCACTAGTTTCAAATAGAATTAATCTTGGTGAAATCGGAATCCCTAGAGCCTTTTTATTATTAAATTACCATATTTTGTTAATTTCATAATTGTGTTATTTTTCTATTTTGTTAAGTCTATAATTTATTTAGTCATTAGTTACAAATTCTCAATTCTTGATTGTCCGAATAAAGTTAAAGCTAAATTAATTTCGGTAGTTAGTAATAACAGTCCTCGTGGGAACGATCTTTACTTGTCACTTTATTACTTGTTGCGATACGTGCACTTGCGTTAGATTTCACACAACAAGTTTTTGGCGCCGTTGCTAGGGACTGTGTCAATTATTAATATCAATACCAAATAGCTTTAATTTTACTTTGGATTTTATTTTATTTTGTTTTGTTTTCTTATTTTGTGTTGTTTGCGTTTCAGAAACATCTTTTTCTAGGAGTATGTGAAAGTTGAGAAGTAGTACTTTGCTGCCTTTTGATCCTGAGATAGAACGAATCTGTAGGAAGAACAGAAAGGAGAAAAGAGCTACTATCCACCAATTGTAGAAAAACATGGCTGAAATAGTACAAGTACAAGGGGAAAATAACCAGGAAAATCCGCCTAGAACACTGAGAGAGTATGCATTACCACCCACTGTAATTCAACCTGTGATTAGAAGGCCAGCGATTCAAGCGAATAATTTTGACTTGAAGACAGTGACGTTACAGTTGATTCAGAATATTCAGTTCCATGGATTGCCTTCTGAAGATCCTAACCAGCACATTGTGAATTTTCTAGAAGTTTGTGGAACAGTTAAGTATAATAGAGTCACTGATGAAACTTTGCGCCTTCGCTTGTTTCATTTTTCCTTAAGGGATCAAGCTAAGGAATGGTTGAACTCGCTACCTTCAGATTCAATCACTACTTGGGAAGATTTGGTGCACAAGTTTTTGTCAAGATTTTTTCCACCAGGAAAGACAGCGAAGCTGTGCATAGAAATTAATAATTTTGCGCAACATGAAGGAGAAACTCTATGTGAAGCATGGGAAAGGTATAAGCTATTGCTGAGGAAGTGTCCTAACCATGGAGTACCTAGGTGGATGCAAGTTCATAATTTTTACAATGGGTTAATTAGCTCCACAAGAACTTTGATTGATGCATCAGCAGGAAGAGCTTTAATGAACAAGACAGCAGATGAAGCTTATGCGTTGTTAGATGATATTGTTCTGAACCACCAGCAGTGGTCAAGCAAGAGAGTCATACCAAAGAAGACAGTTAGGATCCATGAGATTGATGCCATAACTGCCTTGACAGCGAAAATTGATAATCTCGCGAAACAGTTGTAGAATAGCCATGCAACTGCTAATGTTGTTCACGCGACAGTGGTGTGTGAGTTTTGTTGTGGTTCACATCATAGTACATAATGTCAGGTTGAAAATCCATTTGCGCAAGCTACAGCAGAACAAGCACAGTATGTGGGGAATTTTAATGGGCAGCAACACAATCCGTACTCTAACAGATATAATACAGCATGGCGTAATCATCCAAATTTCTCCTGGAGAAATAATCAGAATGTGTTGCAACCTGAGCAGAATAACCCACCACCAGAGAAGAAGGTGAACTTGGAGGATGCATTGGTTCAATTGGCGACTTCACAAACTCAATTTATGAATGAAACAAGGACAAATTTCCAGAATCAATCTGCACAAATCAGAAACCTAGAGATGCAGTTGAGCCAAATGGCTACGATGTTCTCTGAAAGGCAACAAGGAAACTTACCTAGTACTTCTGAGGTGAATCCTAGAAGAGATGGCACGGAGCATTGTAAAGCAATTACTTTGAGAAGCGGCAAGGAGTTAGAGGAGCCAGTGAAGACCAAGGAGGTTAAGAAAGATGAAGCGAAAAATGAGGAGAAAGATAAAGAAAAAACAGAAGAACATGCACAACCTCCTCAAGAACCACATCTGAAAGTTCCTTTTCCACAACTCTTGAAGAAAAATAAGCTTGATAAACAATTTGCAAAATTTCTAGAAATTTTTAAGAAACTTCATATCAATATTCCATTCTCAGATGCGCTTGAACAGATGCCTAGTTATGTGAAGTTCATGAAGGACATCCTTTCAAATAAGAGGAAACTTGGAGATTATGAGACAGTTACACTAACTGAGGAGTGTAGCGCCATTCTACAGAAGAAGCTACCACAAAAGCTCAAGGATCCAGGGAGTTTTACTATTCCTTATGAAATTGGCAATGTTGTTTTTGAGCGAGCTTTGTGTGATTTAGGTGCTAGTATTAATTTAATGCCTTTGTCTATTTTCAGGAAGCTTGGATTGAGAGAGGCAAGACCTACTACTGTAACATTACAGTTAGCTGATCGTTCGCTAAAGCACCCTAGAAGAGTAATTGAAGATGTGCTCGTCAAAGTTGATAAATTCATTTTTCCTGTAGATTTCATAGTTCTTGATATGGAGGAAGACAAGGAAATTCCTATCATTCTTCGAAAACCTTTCCTTGCAACTGGAGGAGCACTTATTGATGTTCGAAATGGTGAGCTTCGATTGCGAGTACAAGATGAAGAGGTAACCTTTAATGTGTTCAAAGCGTACAAGTACCCAGAAGCTAGCGACAGTTGTTTGCGCATTGATGCCGTAAAAGCCATAGGGTGTAACCATGGGGGTCAATTGGATCCCTTGGAGGTGAGCTTGTTAAAAGATAATTCTTTTGTTTTGATGGGATTGGAGCACAAAGAATATTGGGCGACTAAACAACAAAACATGGGTGTGCAAGCAGCGGATGAGAAAGAGTTGTTGCAATTGAATGAGCTAGAAGAATTAGGTGATGAAGAAGATGAGAATGCAAGAAATTACAAGGAGAGGACAAACGAGTGGCATAACAAACCTGTTTAGGGAAAAGATTTCTCTCCTGTGCGACAAATACTTCTTTATAACCCACGGATTCCTAGAAAATGCAAGTCAAGATGGTCTAGCCTCTTTGTTGTGACTAAAATGCTACCTTATGGTTCTGTGGAAGTCACCCATTCAGAAAAATGAACGTTCAAGGTCAACGAACAACGATTGAAGACTTATTGGGATGATGAGTTTGATAAGCATAAGACTATTGTCCACCTCAATTTGTCGTGAAAAATTGCTCCGTCGGGCTGTCGACGTTAAAACAAGCGCTTTTCGGGAGGCAACCCACAGTTTCTTACTTTTTCTTGATTTAATAGTTAGTTGTTTTTAGTTAATTTTTGAGTTATAATTGTCATAGTTAATTGTTGATTTTTTTTGTCATGATAGGTTCAAGACTTAGTTTGGGGGAAGCCAAGGCAAGGAGAGGTTCTACCAAGTTATTTAAAGGAGAAAATTGGTATAAATTCGTGTTTGGAGTGAAGAGGTTACGTGCATGGAAGAGGAAAACAAGAAGAAATAATGTTGTGCAGTAGCGCTGTTGTGCTAAATTCTAGCGCAGCTGCGCTGGCGTCCTTAAAAGTTACGTTTTTGCAATAGCTCTATTGCGCTAAAAAATGGCGCTACTGCGCTGGCGTCCTTTTCATTGACGTTCGAAAAAAAAAAAACAGTAGCGCTGTTGCGCTAAAAGAAGCGCCGCTGCGCTAGCGCTGTTTGAAGTTATGTTTTTGAAATAGCGTTGTTGCGCTAAAAAAATGGCGCAGCTGCGCTAGCGTCTACAGTGACGTGAAGAAAAAAAAATGAAAAAGAAAAAGAAAAAGAAAAAAAGGAATCACCATGCCGCCGAAGATGCAGTACCACCTCGGGCTCACGTCGACGACGATACTACTCAGGGAAGTCCTCTGGCTGCTTTAATTTCATGTTTTCACATTGAGGACAATGTTTTTTTCTCAGTTTGGGGGTGGTGTTTACTTGTTTGTTTGCGTACTTTTTCTTTTCATATTTGTTTTAAGTGTTTTCTTGTTTTACGTGTTTTCTTTTCATCAGTTTTATTATTATTTTTATTATTTGTTTCATTTAGTGCTAAATTTTTTTTAAAAAAAATTTGAAAAATTGAAAAAAATTTGAAAGTGATGTTGGAAAGATAAGAAATAGGCCGATGATGAGTAGCGTATGAATGACACGATAGTGATGAGGATAGTTAACTGAAGCATAGTTTTGTTTTATGAAAAATCCCTATCTAATGCGTACTTAGCCTCGCCTAGTTATGTTGATACTTAGAGAAGGTTTATGTGAGTTTAAGTGAACAGAAAAAAAGAGTATAGGACTTTAGAACTTGTTTGATTGTCACTCGAGGTGAAATCCTAGGTTGTATAGCATTAGAGAAATGATTTAGGCCATCTTTGGATCGTTTGAGCCTTTCAAGCCAACCATTGTAACAATTGAATATCCCTAGTCCAGCCTTTTGAGCTTAATTAGCCTTTTCTTTCTTATGCAACTTACAATATTTTCCTTAACTTGTCAAGTTTGATTTCCCCAGATTATGACCCTCCTACTTGTAACATATGATTGTTCTAGGATGATTATATGGAGCCATGTTTTGTATTGAATGATGGAAGGTTTGATGATTTGGTGATGTGTTGTTTTGTTTCAAAAAAAAATGAATGAAATATTGAGAAAAACAAAAGAAAAAAAAAGAAGAATGAAAAGAAAAGAGAAGAGTCACACTCCTTGTAATTAATATCAAAATGCAAGTTTGAGGGAATGTGGACTCTTTATATGTTTTTAAGTGTTGTGAAGGATTGTTGAGGAAGTGAAATGAAAGATGAAAGAAACAGAGATATGTTGAATAGTTTTGGTGGTAAGAAGTAGAATTGGCATGTGCTCCATTGAACATCCTCGAATAGTTGTATGCTTGCAGGTAGTTTAGCTTTATATTATATCCATTATCTTACCTTAACCTTAGCCACACGTTACAACCAAATGAAAAGTCCTACTGATCTTTAATACTATGATTAACCTACATTAGTGGAGAGTGGCATGAAAAGTAAGCCTATGAAGTCCTAAGTGATTGAAAATAACAGATTCACATTGAAAATTTGCTAAGCTAGCATAAACTCATCCGGGTACAATTGATTAGGATAGGGGCTATTTACACACTCACTTGGGGGATTTGAAGTAAAATGCAACTTATGTGAAGTTATTATTTTTCATGCTTATGATTGAAAGATACCTCTTGAGTTGGGAAAAAACTACTGAGGCCGTGAAAAATTTATTATCCTATAGCATTGCTTTCATGAGTTATTTTGTGTTGAGTCTTTAGTTTTAGTTTGTTATTTCTTTAGTTGTGTCTTTTGCTTGAGGACAAGCAAAACTTAAGTTTGGGGGTGTTTGTTGGGTGTATTGTTGATATATGATTTCAGCACATTTTCACTTAAACTTTGTTAGTTTTTGAGTAATTTATGAGCAATTTGATTGGTTTTGTCTTTGATTTGCATTGTAGGTAATTTCCAAGAGACAAACTGAGTTTTGAGGCAAAGATTAAAGAGAAATTGCAAAGCATTGGCTTTTATGCAATTTGTGGATAAATTGAAGAACAAATAGAGTAGCGCAGTCATAGCGCAGCTGCGTAATGTCGCAGGATTTTTAAGGGCAATTTTGTAAAAGGCGCAAAAAGAAGAAACCCTATGTTAAAAAGAATGCATCATACGTTAAAAAAAAGGAGATGAGGGCTTTTGGAGGCAGCTGGTTTTAGGAGAGAAAATCAACATTCCAGAGGGAGGAAAACTTCAGGATTCGCGAGTTGAAGACGGAGAACAATCCGGAGACGGACTTCTACCACAATTCTTCTCCAAATCCTAGTTTTCTCTATCTCTATTATCATGTTTTACGTTACAATTGAGATTTTATTTATTTTCATAATTATGTTTTAAGCTATTTTTCTAGGGCTACGATGTAGCCAGATTTTGAATATTTAATGCTTTTGATTTGAATTAATTGATGAACTATTCCATATTTGCGTTGAGTATTTTATGCTGAGTTTAATGCTTGTGGTTGCCTGATCAACAATTACATGAGTCGCGATTTAGTTTGAGACTCAGAAGTGATAACTAAATTAGACCACGTATAAAATACCATTAAATTGTCATAAGCTAGAGATAGTTATGAGATCTAGTGCAGCACTTCAATTTCTAGGGTTTAATGCGTTTTATAAGTTCACAGTTATCACAGAGATGTAGTTAGCTTGCTTATTGTGATATGTTATTGATGCTTGAGAAAGATTAATATCTACCTTAGCGAAATTACTGGCAACGTAAGGAATAGGCGTCAATTGATTTAAATCACTAGTTTCAAATAGGATTAATCTTGGTGAAATCGGAATCCCTAGAGCCTTTTTATTATTAAATTACCATATTTTGTTAATTTCGTAATTGTGTTATTTTTCTATTTTGTTAAGTCTATAATTTATTTAGTCATTAGTTACAAATTCTCAATTCTTGATTGTCCGAATAAAGTTAAAGCTAAATTAATTTCGGTAGTTAGTAATAACAGTCCTCGTGGGAACGATATTTACTTATTACTTTATTACTTGTTGCGATACGTGCACTTGCATTAGATTTCACACAACATGGCGCATTGATAGTCAACTTACGGACAACTCCTGGGACCAAGTGACAGGTTGGCTCTCTTCTCTTGCCCACCAAAATTCTCTGAAATCCTTGCTTAGTAAACTATTTTTTTGTGCATCCATTTTTCACATTTGGAAGGAAAGAAACAAGAGAATTCATCGCAATGAAGCTGACACTGAAGAACAAGTTTTTGACAATATTGCCTTTGACGTCAAACACAAGATCTATAATACTAGAAAATTCAAAAACAATATTGTTAATAGAACACTTTGTAGAGCATGAGACTTAGATAATAGCTTCCTCTTGTAATTAGGATAGGTCCTGTTTACTGGGATCCCAATTGATTAATTTCTCTTATGTAATTTTTTATTGATAATACAAATCCTTGCTTACTTAGCAAGAACAGATCACTAGAAAATTCAAAAACAATATTGTTAATAGAACACTTTGTAGAGCATGAGACTTAGATAATAGCTTCCTCTTGTAATTAGGATAGGTCCTGTTTACTGGGATCCCAGTTGATTAATTTCTCTTATGTAATTTTTTATTGATAATACAAATCCTTGCTTACTTAGCAAGAAAATATCATAATGAATTCATCTCAAAACTACATAGTACATGGTGCAATTGTACGCTCCAGTACATTTTATTATGTCAGTTAAAACAGAATCTCGAATTCAAAACTTTGGTCCATCTTGTAAATTTTGTTGTGTGTTCAAAAATTATGTAAATATACCAATACTAGTATGATTTTGTACATGATTGAGATAGAAGAGATTATAAAGATATTCTTTCGAGATAAGAACTCGTAAAAGTCAAGGAGTTGCAAAAGTAAGGTAAATACAAAATTTTGCAGCCCTGTCATATTTTTGGTTTGCCACAATATCCCCAAATGGCTAATAAATTTCAAGACGGTGTAATTTATGTTTGCTTAAAGAGGTAAAATCTCCTCTCACATGTCCACCCACACTAAGTTTTGTTTTTTTTTTGGGTTAATTAGAGGCTTTTCATTGCAATACTAAAAACTATTACATATTACAATTTTATCCTATGTCAGGAGCATGAAAGTCATTAGTTAACAATAGTTAAAGGAAGAAGAACATCAGAGAGCTAGTGGAACGTTCTTTGCAGCGTGACATTTTTTGTTCAGATCTAGCCATCTATTTTGTAGTAGTGTCAATGACGGTTTTAAAAATGAATTCAGCATTACTCTCAATGATAATATTATCTAGTCGTTTTGAACTACTAAAACACAGGCTTCCTTAACTGCTAGGGCTTCAACAATGTATGCTGATATGCACTTGACTCTTGCAAATGATTGTTAAATGCACCATCACGATTGGGAAGGGGAAAATCCAATTTGTAAGGGTGAATGTTTTGTTAGAGTTAATTCCTTAGATAAGTTTCTAGGAATTTAGAGATGGTTATATTAGTTGATTTAACCCATGACATTGGCTTGGCTAAATCTTACACCTTGGTCACTAAAAAATATAATTGTTCCTTCTTTTTTAGATGTACGAGCTAAAGAAGCTGGCAATTGAAACTTCTTCTTCGCCTTTCTAATATCCAGCTTCCTCGCATTGCTAACTCATGTTAGAGAATTAGGGGTTAAATTTAAAAAATTTAAGGGAAAATTAAACCGTAATTTCCTTGCCCAAAGAAATAATAGAAGAGTAGATTCCACTATCACAACATACTCATTGCAAATAGTGCATTAGGATCGGTTTTGGACTTTCTTTTTTTACAAGTTCCATCCTATTGTAATGCCATTTATGTAAGCTTTCCATTAGAAATTCTTGATCTCAGTAGGAACTTTTATACTCCAAATGAGTTTTAGAGGGATTTGGAGAATTGATAGAAAGATTTAGGAAGAATTGGAGGAGGTAGGTCAATCAATTTTTCTTCTAATTAGTACATAATCCTTTCTTACATTGTATACACCACTTAAGGTATGGAACCAATATATATTGTCAATTTGATCATTATTGAGAATGAAAGTAGCATTTATATACACCGCTTGAAAGTAGCATTATATAGTGTCAATAATGTGGCATTTGTCAATATATAGTGTCGATTCATGTAAGCTTCTAGTACTAACATAACCATTTTTCGCTTTCTTTGGTTTATATACGGCTTAAGCTAATTTTTCTTTTTCTTATTTCATTAGTTTTCCCTTTTCGGGACTCTTGACAAAAAAAAACTACGATAAATTTAATACTCATCCAAATATTTTACTTATTTTTTTAAATAAAGTTATCCTCTTTCTGATTCTGATTTAGTGGCCTCACAT
Source organism: Ehretia macrophylla (assembly GCA_037974665.1). NCBI lineage: Eukaryota > Viridiplantae > Streptophyta > Magnoliopsida > Boraginales > Ehretiaceae > Ehretia > Ehretia macrophylla. The sequence goes on from CM075776.1 coordinate 51,775,350, forward strand.
CATGTAATGCTAATATTTCACGTCTTTTTCTTTTTCATGTCAATCTAATAATATTCCACACCTAACTTATCCACATTTGTCGATTATTCCTCTTTGGTCAAACATTCAAATCATGTCCCTCCTCTCATTATCTCAAAGAATCTACTATTAACTAATCTAATAATAATAATTATTATTATTATAATTATAATTATATTTGTAAAACTCATATTACTATTTTCCGTAAATTTCCAAAGTACAAGGACGCTTCTGCAATTTAGCTTCTCTTATTTTATTTAATTATTTATTTATTGACTTATTTATCGCCACCATTACTCTCGCACATAAACAGTCCTTATAGCTTTGATCGAAAGCAGCATCAGGTCGGCGATCTTCAGCTTCTTTAATTGGTATTATTTTTTTCCCTTTCATTTTCATTTTTCTTCTCATTTATTATTTATTTATATATATATATATATAATATGCATTGCCGTTATTATCGATGCAGTTATCGATCTATGTATATCAGTTAAGTTGTTTACTTAGTTTGCACACACATATTTATGTATATTATTGTATATGTTGATGCTATATGTATCCGTGCATATTGAAATTTTGGTGATTTAATTTTGTTATTTGAGCTCTGTGATGTTGATCTAGGGTGTTTATTTTATTTTATTTTAATTTTGTAGGTTTGAATATAATGTTAAACTTCATGCACTAAAGAAAAGTTAAATGTGTATGTTTATCAATTAATTCATTTTTCTTTGGGTAGTAGGGCGAAAGTTGGATGATTTAATTGTGATTAATGATTATTATTTTATTCCGGGTGTAATTAAAGTGTAAAGTGCGATGAGCTAGCTCGACGCGTACCTATTGAAAGATGAAAATGAAGTACAGAAGTAGAAAGATTTTTATGGTTCCGAAGATGGTCTTCAGTTGATGAATAGTGGTAGAGGGAGGGAGTGTATGTGATGAGGTTTAAATGTAGTAAGATGGTAGTATATAATCATGACGACTAATAGAAAAACAAGGAAAGTTACCATTTGATCTATTTCAACTTAAAACTGTTGCTTGTTATTGCTTCTTAAATTCATTTTCACTTTTTTGTGTTAATAATCTAGAGATTAGTTTCCGAGAAGGATCATTTTGCTGTTTCTTTTCTGATCTTCGAGTTTTTTCATGATCTGACATATTAATTAGTGCTTGTTCTATTTAAACTCAATGATGAATTATTATTGGAACAAATCTAGAATTATTGCTGGTGACTTGGCTGTCAATGTCTAATTGAAAGTCTCGTACTCATAAAGCTCTCGATTGTTTCTATCAGAGAATTCTTTTTTGGTGATCGATGATACTTTTGTGGTTTTTGTAAGATAAAATGCATCAAACATTTAGTTTTTCCCCATAGGTTTACCTTGATGGTTCTTGCAGTTATATTGTGTATCCTTTTTGATGGTGCATCTTACATTACAAACAACTGGAGTTAAAGATTAGTGCTGTCTTAGCTGCAGTACACTAGAGGTGCAAGGGAACTATGTCGGGCGCTGAAGAAGTCAAAGAGCAAACTGACGTAAATGTTGCAGAGGACTCTGAAAAATCTGTGTCGTCAGCCAAACAAGAGGTTGTGCTCTCATTATTTTCCACTTGTTTGAATCAGTGTTCAACTGGATTCTAATAAACATGTCTCATTTTGTTTTGTCATAGGAGGAAGTCGTTAAGAAAAAGTATGGAGGAATCATGCCCAAAAAGCCACCACTAATCTCGAAGGTAACCTTATAGCTGTCTCTTATGTTCTAGCTGCCTTTGTCCTTGGAATTTGAGGGACATCCTAGTTTCTGCGTTTTCATTTATTGAAAGCTTTACTGTTGACAACAGGATCACGAACGGGCTTATTTTGATTCTGCTGACTGGGCCCTGGGAAAGGTACTGCTCTAACCTTTACTATGCCAATCTTCTTTTTCTTGAAGCTTGAAACTGTTAATTCCTGCATGCTTTCAATTACTTTGGCAAGTATGTGATGCTATTTGCTATTTATCACCACAGCAAGGTGTAGAGAAGCCCAAAGGACCTCTTGAGGCACTCCGGCCAAAATTACAGGTACTTAAATTATGACATTGCTCATCTTTAACTTTGAATTTATAATACATTTTGATTATAGGCAAGTCTCTGAGTTCACAAGACATATATTCACTGTCTTGCCTGGAAAGGTTTTTGGCATATCTGAGGTGTAATTCTGGTCATTAGCTGCATCCCTAAAGATATGATCTGGTATGAAGACCTAGTAATGTCCTTGTGCAGAGCTGGAAGGTTGTCTAATATAACACCTAAAACTGTCAATTTTATCTTACAAGTGCATGCAGAAAGCTCAAGAATTGCTAATGGTGGATTTACAAGCAGTGCGCTTGGAAAAAAACTTGCTAAAATTGCTAAAACTTCTTAGTTGAAATATGCTTTTTGTGCATTTCGCTCTGTTGTGCTGTTCCATAGTTTTAGAGCCAAAAAGAGTAACCCACGATGTTCATTTTCAAGGTTGGCTGACATCGGTTAGGTTTCTGGAGATACATACTCTGGGCTCCACGATTTTTTTTCCTTTTTTCCTTGTTTGGCTGAATACCTCTTCGATTACAGATTGAGTTTTACGAATGGTTCCCTAGAGTAAGCACTGTAAGTTGCGAGCTCATACATTGGGCTGAAAATGAAGCTCACTGCTTCCTGTTTAACTTTACAAGTCTCTGGGAAAGGATCTGGTGCTGCTTTCCAAATGAAAACTGAAAAGATACAAGCCTATTTTTATGCTTTATCCGCATAAAGCAGATGCCCTCACATTTACAATTGATAGCACTAGTTTTCTAATCTGCTCTGTGCTTTTAGGTCAAATTGAAGTGATTACTGTTTTCAGTTGTCTATACTTCAATTTTCATGAGACTATAGGAAAAAGATCTCTGAGGGATGAATTTTCTACATGTGCCAAGTTAAGCTTTCCATGCACTAAGTTAATAACCATAAATGTCACTGTCTGTTTTGGCATTGAGTAGCTGGAGTTATGCAATTGTTCAAAATCTGACCACAGGCTCAATTTGCTTAGCTCAGACCAATTTATTCTCCTTTTTCTCGTCACTGTGTTTGGTCATGCCTATCTGTCTGTTCATATGGTGAAAATATCTTGGTTGTGTGACTAATTTTCCTTTTCCTTTTCTTTTACTTTTTTGGCATTTTAATTCTTGATCCAATTTCATGTTTATTCGATTTAATCTGAGCATTTTAATAACCTTCATTTTTTCTTTTAACTTGGCACTGTAGCCAACACAACAGCAAACTCGATACCGCAAATCTCCTTGTGCCCCATCAGATGAAGGTATGTTTTATGCTTGATTGCATTTTTCCATGGACTTGCCTTATCCTTTTTCTTCCTTCTTTTTCCCGTTTTCTCTTCCTCTTTTATGAGGCTGGGTAGGGATGGGTAGTCCGGGTACAACCTCATTCTCTTCCATCAGCAGCCACAAACTGAGTTGTGGCTGACTTAGATTTACTATTGATGTAAACTTATGTATAATGAAGAATTCCATTCATGGTCCTGAAGGCTAATAATTGTCGTTTCTTCTGTCTCTTCATACAGACGGAAGTAACTCGCCTCAGGAAGATGTCTCTGCAAATGAATGAGCAGCAGCTCGGCCATCCCTTAATCTTGTGAGAGTCGTTGGTTGTTATTTTACATGACTAAAAAGCTGAGGTATTATTCTCTTGTTTGCAAAATAAGCTTTGGAAGAACTACTGATGTTCAAGAGAAAATCACATTTAACTTTGCTGCTTGTATCTTTCGGTCTTGAGTAAGTCTTTAAAACGCCAGATGTAGGTTTTTTCACCCTACTCTCTGTAGAACAAAAAGTAAAAGTTGGAGCTCTTAACCATTTTATTTGTTGTTGGATTTGGTTGTGCTCTTTTTTTCTTGAAGCTAAATCACAGGTTACATGGTGCATTTCAAATTTTTCTTCAAGAAATTACGATAGTGTTGTCGTGTTGAATTCACAAATTGTATTAGAATGAGAATATGGTTGTGGTAGGAGAGAGATAGATGTAAGGATCATGAGAACGGTATGAGGATATCTAGTGGTGACAGACTGTCCGAATCATTTTATTATAATTGCACGGAAAGTTTATTACTATTAGATTTTTCTTATAATATTATAAATCCAAATATGATATTTTGATGCACCATTAATTGTTGAACTAATCTAAGGCGGCCTTTCAACGGTATGAGAGTGATGTGATGGTGGTGAATTGTTTAAATTATTTTATATTTGCACTCATAATTTAAGGCCTTGGAACGGTACAAGGGAGGTCTAGTGGTAATAAACTATCTAAATTATTTTATTATAATTGCATGAATAATTTTTTTTATTGAATCTCCCTTATAATATTATGAATCCAAATCTAATTTGTGGATGCATGCTTAATTATGTTGTAACTAATCAATCGGAAGCTTTCAAACGGTATAAGAGAGATTTATTGGTAGAGGACTATCCAAATTATTTTAGAAACAGTTGATTTGCAGCTTATGTCTCACAATCGGACCATCCAGCTGCCGAATTGGAGTGTGTCCCCGCTCTTAGTACCCACTCAATCCTACGGAATTCTGTTTCAACTTTTAACTGTTTGGGCTATAGATTAGTTTCTTTTTTCTCACGGCATGTTGCATAATCTCTTGCTTCTTCTAAATAAAGTACCTACACGTCCAACAATAGTCCCTGATGCTTGTTCACATGTTCCGGAACAATACCTCCAATAATAGTCTAAAGCATGGATTGAAGATTGTCAAAGTATTCTTCAACAACATCCGAACTTCCGAGTGAATTATATTTATAGAGAGTTTAATAAGTATGCAGATTTACTTGTTAACTTCGGTCTTGATCAACCAATTAGAGAATACTATTTGGATTAACCCCTGTGTTTTTGCGGACTCAGTTTAAGAAGGATAAACGAGGGGATATGACCCTCAGAGTTACCAACGGCCTCTAGCTAAGAGCTAAATCTCCCTTCAACCAAAAAAATAAAAATAAAGTACCAAGTTATAAAAGTCTGGGAAAAAATGCTTGAGTGGTATGATCTCTCCACCACCCTGGAATGAAAGGGTGATTTAAGTAGTTTTTTATATGTGAAGATACGTTGTTAGGTGTTCTATTTTATTTTTCTATTGAAACTCAACTTAAACGTTCAACAAATAGTTGTGTGTACACTTTATACGTTGATATATGGATTCTCAAGAAAAGAAGAGCCATGATAGTCCCTCTAAATCGGATCCTGTGAGTGAATCGAAAGTTAGATCTTTCAATAGCCTTAACAATGATCTTATGCATCGGCCCAAGAGCTCGAAATTATGTGGATCGATTTCATTTATATTTTAGTAGTACTGTTTAATTCTTAAGAAATACTGCTTGACTATAGTCTAACTTTACTATGATTTGTTTGAATTCTATAATGCTTTATAGACGTGCTATAAGATAATCTTCGCATATTAATGGTAATTATTTTGTAAAGTATTGCTTTAATCGTAGATAAAAGAATATTATTTCACCTGAAGGGACAGAGGCAAAGGGGGACCGCTCCCCCTGTCCCCTAACCTTTTTTTTTTTTTTTTTTCAAACATTTATGTATTATATATATATATATATATTACGCCAAGGTTACTTCTAAACATTCTTTTTGCACCGGGCTGTATTGACTTGATAGACTTCCTACTAAGAGGAGGCTTATCACTTGGGGCATGGATCTGAATCCTTTGTGCATGTTCTGCTCTTCTTGTATTGAGGATAAAGAACACATTTTCCAACTTTGTTCCTTCTCAAAATGAATCTAGTTTAAAGGTTGGCGTATGTCTAAAGGACCAAGTGTTCATGTTGGTCGCAATGCGAATCTTGGATTGTCCAATCTTCTTCCAAAGACTCCTTCTAGTGTTTCTGTATCAGATTATTCCTTGGGTTTTCAGTTTTCACATTTGGAAAGAGAGGAATAATAAAATCTTTGAAAATATAGTTTTCAGTGAGGATTAGATTTTTACGAATAATGTTTTTGACGTTAGATAGACGAAATATGATGTAAACCCTTTTGGGCAATATACGATTTTTGAGGAATAATACTTGTTTTTGGCTATAAAAAAAAAAAAAAAAAAAAAAAATTACCCCCTCCTCTCCCCCCACCCCCCACCCCGACCGACGGCCCCGCCCCCTTCCAAAATTTTCTTTTATTTGTCAACGGTCCTCCTAATTTAATCTTAACCCCTCAAAATTAAATTTGTGCTTTTATCTGATATCATGTTTTGAAGATAAGTGTCATAAATTTATGCCTTTCACCGCATAATGATGAATGAAAATTGCGCATCGAAGCACCTAACACATTTTTTTGTCAAAAAGCACCTAACACTTGACCTGCCAGCAAATTGCTTGAATTGTAAGTGACAATGTTCAATATCATTGACGTCGTGTTATCTCCTACGAAATTGAGTAATTTTCAAGTAATGTTATCGCTATAGTCCCTTCTATTCTTCGGCAACTACCAAACAAGTTTTTGACAAAAAAAAAAACTACCAAACAAGTTACAGCTTATATTTTTTATGTTAAACAAAAATTGCGTATGGAGAGGAAATTTAGAAATAGCTTTCAAAATAGATCTATTTATAGAGCTTTGGGAATTGACGCTAACATACTAGATTAGCATGGACTTACGATTGTAAAAACTTCTCGTAAATATTTTTAGTATTAATAGAAACATTTGCTTACCGAACAAAACAAAAGAAAAAAAAAGAAAAAAAAAAAAAAACAGTTACAGCTTACATTAGGCCTCGAAAGCAGAATTCTTGGGTATCAATGTTCTTTGTCATAGTAGCAGCTACCAACCAATTACATTTTCAGGGTGTGGGTTTGTAATAGTTTATATCACCCTCGAAGCTCAATTTCAATAGCTTACTTAAATGCTTCTTTACCTTACACATAGTGAGGTATTGGTGCAAACGAGCTTCAACAACTTTCTTAAGTGAATTTTTAACTTTTAGGGATTCTCGGACGAATAAATTTCACAAATAGTTTCTATTGTTTACACTTTCAATGTCGTTTTCGTCCTTATTATTTTAAAAATGACATCTTTAGTCCTTAAAAATTGTAAAAAGTTTCAATTTAATACTCAATGTTACACTTTCTTTTCATTTCATCCTCATTGTTTCAAAAGTAATGCACCTAGTCCTCAAAATTTGTGAAAAGTTTCAGTTTAGTCCCTACAATTTGTGATTTGTACATAAAACTTTGGGGATTAAATTGAAAAAAAGTGAAAATATTGAAGACTAAGTTGAATTTTTTTTATAAACTTTGGGGATTAAGCATGTAATGGTAAAGATTAAACTGAAAAGAAGTGTAAATATTAGGGACCAAAAGCGTCACTTTCTAAACTATAGGGATAAAAATGAAAAAATACACTAATATTAGGGACCATTTTTTAAATTTTCCCATTTTCAATTCATTTCATCGTCTCCACATTTGAGAGAGAAGAAATCATCCGAAGCATTGCTCAAACTAGTTGTAACTCATCCAGGAATCAGTACATCAATATTCAATGTCTAGCAGCTAACTGGGCATTGGATGCATGTCCTCATTTTCATCATCTTGACATTTTTGACCAATGCCTCTAGTCAGGAGCAGAACTAGGAATTTGATCTTTAGCGTCAATTTTAATTAAGAAAAATGACGATAAAGAATATAAAAAAATTAAGAGGTTCTAGCATTAAAAAAAAAAATACATTTTTTTTTTTTTTTAAGCTTAGAGGACCCGAACCCCATCTAAATAAGTTAGCTCTGCTTGACTGCTCCTGCCTCTAGCAGCTAAAACACACAGTAGTATAATAGGCAGAGGCGGATTTATGTAGTGTGGAGGAGAGCCGTCGTTTTGAATTTTTTTAAAAATATCTATGTAGTATTGTTAAAAAAAATTATCGACCCCTCCAATTTTTAAATTTTTTTATATAATATCATTAAAAAAATATTTTGATCCCTCAATATTAAATTCTTCAATCCGCTAGATGGGTTTTTTTTAATCTTGGAATTACATCAAACTGTAGAGTGGAACTTATGGCTTCGTGGGTGGGCCTTGGTAGGGCAGAAGTCTTGATTATTGATAAACTGATTATTGAGTTAGATTCGATTACTGCCTGTCATTTGCTTAACAATGCTACACAGAATCCATACCACTTTGGGCCCTTGATTGAACATTGCAAACAAATTATTGTCACACGTACTCATATTTGCTTCAAGCGCTTGTGTTGAAATACTTTTTCACTGTTTCAGTGTATTTTATTTGGTATGAAAAGAATAGACGAATACATGATCGTGTATCTCTTGATGATTAGTAAATCTTTGAAGTATCAGCTTCGTATATAAATATAGAAAAAATAGTACTAACATCTTTATATGTAATTTTTGAAACTTAGATAGCAACTGACTTATGAATGCCTGATTGTGATTTGGTGTCATTTTGTTTTTGAGACTTGATGATGGAAACACTTGCTAAGTTAGCAAAAAAAAAAAAAGTGACTCATATTTATAGAGAGGTAAATTATTGTGCATAGTATTTGGCAAATTATGGGCTTCAATTTTCATTGGGTTTCTATGCCTGTTTTCAAGAAGTGCATTAGGATTCTTTGTCATTAATACTCTCACAAGACAGTTATTAGTTCTCTTGAAAAAGGATAAGAGGGATGAAATATCCTCGTTTACTTCCAATGTACGGAGTTTGGGCTTTCCTTTAGATAAGGGTGAATAGCTCCAGAGCCTCCTATGATTTGTCGAAAGTGCATAAACCCCCCTAAAGTTTTAAAACCACATCCAAACCCCTATTTGGTATCCGATCCAGTGCATACGACCCCCTACGTCAAATAATTCGTCACTTCTAACGGAGTGTGTAATACACGCTTGTGCATTGCAACTTGGATTAGTTTTCAACAATTTTAAGAATAAAATACATGCGTGGATTGACTCAAATACCCTTTTCACAAAAAAAAATTAGAAAATTAAAAAAATTAAAACAATGTCATCTTTTCCAAAACCCCTACCCCCACCCTTACCCCGTCAGTCCCCCACATCCATCAAGATGGCAATCACAACTGCAAAATGCCTTCACACCTCAAGAGATCAAAAAATATGAAGATGAACATCATAATCATGATGATAATTGAACAAAAAAAGAGAACATATTAAAAAGTCAATCCTATAAATGTAAATATCTTCTCCGTCTAATTTCTTCTTGCAAGAGAAACAAAAGCTCAAGAAATCATCAAATGGATATTTAGTAAGAATTTCATAGCATTTAGCCTCTTGAGGCAATGCAGTTACATCTCCGTCATTCTTGGAAAAATTGGTTAACTCCTTACCATGACATTCTAAAATACAGTTACCATAGCTCGGTGACCTTCTTCCCACCGTCCATTGGATCGTCACCACAGCTTCGACCATTATGTCGTCAATTCGTCAACGGTGAAACAATCACTATCTTCCAATGATTAACCATGTGCTCTTCAATTATCATGTCAACTAGAATCCACTGTCCACTGCCACTCACAGCTTCGCAACCTTCTTTCCACCGTATGCGACGTTATAGGCATCGGTAGGCGACGCTTCAGCCACAATCATCTTCCTCTCTTCACAACGATGTCAATGGTGGTCTTTAATTGTCATTTAGTGGCTGAAAGCTATGGCATATATATATATATATATATAGATTCCTTTTGGCTAATTAAAAATAAGGGCATATCAGTCATTTATCATATTCCATCACTTACTTTGATAGAAACTTGGGTTGGGGATGCGTATGCACTATATGGGAAACCATAAGGGTCTGGCAGAAGTTTTGAGACTTCAAAGGGGTTGTGTGTACTTTCGACAAACCACATGGGATTTGAAGCTATTCACCCTCTGGATAAAATAAAAAAAAGAAAAAGTTAATCCACAACAATTTTTGTCGAAAGGTAAAAAAAAAAAAAAGTATATTTTTACTTTTAACCGCCGTTATAAAAATGACTCGAATTATCTAGTGTCAATCTAAAAAGCACATTTTATTGGCCCAAGAAAAAGCACATTGTAATTTAAAAAAAAGATCTTCAAAATGCTAGACAAATGAAAGTATTTCTAATAGTCAGATAGAATCCTAAATCCAAAGGGAGCATATTGTCACGTGCTCAGAGTTTTGGGGTCCCCCCCTGGGTACTGTGCCGAGAGCCAAGCCCCACGAGTCGCATAGAACGGATTCTAACGGGTATATCCTTTGGTTTCAGGTAATTCAGCTGCCAGACCTTGTGTTTTGACGCTTATGCTTGCCGACTCTGTGGAAAGGCGTATCTCAGCCCTAACCTCCGGGGTTGGGAGCCGGACAGGGCGTCTGCTGCGCGCGCTCCGTCTCAGTTGGTATCAGAGCCAGCCGGTCATTCTCCCGTGAACAGACGACGATTTTGTGGTGTGTTGGGGACTTCGAGTGCTTGCGGGGTTGCACTGGTCCCCCTGGATGGATTCGAGCGCGGGGGTCTCTCCATCCAGTTTTGAGGGCGGTCTTCGAGTACAGGGGCCATCCCTCCTTCAGGCAGCAGCCAGGTGGGCCTGCCTTTTTGTGGAGTGCCATGCTCCGTGTTTTGAGGAACGTCTTGTATTGTTGGGCTTCACCCAACGCCTGGGAGGTAGCGTTCCTTGTTTTGTGGGCGATAGGTTTGAGTGGGCACAACCTTTGTCCATGGTGCGCCGTCCGTCTGTTCGTGACCATCTGGTTTCCTGGTAGGCACACGCCTAGCGCTTTCGAAGATCATATCTCTGGTTCGTTGGCAAGTGGTTTCAGTGGAGGAAGTCTTGCAATTGGATGCCGCGGTTTGTGCTGTTGGGGTGTTGGCTAGTGCCTTGATCGTTGGCCCATGTGCGCGTCGTGGCAACGGGTGAAGTCCGCAACGAGGGCGTTTGCGGATTGGGTGGGGGAGTGTGTCACGTGCTCAGAGTTTTGGGGTCCCCCCCTGGGTACTGTGCCGAGAGCCAAGCCCCACGAGTCGCACAGAACGGATTCTAACGGGTATATCCTTTGGTTTCAGGTAATTCAGCTGCCAGACCTTGTGTTTTGACGCTTATGCTTGCCGACTCTGTGGAAAGGCGTATCTCAGCCCTAACCTCCGGGGTTGGGAGCCGGACAGGGCGTCTGCTGTGCGCGCTACGTCTCAATATTCTAAGAAAGATTTTGGAACATGACTCGAATATAGAAATAAACAAAATGACAAGTACTTGTTTATCCAAAAAAAAAATCGATATAACACTTATAGAAGAAGAAAAAAAAAAGAAAAAAAAAAACGTAGATACAAAAAGCTACATCTGGCCTCAGCACACACTTGAAAACTAAAACCTCTCCCTCCTTAACTACTGGAACCAAAAAACAATACAAATATCTCACCACCGCTCTCCGCTTTAATAAACTAAATTTCAAAATGCTTCTTCTTCTTCTTCACCTTCATCTATAACATTTTTTGGTCGTTAATATAAGTACTTGTTTATCCAAAAAAAAATTGATATAACTCTAATACATACATTTCTACATATATATATATTGTTATATATATATATATATAGAGAGAGAGAGAGAGAGAGAGAGAGGGAGATTTGAATGTAATGAGTGTGAAGAGAGAGAGTGGTTGGGACAGATCTCCTGCGATGATGGCGCACCGTAACAGCGCTGCACCCTCACATCAACTTCCGCTAGTGGTGACGCTCAACTGCATCGAGGACACAGCCCTAGAGCAAGACTGCTTGGCCGGCGTCGCCACCGTCGAGCACGTCTCTCTCAGTCGCCTCGCCGACGCGCGGATCGAGTCCGCCGCCGCTGTCCTCCTCCACTCCCTGACATTCCTCCCCCGTGCCGCCCAGCGCCGTCTCCGTCCCTGGCAGCTCATCTTCTGCCTCGGCTCCTCCGACCGCGCCGTCGACTCGGCACTCGCTGCTGATCTTGGACTCTCCCGCCTTGTCCATGTCGACGTCAGCCGAGCCGAGGAGGTGGCGGATACTGTTATGGCTTTAATACTCGGGTTGCTGCGCCGTACTCATCTGCTTTCCCGCCACACCTTGCCGGCTTCCGGCTGGCTTGGCTCTGTTCAGCCGCTTTGCCGTGGAATGCGCCGGTGCCGTGGCCTCGTGTTAGGGATCATCGGTCGATCTGCTTCGGCTAAGTGTTTAGCTACTCGAAGCTTAGCTTTCAAAATTAGTGTGCTCTACTTTGATGTTCAAGAGGTATGAACATTAATTTCAATTGAAAATATTAGCTTTTAATTGACTTTCACTTACAATTAGCATGATAATTTGCATTATATATGCAAATTAGCAAAAGTCTCGTAATTTTGCTGGTTGTGGATTATAGTTTTTCATTTTGAGTTTTGATTTTTCGTTTAATGTTTTGTTTGATAAAATTTGTTGGTAAACCACAAATTGTTATGGTGATTTTACGGAATATCTGATTTTGTTTCTTTAGTTATGTGGAAAGTCCTTTTATTTTTACGAGTTTTATTACAATGTGAAAGCAGTTAGGATTCTGAAGTGGTAGATTCTACGTAAAATGAGAGCTTTCTTAGAATGTCTTGACGTTAGATGCATTTGATACGAGAGAAATGCATTTGGTTTTACAGTCCCAATTTTTTCATTGATCTGATTAAAGGTGTTTACGTGTGGAATGATATCTATCTCAGTGAAACATACAGTGCTGCAACTCTATTTGGCGTTGATTGATAAGAATGCTCTCGAGGATACCAGCTAGGATGAGAAGTACTCTTCTCATTGAGTTATATTTTTGCTTATTTGCCTCTTGCCTTATGGACATAGTGCAGTGATAGAACATTACATGAATTGCAATCATAATTGAAGAGCAAGAGATCCTTTAGGGAAAGATGGTGTGATTTTTGACAGATAGGTAAAATAAGTATTCTTGTTACTTCAGCTTCCTCTTTGAGTTGGCCGTGAATGCTCATCTTTGTGGTAACACTTATACTGTGAACCCTTGTTACTTGTTCGCAATAATGACTTTCTTTTAACTACATATATTTTTGGAACTTCCATGAAAGAAGTAAGGGGACACTTAGGATGTTTATTTTCACTCTTATGAATAGTTAATATAGTTTCCATGTTCTGTTCTTTGGACAAGGTGAATCCTGAAAAGCATGTAGTTCGAGTATCAATTAATTTAGCTAATTTGAACCTTTGGCCCAGTGGTTACACTAAATCTTTCTGGGCAAGATTAAAAACAAATGCGTTGTCGCTTTGTTAATAGGTAAAGTCAGTATCATAACGTATGTGACAAAAGTTTCTGCATATGTGCATTTATTAACATTTGTATATAGACATCGTTTAAGTTGCTTTTTATGTGAGTTAGTGGTAAGCATATTTCTTTGAAGTGTTCCTTTATCTGAAAGTAGTTGACAATCTAATAATAAATAGGGGGGTGGAAGAGTAAGTCGGTCATCCATTTCATTCCCTTCTGCTGCCAGGAGAATGGATACCCTTAATGATTTACTTGCTGCAAGTGACCTTATATCACTGCATTGTGCACTGACGAATGAAACAGTTCAGATCATTAATGCAGAATCTTTGCAGCATGTAAAACCAGGTAACTTATAATCTTATAGCACTTGAGACAAAACTTCTCTTTGGCATTTTTCCACATTTGTCCTTTTTTCCTTAAATGTGTACTCAGCTAGGGAATTGACTCTTTGATGCAGGCGCATTTCTTGTGAATATTGGCAGCAGTCAGCTATTGGATGATTGTGCTGTAAAACAACTCCTGATTGATGGCAACCTTGGTGGCTGTGCTCTGGATGGTGCTGAAGGGCCACAATGGATGGAAGCATGGGTATGATGACTAGTCTTCTGAATGCATGATATAAGTATGTTTTAGTACACCACAGACACATTTTGGAGTATATCACTTCATTCTGCTGGGTGTCTATAAAAAATGCCATATTGCTTTGTACTTGGTGATGCAAAGTTCTAATCCTTTGTTGTTTGAAAAATCTCTATATTTACCATCTTCAATTTCCAGAAAATTTGGTCCAACCTTTGAAGGTTGTGGTGAAGTAAAGATTGTCATATGAGATACATGATGTAGACTGAAGTCTAAAATGTTACTCTGTAATGTGAGTCTTGAATATTTGGTGATACACACATGCCAAGTCTCGGTAGAGTGGCACAAGTGAAGTTTTTGTCATCCCAGGTTGATCACCGTACATATACGACCTTTAATGGATGTACTGAGCTTAGCATTGTCGGTTGTCTACGTGTAATATTTTGAGAAAATTTTGAATATAGTGCCAAATATCAGCAATAGTTCTAGGGTTCACAGTACTTTAGTTAATCATGTTATGCTACGTCTACAGGTCAAGGAGATGCCCAATGTTCTGATACTTCCCCGTAGTGCTGACTACAGTGAAGAAGTCTGGATGGAGATAAGGGAGAAGGCTATTTCTTTATTGCAGACGTTCTTCTTAGATAATGTGGTTCCAAAAAATGCTGTATCAGATGAGGAAGAAGAGGAAAGTGAGATAGGCTATGAGAATGAACAGAATCTAATAAGTGATAGTGAAAGTGCATTGCGGGATTCTAATAGTGAGCAACTAATTGAAGATATTCAATCAACTCCAGAAAGCTCTCAGAAAAAGGTTAAGAACCAATCTAAGGAGTCTCCAAGTCATCATCTAAGCTCTCCTTTGTCCCATAATATTGCCAGTAGATCTGAAGCAAAGCGAAGTAGATCAAGTAAGAAGGCTAAAAAGAGGCATGCCCGACATAAATATCAGCACAAAGCCAATGATTCATTGACCTTAGAAAGAAAGAGTACCTCACAGCAAGAAGATGGTAGTACACTGAGTGGCTCAGATCAAGTTTTGAGTTCCAGTTCACGTTTTCCTTCTCCGGATGACTCAAGAAGTAGGAAAACACCTAGTGATTTGATAGAAGAATCATCTTCTGAGCAACGGTTAAAATCAAGCATGGAGCTTACTAGAAACTATGGTGAACTATTGAAGGATGGTTGTATTATAGCTTTACATGCTAGAGATCGTCCTGCGCTTCATATCTCTAGGCAGAGAGTTCAAGGAGGTGTCTGGTTCTTAGATACAATGTCAAGTGTAACAAAAAGAGATCCAGCAGCACAATTTCTTGTCGAATTTCACAGCAAGGTTTGTAATAATTCCTTTTCCCAATCATAAGTTCTGGTGAAATATTATTCATTTTCTTGAACAGTTAATTACAAGTGGGATTTTTAGTCTGTTTATATCTTGCTTAATTCTAACAATATTGCAAAGGCCAATGAAAAGAAGTTTAGGGAAACTTTTTTAACCGTAAGGATGTGATTTCTACAGGATTCGATAGGGTTGAGATCATTCACTGCTGGCGGAAAGTTATTGCAGGTATGATGTAACTTTAGTATGTTAATCATACATGTTGGGCCAAGTCTTGTCCCCACACTGTTCTCTGTTTGTCTGGAATAGGCGAAGTGCTTCATTCTCAAGTCCTTACTGAAGTTGTATCATGACATACCCTCCGTGTACTTATAATGCTTTTTTTCTTCTAATCATGCTAGAGTTTAGAAGGGAGGCCGGATCATTTGTCACTTAACTTTTTTGCTGCTAAAGATAAAATTCTGCTAACCTATGAGCTATGAAGTAAGGCCACTTCTATAAGAGCACTTCTGAACCTTTGACTTGTATTGGACTCGGTTCCTTTTCTTTAAAATTACTTTTATCTGTCTTGAGTCTCAACTAGTGTGAATTAAAAAGCTTGGTATACTTTTGGGCGGAATTTTCTGCTCAAGTGTGTTATGACTATGTGTGACCTTTATGCAAATTAAGTACCTATCTAGACAAATTCTTAGAAAGTAGGTTGGAAAACTATGCATAAAAGGCTGATGCTAAGTGATGAGAAAATGTAGTCTACAAGCCTAATGGCATTTGCAATGTGGGTTCTGACTACCTTGGCTGATTCTCTAAAGCGTGTTATCAAATGATGCTGAAATCACCTTTCTAATCCTAGTAACTTTATCCTGAGACAACTGAAGATGTATCTAGACAAACAGAGCTAATTGGATATGTAATTGTGGAGACCAATCTTGTGGTGTGTTTAGATTGGCAGCCATTATCTTTTACTTATTTTAAAATTGCATTTTTTACACCCAAAATGTAACTTTGAACATTGGAAAGGTTGACGTAACCCGGCTTGATTGATATGATGCTGAACTTGACGTAACCTGGCTTGATTGATATGATGCTGAACTTGACGTAACCTGGCTTGATTGATATGATGCTGAACTTGACGTAACCTGGCTTGATTGATATGATGCTGAACTTTAGGCATGCTTCTTTGTTCTCTTTGCCTAGAAATGCATACAATATATTGGGATTCATTTTGCTTTATTGACCACAAATACTAGTGCAGCCAGTTATCATATCTTGTACTAAGGTATTATGTACTTGACTATTCAACATCTTAAAAACAACGAGGTATGATGGATTGAACTGTAGAAGTGTAAGTTAGTTGTATGTAATATATATCTTATTCCTGATGTAATCTAATATTATGTACCTTGAGTATTAATTAATAACCAAATTCTCTCTGCATATTCTCAAGATGCTATATTAGATTGCAATTAAGTACTCTTTTTACTCTCGAGAGATGAATTTTTTCCTTCATTGCAGATAAATAGAAGAATGGAATTTGTATTTGCTAGTCATAGCTTTGATGTCTGGGAGAGTTGGACTTTTGAAGGTTCTTTGGAGGAATGTAGGCTGGTAAATTGTAGAAATCCTTTGGTGAGTTCTCTCTCTCTCTTCTTTTCCCCAACTCTGGAGAATATGAACTAGTTGATAATTTTTTTTGACAAAAATGATAAAAATACAATAACAAAATCCACAATCATTGCCCATAATCTTATTCAAGAGAAAATTTTGATTGCGGATTTCCTCTTCAGAGGCTAACAATTTTACTAATCTGAGAGTTTTGGCTTCTTCTATACCCCATTTTCTTAGACCATTACCTTTCCAGTCAATGGGAATCCTGGAGTTTGCTTTTTTGAAACTCTTTAATCTTTTGAATTCTGAGGTTGTCGCACGAGTCTCTATCTTTGCAGTCAATACTGTAGCATAGCTTTTCTTCTGAAGAAAGTCGAAGAGCCAAAAGATAAGGTCCCCCCCATGCTGCCTCTTGCATTTTATTGGTTTCTGGTGGTTGATGAGTGTATTTCTTTCTGACTTGATGCATTTACATGTGATTGAGGGAGTCAACATGTGAAAAGACTAGCATGTCAAGAAACTTCATCAATTCTCTTTGTGTGCATGACTGACATGTTTGGCATGGCTCTTATCTTATTACTAATGAAAAACATGCAGGCTGGTCTGGATGTACGCATTGAAGTTCTTGCAGCTGTAGGAGAAGACGGTATTACTCGCTGGCTTGACTAGGTAACATTAGAAAGCTTTCCCGTACACACGACAAATCCTTTATCTTGATGCTTGTGATATTTCCAAAGGGGGTTGTTAGTTGTAAAGCATTCAATTTTTACACTCGGATTAGAGTTGTAAGTAGTTCTGTATTGTCAATTTTATCTGCCTCGGACTTGAGATGATTTTTGTAATCAGTTATACAAATACCCCAGCTTATACAAATATATATTTTTCGTACTCCCTCTTCTTCGTCGTCTTCTGCCTATGTGTTTTCCGTTTCTTTTTGTTGTTTCATTATCATATGTGTGGGAACTAGACGAAAACACACGACATCTTGTGTGCATGGGTTATAGAGGAGATGACTCTTAACAGAAATCAGTCGATTGTGAAATATAGAGTAAATGGTTCATCTCTTTAAACGGAAGCAACGTGATTTATAATTATGACCACCTCCAGTTTTAAAAGGGTTCATTACTAATGATTAGCATAATTTCATCTGCTCATTCTGGTCCAGATTATGCACTCATTTTACTCTTCCACAGAAGATTCGGAGTACAAACCACATGCGGCTATCTTTAATACGCGTCCGCAAGTGTAGTCGGAGTTAATTTTGGATCTTGTATTTGGATAGTTTTAATGTTTTTAAATAGATGGTGGTGAAGTTTTGAATCTAATACTTTTTGGTACTTGGGTTCGGATATCATGTTAAGTGACCATCTTATTTAAAAGTTTAAACTGTTAGAGATGAATTTATCATAGTATTTAGTATCTTCAAGGGGTTTGGTTTGACATTTCCAAATAGGCTTTTCAAATCATTGATAGATGATTGTAAAAAATTACGTTTAATTTTAAGTGAATTATGTTTATAGGAGACGGATATGTATATTAATTACTTGGGTTTTGAAACAATTATTTAAAAGTTCTATTGCGAGTTATATTCTATTAGTACTTTATTTTTATTTTCAAAGAAAGATAAATGGAGTGAGAAATGCCTAAGAAAGGTATTTACGTTGTCCTGTAAAGTTTTCTGCGTTCCATGTCTTGTCTAGACTTTTCTCTGTTCAAACAAGAAAATAAGAGAGAAATAATCGATAGATTGGCAAGCTTGCGTCAGCTTTGTGTGCCAATTGCCCAGTGCCTATTATGTCGGGAAGTAAATATCTTGTTATAATATTATAATATGTGAATTAGTGACGGAATCATTTAGGTATAATTTTTTTAATAAATTTTTTTTATATTAAATATTTTTATTGTACGAGTATATTTCTTAATTTTTTTTATTATATGAATACATCATCTGACGTTGAATTTTTGACTCCGTGATTGTCGGTAATTAGATAAATTTTCAAAATCCATAGGTATGGGCAAAGCTTGTTTCTTCTTTCCTTCCTCTCTTTTCCCCTAATTTTGTCGAATACAAGGTTTACTTCATGCGTGGCTCAAGCCTAGAGGTTAAATCGATCCAAGGAAACATGAACGTAGACTGTTAAGAATTATGTGTTTATGAGTAAATTATTGCAACAGATTATAATGTCGTGTCGTGTTTTTAAGTGTATTAATATCTAGGTAAGGAGACAGGGATTACGTGATTAGCTACGACGCTCTCGACCAAACTAGAACTTTCAACCCAACCTTTTCAGTGTTTTGTTTGCGCTTCGCCGCCTCCGGGGTTGCCATAACTATATTTTAGAGATAACCTTATGATAATATTTTTTGCAAGTTTAGAAATTGGAAGCTAAATGTCTCCGTGCAATGCCATCACATGATAATCAAAAGCATAACTCATTGAATATGGAAAGAAGTTAATCTAAGATTTATGTTTAGTGAAAGTTAAATTTACAAAACGTAATACTTGTAAATAAATAATTTTTTTAGTGGAGATTAAATTATTTTTAATCTAAAAAATACTTTAAAAAAAATATATTTTTTTTATAAAAAAATTATATTTGTGGAGCTGTAGCCTCCACTTAAGTAACAATAGTTCTGCCATTGAATATGAATTAAACTAATACTTACTATAAACATAACCAAGAAAAAAATGAATATATTCATACTTTTACTATACTATAAACATAACCAAGAAAAAAGTGAATATATTCCATGCTTATATTTCAACATGATTTTTAGAAATTTGAATATAGCATCCTAATTACAAAACAAAAAAAAAAGAGATGGGGAAAAGACCAAAAGGAAAACATAAATGTTACTTTTATTTTTAGTAAAAATGTAAAAAACAAAAAAAATGAAAAAGACTTGTATTCCAAGAGAGTGAGATTCAAATTCTCTCATAATGTAATAATACGATGAATAAAATCAAATAATAACGTATTAATTATATAATTAAAATGAAATAAGTTCAACAATTACAATTATTATAATTTTTTTTTATAATGTTCTATACTACAAGCGAACTCAGATTTTAAAGAAAGCCTACCATAACTACCAATTAGAAAAGTTGTTAAATGTTTTAGCGGCAGTTAGAACCTAGCTCCGTAACAGCCATGCATATGCTGCCACGTAACTGGTAAATCTACCCCACCAAAAATCCATCTCCCTCCACGTGTACGTTCACGATCACTTTGTCCCCATAGAAAGTCGGTTACATCACCCTCACACACACACACACACACATATATATAAGCCCACATTACAAACTTCAACCTCAATAAATCATAGAAACATTTTCACTTCCTCCTCTGACCAAACGAAAAACAAGCACAAGAACAACCAAAAACACACACGACACACACTAACACGCACAAATTTTACACATATAAAAATATATATATACATACATACATACATATATATATATATGGTTTCGGTTTACCCGAACCCGCCAGCAGGACAAGATTTTTACGGGTACTACCCGATGGGAGATCCGATGATGAGAACGGGTCTTCCGGGTTTGTATTCTCTGCAACCGGAGACGAATGGGAATTTTGCAACTGGTAATGCTAATAATTTGAATGCGAATTCGGGTACGGGTTTGATGGGGCCGGAGGATCCGAATAAGAAGGTTCGGAAGCCTTATACGATTACAAAGTCTAGAGAGAGCTGGACTGAGCAAGAGCATGACAAGTTTCTCGAAGCCCTTCAACTGTAAGTCTATGCTTACTTATATATAGAGCTACATATATATATATGTGTGTGGGTGGGTGGGTGCGCGTAAGTGTCTAAAGATAAGATGTTTTTCACGGGGGTTTGGAATTTTTGGATTTTTTAGTGAAGTGTGTATTTTTTTTAATGCAATTCTGTGGGTATTTTTATGTTTAGATATAAGATATAGGAAAATGAGATAAAGATTAAACATTTTGAGTTTTTGTTTTTAAATTTATGGTTTTTAAGTGAAATGAGATTTTGTTGATATGATTTTAGTACCTTCTGTGATGGTGTAAATTGAGATAAATATTTAACTTTTAAGAATTCTTTTTAGAATTTTGGTTTTTTCAGTAAAATGGAAATTTGGTTGATATGGTTTAAATGATTGAGTAGAGGATCTTTTTTTCCTTAATTAATCCATCTTTATATATATGCATTTGCATAGACCTATACATAAAAAGTGGATAAAATGGGGGAAAAGATGGATTTTCCCCCTTTTCTTTGGTTTTCGTCTTTTTATTTTATTTTATTGAAATTGAGTAAAAGGGTTTGATATACCTTTTTTTTTCCAGGTTTGTATTACTCGTGTATTCGTATTTGTAGAATATGTCTACATGTATAACAATATATATGAGGTGGAGAAAGATAAAACCATAGGGGTCTTTGTGAGAATTATTTTGTCACAGAAATTAGCATTTTGATCAACATGGGTTATGCAATCAGGCAATGGGGTTTTTTTTCCCCATAACTCTCGTGACAATTGCTGCTGGTTCTTTTTCGTTTTTATATAAAGCAGTTTGGTTGATATTATAGGAAGTAAAAAGGAGAATTAAGGTATTAGTGTTTAGTTATTTGCAATATGTAGTGATTCTAGAAGCTACTGCTGTGAGCAAGAAGAGTAATGCCATTTTAGGGAAACAAAATTCAAGCTTATAAGTTTTCGAGACTTGGAAAGTTTTAGTTTCTTGTTAGAATTTTACATAATATGTTATGCTTATAGCAGCTTGATAATTTCTTCAGGTCTTCTAATATGTTGTAATCTTGATATACAAAGATGTTGTTGTGGAAAAAGTTGACGTTGATTCTCACTTCAATTAACCTAGTGTAGTTTTGGGTGTGGTCATGTTGTAATTAGTGTTGACAGATGTCCATGTCCGTCATGAATGTATGAGAAACCAATGGAGTGAGAAGCTTGTCCGCAATTGGGAATTTATGCTTATTGTGATGTTCCAGGGAATTGGGTTATGTTGTTATAATGAAAGTTGCCTTTTTGTACATTTTGGAGACATTGATAGTCCTAATCACGTCGATAAAGATAGTTAAAACTATTCTCGAATGTCAAAACTATTCTTGAATGTCAAGATTGTAGCTTGCTTTAATAGATTTGGAATATGTCTTTAGATCAGCTTGTAATGGGTAACAAACAGGTTTTGAAGCTGGTTGGAAATCTTATAGATAAGTTTCAACAATTGATTTAAAATCCTAGAATATGACTTATGTCTTGACATATCAGACTTTAGTATCATAGAGCCCGTTCATTAATACTTTTCCCATCTCTGTTTGCTGCAATTTTCAGATTTGATCGTGACTGGAAAAAAATTGAAGCATTTGTTGGGTCAAAGACAGTTATCCAGGTAATTGCAAGAGAATATATCGTGTTTAAGTAATTCTCTCATAAGATTTATCCCTTATCTCCACCATCTTGTTTGGCTAGAACTATGCATGATACTGATGTTCTATATGCAATATTAAAAAAGAGAATTAGAGAAACATTTTTGTGTTTGATAACTTTATGTTCTCCGATCAGATCTGTTGCTTATCTGCATCATCATCAATTGATGTTTGACTATATCACACATGAGACTGATATCCTATTTCCTTTCTTAAAAAGGAGAAATAGAGAAATAGAGAAATATTTATATGTAGGACCATAAATCTGCAATGCATTAGACATTCGCTTTTTCTGCTGAATTGTTGTCCTGTTGATGCTGGGTGTTCTTTCATTCGAATACACACGAACAAAATGTGGTGGGAGCAGTGTACTACTTATGTTATGCTCTGAGTTTATTTCTCTGGCTCGTAGTTTCTAGAACACGTTCTTGGGCAAGTGGACAATGCACGTCATCATCAATATGCTTCTATCTTTACCTGCATAGCAGATCTTAAGGAGTAAATTTTGCAGATACGTAGCCATGCACAGAAGTACTTTCTGAAGGTCCAGAAAAGTGGAGCAAATGAGCATGTACCTCCTCCCAGGCCGAAGAGAAAAGCATCTCATCCTTATCCGCAGAAAGCCCCAAAAAATGGTTGGTTTCTATTGCTTATACGCCTTTCACTTTCTTTTGGTGTCTTTTGGATTTAGAACGGCGTCATTAATATTTACTAATTACCTGCCTCCTACAGCTGTCTCCCAAGTGAAAGCTCCATTTCAATCTTCTGCTACCGTGGTTGAGCCGGGATATGTTATCAGGTCTGATTCGTTGTCGGTGCCTGGAAATTCAATTAATCCATCTTTGCCTGCTTGGACATACAGCACTGTTCCAGCATTCAGTATTTCACATGGGACAAAAGGTTTATTCCTTGATTCAGATGTGTTAGCCTTTTACTTTGAAGTTCAATGATTTCACTTTGCCAAACTATATTTTCCTCTCAGACTACATGGTGTCATCCAGTGTGACGCAAAATTGTAGCAGTAGCAGTAGTGAAAGCGCTCCTAGGATTTTGCCAACTAATGAAGCAAATCATCAATTGGAAGAGAAACAAGACAAGCCAACTAGAGGTGACTGCCTTTTCTATATTTAGAATTTGTGTTTTGCATTCTTTTGATGCAAATGTTGAGTAGGAATCAAATAGTTTAATAATGCATGAAAGTCTTGCTCCATGTAATCAGAAAACGGAAGTAACTTCTTTGATGAGTGGTGTTTATGTGTTAAATGTGACATGATTTGACATGCACTTCACCATAGCTATTTTGCTCAATGTGATTTGAGTCTAAATTGTTGTTCTGATCTTGCAGAAACATAATTAGCTTCATTTTCTTTTGCGTTGGGATTTTTAGGCTAGAAACTATGATGTCTTTCCTTTCTTGAATAACTCAACATTAAGACCAATAAGAAATTTAAAAATTCGGTTATCCTCCACCGTCACCGTCTTCTTATAGTGTTTGCAATCCTCTAGGGATTTCCACTCATAATCGCTGAATAAATCTAAATCTTGCCATCAGAGAATTAAAATACTTGGTAATGCTGTCCTCACCTTGGCAGATTTCTCCGAGTTTCAGCGTCAATTCATATACTTGGGACTGATTTCCCAAGTCTGAATACATTTGGGTGATGTTGTCCCAAAGCTCCTTAGCAGTGTGGTAGCACATGTCCCAAAGCTCCTTAGCAGTGTGGCAGCACATATAGTTGGAGCCGATATCTTCTTCCATAGAATTTACTAGCCAAGTCATCACCATAGAGTTCTCGGCATCCCAAGTGGAATAGGTTGGATCCTTTAGGTTAGGCTCCTTCTTCTCTTCTGTTAGATAGCCGATTTTGCCTCTGCCACGAATGTACATGCGTACAGATTGAGACCAGCGCAGGAAATTTTCTCCATTCAGTCGTATGGTAGTAATCTGGGCAGAATGGGAATCCGAATGGGGAACCTGTTTCAGGACCTGAGTTTCGGAGGGATTGGGCAGGTTTTCCAAGGTGTCTATGGACTCGGAAATAGTGCCAGACATGGTGGAAGGTGGCTGGGATTGACAAGAACGGCTAGGCTAGGGGTTTTTTTTTTCCCCCACGATTAAAGAAACCAGGAATGGTCTGATACCATCCAAGCAAATACGATCAAGAATAATATTGTATTATTCCTCAACTGTATGTTTACAATGTACATTTAAATAGAAATACAAGAGAGCTATTATAGGAAACAAATCAGAATAAAATCAGCCTAATTTCCTAATTTCCTTGATTCAAGCTTTGACTCAATATCACTCCTAATATTCGGTGTAATTAATACCGAATATTCCCCTTTAACAATGCATGTATTCATGTATTAGTGCGTTCACTTTTTTGTTCTTTTTAATGCAGCTATGCCAGATTTTGCTCAAGTGTACAGCTTCATTGGCAGCGTCTTTGACCCCAATGCAAGTGATCACTTGCAGAGATTACGGAAGATGGACCCAATAGATGTTGAGACGGTATGGAACTTTGAGAACATGGATTTTGTTAATTATGTGAATCTATTTGCTGTATTCTGAGTGGTTACTGTGTGTATATTATACCTTTCCCTCTCCTGCCACCCAGGTGGGGTGACAGGTATCGTGTTGGAGACTGAAGGGAGAAAAAGAGTGGGAGGGAGGGGTGGGGGACAAGGTTTAACAGCTTTGACATATACTTAATTGATGATGGCTTTTGAAGTGTCTTCTGATTATTTGAAGATCTAGCTTATTATGGTACTATTTTTTCTGGCTAAGCTTATTATGGTACTATTTCTCCTCAACTTGGGGGGACTACCAATTTTGAATCAATCCAGAGATAAGAGTCTAAAGTGAATCAGATTGAGGTTGCCTGCAAATTCTAAGCTTCTGAGATCATGGATGGTACCTGCCTGGGGCAGAGTACAAATAGAGGCTTTCTTGCAATATATTACCTGTTGTATGTTCATAAGTTGTGTTCCTATTTGAGACAGTTATCCATGCTATACTAATCTTTTTCAGTGCGAGTTAAATTGGTTCCTTTATCTTGATATACCAGTATACAAAACCAGATATAATCTCTTCTTTGTATTTTCATCACACCATATGCATACTTATCTCAAGATATTCAAATAAATGAACTACTATATATCATATGCCTAACTTTTTTTGAGGGTTTAATTCTTCCCTTTAAGACTGAGCTCTCATCTATGTGTTCTTGTGTCAATCAGTTTGAGAGAAGAATCTATGATAGTAACTTCGTGGGTTGTAAGAAGTGATTTCTCCTTTCATTGACTTAATTCATCCCCTTATGGTCTCCAAGATTAGTTTCTTGATAGTTAGCTCAGTTTGTGAGATAAAACATCAGCAGGGAGTTCGACCAAGAATGCAGTAACTTCTGACTTGTAGAACATCTTTCCGGAGTATGCTTCTTTTATGCCTTTGGGCCTCTATAAGGTGTCCTAATATCTCAGGTGAAGAAATATTTGCAATCAGACAATCTATTGCGGCAATCTTGAGACCTGTATTGCATCATAGTGTATCATGAGGTTTCTGATCATTTTGATTTTGATGCCCCTTAAATTGCTTGCATAATTATGCCAATGGGGATATTGTGGTGGACACAAATGGAATATATCCTTTTTTGTCTTTTATGTGAGGGGGAAGGAGAAGGGAGTGGGAGGGAGGAGGGTGGTCACAGATGGTATGCCCGTGATTTCAGATGTATATGTGGAGTCATAGCCTTCGCAACAGGATCTCACCCCTTCCCAAACACTTCTATTTTCATCTTTGGGGTGGGTACAACATGTGGTGTAGTTAGGTGTTAGATGAACCTATAGCACTTGGAGGGCTTATGTATGTAATTGTCAACGAAGTATTGTGGGACTTGTCACAACCAGATGTTGACCGAACACGTATGCAATACGTATACACATGGTCACGAGTCCTCCTAATTTTCATAACATATCTGTAGTACTTGGCAGTCTGATGATTATATGTTCTGGTTTGGATTGACTCTTTGCTGACTGCAACGTTTTTATGGGGTTTTCTCCAGGTGCTGCTGTTGATGAAGAATCTCTCTGCCAATTTGGTCAGCACAGAATTTGAGGGTCATGTAAGTTCTTGTTACTTCCAATTTAGAATCAGATTTGCATGCATCAATAGACAGATAGGCTGCTGGAGTCCGAGTACCCTTTTCTTACTGTATTTGCACAATTCTCATGTTCATTACATGTGTTTAAGTGATTAAGCTCCAAAGAGAAATCCTACAATTATGGTTTATTGCAATTTAAATTGACCTTGACCATCTCATATGTCACTGTTAACAGATCAAAAACACGAGTGTAGATGCAGAGGCTAGATTGTGATAAAAGATTAAATGTGAAATTATTGAATGAATAGAAGTAGGGAATTCATTTTCTCCGAGTGTTTAGAAATATTTTGGCCATCCGCATCCACAATTGCACATTGAGATTACATAAGAGGATTAGGGAATGAAAGCTATGGTCTCAAAGATTGGTATTATGGCACAACATAATGGAAGACTCCTCACATGCACATTTTTAGATTATTACAGAGAACAAAAGAGAGAATCTAAAGGAACAAACGATGAAAGTTCTGTACAACTTGCTAATATACTTTCCGCCAAGGGTGTCGGGAGCCACGTTGTAAAAAGAACATTTGAGAAACAATTTACATGTATTATTCTATTCCTGATTAGTGAAATTTTTTCGAAATATTGGATGTTTTGATAGAAAAGTAGTTCTTTCGTCTCAAAATCTGACTAATATTCTTTACTTAATTTATTACTTAGAGCAGTTTTTTTGGTCATTCATCGAAAGGAGACACAATAGGCATATGGCCGTCTCCAGAAGATTAAAGATGTAGGAATATGCTTTATACTTGGCTTGTGTCATGCATGTATCTATGTTTTACCAATTGAATCCTCTTTATCTGTTAACGGGAAACAAGTGGAAATGCAAGCTTACGTGGATGAGAGAGGATATAGAAAAAGCAACTGATTGGTGGATTCAGAATTGGCCAAAGAATAGGCATGCAAGTAGTGAGAGTATCGAACAATCTGTTGTTTTGGATTTTGTGTATATTATATTATACACAATCCTACTAATATTGGAACCATTCCATGGTCAAGGAGTTTAAGGAAAATTTAACTTTCTGTGGTCTCAGTGATAAAGGTGGCATTTTTACATTTTTCTATGTCAAACTCAGTGGTTGTGGTTTCATTTATATGAGTATAATTAGAAAGTGGAGGAAAACAAGTGTCCGTATTTTTGGAAAGTCTAAAAATGGAAGGCGTGCTAATATAGATGGGACGGGGAGAGTACTATGTTGGTTCATTGGTGGAGGAAAACAAGTGTCCGTATTTTTGGAAAGTCTAAAAATGGAAGGCATGCTAATATAGATGGGACGGGGAGAGTACTATGTTGGTTCATAGGTGGTATGCTATTCTAGCTAAGTGTATATTTTGCAGTTAGACATTTCACCAATGGAGTATTATAAAAGCTTCGTAAGTTGCCTTATTAGGAATAAAATGTTTGTAGGTGCTTTTCATGCCTTCCATATAGGAGGGGTCTATAACTGATGAAGTGTTAGAAGTTCTTTTGTTCCAGAAAACCCCGTTCCATTGTTGTCATTGCATGTTATTAAATAGTGACAGTGATGTCTCTTGAGTACAGTTGGGTGCATCTGAGTGTTTTCAATCCAAATCCTTTATGCACTACTCTATCTACTCTTCTGAGGCTTAATTATATCTAATGGTTTGTGCAGAGGAGGTTGCTGTCATCACACGGTGAAACTTGCGGTAAAGATAAAATGGCTGCGTCATTAAAAAATCATCAAGCCGGTAGATCAGGAAATGCAGTTGCATCAGTGTGATACAAGAGGGAGGTCTAGTCTTCTATTCTCGTGCTTTCTACATCGTTGATGGTTCCTATGTGGATGAATGACCCAGCAAAGAGCGAGTTGTGGACTTGTTACATTAGATGTTAGTCGATGTGTACAGAATGAGAGCTTGTGTATCCTCTCTGCGGATGTTGGCATCTCCCATTTGTTCCCTTTTCTGTATATATAGTAATGATCCGGGAGTAGGTTGTGTGACAGGGCATAGGTGGTGTAGCTTGTCTAGAATTTCCAGAGAAAAACCAGTCGTCAATGTATGCTGTATGCCTGAGTTTTTGTAACTAAACTCATCTTAGCTAGGTTGTCTTGTTTATTCAAGATGTATTGTGTGATAATCTTGAATTGGATCCCCAATTGACGGGTTAGTGTGAGCTTATCTATGCGGTTGTACAGGTTGAGTTATATGAGTTGTACCCTCGACTCTCAAAGCTTTACTGGTTTTCTATTCTCTCTCGCTATGACTTTCTCGCCTTCTCTCTCTTACAAGTTGTACCGTGGCTTTTCTGCTACTGCTCTTCTTGTTCGTACCTAGTCTCGAACTAGATTTGAACAAGTGAATAACAGATTTGGTCTTTGTTGTTACTGTTTTGTTTCTTCACCACTAGATCAGAACCCACATTGGTCGATGGGGTTGTGCTGCGTCATGGTTTCCTCACCCGTTGCGTTCTTCTCCATCTGTGTTGGTGGTCTTGTTCGAGGTAGCCTGGTGGACCACGTCTCCACCATTTCTTGCTCGTTTTGGGTGGCGCGTTTTAACTACGTGTTTTGTTTTAGCCTATTATATGTAAATAGGAATAGCAATGGGGATGGGTCATATGGGTATTTGCGTCGCTCCCACCCCGTTTGTTGGGTGGGGGTTGGGTGAGAAATGGGGGCGGGGATGGGGATTAACTTTTAATCCCCGATTGGTGGTGGGGCGGGTGTTGGACGCAGGGATAAACATTCCTTGTTTTACATAATTCATCTTACATATATGTATAATTATTTTTATATATATATTAAAATCTAGAATTATAAATATAAAAATATAAAAAAGTAACATTAGATAAAGTATTACTAAAATAGAGAAGAGAAAATGAATTACTTCAAAGGATTTTATAAACATTTTTTTTAAAAAATTAAGACACCATATGTCATTATTTGACATTTGCAATCCTTTTATATATAAATACATTTCTTTCATTATTAATTATAGTGGATTCAAGAGATTTGTTAGTTGTTTCTAATTATTCTTTAAATCAATTTTAAATAACATAATTAAGGATTACATTTTAACAGCCACCGCTTACAAACCACTCCAGCCACCATGAAGAAAGCTGCAATTCACTACCCCAAACTTGGAAAACCAAGGCAAACCCACAGCAAAAGCCTACAAAGAGGCCAAATGTTTATATGTAGGGATGGCAATGGAGTGGGGGCACTTATCTCCATGTCCCGTCCTGTCACTTAAAAAGTTCTTCATAATTCTTTTCTCTCTCCATCCTCAAATTTCCGTGAAGAATGATGATTACCTGCGGGTTTTTATTATTCTCTTAAATCTTACGATATTAAAATTAATTTAAATCCGAAACTTCAAAATATAAATCTAATCTGAATCACCTAACTTCAAAATATAAATAAAAAATTATAATAACGATAAATATAAATATAGGTCCTAAATAAAGGTCAAATATTAGTTATATATTAAGTCTTATGCTTCCAGTTGTATAGTAAAAATAATATTTAGTGATTGAGTCTTAAACATTTTAAATAAATTATGTCTAAGATCATTGTATATGATGAGCATTTTATCTGAAAAAAGAATACTCATTTGTGTTATTGGAACCGTATAATTTTTTTTTTTTTTTTGTTATGGAATATCCACATATAATAGTAATTGCCTCTTAATCTGACGAGCTTTTTGTCTCTTTTGTTGCTGCTGCTGATCTTTGCTTCCATCGCCAGTGGGTTGTTTCCATTGGCCAGTTTTCGATTTTTAGAACGAGCCCACAAATATGAATAATCCTTGTTCAGTGCTTATGGTTTTCAGTTCTGGGTCGATGAGCCTTACTTTTGTTGCTGGGCCGAAACTAGTGGTATTGGATCTTGGTAATCTTACAGATAACCCAATTAGTTGCAAAGTATGTGTGTTTGTAATTGTTATTTCACTTGGGCCCATGTGCTTGGGCTCAATGTTTGTACATTAATTTCTTTTCAATGTAAATTTCTTCCTGACCAAAAAAAAGAAGTTATATGAGGTTTTTGAGTTACTGGCGTAATTTTCATTAGATCCTTCAAGTTTTAATAAATCCTTGAGAGGTTCTCCAACTTTACAATTTAATGGTCAACCTTTGACCAAATGAAAATTCTATTATGCCCGCCCCCCCACCCCCCCCAACTTTTTTATATCTGAATGTACACCATTTAACTTGAATTTATATTTGTATAATCTGATTTAAGCACTACCTAGCCCAAAAACGCGAGAGAAGAAAAGGAAAAAATTTGAGCATCATTTCTCTTACACTTCAAGTAATTATAGGTGCATCCGAAAACTCTAATATACTGTTTGAATAAAAGAAATTTATAAATTTTTGTGAAATTTATTTGCAAATCTAATTAATGTGTTTGAAAGTACTTTTTAAAGAAAATGATGACGGATAAATCAGTAGCCGAATCTCGAAAGGTTCAATAATAAAGTGTTTCGAACTAGAAATGGGTAATACTAATAAAGTAGAGGGTCCATAAATCTGCAATGGAGTAACGTTTTAGAAGAAAGATTGGTTAATATATTTTTATTCATTAAGCATATATGCACCAGGCATATTATATCTAGTAGAAGAATTAGAACGCTAAAGGAAATAGGTTCCTAAGCAAGGATGTTGTCAAAGGCTTGTAGATGAAGTATGGCCACAATTCCATAGGTAGAAGAGTTTTCTAATATGATCGTATTTTTTATTTGTTGTAATATTTAAAATTGTTATAAAAAGATAAAAATTGTAATTTATAGATGTTTTCATTGAATAAGATCCCGTTGCAAAAAATGCCAGATAGCCCCTTCTAGTGTTAGGCACAAGGTTATAGACTCCTTGTATAACTAAAATTCTGATTTTAAATTAGCTTCTAATTTAGTGATTGTTTCTCCATGAGAAGAAGGATTATATAATCTGAGAAAGAATTATTTAACTCGCGTACTTTCACCGTGAAATTGCTTTTGTATTTTCTCATATAGTGGATGGTAGCTGACTTTAGGTGGCCTCGTGCATGATGATCGTAAAGTAACTTGTGCCATATTTAGAATATTTGCCTTAACTATAGCCCTCGTCTTACCACTCATTGGAAACCCTGAGAAACCATCTATGCAAGTAAGAGCATCAGTAAGACCAATATTAGAACGTTGATGGACACATAGATTGGGCAGTGGCAGATTGAAGCACCCACACTTAGAGTGTGTACTTATATAGTAAGAGTAGTATTAGAACGTTGATGGACACATAGATCAGGGTAGCGTGTGCCTTGACATTGTGACTCGACAAATGCTTTAGTATTAGAACGTTGATGGTCACGAACAGCCAACTTAGCTGCCCCTGATCAGATAGCAAACAGAGAAATTAGTAGTATGAGATAGAGATTTAATTTTTCCATTTGCATGAGCTAGCAATAGATAGGCGATCTAATGATGTGATGGTAATAATTTGTATTAATTCTATGAATAGGACTATGCAAAATGATTGAGAACTTGAATAATCTTGTGATGTAATGATGTGAATTAAGCATGCGATGTGGTTTATATAGAGGGGTTGTCACATGCATGCGTAATCAATGATTCAATAAATCATTGACTAAGCATTATATTAGCTTCATATTGATACGAAGCTTCTGATTTCTGAAACATGCACGTGTGAGAAGCTTGGGAAAATAAAGTGGTCGGCTTGGAATTCGAGTAAAAAAATCCTTCTTGTGTTTTTAGTAATTTGGTTAGTAAGGAACTTAATTCGTCTTCAGACAATGCTTTATCACTCAACGATCTTCAAAGAGGATGTGTGGCAAGTTTATGTTTTAGCTAATAAATAATAATACACGTTTCATGATCGGCCTTTTTTTGATTATGTCGAAATGTAGTTGACGGAGTTCGACTGTCAAATTATTCGATTGAATTTTATCATTAATTAATAAATTCTCAAATGCAAAAATGTATCTTTACACTTGTAATAAATCTATTAAAGACAAACTTCAAAATAAAAAAAAATATTAAATTTATAATTTTATAAAAATAATTTCACTCTATATTGATAGTCAATAGTGGTGCTTTCATGATAATCTGCCTTGACTTTCATTATGACAGCAAACAGAAGTTTCCTTTTTGGCACTGCCAAGGGGACAGGTGTGGCGACAAGCGCCATAACTTCGAGTTCCTAATTGCAAACATCTTCAAAAAACCGCAAATACATTTTCTCTTCGTCTGAAAAAAACTTCAAATACTGAACTCATCCTGATTTTTTATTTTTATAAGTTTGAAGTGTTGGGAGAAAGGACACATACACGCGTAAATCACACAATACAGTAGAATTGACACACAATATTTTTAACATGGTTTAATCTTCTGTTTACGTCTACGACTCAAGTAATTGAGAACTTCATTAATCAAGAATAAATCATTACAACGCAAAGCGCAAAGGATCTTTTTTGACTGGAAAAGATTCAAACCCTTTTCTCACTCAAACGCTCATAGTTTTTAGAAAAAACTATAAAAACCCTTTCAGGTGACTTTATAAACGGAAAAACTCTAAACTCTCTTCTAAGGACTTTATAAAGTCTAAACCCTCCTCAAATTGACATTTTCCTGACAAAAGACGAAAAACACTCTTAATCACTCGACTCACTCCCTATCACACCCCCCATGGGGTGTGTCTTGTGCCAAATAGTTACAAGCTAGAAAGTACTATTTATAGGCAAATAATCCTAACTTTATTAGGATTCGAAACTTATTTCTTCTCCTAACGGATTTCTGCTTGTCTTCAACTATTAATTGGGCTTGGACTCAAACCAAAAACCCAACATGAAGAAAGGCCTAACTAATATTGAAATGCATTAGACGATTGGCCAGACAACCTTGTTCAACTGTCTTTTAAACATTGAAGACGATACTTCACAGTATTTATCTTTTTCTAAAAGACTAAACAATCCATAGACATGATGTGATCAACATAACATTTCTCTTAAATCGTGTTCAGTCTGTACACTTATTTGCCTCACGTAGTATACTTTGGCATTCCTCAATCCACGGTTTCATAAGCTCACCCTGATTTATGGTTATGTACATTTAATTGTGGTGATATATGTTTTTATTCCATGCTAAATCAGGTTGAAGTGCATCAAATTATCTAAGTTCATTGTGAAAACTCAGTTACTACTATTTCTTACTACGTCTCTTCTCTCTCTCGTCTACCTCGTTTTTCATGAGATCTGGACAATTAAGTGCAATGACGAAAGCAGTAGAAAGGGGAGATGTTTGAAAACATCCAAATTAAGAAATGGAAATAAAAAAGAAAAATTCTACGTAGGCATTTATCTTTGTGCTAACTTAAAACTGAGTATCTACAAACCTTAAACAAAGAATGTTACTGATTTGATCAATCACTATCTAGATATTCCAAAACGCTATGGGTTCAAAATTTATTGTCACTTAATTCAAAAAAATTTTAAAAATTTTCAAGTGTAAGACTCAAAAACTAACTCAGCTTGTACGTGCTAGGACATAATAAAAAAAATAAATAATATAATAAATTCATCTTTAATAACTTAATATGAGATGGTCACTTAATAGTAATGAGTAAAGTATCGTGATAATCTTTTGGTCCCTTTCTTTCTGTCAAAAGGTACAATAATTGTCCATTTTGACTTTGTGTTACATTGAATTTTGGAAAAATATCACATAACCTCTTTGTGATTTGTGAAATTATCACTCTATCTCCTGTATTTTTAAAACTTTAAGAATGCCCCCTGTGTTATTAGAAAGTCATCACACTACCTCCTTCATATCTTTTTTAAGTTATTAAATATCAGTTTTGCCATTTTATAATACATATATATTTTTTTTCTATTTTTAAAATTATTTACCACTAAATAAAAAAATAAAAAAAATTCATCTCCCCCCCTTCCCAACGAAGCAGCAGATCTCACTTCTGCTGCTCCGACGAGCAGCAGCATGGCCTCTGCTGCTCGTCAAAGCAACAACAGCAGCCTCCAACGATGCTGCTGAACGTCGGAGCAGCAGCAGGGGGTGGGAGGTGGGAATGGGGGGAGGGGGTAAGGTGGGGAAGATGAATATTTATTTTATTTTTTTATTTAGTTGTAAATAATTAAAAATGAAAGAAAAAAATAAAAAAATATATGTATTATAAAAAGGTAAAACTGACATTTAATAATTTAAAAAAGACATGAAAGGGATAGTGTGATGATTTTTTAATAACACAGGAGGCATTCTTAAAGTTTTAGAAACACAGGGAGATAGGGTGATAGTTTTACATATTACAGAGAGATTATATGATATTTTTTCTTGAATTTTTTGTAAGAAAAAATACACGTTTTTATTAGTTTTAGTAAACAAATCTCAACAGAATAAAAAAAAATTGTCATGTTAAAAATACCAAGTAAATATGTAAAAAATTTTAAAGAGTATGACCTTGCAAAATTTAAAACGAGATGGAGGATAAAAAAACGTAAGGTCCAAAGTGATGTCACATGTTACTCTTTTGAATTTTAAAGAGTTAATATGGGAGAAGTCAGTCCAAAAATAGTATATGCAAAATTAATTATATAAAAGATGATAAAATTCTTCTTCGACATAGTGAATAGGAAAGGGAGTGAAAAAAACTTTATTGGGAAAAGAAAAAGAGTACAAACTCTAATGAAGACCTATAGAATTGTAAGGATCTGAGTTAGTGGAAACTAGAGTCGCTCTTTGTGGAGAGGATAACCGCCCCCCCATGCTGATTCGATCCATTTCTTCCATATTTGCTTTTTGGTGTATAAAACCTTATGAAAATAAACTTATATTTGGGGATGACAATGGGTAAGGTTTAAATTTGAATTTGATAGGTATTCGATTCGATTATAAACTCGTTTATCAAATTAAAGAGTATCCGTTAGAATTTAATTTTTACAAATAATTATCGACGGATAATCTGATAGAGTTTGGTAATAGTAATTTAAAAAAATCCGAAACCCGAAAACCCAATTAGTAATTTAATAAAAATAAATTAATAATTTTTTTATATATTTACATACATATACAAATAATATATTATTTAAGAAAAAATATTTTTTTAATATTGATCCAAGAATAATAGTTGTGAGATATAGCCCAAATCTTATAATTAATTGTTAACTCTCATAGTTTAGGTTTACATATTCTTTTATCTAATTTAAATAACACAACTACTCAATTGCTGAATAATTCAAACGAGGATGATAATTTACAATTGTGACAAGTATTTTATATTTTTTTTCCTCAGATTATTTCATATTATTATGGAAGGATGATAACTTATCAGTATAAAGATTTTGTTAAATGTTTCTAGTAAGTTTAAATTTGTTTATAGACAAGAACTTTAATTTTTTTTTAATCCATTGCGATTTGTCATTATTTTAGGACTTCTTTTTATTTCTTTTAAAAACCTTTTAAGTTTTTTTTAAAAAAAATTATTTTTTTATTCATTAACGGGTCGAGTCGGGTCGGGTATCCGCGGGTTTTTAAATATTTTACTGGTTCGGGTTTGGTAAGCAAAATTTAAACCCGACGGGTTACCATCGCGGGTTTGGTAAAATATAATTTAAACGGGTTCGAATTTGATTTTATAAATTTTAGCGGGTATCCGACCCGTTGCCATTCCTACTTATATTTGATTGAACTTAGGCTTCAGACATAATAGAGTTCATGGACCTATAAAGATTAAAACTCTTGAGTTGTAGAGCTTTAGTTAGAAGTGTTATTGAACAAAAAACTGTTGATTGTTTGACCTATATTGAATAATATTGAGTTTTTAGAAAATTTGAGGGCCATATTGTATTTTAAAAAATATGAAGGGGTATATTTGTAAAAGAAAAAGAAAACAACTTCTCTCATTATAGAAAAACAACTTCGCAAAAGCCTATTTTAAAAAACTTCAATTTAGAGCTTCTTATTTTTTTAGTTTTTTTCAATTTCAGCTTTTACCTAAAAATAGGTTAAATAGATGAGATCAGTTTCTAAATTTACAGAAAGTTAGTGTCAAAAAATTAGGTCAAACAGAGCCTAAGTATTTTGAAGACCAAAATTAATATAGTAGGCATTTCCAACTAAAGCTATTATGTATTCTAATATATTTAGTTGGCTTTGTGTGAGCTACAACCCCAACTAGAAGCATATAAATCTGCCTATGACTACCTATTTACTATTAATAATCTTAAAATAGTGTAATTCTAAGGATTTATACTCATATCATTGTAGGAATTGTGGACAAACTTCGAAATCTTTTCATAGAGAATAGACATCTAATATAAGTTTTTGAATACTGAAAATGCATGTTTTAAATTCTTGTTGGTGTAATCCCACTTAATTAACGACAATCAATGAAGTAAAAATTTGTCAAACCCTCAAATTTACAATCAAGAAACGAATTTGGAGCTCCATAATCTCTTAATCCAGAAACGAATCCGGAGCTCCATAATCTATTTTTTCAATTACCATTTATGATAGCTAGATTTCAGGATTCTTTTTCTGATAATTTCAACGTCTACTACTTACAGTTGGGTTGTCTCACTCTATTAGCAATAACGATCAAATTGGCCGAGAGTGGTTGATCGAGGTGATGGGTTCAGTCGGAGGCGATCGATGCAACTAATTTGGCTAGGTGTAGCCGATCTGATAGGAGGAGATTGATTCAACCAAAAGCAATCAATTCGGCTAGGTGTGGTTGATCCAGCCAAAGGTAACTGATTCGACTGATCGTGGCCTATCCTGTAAAGAAATGATAGTGTATATGAAGAAGACACACTAGCCTAAGATTGACAACCACAAATATGAGATAAAGTAGTGTAAAAAAGTAAAGAAAGCTCCAAGAGGGAAAAAGGTGCAAATAAATATGGAGAACTTTACTAATAACTTGTGATAACTTGAATTAAAAAGTTAAAAAGAGTGATAGCTATATATAGGCCTAAAGAAGACTTCAAAGACAAAAAAATGCAATGAAATAGAAAATGTAAATACATAATGAATCTATAGAAAAACATGAATCTAGAAAATGAACCTATAAGATAATGCATTATACATGATGAATGTATAGAATGCAAAAAGACATCTTAACGAACCAAAAAATTCTCTTTAAAATCTCAACACTCCCCCCTTAAAATGATTTTTTGGAAACTATCCCAAGCTTAGTACGAAGAGTTTTAAATGGTCATCTCGGAAGAGTCTTAGTAAAAATATTAGCAATATTATCCTTGCTTCTAACTTCCTTAGCATTAATTGTGTCGACAAGGACATTTTGATGTCAAATCTGATGGATAACTCTTCTTCAAGCTTGTCAACTTCTCTCTCATCATTGTCAGTTACTATCATATCGTCAACATATAATAGAACCAACACATGTATGTTGCCACACTTTTTAACAAATAAAGTAGGATCCGAAATTGAAGCAACATAACCACAAAACTCCAAGTATTGAGCAATTTTACTGTACCCGGCCCTTGGAGCTTGCTTTAATCCATAAAGGGTCTTCTTCAATTTACAAACAAAATCCGGATGAGAAGTTGAGATATACCTTGCCGGTTGATCCATGTAAATTTCTCTATCAAGTTCCCCATAAAGAAAAACATTTTTTTACATCAAGTTGCCACAATTTCCAATTACAAGAGGCTGTCAAAGCAAGCACAACATGAAATGAAGACATTTTGACAACAGGGCTGAAAGTTTCTTCATCGACCTTTCCATATTTTTGAGAAAATCCACGTGCAACTAGCCTTGCCTTAAATCA
Source organism: Ehretia macrophylla (assembly GCA_037974665.1). NCBI lineage: Eukaryota > Viridiplantae > Streptophyta > Magnoliopsida > Boraginales > Ehretiaceae > Ehretia > Ehretia macrophylla. The sequence goes on from CM075776.1 coordinate 51,813,505, forward strand.
ATCAATGCTCTCATCTGCTTTTCTTTTAACTTTGTACACCTATTTACAAGAAATGGGTTGCACATTTTTGGGGTTAGGCACAAGGACCCATGTTTCATTTTTCTTAAGAGCACTCACCTTTTCATTCATAGCTTGCTCCCACTCTTTAACACCTTTTGTTTCATAAAAAAAAGGTTCATCTTCATCAAGAGGATTAACAAAGAAACAAGAAAAAGTACTCACAAAATTTTCATCTCGACAATGAGCAGACTTGACAATTATTCTTCTTGGTCTTTGAGATGTTTCCGCCTCTTGTGAATTCTCTTCATCTTGATTATCATTACTTAAAGAAGAGACTGAACTCCCCCTTTCATCTTGCTCCCTCGTTGATGATGAAAGAGATGAAGATTGTGACAAAGTTGGAGTGGAAGGAAAAATCTCCAGGGTGGTGAAATCATTGTTGGTACCTTTATTTGGAACATAATATGAAGATACCTTATCGAAAACAACATCTCTTGAGACAATAAAATTGTGAGTCTTCATATCCATGCATTTTCATCCTTTTCTCCTTTCATCATAGCCAATAAAAATGCATTGTTTTGCCTTTGCATCTAATTTGCTTCTTTGAGAGTCTGGCACATGAACAAAGCAAATAGAACCAAATACTCGACAATGCTTGACACTTGGCTTTTTTCCAAACATCAACTCATAAGGAGACTTCATATTTGTGGTGCTAAGAGGCATACGATTTATAACATAAGTTGCACATTTCATACCCTCTGCCTATAAGGCCTTAGGCAATTTTTGCAACCAACTTTTACAAGTTTCCACCAAATGTTTAATCTTCCTTTTGGAAACTCCATTTTGTTGAGGCGTTTCCGGAACCGTCAACTCCCTTGTAATTCCATGCTTCTTACAAAATGAAAAGAATTCATTTGAAGGGAACTCGCCTCGATTATATGTTCGCAAACACTTAATTTTCCTGTCAAGCTCACCTTCAACAGTTTCTTTGAACTCCAAAAATTTAGAGAATACTTCAGATTTGTGCTTTACAAAATACACCCATATAAATCTTGTAAAATCATCAACAAAGATTAACATGTATTGAAAACCCAAATAATAAGTTGTTCTCGTAGGACCCATGAGATTACTATGAACCCTCTCCAAATGAGCATTGCATCTTGAGATAGATTTTTCAATGGGAAAACGATGCGCCTTATCATATTGACACACTTCACAAATCTCTCCACTAGAAAAATTAGACAAGTTTGGTAGTCTTTTTACTAAACTCTTTTGCATCATGACTTTTAATTTTAACATATTAAGATCCCCAAGTCTAGCATGCCATAAAGATGCATAGTTATTGTAACTCATCTTATCAACATAAGATGTTGACGTTGATAAAAGAAAAAATCTCACTTCAAGTCCCTATTATTTTCTTTTGTCTCAAACTAGTCCCCATTATTTCAACTGTCTCAAACTAGTTTCCAATGTTTCAAAAAAAGTCCCAAGTTAGTCCATTCTGTTAGCTAGGTGTTAAACTTAACACAAATGAATAGTAATAAGGGGGTAAAATGGTAAAAGCATCCATCTTCTTCTTAATACTACCACCACTACCACCCACCGCCCCTGCCACTACCGATACATAAAACACACACATATACACACAAATCACATATACAATACACATATTCACACAAATCACATTCACAATACATACACATACACACACAACACACAACCACCGCCGCCCATCAACCACCTCCTAAGACAGCACACACACACAACACACATATATACAACATACACATAACACATATATATACACACAAATCACACATATATACACACATATGAATCACAGCACACACAATAGACATACCTATTTTTTGTTATTTTTCTTTTTTTGGTCAGATGGGGATAGGGCAGCGGGGTGAGGGTGAGGGGATTGAGCAGCGGCGTGAGGGAGGGGTGGGGTATTTTTTTTTCTTTTGGAGTGGGGTAGGGATCAAATGGGTAGGGGATGGGGGTTTAATATTTTAATTAGGTTTTAAGGGTATTTTAGTCATTTAATAGGTTATTAGTTATATTTTTAAAAGAAGAGACTAATTTGGGACTTTTTCTAAAATATTAGGGACTAGTTTGGGACAGTTGAAACAATGGGGGCTAGTTTGGGACAAAATGAAACAATGAAGACTTGTAGTGAGATTTTCCCTTGATAAAAGAAAGAGATCATTAACTATCTTACCAGTATGAATGACATCAACATTCAATCCCTTGATGTTGCGCAGAAATTTAACATTATTTGGGCCAAATAAGACATAATTGCCTGAGTCCACTACATTTTCCACTGAAGAAAGATTTTTCTTCATGCTCGGAACATGAAATACGCTATTGAGTGTAATTGTCTTTTCTTTATCATCACCAATAATGACAGTGCCTTCTTGTCTTACATGGTGGATGGTATTATCAGCAGTGATAATGGCCTTATTTCTTTCATATCTACGGAGGGCCTGAAAATTGTGATTCATCTCCAGTCAAATGATGGCCATAGCCTAAATCAACAATCCAATCTTCTTTAGCATTTATGGAAGCCATGACATTGACCGTAGTAGTCTCTGCCATAAAACATCTTTCACAGTCCTCTTCATTTTGCGAGTTTGACTTTCCAGTTTATGCCATATTGTCTCCTTTAAGTTTCATTCGATAATTTCTCTTAATATTACCTATCTTTCTATAACGGTAGCATTTGATATTCTTCTTGTTGCCTTTGAAAGATGAATTGACATTTTTCTTGTCTTTCTCATCTTTCGCTTTAAAATGTTTATTTTTTGTTGCAAGCAAGGCATTACCCTCTTCTTCCTTTATAGAAATACCAGTCATTTGCGTAGCCAATGATTCTTGAGAAGACAACAAAATTTTTGACTTTTCCAAGGATGGTTGTTTAGCCCAACCTTGAATTGATATGGAAAATGGAATGTATTGCGACCTCAAACCATGAACAATATGATGCCTCATTCGTTCTGCCGAGATTGGCTCCTTCGGCTCCAACAAGGAAATCTCTCCATATAAAATTTTGACTTTGAGAAAAAAAATTGAGCAATTGATAGAGTACCTTGAGTTGTAGTAGCCAACTCATTTTCTAGCAATTGTAATCGAGCCACATCTTTTTTGTTAAACAACTTGTCGAGATTCTTCCAAATTTCATTCGCTGATTTGCAACTAATAATATGATCAAACAAATTTAACGAGATTGATCACTTTAAAATAAAATCCGCCTTTGTATTCCTCCTCTTCCAACACTTAGTAGTATCTTCATTACCATTTTCTGGGGCTGTAATTTGATCTCTAGCCACGACTTCCCATAAGTCTTCTCTAACAAGGTAGGATTCGATACATGTTATCCATACCTTATAATTGGATTGGTTTAACAATTCAAAACCATGTCACAAAACCAAGTCCAGTCATTGCACGACTATTCACATCCATCTTGGAGCACCCACTAACTTTCTTCGGAAGGATATCTTACCACGAATCAGATACCTCCAAAGAGGCTCTGATACCATGTAAAGAAATGATAGTGTATATGAAGATACACTAGCCCAATATCGACAACCACAAATGTGAGATAAAGTAGTGTAAAAAAGTAAAGAAAGCTCTGAGAGGGAAAAAAAGAGCAAATAAATATGGAGAACTTTACTAATAACTTGTGATAACTTGAATTCAAAAGTTACAAAGAGTGATAGCTATATATAGGCCTAAAGAAGACTTCAAATACATAAAAATGCAATGAACCTAGAAAATATAAATACATAATGATCTATAGAAAAACATGAATCTAGAAAATGAACCTATAAGATGCATCATACATGATGAATGTATAGAATGCAAAAAGACATATTGACGTACCAAAAAAATCACTTTAAAATCTCAACATATCCAACCGGAGTCGCTTGATTTAGCTAGCCAAGCTAGCCAAAGGTGGTGGATTCGACTACTGTTGCCGAATCGACCACATATAGTGGATTTTGCAAGAGGCGACCAATTTAGCTTTTCACCTTCTAAGAATTACCATTCAAGTAGTCCCTTCTACCACTCTAATTCATGGTATCCATTCACATCTTCATATTCACTTGATAGGGTGAGTCCTGTTAGATATTTTCATCTGTTTGAATGAAAAGTGACGGCAATTTTATCCTATATTGTGAAATCAATTGCGTAGTCAGCTGGCACCTGAATTGATAATTCAAGTTGGTCTTGAGTTGCTAAGTTTTTTTACACGTGTAGTACTTACGTTTTTTTTTTTTTTTTTGTCAAGTGTAGTACTGAAGTTGAATAGAACGAATTGGAATGAGTTTGTTGTGTTCGTAGTATTTAATTTGTCGGCTAGGGATTTATGTTGTGCAAGAATGACAGATATCTGACAAGCTTTAGTTAATGAAAAGTGTAATCATTTGGCTAACGACATGTGTAATGATGATGTTTAGTAATAATGGTGGCCATTATGTTTGTCTTGTTTTGCCGTTATATGTGTATAAGTATATGTGTGTGCTTCTTGGGTTAAGAGCTACCGAAGAGAAAGAAATAGCACTACCTAAGTTTACGAAATAGAAAGGAAAAATATATTACAGAAGGCAAACGTTTTGGACGTAATTGAGATACATTGAGTTTAATTCGATCCTCAATCTTAGTTAATAATATGGTTTTATATTGTATTTAATTTTATGAATATTAAATATCCTCTTTAGTTTATTATTTATATATTTTGCACTTAAAATATTGCATATCCACACGAGTCAATATTATTTTTCCAACAATCTTAACACTTTTATTAACTATATATTTATATAGTTGACTGGTGTGGTTGCAACATTGGAATTAATTGTGTTTTGTGAGTGCAGCAGCTTAAATAATTTTTGGCTAAAATTAAAATATGACTTCTCAAAACATGAATATTAATACGCCCTTTACCAGAGACATGGATGTACCCGTGACTGGACATATTAGATTTGAGAATGAAAATGAGAACATAACCTTGATTGGACATGGAAATAAACCAGTTGCGACTATTATAGTAGCATCGCCATTTGTTGTTCTAATTCCCATTGGACATGGCGAGAGGCCTAGAAGGTTCAACATGAGAGACTTGGAAAGGTGGCAGCAGAAGATGTTGTTCTACCTGACCACATTGAATCTTGTGAGGTTCTTGAAAGAGGATGCACCAAAGTTGGGTGACGATCCTAATACGCAGATTGTAGCTGCGGTAGATGCTTGGAAACATGTAGACTTCTAATGCAAAAACTATATTCTCAACGGGCTAGATAATACGTTGTATAACTTTTACAGCCCGATTGAGACAACGAAGGCGCTGTGAGAATCCTTGGAAAAGAAGTCCAAGATTGAAGATGGAGGCACGAAGAAATTTGTTGCAAACAGACCCATTGACTGGAAAATGGTGGATTTTATGTCAATGATGAGTCAAGTTCAAGCGTATCAGTTGATTCTCCATGAGGTTCATACAGAGAGTATGATCATGAATGAGCCTCTTCAAGTCTTCAAGTGAAAGTCCTGATAGAAAAATTACCTCCTGGGAGAAAAGACTTCAAGAATTACTTGAAGCACAAGCTGAAGGAGATAACTCTTGAAGACTTGATCAGTAGATTAAAGATCGAGGAAGACAACCGCAGCTTTGAGAAGAGAGTTAGATATCCACTTTTGAGGTCTAAAATAAACGTGATTGAGCACGGTTCGAGTAATTCTAAGGAGGAGAAGAATACTCAAACAAATATGGTAAACGTCCTGGGTGATGATGTGTCTGACATAAACATGTCAGTTGTTGTGTCAGAAGTTAACCTGGTCAGAAATCCGAAACAGTGGTCGGTGGACACTAGGGCTACTCGGTATGTCTGCTCTGACAGAGAGATGTTTACAACATACCAGGAAGTTTATGAAACTCTTTATATGGGTAATTCTTCCACATCGAAAGTAAAAGGGACAGGGAAGGTGATCTTGAAAATGACTTCAAGGAAAGAGCTGACATTTAACAACGTATTTCATGTTCCAAACATCTGAATAAATTTAGTATTTGGGTCATTGTTGAATAAAAACGAGTTCAAAATAGTGTTTGAATATGAGGAATTTATACTTTCCAAGAGTGGTCCTATTGTGAAATCAATCACCCGAGATAAGAATTCCAATTGAACTTGAGTTATTACGTTTTTGTCTCTTATATCGGTGACACGCATAAGTAAATTGCCACTGCCATGTTCTTGAAATGGCTTTCCTATGTAATAAGTATTACTAAATCATGTTGTTTGGTAATAATGACATGTAATGATGATTTCCATTATCTTGTGTCTTGTTTTTTGTGTATAAAATAAGTTGTCTTGTTCTTGAAAGCTTATGGAAATAACAAGAGCAAAACAGAAAACACATTAGAGCATAATTGTTCTTGTAAATCGTATTAGACGTTTAAATGGAGAGAGTTCAACATTTCTTAGTTCGACAGTTCTTATAATTTAGAGTACTCCTATTATAAGAAGTAGATCCTTGTATCTTGGGAGATTTGCACTATCAACTATCAGCATCGTAGTAGGATGATAAAAGTCTTAAAAATATTGAATCCGACTCAAGCCTCAATCTTATTTAATCTCTAGTTTGCACTTTTAATTATGATTGTAAATTGTCTACCTCTAATTAGTTAGAGTTGACTTTTCTCCCATCAAGAACTTACCCAAAAAAGTAAAATTTTCAAAGGAAAATAATTAATTTGTTTAATTTAGAAAACAAATCAGTAAGAGACCACGAGAAGAAGGATTATATATAATCTGAGTTTAGGTATAACTTAATCACATGGCCTCGTGCATGATGATGGTAGAGTAATTGAGCTAATCAACCCTATTACGTACGCTTTACAAGGAGATGGATCCATTAACAATTCTTATGAAAAGTCTTAACCATATATTGCTGTAATATAGAACTATCTTTTCACTTTATTTTATAATATATAACTTAGAAAGTTTTATATTATTCATACAGTTACATTGACGTTAGAATGTGATCCCACATGAAAAAAAACATCAAAAAAAGATTTAGATCATTTTCACATCTCAGAACAGTAAAACTAATTAAGGTTTGGTGGCATGAGAGGCTCGGTGTCTTGCTACATATCGGTTAAACAATGCTAAGGCATTGCTAGTGACCTGTGCCACATTTAGAACCTTTGCTTTAATAATAGCCCTCGTCTTACCACCCTTGGGAAACCCTGAGAAACCTTCCATGCAAGTAAGAGCATCAGTAAGGGCAGCACTAGTCCATGTTTGAATATTGCTTTGGCGCCACACAAAATTGTTCTCATCAGCTTCCTTAAAACGTTGTAGTTCCTTAACAGCACGCGTTAACTGTTCGGCACCATCAGTGATTTGATCTAAACAGTCTCTTGTGGCTTGATACTCTTTAGCCTTCATTTGCTTGAGCTGTTTAGCCACTTTGGTAAGGTAAACTCTAGCGTATTGCGCCCTTGCTAGGCTTACCCTCAAGGAAATATGTGCTAATTGTTTTGGGCTTTGAGTCGTTGAATTCACATAGTTGGAAAGGCAATTGACACATACGTTAGGGTAACGTGTGCCTTGGCATTGTGACTCAACAAATGCTCTAGTAGTAGAACGTTGATGGCTACCAACAGCCAACTCAGCTGCTCCTGAGATGGTAAACAGAGAAATTAGTAGTATGAGATAGAGATTTAGTTTTGCCATTTGTGTAGGCTAGCGATAGATAGCTCTAATGATCTTGCTATGGTAATAATTATGTGTATTTTGTGAAGAATGCTATGTGGTTTATATAGAGAGGTTGTGATGTGCATGCGTAGACAATACTTTAGTAATACATTGACTAAGAAATATTTTAGTTACTTATTGATATGAAGCTTCTGATTTTTGGAATAATGTGGTCGGCCTGGAATTCTGGCAAAACAAAATATTCTTCTTGTGTTTTGAGTAATTTGGTTATTAAGGAACTTATCTTCAAACCATGCATTTATCACTCAACAAACTTCAAAAAGAATTCCTTCAAACCATGCTTTTATCACTCAACACTTGACCCAAAAAAAAAAAATCACTCAACAAACTTCAAAGAGAATGGCCCAAAGTTGAGTAAGATAATCGGGTAGTAATTTGTTATTGTCAAAGATTTCAAATTCAAATTTATGTTATTTCATTACAATTATTGTTTAATCCTTGACTGACTTGGAGTATATATAGAATACATTATTTTAACATTGAATTCATAACATTAAGGTAGATTTATTGTAAATTTATTTAACGTGCGTTTTTCGTCATTAAAAATATTATAAAAAAAAAACCTTCATAAATAGTGTATGCCAAGAATATCATTGAGCTAATACACGTTTCATGATCTTCCTCTGACTTTCACAGATAATAATAGCAAAACAGACGTTTCCTTGTGGCATTTCCCAAGGGAACATATGTGACGACAATCGCCAAAACTTGGAGATCCTAAATTGAAACATCTTCCAAAACGCGCAAATTGCATCCTAAATTTATGGTTTGTCTAGTCACGTTATCTTCTTTCTTTTCTTTGATGAGGCTAATTTATGAGTTTTATTTCTATGCTAATTTAGATGAAAGTGCAGCAAATGATTTAGATTTGTTGTGTTAAAACTCACCACCCCACTATTTTCTAGTACATCTCGTCTCTCTTTTCCTTTTTCCCATACTTCCTATTTTTTTGCTACATCTAGACAATCAACTAATCAAGTTTACTTAAAATAGCAGCTTAGTTCACGAAATTCCTATTATTCGAAGGATCAGAACGTATTTTGAGATGTATTATATACGTAACTGTATCTTATTATTATTATTTAAAAAAAAAAACTAATTTCATGACTCACCATAACCTCTAAAAAAATCCGACATAACTTTATTGTCACGTCAAGACTCTCATTAATTAAGTGCATCTAAATTGAAAAATTCCTCGTTGGCATTTAATTTAATATATACCAACTTAAATTGAGTAAATCCCTAAAAGAAGCATGCTATTGTTTGACCAACCAATATCTATGCAACCTCCCACTTGCTGCTATAAATATTACAGAAGGATATTGCTTTTGCTTACAGGATTCTAGAACCACGTATAATTATTTTAGAACAAACCATTAATCTAATTTGCAAGTGGTGACTCCCAAAATCTTTGTGAACCTGCCCTTGAGTTGTCTCGCAGCAACTATAAAAGTCTACAACCATTACTAATCTTGTAACTCTGAAATGCTGAAGCTGGATTTATACTCATCAGCACGTGGTTTGCATATATATATATATAGTATTTGGAAACAAATTTGATTATCTCTTAATGGTAACAAAAAAATTTCGAGTCCAAGATAGATTGAAAACAACAATTTCATGTTCGATCTACTAAGCTCATCATATTAGTTTGCGTTTGAAAAAATTATTTGGGGAATTAATTGTAAGCAGAGTGTTAGATTGGCGGTATAACTTTTGGAAAACTTATTTAGGCAAAAGCGTGTCATATAATAAAAAAATTAAGAAAAAATTTTATTTTCCTAACATTTAGTTCAAGTTCAGTTACTTTTCAACAAATAATCTTTAATTGTGGTATGCCCCTCGCTGTGAGTGTAAGAAATTATGAGATCAATTTATGTGAGTCACATATTTTAATACGTGTTGTATAATTTAGTCATCTCACTACAAAAAAACTGAATTTTGTGACCGGCTGTCGCCATCCTGTCACCAATACGACGATGGCTTGGTGAAGGAAAATGTTGACACCAATTTTGTCACAGGACAGTGATGGCATAGTGTGAGACGGAAAAAACCGTCACCAAGCCGTCACTAACTTCGCCGTCTCCAAAATTGGAAACAGAAAAGTCTCCCGTCTCCAAAATTGGCAACGGGAGCGCCTCTCGTCTCCAATCCCGTCTCCAAAATTGGAGACGGGAAAACCTCCCGTCTCCAAATTAGTTATATATATTTTTTTATTTTAGGATAATTTTTTTTATTTTTGAATTTTTTTTTATAATTTTTGAAAATAATAATTTTTGTATTTTAATAATTAATTTATTTTAATATAAAATTTAAGTTAATATAAATAATTAATCATTAAATTTTTATTAACAATTTATCCTAAAATTGTAATTTAGGACCATACCTTATATTATAACTACACAAAAATTGAATTTTGCGACGGGTTGTCGCTATCCCGTCACCAATACGGCAACGGCTTGGTGAAGGAATTAAATTAATTTACTATATTTACTTGCTAAATAATTTATTTTAATCTAGAATTTATATTAATATTAATAATTAATAATTAATTTATCATGAACAATTTATTCTAAACTTGTAATTAAAATACTGATTAAAAAATAAATAACTAGTTATTTTAATTAATATAATTCTCTCATAATTTTTTTAAAAAAATATCTTAATACTGCCTTCATAAAATATTTGTCATCAATTTTTTTTTTTTAAAAAAAACAAATGCACAGCCCAGCACACGAAAATTCGAGCCCAGCCTAGCTCAGTTGGTAGTGGGCTGGACTCGGCCCAACCCACCACATATATGTAGGCCGAGCTGGGTCTTATAATTTCTGACCCAGCCCATTTGAGTCCAGGCTCATTTGAGTTAAGGCCCAACTCAGTCCGGCCCAACTCAGCCCAGCCCAACTAGAAGCACAGCCCAGCACAGGCCCAGCTTGAGCTTAGATAAGGCCCATTTTGAGCCTAGATAAGGCCCATCTCAAGCTCAAATCGATTTCAACACAAATTAAGCACAATTTGAGCTCACTTATTAAAAGAAATTAAAATATTATACTTTATGTATGCAATGCAAATCGTAGTAATTATTTTTTTTAAAAATAAAATGGCAAGTCGTAGTAATTATATTTTTTTACAAACTAATAATAAAAAGTAGCAAATGTATTTCTTATGTTAATATTAAATGACTTGTTATCAAACTTTTTTTATAATATTGCAAGTTTGCAACTTGCAACTTTAAATCCCTTCATACAATTTTTTTAAAAAGATTTTAGGTACAATTTTTTTTTACAATTTTTATAATTGTACATATAATTTTCCCTATAAATACTTAATAACAGTGCTTTAGTCACTTAGTATATTTAACTTTATTTTACTACAAGTCTACAACATTATATATAATTATGATCATGGAAGAATAAAATCTTTCACGACGATTACATTCGTTAGAAGTTTGGAATCATCTTACGTATTTTAAAGAACATGGGTATGTAATTTGTAACTATTATCAACATCAATTAATATTTCTAAGTAAATTTGATATTATCAATTTACAATAGCTTTTCTCAAGCATTTATGTAATGTTTTATTTTCATATTTATATCACTAATGTACTTGTGTCTCATTAACTTGTAATTTGTTATGTTGTGTTGTATTTTATCGTTTAAGTTAATTATTAATATTATCAATCAACTTGTGTATTGTTTCGTTAATAGTTAAATTAACTTTCCTTAAAAAAAATAATTTTAAATTTTAATATATATGTATATATGTATATGGGATAGCCCAGCCCAGCCCAACTCAGCTCGCAACTCATGATAGCGGACTGTTGGGCCAAGCTGGGTTCTATATTCTAAAAATTGAGTCCAGCTCAGCTCAGCCCACCAAATATATGTGTCGAGTCGGGCTCAATTTTCTTGACACACAATTCGGCCGTGCCAGGCTGGCCCAAATGCCACCTCTATGCTGGGAGACGGTCCGTCTCCCAAACAGAGACGGACTCAATGGGTCCGTCTCCAAAAGGGAGACGGACCTACATGGCCCGTCTCCACCAATCTTTTTTTAAAAAAAAACATCATATCTAATTTCAATTACAACCCCCAACCCCCACGTCCCCTACAGCGCCCCACCCCACCCCCACCTCCTATCCCATTCCCCACCCCGTAGCCCCCACCCCCTATCATATTCCCCACCGGTACCAGTACCCCCACCCCTAGATCTGTTACCCCCACCCCCCACGAAGCACCACCACCCCCGGGGAAGTACCACCACCAGTTGGCGAACCACCACCATAACCACAACGGCCACCCTTAGTCTCGCGCGGTATATGTGTGTATATATATAAGTTTATGTATATGTATCTATATATACATATGTGTACATACATCTACATACATTATATACAATCTTTTTATATATTTATTTTAGTTTACTGTTTTTTGTTTCAATTTAATATATTATATAATTTTTTGTTTGTTATTTAATTTTTTGTTATTTATTTTATATTCTGTTATTAATTTATTGTTTAATTACTGTTTAATTTATTTAATGTATGTGTATATATAGTGTGTCGTGTGGGTGTGTAAGGTTGAGTTGTGATGTTGTGTGCAACTGTGTGTGTGTAGTATCCAGCAATGGAGTTTTCTTTGGAGAGGAAACGAAGGATAGGGTTAAAAAGCTAACGCGGTTTTCTTGTGAAGAAATTGAAAGGTGATTTTATGCAACGGTGATGAATGTGTCACTGATAAGTGTGTTTGATTGATTGATGCATATGAGTTTCAACTGTTTTTTGTTTGTGGAAATAGATAGAAAAGAACAATGACGGTTCAGTTTTGGAGCATTGAATAATTTCTTGATAAAGGTGAATTTGTAATATGAATCCATGTGTAATCTAACATCAGGCTTCTATGCATACCATTTCTGAATATACCAAGAGAATGTATAGTCAAGGTATATTAATTGAAATTAAAGAAAACAGATAAGTATTACTAACAAAACTTGTATGCTAATCCCAAGGGATTTTGACAAAATACTAATAATAATAATGGGTTAATTTAGTGGTGGAACATTTAAAGCGTTGGACAAAAAACTTACTTATATTTTATGTTCGAATTGGCAGAAAGATAATTTTTCATGAGGCCAGTCTTGAAAGCATTTGTTTAACTAAAGCACATTTGTATGAAGAAACTTTAAAATTGTCTAGTCAAACAAATAGATCAATTAAGCATTACTGAAATTTATTCACTAAAATTACCTGTCTATCAAAGAATTTTGACTACATGATAAATTAGTAAAGATATTCCTATTGATACCATAATTGATGAATTCTATTGCATGAAGGAGAGCCGAGACCAACTTTAATATTGTCTGAATTAGTGAACTTTTCTTTATATAATCATATATTATTTTTGCTAAATATATTGTATTCTTTATGCTTGTTTATCTCTGAAACATTAATATTGTCAATCTTCTTAATTGAATCCCGTCTCCAATATTAAATTTTTGGCTTCATCGTTGCATAGGGTTGTACATAAATTCCTAAAAATGACAATTTTTTTTTTTTGTATTTATCCAAAATCCCATGGAAATAATTAACTTACACATTTCAAGATGTGGGGAGCAAATTAGTTTTTTGATATGTATGACTAACCATAAAAAATATTAAAGGAGTGTTGAAAGAAGGATTAGTCCTAAAAATGATGCAGTCTAGTAATGATATTTTGTTGTTAAGTAAATCTAAGTACTTCGTTTTCTAATCTTTTAGTTGTGTTTGTTGATTTGATCGATCATTTGTACCTGTTTTGAATTAATTAGCATTTAATGTAATTTTGTATGTTGTATAGCTAATAACGAGAAATGCAATTTAGTCATGCTATTTATTTCTTTAAGAACTTATTAGCTATATATTCATAAGAGTTAATTCTGTAATGATTGATTTTTGAGTACTTATATTTTTTCCTTGGGATATGATCATTGCGATTCTAACAGCTATTTTATTGTTAAATTTTGTTTTGCCTTTAAAAAACACAAACACATATGGAAAGACGAATTCATCCCCACCCCTTAAAAATTGTCTTAACACCATCTTCTTCCTCATAATAGAATATGGGTAGTATAAAATGTCAATTATAACTTAAATTCTACATTATCCATCACTAGAGCTATTATTTCTCATCAAAATACTTCCCATCTTCATATAAACCTATATAGCCGAATATAATCTATATAAATTTCATAAATTAGGTCACATGTGACCTTATCCATAAGTTGTAAATAAACCATGCCTGACATATATTTACAGTGAAGTTGGTATCTATCATTGACATGTAGCAGATTTATGAAAAATATATGTAGTAATAGTAACATATTCTAGTGAAAGGATTTATACAATGTGAGCCCCATTTTATATAAAATTTGTTCTTCTCTTTTAATGAGAAAATTGCAACCATAGTTTACCTTTTCTTTCAATTATCAAACAAATGAATGAAACATAAGTTTAATTGATAAAGTTATAAGATTTACCACCAAGACAAATTCAAATGGGATAAGTCATATAACCTTGGAATAACATTTGCCATCTTTCACCATATAACCTTGGCATAAAGCATTACTATTGACGATAAAATTAGGGAGAACTATTTGAGATGGATACATTAGGAGATGATCTTTGAAGGCACCTATCAAAAGTATAAAAATATAGAAGTAGTCTTGATTTTAATTATATACATCATATCGTATTTTCGGCATTATTTGCAGTTAATTTCACATATTAAACAGGTTCAGTTTGGGATCTGGGTTCAAATTTTGTGAAAGAGTCATGAGAAGTTCAAGTATATGGTACATTAAAAATAGTGAGGGCTTGGTGATGGCTTGGTGAAGGGAAGGATTAGCGATGGATTGACAAGGGGAAAGGTTGGCGAGGGCTTGCAGACGCAAATTTTGGTGACGGTATGGTGATGGGTAAAGTTGGCGAGTGTTCGGTGACATCAATCATTGGTGACAGACAGGTGAGGGTAAAGATTGGCGAGGGCTTGGTGATAGGACATTTGGTGACAGTTTTGGGACGGCACCAGTTGACGAGGGCTCGATGACGGCAAACTGTAGTGACGACCTGGAGACGGGAAAAGATGGCGAGGGCTTGGTGAAGGAGAAGTTGGAGACGGAATGGAGACAATTTGGCAGCCGTCGCCAAATTGGTGATTGTTTGGTGAAGGGAACGATTTTGGCGACAACCTCGTATCTGATGGATGGTTCCCCTCACCGTGCCTTTGTAAATTCTAAATTAGCGACGGCACAATGAGGGGGACCGTCTCTCGCAAAATTTAGTTTTTTTTGTAGTGTCTTTTAAATCAATGAAAAAAAAACTCCCTTTAAATAGGGTAAGTTTGACTCAAACCCCTTGCACTTTTGATAAATTAGACTTAGATTGTAAACTTTTTAAAATATGAGAAGGAAACCCCTCCTGTTAACTTTTCCTAAAAAAGAGGGTAGAATGGTCAATTACAAAGTGATAATAAATAGAAAAGAAAAGAAAAGAGATCATTATTAATTTTTTTTTTTTGATCTGTGGGAGTTGAGAGTCGATTAGAAAATAATTCTTCTCGAGGAAGACTCTCCCTTTTTATCCTTCTCCACAAGTAGAGGTGGCATTTGAGCTGGGCCAACACAGGCCCAATTCAACCCAACACACTAAAATTCGGGCCCAGCCCAACTCGTTTGAAAATGGGTTTGACTCGATCCAGCCCACCATATATAAGTAGACCGAGCTGGATCATATATTTTTTGACTCAGCACATTTGTGCCTAAGCCCATTTGTGCCGAAGCCCAACCCAGCTCAACCCAGCCCAGCTCGAACCCAACACAGGCCCAATCCAGCTCGAACTCAGCACAAAACCAGATTGAGCCTAGCTCAGGCACAATTCGAGCCCAAATAAAGCCCATCATGAGTCCAACTCAGGCCCAGTACAATATAAGCACAATTGGAGCCCATTTATTACACAAATTGAATATTATGCATTATGACTAATAACTTTTTTTTAGATAAGTTTAAAAAACATAATAATAACAAATAGCAAATTTATTTTTTAAGATGATACAAAATAACTTGTTATCAAATCTTTTCTATGATATTGTAAATTACAACTTGCAACTTTAATTCAAAAAATATATGTATATAAAGTCAGAATTAAAAAAAAGTGACAAAGTCTACACTTTTTTCACTTTTTAGGAGCTTAGCTAGACTATACATATATATATATATATATATATATATATATATATATATATATGTATGTATATATATATTTATAGTATGCATACATATACATATGTATGTATGTATGCATGTACATACTGACATTGTGCATAATAGCTCACTATGATGAGAGTTGACTAACAAAAACAAAACAAAAAAACAAAAAGCAACAAACATGTTTCCAGCAACCAATGGATATGTTTAGTCATTTAATAAACAAAGTAGTCGTTGGCAACGGATATGTTGCCAATGTTGCCAACGACTACTTGGCCTTTTTAAAAAAAAAATTGAATCCTTTAAATTTTTTTATTTACATTTTAGTCCTTTAATAATTTCTATAAATACCCTAATTGTTTTTCATTCTTCTCACACCAAATCAATCTTTTTTCTCTCAATTGTTCAAAGCTTCAAGCCTGATTCAACATTCAAGTGGTCAATTTATTTTCAAGAAGAGGAGTTTCACTTTTCTTCAATTGAACTTTATTGAGGTATTCTTTTAATTCTAATAGTATTTTTATTGTAATATTTATTTTGATTATGGATCCTTATTCTCAAAGTAGCACTCCACGTCTTGAATTGGAAAATATAAATATTGCACAATCACAATCAGTATCACAATCATTTATTGACTTTAATTCGCCTACTATCCCAACACTAATCCTAAATGTGGTAGAGTTACAAGTTCAGATGTTTGGAAATATTGTACTCAAGATAAGGATAAACAAATTGCTACATGTAATATTTGCAAAAAATTATTTTCTTAAAAAAAAAAAATTTGGAACAGGTACTTTAAAAAGGCATTTGGAGTGTATCCATCCTGATTTATTTAATGTTGGAATTCAAACTTAATTAGATATTTATTCATCCAGTTGTGTGACTACTTTTCATTTTTCACATGAAGTAAATAGGAGAGAATTAGCAAAATTTGTTCTTATATCTGAAAAACTATTTAATTTTGGTGAAGATCCTGCTTTTGAAGCTTATGTAAAAAAAACTTTACAACCTGCTTTTGTAAAAATTCCAAGAAATACTTTGAAAAAAGAAAAAATTTCAATTGTTAATGAAGGAAAAGAATTTTTGCAAGCAACATTTTCCTTTCTTTCAACTAAAATTTGTTTCACATGTGATTGTTGGAGCAGTAGAACTGATCTTCCTTTTATGTGTATAACTGCTCATTGGATTGACCATAATTGGAATTTACAAAAAAGAATACTTTCTTTCCGTGTCTTCCCATATCCACATAATTATACCAACATTTATACTTCTATGTTAACAGTTTTAGATGACTACAATATTTCTGATAAAATACTTTCTATCTCTTTGGACAATGCTACCAACAATACTTCTTCTATACGTTTACTTCAAAATTTATGTAAACCGATTTTAAGTGAATTTTTTTTTCATATTCGTTGTTGTTGTTATCATATTTTGAATTTATGTGTTCAAGCTGGTCTAGATAATCTTCGCCCTCAAATTCAAAAAATTAGAAGTAGGATATTATTTTTTAGATCTAATCCATAAAAAAATCAAGAATTTCATGATTTATGTCAACAATACAAACTAAAATCAAAGAATATCCAAGGTGACATGGAAGTTAGATGGAATTCTACATATAAAATGTTAAATGACCTTATTCCTTATAAAGATTTTTGCACAAATTTATAACAATTCACTTGGACATGATTAGTCTGATAAATGGATAGAAGATATAGATTGGGAAAAAACTAAATTATTTTGTGATTTTTTAAGTGTTTTTCATGACATGACCAAATTACTTTATGGATCATATTATCCTACTTCAAATATGGTACTTTATGCATTGTGGAAAATATCTGATGTTTTATCAGAACATGAAGATAATTTTCTACTTCAACATATAATTTATGACATGAAAGAAAAACTTTTAAAATATATTGAAAATATACCTATAGTTTATTGTCTTGCTGCAATTATGGATCCTAGATTAAAAAAACATGTTGTTCAAAGTATTTTACAACAATATCATTCAAATATGTGAAATAATGAAATTGATGACACTCAAACTTGAAATGAAATTTGTTCAACTTTGACATTATTATTCGATATGTATGTAGTGCAATATTCTAATGAGACTTCATTTTCATCTCAGTCTTTAAGTAGTACTAGTTATAAGAAGTCTGATACAAAATTTCTTCAACTTTTCAAAAAAATAAAAACTAGTTCTTCATCGTCACAAATTAATGAATTAGATTTTTATTTGGCAACGATGTCTCCATCGATGACTTTGATCTTGATTTCGATATATTGGCCTGGTGGAAAGCACAGTCTAGTCAGTATCCTGTACTTTCTATCATGGTCCGTGATCTCAGTGGCGGAGCTAGGCACCCAGGGTTAGGGGGTGCCGCTCCACCACCCGAGTTATCTATATATAAACCGATATTTAATTTAAATATATTATGGTATAAATGAAGTATTTAAGTAACTCGCTCTCATTTGATGCAAATTATAACAAATATAAAAATGTAAATAAAAAAGCATATCTACTAATGACATAACATATAAAACAGAGAAAACAAATAGATATAGTTCATGAAATAGAAAAGTACATTTTATAACTGTCCTCGACATGTTTTCATTTTTTGAAATCATTGAATAATCAACTCATTGTCGATGGTATTAAACACATCTCTCTCTATGTAAGTGACTAAGCAATCATTCATCCAAGCATCTCCCAATCGATTGCGCAGCCGGTTCTTCACGATTTTTATGGCAGAAAATGCTCTTTCCACAGTGGTTGTAACAACGGGTAATGTCAATGCCAACTTAACAAGTGAATACACTAATGGATAAACATGATACTTTCTAGTTTCAACTAGCATATCTGAAAGGCTACCAATCCCTTTTATCTTCGAGAATTCTTCACTACTTTGCATATCCAAAAAATATGTCTCTAATTGATCATCAAGAACCATCAAATCAACAGGAGAAAAATCATTTGGATAAAACTTAGCAAATTGAATCAACCTTTTCTTGTCAAACATAGAAAATGAGCTGTCTGGAACTAAGCATGACAAACAAAGAAGCAACTCAGTACTTGTCTCATTAAGGCAGTTGTTAAGCTCTTGAAGTTGTATATCCACAACAATATAAAATGAATCAACACGATAATAGTGTAAATTTGTAATCTTTTGAATTCTACATCGTGATCGCCCTTGGAGTGAAAACATCTCTTCCATATTAGGAATGTCAATATCATGAATTATGCAAAAAGAAGAGACTTCATCCAACAAAGATTCTCATCCACTATTTGTCAAAGTTTGCAACTGCTGCTTGGAGTGACCAACTAATTTTATGGCATTACTGATTTCTTAATCTTTCCTTTGCAATGCCTATGATAAATCATTAGTGATTTCCAAAATTTTTCTCATCAAATGCAAATTGAATGCAAAGTCAAATGTTTGTATCGTGTTTAAAAGACCATTAGCTTCAATTCTTTGATCTGGACTCAATCCTTCTTCTTTGATAATCTCAAGTACATCAATCACTGAGGAATACATGACAATCAAACTTATTAAAGTGGCATAATGTGAACCCCAACGAGTATCACCACTTCGTTTGAGACCAGTTTCTTGATTCATGCCGTGTCCACTAAGAATTTCTTCATTTTCTAATGCTTCTTTCACTTTAGCAACTTGTTTTTCATGATGTATGTCATGTCGCTTACAGGAGCCTCCAACAACATTTAATAAAGTAGCAAGTAATGTAAAAAAGGAACCAACTTGAACATGATTCTTGGCAACAGAAACAACTGTGAGTTGCAATTGATGAGCAAATCAATGAATATAAAATGCTGATGGATTTTCTTTTAGAATCAAACTTTTTAGGCCATTAAATTCACCTCGCATATTACTAGCACCATCGTAGCCTTGTCCACGAATTCTTGATATACTCAATCTATGTTTGCTAAATAACCATTCAATTCCTTTCTTTAGAGATAATGCAGTAGTATCACTCATATGTACTATACCAAGAAAACGCTCAGCAATACTTCTTTTTTTGTTCACATAACGCAAAGCAATGGCCATTTCTTCTTTGTTTGATATGTCACGTGACTCATCAACAATAATCGCAAAGTATTCGTCTCCAAACTCATTTAGCATCAATGGTCTCACTTGCAGCAGTACTAACAATCTCTTTTTGAATGTCAGGAGAAGTTAACCGATGATTTTCAAGAGCATTTCGCAAAACACGATTGTTGATGGTTTCATTATGATCAGCAAGAAACTTGAGAAGCTCAAGAAAGTTACCTTGATTAGTAGAATTTTATGTTTCATCATAACCACGAAAAGCCAATCCTTGCTTCAAAAGGTACCGGATGCAATCAATTGTCGCAGTCAATCGACTACGATATATGTCACGAACTTGATCAGATTGCCTATTAATAGCAACTTCAATGTGCTGGCTTTGCTTCATCAAGTCTTCACACTTCTTCCGAGCAATGTTATGTGCACTATTTGGACCTCCAACACGTTGGTTAAATCTATCTTTTTTATGCCAACTTGTAAACTCCTTTGTAACAAATGAATCTCTACCTGACTGTTTTCCATGATCGGGCTTAAAAAGATAACAACATAAATAATATACACCATCATTTGTTATACTGTACTCCAACCAATTACTAAATTCATTGAACCAAGAGGTACAAAACTTTCGCAGCCTATCCCCAATTTTTTTCTTGGGAAAATCATGATGACGAGGTTGACATGGTCCTTTTTGCAAGTAGTATCTCCTTATTTTATCTCGATCATTAGGATGATATGATAAAATTTTAGGGCGTAACCCAGGATCTGATTGTAGATCTTCTAAGTTGATCTCGATACGAGGTTGCTTTGAAAAATTTCGTGCATTATCTTCATTATTCATTTCATTAGATTCGGAACAAAATTGTGGCTCAAAAATTGACTTTCTTTTTATAAATTTATCCATAAATATAATAATCAATAACCTACAAATAAAAATAACAATTACATCAATTAAAATAAATACATAAAAAATTCCATATCATCACAGTGGAATCCAATAAATAAAAACGATGAAGCACATTAATAAATTTCATATCATCACAGCAGCACTAACATTCTACCTTTTTTATTCATGTTACTAGGCCTTATTAAGCTACATTAATAAAAACGTAATCAAAAAATTAATCATCACAATTCACAGCAGCACTAACATTCTGATTCATACATGTTTTTTTTTTTTTTTGGGTCGAATGCATACATGTTTCATGATAAAAAAAATTAACCTAATCAAAAATTAAATTTAAACCCTAATTTAATCAAACTCAAATACTACATAAAAAGAAATTACAAGATAATTAATTATCACCTTTGCTTTGCCGCTTGAAATTTTTTGTTGAATGCCTTTGAACTTTGAGAATGGTGGATGGTGATTGCCGTCTGTCGTATGGGTTGAAAAGTTGGAAGAGTTGAAATGATAAAGAAGCTATTCTTTTGGGTTTTGTAATATTTTTTTTTAATAAAATCATATTACCTATATACCCCTCATTAAATGAGGGAGGGCCAAGGGGTGCCCCTAGTGAACCAGTGGGTTCATGTGAACCCACTGATTTAGCTGTAGCTCCGCCAATGCGTGATCTACTAACAATTTCGGTGTCTACTATAGCATCCGAAAGTGCTTTTAGTCTTGGTCGCAGGATATTGAGTGAGTTGAGAAGTTGCTTGGCACCGGACTCACTACAAACACTGGTATGCGGCAAAGATTGGGTTTCTGCAGAAAATAGGACGCAACATCTTATTGAACTTGATATTGACATTCAACAAAAAAGACAAGTTTTAACAGAAAATTCAACTAATGCTCCAGTCGAATGATCAATGTTGACAGATAACGATGGAAGATCAAAGTTATTGAATATTTAATTTTTTTTAGAAGAATAATATTTTTTTATGTGTATTTTATGTCTTTAACTTAATTGTAAGTTGCGATTATCAAATTAGTGAATAAAAATTTGAGGTATTATTTAAATTTTTTTTCAACTCTATGTAATTTATGTTGTAATTATTTAATTAAGTGAATAAAATTTGAAGTGTTATTCAGAAATTTGTTTTATTTTTCTCTTTTTATTTAATAATATACATTTATTTTGAATAAGATAATTTATATATTGATTAATTTATACTCAAATAAATTTGCATTAATCCAATTTTTATTAATTCATTTTTTTTTATCTTTTTAAATTTTAAAAAATTAATAAAAATATATATACAAAAAAAAACTTATCAAAAATAATAAATAACTTAAAAATAATAATAACATAAAAAAAAAATCACGTCCCACTCAAAGTGGGACGTAATGTCAGAATGTACGTCCCTCTGTTGTAATAACAGAGGGACGTGCATTTTAAAAAAAAAATGGATGTCAAGTCCTAATGACATCCCTGACACAGAGGTACTTTGATAAAAAGTACATCTGTTTTATAGAATTATAGGGACACGTTATATATCGTAAAATTTATTTTTATTTTATTTTATTTTTTATAATTATAATTTGTACATGTAGTTTTTTCTTATAAATAGGTATTGTATTTCACTTCATTTTATTACATAACTATTTATTTTATTACCTATTGTCTCTTTATTTTACCACAAGAGAATACACAGTATTTATGACTATCAATATTTGGAATCATTTTGCTTATTTTGAAAAATACGGGTATGTAATTTGCAACTATTATGAACGTAAATATATACTTCGTCGCCAATTTGGAACTAGAACACTTATAAGACATTTTGTATCTCAACACTTAAATGTTCCAAACTATTTCAATCCTCAACCACCGCCGCCACCACCACTACCACCAGTAGGCCCAGTACCCGCACAATGAGCATAATAAAATGGAGAACTTCTCCACCAACTTTCTTCAAGCATTTATGTAATGTTTTTTTTTTTTTAATGTTTATTAGTAACGTATCTGTGTCTCGTAAACTTGTGGTTTGTTAAGTAATATTTTAATGTTTTATCATTTATATTAATATTTTCAATCAACTTATGTCTTGTTAATCGTTATATTAAATTTTTCGTTAAAAAAGTTAAGCTTAAGGTTTTTTGGTTATTAATCCAACTATCAAAATTCAGAAAACGATAATTACAAAACAATAAATAAAAAATGGGCTGGCCCAGCCCAGCTCGTGACTCGTAGTAGCGGGCTCGTGGGCTGAATTGGGTCCTATATTTCAAGAATTGAGCCCAACCCAGCTCAACCCACTAAACATATGTACCGAGTCGGACTCATTTTTCTTAACCCACGACTCGGCCGGGCCGGGCTGGCCCATTTGCCATCTCTATCCACAAGGAGCCTCAAGGGTTTTGGAGGGGTATTTATCTGAAATGTATCCAAATGTTGCGTTCTGCCAAAACGGGCAAGAAAGTTCGCGCACTTGTTTGCCTCTCTAAAGATGTGGGCGAGCTTGAAACCAACATGAAGTGAGAGAATCTCCTTACAATCTTCAACCAGTAGATGCAAGAGATGAGTACTGAGTGAAGAGCCATTAAGCATGTTGCAAAGTAAGCTAGACTCCGTTTCAATAATCAAATCCTCAATGCGGCACAAGAGATCTAGACACCACACTTTAAGTAATGTAAGAAGAGATGAAACCCTTTTGTTGCAGATTCTTCTATTTTATTGTCAAAAATAAAATTAAAAGAAAACATGAATTTCAATGTTAAATTAGAAATACGGGACTATTTGTGACCCCAACTCACCTTATATATTTTGTTCTTTTTCTTTTTATTTCTTTTCTTTCTTATTTTTCTATGTTGTTCTTTTTCTTTTTTTCTTTTTTCTGTTCTCACAAACTATCTCATGACTGAGCATGGTTTGTTGCCAACATGGCAAAGTATTTTTTTTTTTTTTGTAAACCTATTGGCTTCTCATTTTCATTGTCATTAAAATTTAAAAATTTTAATATTTCAATAAAAAATTTCTTAGTTTGTTGCAACTCATTATCACCAACATCACTATTAACAACATAAAGTAGATAAGATAAAACAAAAATTAAAAAAGTTTGAAATAATTATTTTTTAAATAAATAACTATAGAGACTCTTCTTGTTTTCGACAAAACAAAATGGGCCCCTTAACTCTATAATATTTTCATACTAAGAATTACTTAGAGCTTTCTCCTATTTTTCATCATTTAATTTCACGTATTATGTATAATCAAATATTTAATAACGATATTGGTGATAATAAGTTTCAGTGATGAGAACTCAATCGGTATACAAGAAACATTTATGATGGATCCGACGATGTTGGCCGCACGTTATGTTTGCCCACATGTTACACAAAAAAAAGAAAAAAAAAAAAAAGAAGACTAGGGAAACGAAAAATGAAAAAGACAAAAATGTTTAGGAAAAAAAAAAACAGGGTAAGAAGGCGTTAGAGACAGGCTAGTGTTGCGTGTATTTTTACACTGACACATTTTCCCCCTTATTATTAATATAAAAAGAGATAAGTCATTAATAGAAGAGGTTTCTTAAAGTTTGGGATTTTTAAAGCTACTAATAATGATCTCTTTTTCTCTTTTTCTGATTTATTATTATTTTATGATTTTTATTTTACCATAATTTTTAACAAAAAAATAAACAGAAGGGGTTTGGAAAAGGAAAAAAAAAACAATCACCCCTTTTAAATAATCAATTTTCAATAATCTTAAGACACCACCTTTTTTTTTTTTTTTGGGTCATAAGGAGGACACCACCCTTAAATCGTCATTCTTTCACACGATGATCACCTTTGAATACTTCTTTAAAAAAAATAAAACCAAAAATCTAAAGAAGACTTACAAGTTACAATATTTTGAATAATTACTTACTCAATAATCTTAAGACGTAACAAAAGATCCTTGACATACTGCAACACCGTGACAAGAATTCTCACCCGGCTTCGTCATATTCACTCCTACAATACTTTCCGAGGCGCCATATCAACCTTTTTCAGTGCTGGCCTCCATTCTTCCACAGTCAAATAAAGGTCCACACTTAAAAAATTCATTTTTTAAATTATCTAGTCATTTAATCTACTCACACATAGGTGAACCCCATGTGAAGCTTACTTGTTACGTCACGGCCAAATGGCATTGCCCCATGGGGGAATAATTTTCCCAAATCAAATGGTCCAAAATCTCTCGAACCCAAGAACAATCGCCTCAAACAATGGCAGAGACACTCTTTGGTGACTCCCCCCAATTTTTTTTTTTAATTTTTAAATATGTGTATCTTTAAAATATTTTTAATTTAAAATATCAATTTAGGCCCCTATTTAAAAAAACTATTAGTATATAAGTATTAGATAGTATGTTTTAGTTTCACTAAATTAAACAAAAATTCTAGATTGGTCCCTAATCCCATATGAAAGGTTCAAATACTCTTTTAGGCACGAGGATTAATCATTCGGGCCACCATTTGAGTTTTGCCGTGGTCATTTGAGCTTATGACGAGAGAGATT
This sequence comes from Ehretia macrophylla, assembly GCA_037974665.1. Classification (NCBI taxonomy): domain Eukaryota; kingdom Viridiplantae; phylum Streptophyta; class Magnoliopsida; order Boraginales; family Ehretiaceae; genus Ehretia; species Ehretia macrophylla. Next base: position 51,839,032 of record CM075776.1, read on the forward strand.
TGCCTTTAAAACGAGTATGTGTAACGATAAGAGTCCATCTGTCTAGATATTGTACTGAGGCTGGTGCAACCATGTTGAAAATATTAACCACACATTTCTACAAAATCAAGAGAGTGCAAAACTTAAGTCCAATCAACTTACTCATGCGTTTAACCCGTACTGATAATAGTAGTAAACTCATATCATTATAAAACAAATACAAACCCTGCACACAACAAATATAGGACAAGATATTACAGTATGCATGCAAACCTTCAATGCAGAAATGATCACAAAGTTGTACATGTATTGAAAATAGTATTAGCTTTGCTATAGGGATAGATACTTATACTTCTAACGAAGCAAAATTCTTGACATCGAATTGGTTTAAAGTTCATAATTGAGTGCCCATACGGGATGTCTTTAGTGCATTCATTTTAGATTCTTCTACAGTGTAGATTTTACATGCTGAAGCTTAGAAATAACTCATTGTGTAGGAACACCTCTGTAACTCTACGCTATCAATGGGTAGATTCTCCGAAGGAAAATCACACATCCCAAGTCTCTCCGGACCCTGATCAGGCAGCGAGTCACACGGCCTAGGCACCACGCCGCTGCTCATCCCCTGGATATCAGTACAAGTCCATGGGTACTTCTTGGCCTTCACTGCCATCCTTATTGTGACATTAGACATGCAGATTCCGGTAAATGGATCGCCTGAAATCCCCTCCAGCCTAGCCGCCATCTTAACGTCATCTGCCACCACGTCCCTGTAATTGATCCCCTCTATCACTGGTAATGCATTTGGATCATAATGATTGTCAGCATGTGAACCATAATTTCCAGTCATCCAAAATACCCATTTCATGGTGTGCAAGCTCATGCCTTTTACATATATGTCCTTTACGTAGCCTCCTCGCCCGATGGCTGTCTTAATCCTGACCCCTGATTCTGTGTTAATGGCTACAATATCTTCTGCTCTAACATCTTGTATTCCACCAGACATCTCACTGCCTAAAGCTATTGCTGCACTGTAAGGTGAAATGCATGTAAGGCGCCTTATGACTAATTGTTTGGTTGGCATACCATACTTTATACCATACTCATCCCATCCACTTTTAACTGCTATACAGTCGTCTCCAGAAACGATGTAACTGTCCTCAATTCTGGTATTTGAACACGAATCTGTACACGAGACGTTTCTAATCAATTCAGTTCTACACAATCCCATTCAGTTGATGTTTTGCTACATATTAGATAGCTAGATTAATGAACAAACCTGGATTAATCCCATCCGTGTTTGGGGAGGTTATTGGAGCTATGATGGTAATGCCTTGCATAATTATGTTGCTGAAAAATAGCAGTAACAGGATTAAATATCAGCTGATCTCATTCTGGAATCAAGTAATATTCAACCGGTACAATTACCTGCTGTAAACAGGGTGAATATTCCACGATGGAGAGTTCACGAACGTTAGATTTGATATCTGAATGTTATCTGAGTGCATTATCTCAATCAGATAAGGTCGGGTGTATTTCAACTTTTTCTTGTGAAATTGCTGCCACCACAGAGCACCCTGGCCATCAATTGTCCCATTCTCACCTAATAATGTAAACATGTATCAATTTGAAGTGTTGACATTAAAAGTGTTTGCTTTTAAGTAGAGCACAGATTGTGGGATTTTGGGGTAGCCCGGTTGGTGGCTACCTCCCCTGCCCTATGGGTGGCCAGGGTTCGAATTCTAGAGGGTAGGGGCGAGAGGTAAAAAAAAAAAAACAAAGTGGAGCGCAAATCGCAAAATTGACTACCTGTAACAACAACATCAGTAAGGTTTGTGCCAAATAAGAGACTGATGTACCTCCCACCAGCCGTATCCCTTCCATGGCCGTACGACGGCAAGGGGTCAACCACAGGCCAACCATTTATATCCTGAATTACCAAAATAGTGAATGTTAATGATGCAGTGAACAACTACTGACAAGTGATGATCAGTACAAGTTGCCACAAAGAAGGCATTGTTTCTTCTGTATGGCTTCACTATACTGTTGTCTAATGTATTCCCAGTTCTGTAGTATATGTGAAAATTGCCCATATGGGAGCATGACAAGATCCCCGAATACAACGACAATATAAGAAAAGACAGATATTCTATTCTAGATGTCCACCTTCTTTAATAAATGAAAGACTTCTTTGTCCCGTATCTCTATAAATATGAAGAAAGTATCCTATTTTTCTTTATTAATAATAGTGGAATCAACGGCGCAGATTTAATATGCTAAACCAAGTAATTTGTTTAATTGCAGACGCACATTAAGCTTTTAACCTAACATGTGCGTTTGTGCATCCACCACATTTTTCTTATCAAATCTACTGAACCTGTACAAGTTTGTCCTCATAAACTTGGTGGGGGCATATTCTTAGTACTATCTATCAATTATTGAATCAATCATGTAGCTAAATTGAGAAATTAAATTTTTATTGTTTTCATTTCTACATTAACTAAAACAATTTTTATCTGCTCAGTTCAATTTTACGCATAACTGAACTCTACTATTCTTATATGTTTGAGGTCATCTAACTTGATCTGAATGGGCAGTGACCGGTGGGCAACCTAAGAACAGAAGAAGTAGAAGAGCAGTAGTAGTAAGTTTAGGCAACTATAATCTTGTTTGTTTACCTAAAACTACCTCCTTGAGAGACTTATCGGAATGGCCTTGACACAGCGATAAAGTTGTTATCTTGTGATCTGAAATTTAGAGGTTTGACTCAAACGTAAAGATGGAGTCATTCACGGGGCAACAGGCAGTGGCGAAGTCGTTCTACCTCACCCCAAAATATTTTTGAAAATATGTTATTATTAAGGTATTTTAGCATAAAAAATTAATTTAGCTCCCATGGGAAAAAAATATCATATATGAGTGTTAAATTGATTAAACAGCTTTCACTGAACAAAAATTTTAAATTTGTCCCTACCAGTAACAGCATACCATATTTAAAGAGTGAATTGGATTTGCATTTTTTGAAACCGTGTGTATTTTTAGATTAAAAAAATTAAAGATTGACCCGTGTAGATACAACTTTTTGCACGCCTCTTATAAAAATGTAAGGTAATACTTCATACATCAAAACTCGAAGCGGGTCCAAACCTTCATAAGACCCCACACATAGTGAAGTTTCGTAGTACTACATTTCTTTTACTCAACCACAAATAGTATAGCAAGTATACAGTGAGATAATGGGATTGGTATGCAAACCATAATCATATATAGCAAAATAGATATGGTGATAAAACAAACCTGTGAAGCTAAAACAACAGCATCCTTATGAAGATAGAGAGTGAAATGGCTAGTGAGATTGAAGCTTCCAGTCAACCATTTTCCAGGAGGAACAAATAGCTGAGCTCCACCATCTGATGCATACTGGCTCAAGTGATTAACTGCTTCTTGGAAGGCCTTAGTATTCAGTGTCTCTCCATCACCAACACCACCAAAATCAGTTATGGATGCACTGTGAGCCCTGCAGCTTATAGCTGAGTACTCTAAAGAGCCTAAAATCCTTGCTTTTCTGCACTCAACTCCTTTGAGGCTGAGAACTCCTAAAACTACCACAAGTAGTTGAATTAACTTTGTGACCTGTAAGAAGAAAACAACAAGAAGGAAAAAATGAGATAGAGAATGTGGATGGCTAATCAATAAGCGATGTAAGCATCTAATAGATGGTTTTCATGCGATGATTTTCACTTTCTTGAGGAAAATTCATGATTATGAAACATGGGGATTGAAAAGGGTTGTTAGTTGTGGTAACAGGGGAGGAATCCAGGATGTTTTTCAGTGGAACTATAAAACATAATTTAACACTCATATACAATATTATTTTTCGGGTACGGGTTAATTGTTATTTCAGACTAAAAATATTCTAAACTACCGTTATATATAAAGGTTCAGAGGGGGCTTCAGCTCCCACTACACTCCATATACATCCGCCCATGTGTCGTAACCTACTAGAAGAAGTTGGAACAAGATAACAAGATGGACATGTGTATCTCCTGGAAATGCATTTTGAAAGCCATATTTTGAGATAGAACTTGACAATATTCTATAATGCAGCTAGTGCTCAACAAGCAACAAAGAGATAAGAATCAGAAAGCTATGTTCTGGTTGGTTTGGAATGTTTAGTAATATGGAATTGAGAATGAGAGGAATGGAGAGCACAATGTGGATAATCTTACTTGAAATCTGATGCTGGATTTCAACAACCACTCCATTGTTGGGAATGTAATATTGGAATGTGTTTGGTGGTACTACAGACATAAAAACTGAGTATTTATAGGAAAAGCTTTGTTCCAACACTTGTTTGGTTCATTGCATTAGCAGTGTCTAGTGAGAGTTAGATTCTTTGATGTGGACAATCTTTTCCCACTGTCTCTTCTCTCGAATTTATTTTAGTTCAACTAGAAATCATGTTATGCGAATAAATAATTCCTCTCTAGCTTGTTAAGAAAGGTTAGATAAAGTGGTCAGGTAGTAATTTATTGTGATGGAAGGTTTTAAATTCATATATGAGTTATTCCATCACAAATATTGTATGATCTTTGGTTAACCTAGAAAATGTGTTGGGACGCACAGCTGCACCACGGGGTATATAATATTAGGGCGGATCTAACGTAATGTTGTTTAAGATAAGTTTCTCGTTATTAAAAAAAAAAAATTCCTCTCTTGCTATTTCCTGCCAAAACTGTCATTAGAGTCTCTAAATTAGTTCTTAAAAGCAAATATTTTCCTATATTAAAATCAGATACAAAATGCTCTTGAAGGGTTGAAGTACACTTCCTATGAACTTTTTTTTTTTTTTTTCTCACCCGTTCTTCCGAGCACGACAATTAGTTTTTTCAATAGAGTCCGTCTACTAACTAGCAAATTCTTAGTATAACAGTACGCTCAATACTTGCACCGGTTCAATAAAAAGTTTAATTTTGATTAAATACAGTAAAAAAACCCTTGAGTGCAACGAGTTTCTAACCCGTGCTTCACAAATTACTCCACTCTTGCATTGCGATTCTCTTGTTTAAGTTATAATCATCATATCAACTTCTAATTTCTCAATGACAATATCAAACTTAAGTTCCTGTAATGAAATCTCTTTCCATAATCTGAAACCATGACCATTACCTTATTCTGGAATGAAACTGTGGGGCGTGTGATCAGGCGTGTTTTATGGTGGTGGGGTAGGCCTTGGCAGTTTTAGTTGTTGGAAAGTAGTTAAAGTGGGGCACCGTTTGGACGTGCTTTTTGGGAGTCACCATATTCCATCCCGTGACCCTCACCACCACCTTTCGCATTATCGCCATTTCACGGGTCCTCTATTGGATGGGCCCCACCAGAAAACTGCTCACCATGTGCAACCACTTAAAGGAACTCTCTCTAAACTCAGGAGATTCCAGTGCGCCACGTTTATAAACTCAAACTAGTTTGTTTAGCTTTTTTTGAAAGAGTTTTTAAATAAAAATAAAAATTGAAAAAAATTAAAAAATAAGTTTTAAATTGAAACTTTTTGTAAAAGAATTTTGTAAAATTATTTTAATATAATGTGAGAAACTATTTTTATTTTTTATTTTTCAAAAATACCACTTATAATTTTGAATGGTCAATATTATTTTCAAAATTTTGAAAAGTCCAATATTGTCTAATGTATGTCAAACAATAACGCTTTTGTTTGATAACACTTCTTAACCCTACATTCAACACTTAAAATTTCACAAATAGACTAAACAGACCCTTAGACTTGTTATCCGGTAGCTAGCAAGCATCCAATGTAATTAAAAAAAAAAAAAAATCTCTAATAATTTGTGACTCCCCTTAATTTCCTTTTTTCTTTTAATTTTATGACGAAGAACTTATCATGAAAGTCTGTAAAATTTATACAAAAATATCAAACTCCAAGATCATAACCTTATTTAAAAGAGACATATAATCCAATTTACTTAGACAGAAGACATGAAAAGTGGCTCTAAAAAAATTACTCAAACTCCATTTTCTAACCCAAAGTAGATTATCATGCACATTGCAACAAGAGAAATAGTTTTGACGTTTACCCTTATCCCCAGGCGCACAACATTCACGAGCGCACATATCCCACTCACATGTCACTAAATAACCTTTAGTGACAAAATAACTTTATCTTTTTATTGTATTTCGTGACACGACAGGACCCGTACGATGAAAATCATAAGCGATCTTAAATAAGTCATAAATTAGTTGGTGAAGAAAAAAGGTAATCATTATATCTTCATTTGGCATCAGTGCGAGTTTGTGGCTACCCATGTTTCTTCGTGTATGCGCACTTCACAAGACTGCAAGTGTTTCTTTCATTGGATTGAAAATTTTTCGTCCATTTACAATCACCATATCATTTTTCTTTCGCCTCCATTATCAGGGTTAGGAGACAATCCATTGAATCACCTATTCAGAGATGTGAAAAATTGCGTATTGTAAGAGAGGTAATGAAAAAGACCTAAAAAGAATCGTTCGAGGACATTTAAACAAGATTTCGCATAATAACATGGTTCAAGACAAATTTAGATCCTCTCGTAACATAATAACGTTATGAGATATATTTAATGGTAATGAATTATCTCATTCATATTATCATCATTGAATCTCTACATAGACAGAATTCAAATCCGGTTCAAGACATTAACACCCATGAGTTGAAAATCTCCTTTAGTGGTGAGAAAATGAAATTTTCAGCTGAAAGAGCCAAATAGAGAAACATCAGCTCACTCCAAAATCACTTTCAGAAAGAAGGAAAAAAAAAGAGAGAGAGAGAAAGAAGTCGTCACAATTAGCTAAGAGTACACTCAATATCCACTGAAACTGCATCTCATTTTCACAACCCCATAATGCTTTTCAAATATTTTGACAAAACTATGCACTCCGAAATTTCAAAAGTATGACCTCCAAAATCTATTTACTGTGGCAAGCAATGCAGATACATCCGGAAAAGCATAACCTCACAAGTCAAGACTAAGATTCCTCTATACATGCAGTGTATCCCTAGTTGATTGTATCTTCGAGAGTGCTTCCAAGTGTCGCACCATGATTCCTGATTATCCGCACAGACTGCAGAAGAATATCCTGCTCCGCAGCCAAAAGCTTGTCCTTGCTCTGGAATGAAAAAATAGGTCGGATGGTTAACTCCAAAGAGAACTCAAGATTACACCGAGCCGTGATATGATTATGCAAGGAAGACGCATCTTAGCATCAGGGATGGAAAGCTTAGGAAAAACAATGGCGTATTCAAGAAGGAAAATATTCCATACCATATGTTTCAGATTGCATCCAAGAGTCAACTCAGCATATGATCTTTCTATGTGGGACAAGAAACAGTATGGTGCCTCCCTTTCCAAGAAAACATTAGTGTGTGAGCTAAGCATATTATTTATATCCTCTGATATCTGGGGAATCTTGTCAAAGTCATCAATTTGCAGAGGAATCTTGGAGACCATGGCACGATATTGAGCTCGTGATTTATTCACAATTACCTATAAATACCACAAGCAAGTAACTTTGTAAATATATAAGCAAATTATTATGTCATAGGTCAATTATGCTCTTTCTAAAGCTAATAGAGACTTTGAATATGAGATAATCTGAAGATGTGTTGAACTGTCAGTAAACTAGTTCAAAAGCAGATGTGAGATACTTAAGAACCACCAGAAAGAAGTCTTTGAGGGTAAACCAATCTAAAATTACCGTACGAAACTAGGAGAACGACAAAGTTTTTCATAGAACTTTAGATTATTAAATACCTCACAGCTCAAGTGGGGAAAAAGTCGAAGCAAAATATCTTTTCACTTCCTGTGAATACTTCCATTCTAATAGTTCTAAAAGCAATGTGGCATAACCACAATGTTTTAAAGCAAGTACTCACTGGATCATCTTTTAACGGTTTATTGTTATATGCGTGACAATTTCCTGAAGCTACCATTGTTAGTATACAAGTACGAATAACTAGGCTTCAATTTAAATGTTAGTCCAAGTAAATGGGACGGAAAGGGAAACAAAAAGGAAGAAAGAAAACAATGATGTATATAGAGGTGTGAAAAGCATAATTACCTGACTAGAAAACAGCGAATTCGGGACAATAACAGGGAACTTCTCTGCAGTCAATAGTGATGTAGTTGTAAGTCCCATCTCTACCACTTGACCCTCCACAGATCCAGCCTATAAAGATAATATTCATTTACAGATAATGAAGAGGCTTTGGAAGATAAAATTCAAGTAAGCCCCCTCTCTAAAAGAGAAAAAAGAAAAGCAAAGGGAAAGAGGAAAGAACCCTCAAGTTCTCAGAGACCATCATTCAATATAATGTAAGCAGATTACATAAGATCCATGCAAAACTGTGCAGGAAATCTAAAATAGAGAGATGCAAAAAATGCAAACAACTCATACCTTGATTTAGTTTTCAAAACAACAAGATCCAATGCCAAAAAAATGGCACAGGCCTCCTATATCCCATTTAAGGATTTAAAAAATCTGTTACCACCTTATATGTTGAGCAATTCTATATCAAATCATATTATGCTAGTTCCTTACATTGCCATTTTTGCAGCATCATGGATCTAAAATTGTGACTTCATTTAGAAGTGTCATTATCATTTCTGTAACAAATAGTTGTCTGGGAGAAAAAGCTAAGAAAGCAGTAAAAGTATACTTAAGGTTGGTTTCAAGTGCAAATAAATAAAATCTTCAAAGGAGAAAATAGCAAACCTCCAGCCAACCAGAAAGGTTGGTTTCAAGTGCAAATAAATAAAATCTTCAAAGGACAAAAAGCTAAGAAAGCAGTAAAAGTATAATTCATTTGCAAAAGCACAAGCATAGGTTATCAAACAGCAAACCTCCAGCCAACCAGAAAGGTGGAGACCCAGACTCTCCTTAGAAAGTTTACAAAGAAACAAAATACTACCATGCTAAGAGATAGCTTCCTCTCTCATGGAGCATTTGAAATGAAACCTATGGCATTTGTGAAAGGAGGCACGACAGTAGAAAGAAACAGGATAGAAACAATGCATGCAGACAGATTGACATACTTTTATCGTATCTCCAAGTGAAAAGGGTCGAGAAATCTGCACACTTAACCCACTAAGAATATTCCCAAGAACGTCTCTAGCTGCAAAAGCAGTCGCTACTCCTGTATGACAGAAATGAACAGGAAAAAGGTCAGACTTGAAGACATTACAAGAGTATAAAACAAATATATCTGTCAATTATTCATTATTTTCACTTTTTGAAAGCTCATTAGCAGTGCTAGACTTGAGAACTTGCAGACAGTGCTGTTTTCCAACTTATATGCTTATCTTTTAGCCCAGCAAATGAGTTATTTCCCCCTTCCTCTATGTGGTCATCGCTAGCTAGAATGTTGTAAAAGCCCACAATCTCAACGTACAGTTGGATTTTCATTTGTGAAACAAAAGAACTGTACTTCTAGTCTTCCACCCATCCTTATTTCACACATTCAAACAAAACCATCTGTTGCATTGCTAATACAATTCCCCCCTCAATATGAACATGTAGAAAACAGAAAGTAGCTTCCCGCAGGACATAATGATATGGACTAACTAAGTGTTTATCTTCTGAAAAATGAGAACCGCAATAAATAAAGTTCTATTGCCAACAGAAGACAAATTAGTGAGACTATGGGTCTCCGATGCACAATCTTTGACTAACTGTATATGTACAAAATTAGATAAAAACGCAGGACTACTCAGATGAATACTCACAATCAACTGATGTATATCAGCTGGACATTATTTTTGTGGTCGTAAGACCAGGATGAACGGGATGCTCACACTAGATGAGAAGATCAAGATGAAACGTAATTTGATGACACATGGTGCATACAAGTATAGAAAAATCTATAATGGAAGCTGAAGAAATCATGATTAAAAGTTGGATGTGAGCACTGACTGAGATAATATACAACTAGACTAATTTGAGCAGCAAGAAAGGTAATCTTGTGGTACAACCAAGGCTAGATTGAAATGGAAGTAACAGAGATGAGATTGTGTGTTAGCAATATCAAGAAAAGATATGATAACAGACTTGAAAATCAAAGAATGATAGGAGTAATATGATTAACAAAAGACATATTATATTAATTAAGCAACCACAGCGTGTAGAGATGACCAAATAAGTAGATATTCAAGATGGCTAAATTTATATTAGTACAATCTGTCAGTCACAGTACATCATGAGCAATCATCAATATAAACTATTGACTGGTAAACAATATGCCAAAATCAGAAAAGAAAATTTTCTAATAATCCATACATATGGAAAGATCATACACCAGAGTATTATTTTTCCATCATGTAGAAGAGGATGTGCTCTCTGCTTATAAATTGAACATAATTGACAGTTTATCTATAGCACTCTCTCTACAAAAAATATATGGAAAATTTTAAACAAACATGATACTTTCAATAATACTCACCTCCTATGCCCCCAACGGTGAGAATAGATTGTACAGCCACTCCACATGCCTCAGCTAAAGCCATTAAACCAATGACAAATAGGCCAACAGATGAGATCTTGTCCAAAGTCAATAACTTATCTCGATCAATCCCTTCCAAGCTCTTAAGAGCCAATAGTCGAGAAATCACATTTTCCTTCCAACGATGCAGAAACCAGACAAATGAAATAACAAAAGCACCTCTCCAAGCTTGCGTAACATATTGTGACGCAATTGCAGTTGGTGCCACCATCGTGGCTCTGCATTCAAAAATGAAATTAATAAATTCAAACCAACATAGAGTAATTCAAACTCAATGTAAGTATGCGAACAAGGTATAAAATAGGTACTAACATCTGTGAAAATGCCATGAAGGTGATCAAATACCGCACAGGATCCTCCAGAGCACCCCAAAAGCTTTTCTCATAAGGAACTGGGCCCCACAGCGAACTCCCAGCTAACAGAGCAGCTGGGCCTTGAGTTGAGTACTTATGAAACCTCCTCAAAATCTTTGGCATCACTACCCAAGCCATCAATGTACCAACCAAAGTACCACCAACAGGAACAAGTACATCTCTAAGATAAGGATGTGTGTCAAGCAATTGTTGAACATATGGAGTCACTTCATTAGATGCCTCTTTCGCCTTTTCCTGAGTATAATTCATACCATCCACTGCAGATTGCCATACCTCCTTAATCTTACTGCCCCAATCACCACCACCACCAATGCCACCATCGCTTGTTCCAACCCCACTTGCATCTGAAGAAGCCTGAATATTCATAGCTTGAGGAGTATTTCCTTCACCACTAGTGCCTGATGCAAAACCCCGGTTATTTATCAAATGGCCTATCCCTAGAAAAGGGGCACCACTCCATGAACCCGAATTCAACGACCTAAACCATAATGCACCAACACAATTTCCCCTAAAATTATGCCTATCAACATTTGAATTCACATTTCCCACCATTCCAAAACCATTGTGTGCAAAATTCCTGGCATACCCAAATTCTTTCGTGTGGTAATTACGGTTAAGATACGTAAAAGAGGGTCGAACATCAATTCGATTAGCGAATTTGACAGAACAACACACTGATGTCAAAGATGAAAGCCTATTTCTAACTGCAGCCATCACACTAACATATACACATATGCAATCAGCACAAAATCATGCTTTTTTCACAAAGTCAACATCAGTTTCAACTTTCAATCAACCAAAAGTCAAACCCTATTCCAATCTGCAAACAATATAATCACACCACCAAAAATCAGCAACGATAACTTCATTATAGCTCCTTATAAACAAAATTAAATTAATCCATGACGAGAAGGTCGCAGTTCAAGTCTGTGAAATCAGCCTCTTGTAAGAAGGCCGCTGAGTGCAACACACCCAAAGTGAGTTCAACCCTTTTCCGGATCAGCACATATAACGGAAACTTCGTGCAACGGGTTAATACCATAGTTATTTTTTGTTTTCCCTTTTATTACTTTGGGTTTTCAACAAGCACATCTACTATTTTTTATCTTTTGGGTATTTATTTGCAGATAATTTCTTAGTGCTTGTTAAGAAATTTAGTAGCATAGCATTAGCAAATGTTATGATACGCAACTGGGTTTAGTTCAAATTTAATGTACTTGCATTATTGAGCAACCAAAAAAGAAAATATATTAATTAATTAAGCAGAAAAACAAGAAATTAAAGCTAAAAATTTAATATATCAATAATACCACTGACCTTTTAAGTGTTAATTTGGAGACTTGTACAAAAATGGAGAGAAAATTAGGAAGAAAATCAAAGTGAAAGCATTGCTTGATAGGCAAGACAAGTGTCCTCCAAAGACACAGCTGCTTATATTGTGTATATATATATAGATATATATATAGTGTCTGTTGGGTACCTTTCCTGCTTGCCACGTTGCCATATTCGCCTTTGTTTTTTTTTTTTTTTTTGTTAGAAAGGGACCGAATATATACTTTGTCCAAAGTCTAAAGAAATGAAGGTATTTAATGAATAGTTTGATGAAGCTTTGCTATCAATTCAATTTAATCCAATCTAATCTTCAATTAAGTTTAAAAAATATTCAATTTAGCAAGACAGATGGAAGTAGCTTATGGATCTATTTATATAATTCGGTCTTGGGGATCAAGAATTGATCCGACAAGGTTAAAATCAAAAAAAATTATATTTAATATAAAATTTTATGACTCAGGATCTACTATTTATATTATGTGTAAGTATATTAATTCCACTAAACATGTTGCATATTGTTGAAATGTATATTTGTGATTTACTTGGTATGTTTTTAAGATTATTCAAATGTATATTTAAATTCTATTTTCTTTGATTTAGTTTTTTAGTGTTTACAAAAATACATTTAACGGTGTTCAAAGCTAAGCTCGAGATTTAAAAATCTCAAGAGCCCAACTCACTTTTTTTTTTTGTCAACTCGAGACTTTATTCAACAAATTAAATAACTACAAAGGTGGACCCGAATACAAAAGGCCCACAAAAAATATATAGATATTTGGGCCAAAGCTGAGGACAGAATACAACAATACTAACTACACAAGAGCCCATCAAAAAACACAACAGTACTAGACTAAGCATAAGTGAGCCCAAATAAATAGACGTTAAGAGGAGAGCCCAAAAAAAAACCTAATCCAAACTGAGAAACATCAGTTGCCACCCCTACCAATGGCAACTGGAAACCGTGGCAGACAAATCAATTATTGGAGCTTACCAACGAAAGCATGAACAACATTGGGGTTGTTGGAAATTTACTCGTCTAGCCAATCGGTATAGATCCTTGTACAAACAATTTTACTACAATAAAAGTACATTTTGGCATTACTTTAGCATTTATACATACATACATATATATATATATATAAGTGAGATTAAAATGAAATGTGAGGAGTTACAATAATAATTAGTCTATACCAATAGACGAAAAATAAAAAATAAGAATATCCTTTAAAAGGGGTGGTGTATTAGAAACTCAGTCAAATTCTAATTTATCGAACATAACTTGTTTAGCCACCCAATCGACAGCACGATTAGCTAACCTCTTGGTAAACTGAAACTTAACTCGATCAATTTTAACTGCAATCAATAGAATATCTTCAACAATTAGCTTAATCTCCCACGGACAACCACTGTTGGAGGAGTTGATGGCTTTGAGGACAACAAGAACGTTATTCTCAAAGATGATGGACTGAAGGCCAAGACTTCTTGCTAAGGAAATAGCGTGCAATAAAGCCAAGACTTCTGCCTCCAAGACGGAGGGCTTGGGTGTAGTCATGTAATTGTAAAACTAGTAGGCGTTAGGCGGGAATCCACCAACATAGATAAAAGGGAGAATGTCCTATATTATTCCATAAAGATATTGACCAATAAATCTGTGGCCACGGTCATATGATTGGATCATAAAATAAGGTTTATGGAAATGTTTTGTTTTTTTGTTTTTTTGGTCAAAGGTTTATGTGGATGTTAATAATGCTTAAACTCACAACATTTATAGCTAATTCGTACGTCCTGTTTAAATCAACATTCCCTCCTGTTTGGCGATATTCCTTTTTGGATGACTTCCAGATTTCATTTCCAGATTAAAAATCAAAGAAATCACTTTAATCTGGTGGTTTCTATTTTATCACCAGTCTTATTAAAGCAACAGAGTTGAATATGAACCTCGAAAGGATCTTGCTTCCCATCACTTACTGATTATGTAGAAAACAATATGGCAGTGAAGCAATTTGCATTTCACTATTGTGTCGAATAAATAATGATGTACAAGAGATTTGCTAAGTCCGGATCTAATTATCGTTACATATGATTACTACACTAAGATACATATGGATAAGTTACAGCGAGTCCTATACATGAGCTGAGAGATAAGTACAAGAGATATGAAAGGTGATACGATAAATATTTCCAATACTCCCCCTCAAGTTGGCGCAAGAAGAGAAGAAATGCCCAACTTGCTCAATAATTGGTGTAGCCGATCACGACCCAAGGCCTTCGTAAAGAGGTCGGCTAGCTGATGAATTGTGGAAATAGGACGTGGGACTAGGAGCTTGGACTGAACATGTTCACGGACAAAATGACAATCAATCTCGATGTGCTTTGTTCGTTCATGAAAAACTGGATTCGCCGAAATATGAATTGCAGCTTGATTATCACAAAATAGAGGAACTGGCATCAAGTGTGACACGAGAAGATCAAGAAAAAGACGACGCAACCAAATTATTTCACTGGCAGTAGTGGCCATACTACGGTACTCAGCCTCAGCGGAAGAACGAGCAACAACAGATTGTTTCTTGGATTTCCAAGAGATAGGAGTGGATCCGAGAAAGATGATGTAACCAGATGTAGAACGACGTGTCATGGGACAACCAGCCCAGTCCGCATCTCAATAAGCTCGCAACATAAGAGAGCTGTGTGAGGATAAAAAAAATGCCTTGGCCTGGATCACGTTTTAGATAACTCAGGAGACGATAAGTAGCATCCAAATGTGGTTGTCTGGGGTCTTGCATAAATTGACTAAGGACATGCACGGCATAACATATATCAGGTCGAGTTATCGTGAGATAAAGCAAGCGACCTACTAGGCGACGAAACTGTTTAGGATCACTGCACGGTGCGCCAGAATTAGCAGCCAACTTATGATTTTGTTCCATGGGAAAAGAGCTTGGTTTGGCACCAAGTAGACCACTGTCGGATAATATATCAAGAGTGGATTTTCGTTAACTCAAGCAAATTCCAGATGAAGATCGTGCCACTTCAATGCCCAAGAAATACTTAAGTCGACCCAAATCTTTTATTCGAAACTTGGCATCAAGATATGTCTTCAAGTGAGCAATTTGGGCAGTACTATTTCCAGTAACAATGACGTCGTCGACGTAAATTAGAACAGCCACAAAGGAGTGATTTTTAGCAAGAGTAAAAAGAGAATGGTCTACATGAGATTGAACAAAGCCAAGTGCAACAAGAGAAGATGTGAATTTTTTATACCAGTTCCGTGATGCTTGTCGAAGGCCATAAAGCGATTTTCGAAGCCGGCACACACGATGCTCCCCCTGTTTAGAAAATCCTTGAGGTATTTTCATATAAACTTCCTCAGCTAAATCACCATGCAAGAAGGCATTGTTTACATCAAGTTGATGCAATTCCCACCCTCGGATTGAAGCAACTGCTAATAGACAACGAACAGTAACAAGTTTAGCCACAGGTGCGAAGGTTTCGTGAAAATCCACACCTTCAATTTGAGTGAATCCTTTTGCGACGAGTCGAGCTTTGTAGCGTTCAATTGATCTATCTGGTTTGTATTTGATACGATATACCCTTTTGGAGTCAATTGCTCGTTTGCCAGGTGGTAAGGGCTCAAGTGTCCATGTCTTGTTTGCCTCGAATGCTTCAATCTCTTTAGTCATAGCATTCCTCCAATGAACATGGCGAACTTCCTGTCAGAAGCTTGTAGGCTCATCATTGGAAGTGATGGCCGCTAGGAATACCTTGTGATCGTTAGAAAAATTTATCATAAGTTACAAAATAATGGAGAGGATATACCGTGGAGTTGGCCGAAGGAGTAGGTAGAGTGGATGTCTTGAGTGAAGGCGGCAAGACAAATTCATAATCATGCAGTTTTCGTGAGAGTTGTCTCGTTCGCTTCTCTTGCATGTGATGTGGTGAATTAGAAGAGCCAGTTGACGTTTTCACCACATGTGGCGTTGAGTGGTGAGAACTAGAAGAGACTTCAAGTGTAGGCGATGATGAGCAATTGTCGTGAGAGTGATCATGACTTGTTTTTGTGTTAGGCAAAGCACACGGTTCCTTAGACGTATCTGGACTGAATGTCATGGAGTCACTAAAATGCCTTGTTCCAAAACCAAGGCCAACATCTGTTTCTCGTGGTTGCATGGCAAGAATACTAAGCTCTTGAGTAGAATATATGTCAGGACTTGATATTTGCTCTTTAGGACCAGAACCTTGCATATTTGTTGAGTATTGAAAATGAGCTTCATAAAAGTTGACGTCGCGAGAAACAACAATCTTCTTTGTTTCTAAATCGAACACCTTATATCATTTTTGCCCAGTTGGATACCCAACAAATATCCCACGATGTGATCTTTCCGAGAATTTGTCGCGAAGCTGCTTTGGTACGTGCACATAACACAAGCACCCGAATGCCCTTAGGTGCTCGTATGATGGAGCGGTCCCGAGTAATGCTTCATAAGGTGTTTTATTCTCTAGAATTGGTGTCGGCATCCTATTAATCAAATATGCAGCGGTAAGAATACATTCTCCCCATAATGAAATTGGCAAATCTGCTTGGAATCGAAGGCTTCGTGCTACTTCTAACAGATGTCTGTGCTTGCGTTCGACCACACCGTTTTGTTGCGGAGTGTAGACACAAGTCGTTTGGTGCTCTATCCCTTGATCATGATAAAAGGTTTGTAAATTATGGTGAGAAAATTCAAGGCCATTGTCGGATCTTAAAGTCTTGACTTGTGTGTTAAATTTGTTCTTCACCCAATTGCAAAACTGGATCAAATGCATACTAGTCTCTGATTTAAATTTCATGAGATAAACCCATGTACATCGGCTGTAGTCATCAATAATGCTCAAAAAATAATTGGAGCCTGAATGCGTAGACGTCTTATATGGACCCCAAATATCGCAATGTATAATGTCAAAAACTTTGGCACTTTTATTTCTCTTAACTGGAAATGGTAGACGAGCTTGCTTGGCTCTACAACATGCATCACAAACAAAACTATCTGGAATAGTGAGAGAAGAGGTTCTCAAGACATAATGTAATTTATTTGTTGGTAGATGACCCAGTCGACGATGCCAAAGGATTGCATCCTCTTGTTGCCTTGCCATGAATGCCTTGCCTGCCTTCACTGGCTCAAGAAAGTATAAGCCGTTCCTTGCTCTACCCACTCCAATCAGCTTCCTCGAGGGTAAGTCCTGTATAACACAAAAATCAGAACTAAAAATTACGGCACAATTCCACTCTTTAGTTAAACGTTGAACTGATAATAAATTACAATCAAATTCAGGAACTCCTATCACTCCTTTTAGAATCAATCCATTTCCCAATTTCATATCACCAACAGCTTGAATAGAAACTGTCTTTCCATTCGGTATGCAGACAGGAGGCAACTTTGGATTAGTGGTGCTATTGACAAGTAAATCTGGTTTACAAGTGAAATGATCCGTCGCTCCTGAGTCTATGACCCATGGTATTGCAATGTCTAGCATACCCGAAAAATTGGCCAAATTTGCTGAAGGGTTGGTGTTATTGCCGTTGCCTAGAAGAGCAAGCAACTGTTGGTATTGCAGTTCTGTGAATTTTGGAACAAAGCTCTGCGGTTCGTCTTTTGCGTGCTCTATGCGTGGACCATGGTGCTCAAGATAAGTCATATTTGCTGCACTAGGTTCACGTGACACACCTCCAGAATGTTGCCCCTTAGACTGATTTGGCTTCTTCCTCCAATGTGGAGGATAACCAATAATTTCGTAACAACGTTCTTTCGGGTGTCCAGTCTTTTTGCAATGCTCACACACTGGCTTATCCCAATTCGATCCCTTTCCTTTCTGAGCTGACTGTGTAGTTGTTGAACGCCCCACCATGAAAGCAACCCCCTCAATGTTTGGGGCTCTTGATGTTGTAACGCTCCGTTGTTTCTCTTCTTGTGCTGTAATGGCATAAGCACGACCTAAGCTTGGCAATGGCTCCATAGTTAGTATTTGAGACCTGACAGTGTTGAACTCATTGTCCAACCCCATTAAGAAATCATAAACTTTCTCGCTTTCTCTCATATCTTGCGTTTTCTTTGAGGCTCCACATGTACATCTGCAAGTACATACAGGCATCGGATTGACTGCTTGTAGTTCGTCCCAAAGACCTCGCAGTTTTCCATAGTAGGATGTAACTAGAATTTTTTCTTGATTCAACAAGGCAATAGCTC
Organism: Ehretia macrophylla; assembly: GCA_037974665.1. Lineage (NCBI taxonomy): Eukaryota > Viridiplantae > Streptophyta > Magnoliopsida > Boraginales > Ehretiaceae > Ehretia > Ehretia macrophylla. The sequence continues at coordinate 51,857,493 of CM075776.1, forward strand.
TTCTTAGTTCATAGATTCTTGGTGCATTCCCTTGCGAGAATCGCTCTTCAAGATCCTTCCATATTTCTCTTGCTATCTCGGCATACGACACACTAGTTTGCAACTCTTTAGCCATTGAGTTTACTAACCATGATCTGATCATTGCATTGCATTTTATCCAAGGCATTAATTCTCGGGAATTCACATCCGGCTTGACAATGGATCCATCCACGAATCCAATTTTGGCCTTTGATTCTAACGCATTTTGCATGTTCCTCTTCCATGTAAAATAATTTTCCCCGTTTTCGTCGAGCGGCGTCACAACGAAAATTAATCCGGGGTGATCTGAGGGTTGAAGAAAATAGGGGGAATTGACATCCCCTATTATTGATTGATGATCATGAGTTTTGGGTTTTGTGGTTTCGTCGCCTTTTGTTTTATCAGTTTCGACTGATGGAGAAGCCATGAATTTCAACTTGTGGATTTTGAGATGAAGGAAATATATATCAAGCAGATTTTGAAAGCCTGCTCTGGTACCATGTAGAAAACAATATGGCAGTGAAGCAATTTGCATTTCACTATTGTGTCGAATAAATAATGATGTACAAGAGATTTGCTAAGTCCGGATCTAATTATCGTTACATATGATTACTACACTAAGATACATATGGATAAGTTACAGCGAGTCCTATACATGAGCTGAGAGATAAGTACAAGAGATATGAAAGGTGATACGATAAATATTTCCAATAGATTATGATCAATAGTTCTAGGTTTCCTCATAGTTCATTCGCCACTGCCATGATCAAAGGGGATGTTCAATATCAATTCTAATAGTATTATTCGAGCGTATTATAAGCTAATTCCTGTAGATTTCTATTTGTCGGGTTGAACACCTAAACCTGGAAGCAATTATAAATACCATAACAAAATTTTGTAAAAACATAGAATTAGGCCTCAATTAAATAACAAAATCTCATAAGAACATATCTCGATAAATTTATGAAGATAGAGTTAAGCCTCAATAAGCAAATCAATATTTTATTACCACTCACAAATTTTACGTTAGTCACCATATTCATACTAAACGCTACTAGACCGGCCCAAGCTATGGAGACTTGTATGGAAATGTGTTCGGTCTCCTGGCGGCACACCCGGTGGCTCCCCTAGTCTCCCTCCACCATCTCGACATCATCGATCCGATCTTCCCAAACGTCGACCTGCTCGAAGCCCTCCGACGCCTGAAAGTGCCGATGAAACTGGATTCAGCAGGCCTGGTGCAGCAATCAATATGTTACGACAAGCGCAGAAACTGGTCAATCTCAGTCTCTTGGGGCTACACTGTCCAGATTTATCGCGGCATATTCTCTGCTAGAGTGATGGAAAGGCCTGCGAGAACGTTTCTGAATTGGTACAAAAAGGCCGAACCGAATGCATTCTCGTTCAACACCAGACCTTTGATCAGAAACGATTGCCAGAGACCCTATTTGTTTGTGTTGTCTAATGCGTTATTTAACCCCAAGACCAACTTGACGGCTAGTGAATACGTGCAATTTAGAAATCCAGAAACGAAATGCAAGTGGAAAATGGCCAACCCTTCTGCTGTACATAAAGTGGTAATTTATAAGAGGCCTGATCCATATCTATGGGACAAGGTAATTTTCTCTTCTTTTTTTTTTTCCTCTATATAAACCAGACAATTCAGCATCTATGCGAAAATAGAACAAGAATATGTGTATTTCTCTACAATATAAGGCTGCATAGGATAAACCCTAAAGAGTAGAGGCGAAGGAACATGTCATTGAGAAGGTGCACCCTGGCCTTGACAATGCAAAGCAAAAAAGTATATATATCACTCTGGCGGTGCATGACCTGGACACATCGCTTTGTTTTTGTAGCTACATCTATAATTCATCCTTCATTCATTACTATATATGCTTTTTCTTATATTTTTATAATTGTTAGAATGTGAATCAAATGAGAGCAAGTTACTTGAAAATTTCATTTATGGTATAATATGCTTAAATTAAGTATTAGTTTATGAATAAATGAGTGTCTCCAAACGCCTGTTATTAACTCTGCCACTATATAGTGTATCCCATGACCCGGGTGCCTGGCTCTCTCCTACTGCTAAATAGGGTTATTATTTCTTGAACCTGTGAATAGTTAAAGATTGGTGTACCAAGCTATCATTTTATTAATATCTACATAAAATAAACCTTAAAGAGGGTGTAATTGTTTTCTGGACCCGCCCATAGTTGAAGATGTGTGCATTATGCTATCCTTTTATTAAACTTTGCATAAGAATAATCCTTAAAGAAGGTCTGATTGTTTCTTGGACCCGCGCATGGTTAGAAATTTTTGTGCTAGGGTATCCTTTTATTAAAATCACCCGAAATCTTTCATACAAATACACAAATTTTTGTTCTATTTCTCGCATATATATGCTGAATTGTCTGGTATGTTTGGTGATTTCGTTGTACAATTGCTTTACAATCGTTTTTGCTATCTTTGAATAACATTGGAGCAGGCTTCCAGAAGAAATTGCTGCAGAGTATTGCCTACAAAGAAGAAGGGCACAGTTGTGCTTGACGTGGGTGAATGCAGAGAAGGAGAAATCGTAGAATTATAGTGACAAACAATTAAAATTTATTTATTTTTTATTTTTTTTTGTAAACATACATTTTTGTTAATCCATGATGTAGTTAAATTTTCAAAAATTTAATGGTCACGGTTTTTGGAGCTAAGTCCTTTTTTTTCGTTTTTTCTTTTTGAAAGGGAGGAGGCTTTTTAATCACTTTCAAAAAGTGTTGCACACTCTAAGAATTAATTTTGAAACTTTTCGCACTTAAACCTAGTGAGAATCATACCACTAGATACAAGTCTTTATCAATTGTGAATGGAAACCAAACTAGATACATGAGTACTCTCCTAATTTGGATTCCTTAATAATTTTATAACATTATTTGGGAGATCAACGCTATTTAAGTCATGATAGGGTTAGTTTATATTTACATTCAGTGGTCTTAATTATTTTTTCATAATTGTATCATTATTTTATCATGATCAATCGATCTTTCTAATAACATTATTATTGAATCCCAAACTGAGTACTCCATGTAATCCTACATTATTTTGCAATAGCGATAGTGAGCAATACATTAAGTAATATGAATTCTTTTTTCTAAAAAAAAATGGGCATATAATCTTCCTTGATTTTCAAAATCTGCAAATAATGCTTTTGTGTTTCAAATGAGGGTAAATAACCACATTGTAGTTTCTACATTAGTAATTAAAACAGAGAATTCCTGAAATGTCCTCATCATAAGGATTTATTGACCTTCGATTAAGTTACTAGGTAGGGCATTTTTGGTATTTCGGGGGTTAAATACACCATTGTTAAAACCATAAGATACTTCTTTGCCTATTTTCATATCACATGGAGATACTTTGCAATTGGAGCGCAACAATATCAAAAAGGACAAATTAGGAATAAAGTGATTCAAGGAAAAAGTAATTTGGATAGTCAAACTTAGTTTATCAAGCTATAAATCCGTTTTAGCATGCAACAATTTTACCCCCCAACAAGTATGATTAAATTTTAAAAATAAAGTAATAAGCAGCTTAGCGCAAGACACAATTAGATTTACAAGCTTAATCCAGTAGAATCACAAGTTAATACAAGCTACAAGCACATTTAATATAAAAATAAGTGAATCACAGGCATTAGTAGCAAAATAAAACAAGACCCAAAACATTCAATATGAATAAGGGTGATTGACTTTTAAAAGTTATTGGGGCCAATATATAATTATTATTAAGTGTTGGGGTCAATGGACTAATATGAAAATATTATTTTCATAATTTAAACTAATGATGATTAGATTAAATATTTAAATGCCCAAGTGGAAAACTACTACATCATGTACATATTGTATGTATGATTTATCTTCCAAGATAGTCAACTTGGCATTTACTTTGACCACATTAAACCATACCACTATCTTGATTATTTAATAATAAACATATGGCTAATATTGTACAACACATGTATGATGGATATAATGTATAGTCTATCATATATGTGTGTATGATATATATATGTATATGTTGGATGGAGAATATATATATATGTTGGATGGAGAATATATATCCCAACCAAGCTTATGTGATAAGTGTTAAGGCAAATATACTTAAGAGGGAGGGAGGGGGGGAGGGGAGGGGAATTAAGTATTAGACCAATTTCTACCAATTAAAATTTTAATAAAAACAATTGCAATTCAAACAAGCAAATTATCAAACACGTAGAAGGCACATAAAATGAAAGCAAAAGAAGTAAAAAGGATAGAAGATGAACACAACGATTTATAGTGGTTCGCTAATCTAATCCACAACCTAAGGTCTCATCCCCTTAGGATTTCTACTACTTACACTAGTGTTACTTCTTCAAAAGTTGGTGAAGTACAAACTAACAATACAAGTTCTCTTGAGTCCACAAGAGTTGTATGAACTTCTTCCTTCTTTGAATCCACAAAGAAGATATGAACACTCTCTATACAATGAATCTCTCAAGGCTATAAACCTAGAGTATATATAAGCTTTGAAAGATGTAAAAAGAAAGTCCAAGGTTTAACTCCTAAAAAGTTGGATAATACAAGTAAAGCTCTTTGACTGCTCAATGATTTGCAAGTGTTAACTCAAGATTTTTTGCAATAAATGAGTAATAAAGCCTTTTGATGGCTTAGAGATGAATTCTTGAAGTTGGAAGAGTCATTTGAAAATGAGGGGTAGTTGTAGCTTTAAAGAAAAGTCCCAATGGTCAAAATAACGGCTAGTTTTTTTCAAACACAACTTTATTCGGTCGAGGGGTTCGGTCAAGTGCCTTGACCGGGTCCCTCATCTGGATCATCACTGGGCACCATCCGGTTGAGTGCCTTATCCGTACCATACTAAGCAGCCACTGTAATTTATCCGGATGAGAAGGTCCAGTTGAGCGTCTCGACCAGGTCCCTCGTCCGGATCACTCTTAATGCTTTTGCTGCTTTTGTAATGTGATCTGAGACGATATTTTCAAAGGAAATTTTGAACTAAAATGCATTTTTACCCATAAGAAGTTGTTCAAAAACCTTTTTGAAACCTTTTAGAAATAGGAGCAAAAGGTACTTTGAAAGAATTACTATCTTGAGCATAACATAAGACAAATCTTAGGCATCTTACAAGAAAAAGTCGGCACCCCTTATGATGCCACTTCTCATTCCTTATGACTCACTTGTCAAGTTTATCTTCATTCTTCAAGATTAGTCAATAATTATAATTTTGCTATCATCAAAATATAGGGTGAAAGCCGTCAAGCTAACAATCTCTCCCTTTTTTATGATAACAAAATCTTACAAGCTCAAGTATGATATGGAGGCATATTAAGGCATAATAAGAAATAGTAAAAGTTCCCCTTATATATGCACATCAATTTTCATGCTATTTTCATATGCTACTTTCAATGCTCCCCCTTACTATATGCTTCTATATGCTCCTCTTTATATTTTAATTTTTCCCCCTTTGACATCATCAAACAAAAATCAAGATAAAATTTCACCAATGATATAGAGGCATGTGCAATGGCAATTAAGAACAAGACAAGAAAATAAGAGAATAATAAGTCAAGAAAAGTCCACAAACAATCATGCATTGTATCCTCAAAATTCCACCAACAAAAGTCAAGAGAAAAGGCTACAATAAATCATGCATAATATCCTCAAATGAAGATAGCAGAATAAAAGTTGAAAAGGAAATCCGAAAAGTCTAAAGACAATCATGAGAATTATTTCTTCTTCGGCATATTTGTGAAGATGGTTTTCAATTGTGTTTTCATGGCATCGTATCGCTTGTGAAGACCCTTTTCAACTGTCTGAATTTGGTTGGACGAGTTTGCAAAACCTCGTGTGGTGCTTGCTTGATGATCCTTGAGAAGTTTCTCCAAATTCTGTTACCTTATACTCATATCACGCATATACTAGAGCATTTCATCAAACGATCCCTAAGGTGTCGGATTTGAACCACTAGTTCCTCCCAAAACATCACGACATTCAATATTCCTAGAACCTCTAACATCATCCCAATGTTTTGTTCTATGTTTTGAGACAATATGGTCGTCATTCGAGTCATCAAGTTCATCCCCGTCTTCATCATCATCATCGGAGTTGTCTCATCCTTCATCATCGTCCATTGAATCATCACTACCTTCAATTTGTGTACTACTACCCTCAACCCATTTTTCTTTGGTAGTAGTAAGTTCATGTAACTCAACAATCTTATGATCAAGGATGCCTATTTTCATGCGGTGAAGTGATGTAGAATCAAGTTTAAATGTGTAGCCATGAAGATGACCAGTCACACCGACAGAAGCAATCTCAAGAAGCTCAAAGATACAATATAAAGACAATCCATAGGCAAGTGAGTTTTTACTTTCCTTTGTGTGAGCAGGATGATAGATCATTATATAAGGAAAATAAATCAACTCCATTTGATACATCAAGTACATTATGTATGCAGCAAATTTTGGAATAGACCCGTCATGTATCCGCCTAGGAACTATGACTTCCATAATAAGGTACATTATGAGTCATTTTTCAGCATGCAAGTCCATTCTTTTAGGCATTCGACTAATACGAGGCACAATCACACCATCTCATATAAAGTTAGACACATCATCTTTAATTTCTTGAGGGAGATCATCAGGCCAATCTTTTCCATAAAAGGCTTTAATACCCACATTAGGAACATTCAAGAAATTGGCAATGGTACTAGTCGTAATGTCAACTTCATGATGATTAACATAGCTACGTAAAGTAAATGAGGAAGTAAGAGGTTGAAGATTTGCATAGAACTCTCTAACCCATAACTCACAAGAACAATCATGAAATCTCAACAAAGGAGTCCAACCATGATAATCAAAAAGTTCAAGAACATAAGTACCTTCAAATACTTTTTCATCAATGATTTTGCCCTAAAGTACCTTGTTCTTTGGATATGAGGATGGAGAAGCCCTTTAAGTAGTCCTTGGTCTCTTGGTGGATTTCCATGATTGAGAAGATTTATGAAGTGGGTATGTTGTTTAAGAGAGTATTTTGGAAGAAAACTGAAGAAATTTTGATGTTTGAGAGAGATTTTTCGAGTTTGGGGTGTAGAATTTTGAAAGGTTTGATGTTGAAATGAAAATGAATGAAATACAAGGCTTTTAAAACCCTAGCTGCACGCAATCCGGGGTACTGGGTCCCCTGTTGCCTTGTTTGGATGGTCTTGTCCGGATAGGTAGCAATGCTCACTACCTATGATCCAATCGAGGGGTCCGGATGCCTCGTCCAAATCTGTTTCTTTTTAAGTGTTTGTGCTGATTTCAAAAATATTTTCGCCATTCAAGATGGTTTTTGCATGCACAACTCTCTCTTAATAGCACAAAATTAATTTTCATTCAAAGGTTTTGTGAAAATATCAACAAATTGATGCATAGTATCAACAAATTTAAGTTCAATATCACCTTTTTGTACATGATCACGTATAAAGTGATGCTTAATCTCAATATGTTTTGTGGCGAACTCATCCCACATCGGAAGGTTACGAGCTGGGACCATTGAATATATAGAGGGTTCTCTAATATTCGTGCAGACGTGTTTTCACGTGGGTGTGTGCCTGCGTAGGGAACAAATCTGTGAGGATACGCTCGTACGTTAAGTGCGGGGTGTAACCAAAGCGGACAATATCTGCATGGTGTGCCTCTGCTCTTCGGGGTATTCGCTTAGCCGGGTCGTTACATTAAGTGGTATCAGAGCGGGCCTTCCTTTGTATCAGTGACTCGCGAGGATGTTGGGTCCTCTTAGTGGGGGCGGATGTGGTGAACCCATCCCACATCGAAAGGTTACGAGCTGGGACCATTGAATATATAGAAGGTTCTCTAATATTCGTGTAGACGCATTTTCACGTGGGCGCGTACCTGCATGGTATGCCTCTGCCCTTCAGGGTATTTGCTTAGCCGGGTTGTTACACTACGTGTTTGATTATTTCAGCATTTGATATATGTGCATTCATAATATTTTCATCGAGATTTTTAAGTGAAAATTTCATTTAAAGTACTTTTAAAATTTCATTTGAGGTCTTTTCTTCTTTTATATATTTTAAAAACTAGTCTAACATTATATTTGGACTATTGGTTTAGTAAAATTAAAATTTGAAGCAAAATAGGAGATTTAAGTAGACTTTTAACGCGTTAAAGTAACGCTTTTAAAACAAATAGTGAAAAACCACTTATTTTGGTCTTCCATTGACTTTTTGACTTTTAACCCAAAAATAGCTCAAAATTGCAAAAATCAGCAAAAAACATGTCCAAATCAACCCCCAAACCCCTGATGCGTGACTAATAAAAATATTGTCATTTTAACTATTCAAAGATGAATGAAAACGTACCAAAGGGAGAACTACATATTTTTCGACTCATTTCATTGTGTTCTATCTTTCTTCTATTCATTTTTTGCATTTCGGAATGAAAAATCATGAGGGTCCTTTTCATAAATTGTTCTAAAATTGATGCATCTTGATTATTATTGCTTAAATTGCTTATGATACTTGTTATTTAGGCCCTAGAGAACATCTTTACTGATTGATATCTTGCATATAACGTATTTTATTGTAAATGAATAGTTTGGGCTATTTGAAGGCTTATATAATAAAAATTAGTGTTAGATCTTGATTCTTAGCTTATATTTTATGTTCATAATTGTTAATATACCAACCTAGTGATGCGATCGGGTTGTGCGTTAAAATGTGCGCAAAATAACCAAGTTAAAATACCTGCAAGTGCACAGATCTTTGTAGTGTAGTGTGCTCTGAGTGCGGAATCGTACCACAGGAAAGTTCGCTAATTTAAGTTAGTGAAGTAGTGTGAAAGTGTTAAAGCGCTTAAGTGACAAATCGCAAGGTAGGTTTGAATAATGTGCGAGAAATGTAAACTAAATTAAACTAACTAAATTATCTAAGTTATATTAAGTATTAGTGGAATACGAGAGGTGGTGATCTAGGAGTTTGAACATGTAAATGAGTCAATTAATATAGGTTCGATATCTAGTTTATCTAATTCTACAAGGGCTTAAGCTACAAACATACACCCGATTAAGCTAAAAGCTATAGACCTAGCTAATCTACTTAGCTTATTTTAACCAAGTACAACAAAGCAAACTAAACTAAGGAATTAACCTTACAGATAGAAACTATGGTACAACCTATAGTTTCATGGAGTCTATAGTACAACCTATAGACTCATGATTAAAACAATTATATAGCACTAAAGTAACGCATTCATAATATTAACTACAAGTATAATATTTATGAAGCGAAAGTAAAGCAATCATAACGTCTACTTAAAAGCATTACATATGAAATACTTAATTAAAACAAGCCATACATTGTAATATGAATTGAATAAACTATATCCGAGACCATATATTAAAATACTATCATTTACAATATTCACCCCTAGATATCAATCTACTCAGACATAAATGAATACAAGTTATGTAAATAAAAGAGAGTCAAGAAAGGCTCCCCTATATTGACGAACGCGTATTTCTGATTTCTGAAATTTGAGCAGAGGTCCGACGCAAAATATTTATTCGGGCGGAGCTAATTTCTCCTGAATAAGAACTATTAGGGATGAGTTTTCCCCGAATAAGAGCTTTCCTATTAAAAGCTATTCGGGCAGAACCTTTCCCGGGTAATAACAACTTGGGTCGGACTTCCCCCTAAAAGTAGTTATTTGGGCAAAATTTTCCCGAATAAGAGCTACCTAGGCGGGACTTCCCCTGTATTCTACTACTACTTAATTAACTAAAACTAAAATTTAAAACTAATAGAATTAACTCGGAATTATATCAAAAATATTGATAATACTCCAAAATTAACTCAAGAATTCTCAAAGGGTTGAAGCTCTATTTATAGGCAAAAATTCTGAAATAGTTGACTTTTTTCGTTTGTTGACTTTGACCAGATTGTTGACCGCAGCATTTTCGGGTATTTTTCATTGTTTTGACCCTCCAAACGATAGAATGTGGCTAAAATCACGCCGTGCGCAGGACTGTTGTGCTCAGAATACTGTTTCTACCCGAAAAACTGATATGATTTGCCAAAAACGGACATGGGTCACTATTTGAGATCATTTGGGTCAATGTTTCGAGTCCGATTTCGTGCTAGTTTCAGCCAAGTTTCTTTTCTATGAGCTTCATTCTTCAACCGCTTCTTATGCTTTCCCATTCTTACTTCTTGACTTGCAATTTGGATCATTTCGGGCTTGATTCTTCACTTTTTAGTATTTTCCTACATTGCATCGAAAGTATCAAAGTGTTGTATTTATTCCAGTGTTAAGATGCAAATGCAGTACAAATACCATGGTTTGAGTACTGCAAATACAGTCACATCAACATCCCCAAACCTAAACATTGCTTGTCCTCAAGCAAGACTGTCTTTAAAACAGATGTGAAAGTGAATTTTTGTAGAATTTTTACAAGTCAAAAACATATGCAAAAATCTATCCTAAATTTTTGTCAAACACATTCCAAAAATAAATCACGAGAAATGCAATCTACTATCTTAAACTTATTCAGCAATTAATGATAAACACGATAAGAGAACCTTTTTCAAATTTTTCTCAAATAGGTACTCTTATTGGAAATCGATTATTGATTGCTTCGGGGTATATATTTAGAAGTAAACTAAGCATATTAAGTTCATACAATTCTCAACTTTCAAGTTATGTAAACAGATTGGACCTTGATATTTTTACCAACATTTGTAATCAAACTCTTGATCATGCGTTAACCCTTTACTATTTGCCAAAAATGTAAAAGTACAACTAATAATACCTCTATATAGTGTTCAGTTTCCTTTGCTTTCTGAATATCCCATGTAGAGGGCTTTAAGGCCAACAATCCCCCGCCATTATGACTGAAGTTGCCAAGTTTCAAAGGGACCCCTACGTGCCTTAATCACTCGAGATATCCAAGCTCGAAACCTTACACTATAGCACATATCCTAAATTATAATGTCTAGGATAGTGGTGCTTAGAGATTTACAACATATTTATACCAAAAATTTTATTCAACAGTAAAAGTATGTACAACTCTCTTTTTTTCTTTTTCTATTTTTTTTTCATTGTTTTCTTTGTTGTTTTTTTTTTTTGTTTTTTTTTTTTTTTTTTTCAGAGTGTACATACAGACAAAATAACATAACATATTGTACAGACATGGCATAAGGTTTCAGGTTTTAATCACAAGAAGTTCTTATAATAAACGGTAATCCTATCTCAGTCCTTTCATAATCACATAGCTATCAATTGAAGAAAAGAAGAACAACTAGGTTTACTCATGGATACAATACCCCAAAGTTTTTTTTACAGAGTTTCCTCAGAGTCTTTCCCAATACATAGCTAACAATAAAAGTTCTCAAATCATCTAAATCATCTTTCTTTAAATAAGTAAGATAGCAAATACTCTTTCTCTTGAACACAAATAGTGTATTTCTTACATATTTTGAAAAAGATTTTCATGAAATACACGCACCCCCACACCGAAACTTTGCTTGTCCTCAAGCAAATAACAATGTAAGACAGTGAGAGTATAATATGCAAGAAAGAATATAATGACAAATGCTACATCCCCAAACCTATGGTTTGCTTACTCTACAGCGCATGTTGATCAGGTATAAAGGGAAATGTAGTAAGGAAAGATATCACCTGATGTGAAGCATTTTTATGTTGATATCAAAGCCTTTCTACTAACTTTTGCCAAAAGATGTATCATTCTGCAATTAAAGATTAGTAGACACAACATTTTACAGATTATCATCAACACAGCAAAAATAAAAGTTAGCTATACTAAAAATAAAAATAGTCAAACAAATATATAGGGGAGAAATCACAAAGAAATATGGTCACAGAAAATAACTAATAAATTAAACAAATAATTTAACTACCCAGACCATTTAACCTCTTTTCTGGGGTTCAAGAGTTATCTATAAATATATAAACAAAGTAAATACAAAAGACTAAGGAAATCATAAAATCACACAGACAAAGGAAAATAAACACACATAAGCATTTTAAAAATCTAGGTTGCCTCCTAGTAGCACTAAGTTTAACGTCTTCAGCCAGACGGTTGTGTTGAGTTGTAATGCCTTTAGCTTGGCAGAATCTCATTTATGGAATGCCTGCAAGGTCCTGAAGTTCTACAGGTTCAACTTCATGAGGAACCATATTTGGATTGAATTCATGTTTCAATCTTTGTCCATTGACTGTGATGACATGCCCATCTGTGGGATTTTTAATTAAGATAACTCCAGAAGGATATACTTTAACCACTTCATAAGGACTCTCTCATCTTGTTCTTAACTTTCCTGGAAAAAACTTCAATTTGGAGTTAAACAACCAAACTTTATCAGAAGGAGAGGAAGTTTTTCTTAAAATAGATCTATCATGAATCCTCTTCATTCTCTCTTTGTAGAGCTTGGCATTCTCATAAGCTTCGAAACAAAGCTCTTCCAGTTCACTCAACGCCAACTTCCTACCTTCACCTGCCTGTTGTAAGTCAAAGTTCAGGGCCTTAATAGCCCAATAGGCTTTATGCTCTAATTCAACAAGAAGGTGGCAAGCTTTACCGTATACTAATCTATACGGGGACATACCGATGGGAGTTTTGAAAGCAGTACGGTAGGCCCATAATGCGTCATGCAGACGACTTGACCAATCTTTACGATCGGGCCGTTTTATGAAGAATTGACTTAATCTCCCTATTTGATACCTCCACTTGCCCACTTGTTTGTGGGTGGTAAGGCGTTGCTATCTTGTGGTGGACAGAGTATTTTCTCAATAAGGCTTCTAGTGTCCTGTGATGGAAATACTGTCCTCCGTCACTTATAAGCACACGTGGTACCCCGAATCGAGAAAAGATATTCTCTTTAATGAACTTGACCACAACTTTGTGGTCATTGGTTCGGGTTGCCACTGCTTCTACCCACTTGGACACATAGTCCACACCAACAAGAATATAAGAATAGCATGAGGAAGGAGGGAAGGGACCCATAAAGTCTATACCCTACACATCAAATATTTCACAAATGAGGATGGATGTAAGGGGCATCATGACCCTTCTTGAAATAGAGCCAGCTTGTTGACATTGTGGGCAATTTTTACACATTTGCTGGGCATCTTTGAAAAGAGTGGGCCAGAAGAACCCACTTTGAAGGACTTTAGCAGCCGTCATTTTTCCTCCAAAATGTCCACCACATGCTTCAAAGTGGCAGAATTAGAGTATACTGTCAAATTCTTCCTCAGGTACACATCTCCTAATGACCTGATCGGCACAAATCTTGAAAAGATAGGGATCTTCCCAGATAAAGTACTTGACTTGTGCCCTGAAACGTTCCTTTTCTCTTTTACCCCAGTGAGTTGGAAACTCTTGGGCAGCCAAATAATTGACAAAGTGGGCATACCATGGGGTCTTATGTGAGATGGCAAAAAGTTGTTCATCAGGGAACGTGTCTTTGAAAGGCAAAGAGTCAATAGGAGAATCACGTATAAGACGTGATAGATGATCGGCGACAGAATTCTCGCTTCCTTTCTTGTCCTTGATCTCAAGGTCAAACTCTTGAAATAGTAATAGCCAACGGATTATACGAGACTTTGTATCCTTTTTGGTCAGTAAATACTGCAAAGCTGCGTGGTCCGTGTATACTATTACTTTGGATCCTAGGATGTAAGATCTGAATTTGTCCAATGAGAAGACTACAGCCAACAATTCCTTTTTAGTGGTTGTATAGTTCTTTTGTGCATCGTCCAAGGTTTTGCTGGCATAATATATCACGGTAGGTAGTTTATCCTTACGCTGTCCTAATACAGCTCCTACTGCATAGTCTGATGCATCGCACATTATCTCAAAGGGGAGACTGTAGTTAGGAGGTTGGATTGTAGGAGCAGAGGATAGTAAGGATTTAAGTTTCTCAAAAGCTTCTGAGCACTTTTCATCAAATTTGAACTCAGTATCATTTGCTAGAAGACTAGAGAGTGGTCGGGCTATATGGCTGAAATCCTTGATAAAACGTCGATAAAAATCGGCATAACCAAGGAATGATCGGATATCACGCACCGTCTTGGGTGCGGGCAACTTTTCTATTAGCTCGACTTTGGCTGGGTCCACATGGATTCCATCATGTGTAACAACATGACCCAAAACTATACATTGCCTAACCATAAAGTGGTTCTTTTCCCAACTTAGAACCAAATTTGTTTCAACGCATCGGTCTAACACTAGAAAAAGGTGTGTGAGGCACTCGTCGAAGGTAGTTCCAAATACTGAGAAGTCATCCATAAAGACTTCCATGAACTTTTCGATCATGTCAGAGAAAAGAGCCATCACACATCTTTGAAACGTCGCAGGAGCATTGCAAAGACCGAAAGACATGCGTCGGAATGCAAAGGTCCCATAACGGCATGAGAATGTAGTCTTTTCCTGAACTTCTGGAAAGACTGGGATTTTGTTATATCCCGAATACCCATTCAGAAAGCAGTAGTAGCCTTGTCTGGTTATTCTCTCTAGGACTTGGTCAAGAAAGGGTAAAGAGAAGTGGTCTTTCCTTGTTTTGGAATTGAGCTTCCTATAGTCAATGCATACACGCCACCCTGTTGTGGTGCGTGTAGAAATTAGCTCACCTTTATCATTCGGAACCACAGTAATCCCAGACTTCTTCGGTACCACTTGTACCGGACTTACCCATGGACTATCAAAAATTGGGTATATAATACCCGCATCAAGTAACTTAATGATCTCCTTGTGGACGACATCACCCATCTTTGGGTTAGTCTTCTCTGAAATTCTCAAGAAGAAGTAACTCCTTCCTCGAGATGAATTTTGTGCATATACACAGAGGGATCAATGCCTTTCAAGTCAGAAATCATCCATCCTATCGCCTGTTTATGGGTACTTAGGACTTTTAACAGTATGTCTTCATGCTCGGGAGTCAAATCCGAGGCAATGATGACTGGAAGAGTCTCATCAGGTCCTAAGTAGGCATACTTAAGATGTTGGGGCAAGGTTTTGAGTTCCAAAACTGGTAGGGACTCAATTGTGGGACATTCTGAAACTTCAGGGAAATGAGTTGCTACTTGATCCTCCTTATTTGGATCAACAACAACGGAAGCAGAGGCGACCGTTTCAGGAGAAATATCGCATTCATACAAAAGTCGTTCTAACTCAGCTATTTCTTGATTAGGAGTTAGAATCAATTGGGCAAACTCATCTATACATGAGTCAATGGTATCAACATGGAAGCATTATTCTTCCTCATCTTGATTCAATTTGTTGGCTGCATCAGCAACCCTTAGCTTAGTTCTCATGTTCCCAAATGTTAGTTCTATCATACCCGTCCTACAATAGATAACAGCATCAGCTGTTGCTAGGAATGGTCTGCCTAGTAAAACGGGAGTGGTATTTTTGTTATCAGGGCCTAAATCCATATCTAGCACAATGAAGTCCACTGGGAATAAGAATTCTCCTACTCTAACGGTCACATCTTCTACAACACCTCGAGGTCGTCTGTCACGCCCCAACTCGACCCCACCTACAATCAGTCAGGACGCAACGGAATTTCGGCAGTATAACGACAGTAAATAGATTACCGAGGGTCTAAACCAACCTCATTAATAACATTAAACATCCAATTCTATAACCATACAAACAACAACTCCTCAACAGCATAACAACACACAACATAACCGTAATATACAATAATCAATCTTCGTTATCTACCTCCGTTCCAACATAACATACAATACCTCAACCTTATCATACATTTCAAAAATAAGTTGAGACCCATCTAACAACTTAACCATAGACAAAAGAAAGCCACTAAGTTAACATCATTTGAATCATCATCTTTTCAACATCTATTACAATAAGAACCATAAAGCATATAAAAGTCTATTAAGCTAATGTACATGACATTAAACAACATCGAATCATGGATAAGACTCAGGAACATATGACTCGTCCACGTAAGGCACATTTTCCTCCTCAGGAGGCACGTACCCGTAATCCGGCTCTGCAACACCTGTAAGCATGCAATAATAGAGAGTGAGCTTATATACATAAGCCTAGTGAGGATCCGATAGATCTCGAGCAAGGTCTACTAAACTCCTTGGAATAATCCTTTGAGTCAGTAAACACACAATAACATAAATAATACTATCATCACATAGCTATATAACCAATCAATAAAGGATACTCTATTTGGTGTAGCTCCATACGCCATCACGATCTCAACCGTTCTTCTTATAACTCCCCATTACTCACGCACCCGAGGTACCTCACTAGCCCCTCCCTCCATGACACCTCCGTCATGCGAGTTGGGGGTAGCCTATGGCAGTCATGCCGTTATCAACCTGACAGCCCAACGCTGCCCGAGAGGTGGCACACACATACCAAGACTCCATAATCATCATCAATCATCAATCAATCATCAATTATACATCATTGATAGCATCAATAATCATTTAAACAACAATAACTTAGTTAGATGACAAAGTAGGCCATCTAACCGGACATGCATTATATACACAATTAAACCCTAAATTACTCATCAACAACTCACCATTCAACACTCAAACACCACCCAACCATCTAAAGGCATCGTTCAAGAAATTAAAGAATGACAACCTAAACTTCTAAAATTCATAACTTACAATCTACTAATCCAAACATTGCCAAATCAGTTTCTATCACTCACCCATTCAACCTACTACATTAGCCCTCTCGGAAATCCACCATAACACCTCCAAATCATGCCCGATAACCCTAAAACCCTAGGATGTCTTGGCTGGATTTTCCGGATTTTCACACGAACAATGTAATTGAAAATTCAGCATTACAACAGCGCTAACACGTAATTATCAAGTATTTAGAAATCGACGGCAATCGATTTCGATCAACACAACTCATTTAATTCAACTTTGAACATTTTAATCAAAATTAAATACCCGAAAAATAAAAATTATGCTACATCCGACAGAAATTCGTAGTATTGCATCAAAATGATCCCTAGCATGCAAGGAGCAATAATCTATCATCAGATTTTAATTCTAACGGTTAAATTTTCATTTATGAGCAAAAGTATAAAAATGGCATTTTGAGATCTATAATTTTTCTCTCACCTTCGATGCGATATAAGCCTAGGAATGCGTGAAGTGCATGCCCAACAAGCAGAATCCAAGTCAGTACGAAATTCTACGGACAAAAACCAAGTTTTTCTTTGAAAAATTGGATTGAAAAGCTTTGAAATCTCTTTTCTTTTTTCTCTCCTTCTTCTCTCGGCAATGTGTGTGTGTGTGATGGTGTTTTTGTGTTATGTGAGTGTGTGTAACTAATGTGAGGCAAAATAGTTAATATATAAAATAGTTTAAGTTAGTAAAACTTATTATTTTTAGTATTTTATTGACTTTAAACTCATTTTATTGCTCACCAATGTTCAAAATAATTATGCAACCCACAAGATATCTCAAGTGGATTAATTTTAGGTGACAAGAAGTTTTACATTCAAAGAATTCCACCCGAGTCGGCTTAAAACTCGGTTTTTCGCAAAAAGTGGTGTAAAAACTCTAATAAATTCTTAAGCCGATTTGAAATCTGTTTTTATCAAACACAGGTCTATTAAAGTCTATGGACTAGGTCTAGAAGGGTTAAAAAGACCAGTTTCAAAATTTTAGCGGACGTGCGTCCAAAATACTATTCACTAAAAGACGACGATAAAATTTCTGATCCCGTTTTTGATGAAAATTTCATGAATGCACATTTAGCACGTATTAGGAGTATTGACATCAAAATTATAACTTTCTAGGTCTTATAGCACATAAACAGATCATATGCACGCAAAACAAGGTATAGCACGTAAAACGAGATAAGCAGAAAAGTGGGGTTTCACATTCTCCCCTCCTTATAGAAATTTCGTCCTCGAAATTCTTACTTGATGTACGGAATAGATCTGGGTATTGCTGCTACATCTGATCTCTTCTCTCCCACGTAGCTTCCTCAATGCTGTGATGCTTCCACAATACCTTAACCATCGGAATCCTCTTCGACCTCAACTCTCGGTCCATCTGATCTAGAATACGAATCGGACGCTTGTCATAAGTCAAATTCCCTCAAAGCTGTAACGGCTCTGGCTCAAGAATATGGGAAGGATCCGGGTTATATTTCCGCAAATTAGACACGTGAAACACATCGTGGACATTAGAGAAGTTCTCCGGTAAAGCCAATCGATATGCCAACTTACCAACCTTGCCGGTAATCTCAAACGGCCCAACAAATCTCGGACTCAGATTACCACCTTTACCATAACGAGCAAACCCCTTTCGAGGAGACAATCTCAAGAAAACCCGATCTCCAACTGCAAACTCTAAGTCTCGACGACGCTTATCAACATAACTCTTGAATCTACTATGCGCCGTAAGCATTCTCTGCCTGATCAACTGAACATTTTCAATCTTCTCAAGAAGTTCTGGCATAATAGTCGGATCAATAGTCTTCATCTCTCCTACCTCATCCCAATATAAAGGTGAACGGCACTTATGACCGTAAAGAGCTGCGAAAGGCGCCATTCCAATAGTAGCTTGATAACTATTGTTATAGGCAAACTCGGCAAGTGGTAGATGTTTCTCCCAGTTCTTCCCGAAGTCCAGAACACAAGCCCTAAGCATATCTTCCAGAATCTGAATAGTCCGCTCAGACTGACCGTCGGTCTGTGGATGATACGCAGTACTGAAGTTCAACTGAGTACCCAAAGTCTCCTAAAGTTTCTCCCACAAACGAGAAGTAAATCGAGGATCTCGATCGGAGACAATACTAGACGGAATACCGTGAAGTCTAACAATCTGATCCAGATAGAGATCCGTCAGCTTTGTAACCTCATCTCCCATCCTCATTGTAATAAAATGAGCTGTCTTCGTCAAACGATCCACGACAACCCAAACTGCATCATTACCCCTCGGTGATCTAGGCAACCCAGTGACGAAGTCCATCGTAATATGCTCCCATTTCCACTCTGGTATAGCCAACGGCTGAAGCAAACCTGCAGGTTGTTGATGCTCGGCTTTCACTCTCTGACAAGTCAAACATCTAGACACAAACTGAGCAACCTCCATCTTCATGTTGTTCCACCAATAATGTTGCTTCAAATCCCGATACATCTTGGTTCCACCGGGATGAATAGTATATTTAGAATTATGAGCTTCCTCCAGAATACCTTGCCTCAAACTCGGCTCATCGGGAACACAAACCCTGTTCCGAAACTGAAGAATACCGTCCTCATGCAGTTTGAAGTCAGACTGATCACCCGTGATCTGATCCTTGATCTTCTGAAGTGTAACATCAAGTTGCTGAGCTTCCCTGATCTGAGACAATAATAAAGGCTGAATACAGAGATGTGAACACATCACCCCAACCTGAGTCAACTCTGGTCTCCAATAACTAAACTCCTCAAGAACCTCCCACTTCTTGACAGCCAAACAAAAAATACTAGCCTTCCAGCTAAGAGCATCTGCCACAACATTTACCTTTCCAGGCAGATAATTGATAGAACAATTATAATCTCCAAGAAGCTCCATCCACCTCCGCTGGCGCATATTCAACTCCTTCTGTGAGAACAAGTACTTCAGACTCTTATGATCAGTGAAAATTTCAAACTTACTTCTCCACAGATAATGATGTCACTTCTTGAGTGCAAAGACAACTGCTGCCAACTCAAGATCATGAGTCGGATAATTTTCTTCATAAGGCTTCAACTTTCGAGAAGCATAAGCAATAACTCGACCATCCTGCATAAGAACACATCCCAAGCCCTCATTGGATGCATCACTGTAAATGACCATATTATCGGTTCCCTCTGGTAGAGCAAGTACTGGAGCGGTAGTTAACCTCTTTTTCAACTCCTGAAACCCACTCTCACACTTCTCATCCCAATTAAAGATAGTCCGTTTCTGAGTCAACTTAGATAGTGGCCCCGCAATCTTCGAGAAGTCCTTGACAAACCTACGGTAATAACCCGCCAAGCCAAGAAAGCTACGGATATCAGAAACACTCTTTGGCCACTTCCAAGACATCACCGATTCAATCTTAGTGGGATCTACAGAAATACTGCTCTGTGTAATAACATGGCCAAGAAAAGAAATTCGTTGCAGCCAAAATTCACATTTGCTGAACTTGGCAAACAACTGATGCTCCTGCAACTTCTCTAATACAAGCCGTAGATGTTGCTCGTGCTCCGATTCAGATTTAGAATAGACCAAGATATCATCAATAAAAATCACCACGAACTGGTCCAAGTACGGCTGAAAGACTCGATGCATCAAATCCATGAATGCTGCCGGTGCATTAGTCAAACCAAAAGGCATAACAACAAACTCATAATGCCCGTACCGAGTCCTGAAGGTAGACTTCGGAACATCCTCCGTACGAATCCGAAGTTGATAATACCCCTGCCTCAAATCAAATTTAGAATATACTTTGGCTCCCTGAAGTTGATCAAACAACTCATCAATCAGTGGCAAAGGATATTTATTCTTGATGGTCACCTGATTCAAACCACGATAATCAATACACAATCTCAAGGTACCATCATTCTTCTTCACAAATAAAACAGGAGCTCCCCAAGGTGAAGAACTCTGCTGAATGAATCATTTCTTCAATAACTCTTGTAACTGAGTCTTCAACTCCTTCAACTCAGCTGGTGCCATCCGGTACGCCGATTTAGAAATAGGTTGAGTACCGGGAACAAGATTAATCACAAACTCTATATCCCTCTCTGGCGGCAACCCTGGCAACTCCTCGGGAAATACATTAGGATATTCCCGGATAATAGGGACTTCCTCTAGCTGTAGCTTATCAGATGGCTTGTTGATCAAATAAGCTAGATAACCAGAACACCCATTACTCACCAACTTAACGGCTTTAGTTGCTGAGATAACAAAACTCGTCTTAGCACCCCGGTTACCCGCTACCTCTACTACTGGCTGATCCGGCAAGCGAAACTGTACCACCTTGGTTCTACAGTTCAACTGGGCATCATACTTAGAAAGGCAATCCATACCCAGAATAACATCATACCCCTGGATAGGAAATAAAATAAGGTCCGAAGGAAAATTATGCCCCTTAACATGTATTATACAATCCTTACATACTAAGCCAGTAACATACTTATCAGTCAAAGAGGTACTAATCTCAACCACATAAGGCAATCTTTCAGGTTGCAATTTAACACGTTGCACACAAGCAGGAGTAATGAAAGAATGCGTAGCACCAGAATCAATCAACACTTTAACAAGTTGATCAAGTATAAGGAAGTTACCTTCCACCACTGCAGTCTCCTCAGGCATCTCCTCCATATCAACTGCATAAGCCCGAGCCTGAACCCGCTGCTGATGTGGTACACTGCCCGTAGGCCTACCCTAGTAACCCTGAGTCGTTGCCCGACCCTCAGTCCTCGCATATCTAGGGCAATCCTTCGCACTATGCTCGATGCTACCACAACCCAAACATGTCCCTGCCTTTACCCTGCAGTCGGACTCCACATGCCCTGGGCGCTTGCAGTAATTACACTGCGATGATGTGGCACTAACACTGCCCCTAGAAGAACCAGAAGCTGATGAAGCAGCTGATACAGCCTGCTGCTGAGGTCTCACCACACTAGGCCTGTACTGACCCTGAGACTGGGCTGGCCTATACTGAGTCTGAACCTGATATGGCCTCTGCTGAAACTGAGGCCGATAGTAACTCTGCTGACCCTGTGGCCTATAAGAACCCTGCTGGGCTGGTGGCCTGTAGACAACCTGCTGTACTGGAGGCCTATATATAACCTGCTGGCCCTGTGGCTGATATGGCCTCTTACTAGGCTGACTGGAGATAATCTGATCCCCTTTCCTCTTCTCTAACCTAGAAGCTGCATCAAAAGCCTCAGTAAAGATATCATAGCGATTCAGAGCCATTGCATCCTGAATCTCGGGCCTCAATCCCAACATAAATCTACGGGTCTTCCTCTCCTCCACAGCTACAAACTCCGGTGCATACCGGGACAACCTAGTGAATGTAGCCTCATACTGAGCCACAGTAGAATCCCCCTGTACCAAAGACAGGAACTCAGCCTCTCTCCTCTCCCGTGCAACCCTCGGGACATACTTATCCCTAAAAGCAGTCAGAAAGGTATCCCAAACATACGGAACACCCCGGGTCTCCCAACTGGCTCTCACAGTGCGCCACCATTCCTCTGCCTCATCATCAAGCAAATAGACAGCACAAGTCACCTTCCTCTCAGCAGTGTACCCGAGAGGATCAAAAATTTTCTCTAACTTACTAATCCATGACTCGGCCTTCCTATCATCAGGCTCTCCCTGAAATCTAGGAGGATAGTACCCCAGAAACTCTTTCATAGTACCTTGACCGTGATTACCACCCTGTACACTCTGTATCTGGGCCTGCAATGCCTGAGTCTGAGCAGCCTGACCTGCTAACAGCTGGTCCTGTCTAGCCATCAAATCTGCAATCCAATCCATTGCTGCCCCTAACCTGACATCACCCCTATCACTGCCCTCTGCCACATTACCAGGAACCTCATCTACAATCTCGGGCCTACCACGAGTCCTCGGTCTACCGGCTATCGTACTAATCAAAGAGTTAGCACAGGTTATAGCACATAAACAGATTATATACAACTTTTAACACATAAACAACAAACTCATATAAAGCACATAGATCACATAAGTTTCAATCACATAAGCAAATTGATCACATAATCACATAAGCACTTAAATCACATAATCACTTAATCATTTAATCATACCAATACATATTTCACTTTTCTTTCTTTTCATACATATTTCATGCTAAGACCTTTACCCACATTCCGAGAATACCCCGGCTGACAACTAACATGCGCTCTGATACCACTTAAATGTCACGCCCTAACTCGACCCCACCTACAATCAGTCAGGACGCAACGGAATTTCGGCAGTATAACGACAGTAAATAGATTACCGAGGGTCTAAACCAACCTCATTAATAACATTAAACATCCAATTCTATAACCATACAAACAACAACTCCTCAACAGCATAACAACACACAACATAACCGTAATATACAATAATCAGTCTTCGTTATCTGTCTCCGTTCCAACATAACATACAATACCTCAACCTTATCATACATTTCAAAAATAAGTTGAGACCTATCTAATAACTTAACCATAGACAAAAGAAAGCCACTAAGTTAACATCATTTGGATCATCATCTTTTCAACATCTATTACAATAAGAACCATAAAGCATATAAAAGTCTATTAAGCTAATGTACATGACATTAAACAACATAGAATCATGGATAAGACTCAGGAACATATGACTCGTCCACGTAAGGCACATTTTCCTCCTCAGGAGGCACGTACCCGTAATCCGGCTCTGCAACACCTGTAAGCATGCAATAATAGAGAGTGAGCTTATATACATAAGCCTAGTGAGGATCCGATAGATCTCGAGCAAGGTCTACTAAACTCCTTGGAATAATCCTTTGAGTCAATAAACACACAATAACATAAATAATACTATCATCACATAGCTATATAACCAATCAATAAAGGATACTCTATTTGGTGTAGCTCCATACGCCATCACGATCTCAACCGTTCTTCTTATAACTCCCCATTACTCACGCACCCGAGGTACCTCACTAGCCCCTCTCTCCATGACACCTCCGTCATGCGAGTTGGGGGTAGCCTATGGCAGTCATGCCGTTATCAACCTGACAGCCCAACGCTGCCCGAGAGGTGGCACACACATACCAAGACTCCATAATCATCATCAATCATCAATCAATCATCAATTATACATCATTGATAGCATCAATAATCATTTAAACAACAATAACTTAGTTAGATGACAAAGTAGGCCATCTAACCGGACATGCATTATATACACAATTAAACCCTAAATTACTCATCAACAACTCACCATTCAACACTCAAACACCACCCAACCATCTAAAGGCATCGTTCAAGAAATTAAAGAATGACAACCTAAACTTCTAAAATTCATAACTTACAATCTACTAATCCAAACATTGCCAAATCAGTTTCTATCACTCACCCATTCAACCTACTACATTAGCCCTCTCGGAAATCCACCATAACACCTCCAAATCATGCCCGATAACCCTAAAACCCTAGGATGTCTTGGCTGGATTTTCTGGATTTTCACACGAACAATGTAATTGAAAATTCGGCATTACAACAGCGCTAACACGTAATTATCAAGTATTTAGAAATCGACGGCAATCGATTTCGATCAACACAACTCATTTAATTCAACTTTGAACATTTTAATCAAAATTAAATACCCGGAAAATAAAAATTATGCTACATCCGACAGAAATTCGTAGTATTGCATCAAAATGATACCTAGCACGCAAGGAGCAATAATCTATCATCAGATTTCAATTCTAACAGTTAAATTTTCATTTATGAACAAAAGTATAAAAATGACATTTTGAGATCTAGAATTTTTCTCTCACCTTTGATGCGATATAAGCCTAGGAATGCGTGAAGTGCGTGCCCAACAAGTAGAATCCAAGTCAGTGAGAAATTCTACGGACAAAAACCAAGTTTTTCTTTGAAAAATTGGATTGAAAAGCTTTGAAATCTCTTTTCTTTTTTCTCTCCTTCTTCTCTCGGCAATGTGTGTGTGTGTGATGGTGTTTTTGTGTTATGTGAGTGTGTGTAACTAATGTGAGGCAAAATAGTTAATATATAAAATAGTTTAAGTTAGTAAAACTTATTATTTTTAGTATTTTATTGACTTTAAACTCATTTTATTGCTCACCAATGTTCAAAATAATTATGCAACCCCCAATATATCTCAAGTGGATTAATTTTAGGTGACAAGAAGTTTTACATTCAAAGAATTCCACCCGAGTCGGCTTAAAACTCGGTTTTTCGCAAAAAGTGGTTTAAAAACCCTAATAAATTCCTAAGCCGATTTGAAATCTGTTTTTATCAAACACAGGTCTATTAAAGTCTATGGACTAGGTCTAGAAGGGTTAAAAAGACCAGTTTCAAAATTTTAGCGGACGTGCGTCCAAAACACTATTCACTAAAAGACGACGATAAAATTTCTGATCCCGTTTTTGATGAAAATTTCATGAATGCACATTTAGCACGTATTAGGAGTATTGACATCAAAATTATAACTTTCTAGGTCCTATAGCACATAAACAGATCATATACACGCAAAACGAGGTATAACACGTAAAACGAGATAAGCAGGAAAGTGGGGTTTCACATCGTCGCTCAGATCTATCTGCCAATTGGAGGGTCACATTAGTCGATGTTAACACTCCAAGACCTAACCTTTGGTAGACTGTGTGAGGGATGAGGTTAACACTAGATCCTAAGTCTAGCAAGGCGTTTTCTATGCGTTGGTCATTAATTAAGCATGGAATGGTGAAAGCTCCTGGGTCACTGCACTTCTGAGGCAGTCATCTAGTGCAGATATTGCTAACCTTTTCAGTAAGATGGACCTTCTTAGGAATGGAGTTGGTCCGTCTCTTTTTCACACATAAATCCTTCAGAAATTTGGCATAGGCTGGAATATGTTGTATTACCTCAACTAATGGCAAATTGATCTTAATATCTTTCAGATGCTCTAAGACCTTGAGTTGTTTAGGATCATCAATCGGTTTTGGACGGGACAGAGCTATGGGAAAAGGTGCTCATGAAGATGGTTCAACTATAGGCTCCACTGTTAGGTTTTTATTCCTACAGCAATCTTGAACATATTTGCTTAAAACATCAATCTCAGATTCCTCTAATTCCTCAATTTGTTCTGGAATATCCCTAACCTTTACTCTAACCTAGTTATCAATGGTTTTCCCACTCCTAAAGGTAACTACAGCCTTGGCCTGTTCTTGTACTGTCTTAGTTTGGACAATACTACACTGTCCTCGTGGATTTACCACGGTCTGAGATAGAAGCTTACCATCGTCTCTCTTACTTAAAGTTTGGGCCATCTGCCCGATTTATCCTTCAAGTTTAGCAATAGACTGTTGCTGAACTTGGAACATTTGCATAAGTTTGTCAAATTTGTCATCAGATGATGACTATGTAGGAGGAAGAGCTGGGACATTGTTCTGTTGTGTTCTGAACGGATTGTCCTGTTGGACTGGATAGTAACCAGGAGGGTTATTATTTTGTGGCCTCTGATATTTCTGTTGGGGGAATCGATTGTCAACATTTCCTTGCTGATTTTGTTGATGACGCTCATAGTTTCCTTGTCTTTTTTGATATTGATGTTGAGGAAACTGAGTCTCTTGATTCCCTTGTCGCCACAAAAATGCGGGATTGTCTCGCCAGCCTGAATTATACGTGTTAGAATACGGATTGTAATTCTTTGTATATCCTTGGGCGGCACAGATTTGTTCTTGCATGAATTCAGGAAATTGTGAATCGATTGGATAGTCCAGAGTAGAGTGATCTACTGCAGAACATACGGTACAAACTTTCGTGATCTAAGGAGCTGAAGAAGAAGAAGACCCTAGAGAGATGAATTTTTCTAGTTGATGAGCTAGGGCATCTACTTTGTGAGTCAATTGGGAATTAGAACTAGAGTTAACTTCAAACAATGCCCTTTTTTGGGGATTTTGGGTGCTCTTACTCTCTCTGTCATCAGCAGTGTTTTGGAGAGAGTCTTCAGTAATATTTTCTATTCTTCTCCAAGCTTCGTCCGCTGTGAGGTTATAGAAACCTCCATTGCTCATTGCATTAACTATCATCTTATTATGAGGGGGTAAGACCTTTGAAGAAATAATGCAAGAGTTTGGGACAATCAAACCCATGATGAGGACACTGATTCTTAAGATCGTTAAACTTTTTCCACGATTCATGAAATGGCTCTAAGTCTGACTGTGCGAATGTCATGATGCATGTTCGCAGAGTAGTAGTCTTAGCCATTGGGAAGAACCTATGTAAAAATTTCCAAATAAGTTCTCCAAAAGAAGTGATCACTCCTGCGTCTAGATGATTTAGCCATTGTTTGGCTTTATATTTCAATGAAAAGGGAAACAGACGCAGGTGAATATTTTCACAGCTCACATTAGGAATGTGAAGCGTTGTGCATGCTTCAATGAATTGCACGAAGTGAGCGTGAGGATTTTCATTGCTTTTTCCATAGAAGGAAGGAAACATTTAAATAGTCCCTGTTTTGGAGCTCAAAATTTATATTGCCAAGAGTCGGTGGGGCTATGGCAAATTCAGGGTCAAAATCACCTGGTGAAAAATGTTGACGTAAAGTCATTGGTTGGTTCACAGGTTGATTAACAGGTTGGGCTATAGGAAGAAGTGAGATATTTACTTCTTGATCTGCCATTGGGAATTTTAACTTCCTACGCAAATTTTTCTTGAGCTCAAGATCAAACAGGGTGAGTTCTGCATCCAAAGAACGACGCCCGTGCATACAACGACTTATAAACTTTAAATACAAAATAAAATTACAAGATTACAAAATATTAATATACTTTACAAGCAGTAATAGATAAAAGCTCATTGATCAGATGAATCATTAAAATGACTCATTTTCCAATCAATAAAAATTCCTAAAATTTTATTTTTAAATTTTTTTTTTAAAATAAAAATAAAAATAAAAATAATTTTTTTTTAAAAAAAATATTTATTATTTTATTATTTTATTTATTTATTTATTATTTATTATTTATTTATTTATTTATTATTTTTTTTATTTTTTTATTTTTAAATAAAACGGATAAAATAAACACTTAAACAAGTTCACAAATACTTTTATAAAAAACTAAACTATACCGTGCTTCCCCGGCAACGGCGCCAAAAACTTGATGCGATCGGGTTGTGCGTTAAAATGTGTGCAAAATAACCAAGTTAAAATACCTGCAAGTGCATGGATCTTTGTAGTGTAGTGTGCTCTGAGTGCGGAATCGTACCACAGGGAAGCTCGCTAGTTTAAGTTAGTGAAGTAATGTGAAAGTGTTAAAGTGCTTAAGTGACAAATCTCAAGGTAGGTTTGAGTAACGTGCGAGAAATGTAAACTAAATTAAACTAACTAAATTATCTAAGTTATATTAAGTATTAGTGGAATACGAGAGGTGGTGATCTAGGGGTTTGAACATGTAAATGAGTCAATTAATATAAGTTCGATATCTAGTTTATCTAATTCTACAAGAGCTTAAGCTACAAGCATACACCCGGTTAAGCTAAAAGCTTTAGACCTAGTTAATCTACTTAGCTTATTTTAACCAAGTACAACAAAGCAAACTAAACTAAGGAATTAACCTTACAGATAGAAACTATGGTACAACCTATAGTTTCATGGAGTCTATGGTACAACCTATAGACTCATGATTAAAACAATTATATAGCACTAAAGTAACGCATTCATAATATTAACTACAAGTATAATATTTATGAAGCGAAAGTAAAGCAATCATAACGTCTACTTAAAAGCATTACGTATGAAATACTTAATTAAAACAAGCCATACATTGCAATATGAATTGAATAAACTATATCCGAGACCATATATTAAAATACTATCATTTACAATATTCACCCCTAGTTATCAATCTGCTCAGACATAAATGAAAACAAGTTATGTAAATAAAAGAGAGTCAAGAAAGGCTCTCCCATATTGACGAACGCGTATTTCTGATTTATGAAATTTGAGCAGAGGTCCGACGCAAAATAGCTATTCGGGCGGAGCTAATTTCTCCCGAATAAGAACTATTAGGGATGAGTTTCCCCCGAATAAGAGCTTTCCTATTAAACTATTCGGGCAGAACCTTCCCCGGATAATAACAACTTGGGTCGGACTTCCCCCTAAAAGTAGCTATTCGGGTAAAATTTCTTCGAATAAGAGCTACCTAGGCGGGACTTCCCCCGTATTCTACTACTACTTAATTAATTAAAACTAAAATTTAAAACTAAATAGAATTAACTCGGAATTATATCAAAAATATTGATAATACTCCAAAATTAACTCAAGAATTCTCAAAGGGTTGAAGCTTTATTTATAGGCAAAAATTCTGAAATAGTTGACTTTTTTTGTTTGTTGACTTTGACCAGATTGTTGACCGCAACATTTTCGGGCATTTTTCACTGTTTTGACCCTTCAAACGATAGAATTTGGCTAAAATCATGCCGTGCGCAGGAAAGTCCTGCGTTGTGCTCAAAATACTGTTTCTACCCGAAAAACTGATATGATTTGCCAAAAACGGACATGGGTCACTATTTGAGATTATCTGGATCAATGTTCCGAGTCCGATTTCGTGCTAGTTTCAGCCAAGTTTCTTTTCTATGAGCTTCATTCTTCAACCGCTTCTCATGCTTTCCCATTCTTACTTCTTGACTTGCAATTTGGATCATTTCGGGCCTGATTCTTCACTTTTTAGTATTTTCCTACATTGCATCGAAAGTATCAAAGTGTTGTATTTATTCCAGAGTTAAGATGCAAATACAGTACAAATACCATGGTTTGAGTGCTGCAAATACAGTCACATCACATAGCATGGTAGGATTGCTTGATAATGCAAAATTGGGCAAAATGTGTTGGCTGAAGTTTTATGACGTGAGCTTGCTTGGGACTATTTTTGGGGCTTAGTTGGGCAGTCTTTTGGTGGCCCGTTTCATGCTAGAAATTTCTTGTTATGAGTCCTAAATGATAGAAGAAAATGTGGCTAAGAAAGAGGTTTTGGTTGATTAAAATAACAAGGCTAGTTTGATTGTGGTTTTAGTGTTAAAAGTTTGTTAAAATGTGGTTTAGCATATTCTACCTTGTTTTGGTGATGGATCATATTTGATTGCATTTTAAATGATTATTTTGCTTTATTTATTTATGCTATGTTGTAGATAATTGTTCAAAGAAGCTAGAAATGCATATTTAGCTAATGATATAGTGTGTCAAGTGTTGTAGTAGCACTCTTGTGGTCATGGAATGAACTCTTGGGTGTTATAGTTGGTTGTAGCATGTACTTTGTATCTATGTGTAATTGTGTAGTTTAGGTGTTTGATAAATGTCTTAAATGAAATGTTGATGTTGCATAAGACAAGTGCATGCCATGGTTAAGCTACAAACTAGTTAGAAATGCAAGAAAACAACAAAGGTGCAAGTGGACAGATTTTTGTATCTGATTTTTAGAACATTTTTGACATAGTAAACGTGCTTGGAATTGAATGAAACTATCTTAGTAGCTAGATATCTCAGTGTAGAACAAACTTTGTTTGTGCAGCAATAGTTAATTTAGTCGTTTTAACCCTATAACAAAGCCATTTCTGTAAGGTAGCTTGAAATTGCTGAAACTGGACAATTAGGAGTAGTTGCACTAAAATGGTCATAACTTATAGAATTTAATTCAAAATTGAGCTCCCTTTGATCCTAAAACCATCTACCCTCGAAAATCTTCATTTATACATAAAGAACAAAATATTTGAGGTCATTAGCATAGGTAACTAATTTGATAAACTTAGGCTTCTGCTAGAAATCAGGAAATATTTTAGTTAGATTGTTAATTGATATTGTAAATTGGTATTGGCAAATGGTAGAATTGTGGGTTCTTGTTAGTATATATTGTTGTTAAATGATATCTAAATGTATGTTAATGTTATGCCTTGGTGTCTTAAGTTTTTAAAGAGATTCTAATTATGTTTATATGCTAGTCTAGACTTGAAATTGAAATAGTAGTTGCTAGAAGAGTTATTGTTATTTTTAATGTTGCATTATAGTTCATTGTATGCTAGTTGACTTGTTATAAAGTGGTTTGAGTTGTCTTTAAAGTTAGTAAAGTTTTGTTGTGGTTATGTAGTGGTCTTGAGTGATAATTGAAGGAAAATAAGAGCAATTGGAGAAGATTTGAAGTGGTTCTTTGGCTAGATTCTTGCATGTTTGGCCTTCTAGAGGTGAGGGCCTTTTTCTAACTAATCTTTCAAATTTCATTTTTTATTGCTAAATATGTTGTGAAGTCTCGAATAGATGTCAATGTGTTTAGCTTAGTTGAAGAGGTCGTGTTCATGATAAATGTAACTTAGATAGTTGGCTAAGTGGCTGATGCCTTATGAAATGATTATGAATTGCTAAGTTGCTCGAAAAATAACCTACTTCTTTATTCTTCCTATTTGTCTCGATTGCGTGATTATGATTGTCTTGAATGCATATGCGACGTGTCTTGTCAGGTTGCAACCTTTAAAATCGACACGGTAATGTCATGTTGCACTGGGCAGCATAGGGCTTGCTTGACAATTACATGACTACTAGGGTTCTAATACCTATCCCATTGTGAACGGAGAGCTTCACAACTACGTTCAAGGGTCTGGGGCATAGGTTTGATGTACATCCAGAGTACATCCGTGCTAGCGTATAGGGGATGAGTTCATGAAGAGGTTATAAGGAGACGACATCAACAGAACAAGTATATCATTCTTATGTGGCTATTTACATTATCACGCATTTATAACTGTTGCATTTTCTTGTCATGTCATTGTTTCAAAATAAGTTTGGAAAATATAAATGCTTTCAAAACCTTCTTTATTCACCCTCATTGAGTTCGTGGATACTAACCCTCATTTGCTAACATTTCAAGTGAGCTTGAGGTAGAGTATGTGGAATTCGTGCATGTTGATCCTGTTATTTAATCTGAGGCTTAGTCTTCTTGCTTGTTGATATCTATGTCCATGAATCTTGTTGTAATTATTAGTGTGGATACTTGTTAACTTATGTAATATTTGTTAAGTTTAGGATGTTACTTCTTTAGTTTGTTGACTTTATGTACTGTATGTTAAGTTAAGTTGTTTACTTTTAAATTAATAGACTTGTATGTAATTTCATAAGTCCTTTTACTACATATAGGTGGGTAGCCTTTTGAAGTTCTTTATAATATGTGGTATGTATCTTTATGGTTATGATTGAAGTGTTGTGTCGGAGGCTATATTGGGGTTGTATGTTGGTTGTCCTATGCAGGTTTTATGTGTTTTGGGAGGTCATATTTCAACCATTATAATGCCAAAATTCCGTCGCGAGCCTCAAGGAGATTGTAGGTGAATGTGATGTTGGCTTGCTTATTGGAAGTTATTTGTAACGACCCCAACCCGGCCCTTCTCAAGACTAGGTCAAAGTCTGCGTTTATCGTCATTGCGAGTTTTCATAACTTTCTATGAAAATGAAAAGTAAATAAAGAATTACTTAATTACAAGCCTTTGTATAATAATTTAAGTACAAAAGGGTGTTACAACATCTGAGATCACGGCTACCCTTTTCCTGAAATTAATACAACAAACTCTAACTTTTACAACTTGGATCCAACTATGACAGCAAAAGGCTTTGAACATGTAAACATTCAAAGTAAATTTCCATTTCAAGCTAAGCTGCACTTGTACTAGGAGGAGAAAAGAGGGTGAGCTCTGGGAAAGCTCAGTGAGGATGGAATAGAAGAGTTTTGAAAACATTTCTTGTCGGTTTCTTTTGCAAATCATGATGCAATTCACTTACGGTAGTATAACACATTATCCACGTGAGATATATATAACAAGTAGAAATTTCTATCCCGTTCAAGCCACATATCAAATAGCAGTAATAATAATATCTAGATAGATAATCTATTTATGTTGCAATAATTACATTTAGTGGCATATACCCACAACACATATCAGCCTACTCTCCGATAGTGGAATGTCAAGCGAGAGTAGGACATTGCTCTCCGAAGGTGGTACCAAGCGAGAGTAGGAACAAGTCAAGTAGTTCACGAGGTGGCCAACCTTGATCACAATTCCAACTTCTTATCTCTCCCAGGAGAATACTCCGGATTGTATCTAAAATCTACGACCCAGCATCTCCGAGGGCGGACTTGGTCCCAAGCGAGAGAAACTCTCCAAGGGCGGTAGGGGTCCCAAGTGAGAAGAGGAAATAGGACCACGATAGACACGGGAGCACCGGCAAGCCCTATGCCGCCCAGCGTTCGTGCAAGCTATCGGGCTTGAAGTTGCAACCCCTAATTTTAATAGCACACAAGCATGCACAAGTATTCACGTAACACACAATTGATAATTATTTGCACAATTTATGATCATGCACTTTGATAAACACGTAGGTGGAGAACAATAAAAGAGGTTGTCTCCGGTTAAGTACCTTTAACAATATTAATTCACTGGAAGTTCAAAAAAACTGAATAAAACCGTATCATACCAAGTAGCCACAAAGGGTGATTAATTTCATAAACAGTTAGCTCTTAGCTAATAATTCCGAAACAATACATTATTAAAGTTAATCCTAGTTCAAATGTAACAAATCAAGAATATTAACATACATGTTATATATCTTAAGCTCGAATATTAAAATAACAAATCATATTATAATTTTATAATAATCATATAAACATATAATATGTTATTTTTGATAAAATCTCATCACAGTTAAGCTTGTCTATATTTACAACTTATAAATTAATAACTAACTTGTACAATAAATGAATTAACTCAAATAAGCATGAGTTTTTTCAAAAGTTTCCTCACCTCAAAATGCCGAAAATTGGAGAAGATTCAGACTAATTTTGGAACTTTCAGAACGTTAACTATCTGAATCGATATAATTTAGTGGAATCGGGCCAGAGAAAAGTGTCAGCCTGTTTGATTTCAAGGGGTCAAGTGACCCATTTATATAGGTTTTCAAGGCTGACGCAGGGGGAACACGTGTCCCGCCACGTGTCTCACATGCGTGGCATGTCCACACATATGTAACACGTGTCCCCCTACGTGTCACGCATGCATGACATGTCCACACATGTGACACGTGTCCCTCCACGTGTCTCGCATGCGTGGCACGTCCACGCATGTGTGACACGTGTCCTGAGACACATGTCACTCCCCGAGAGTGACACCAACGATTTGTTTTTTTTTCATTTCGTGCACAGGTGTCCCAATTTTCGTATTTTCGGGCCGGGATGCAATTTTGCCAAAATTCGCCATTAAGTAGTACATGTTAGAGGAAACCTAATTGCGTATACCCCTTTTTTTGCGGCGAGATCCCAATTTTCCTATAATTGGCGTCGAAATGAAACCCCATTTTTGGATCAAACACCTCTAAAATTGGGAAAACAACCGAAATGGCCCGAAAAGTTAAAGGAAACCACCCATGCTCTTGTAAGTAGCTGAAAAGTTTTACTTGGTCATGATATGAAGTTTTACATCCCCGTAACGACCCTAAACTTAATATTAATTCATGTTACAAGAACACCTAATAATAGGTTACTATTAATCGTAATACCAATAGATTTTTTAAATATTAAGACAATTAATTATAGATTAAATGCAGACAAATAAACACAAAGGCACATTTTTCAAAAATAACGAAAGAAATAAATATAAATAAATACTTGTAAATGCATGGTTGGGCTCGGGTATTACATATTTATGTTGTTATGAAGTTGTATAGCTTATATTGATATGAAGGACTCTTGGATTATGTATTATATGTTAAGTTTTAGTTGTCTATTTTGGGAGACTTTATTATTGCTTATATATTAAGTGTTGGATTATGGATTTGTGGTATCATAAAAGGCTTGATTGCTAATTGGAGTTTTATTTTGGAATTAATATAATTGTTATAATTCAAGTATAATAATGGACTTGGTACAGGTGATCATAAAGAATGAGTTTGGAGGAGGGTTATAAGTTATTTGTGTAGTTATGTAGGTTCTGATGTAATGAAGGATAATTTTGAAAAGTATTCTTTGGCATTGAAGTATTGAAGTGAAGGATTGTTGTAACAAACTCTTGGATGTATTTGAAAGGTTTAATTATAACTTTAATGTATTGTGGTTTATGTAAGTTGGATATCATTTTCTTTCTTTGTAGTACCAGAGATTGTAGTATTAGCGAAAATGGGGTCGTGACAAAAACCTTCGGTCAAAACCTCACAGGATAAGCTCGAATTAAATAATGTCTTAGTAGTGCCAAAAATTAAAAAGAATTTACTATTTGCGAGCCAACTTATTGATGATAATTCTTACACTTTTGAGTTTTACTCTAGTGGTTTTGTTATTAAGCATCAGAAACAATGGATTCTGGCCAAACGACATAGGAAAAGAAACTTGTATACACTTGATGAAGGACAACTTGAAGCTTTTACTACTGTTCAAACTACAAAGGCGTCATCAAAAATATGACACGCAAGACTAGGTCATCCTAATTTAAAATTCTTGCAAACTTTAAAAAATAAAAAAGTTCTCAATTTTTCAAATTGGTTAACAAAGGATATCTTATGTGCTAGTTGCCAACTTGAAAAATGTTGTAAACTTTCTATAATTCAAAATTTCCTTTAGAAAAAATTCATAGTGATCTATGGGGACCTACCCCACTTATTTCTATTCAAAAATTAAGATACAACGTAATTTTTATAGACTATTTATCTCGTAATACATGGTTATATCCTTTAAAAAATAAATATGACTTTTTTTTATTGTTTTCTTAAATTTCAAGCATTTGTTGAGAATTATTTTGACAGGAAAATAAAAATTTTCCAAAGCGATGCAGGTGGAGAATTTACTTCAACCAAGTTCACTAATCATTTGGCTATGTTGTGGAGTTACCCAACAAATTTCTTGCCCTTATACACGTGAGCATAATGGGCTTGCTGAACGCAAGCATCGACATATTGTCAAAACTGGCTTGACTTTATTGTTTCATAGCAATGTTCCTTCAAAATATCGGGTAGATGTATTTTTAACAACTGTGTACTTAACTAATAGACTGCCTATCTCTTCTGCTAGTACGAAAACTCCTTATTTTAATATTTTTGGTAAGAATCCCTTACACATTTTTGTTTCTCAATGTTTTCCTTATTTAAAAACTACCAGTATACATAAATTTTTTAAGAAAACCATTCTTTGTGTATTTTAGGTTATAGTCCTTTACACAAAGAGTACAATTGCCTTGATCTCAAGAAAATATCATAAATTATTCTACACTTTCTCAGTCACTTACTGTAGTGAACTTTCCTTCCTAAGGCCATCCTCAATGTAAGCTCTAAAACACAATGATTACAATTTTTTTGCAAATATAGAGCATTTTGAAGCAAAAAGGCAACACCAATGTTTATTATAGAGCCCTAAATTACTACTTTTTGCTACTTTTTTGTCAAATTTAACAGATTTTACCAAAAATGGAGCCCGAGGAAAAAGACAAAACAAAATAGAGCCCCGTGGGGCTCCTCTTCCAAATCAGATCTGAAGATGTCAAATTTGACTTAACCCAAAAAAAAAAATTAATATATTTGACAAAAAAAAGGACAGCAATCTAAAAAAAAAAATGTCTGTTGGAGTTGCAGAACATTCAAAAACAAAGTGTGCATTCATCACCAATATACACAAATCGCCCAAAAAATTGTTCAATTGCCCAAAAAAACAAAAAAAATATTTGCACAAATTCAATTTCTATCCCTTTTTGTGTTTATATATACAAAAAAAATTATTTTTTAGAACACCCATGATTTGCGATATATATAATCTGTGGAAAAAAAATTAAGAGGGGGGTGGGGTGGGGTAGGGTGGCGTCGCGGATCTGGAAAAAAAAATGGAGGAGGCAGCAGGGTGGGTGGGTGCAGCGGGGAGGTAGTGCAGCGGGGTGGGTGAGTAAGTGTGTGGGGTGGGGTGGAGTGGCACCGCGAATCTGAAAAAAAAAATGGAAGAGGCAACGGGGTGGGTGGGTGCAGCGGGGAGGTGGTGCAGCGGGGTGGGGTGGAGTGGCACCGCGAATCTAAAAAAAAAAATGGAGAAGGTAGGGGGGTGAGTAGGTGCAGCGGGGAGATGGTGGAACGGGGTGGGTTGGTGGGCATGTGGGGGGGGGTGGATGTGGGGTGGGGGGGGGTGCCTGCGTCGGCAATGAGGGGGGTGCGGTGTAGGTGAAGAGAAAATGAAGAAGGAAGGAAGGGGGGGCAACGGCGGCTGAGTGGAAAATGGGATAGGAGATGGGTTTTATATGTAGGGTTTTCTTTTTTTAATTTTTTTTAAATGGTTGGGATTATTTTTTTT
Source organism: Ehretia macrophylla (assembly GCA_037974665.1). NCBI lineage: Eukaryota > Viridiplantae > Streptophyta > Magnoliopsida > Boraginales > Ehretiaceae > Ehretia > Ehretia macrophylla. The sequence continues at coordinate 51,894,632 of CM075776.1, forward strand.
TAAATCCTTTTTTTTAATTTTTTTTAATGGTTGGGATTAATTTTTTTTCAAAATCCTTTGTTTTTAATTTTTTTTAAAAATTTCATAATTTGGGTCAATTTTAATAAAATTAATTTGAATTCAACTTGTAGACTTTGTAAATTTAAGTTTTAGTGGTAATTTATTGTTTAATAAAAATTTCATAATTTGGGTTAATTTCACATTTGTGTTTTTACTTTTCCTTTTTAATTTTAATTAAATATAAATTAATTCAGAAAAGGGAATATAATAAAATTAAAAAATACAAATCGAGTGTAATTAAACGTCATCATAATTTAATAATTTTTACCGTTGTCAGAATTAAATAATTTTTTGGTCCAAATGTTCATAAAAAAAGTTATGATTATGACGATAATAATTTATTAAAAAAAAATTAACACACGAGAAAAATAACATATATTCAAATTAGTTTGTAAAATTAAATTTAACACAATATAAAGCCCCAATTTTATAGATCCCCTCATTGGGGATGAATTTTTTTTAGAACCCCTAAAAAATACTTGGGCTCTATATGGGACTCTAAATTGCTAAGGGGCTTTAAATTAAATTTTAGAGTCCCTCAATTTAGAGCTCCCATTGAGGATGGCCTAACAAAATCTTGAGGAGATCAAAAGTTTTATAAGGTATTGATCGAACTTTAGTCATATTATATATATATATATTTGCACTACAATGCAACGGCTTTTTGCGTAAAAGAACTATTTTGTGTATTGTTGACCACACATCTATTTTAAAACAATCACAAAACATAAACAAGTAAATCCATTCTATACCTCCTCAAACGGAAAATAAAAAAATAAATATAACAAACTTTATGTAACCCCCTCTCGACTATATAATCTTTGAGCATGTCTTGGATCTAGACCATGGACTCGGGCGTGAGCTCTGAAGCTTGCTTGGTTGCAGCGTTCTTGAAAAGTCTAATTGCTTCATACAATGAGCCGATAGCAAAAACAAGAAACATGGTCATGCAAATAGGAATAAGAACCAAGCCAAGCGTGTATAAAGATTCTTTCTCTTTCTCTTTCACCATATGGATCAGGCACCAAGAGGCAAAAGCTTCCGCACCACTAAAAACAAAAAACGCAAGTGCCGATAAAGTCCCATCAGCGTAATCGGAGTAACAAGAATCACACATATCTAGTTTCTAGCCAGCGAAATTCCAAAAAGTTTGTTATGTAGAGAGAGATATGATTTCAATGTTTGGTGATATCCGGCACTTATATATAGAGGGATGTTACCCATCCTTTTCCTATCAAAACTTGGAAGAGAGTGTTGACAATCCTTTTCCAATCAAAAGTCGGAAGTTAGTATAATTCGTCAATAATATTTGACTTTTATTTTTGCTATTGATAAGAGATAATGACAATATTTGACTTCAACTTTTAAACTGAGTGGTAGTAAGTCATTATATAGTGACTGGATTATTGTAATAGTAATAAGAGTTCTTTGTAACTCTTCAATTAAGGGAAAACAACCATCCATTTTATCCTTACATGGTATTCCATGCAATCTTAATGGCATCCTCAATGAAAGCTTTACAATGCAATAATTACAAATTTTGAAGAAAAAATACAATACCAATAGTCAATATAGAGCCCCAAATCCAATATTTTGTATCAAATTTAACATATTTTAACAAGAATAGAGTCTAGCTTCCATTTTCTTTAACAAATTTGTTGAAGAAAATAGTGCCCCTAGAAAAAGACAAAAAATTATAGAGCCCACATAGGTCTCTTCCAAATCAGATTTGATGACATGGGTCTGTTCAACAAATCAAATTTGACATCTGACTGACAACTTTAACCAAAAAAAAAAAAAACGACAACTTCAAAAAAAAAAAAAAAGAACTTTGGCTGAATAAAAAAATGGAAGGGGTTATGGGTCTCACCATGAATCCTTAAATTTATAGCCCCTCACTGGGGATAAATTTTTTTTAGGGCCCCTAAAAAGCATATGGGACTCTAAGGGTATTCCCAATAGGGGCTCTAAAATGCAAAACTTTTCAAATTTGGGTGTTTTTAGAGTCTCGAGGCTCTAAAAGCAACACTATTCATGACAAAAGTACGTGGGATCCACTACTTTTAGCTTAAAAGATGCCAAAATAGAGTCTTGGGATCTAAAAATATCAACAAATTTGTTGAAGAAAATAAAGCTTGGAGCTCTATTTTGGCATATTTTAAGTCAAAAATAATGGAGATCATATATTTTTGTCATGAATAATATTGCTTTTAGATTTCTGAGACTCTAAAAATACCTAAATTTAGAAAGTTTTGCTTTTAGAACCCCCCTTGAGGATGCCCTAAATGGGGCTCTAAAAAGCAAAGGGGCTCTAAATATTTTTAGAGCCCCTCAATTTAGAGCCTCTATTGAGGATGGCCTAACACACTTTTCTAAAGTCGGAATAAAATATAGGATTTCTCTAGAAAACTTAGTGAGGGTGAAATCTAATTGACAAGCGCGGATTCTGTGTGGACTAATCTTGGAGGCTTCACGCGTGGAAAGTTCATATCAGATTCTACCTTAATTTACGCTACAAGAGGTAATGCTGAAACTGTTGTTATGATATTTAAAGAGATTAATTATTATATGCATTAAATCTACATAATCAACCATGAATGGGTACATGATTATTATTCCACTGCGTTAATTAATTTTTTTTAATTATAATGTATGTTTCCAAACATACGACTAACTGTCATATTTTTATTTTTATTTTATCTTCACTACACAACCCTTGTTATGATATTTATAACACTTTTATTAATTATCATATATTTACATTGCTAATTGAAAATTTGCATATGATTTTCATTTCAGGAACTTGTGAAGACAAAAAATTAGGGAGAGGAATGAAGAATCAGATGGCTCTATATTAGAGAGTTTTGACTTGCAAAGAGAAGCATTTATCAAAGTTTTAGGTAAAGAACATCCGGAACGTGTTAGAGGTCGAGGATCGGGTCCTAATCCATCTCAAGTTTATGGCTTTGGTAAGAAAAGTCGAATAGAGAACTCTAAAGTTCATGAGTTAAAAAAAATGTTGAACAATTGAAGAATGAGATGATAAAAAAGGACGAAAAGATTAAAGAAATGGAAGAAGCAAATGATGAGAATATGAAAAAAATAGGGGAAGAGATAAATCATATGAGACGATTGTTTGACTCTTACTTGTTTTCAAGTCCTTCTCAGGTAATCCTACATAAATAATTAATTACATATTTTTTTCAAGTTTCATATAGTCTTTTCAAATACTAACATGCACTTTAATGTCTTTTTTTTCTTATAGGCATTTAATAATGCAAGTGTGAATCTGGATGCTGATTCAGTCAAGATGCTAGTCCTTCTTCAACTTAATACTAGTAGCGTTGATAATTACGAACTATTAATTTTCTGTTTTTCATTAGTATCTTTTGAATGTGAACACTTTATTTCAGATAATGTTGAATCGCTTTTTGGCATGAATTGATTGTATGAATGGTTGGTCAATTCAAGTATGCTTTTTGTTATAAATTTTTCAATACGACTCACATCGCAATACAAATTTAATTTAATTAAACAATTCAACAAAAATAACAACGAATTTCTATTGGAAATATTCATTAAGAACAATACAAACAAATTTAAGCCTGAATATGGATGTGGGAGCATCAACTCCGTTCCTGTGGGCTTTTGAGGAGCGGGAGAAATTGTTGGATGTGACTAGATAAAACAAGATATGTCAAGCCCAAAGCGAAAACCAAATAACACTTTGGGCCAAAGCCCAGCACAAAACCTGACATTTTGAAAGCGCCGACAAAGATATTAAAATGATCAACGATAAAAATAATTGTCGCTAATGTTCAAAGTATATAGCGGCGCATATCATAATTGCGACAAAGGGTTAGTATCAATGTCGATGATTATTCACTCCACCCGCCATAGCTTTATCGTTAATGTCGACGATTATTCACCACTGCCGCCATAGCTTTATAGTTAATGTCGACGATTTCTCCTAACCGTCGACAAAGATAGAAAATTCCGACGCTTGCACTTTCCGTCAGCATACACCTAATACGACTACTCCCAAAATGGCGTTTTGGAGGCGATTTAAAAATTGTCGGTAAGATCAAAGGCGACGATTAAAACCGCCACGAAAAAGTAAAAAAAACGCCGCCATTGCCCATTCTATTTGTAGTGTTTCGATAATTTGCCCAAATTTTTTTATGGCATTTAATTCTATCAAACAAATCCATATGATGCAAGGCATTTTGGTCTTTTTTCTTAGTTTTTATTTTATTTTTTTTAAAGTAGGTAATCATTCAGGAAAAAAAAATCTTTAAACCACCCAACCTCACCCTAATAGTCATTTGAAGGTTAAGGGTTTGAGTACTATTCAACCATCAATATGAGTAAATTCATTAGTACACCCTACAAGTATATAGTAAGGATTTGGATCCTCTCCAATTAGGGAGAGAAAGACATATCACATCCTCTTAAAATAAATGGTCGAATTTGCGCAATGTCATTACTCATTTATACTTAACACCAAAACAACGTAGTTTTGTACCTCTTCATAAAAAATTGATTTACAATTCAAATATATCATAACTACTTAATTTGTGATGCCAAACTACTTGTATTTGATACTAAAATCAAATAATTTTTTTTCTTCTTACAAAAAATTAATTTGAGAAAATGTTATACATCCAAAAAATATATAGGCCGTTTATGGGAATAATTTAAGAAGCTCCAACCTTTGGTGTGAAACTTTTAGAGATGAATAAAGCTAATAATGGTTATAAGGCTGGTATTTTTTTATGTGTAGGTGTATGATTATATAAATATGTATATATGATTCATGAAAGTGATATTTATCTAGAAAATATAAACAGGATTTATGAAAAAGATTTAACAAGCTCCAGCCTTTAGCGTCACATCTTTAGAGATATATAATTAATTCATTTAAAATTTCATTTCATTTTAAACCAATTTTTACGAAGATGTAAAAACTACATCATTTTAATGTTAAACATAAGTGAGTTAAGTGATATAAATCTGACCATTTATGTTAAGTGAATGTGACATGTCAATTTCTTAAAATTAATTGAAGGTTCATCCAATTGCCTCCTAACTGAAAATGATCTAAATCCATATATATAATAACGCTTGAGAATATGCTATGAATTATAGGCAGTTAAATAATCCATTGCTAGACTTCATATATATGCGTCCCTGAGCAAATTATATTATCATGTACCTGAATTAGAATCACCAAGTTTCTATCATATCATATAACGTTCATGCATAATGCAAAACACTATTGGAAATTTGCAGATTTAGATAGTTGAAGCATTAGGCAAAAGTATATATGAGATACTCAAAATTGTTTAAATTGTCATATCTTACTAAAAATGCACTGTGTCGCTATTAATTGAAGACCAAAACACGCATAAATAAACCCAATCCACTACAACAGTTTCTTCTTCTTTTTTCATCTAATCACCCGCACTCTTCGCGGATTTTGCTTTTCTTGTTTTTGCATTACCAAAAGGGTGCCTAAGGCTTAAAGGAGTATTGAGGATTATTTTTGGGATGGGGGTTTAAAGATTTATTCTTTTTTTGTAATTAAAGATATTTTTCTTTAATTAAAATAAAAAGATCAAAATACCCTTTAGCATTAATAATTTGTTTGATAAAGTTACATGTCATAGGGAATTTGTGTAAAATTGAAACTTCGTGGAGGAATTTGGAAATTAAGTTGAACCTTATAGCTAGGGAAAAATGTGATAAAAAAATATATATATATACAAGTTTGATTGAAACAAATTCTCCTCCCTTTTTTTCATTTTTGAGAATACATTACAAAAAAAATTGGATTTTGAAACAGACGGCGATGAGGGAAAACATCCGTCAGACACGAGGTTGTGGCCAAAATCGTTCCCTTCACCAAACCGTCACCATTTTGGTGACGGCTGCCAAAATATCTTCATCCCGTCTCCAAATCCTTCGTCACCAGGCCCTCGCCATCATTTCCCGTCTCCAGGCCGTCACTACATTTTGTCGTCACTGAGCCCTCGTTAACTGGAGCTGTCCCAAAACTGTCACTAAATTTCCCATCGCCAAGCCCTGGCCAAGTTTTCCCTCACCCGGCCATCACCAATGATTGTTGTCACCGATCACTCGCCAACTTAAACCCTCACCAAACTGTCACAAAAATTGTCGTCGCCAAGCCTTCGCCAACATTTCCCCTCGCCATTCTGTCACTAACCCTTCCCTTCACCAAGCCCTCACTAACTTAACCATTCACTTTAATTTAACGAGTCATAATTCCTTCAAAAAAATTTGAATATCATCCCAAATTGAACCTGTTTGATATGTGAAATTCATTTCAAATAATGCCGCAAATACGATATGCTATAGTTAATTAAAATATAGATTGTTATTTAAACTGTTACAAAAAGAAATATGTTGTACATGGTAGTGTATTAAACATCAAACTACAGCTTTAACATTATAACAAATTAATCTCCATTTCCATCACTAGGTGAAGATGAAGAATGTTATTCTTCAAGTTGACCACATACTTTTGCGTAGAGGACTTCCAGCACTTCGTTCTGCTTCTTTATTTATTGCTGAAGTTGATTGATTAACTGGCCCTGACTTTGTACTGTTCGTTCAAATTCACTGTGGCTTTCGTAACGACATCATTCAGTTGTTCCTCTGTGATCACACGCCGAGGTTGAGTTGCAGTGTTTGTGACAGGCTCAACTGAAACCTGAGAACCTACCCCATATATCCGACCTTTGTGTGGTGGTCTGACAGCCTGTAAAAATATCGTGTTCTGATCCACAGGTGTGGGGTTCGAGTCTGATTCTAATGTATTCCTAGCCGTTGAAGCATTTCGTCGTAACAAGCCTACGAAGACGTTAGTAACAAGTTAATATTACACAACCGATTTGTTGCACAAACATTAATTTCTCATATACACAAACTTAATATTAAAACACACAATATACAGGTATTACATCTGCCTTTAATGCATTTACTTGTCAATAAAAAAATAGCCAGAGTCTCCTCTGTATTTCGGATTTTTCCAATAACCTGTTATGGAATAAAGCCAACCTAATACACAGTATCCAAGCTGATCCAGTACCACACTTATCCTCAACATATTAATCATGTGCTACTACAACACAAATGAGGCAAACATTGTACAACACAAGTGGGTACAACAAGTAACCATGTTTCATTTGTGAAATGTTTGTTTAAATCATAGCTACATTAGTGCTCACACATCACTAAGTATGTTTTCCCTTTGGAATTTTAGCTTTAACAATTATAAATACTTTGCAAAATCAACAAACCTTTTTTGCAACACTGTGAATCCCAAATTGTGTTCAACATAAACCCTATGCATTGCTACCTCTTCCAGAAATTACATGAATAATACATACTATAATCTGCTTGGCCCGAGAGTCAGTGTACGGTGCGTCAGCCTCCTTGCGATGAGCCTTCTAGAAAACCTTCGCATAAGTCGCTGTCCTCCCTAGTTCTTTTTCTATAATAGCAATTCATCAAATCAACCTACATATAATTCTGTATTTTTGGAGAATTTTGATTCGTACACATAACATATATAAGTAAACAAGATTATATTATTAAATCAATACCATTCTTCTAACTGCCTCATGAGTTGGGATTGAACCTAAATGGTGAGTAGACCAATTGGCCTTTCGATTGTCTGAATTTCTCTTTGAGATGGCCTGCCATTCTGGCATTTGCCATAGCTCTAGCATTTGGTTCCATATCTCAAGTGGTATGAAATCTGGTTTTTATGTTCTAGTCCGTTCTTTGTTTGTCAAATCTGAAATTTGGCATCTTGCAGTAGATTCAAACTTGCGCCAAACTTCAGCTTCATCAATTGGAAGCCACTTGTACTCCCTCTTAAAGCGTTAATATTATCATCCATATAATTCAACAATTACTATGATAATTGTACAATAGTTTCCACAATATATATTGTGTTAACATTTCATACCTTAAAATATTCGAACCATAATTTTCTCGTATCACTTGGGACCTGTCTGTATATCAACCACGGCTCTACATACCAGGCATATAGACCTCTTGAAATACCTTTGACGGCGTTATATGGATCTCATCTATACAATATAACATAATCCAAATATATATATATATATATTAAGGTAAAAAAAAAGAATATTTAAACTTTAAAATTGAAATGATACATACCCGTTTCCTACGACCTTCAAACAGTGTCGCTTGTCATTTTGTCAAACCATATAATAGGCTAGATACTTGAATCCATAAAATTGCCAATCTTCGATGCCTACAGCCCGTCTGTCAACAGCGTGCAAGGACTCGGACATATTAGAAAATTGTGCACCACCGGGCATTGAAGAGCCATTACCACCTATGCATATATATATATCATATTCCCAACAAAAAATGGAATATATCATATTGACACTTATCACATTGTTGTGTAACTTATAAGTTCAAAACTATTTCTTTTTTTTTTGTGCAAATATATGTTGCATAAAATGTGAGATTAAAAATTAAAACAACAAATGTATCGAGGATGAGACAATGTCACTAAGAGAAATCATTTTGTAGAAAGATGTAGTAACTAAGATGAGAAGAATGGGAGAGCAAATGTGATACAAAGAACGCCATCCAAACGCGACGAGAAAACATCTAAGTTGGCGTTTGGTGTCCTAGAATGATTTTGACAAATATGGAATGAGATAAAGAATGGAATGACTTTGGAAATTGAATAAACTTGCAAGAAAGGGCATGTCATACTTCTTATGCTCTAGGAATGAAAATAGGAATAAATGTATTAATTCCAATGCCATGTTTGGTAATCAGTATAACATAACATTAATGGGAATGCCTTAAATAAAATGACAAGAACCCCCCCTTTATTGCTATAGATATATTATTATTTTAATAATAAAAATAAGCACTATATTAATAATAAGGTTTGTGGCATATTATTATTATTATATTTATTAATTTTTATTTTTATTTAAAAATAAGTATTATATAAATAATAATGGTTTGTTTGAGGCATAATATTAGTATTATATTTATTAGTTTTTATTTTTATTGTTATTATTATTATTTTAATATTATTATTCCTTACATATATTTATATATATATTATTGTTATATCATTTTTTGTATTTTTATTTTTATTATTATTTGTATTCATATTAATTATTGTTTCTATTATTATTTTATATATTTATTATTATTTTTCTATTTTTTTTTTTTTTGATATATTTTATTTTTATTATATTTTATGATTATTATTATTATTGTAATTATATTTTATTGATATTTATTATACTATTATTTATTTTTATTATATTATTTATGTAACATTATTATTGTATATTTTATATTATTTTTATTATTTTATTTCAATGTTTTTAATATAAATAATAATGGTCATAATAATAATAAATAATACTAATAAATAAAAATAACATACAATAATTATTATTATATTAACAATAATGTTATTTGCATAACATGTAATATGTTTTTTTGTCACTTGAGTTATAAGTTAATTCTAAAGCACATGGGAATGAACTATTCTCATGTATTTTTTTCAGAAATAGGTATTTCCATATTCGTAGGAATGGGATTCCTAAGTTAATTCCTTTATGCTAAGCGTGAGAATTGGAATAGAGGTAGAGATATCATTCTATTCCCAACCTATTGCCATATACCAATAGCCACCTAAGAGCAACCAAGATTAGTAAAAGGTAAACTAATTTATTCATATAGTATCTTATTGAAGACACGCTAACATCAACTAGGCTCTTTAAAATAGAAATTTTAGAGAACTCAATTCCATTAGCAAATTATCAAATTGAACTAAAAGATTCAGGTGTAGATTGGTATAATTGAATGAATTTAGACAGGAATTCAATGAGTTAAATAATGGAATGAAACTTGAATGAAATGAACTTGGTAACGTATACGTCATATTTAATTTGGTATACTCTAGGATTAAAGATAAGAATAGATATATTGATTCTAAATCCATGTTTGGTAGGGAATTTACTAGAGTATATTGTTAAGGACTTGTATAAAATGATATGATTATTTTTTCATTATTATATATGAAAATTTATTATCATTATTCTTCAAGATTATTATTATTTATTGTTATTAGTTATGATTAATATTATTTATATTGTAATTACCATTATTATTATTATTATTATTGTATTATTCGTAAGACAATAACATGTATATAAATATTGGCTAGGTTTGTAACATGTTATGTTTTAAAGTGTACTTTTGTCATTTTACATATGAGTTTTGTAACATGTATATGATTTATATTATTATTATTATTATTATTATTATTATTATTATTATTATTATTATCCTTATATTAATTCTTAAGACAATGAAATGTAAATAAAAAGAAAGGTTAATATTACTACTACTATTTATATTATCATTTATTAAAATTATTATTATTTAATAATAATAATATATTATTATTATTATCCTTATACTACTACTGCTGCTGCTAGTTTTGTAATATGTTATGTTTTAAAAGGGAATTTTCGTTATTTGACAAATGAGTTCATACCAAGAGCATGAGAATGAGCTAATCCCTTATGTTTTTTCTGGAACAAGTAATCCCTAATTAGGCGAATTGATTACTTAAGGAATGAGATTCTCAATTCATTACCTCATGCCACGCAAGAGAATAAGAATAGAACTAGGAATGTTATTTCACTCCCAATCCATTTCAGTGCATACCAATCGCCACCTTATAAATTTATTTCAACCATTTCCTCAAGAAGTAATTTATGCAAGTTTTATTTCTAATGCTACATAGAGATATGTCAAAGTGTTGTGGTCAATCAAATGACACTTTTTGTTAATGTAAGCAAGGGCGGGGGGAGGGGGGGGGGGGGGGGCCATGCCCCCCTTCCCCAATCTCTAAAAAAAAAATACTTAATGTATTTTTTTTGAAAAATAGATTTAGCCCTCCAATAAATATTATAAAAGTTGTTGAAATTCACAACATATAACCAACTTCGTGGTTAGTCATAAGTGTATTTATATGGCTGGCGCAGGTTTGATTCACCACGGCATTACATGCTATATTTTTTTGCTAGTTTCCTTGTAAGTTTGTGAAAGAAAAAAAAAAGGCTAGGGCATGGCACTTCCCTATGCCAATTGCCTTGTCAGGAAATGAGCTTAAAAGCTCGTAATTGTGTTCCACTTTTTTCTTTAAAAAAAAAAAAAAAAACTATCATAAATCATCATCTTCATCTTTTTCTAAAATTCTCCTTACAAATCTCAACTTTATTACACAACATCTTCTTGCAAATCTCAAGTTAAAAGGTATATATGCTATGTTAAAAAAAAAGTATATATGATGATTGTTGTACATTTTTTTAAACAAAATTATCATCTTCCTTTTTTATATTCTATCATGTTATATATATATATACAAGTATGCAGGCTTGGAAAAAAAAAAAAAGCCTATGACTGCTTCTAAAGAACTATAAACATTTTTTAATTAGAAGACTTTGTATGCTTATATAACTTGTGTTTAGTGAATCATAAGATCATTACTAATTAATATCAATAGTTGTCCACCATCTGCCATCACGTGCACTTTCGTTTCTATGTAGTCAATTTTGTGCATAAATGATCACAACATGACTTTCAAAATCTGTTCATTTTTCTAAAGCCCTGGATTGCTGCTACCCAAAGGTGCATTTATTGTGGATTTTTGGGTCAACCCATATTATTGACAAGTTTAAGTGTAGCGAGGGTAAATCCAATAATCCTACGCTTAATGGGATTAACATTAGTTTTCTCTAAATAATATTTTCAAAATCATAATTAGTTTTATTTTTATATTCATTTGTCACTCCAAAAAGACATAACTATATGATGTAACGATGTGATGAGAGTTTTTCCTTTTTTTTTAGAAATAAGTTAACTTTGTTCTTACACTTTTGGGGGCAACACATATTCGATAGATTAGACAATTGTTGGGTTTATACTAATAAAGAAAAAAGTAACAATGAGTGGTTGAGATTTTAAAAAAGTAAATCTAATAGCTAATAATACACCTTAACTAGTAGACGAGAAAATAACTAGAGAAGGAGATCCAAGTCCGTTTTTGACTTGTGTAGGGATTGTAGAGTTTATTTTTTGGTGGTTTGAATATATCATTGTGTTTGATTAAATGTAAATATATCATTGTGTTTGATTAAATTTTTTAGTTAATTTCTTATTATTTATTTTTCAATAATAGCTAATTAAGAATATATATATTATGAATTAACAATAACCAAGTCAAATTTATTTAGTCTTGCTGTGATACTAAGTTTATTTAATTATTTACATGACTAGCTAACGTAATCATGTTGAATGTTGCTTTAGTGCAAAACTGTACAAACTACAAAATACCTTAAAATAGTACTAACTAAAAAATACCGTACCAAAAAAGCTATACACTCTTTTGTACTAACGAAAAAATACTGTACAAAAAACACAATACAAAAAAAATGTTAACCTCCCAACATTGATTTTCTAGCTCCGCCCCTAAATGTAAGCAGTTTCTAGTATCCATAGGTAATTACATTATCCATATCATGAGCTATGAATCCATGAAATACCAATGCTTCAGTCAACATTGCTTATTAAGTATTAAATAATGCATCCATTTCATATAATCCAATTAATACAATCTGCAAAAGATATTTTCGCATAATATGAAATCCAAAAATGATACATATTTGCTGTTACCTTATAATTGGAGTTTCAATTGAAATTAAATACCAAAAAAAATTAGCACTTTAATTATCTTCATCAACATAGATTGTTGAATGAGGCATGAATCAATGTGAACGTATATGAGTCATTGACCCACACGACTCTTGCAAATACGTCTAAATTCAATAGATGGTTTAAATTTGAAGTGTAGATTCTTCCTTAATTCATGAACTCGATGCGAACATAAAGAGTACGATGTACTGAACTCTTTGCGTGTACAAATTTGGTAATGGACTTTTTTCCTTCCTTTAATCTTAATTCTAAATTATTTTATTTTACTTAATTTGGGTTTGGGGGTTTGCAGGATGAAGAACAAATTATGTGAATTGGCCAGGAGGGCCATTAAGTCATTTTAAGCACACCATAGTTAACATTATTAAGATCGACATAAATAGTTCTTTATCCGTAAAGAGGCCTATAAGCTAGTTGTTCTCTTCCTCCCCCACCCACCTCTCCTCCCCTAGCTCCTCGATTTTGCGTGTTTGTCATTCTTTTATTTTATACGAAAAAATAGTTCCGTGCATGAAACTCTCTCGCTATGGGCAAGTCTGAGATTGAAAGGAAAATAGATGTTAGATGACAATTGTTTGTGATTCTGAACTTTTCTGAGGAAGGTCAGAAAGCAAAGGTTAGAATCAGTTGTATTAGATCTCTTTCTCTCTACTTAGATCGTTCAAGCCTTTTGAACCTTCTCGTTTTATATATAAGTCTTGTTTACTTTTCTTTGTTTCCGTCCTTGATTGTTTTAATACATCCCGTTCCAAGTCAATTCAATTCAATAATTGGAGCCACAAAAGCTAAACCATGAAAGACTATAGAAAATATGTCAATTCTCTTCTTTGGATCCAGGCCATAAAAATTCCTGGTTCTTCATCACCTAGATTTTTACCCAAACTCGTGATCTTGTTCATCACCATCATCTTTTTCACATATATTTTCTACTCATTAAAAATTTCATACCCCACATATTTTTATGCTCCTAACTCGATTAAAATAGATGATTTAACCAAACCCTTATCTAGCCTTGCCCAAAACTCCAATAGTACACAGCTTCATCATATAGTTTTCGGCATTGCAGCTTCATCGAAGCTCTGGGAACAAAGGAAAAATTATGTCAAATTATGGTGGAGACCAGACGAGATGCGAGGGTTTGTATGGCTTGATAAGCCTGTAAAAAACCATAGGAAAAAGGATACTTCACTTCCACCATTGAAGATTTCAAGTGATACTTCAAAATTCAAGTATAGAAACAAGGATGGTGATCGATCAGCTATACGATTATCGCGAATCGTATCGGAGACTTTCAGGCTAGGTTTGAAGGATGTAAGGTGGTTTGTGATGGGGGATGATGATACATTCTTTGTTGCTGATAATTTAGTTAGGGTTTTAGCAAAATATGATCATAATCAGTTTTATTATATCGGTAGTTCATCTGAGAGCCATATGCAAAACATTGTGTTTTCGTATAATATGGCTTATGGTGGTGGTGGATTTGCTATAAGTTATCCATTGGCTAAAGCTCTTGCGAAGATACAAGATAGATGTATAGGGAGATACCCTAGCTTGTACGGCTCAGATGATAGGATTCAAGCTTGCATGGCTGAACTGGGAGTCCCCCTCACCAAGGAAATTGGATTTCATCAGGTTTGTTTCTCTCTCTAAATCTCTCTAAAGTGATTTGTTTCTATTAGTCTTGTTGTGTTTGATTTAGATTTGGTTTCTTTCAAAAAAAATTTATTATCCCGCACTCGCTACTCGTACTCTCGTGTAGCAGAAACTTTGTGCATCGGTGTACACTTATATTAACTTGCATATGGCGTGCTCTTTATTTTATGGTATTTAATTTATAACAAGAACTTTGTGTATTAACATACCCTTATATAATGGAACTTAAAACTTTGTGCATGGCGCTATTCTTATATTATGGTACTTGTAGCGGGGAACTTTGTGTATACCCTTATATTTTGGTACTTCAGTTAAGTGCTAGGATTGCATTAATGATTTTTTGCCTTGAATATAACTACTAACTTTTTAAATTCTATGAATGTATTTAATGTGTTGGTTGGGCAAGATCTAGGCCTTCCAAATGATAAAGAAATGAATTCATTTTCTTCTAATTACTTACCATTCCATAAGATTTGTTACATGACAAGATTTTGAGTGAAATCACCTAAATGCACCATTATTTTATATGAGATATTTATTCCGTTATAGAATACTAGATTAGATATATTTACAGTAGTATGGCCATATGATATGTAAGGTAATGAAATAGATTATATAATTCACCAATTTATAAGTCACACCATAAATAAATGAGTTTAGTTATATGGATTTTGGAGCTAATTAAATATGTGATTATGGTAAATATTTTTCTCATACACTTACAAGGAAATAAAGTTGGTGAAATTAACACGGTAACAAAACTAGTTCCCATTTTTTCCATTTTGCTAATATTTAATTGGACCCATAACACAAGATGTCTTCTTAAAATTTATATTGTTTTTGCCAATAGCATAGAAAGTTTCCTATTCTAACTCTTTGACCATATGGAGGATATTCATGAATCTAAGAGTACATGTGTACTATATGTTTTGAGGTTTTGACACTTTAGTTTCGGCTTTTTCAAAATAATCTTTTTAATTTTTAGTATATTTTAAGTGTGACTTGCACGTGTGTATATACTTGGATTGCTAAAAATGTCTTTAAAAGTTAAGTACTTTCTAACATGTTTATTTACGAAATGAAGTTTATTAAACGTTTATTAAATTCAAAATTAGAAATGAAATGAAACGAAACAAAGCAGATAATCATATACAACTTTATTTAGAAGTGAAGTTTAAGTAATACAATACGAGTTGTATATATCTATTTATTTATCTTTTACAGTTCGACTTGTATGGAAATGTGTTCGGTCTCCTGGCGGCACACCCGGTGGCTCCCCTAGTCTCCCTCCACCATCTCGACATCATCGATCCGATCTTCACAAACGTCGACCAGCTCGAAGCCCTCCGACGCCTGAAAGTGCCGATGAAACTGGATTCAGCAGGCCTGGTGCAGCAATCAATATGTTACGACAAGCGCAGAAACTGGTCAATCTCAGTCTCTTGGGGCTACACTGTCCAGATTTATCGCGGCATATTCTCTGCTAGAGTGATGGAAAGGCCTGCGAGAACGTTTCTGAATTGGTACAAAAAGGCCGAACCGAATGCATTCTCGTTCAACACCAGACCTTTGATCAGAAACGATTGCCAGAGACCCTATTTGTTTGTGTTGTCTAATGCGTTATTTAACCCCAAGACCAACTTGACGGCTAGTGAATACGTGCAATTTAGAAATCCAGAAACGAAATGCAAGTGGAAAATGGCCAACCCTTCTGCTATACATAAAGTGGTAGTTTATAAGAGGTCCATATCTATGGGACAAGGTAATTTTCTCTTCTTTTTTTTTTTTTTTCCTCTTTATAAACCAAACAATTCAGCACCTATGCTAAAATAGAACAAGAATATGTGTATTTCTCTACAATATAAGGCTGCATAGGATAAACCCTAAAGAGTAGAGGCGAAGGGACATGTCATTGAGAAGGTGCACCCTGGCCTTGACAATGCAAAGCAAAAAAGTATATATATCACTCAGGCGGTGCTTAACCTGGACACATCGCTTTGTTTTTGTAGCTACATATATAATTCATCCTTCATTCATTACTATATATGCTTTTTCTTATATTTTTATAATTGTTAGAATGTGAATCAAATGAGAGCAAGTTACTTGAAGATTTCATTTATGGTATAATATGCTTAAATTAAGTATTAGTTTATGAATAAATGAGTGTCCCCAAACGCCTGTTATTAACTTTGCCACTATATAGTATACCCCATGACCCGGGTGCCTGGCTCTCTCCTACTGCTAAATAGGGTTATTATTTCTTGGACCTGTGAATAGTTAAAGATTGGTGTACCAAGCTATCATTTTATTAATATCTACATAAAATAAACATTAAAGAGGGTCTAATTGTTTCCTGGACCCGCCCATAATTGAAGATTTGTGCATTAGGCTATCCTTTTATTAAACTTT
The DNA here is from genome assembly GCA_037974665.1 of Ehretia macrophylla. Lineage (NCBI taxonomy): Eukaryota > Viridiplantae > Streptophyta > Magnoliopsida > Boraginales > Ehretiaceae > Ehretia > Ehretia macrophylla. The sequence goes on from CM075776.1 coordinate 51,911,573, forward strand.
GCATAAGAATAAACCTTAAAGAGGGTCTGATTGTTTCCTGGACCCGAACATATTTAGAAATTTTTGTGCTAGGATATCCTTTTATTAAAATCACCCGAAATCTTTCATACAAATACACAAATTTTTGTTCTATTTCTCGCATATATATGCTGAATTGTCTGGTATGTTTGGTGATTTCGTTGTACAATTGCTTTACAATGGTTTTTGCTATGTTACACTCATGAGGATGATCTTTGAATAACATTGGAGCGGGCTCCCTGAAGAAATTGCTGCAGAGTATTGCCTACAAAGAAGAAGGGCACAGTTGTGCTTGACGTGGGTGAATGCAGAGAAGGAGAAATCGTAGAATTATAGTGACAAACAATTAAAATTTATTTATTTATTTATTTTTTTTGGCAAACATACATTTTTGTTAATCCATGATGTAGTTAAATTTTCAAAAATTTTATGGTCCCGGTTTTGGGAGCTAAGTGTCACGTGCTCAGAGTTTTGGGGTCCCCCCCCCCCCCCCCCCCCTGGGTACTCTCCGTCTCAGTTGGTATCAGAGCAGCTGAAATACCTGAAACTAAAAGATATATCCGTTAGAATTAGTTCTGTGCGACTCGTGGGGCTTGGCTCTCGGCACAGTAACCAGGGGGACCCCAAAACTCTGAGCACGTGACATAAGTCTCTTTTTTTCGTTTTTTGTTTTTGAAAGGGAGGAGGCTTTTTAATCACTTTCAAAAAGTGTTGCACACTCTAAGAATTAATTTTGAGACTTTTCGCACTTAAACCTAGTGAGAATCATACAACTAGATACAAGTCTTTATCAATTGTGAATGGAAACCAAACTAGATACATGAGTACTCTCCTAATTTGGATTCCTTAATAATTTTATAACGTTATTTGGGAGATCAACGTTGTTTAAGTCATGATAGAGTTAGTTTATATTTACATTCAGTGGTCTTAATTATTTTTTCATAATTGTATCATTATTTTATCATGATCAATCGATCTTTCTAATAACATTATTATTGAATCCCAAACTGAGTACTCCATGTAATCCTACATTATTTTGCAACAGCGATAGTGAACAATACATTAAGTAATATGAATTCTTTTTTCTAAAAAAAAATGGGCATATAATCTTCCTTGATTTTAAAAATCTGCAAATAATGCTTTTGTGTTTCAAATGAGGGCAAATAACCACCTTGTAGTTTCTACATTAGTAATTAAAACAGAGAATTCCTGAAATGTCCTCATCATAAGGATTTATTGACCTTCGATTAAGTTACTAGGTAGGGCATTTTTGGTATTTCGGGTGTTAAATACACTATTGTTAAAACCATAAGATACTTTTTTGCCTATTTTCATATCACATGGAGATACTTTGCGATTGGAGCACAACAATATCAAAAAGGACAAATTAGGAATAAAGTGATTCAAGGAAAAAGTAATTTGGATAGTCAAACTTAGTTTATCAAGCTATAAATCCGTTTTAGCATGCAACAATTTTACCCCCCAACAAGCATGATTAAATTTTAAAAATAAAGTAATAAGCAGCTTAGCGCAATACACAATTAGATTTACAAGCTTAATCCAGTAGAATCACAAGTTCATACAAGCTACAAGCACATTTAATATAAAAATAAGTGAATCACAGGCATTAGTAGCAAAATCAAACAAGACCCAAAACATTCAATGTGAATAAGGGTGATTGACTTTTAAAAGTTATTGGGGCCAATATATAATTATTATTAAGTGTTGGGGTCAATGTGCTAATATGAAAATATTATTTTCATAATTTAAACTAATGATGATTAGATTAAATATTTAAATGCCCAAGTGGAAGACTACTACATCATGTACATATTGTATGTATGATTTATCTTCCAAGACAGTCAACTTGGCATTTACTTTGACCACATTAAACCATACCACTATCTTGATTATTTAATAATAAACATATGGCTAATATTGTACAACACATGTATGATGGATATAATGTATAGTCTATCATATATGTGTGTATGATATATATATGTATATGTGGATGGAGAATATATATCCCAACCAAGCTTATGCGATAAGTGTTAAGGCAAATGTACTTAAGAGGGAGGGGGGAGGGAGAGAGGGGGGGGGGGGGGGGATTTAAGGATTAGGCCAATTTCTACCAATTAAAATTTCAATAAAAACAATTGCAATTCAAACAAGAAAATTAGCAAACATGTAGAAGGCACATAAAATGAAAGCAAAGGAAGTAAAAGGGATAGAAGATGAACACAACAATTTATAGTGGTTCACTAATCTAATCCACAACCTAAGGTCTCATCCCCTTAGGATTTCTACTACTTCCACTAATGTTGCTTCTTCAAAAGTTGGTGAAGTACAAACTAACAATACAAGTTTTCTTAAGTCCACAAGAGTTGTATGAACTTCTTTCCTTCTTTGAATCCACAAAGAAGATATGAACACTCTCTATACAATGAATCTCTCAAGGCTATAGATCTAGAGTATATATAAGCTTTGAAAGATGTAAAAAAGAAAGTCCAAGGTTTAACTCCTAAAAAGTTGGATAATACAAGTAAAACTCTTTGACTGCTCAATGATTTGCAAGAGTTAACTCAAAAAATTTTGCAATAAATGAGTAATAAAGCCTTTTGATGGCTTAGAGATGAATGCTTGAAGTTGGAAGAGTTATTTGCAAATGAGGGGTGGTTGTAGCTTTAAAGAAAAGTCCCAATGGTCAAAATAACGGCTAATGTTTTTCAAACACAACTTTATTCGATCGAGGGGTCCGGTCAAGTGCCTCAACCGGGTCCCTCATTTGGATCATCACTGGGCACCATCCGGTCGAGTGCCTTGTCCGTACCATACCAAGCAGCCACTGTAATTTATCCGGATGAGAAGGTCCAATTGAGTGTCTCGACCGGGTCCCTCATCCGGATCACTCTTAATGCTTTTGCTGCTTTTGTAATGTGATCTGAAACGATATTTTCAAAGGAAATTTTGAACTAAAATGCATTTTTACCCATAAGAAGTTGTTCAAAAACCTTTTTGAAACCTTTTATAAATAGGAGCAAAAGGTACTTTGAAAGAATTACCATCTTAAGCATAACATAAGACAAATCTTAGGCATCTTACAAGAAAAAGCCGGCACCCCTTATGATGCCACTTCTCATTCCTTATGACTCACTCGTCAAGTTTATCTTCATTCTTCAAGATTAGTCAATAATTAGAATTTTGTTATCATCAAAATATAGGGTGAAAGCCTTCAAGCTAACAATCTCTTCCTTTTTGATGATGACAAAATCTTACAAGCTTAAATATGATATGGAGGCATATGAAGGCATAATAAGAAATAGTAAAAGTTCCCCTTACTATATGCTCATCAATTTTCATGCTACTTTCAATGTTCCCCCTTACTAGATGTTTCTATATGCTCCTCTTTATATTTTAATTTCTCCCCCTTTGACATCATCAAACAATCAAGATAAAATTTCACCAACGATATAGAGGCATATGCAATGGCAATTAAGAACAAGACAAGAAAATAAGAGAACAATAAGTCAAGAAAAGGCCACAAACAATCATGCATAGTATCCTCAAAATTCCACCAACAAAAGTCAAGAGAAAAGGCCACAATCAATCATGCATAATCTCCTCAAATGAAGAGAGCATAATAAAAGTTGAAAAGGAAATCCGAAAAATCCAGTGACAATCATGAGAATTATTTCTTCTTCGGCATATTTGTGAAGATGGTTTTCAATTGTGTTTTCATGGCATCGCATCACTTGTGAAGACCCTTTTCAACTGTCTGAATTTGGTTGGATGAGTTTGCAAAACCTCGTGCAGTGCTTGCTTGATGATCCTTGAGAAGTTTCTCCAAATTCTGTTACCTTATACTCATATCACGCATATGCTGGAGCATTTCATCAAACGATCCCTAAGGTATCGGATTTGAACCACTAGTTCCACCCAAAACATCATGACATTCAACATTCTTAGAACCTCTAACATCATCCCAATGTTTTGTTCTATGTTCCGAGACAATATGGTCGTCATTCGAGTCACCAAGATCATCCTCGTCTTCATCATCATCATCGGAGTTGTCTCATCCTTCATCATCGTCCATTGATTCATCACTACCTTCAATTTGTGTACTACTACCCTCAACCCATTTTTCTTTGGCAGTAGTAAGTTCATGTAACTCAACAATCTTATGATCAAGGATGCCCATTTTCATGCGGTGAAGTGAGGTAGAATCAAGTTTAAATGTATAGCCATGAAGATGACCAGTCACACCGACAAAAGCAATCTCAAGAAGCTCAAAGATACGATATAAAGGCAATCCATGGGCAAGTGAGTTTTTACTTTCCTTTGTGTGAGCAAGATGATAGATCATTATATAAGGAAAACAAATCAACTCCATTTGATACATCAAGTACATTATGTATGCAGCAAATTTTGGAATAGGCCCATCATGTATCTGCCTAGGAACTATGACTTCCATAATAAGGTGCATTATCAGTCATTTTTCAGCATGCAAGTCCATTCTTTTAGGCATTCCACTAATACGAGGCACAACCATACCATCTGATATAAAGTTAGACACATCATCTTTAATTTCTTGAGGGAGATCATCAGGCCAATCTTTTCCATAAAAGGCTTTAATACCCACATTAGGAACATTCAAGAAATTGGAAATGGTACTAGTCGTAATGTCAGCTTCATGATGATTAACATAGCTACGTAAAGTAAAGGAATAAGTAAGGGGTTGAAGATTTGCATAGAACTCTCTAACCCATAACTCACAAGAACAATCATGAAATCTCAACAAAGGAGTCCAACCATGATAATCAAAAAGTTCAAGAACATGAGTACCTTCAAATACTTTTTCATCAATGATTTTGCCCTAAAGTACCTTGTTCTTTGGATATGAGGATGGAGAAGCCCTTCGAGTAGTCCTTGGTCTCTTGGTAGATTTCCTTGGAGCCATGATTGAGAAGATTTAGGAAGTGGATATGTTGTTTAAGGGAGTATTTTGGAATAAAACCGAAGAAATTTTGATGTTTGAGAGAGATTTTTCGAGTTTGGGGTGTAGGATTTTGAAAGGTTTGTTATTGAAATGAAAATGAATGAAAAACAAGGCTTTTAAAACCCTAGCTGTACGCAATCCGAAGCATTGGATCCCCTATTGCCTTGTTTGGATGGTCTTGTCCGGATAGGTAGCAATGCTCACCATCTATGATCCGGTCGAGGGGTCCGGATGCCTCGTCCGAATCTGCACCTTTTTAAGTGTTTATGCTGATTTCAAAAATATTTTCGCAATTCAAGATGGTTTTTGCATGCCCAACTTTCTCTTAATAGCACAAAATTGATTTTCATTCAAAGGTTTTGTGAAAATATCAGTAAATTGATGCATAGTATCAACAAATTCAAGTTCAATATCACATTTTTGTACATGATCACATATAAAGTGATGCTTAATCTCAATATGCTTTGTGGTGAACCCATCCCACATCGGAAGGTTAGGAGCTGGGACCATTGAATATATAGAGGGTTCTCTAATATTCGTGCAGACGCATTTTCACATGGATGCGTGCCTGCATAGGGAACAAAGCCGTGAGGGCACGCTAGTACGTTAAGTACGGGGTGTAACCAAAGCAGACAATATATGCATGGTTTGCAATGCTGGTGTGCCTCTGCTCTTCGGGGTATTCGCTTAATCGGGTCGTTATATTAAGTGGTATCTGAAAATTTTACTTGGTCATGATATGGAGTTTTACATCGCCGTAACGACCCTAAACTTAATATTAATTCATGTTACAAGAACACCTAATAATAGGTTACTATTAATTGTAATACCAATAGATTTTTTAAATATTAAGACAATTAATTATAGATTAAATACAGACAAATAATCACAAAGACACATTTTTCAAAAATAACTAAAGAAATAAATATAAATAAATACTTGTAAATGCATGGTCGGGCTCGGGTATTACATATTTATGTTGTTATGAAGTTGTATAGCTTATATTGATATGAAGGACTCTTGAATTATGTATTATATGTTAAGCTTTAGTTGTTTATTTTGGGAGACTTTATTATTGCTTATATATTAAGTGTTGGATTATGGATTTGTGGTATCATAAAAGGTTGGATTACTAGGTGGAGTTTTATTTTAGAATCAATATAATTGTCATGATTCAAGTATAATGATGGACTTGGTACAGGTGATCATAAGGTATGAGTTTGGAGGAGGGTTATAAGTTATTTGTGCAGTTATATAGGTTATGATGTAATGAAGGATAATTTGGAAATGTATTCTTTGGCATTGAAGTATTGAAGTGAAGGATTGTTGTAACAAACTCTTGGATGTATTTGAAAGGTTTAATTAAAACTTTGATGTATTGTGGTTTATGTAAGTTGGGTATCATTTTCTTTCTTTGTAGTACTAGAGATTGTAGTATTAGCGAAAATGGGGTCGTGACAAAAACCTTCGGTCAAAACCTCACAGGATAAGCTCGAATTAAATAATGGCTTAGTAGTGCCAAAAATTAAAAAGAATTTACTATCTGCGAGCCAACTTATTGATGATAATTCTTACACTTTTGAGTTTTACTCTAATGGTTTTGTTATTAAGAATCAGAAACAACGGATTCTAGCCAAACGACATAGGAAAGGAAACTTGTATACACTTGATGAAGGACAACTTGAAGCTTTTACTACTGTTCAAACTACAAAGGCGTCATCAAAAATATGACACGCAAGACTAGGTCATCCCAATTTAAAATTCTTGCAAACTTTAAAAAATAAAAAAGTTCTCAATGTTTCAAATTGGTTAACAAAGGATATCTTATGTGCTAGTTGCCAACTTGAAAAATGTTGTAAACTTTCTATAATTCAAAATTTCCTTTAGAGAAAATTCATAGTGATCTATGGGAACCTACCCCACTTATTTCTATTCAAAAATTAAGATACAACATAATTTTTATAGACTATTTATCTCATAATACATGGTTATATCCTTTAAAAAATAAATATGACTTTTTTTTATTGTTTTCTTAAATTTCAAGCATTTGTTGAGAATTATTTTGACAGGAAAATAAAAATTTTCCAATGCGATGCAGGTGGAGAATTTACTTCAACCAAGTTCACTAATCATTTGGCTATGTTTGGAGTTACCTAACAAATTTCTTGCCCTAATACACGTGAGCATAATGGGCTTGCTGAACGCAAGCATAGACATATTGTCAAAACTGGCTTGACTTTATTGTTTCATAGCAATGTTCCTTCAAAATATCGGGTAGATGCATTTTTAACAGCTGTGTACTTAATTAATAGACTGTCTATCTCTTCTGCTAGTATGAAAACTCCTTATTTTAACATCTTTGGTAAGAATCCCTTACGCATTTTTGTTTCTCAATGTTTTCCTTATTTAAAAACTACCGGTATACATAAATTTGTTAAGAAAACCATTCTTTGTGTATTTTGGGTTATAGTCCTTTACACAAAGGGTACAGTTGCCTTGATCTCAAGAAAATATCATAGATTATTCTACACTTTCTCGGTCACTTACTGTAGCGAACTCTCCTTCCTAACAAACTCTTGAGGAGATCAAAAGTTTTATAAGGTATTGATCGAACTTTAGTCATATTATATATATATATATTTGCACTACAATGCAACGGCTTTTTGCGTAAAAGAACTATTTTGTGTATTGTTGACCACACATCTATTTTAAAACAATCACAAAACATAAACAAGTAAATCCATTCTATGCCTCCTCAAACGGAAAATAAAAAAATAAATATAACAAACTTTATGTAACCCCCTCTCGACTATATAATCTTTGAGCATGTCTTGGATCTAGACCATGGACTCGGGCGTGAGCTCTGAAGCTTGCTTGGTTGCAGCGTTCTTGAAAAGTCTAATTGCTTCATACAATGAGCCGATAGCAAAAACAAGAAACATGGTCATGCAAATAGGAATAAGAACCAAGCCAAGCGTGTATAAAGATTCTTTCTCTTTCTCTTTCACCATATGGATCAGGCACCAAGAGGCAACAGCTTCCGCACCACTAAAAACAAAAAACGCAAGTGCCGATAAAGTACCATCAACGTAATCGGAGTTACAGGAGTCACACATATCTAGTTTCTCGCCTACGAAATTCCAAAAAGTTTGTTGTGTAGAGAGAGATATGATTTCAATGTTTGGTGATATCCGGCACTTATATATAGAGGGATCTTACCCATCCTTTTCCTATCAAAACTTGGAAGAGAGTGTTGACAATCCTTTTCCAATCAAAAGTCGGAAGTTAGTATAATTCGTCAATAATATTTGACTTTTATTTTTGCTATTGATAAGAGATAATGACAATATTTGACTTCAACTTTTAAACTGAGTAGTAGTAAGTAATTATATAGTGACTGGATTATTGTAATAGTAATAAGAGTTCTTTGTAACTCTTCAATTAAGGGAAAACAAACATCCATTTTATCCTTACATGGTATTACAAGCAATCTTAAAGGCATCCTCAATGAAAGTTTTATAATGCAATAATTATAATTTTTGAAGAAAAAATACAATACCAATAGTCAATATAGAGCCCCAAATCCAATATTTTGTATCAAATTTAACATATTTTAACAAGAATAGAGTCTAGCTTCCATTTTCTTTAGCAAATTTGTTGAAGAAAATAGTGCCCCTAGAAAAAGACAAAAAATTATAGAGCCCACATAGGTCTCTTCCAAATCAGATTTGATGACATGGGCCTGTTCAACAAATCAAATTTGATATCTGACTGACAACTTTAACCAAAAAAAAAAATGACAACTTCAAAAAAAAAAAAAGTACTTTGGCTGAATAAAAAAATGGAAGGGGTTATGGGTCCCACCATGAATCCTTAAATTTATAGCCCCTCACTGGGGATAAAAATTTTTTAGGGCCCCTAAAAAGCATATGGGACTCTAAGGGTATTCTCAAGAGGGGCTCTAAAATGCAAAACTTTCCAAATTTGGGTGTTTTTAGAGTCTCGGAGCTCTAAAAGCAACACTATTCATGACAAAAGTACGTGGGATCCATTACTTTTAGCTTAAAAGATGACAAAATAGAGTCCTGGGATCTAAAAATATCAACAAATTTGTTGAAAAAATAGAGCTTGGAGCTCTATTTTGGCATATTTTAAGTCAAAAGTAATGGAGATCACGTATTTTTGTCATGAATAATATTGCTTTTAGATTTTCGAGACTCAAAAAATACCTAAATTTAAAAGGTTTTGCTTTTAGAGCCCCCCTTGAGGATGCCCTAAATGGGGCTCTAAAAAGCAAAAGGGCTCTAAATTTATTTTTAGAGCCCCCCTTGAGGATGGCCTAACACACTTTTCTAAAGTCGGAATAAAATATAGAATTTCTCTAGAAAACTTAGTGAGGGTGAAATCCAATTGACAAGCGCGGATTCTGTGTGGACTAATCTTGGAGGCTTCACGCGTGGAGAGTTCGCATCAGATTCTACCTTAATTTATGCTACAAGAGGTAATGCTAAAACTGTTGTTATGATATTTAAAGAGATTAATTATTATATGCATTAAATCTACGTAATCAACCATGAATGGGTACATGATTATTATTCCACTGCGTTAATTAATTTTTTTTAATTATAATGTATGTTTCCAAACATACGACTAACTGTCATATTTTTATTTTTATTTTATCTTCACTACACAAGCCTTGTTATGATATTTATAACACTTTTATTAATTATCATATATTTACATTGCTAATTGAAAAATTGCATATGATTTTCATTTCAGGAACTTGTTAAGACAAAAAATTAGGGAGAGGAATGAAGAATCAGATGGCTCTATATTAGAGAGTTTTGACTTGCAAAGAGAAGCATTTATCAAAGTTTTAGGTAAAGAACATCCGGAACGTGTTAGAGGTCGAGGATCGGGTCTTAATCCATCTCAAGTTTATGGCTTTGGTAAGAAAAGTCGAATAGAGAACTCTGAAGTTCACGAGTTAAAAAAAATGTTGAACAAATGAAGAATGAGATGATAAAAAAGGACGAAAAGATTAAAGAAATGAAAGAAGCAAATGATGAGAATATGAAAAAAATAGGGGAAGAGATAAATCGTATGAGACGATTGTTTGACTATTACCTGTTTTCAAGTCCTTCTCAGGTAATCCTACATAAATAATTAATTACATATTTTTTTCAAGTTTCATATAGTCTTTTCAAATACTAACATGCATTTTAATGTTTTTTTTCTTATAGGCATTTAATAATACAAGTGTGAATCTGGATGCTGATTCAAGTCAAGATGCTAGTCCTTCTTCAACTTAATACTAGTAGCGTTGATAATTACGAACTATTAATTTTCTATTTTTCATTAGTATCTTTTGAATGTGAACACTTTATTTCAGATAATGTTGAATCGCTTTTTGGCATGAATTGATTGTATGAATGGTTGATCAATTCAAGTATGCTTTTTGTTATAAATTTTTCAATACGACTCACATCGCAATACAAATTTAATTTAATTAAACAATTAAACAAAAATAACAACGAATTTCTATTAGAAATATTCATTAAGAACAATACAAACAAATTTAAGCCTGAATATGGATGTGGGAGCATCAACTCCGTTCTTGTGGGCTTTTGAGGAGCAGGATAAATTGTTGGATGTGACTAGATAAAACAAGATATGTCAAGCCCAAAGCGAAAACCAAATAACACTTTGGCCCAAAGCCCAGCACAAAACCCAACATTTTGAAAGCGCCGGCAAAGATATTAAAATGATCAACGATAAAAATAATTGTCGCTAATGTTCGAAGTATATAGCGGCGCATATCATAATCGCCGACAAAGAGTTAGTATCAATATCAACGATTATTCACTACCGCCGCCATAGCTTTATCGTTAATGTCGATGATTATTCACCACCGCAGCCATAGCTTTATAGTTAATGTCGACGATTTCTCCTAACCGTCGACAAAGATAGAAAATTCTGGCGCTTGTACTTTCCGTCAGCATACACCTAATACGACTACTCCCAAAATGGCGTTTTGGAGGCGATTTCAAAATCGTCGGTAAGATCAAAGGCGACGATTAAAACCGCCACGAAAAAGCAAAAAAACCGCCGCCATTGCCCATTCTATTTGTAGTGTTTCGATAATTTGCCCGAATTTTTTTATGGCATTTAATTCTATCAAAGAAATCCATATGATGCAAGGCATTTTGGTCTTTTTTCTTAGTTTTTATTTTATTTTTTTTAAAACAGGTAATCATTCAGGAAAAAAAATCTTTAAACCACCCAACCTCACCCTAATAGTCATTTGAAGGTTAAAGGTTTGAGTACTATTCAACCATCAATATGAGTAAATTCATTAGTACACCCTACAAGTATATAGTAAGGATTTGGATCCTCTCCAATTGGGGAGAGAAAGACATATCACATCTTCTTAAAATAAAGGGTCGAATTTGTGCAATCTCATTACTCATTTATACTTAACACCAAAACAACGTAGTTTTGTACCTCTTCATAAAAAATTGATTTACAATTCAAATATATCATAACTACTTAATTTGTGATACCAAACTACTTGTATTTGATACTAAAATCAAATAATTTTTTTTCTTCTTACAAAAAATTAATTTGAGAAAATGTTATACATCCAAAAAATATATAGGTCATTTATGGGAATAATTTAAGAAGCTCCAACCTTTGGTGTGAAACTTTTAGAGATGAATAAAGCTAATAATGGTTATGAGGCTGGTATTTTTTTATGTGTAGGTGTATGATTATATAAATATGTATATATGATTCATGAAAGTGATATTTATCTAGAAAATATAAATAGGATTTATGAAAAAGATTTAACAAGCTCCAGCCTTTAGCGTCACATCTTTAGAGATATATAATTAATTCATTTAAAATTTCATTTCATGTTAAACCAATTTTTACGAAGATGTAAAATCTACATCATTTTAATGTTAAACATAAGTGAGTTAAGTGATATAAATCTGACCATTTATGTTAAGTGAATGTGACATGTCAATTTCTTAAAATTAATTGAAGGTTCATCCAATTACCTCCTAACTGAAAATTATCTAAATCCATATATATAATAATGCTTGAGAATATGCTATGAATTATAGGCAGTTAAATAATCCATTGCTAGACTTCATATATATGCGTCCTTGAGCAAATTATATTATCATGTACCTGAATTAGAATCACCAAGTTTCCATCATATCACATAATGTTCATGCATAATGCAAAACACTATTGGAAATTTGTAGATTTAGATAGTTGAAGCATTAGGCAAAAAGTATATATGAGATACTCAAAATTGTTTAAATTGTCATATCTTACTAAAAATGCACTGTGTTGCTATTAATTGAAGACCAAAACACGCATAAATAAACCCAATCCACTACAACAGTTTCTTCTTCTTTTTTCATCTAATCACCCGCACTCTTCACGGATTTTGCTTTTCTTGTTTTTGCCTTACCAAAAGGGTGCCTAAGGGGGTGCCTAAGGCTTAAAGGAGTATTGATGATTATTTTTGGGATGGGGGTTTAAAGATTTATTCTTTTTTTGTAATTAAAGATATTTTTCTTTAATTAAAAATAAAAAGATCAAAATACCCTTTAGCATTAAGGATTTTTTTGATAAAGTTAGATGTCATGGGGAATTTGTGTAAAATTGAAACTTCGTGGAGGAATTTGGAAATTAAGTTGAACCTTATAGCTAGGGAAAAATGTGATTAAAAAAAAATACAAGTTTGATTGAAACAGATTCTCCTCCCTTTTTGTCATTTTTGAGAATACATTACAAAAAAAATTCGATTTTGCGACAGACGGCGGTGAGGGAAAACATCCGTCAGACACGAGATTGTCGCCAAAATCGTTCCCTTCACCAAACCATCACCATTTTGGTGACGGCTGCCAAAATATCTCCATCCCGTCTCCAAATCCTTCGTCACCATGCCCTCGCCATCATTTCCCGTCTCCAGGCCGTCACTACATTTTGTCGTCACTAAGCCCTCGTCAACTGGAGCCGTCCCAAAACTGTCACTAAATTTCCCATCGCCAAGCCCTGGCCAAGTTTCCCCTCACCCGGCCGTCACCAATGATTGTTGTCACCGATCACTCGCCAACTTAACCCCTTACCAAATTGTCACAAAAATTGTCGTCACCAAGCCTTCGCCAACCTTTCCCCTCGCCATTCTGTCACTAACCCTTCCCTTCACCAAGCCCTCACTAACTTAACCATTCACTTTAATTTAACGAGTCATAATTCCTTCAAAAAATTTTGAATATCATCCCAAATTGAACCTGTTTGATATGTGAAATTCATTTCAAATAATGCCGCAAATACGATATGCTATAGTTAATTAAAATATAGATTGTTATTTAAAACTGTTACAAAAAGAAATGGGTTGTACATGGTAGTGTATTAAACATCAAACTACAGCTTTAACATTATAACAAATTAATCTCCATTTTCATCACTAGGTGAAGATGAAGAATGTTATTCTTCAAGTTGACCACATACTTTTGCGTAGAGGACTTCCAACACTTCGTTCTGCTTCTTTATTTATTGCTGAAGTTGATTGATTAACTGGCCCTGACTTTGTACTGTTCGTTCAAATTCACTGTGGCTTTCGTAACGACATCATTCAGTTGTTCCTCTGTGATCACACGCCGAGGTTGAGTTGCAGTGTTTGTGACAGACTCAACTGAAACCTGAGAACCTACCCCATATATCCGACCTTTGTGTGGTAGTCTGACAGCCTGTAAAAATATCGTGTTCTGATCCACAGGTGTGGGGTTTGAGTCTGATTCTAATGTATTCCTAGCCGTTTGAAGCATTTCGTCGTAACAAACCTACGAAGACATTAGTAACAAGTTAATATTACACAACCGATTTGTTGCATAAACATTAATTTCTCATCTACACAAACTTAATATTGAAACACACAATATACAGGTATTACATCTGCCTTTAATGCATTTACTTGTCAATAAAAAAACGGCCAGAGTCTCCTCTGTATTTCAGACTTTTTCCAATAACCTGTTATGGAATAAAGCCAACCTAATACACAATATCCAAGCTGATCCAGTACCACACTTATCATCAACATATTAATCATGTGCAACTACAACACAAATGAGGCAAACATTGTACAACACAAGTGGGTACAACAAGTAACCATGTTTCATTTGTGAAATGTTTGTTCAAATCATCGCTACATTAGTGCTCACACATCACTAAGTATGTTTTCCCTTTGGAATTTTAGCTTTAACAATTATAAACACTTTGCAAAATCAACAAACCTTTTTTGCAACACTGTGAATCCTAAATTGTGTTCAACATAAACCCTATGCATTGCTACCTCTTCCAGAAATTACATGAATAATACATACTATAATCTGCTTGGCCCGAGAGTCAGTGTACGGTGCGTCAGCCCCCTTGCGATGAGCCTTCTAAAAAACTCCGCATAAGTCACTGTCCTCCCTAGTTCTTTTTCTATAAGAGCAATTCATCAAATCAACCTACATATAATTCTGTATTTTTGGAGAATTTTGATTCGTACACATAACATATATAAGTAAACAAGATTATATTATTAAATCAATACCATTCTTCTAACTGCCTCATGGGTTGGGATTGAACCTAAATGGTGAGTAGACCGATTGGCCTTTCGATTGTCTGAATTTTTCTTTGAGATGGCCTGCCATTCTGGCATTTACCATAGCTCTAGCATTTGGTTCCATAACTCAAGTGGTATGAAATCTGGTTTTTTTGTTCTAGTCCGTTCTTTGTTTGTCAAATCTGAAATTTGGCATCTTGCAGTAGATTCAAACTTGCACCAAACTTCAGATTCATCAATTGGAAGCCACTTGTACTCCCTCTGAAAGCATTAATATTATCATCCATATAATTCAACAATTACTATGATAATTGTACAATAGTTTCCACAATATATATTGTGTTAACATTTCATACCTTAAAATATTCGAACCATAATTTTCTCGTATCCCTTGGGACATGTCTGTATATCAACCACGGCTCTACATACCTGGCATGTAGACCTCTTGAAACACCTTTGACGGCGTTATATGGATCCCATCTATACAATATAACATAATCCAAATATATATATATATTAGGGTAAAAAAAAAGAATATTTAAACTTCAAAATTGAAATGATACATACCCGTTCCTACGACCTTCAAACAGTGTCGCTTGTCATTTTGTCAAACCATATAATCGGCTAGAGACTTGAATCCATAAAATTGCCAATCTTCGATGCCTACAGCCCGTCTGTCAGCAGCGTGCAAGGACTCGGACATATTAGAAAATTGTGCACCACCGAGCATTGAAGAGCCATTACCACCTATGCATATATATATATCATATTCCCAAAAAAAAATAGAATATATCATATTGACACTTATTACATTGTTGTGTAACTTATAAGTTCAAATTTTTTTTTTTTTTTGTGCAAATGTATGTTGCATAAAATATGAGATTAAAAATTAAAACAACAAATGTATCGAGGATGAGACAATGTCACTAAGAGAAATCATTTAGTAGAAAGATGTAGTAACTAAGATGAGAAGAATGGGAGAGCAAATGTGATACAAAGAACGCCATCCAAACGCGACGATAAAACATATAAGTTGGTGTTTGGTGTCCTAGAATGATTTTGGACAAATATGGAATGAGATAAAGAATAGAATGACTTTGGAAATGGAATAAACTTGCAAGAAAGGGCATGTCATACTTCTTATGCTCTAGGAATGAAAATCGGAATAAATGTATTAATTCCAATGCCATGTTTGGTAATCAGTATAACATAACATTAATGGGAATGCCTTAAATAAAATGACAAGAACCCCCCCTTTATTGCTATAGATATATTATTATTTTAATAATAAAACTAAGCACTATATTAATAATAAGGTTTGTGGCATATTATTATTATTATATTTATTAATTTTTATTTAAAAATAAGTATTATATAAATAACAATGGTTTGTTTGAGGCATAATATTAGTATTATATTTATTAGTTTTTATTTTTATTGTTATTATTATTATTCCTTATATATATATATATATATATATATATATATATATATTATATTATTGTTATATCATTTTTTGTATTTATATTTATATTATTATTTGTATTCATATTAATTATTGTTACTATTATTATATTATATATTTATTATTATTATTCTATTTTATTTTTATATTATATATTTTATTATTATTATATTTTATGATTATTATTATTATTTTAATTATATTTTATTGATATTTATTATACTATTATTTATTTTTATTATATTATTTATGTAACATTATATTTTATATTTTATATTATTTTTATTATTTTATTTCAATGTTTTTAATATAAATAATAATGGTCATAATAATAATAAATAATACTAATAAATAAAAATAATATACAATAATTATTATTATATTAACAATAATGTTATTTGCATAATGTGTAATATGTTTTTTTAAGGTTTTTTTTGTCACTTGATTTATAAGTTCATTCTAAAGGATATGTGAATGAACTATTCTCATGTATTTTTTCAGGAATAGGTATTTTCATATTCGTAGGAATTGGATTCCTAAGTTAATTCCTTTACGCTAAGCATGAGAATTGGAATAGAGGTAGAAATATCATTTTATTCCCAACCTATTGCCATATACCAATAGCTACCTAAGAGCAACCCAGATTAGTAAAAGGTAAACTAATTTATTCATATAGTATCTTATTGAAGACATGCTAACATCAACTAGGCTCTTTAAAAGAGAAATTTTAGAGAACTCAATTCCATTAGCAAATAATGAAATTGAACTAAAAGATTCAGGTGTAGATTGGTATAATTGAATGAATTTAGACATGAATTCAATGAGTTAAATAATGGAATGAAACTTGAAATGAAATGAACTTGGTAACGTATATGTCATATTTAATTTGGTATACTCTAGGATTAAAGATATGAAAAGATATTTTGATTTTAATTCCTTGTTTGGTAGTCAATTTACTAGAGTATATTGGTAATGACTTGTATAAAATGATATGATTATTTTTTCATTATTATATATGAAAATTTATTATCATTATTCTTCAAGATTATTATTATTTATTGTTATTAGTTATGATTAATATTATTTATATTGTAATTACCATTATTATTATTATTATTATTATTGTATTATTCGTAAGACAATAACATGTATATAAATATTGGCTAGGTTTGTAACATGTTATGTTTTAAAGGGTACTTTCGTCATTTTACATATGAGTTTTGTAACATGTATATGATTTATATTATCATTTATTAAAAATAATATTATTTAATAATAATAATAATAATAATAATAATATTATTATTATTATTATTATTATCCTTATATTAATTCTTAAGACAATGAAATGTAAATAAAAAGAAAGGTTAATACTACTACTATTTATATTATCATTTATTAAAAATATTATTATTTAATAATAATAATAATAATATTATTATTATTATCCTTATACTACTACTGCTGCTGCTAGTTTTGTAATATATTATGTTTTAAAAGTGAATTTTCGTTATTTGACAAATGAGTTCATTCCAAGAACATGAGAATGAGCTAATCCCTTATGTTTTTTTTGGAACAAGTAAACCCTAATTAGGGGAATTGATTACTTAAGGAATGAGATTCTCAGTTGATTACCTCATGCCACGCATGAGAATAAGAATAGAACTAGGAATATTATTTTACTCCCAACCTATTCCAGTGCATACAAATCGCCACCTTATAAATTTATTTCAACCATTTCCTCAACAAGTAATTTATGCAAGTTTTATTTCTAATGCTACATAGAGATATGTCAAAGTGTTGTGGTCAATCAAATGACACATTTTGTTAATGTAAGCAAGGGCAGAGGGAGGGGGGCTGGGGGGGGGGGCCATGTCCCCCTCCCCCAATCTCTAAAAAAAAAAAAAAATTAATGTATTTTTTTTTTTGAAAAATAGATTTGGCCCCCCAATAAATATTATAAAAGTTGTTAAGTTCACAACATATAACCAGCTTGGTGGTTAGTCATAAGTGTATTTATATGGCTAGCGCAGATTCGACTCACCACGGCATTACTTGCTATATTTTTTTGCTAGTCTCCTTGTAAGTTGGTGAAAGAAAAAAAAAAGGCTAGGGCATGGCACTTCCCTATGCCAATTGCCTTGCCGGGAAACGAGCTTATAAAAAGCTCGTAACTGGGTTCCATTTTTTTATAAAAAAAAAACTATCATCAATCATCATCTTCATCTTCTTCTAAAATTCTCCTTACAAATCTCAACTTGATTACACATCTTCCTGCAAATCTCAAGTTAAAAGGTATATATGCTATGTTCAAAAAAAAAAGGTATATATGATGATTGTTGTACATTTTTTTAAACAAAATTATCATCTTCCTTTTTTATATTCTATCATGTTATATATATATATACAAGTATGCAGGCTTGGAAAAAAAAAAAAAGCCTATGACTGCTTCTAAAGAACTATAAACATTTTTTAATTAGAAGACTTTGTATGCTTATATAACTTGTGTTTAGTGAATCATAAGATCATTACTAATTAATATCAATAGTTGTCCACCATCTGCCATCACGTGCACTTTCGTTTCTATGTAGTCAATTTTGTGCATAAATGATCACAACATGACTTTCAAAATCTGTTCATTTTTCTAAAGCCCTGGATTGCTGCTACCCAAAGGTGCATTTATTGTGGATTTTTGGGTCAACCCATATTATTGACAAGTTTAAGTGTAGCGAGGGTAAATCCAATAATCCTACGCTTAATGGGATTAACATTAGTTTTCTCTAAATAATATTTTCAAAATCATAATTAGTTTTATTTTTATATTCATTTGTCACTCCAAAAAGACATAACTATATGATGTAACGATGTGATGAGAGTTTTTCCTTTTTTTTTAGAAATAAGTTAACTTTGTTCTTACACTTTTGGGGGCAACACATATTCGATAGATTAGACAATTGTTGGGTTTATACTAATAAAGAAAAAAGTAACAATGAGTGGTTGAGATTTTAAAAAAGTAAATCTAATAGCTAATAATACACCTTAACTAGTAGACGAGAAAATAACTAGAGAAGGAGATCCAAGTCCGTTTTTGACTTGTGTAGGGATTGTAGATTTTATTTTTTGATGGTTTGAATATATCATTGTGTTTGATTAAATGTAAATATATCATTGTGTTTGATTAAATTTTTTAGTTAATTTTTTATTATTTATTTTTCAATAATAGATAATTAATAATATTTATTATGAATTAACAATGACCAAGTCAAATTTATTTAGTCTTGCTGTGATACTAAGTTTATTTAATTATTTACATGACTAACTAAGTAGCTGACGTAATCATGTTGAATGTTGTTTTAGTGCAAAACTATACAAACTACAAAATACCTTAAAATAGTACTAACTAAAAAATACCGTACCAAAAAAGCTATACACTCTTTTGTACTAACGAAAAAATACTGTACAAAAAACACAATACAAAAAAAATGTTAACCTCCCAACATTGATTTTCTAGCTCCGCCCCTAAATGTAAGCAGTTTCTAGTATCCATAGGTAATTACATTATCCATATCATGAGCTATGAATCCATGAAATACCAATGCTTCAGTCAACATTGCTTATTAAGTATTAAATAATGCATCCATTTCATATAATCCAATTAATACAATCTGCAAAAGATATTTTCGCATAATATGAAATCCAAAAATGATACATATTTGCTGTTACCTTATAATTGGAGTTTCAATTGAAATTAAATACCAAAAAAAATTAGCACTTTAATTATCTTCATCAACATAGATTGTTGAATGAGGCATGAATCAATGTGAACGTATATGAGTCATTGACCCACACGACTCTTGCAAATACGTCTAAATTCAATAGATGGTTTAAATTTGAAGTGTAGATTCTTCCTTAATTCATGAACTCGATGCGAACATAAAGAGTACGATGTACTGAACTCTTTGCGTGTACAAATTTGGTAATGGACTTTTTTCCTTCCTTTAATCTTAATTCTAAATTATTTTATTTTACTTAATTTGGGTTTGGGGGTTTGCGGGATGAAGAACAAATTATGTGAATTGGCCAGGAGGGCCATTAAGTCATTTTAAGTACACCATAGTTAACATTATTAAGATCGACATAAATAGTTCTTTATCCGTAAAGAGGCCTATAAGCTAGTTGTTCTCTTCCTCCCTCACCCACCTCTCCTCCCCTAGCTCCTCGATTTTGCGTGTTTGTCATTCTTTTATTTTATACGAAAAAATAGTTCCGTGCATGAAACTCTCTCGCTATGGGCAAGTCTGAGATTGAAAGGAAAATAGATGTTAGATGACAATTGTTTGTGATTCTGAACTTTTCTGAGGAAGGTCAGAAAGCAAAGGTTAGAATCAGTTGTATTAGATCTCTTTCTCTCTACTTAGATCGTTCAAGCCTTTTGAACCTTCTCGTTTTATATATAAGTCTTGTTTACTTTTCTTTGTTTCCGTCCTTGATTGTTTTAATACATCCCGTTCCAAGTCAATTCAATTCAATAATTGGAGCCACAAAAGCTAAACCATGAAAGACTATAGAAAATATGTCAATTCTCTTCTTTGGATCCAGGCCATAAAAATTCCTGGTTCTTCATCACCTAGATTTTTACCCAAACTCGTGATCTTGTTCATCACCATCATCTTTTTCACATATATTTTCTACTCATTAAAAATTTCATACCCCACATATTTTTATGCTCCTAACTCGATTAAAATAGATGATTTAACCAAACCCTTATCTAGCCTTGCCCAAAACTCCAATAGTACACAGCTTCATCATATAGTTTTCGGCATTGCAGCTTCATCGAAGCTCTGGGAACAAAGGAAAAATTATGTCAAATTATGGTGGAGACCAGACGAGATGCGAGGGTTTGTATGGCTTGATAAGCCTGTAAAAAACCATAGGAAAAAGGATACTTCACTTCCACCATTGAAGATTTCAAGTGATACTTCAAAATTCAAGTATAGAAACAAGGATGGTGATCGATCAGCTATACGATTATCGCGAATCGTATCGGAGACTTTCAGGCTAGGTTTGAAGGATGTAAGGTGGTTTGTGATGGGGGATGATGATACATTCTTTGTTGCTGATAATTTAGTTAGGGTTTTAGCAAAATATGATCATAATCAGTTTTATTATATCGGTAGTTCATCTGAGAGCCATATGCAAAACATTGTGTTTTCGTATAATATGGCTTATGGTGGTGGTGGATTTGCTATAAGTTATCCATTGGCTAAAGCTCTTGCGAAGATACAAGATAGATGTATAGGGAGATACCCTAGCTTGTACGGCTCAGATGATAGGATTCAAGCTTGCATGGCTGAACTGGGAGTCCCCCTCACCAAGGAAATTGGATTTCATCAGGTTTGTTTCTCTCTCTAAATCTCTCTAAAGTGATTTGTTTCTATTAGTCTTGTTGTGTTTGATTTAGATTTGGTTTCTTTCAAAAATTTTCTGTTATCCCGCCCTCGCCACTCATTCTCTCGTGTAGCGGAAACTTTGTATATCGGTGTACACTTATATTAACTTGCATATGCCGTGTTCTTTATTTTATGGTATTTAATTTATAACGAGAATTTTGTGCATTAAGGTACCCTTATATAATGAAACTTGTAGTGAAAACTTTGTGCATTGGACTATTCTTATATTATGGTACTTGTAGCGGGGAACTTTGTGTATACCTTTATATTTTTGTACTTCAGTTAATTGCTAGGATTGCATTAATGATTTTTTCCCTTGAATATGACTAATAACTTTTTAATTTCTATGAATGTATTTAATGTGTTAGTTGGGCAAGATCTAGGCCTTCCAAATGATAAAGAATTAATGAATTCTTTTTCTTCTAATTACTTACCATTCCATAAGATTTGTTACATGACAAGATTTTGATTGAAATCACCAAAATGCACCATTATTTTATGTGAGATATTTATTCCGTTATAGAATACTAGATTAGATATATTTACAGTAGTATGGCCATGTGATATGTAAGGCAACGAAATAGATTATATAATTCACCAATTTAAGTCGCACCATTAATAAATGAGTTTAGTTGTAAATCTTTTTCTCATACACTTGCTAGGAAATAAAGTTGGTGAAATTAACACGGTAACAAAACTAGTTCCCATTTTTTCCATTTTGCTAATATTTAATTGGACCCATAACACAAGATGTCTTCTTAAAATTTATATTGTTTTTCTCCAATAGCTTAGAAAGTTTCCTATTCTAACTCTTTGACCATATGGAGGATATTCATGAATTTAGGAGTCAATGCCACTGGTGGTCTTATATGTTTTGAGATTTTGACACTTTAATTTCGAATTTTTCAAAATAATTTTTTTAGTTTTTAACATATTTTAAGTGTGATGATGTTAGTCTAGCTGACTTAAACCTTTAATTTTTTAACGCTTTTAACATATGACTTGCACATGTGTACATACTTAGATTGTCAAAAATACCCCTAAAAGCTAAGTACTATCACACACATTTACTTAGGAAGTGAAGTTTATTAAACGTTTATTAAATTCAAAATTAAAAATGAAATGAAACGAAACAAAGTAGTTATTCATATAAGTTTTGAGTAATACAATATGAGTTATATATATATAATTATTTATCTTTTACAGTTCGACTTATATGGCAATGTGTTCGGTCTCCTGGCGGCACACCCGGTGGCTCCCCTAGTCTCCCTCCACCATCTCGACATCATCGATCCGATCTTCCCAAACGTCGACCAGCTGGAAGCCCTACGACGCCTGAAAGTGCCGATGAAACTGGATTCAGCAGGCCTGGTGCAGCAATCAATATGTTACGACAAGCGCAGAAACTGGTCAATCTCAGTCTCTTGGGGCTACACTGTCCAGATTTATCGCGGCATATTCTCTGCTAGAGTGATGGAAAGGCCTGCGAGAACGTTTCTGAATTGGTACAAAAAGGCCGAACCGAATGCATTCTCGTTCAACACCAGACCTTTGATCAGAAACGATTGCCAGAGACCCTATTTGTTTGTGTTGTCTAATGCGTTATTTAACCCCAAGACCAACTTGACGGCTAGTGAGTATGTGCAATTTAGAAATCCAGAAACGAAATGCAAGTGGAAAATGGCCAACCCTTCTGCTATACATAAAGTGGAAGTTTATAAGAAGCCTGATCCATATCTATGGGACAAGGTAATTTTCACTACTTCTTTTTTTTTTTCTCTTTAGTTTATTGCACTTTTTTTTTTTTTTTGGGTTTATTGTGATCTTTCGAATTATAAACCAGACAATTGAGCATATATGCGAAAATAGAACAAAAATATGTGTATTTCTCTACAATATAAGGCTGCATAGGATAAATCCTAAAGACTAGAGGGAAAGGGATATGTCATTGAGAAGGTGCACCCTGGCCTTGACAATGCAAAGCCAAAAAGCATAAATATCACTGACCTAGACATATCGCTCTGCTTTTATAGCTACATATATAATTTATCCTTCATTCATTACTATATATGCTTTTTTTTATATTTTTATAATTGTTAGAATGTTCATTAAATGAGAGCGAGTTACCTGAAGGTTTTATTTATAGTATAATGTGATTAAATTCAGTATTAGTTTATAAATAGATGAGTGCCCACGAACCCCTGTTATTAACTCCGCCACTATAGTGCACCCCATGACCTCGGGTGTCTGGCTCCGTTACTACTAAATAGGTTTATTATTTCCTAGACCCATGCATAGTTAAAGATTTGTGTACCAAGCTATCATTTTATTAATATCTACATAAAATAAACCTTAAAGATGGTCTAATTGTTTTCTGGACCCGCCCATAGTTGAAGATTTGTGCGTTATGCTATCCTTTTATTAAACTTTGCATAAGAATAATCCTTAAAGAGGGTCTGATTGTTTCTTGGACCCGCACATAGTTAGAAATTTTTGTGCTAGGATATCCTTTTATTAAAATCACCCGAAATCTTTCATACAAATACACAAATTTTTGTTCTATTTCTCGCATATATATGCTGAATTATCTGGTATGTTTGGTGATTTCGTTGTACAATTGCTTTACAATCGTTTTTGCTATCTTTGAATAACATTGGAGCAGGCTCCCAGAAGAAATTGCTGCAGAGTATTGCCTACAAAGAAGAAGGGCACAGTTGTGCTTGACGTGGGTGAATGCAGAGAAGGAGAAATCGTAGAATTATAGTGACAAACAATTAAAATTTATTTTTTTTAATTTTTTTTGGCAAACATACATTTTTGTCAATCCATGATGTAGTTAAATCTTCAAAAATTTAATGGTCGCGGTTTTTGGAGCTAAGTCTCTTTTTGAAAGGGAGGAGGCTCTTTAATCACTTTCAAAAAGTGTTGAACACTTTCAAAACTTTTCACACCTAAAGTTAACATCATACCACTAGACACTAGTCTTATCAATTGTGAATGGAAACCAAACTAGATACATGAGTACTCTCTTCATTTGGATTTCTTAATACTTTTATAACGTTATTTGAAAAATCAACGTTAGTAAAGTCACGATACAGTTATTTTATCTTTACATTAAGTGGTCTTAATCATTTTTTATAATTGTATCATTACTTTATCACGATTAATCGATTTCTGTAATAACATTATTATTGAATCTCAAACTGAGTACTCCATGTAATCCTACATTATTTTGCAATAGCGATAGTGAACAATACATTAAGTATGATATGTGAATTTCTTTTTTCTAAAAATAAAAAAGCGTATAATCTTCCTTGATTTTAAAAATCTGCAAATAATGCTTTCGTGTTTCAAATGTAGGCAAATAACTACCTTGTAGTTTCTACATTAGTAATTGAACCAGAGAATTCCTGAAATGTCCTCATCATAAGCATTTATTGACTTTCGATTAAGTTACTAGGTAGGGCATTTTTGGAATTTCAGGGGTTAAATACACTATCGTTAAAACCATGAGATACTTTTGTGCCTATTTTCATGTCACATGGAGATACTTTGCGATTGGAGTGCAACAATATCAAAAAGGGCAAATTAGGAATAAAGAGATTCAAGGAAAAGTAATGATGGTGAAGATTAAGGATAAGATGTGAGAAAAGCGATGATTTGAAATTGTTAGGATAATATTATTAGTAAAGGCAGCTTTTAGAAGATACAAATATATAAGATTGCTCTTCGAGAGATAGATATAAGAAGATTTACAAAAGGTTAAATGAGTATATACTCAAATAAATCTCACATGCATAAAATGAACAAAGAAGATGACTCTCAAGTAAAATTAGTGATGACATTAAATGTATATAACCGACATTACTTATTGTAATAAGATTTTATTCGATTTGGTCTAGTTTATTTTGATTTGATTTGTTTTAAAAAGGTAACTTACACGTTATAATTACAAGAAGGTAAAATTCTTTTCGCTCCTTTTTTTTCCAAGGAGTCTCCTCCCAGCGAAAGATTTTTTTATTTTTTATTTTTTCCCTCTTTTTGCTTCAATAGCGAAAGAGATGTAGATTGCAAACTCTGGACATTTTATTTTGATCAACAAATTGCAACTAAATAATCATTAGCAGCCTAAAACATTGATAAGACCCATGAACAATTATAAAAAATAGTCCATCGGTAAACAATCAGTTTAAGTGATAAACATTCATTAGACAAGCAAACAGTACTTTGCTTACTAATTTAACTTAACCTTTAACTTGTATCATCTCATAACATTACACGTCATTATAATGTATAATAATAACGCTATACGTCATTATAAAGTATAATAATACAACATTATGAGAAAAATCTAATGAGGCTAAATAGTTTATTTAGTTATGATAAAATTATCAACATAATTCACAATCATTAAATCTCTTTCATAGTGTTATTTGTTATGAAATGATCTAAATCCATCAAATGCTCTTTCTCCGAAATTACTCACCTTAACAAAAGTAAAAAGTTACCTGGATAAAAAGAGATTTGTTATATTTATTTATTATTTTTCACAAGTAATCTATATTTTGTAGATTGGAAAAAACATATGAAAGTTTTAACTTGATATTGCAAGTTCACTGCTCCTGAAAGTAAGACCCTGTTTCTCATTACAAACTCATATGACACCTTTACAATGTCTACCATATCCCAAAGCATTAATTACCCGCCCGAAGGGTTAGGTGGAATGGTTGGGTAGTGATTTATTGTGACTAAAAGTCTCAAATTCAAATCTATACACTCCTATCACAAAAGTTGTCTGACCCTTAACTAATCTGAAGTGTGTTTTAGGACACGCTGTCGCATTACGAAACTTATAGCTTTGGAGTGAATCGATCGTATTTAAGATGAGTTTCTAATCATTAAAAAAAAAGGTTAATAATTTGCAAGGCAAAGGTTTCCTCATCAGATCCCCCAAACACGGACTGTTTAAGTAGAACTTCAACTAGGAGGAGTGAAAAAAGGATCAATGAAAGTCACTGCAGGAATGCAATAACATAAAACGATGAAGGAATCAGAGAACAATTTAAGGCTATATATACTGGACTAAAGATTTAATGCTTCATCTACAGTTAGAATCCTTTCTAAAATAAGCAATAAAAACCTAGTACAAATCCCAAAAAATGGTTAAAGATTTCAGGTACACATTCTATTTTTGGTATATACAAGTACTATTACAACATCAACTGATCAAAGGGCTTAGTGATGCAAAAACATGCTCCAGCATCCTTTCTCCGATCCTTATCCTTCACATGTGTTCTCTGCTATAAGCACAGAGGTTCACCCCTTCTCGCGTGTGATGGAAACGAAATTTCAACATCCTAAAGTGTCAGACACAGCTATACATTCGTAGCGGGAGCATGATACGGCAATGAGGTGGTATACAGTGTTGATATCATTGAATCAGGCTCTATAGTTTTGTTCATCTCGGCTCTCCTTCTTCATTAGAACTATACTGTGTTAGTATTTTGCTATTTTTTCACCTGATGCAGCATTAACTACCACTCTTGTTCCACCAGAATCCCCTGCTTGGCCTTAGAAGTTGCTTCAGCAAAGCCATTTTGGGAACA
The DNA here is from genome assembly GCA_037974665.1 of Ehretia macrophylla. NCBI lineage: Eukaryota > Viridiplantae > Streptophyta > Magnoliopsida > Boraginales > Ehretiaceae > Ehretia > Ehretia macrophylla. The sequence continues at coordinate 51,938,739 of CM075776.1, forward strand.
TTCCAGTGCTCTACATGCCTGCAAGATACCGGTAAAACTGAATACTCGAGTTATGAGAGAAATATGGAAAAAAATTGTTGAACTACTACATACCTGCATACTTTTCCAGATTGTTCATCGAAAAAATACTCTGTATAACCAGTAGCTGCAACAGAACCAGCAAAATCATGTCAGAAGGACGGCAGATTGATAAGTGCTTGATTCTTACATCAGAAGCACATCCCAATTTCACATGTATACAACCAAATCGTATTCTTTGACCTCTGCTGTTATAACATGAAAGCATTTAGTACCTGAAAGAATAGGCTTCCATGGGAATGACATGATACAACTGAAACGCCAGTGTCCAATACCTTTGTCCTGCATTCAATGTGATTCTTACATTACTATTTTTAAGTCAGAGGCATATGACATTATCAGTTGGTGTTCTGACCTGAAAGTCCTCCCACTTCGTAAGTTTCATGTTTGACTTTTCGATAAGGGATCCAAAATTAGTGCAGTTCCTTTTAAATCGACGAAGTCCTCTAAAAGAACCTGCTGGATCTGCAAATTCACAGTCTTCTTCATATGCATTAAGGGTCAGGTTCCCTGAAGAGTAACATAGGAAGATTAGCCCAAGTATTTTTTTTTTCCGAGTTAAGCAAGTGATTCATTGATGTCCAAAGTCTACAAGAAACATTTACAGAAATATTGTCGTCACTTAAATGGAGAATATTTAAGTCAAATCTCCAGGCGCGACAGATTTCAATGCTAATTTTGTTTCATCTATATCTCTTTCCTATATACAACTTCGATCTAATATCATCCTTGATTGAATCAAAAAGCTTCTCTCCCATAAGATAGTTGCTGAGGAAGAGTCTGCTGTTCCGTATGAATCCTTCAAGGTATTTTATCGTTAGCTATTAGTTCATGCACGCAAATATGCTTGCAGAACTGTATATTTTACTTGTTTTAGCATCCATTAGTTCTGCAATATAGAAATTCTATACACTGCTTTGATCTTTTTTTGGCTAAGCACTGCTTCGATCTTGATTGCCCCATTGTTAGATTCTTGCCAAACAAAAAGCTCATGTTTGCAGAAAAAGTGTATCAAGTTTGCATATTCTCTATAGCGGCCTACATGTGATAACTAATAGGCTCAGCAAAAATCTAAGTGGAGCTGCTAGCTCATGATTTGAAACTTCGATAACTATTTCAAGAAAGAGTATAATCCTAATTTGGAAGATTCCAAAATAAATTTGAAAGGCTTCAAGCATCCACCTTGGAGGTTTCTGCACGCTAAGCTGTGTCATCCTCCATTGAATCAGCTGATGAATAAGTTTTCAGGAACTGGAGAGGGCTCTATGCGCACATTATACTTTTTTTATAAACCATGGTTCTTTTCTTCTTTTCCTTCTTTCCCATTTTAGAGGAGCAGAAAGAAAGGATTTTCCATGTTCAGATAATTGTTTTTCGGTTCTAGATGCATAAGAGTAACAGTATTTTGAAAGGAATACTTAAAGACCATCAAATCTAAAATCTAGATCTCAATTTCAGAGCTACAAGATCCATTTAACTTTTAGGTTGGTCACTAGCAGTTCGCACTTGTTCAGAAGACTTAGAGGATCAGAGAGGGATGGAGAGGCCGTTGATGTTGAAGGTGATCACTAGCCTTGATTATAGAGGAAAGACAAGGAATAGAATAGAGGCCATGGTGTTAGGAGAGTAGAGAGGGTAGAGACCCTTCCCGTTGCTGTGTAACCTCAAGTTAATCCCAACCCAATTCAGCATAAGAAAAATTAGGTTTAGGCCGAGGTCAGATTTTTGCCACTACAATATGCATAAAAAGATTAAGAAAATATTACTTTAATTGAAAACATACTGCTAAAAAGAAAGGAAATAAATTTCTAAATGAACAAAAATGCCTAATTTGGCAATCAAAATCATATAAAGGTTTCTGAAATCAAATATTTCTCTCCCTAGATCGAGTCCAAACTCAAGCCTCAGAGAATGCACCCAGTCCTCTATCCATAGTCAAATTCTCTTATCTTTCAAAAACCTTCTCCACACACAGAGGCATCAAACATCATTGAGAACACATAATATTTCTTTTCCATCTACTTTTCTTGTTTCTTTGTTCCATCTACTCGATATATAACTGATAACAACAATTTCCAGCTTTGATGATTCCTTTTTGCTTTTCTTTTTCCATAAAAAAGATAAAAATACAAGAGAAATTCAGACTATCTTGAGTTACTAGACTTTAATTTTCTCTTTATCCTAGAAGTAACCAATTTGTAACAGCTTGGGTCGAACTATTAGGAAGCCAACACATTAAGCCTAACTAATTGACTCAAAACGTTTAAGCACATATTATCAGTAATAAGAAACCAAGTAATTATATAATGACAACAAATTCTTTATAGAACCAACATGGGACGCGATATTACAATTAATACAATTAGGAAAAACAAACAAGAACTCAACATCTTAACACATATAAATAAGAACCACATTACAGACCAAGGGCGGATGCATACAGGCTACAGCCCCCGTTGACTCCTAATTTTTTTTAAATACAACAATATTTTAAGGTATTTTTAGTCTTAGATATTAATTATCCCCATTAATAAAAATAAAAAATTATATATAGGCGTCAATTATATATTATAAACGATACAAGTCTTAGATAACAATCTAGAACGCAATAGAATAACACCCTATAAATCTTGATTAATCATAATAAATCTTGATTAATCATAGACTTTAAAAAGCAGTACCTGTGACAAAATAAGATCTTTCAAAGTCTCCTTTGATAGTTTCCACGACTGTGGCACGATCAAGCACCCCTGACTCATCAATGGGGACCACTGTATTTCCTTCTGGTGCTTCAGTTTTCGCCGGAGAGCGCAAAACTGAGGCAGCAATACCCAGAAGCTCAGACCCATACCAAGCCATTTTGAGCAGCACATTTTCAGGTTCAGTGTTCTTCTGACTAGTAGTTGAATTGTTTCTTGGATTATTTGTACTGTTACATAGTATTTTGTATGTTTTCTGGTGATAATTTCTCTGCAAAATGACATGGCGAGGAGGGGAGTAGACATTGGAAGTGATGGAAGAAGCATTTGAGAAAATGGTCGCCATTTGTGTGTGTGGTGTGTGAGAGAGAGAGACAGAAAGAAAGCAGTTGGTAGTTATGTCCCGCGTTTCACTTCGCTAATATCTTTGTCTTGAACTAATGCTGGCCATGAAAATAACAATAATAGTAATAAATAGAAAAATTGCACAAATGATTCCTATTATTTCTCTAAAATTTTAAATTAGTCTCTCCTTTTAAAATTAGTCAATTTCGTTTTCATTATTTTTTTAAAAATTCAAATTCATCTTTATTAAAAAAAAAATTAGAAATAATAGGAACTAAATTGACTAATTTTGAATAATATGGGCGAATTTAAAATTTTTTTAAAAAACAATAAGAATTGAATTAGCTAGCAAAAAAAAATAGCTAATTTTGAATAATATGAAAGAATTTAAAATTTTGAGAAAATAATAGGGACCACTTACACCATTTTCCCTAATCATAAGATAAAATAAGATGGCTTCCGAGTGTTAGATAGCGACTTATTATATTTAAAGATTTTGAATTTGAATTTATACCTTCTTATAAAAAATATTGACTTGTCTTTGATTAGTTTGAAACATGCATTGGATATGTTACTATATTACCAAATTTGTAACTTTAGGTGAATTTAATATAGTCGTATTTAGAGTGTGTTTTTCGATATGTATAAAATAAAATGAAACGGAAAAACACATGCCACATATTAAGCCAAATTAAGGAGAAGGAAAACTGACGAAAAAGAATTTATAGCCTCGAATCGAGAGGCTTTCTGCTAGAGTAGAGTGGCGAACCATCTAAGAAAGTCGCAATTCAATACAGGTTTATTTATTTATGATACTAGCAGCTCTGGCATAAAAAAAAAAATATTAAATATCATTCTATTTTTTTCACTCATTTATTATTTTTTATGTTTTAAATTAAATATTTTATTTTATTTATTTCATATTCATTAGAAAAACTTAATTATAAAATCAAAAAGAGTGAATATGAAATCAGATTTTCTTTTTGCGCCATACGCACTTAAACTTCACTTTTTCCCTCTTTCTCCCCGATCAAATCTCACATCTTGATTTCTCTCTCAATGATCAAGTCAAAATGTTAAAAAGAAGAAAAAGAATTAAAACCAAATAGTTCAAATGCTAAAAGAAGAGAGATAAATAAATAACTAAAAATTGCTATGCATGACAACAACGTCTATATAGAAGGTGACAAATGAGTGGTAAAAATGAGATTATATCTAGCAATACTGCATGTTAATAAGAAATGATAAATAAGTGATGGAAATGAGATTGTGTCTAGTAATATTCATGTATATAACAAGTGATAAATGAGTTATGAAAATGAAATAGTATCCAGTAATGCTCCTATATGGTCATAAGGTATGGTCTCTTCAACTTCAGGAGTCCAATCACTTTGAGCACTTCGTATTATTGCTCACTTTGATTGAAAATAAATATGCTCATAACATTATAATATTATGAATAATATTAAAAAGTTATAAAATATTGATATAATAATAAATAATATGGACAATTCATGACCATTAAACCCTACTTATAAAGTTTCAATTTTGTCTCCATTATTTCAAAAGGGGTAAATAGCACCGTAGCCCCTTATGGTTTGTCAAAAGTGCACAGGACCCTCATGTACTTTCAAAAGTGCACCGAAAGCTCTTGTGATTTGCAAAACGTGGCACCACAATCCCCTCTGTTAAAAAAATCATTAGTTTTAGCGGTAAGTGAGTTACACGCGTGGATCATGCAACTTTGATTGTTTTTAAACAATTTTATCAATAAAATATGTTTACCAATTGACCAAAAAACCCTTTTTAACAAAAATAAAAAAATAAAAAAAAAATATTCTTCTCTTGCAAAACGTGACCTCTCAAGAGAGTATGGAGGCAAGCTTGATAAGGAAGAATCTTCTCAGGACAAATCTTGTAACAACCTGATCAATTCATAAGTAATTGAATCTTTTTTTAAAATTAAAAAAAAAAATGTCAAACCCACCCACCCTACCCCCCCACCCCCAAACCACTTACCACGTCAAACTCCCCCTACCCCACCTTCACAACCCCAGCAGACTCCCACCCCAACCCCCAAACCCCAAACCCCATTCGATGTATATATGTGTATATGTATTATATATACATATATAGATATATATATACATATTTATTTCTTTTTTTTTGGTTTAGTGTGTATATATATATATACACATACACAGCTAGCTCAATCAATAAAAGGATAAATGTCCTTTTTGTGTAATTAATACCTGCACTTGTTGTCCTAGAGTCCAAGAAAAGATGTAGGCGAAAGGGATCAAGAAATAAAGCTCTTCCGGATGTGTACTTGGAGATGCTAATCTTCACTGTGTGCATATGTATTATATATACATATATAGATATGTATAAACATATTTGTTTCTTTTTTTTTTGGTTTGATGGGTTTCAATGGTGTTCAAAGCTATTTTGATTATTCAGAGAATGTGTTTTGTATTTTACAAAACTTGATTTGCAAGTGAATGTGTTTTCCAAGCTATTTTGGTTCGATTAGTGCTTCAAATCGGGTCTATCATGTAAGTAAAGAAAGATAAAGTAAAGTGACAAAATACACCAAAAGTAAAAATAAGGACATTTGCCGTTAAAAATATTGGAAAAGAGACGGAGGGAACAAGTGTGCAACTTTTTTAAACCATAAGGGAGTCTGGTATACTTTTGAAAACACAAGGAGGTCCCGTACACTTTTGACAAATCATAGGGGACTGTGGTGCAATTTACCTTTTCAAAAGTAACACACTTAGTCCCCCAAAGTTTACGAAACACTCCAATTTAATACCTACAATTTGTGATCTGCTGATGACATTTTAGGGACTAAATTGAGAAAAAAAAAATGAAAACATTGAAAACTAAAGAATAAAATGCACCGTACCCCCTTGCGTTTTCATAAAGTTGCGTTATAAACCCTGTGTTATTGAAAATGTTGCAAATAACTCCCTGTCGTCAATTTTTTCATCAATTTCAACGTGAGTGTGATACACTCGTCTATAATGCAAATATGAAACGTATCAAGTTGTAAAACACATAAAGAATGACAAAAATATCTATTTTCTCAAAAGTGCATGATACCCTCTTGTGTTATACAAAAGTTGCATAATAAACCCTATATTTTAAAAACTAGCAAATACCCCTCTGCGTTAAATAAAATGTTGCATTATACCCCTTGTTGTTCAATTTTCAGCTATAATTAAGTGAGAGTGCCTTCAAACAAATTTTATATGACCAAAATACTCTTAATTTATTACCTTTTCTTTTTTTTAAAACATGTTCTTCATCTTCACCAACAACCAAACCACTTCCATTTAGTCTATCACGAATGGAGCTGTGGATCGTATATGCAACAAAGTAAAAATGCTTTGCTTTGCAATCCAATTTTTTTTTTCTCTTAACTATCGCTTGGATCACCAAAATTAATTTTCATAATTACCACTTCAACTTATTAATCTAACAATCATTTTTCTCGTTCCTTTATTTTTTCCTTCTTGGTAGTAGTGATGGTGGAAGTGGTGGAGTAGCTCAAATCCTTCCACTTCTTCTTTAAACATTTTCTTCATATTATTGAATTTTATTTCCAATTATTATTTAGTTGGTTTGTGTTTACTTGGCCTAGTAAATGCTAATAAGGCATTGCCTTAGCTAGATCCATTAAAGAAAGTTGATAAAGATTTTTTCTTTTTTGGGTCGAGAGTTGATGCAAATGGGGAATGTGGTAATGGTGGAAAAGAGATGGTGAAAAATGGTGACGGCTGGTAGTGTAGAGTGAGGTTACTGAAGTGAAGAAAATACATAGATAAATGGATGCTCGAAATTTATCAAATAAGAGGCTTTGCCTAGTGGTTACTCTTTAAGCTTAAAAAATGAAAGGTCGCGGGTTCAATTTCCAGCTCCACGCTGGTTTCCTAAATAATTTTTGTCTCAAGGACATGTCATTGCCACGTGTCATCAAACCATTGGATGACTAGAGCCACGTGTCATCATACAATTGGAGCAAATTATTGCCACACCATTGAGTGAAAAATAAAAACATAAAAAATGAAAAAGAAAAAGGAAAACAAGAAAAGAGAAAATAAAAATTAAATACAGGACAATGGCGTCATTTTACCCTTATTATTAATGAATATTAACGAAATTTTAAATTAGGGAGAGTGTGCAACATTTAGTATAACACATGAGAATATTTATCACTTTTTAAAACACAAAATTTATTATACAACTTTTATATTACATAAGGGGCATCATGCATTTTACTCAAAACTAAATTTTAAAACTTTTATAAACTTCAAGAACTTAGCGCGTTACTTGCGTACCAATAAATATGAAATTGAAAAAAAATGTAAACATTAATGACCAAGCGCTTCACGTTTTAAACAATAGGTAGAAAAATGAAAAAACATGCCAACATTAAGGATCGTTTGTAAAATTTGCCCATTCGATAATTTGTTGTTAGCTTGCTGCAGCAATTTTTATTGTGACACCATTACGTGCAAGTAAAAGGGCGATTATCAGAAACAAACTCATCTGGATCAAATTTCAATTCAAAATTTTAACACCATCAAGACTAATATAGAGACCATGAAACATACATAATTGGAGAAGGATCTGAGTCTTCTCTTCACCTTAACAAATGAATACAAAGAACATTTCAAATCTCTTTCTCACCATCTCCATCCCTGTTATCTAACCAAATCCTCATCCTCCACCTCATAACGTAACAACACCACGGCTCCCTAAACATTGCAGAGAGAAGGGGGAAGAAAAGTATCAGGAGCCACATCACATCTCTCTTGACGTTGCTATTTCTGCCCAAGCAGTTGTAGTCACCAGGCTGGTATCAATTGTCCAAAAAGTCTGTACTGCAGAGCCAAAGCATTATTCACAAATTTTATCACAAACGAGCCCTTCACCACAAAAAGATATTCTTTCTGCTCTGTCAGCATATCATCTCAATCGCACCAGGTAAAATACAAAACTTCCTTGGAAGGAACCCCAAATGTTCACCATCAGACTGGACGTAGATGTTGCTACTGCTTACAATCTCCTCAACTTCAATAGAACGTGCACTGCCAGGAAAAACATTGGAAATGAGGACATCCTCTAGCAAATGAATCGTGTATTTAGAAACAATCTAAACTCTGTAGAAAAGGGGCTTGGAGGTTCAATGTTTCTTCACTTATGGTGGTATATATATGGATGGGGTGAAATAGGAAAAATTTCATGGTCAGACTTTTTGCCCTTATAGTTGAAGAGGTAGTTCACAAGGCTCTTAATATTAGTAGTACCATGGAAGGGCTTTCTCACTTACACTGACATCAATTTCCTAAAGGCACAGTGTCGTAGGATGTAGTTAAATATGGTTTCGGCCAACTTTTAGACATATGATCCATACATCTATAAGCTTTTCACCATTAAAGCAATCCACAATAAGACAAAATAAACACAAAGCACATCAAACAAAACCAACTTCTTCACATAGAAGAGATTACCTTCTCGAGGTTACATTTTTCACTGATAAGTGTGTCCCATTATACAGCTTATGTAATTTGAGAACAAAGTCATACCATTTGAAGTGCTGAAGAATTACGACCTGCAAATTAAATAAATTACAGTGAATTTTGTGCCGCCCCTGATATTTCAGAAGAAGATATTAGGTAAGATATTAAGAATGGCAGCAAGAAAGCAATCACTCAACCTCAAACGTTCCACTTGAAGGGTGCGCATTTGGTGTGATCTTCATTCCACCACCAAAATATTTTGCATTGCCTACGCAGAGAGCCGTCACCTGAGAATATTCTTCCCACTCCCCCTCATCGATCTTGATTTAATGATTAAATCCAGTTTAATTTTAGTTTCATTCAGTAAGAAACATGATTCAAGGAAAGAAAACATAGAAGGAAAAAAAGATTACACACCAAGGAATGCTAGGACACCAACCTTGATTCTAAAATCCTGGTTACGGTGCCCAAAAAAAGCTTGTAAAGCTCCAATAACGTAGCATAAGTTGCCAAACCTCTTGTATCTTGATGCATAATAGCCTGCCTTAGCACTTCTGGAAATTTTGCACATAATAGAAGGTATCAATATAAAGCCTTTGGAATCAAAACCTAGTAATATCTATGAGAAGTTATCCTTACAAATGAATATCAGCAACATTTATGAAGTAGTGTGGTTCTGCTCCACTAACAACTCCAACATCAATTCGAGATCTCGCTCCTGCAAGAAATCTCATTAGGCAAAGAGACCAAGAAGGAGAAAATGTAAGTTAGCTTCTTCAGTTCTCATAAAGCAGAAAAAATATACCAAAAGGAAAAGCAGAGATTTCCATTCATCACCTTTAGCAATCCGTTCAATAGCATCTCGTGCATCATTCTTCCTGAAAAAAGGAACAACAATACATGTGACATTAGATGCTCCAGCTCAAGGTTCCGAGCAGAACAGATCATAACTCTTGTTTGAAAATAAACTAGGGAGAGAAGCATCAACTCACCAGCCCATCGTTCTGGCAAAATCAGATCCAGTCCCTAAGGGGATAATCTGTAGATAAGGGATAAGAGATCATATCTTTCCTCTCAGTTATCCATGCCAAGCAGTTCACTAGGCACACTAACATATGAACTGAACTTCGCATTTAGAAGTCAACAACAGAATGTTTCAGAATGATTTTATAGATGCTGATGATGACTTACACCAAGAGCAGTTGTATGGCTGAACTTTTCATCAAAAGTAGAAACCGGTTTTCCACCCCAGAAAAAGCCATTGACAACCTGCAAATTTTGAGGTTCACATGCCTGCGGCAGTTTATATAGGACAAAGGATATCTAAAACCTATGACAAACTTGCAAATTGTGAGACTGCCTAATCTAGACCAACTAGAAGGAAACTTATACTTGCAATATCAGTCCTGGACTGCATAGTGATAGAACCAGAGATGGGGGTTAGTAGTGCAAGCATGTACAAGTACGTCTTAATCCAAAGTATTTTATCAACTTAATCAGGAACCATGCATAATCTAGGAACAGAAAGAATAGCACTTGGCATATTGCTGATAAGAGGAAAGATCACGCCATGGAGAATGTTAATACAGAAAGTAAAACTCCTAAAATCAATGTGTTGTCTATCAATTTCTTCATCGGCTATCTTGCTTACCTTTAGCTTATTTTTTTCATTTAGTGCTTCAGTTATTTAACCGGGAATTATGCTTTCACTTTTCATAATGAAAAACTGAAAATCATTCTATTTCTGCACCATAAATGTCAGACAACAATCAGAGGCATTATCTGTTGCAACAAACTCCATTTTTCTGAAGCAGGTCGTGCATGGAGTCAGATGATTTTTGACAACAGAGATGCAGTTCAGAATATTCAAGATTTTCTTCAAGAAGAAAAATGTACCTCATGAAGTGTTCCGTCACCACCAACTGCAATTACAGCATCAGCACCCTCACGGATAGCCTGGTGATGCAAATTCCATTGTGAACTTCCACAAGCAACCTGATAACTTGAAACTACATATGCTGAATATCCTTACCTCCCTTGTTATGTCAATTGCATGAGAAGGACCTGAAGTAAGAGATTCACAAATCTGCCCAAAATGTCAAAATGCTCAACTGATTAATAGATCTGAAAGGTGAAAATATGAAATCCTAGTACGTGACAGCAAATCATAACTATAATTCTAACTGCAGTGGCACTTGAATAATCAAAGCTGATGTGATAACTGACAAAAAAAAGTTATTATATAATTCACCCCTCTTTTATGTTAACACCAATAACCTTCAAAAACACCTCTTTCTGAAAAGGGCAACCCAGTGCACAAAGCTCCCGCTCTGCGGGTCCAGGGAAGGCTCAGACCACTTTGGTGTGTTTATTGTATGCAATCTTAACTTGCATTTTGCAAGATGCTATTTTCACGACTCAAACACATATGAGCAGAATTAAAGTCTTCGTCCTCAAAATGCACCCTTCTTAACATGACTTGCCACGGAAAGACAAAAAAAAAGATTTAGAAAATAAACGAACAAGTTTAACATGTTGAACAAGTATAGCTATGACAACTTTGACTCTCACATCATCCTATAAGACATAGTAGTCAGAGTACACAATCACAAACGTGCAGATAAAGGAGACATACATGTACATATCCATCCCTTTCGAACCAACACAAGACAAAGAAGAACAGATAATTGTTTGCAATTAACTCAAACTGTGGTAGCCCATTCTTCAGCTATCCAAGACCTTATCAACACGATTACGCAACCTAACAAAACTCATCTCCAAACAATTTCCAAAACAATCACCCATTTCCGGTCGAGAAAACTTTCAGTTAACATCTTTACAGTTACAGAGCGAGGCAAAATTTCGAAAAGCTTGGAAATATTCGAGAAGAATAAAATTAAATCTAATTTATGCAGGACATCAAGAACAAAATATAATATCCAATTATAAATTTATAAATTTAAAACAACACACACACACACACTTACATTACATTCACTACCAAGGCGAGACCTCAAGTACGGCAACAGTTTCTTCCATTGTTCACCAGTCTTCCCATTTGCACCTGTCTCCATTTCAATTCAATAACTAAGCAAAATACAGAACACGTATATATGATATATATGTATATGTATATGTATGTATGTATATACGCAGAGAGCGGGGGGACCTCGGGGATTGACGACGAAGACGAGGTCGCGGCGGCGAGAGGAGGAGACGCCGCGGGGGAATGTAAGGTCGGCGACGAGATCTGGAGCCATGGGAGGATGTTCAGCTCTGAAAAAAGAGGGTTTCGCCATTGCCATCACTGCTATTGCTTGATATGACATAACTAGTACTATAGATAAAGTTTATTATTATTATGTGCTCTCACGCAAAGAAAATTAAAAAGTTTTTATTAGAGAAATAATTAATTAAAAATGATAAAAAGAGAATTAAGATTAAGCAAATGTTTGTAATGTTATAATTGAGAATTTGTAATCGTAGTTAGCAGCAGTGGAGTGGGGTTTAGTGAAGGTTAATACAAGGCAACGACCAATGAGGTGGTGGTTGGCCTTTGTTTGACTTTGTTTGTCATAAAAAAAAACCGCTAATTTATTGTTTAGTGGGAGAAAAGCCCTCGGTTCTGACTTGATTGTCTATACATTAATGGTGAGTCTTACATATTTCGATTGAAATAAATAAGACTTTAACTGTGAAATTTTAATTTTTGAATTGTAGTGTTTTTATTAGAAATAATGATAAATAAAAGTTATTAATAATTTGATTTATGTTGGAAAATATTAAATTTTTAGAAATTTTAAGGAGAATGTTAGGCTTTACAAAATATGAAGTGGTATATTTGAGAAAAAAAAAAAAGTAAAATATTTTCTCACATTATGTAAAAACAGTTTCATAAAAATATTTTTTGAAAAGTTTCAATCTAGAGCCTTTTTTTTAATAAAAAAAAAATTGTTTTTAGTTTCAACTTTTATCTAAAAGTACTTTAATAAATAGACAAAACAGATTGAATTTAGTTTTTAAATTCATAGAAAGCGTTCTTCAATGTTAAAAGTTAGGCTAAACAGATTTAAGTCACAAAACCTCTTTTGGTTTTGTGTATATTAGATTATAACGAGATAGAAACGAAGTTTCAGCATAATAGTGAAGTTATGGTTGTGTGACATGGAGTCTTTTAATTCTGAGTTGTGAAAGTAGCTTATTAAATGCAAGATAAGGTATGTATAATAAACTATAAAGCGGGTTTGACTTTCCTTCGCATTTTGCACCTAACGAGAATTTCTTATATTAAACAATTATTTTAAAAATCTAAGATAAAGATGCGTACAATATACTACGAAACAAGTTTGACTTTTCTTTAAATTCTGACTATTATAAAAATTTCGTACACTAAATTGTTGTTCACATGGTAACGATACCGTTTGAGGACCAATGTACAATTATCATTTAGCTAAATAAAAAGTGCAATTTTCCCTTGTTTCCCATCTATCTGCTTTATCCCTTTATTTTTAATGTACAGCAATGAGTTTGGGACGTTGATCACAGAAAAATTTGATTCATCAATATAGCAAATTGGTATAACAAAATTATTATTAGTTTGTATCTCAATAACAAAATGCTACGTCTTGTCCCAAGAGTCAGATAAAGTGGTAGAATAATAATTCATTAAAACTAAATATTCCGAGTTCGAACTCATACCTATTCATCGCAAATATTATCTGCCCTTGACTCATCTAGAACAGTGAAACAAAGACTCCCTGCAATTTTGGCTTCCAAGAATTACATAATGTTGCAATTGAAAAATAGAAGAGCTGTTCTGTAACAAACTTAACAGCGGAGAGTGTAAATGGCAAATCATTATATAATAGACTTGAAAAACATTACACGAGGGACGGTTAGGCTTTCACAATAATGTGGGTCCCACACATCAAAGCATCAGGATTGGAGACTGGCTCTGTAAACAAATAATCTAAAGCAATTCAGTTTTTCAAATGCTCATAGTACATAGGTTGAGTTCAGCAGACCTCTATCCCCTATTTCAGAATTCAGTCAAATTCAGATCTCATGGCGTTGAACTTTGATTGTTCGTACTCTTAAATAACAAGATTTAACGATGGCAACCCCGTTCACAGAACAGCTATAGACACTGAAACCAAGTAACTTCAGCAAAAGCAAATGACAACAGCCGCACATTTAATGACAGGATACACTTATACAACTAACCAGCAATACATGATGCAACCATGAAAAAGTACACACAGCGGTTGGTTTCTTGCAAGTTTTCATGCTTATCTCCGTGCTCTGTGCTTTGCTTTGGAATCAAAATGATGAGACTTGAGCTTCTTCTTTCTCACCAAGGTTGTGGAGCCACCACCACCTCCTTCTCTGAAAGGCATTCCCATGAGTGCCAGCAATCTCTGGCCTTCTTTATCTGTCTGAGCTGTTGTTGCTATGCAAACATCCATTCCTCTTGGCTTACCAAGGATATCATAACTGAGCTCTGGGAACACACTCTGTTCACGAAATCCTATGCTGTAGTTTCCATGTCCGTCAAAGCTATTGGGGTTTACACCTTGAAAATCCCTTGTCCTAGGAAGCCCCAGGTTGATGAGCCTGTCAAGAAATGAATACATCACCTGCCATAAAGAGTCAGATGTAAGTGCAAAGAAACACAAGTTCTGAGAATCCTACTTTCGAACCAAAGCAACATTTCAATGTCCATCATATGGCAGCTCAATCGGCCTAAATGCTTAAATATAGTACGTACAAATTATTAGTGGGAGATCACCATGGAATGAATAAATATCCATACATCATCTACTGTGAGAAGGGTAACAGGTATAATCCTATAAATATTAATGTCATCAAAAACATTGCATGAAGCATTTGTGATAAGAGACCTACTTAGGTCTAGATATATCATGTCTTAACATATGAAGACAAGTAAAAATGGTGTCTCAAACTAAAAGACCAAATATAAGCCAACACAAGGAAAACTTTTCCTCTATAACAGTGAAGACATGCGAAGGTGAGGATCATCAGTTTACAAGAACTACAAAGCAATACTACATATTTTTCACTCTCATCTTCCTTTGTAATTTTCAAACGATATAACTGCACAAGAACAGGCTTTTCAAAAACTAACAAGAGCTAACATAAACTTAACCTAGAAGAACAAAATATAATCATCCTCTAATCATAACATGCTTCAAAGGAAAAGTTGAACTCTTCAATTGCAAACGAAGATAATCATGACAAGCAACCATAAATTAACCAAAGGAGATATGCATAATTGATGCACAGAAAGAAGGGGCTCACATTTCCTCGAAGAGTGACAGCAATTCCAAGTGGTTGATCTTCTCGTATCTTAAAGGTGGCAATAGCCTTCTTAGCTCTCGTCTTCACGGGCCTTTGCCCTGTGATGAGAGCCATATCATTCATTGCTGCTTCCAAACCCTTAGAATTCTGAGCAGCATCTCCAATTCCACAGTTCACCACAATCTTCTCAACCTTCGGAACCTGTAAAGATATTCCGTGTCGCAAGATCAAGCATATAAACCACATGGAATCAATAGGACAAGAACACATGAAAATCAAGCCACATCACCATTACTAAATAACACGATCAACATCAAATAATAAATTAGCTTAACACTTCAAATAACACATTAGCATTTTCTCCACAAAACATATAGATAAAACGAACATAATCATCTTCCATTATAATTACACATATATTGACATACATAGCATAAATATCAAAATCTGTCAGTATCCTATTAAGGGTAACGGCCAAAAGCCCACTGTGCTTTACAACACGCTAGACCTTGCAGTAAGGTGACAAGCTACTAATTCTCTGTAATATATGAGAATGTACCAAAACCTCTTGGGAGACATTCTTGTAAATTATAGGGTCCCGCGGTGAACCACGTTCTTAAAGGCAAAGGTGAGCTACATTCTTGTAAATTATAGTGGTTATTAGCTTATTACGGTAACCTATTAAACTATTACGGTAACACAAACATATTATTTTTTTCCAGTTTAAAAAGACAATAAATAAATATAAAAAATTCGTTTTAAAAGTTTAAATTTTTAAATGAGATAGGTAAATTAACATGGTATTAGAGCTCAAGTTACTAAAGGGTCTTGGTTCAAGCCTTAACATCAATTATTTAAAAATAGTAAAACTGTTCACGTGCAAAGCTAAAAAAACGAATATCGCCGAACAACAAAAGAAAATGAATAGTATCTAAGACTTTGCTTAACAAATTGAAAGTGGGTACCTGATGTATGTTGGTATAGTTGAACTCTTCTTTAAGCATGGGAACAATTTTCTCAAGGTAAGTTGACTTGAGGCGATTGACTTTCTCTGCTTCACTTTTCTCCACTAAAACCGCCCCTGCCGTGGCCTTCACTGATAGCCCCCCGGACCGAACTGGAGCGAGCTTTCCGTACGGTAGACGAACGGAATGTGCCGGAAATTGTCTGTAGAATGTGGAGGCTGAAGAATGTAACAGCGCGGGCGATGACGCCATTGCTGTTTTCTGGGAGTGGTGTGGTGTGGTGGGGTTAGGGGCGAGAAATGGGTGAGAGGATAACGAGATTCTGTAATTCTGTGTCGTTAAGCCTTTAACTTTCTTTTTTTCATATTTTCTTGTTGCAATTATGCCCCTAAAGAATTCTAGTGTTTCTTAATTGACCGCTTATTTTTTTTATTTTCAAATTAAGCCCCTGATGTTTATCCAAGAATGATATATTCTATATATAAATAGGTATACATATATCTCAAATGATATTATTTACGAGAATCGATCTCACAATTTTTCGCACTCACAACGACAAAGTAAATGATATACTTTTTGGCTTGACGTTATGCGTTTTACAACTTATGTGGAATTGTTTTTAGAAACTAAATACTAAAATGTGAGGTGTTAGTTCTATACATAAATGAAGAGCCATTGGGTTATGAAAGTATTATCTTTGAAATGGATGCTAAGGACGTATTTGAAGTAGTCACTTGTCCAACTTTCAAAAGGAATTGGAGGAGTAATGAGGAGAAATGCTTATTTGGTTACTAATTAGGTAGTAATCAACTTCTTTATGAATGTGTAGTGAACATAATTGTAGATGCCAAAAATAGTCTCTGCCCACGTATGATCCAAAGTGAAAGGCCCAAAAGGAGGAAGATTGGATTGGAGGTTAAGGCCCAAAACAAAGTAGGCCTATCCTGGATTCCTCCCAATAAGAGGGAGGAACTCGTGATGTGGCGAGATAAGCTAACATAAATGCCTCGAGACCTTATACTTGGCAAAGGTAATGATGTTAGAGACATTAGCGTGTAAGACAGAAGCCTTGGGCACAGAGACCAAAGGAAATTCATCAAAACAGACCTACAAGCCCGCCGTCAAGCTTTCTCTCCAAAAAGATCCAACGAATGCGAATGCAAATGGTCTTAGAAAGATAGAAGATAGGTGAATGCCCTAAAAGGAAAAGGGCGATGGGGCCCAAGGGCGGCTGCATTAAATGCTCAGACTAAACATGTAAGGATAACATAAGGTTAACAACAACCATCCTTCTTAGCCAATGAGTAGAGGTTTGGCTCGTCCTACTTAACTAAGACATCAAGCTACTATCTTTAACCAATCAGAAGCCTGCAGAGGCATTTACTTGTTACAACGCGACTGCTTCAAGTCCGCTACATCCAATCAGAAGTGGAAGAAATCTCTAACAGCCTCAGTTGTGTGGTCTACCCCACAAAGGTCATAAATAGTAACATATAGAAATAGCAAAGTAGACATCAACACACTAGCCTTGGGGGTTAGGGCCTAAGGTTTACCTTATAGTCTAAAAGAGTGTCAAACAAGGCTCCGGTTAACGACAAAGTCTAGCCCAACAAGAGAATAAAAGCCCAAAGGCAGAGACCTATCAGGGCCCCATTTATTGAAAATAGAAAAAGGGTCAGGAAAACAGTGGACCTTTCCTGCATGGTCTTATCCAATCCTGATTGTAAGCTCACGGGGATCTACAATAAGCTCTTATTTTTTCTCTCCCCCCTCACTTTTTTTTTCTCTCTCTTCCCCTCTTTTTCTCTTCCATTCTCGACTAAAGTTTCTTGGTTATTTTTTCTTTTACTTGGTTGATGGTTGTCTGTGTTCTTTGTTTTTGTACCGCATCTTGCCACTGTCTTCTTGGCCTGTGACATGGGACGATACTATTGATTTTGTTGCGATGTTTTTGTGGTGGATCTTTTTTATGCTTTGATTTACTCGGATGATGAGATTGATTTGTATTGGTTCATTACCGTCGATCATCATCCTCGTCTTTTGGTCTTGAATCGCCAACTATCCTAGTGGCTTTGCATTCTTGCTCTCGATTGTTGTCTTGGACTGAATGGAAAAGATATGATTGTCACTGTTACTACTTGTTCAAGCTAGAGGCCTAAAGTTTGGGATGGTGAGGATGGCGAAGTGGTTTTGTGGCAGTGTTGGTCGGCGATGGCTTTGTTTTATTGGTAGGATTTTATGTTTTGTTGGGCTATAATGTTCGGGCTGTGTGTATGGGCTATATTTTTTGGGTGTTACCACTCTTTTTTTTTTATGACAAGGAAATTCAACTGGCGGAATCCGACCACCAACTGATAAAATTTTGAGTGTAAAACCTTATTTTAAAGATGCACCAAGTGAATCAAGAACGAAACCTCAAGAATAGGGTGGAGATTCGAACCCATGACCAAAATAGGCCTTCCCCACACCTTATCCACTAGAGCCATGCCCGGGGGCAGGTGTTACCACGTTTTGTTTCTTTGTAATGTTGTTCTTCTCTTGGATCAGATTGCTCCTGACCGGTCCTATGTTTATAATGTATGATATTTTCTATTAATAAAATTTGTGTTTTCTGACCAAAATAATGAATTCATTCCTTCATACAACAACAAAAAGTATATATATATAATACATTCTTGGAATTAAAAACATTGAATGCTGAGGTCTTAAGTAATAAAAATTTAAATTTAGATGTTTTATTTTGAAATTCTTGAGATGCTCAAGTGAATTTAAACTTTCCTTTTTTCAGTCACAAATTATGACTATTAGAACTAAAATTTATTACTTTCCTTGAAATACCAATTATTTTGTATTTTCTAACGATTGAGCTAGAACACATAGAATTCTTAGCAAGACCAACTATCTTTATGCTCAAACAATAGTCCTTGTAAAAAAATGTTTTGCCATCTCATTCCAATTTTTGCATTTATCAATTTATAAAGACAAAATTGACAACACAAAACATTTTAGAGTTAAAAAGAGTTAAGAACACTAACATTCTTTTTACACTAAACTTCATATCACTTTGTTTTTTAACTCTTAAAATTGAAAGTCATTAGAATGCCATTAACTTGAAAATATCCAATAACTTTGTAAAACTTTTCTTGTTGCTTAATTGACAATTGTTTAAATCATAGGCGAAGCTACACTCTCTTGAGTGTAGGCCTATGCCTACGTTGGAAAAAAAGAAAAACAAAGTTAAGGGTATTTTTGTAAATTGACATTATTTAAAATTAAAAAAAAAAGCTTCACTTTATCTTTTCTTAAATCTCTTCAATCTTCAATCCTCATTAGCCTAACCAAGACCACCATTCTCCACAATCTTCAATTCTATTAGGCCCGATACTTATTTCCACCATCCTCCAGCATCTGCGTTACCTACATCTGCTACATATTTTACCAAGTCAAGGTTTCATTTACTTAACCTCTTCTATTATCTATATACACATACACACACACACACACACTGTGTGTGTTTGTGTTTGAATTTGTGTTGTGAGTCTTGTGACCTAATTAGCTACAAAAATATAGAAATAAACCATGGCTAGTCTAATGGGCATGGCTTCGGATATACATCACAATTTGAGATTGGATCAACATTAAAAATTAAAACATGGCTAGTGTAGTATTGTACAAGAAATCATAATTTCGCTTTAACCAAGTTGTATCAAGAATGTTCTTTTTTTTTTTTTCCTTCTCTTTTCTCTTTTTGATCAAGGTATCAAGAACGTTCACTAGCAAAAAATAATGATTGACCAATTCTACAAGTTGTAAATTTATGTAAATCTCCAATTGTGCGTGTATGTGCATCAATTTTTATTATGCTTTAATTAGCTGAAAAATATAAATTGTGTGCTAATTAATTATATTAGATGTGTAATAATTAAAAGGTACTTTTTGTATTACTATAGTCATTTATTTTTCTCTCTTTTATATGTTATGTCATTATTATACGAGAAGAGTAATTTCTTGAAGACTCTTTATACGTTTTGGTTCTTATATTTTTATAATTATTATAATGTGCATAAATTAAATATTATTTTATATATAGATGAGTGTCCCGAACCTTCGATTATCGATTGTATTATTGACTAAAGTCGGTGCCTACACTACTCAGTGGTGCCTGGCTCCTAATTAACATGGTTGTACAAGGTCTACATAATTCAATTATTGTATATGCAGATTGGTTTGCTGGATCAAATAGCTTTGCATCCCATTTTACTATTCACTTGTTTGGACTTTGTTCATTTATCACAAGTTAAAATTATTTAACCATAAACTTAAACATCATTCTCACAATTTTTCTACAAATTATTAAAGTAACTCATCCTTTTAATCCAATTAGGTCTATCTTATTCATGTTATACTTTGTCATGTTATCACCTGCAATTGCCATTATTTTAGTTCATTGTTATACTTTGTCATCGATTGAAACTTCCAACACAAAATTGTATCCCATATATTTTTCTTGACATTTTCATTGTCATGGATATTAGTTTAGCATCTAACCAAATTCTCATCATCATACTTTTTCAAATTACCAAAAAAAGACTATCTTAAGCCTCTAACTCCAATAACCAAATTTTAAGTCATTTTCATTTGTTAAAATAACTAAATTATCTTTGTCAACTACTTAGAAATTGACCATTTCCTATTAATAAGCAATTAAGATGAGCTATTTCTTTTATTCAAACAAGCAAAATATATACTCAAACTTACCTTTTTGCTTTTTTAAACTAAAACTATACTTTTTTTTTTATTTTAAATTTGTATTCTTAAAAAGATGAATATTTCATTCTAAGTTGAAAAGATAAATTTTGAATTACAACTATGTTAATACAAATATTGAATTATATATATGTATGTATCTTTTGAAACAATTAAATAGTTATCATGATATTGACGTGCAAATCCTTCGTCTGAAGAAAAAAAAAATGAGATAGTCAACATAATTGTGAGAATTGACAAATGATTACGAAATTAAAATTTTAGAAACTTTTTTTTTTTCTAAAATTTACACGACAACTTCATTTGGGCTAATTAATTAAATTACACTAAAAACTTTTATAACACACTAGATGTTTCTGTAGTTCGTCTAAAATTCCCATCCCACGCTCTTTAAAACCATGTAAAACCCAATCGACACCACCCTCAAGTAAAATAACCTCACGCGTGCACAACATATTCCATAAGCGCGTAACCTTATCCCAAATTCATTTCATTTTCTTTATTTCTTTTCTGTTTATTTACTATGCCGTCTAAATGGTGGCCAACGTCATATCTCCGCTCTCGCTCTCTCTCTCTCACAAAACCATCTCTCACCTATACATACATATCTATCTACATATACATACATTTATATATATATAAATATATATTATATAATTACACGCACTCACACACACACATACATCGAACATGATCAATCGGAGAATGCAAAGATCGTAAAAAATAGTTTGGCCTATATCTTTCGATCCAGGTAGAAACAAAAACCCTAGTTTGTGGACTTCATTCTTGATTAACTATAAGAAAAACCCTAGAAATTTGCTTGATTTTAATGCGTATCGATATGCGTCACATGAATATATGTGTATCTGGAATTTGACGATGCGTTGTTGATAATTCCGAGGTTTAGAGAGGGATTTGTACTGTGTGTATTTGTGTTTTTAGTGTTAGAAATGTTGAAATATATGATTTTGATTAGTTAATCTAATTGAGGTGAGCTGATATTGGATGTTTTTCTGTTGTGGATGAGCTGGATCAGGGTGTGGATTAGTTTTAATTGCGTGTAGTTTGATGTGGGTGTGAAACTATTTGGACGTGTATGGTAGTGGTGGAGGTTGATGAATTTGTTGCATATTGGAAACTAGCGAATTTTGAACGATTGGGGATGGTGTGATGAGTGGTAGTATCAGCTTTCAGGTACTCGATTTTTGAAGAGGAGCCGCGGTTTTAGTAGGGTTGGTATTGGAATTCTGGGATTAGCTGGGATTGTGTATGATTATTGGGGATTTGCATCGTGGAGTAGCGTTTCTATCTGGATAGATTTCGTGGTGGTGAATCTTGGTTTAGAGTGTGATTGTTGGACATTGGTTGGCTTGTGGGAAAATTATTTTATCAAGTTTTGCAGAATGAGCTGGGAAAATGAAGATCGAAGCTCACTGGATAAGGCTTTGGAAACATCACACCCAGCTCAGAAGTAAATAACTTCTTTAACTATCTTCACAAGATTCTGATTTTCAGGTTCGATTTCTTTTTGTAAGTTCAAGAAGCTTTCTGGGTCTGACTTCTTCTGCTTGATGGTGCAGGCAGTCGAAAATTTCATATTCAAGAGAGTTTCTATTGTCCTTGAGTGAATTGGAGTTTTGCAAGAAGTTACCGAGTAGCTTTGATGCATCAATTCTAAGGTAAGATGCCTGTCTCTTTTCCGTGGTAGAACACACATCCATTTACTTGAATATGTTCTGAAAAGACAAATTGGGGATGCCATGTTCAGTATGCTTTCACGTTGCATTGCTGGCTTGTTATTGCTTTTGCTTATTGCATGCCTTATGACATATATTTCATTCATGCTTTTGCTAAATTTGAACTAGTGAATTGGAGGATGCTTCATATGGCGTACAAGATCGACAACGAATTCCTGGCAGCTCGCCATTTCAAGGTTTTAGACGCAGCGAGTATAGCTCGTCTCCACCTACTCGAGGAGATTCGGTTAATTATTCTCGCAATACCTATGGTAGATGGGAGAGCCGTTCATCTGGACGTGGTGATCGAGACAGTGATATTCACTCTGATCGGGATTCAGGTTTCATTTTAGATTCTTTTTTTTTTTTTTCCCTTTGTTCATATATCTTTTAAAATCATCAAGAAACAAGTAATTAACTCAGAATAGTCGGAGAAAACTGGTTGTGTTTGGGATCATTACTTGTTTGTTAAAGTTCCTTGGTGTTATCTTGGTTAAACTTAAAGAAAACTGGTTGTGTATGGGATCATTACTTGTTTCTTAAAGTTCCTGTTGTTGCCACTCAGCGGCGGAGCTAGGAAATCTTCTCAGTGGGGGCTAAAATAAATAATTTTTCAACTATATGAGAACATTCTTTTTTTCAGTGGGGGCTAATTAATTTTTTTAACTAAAAATACATAGATATTTAATTTTTTTTCGAAAAAATACATAGAATTTTTAACGTTATTGCAGCCCCCACTGGTCCCTAGGTACCTCCGCCCCTGTCGCCACTAGAGTTTTGGTTAGTGTGCCTATAAATCTAACTTGAGAGGTCTAGAGCATGATATGTGAGTTTAAAGAAACAAATATGTGATTATTGATAAACGTTCTATAAATACTTCATTGATTATATCCTGGTCACAGTATGGTATTCTTTTTACCTTAAATATATCATTTATATCTGAGAGTGTATCATATATTCAGCAAGTTGTCTCTGGTTTCTGTGACTTTGTATATTCATGCTTTTGTTTTTAGTAGAAGCTACACAAATTTCTATTAACATGCCCTGATTCTGCTGGTATCCTGTCAACTTTTTGCGTTCACAATGATAATGTTTAAGCAGGCGTCAATATGGCTGGAATATGTGGCTGTTCTGGACAGAAATCCTTTTATTCTATAAGCCAGCAAACTTGGTGTGCTCAATGTAGCCTTATTGTTGCACCACTTAGTCTAGGACTAGAGCTAAATAAATTTTGAATTCACTTATTGCAAGAAGGATGCAGAATTTGGCCTTTCAGTAGGATGATATGTGATTCGCTTATTATTATTATTTTTCTAAATCTATTTGAGTATCCTTCAGCATATAGCTCATGCCTTCGGTTATTTCCTTGAAATCCAAACCCCCCCACCCCCCAATAAAAAAAGAAAAAGAAATGAAATTAATCCTCTTGTGCTCTACCTTACTCTGATGGTGCAATTATAACTACCTTGTGACACTTGAAAGGATTCTAATGCCCTTCTGGTCAAGATAAAGTAATTGCATTTGTATGTAGATTCTGGTCAGCGTCATGGAAACCCACCTCGGCAGTCTTGGCAGAGTTCTGAGCACGATGGGCTTCTTGGGAGTGGTTCATTTCCTAGACCATCTGGGCATGCTAGTGGGATGTCTGCACCAAAGGCAAGAGAAAATGATAACTACCATCTTAACAGGAGCAATGAGCCATATCATCCACCTCGTCCTTACAAGGTCAAGATTGTCCCATTGTTTCTATTTACTATCCCAGTGCTTAATTAGTCCGCAAAACTCTGATTCCTGTGATAGTTATGTATTTCCAATCATTCTGTTCTCTCCTTTTCCATATTGTTCTTCTTTTTGTTGCTTTGGGTAGTCGTTTTCAAAATTGTGGAGATTTTGACTAACTGCACCACTTCAAACTTCATTGTGCCTTCAGGCGGTACCTTACTCACGCAGAGATACAAAAGACTCGTTTAATGATGAAACATTTGGTTCTAGTGAGAGTACAAGTGAGGATAGAGTGGAAGAGGAAAGAAGGAGAAGAGGTATTGTATCTCTTTCTACTTGTCGTCGTAGCTGTACATTTACTATTATAATGGTTTTGTTCATAGTTACCAAATTCGCGGTACGAATTCGGGTACGGGGTACGATACTTAGAGTTTAAAGGGTACGATGGGGTATACTTTTTGGTATGCTAATTTTTGTTCACAATACGGTATGAAGAATTATTGGGTTCCATTATCAAATATTCTGTAGAGCAATGGTATTTTATGTTTACTAATTACTAAAATCAATTTGCTGTAACGTCAGTCTAAAATCCAAAATCCAAACCCAACAATTAAGATAGTTTTCTAATATTGTATATCAAACACAAGACACAAAAGCAAACTAGAAAATTTTTATATGTTAAAGGTTTGCAGTCTGTATATGTTATACTTTTAGGTTCTTTATTCTTTTTCATTATTTTTCTGATAAAAATTTGTTTGTTTTTCGAGTCGCTAACTTTAGTGAACTAGAACGCGAATCGTAGAGTTTCGGTACGCAAATGTACCGTGAATTGGGACGTAGAATCCGATAACGCGGTTCGAAGGGGGGTAGAGCGAATCTGGTAACTATGGTTTTGTTTACTCCTTGTACTCGCTTATTTACTTTTCAACTGAGATTTTTGTTGATCTTCTTCTTAGCTTCTTTTGAGTTGATGAGAAAGGAACAACAAAAAGCTCTTCAAGAAAAGCAAAAACTGAACCCGGAGAAGCAAAAAGGTGATTCTGTTTCAGACATCTCTGTATTGCTGGATGATACCAAAGAGGAAAAGAGGCTTTTGGCAGGGAGTGATGTATTGGATGGGTCTGCTACTCCAGCTGTTTCAACCAATGATTCTGGCAAATCCACAATTCTTTCCCAAACTACTACATCTAGGCCACTTGTTCCACCTGGATTTGCAAACACAATTCTGGAGAAGAATTCTGGCCTGAAGTCTTTAATTCATACTCATAAGGCAGAGGTTAGTTCCTCCCACTTTATCCACTTTTTTTGGGAGTTTAGTAGTGTGGGAAAGCGCATCCTACCCATTTCGACGACTTTACTGGATAGAGGGCCTACTAACACGGTCTTTCAATATTTTTAATCTCCTTTTCCCCCTTCCTAATTGAAAATGGGATCTTTTGGTCTTCTGCCAAAACTTTGTTTCCACAGTTTCTTTCATATTTCCTTAGCATGTTCAATTTGATGAGCTTGACATGACTTCTTCCTTTATGCTTACTTATTTGTATGTATGTTTTTGACTGATGAGTTTGAGCTTCCTCATTGTGCATATCTCTTCATTCTGTTTTCAGAATTTACCATAAGTTGGGTGTAGATTCCTTTATGAGGTCAATGCAACTCTTTCTATTCTTGGAATCCATCAAGCAGCTGAACATGCCATGCCAATCAGCTACTGTTCTGTTGACTCTTCTGACAATGATGTTTGTTGAACATTCTTATCATTCATATAAGTGCCATCTGTATTTGCATGTCAGAGTTCAATCTTCTTGTATCTTATAAGTTGTCATCTGCATTTACTTCCCAAAGTTGGCTTCCAATGTGAACCATGCTGGCACTGCTGCATGGATACCTTTGTGGACTAAGTCTTGCTTTCTTCATTTCTCTTTCTGATGTGTTCATTGGTCTAATGCGGCAAAAGCGAACTTAAAAGCAATGGATATTCCAAAATCTAATTTTACTTTCTGACTATCTGAACAATTGTTCTAGTTAGGCATTTCACCTCAAGTCATTTAAATTTTTCTTGTTGCTGTATTTATTTTATGAATATATATTCAAAGGTTGTAAGAGTTGCTTCATTCCTTTTGGCCATACCAGTTTTTGGTTGAAGATCCTGTATATTCTGTTGAAACATTATTGTGTCCTTTCTTATTGTCTTGTATTATTTTTCTGCTCCTACAGGTTGGAAAACCTGAACCTGAGGAAAGTCTGTTGCCTGCCCAACCCAAAACTATACATAATGGTACTCTAGATAGTTTAGAGAGGCAGTCATCACAGGATACCACTTTCAGTGATCATTGCCTGGAGGACAAAACTGTGCATGCTTCACATATGGACAAGGGTGAAAAGATTATGAGTCCCCCACTAAGCTTAGAGGCATCTGACTTGAAACTTGTCATGGAAGATCATTTAAGGACTTCTAGTTTATCAGAAACCCATGAATCCTTGGATGACCCTGAGATTGTCGAAATCAGTGCCAAAGTATCAGATAGAAAAATTCAAGGAGACTTGAGTCAAAATAACTCACCAATAATATTGGAAAAGATTTTTGGCAGTGCTTTGGCAATGAACCTCAGTAGCCCCACGGCTCCTGTTGAGGTAATCATTTTTCTATGCACTCTGGCACTCTTTCATTAGCCTTTTCTGATCTCTATTTCTGTAAAACTGCTTTTGAGAAAAGATATTCTGATTCAGCATTTCAGATTAGTGTAAAATCTTATGCATGTGTTGTATGTAACATTGTTGCTGTTGCATGTGGTAGTATGACACTGATGTTTCCTATATAAATATCGCCTCTAGAATCTTTGGTGATGCTGTAATCTGTTTGATGTTCTTCAGAAATATTTTCCATGTTCCCATATTTTGAATTGCTAAGGTCTGAAGAACTTAGAGGTAGTAGTTAAAAATAGAACTGTACTCCATCGAAAATATTGCTGGAGCTCTAAGTTGTTTTTAAATTAAATTGGAAGGCTCACTACAATTGGGAGGTCCACTTAGACTGGGTTTGAGGTGTAGGGCCTGTCAATTGAGTCACTGAAGTATAATAGATAGTATGGGTATATATATCTCGACTTTGTAACTTTGAAAGTTTTCGGTTTGCTATTAGAGGTTGATGTGTTGAATTAATAATAGTTGACCGCATTCCTTTTCTTTTTCTTCTTTGTTTTGACCTTTGTTTCTTATGATATGTTGGACAAGCACAAGTTAATACACTGATACTTGATGTAGTACAATTTTGCTGTGAAAGTCAACTGCCTAAGGGAGAGTTCACTTCAATGGGCATGGATTCGTATAACATGAGTATGGATTTTAGCAGATATAAAATCGTAGTGTGTGGATAGTTATGAGTATAACATGAGTATGGATTTTAGTAGATATAAAATCGTAGTGTGTGGATAGTTATGGGTCTATGCAGACACCCATGGATATCCATTTTTCAGTCTATCCAACTAGAGATTTATGGAAGGCAATTTATGCTTTCTCATTAGATAAACTAGGCCACTTACATCCTCACTTATCTCACATTTTATCAGATGAACAAAATATATCAAGAGCAGTATTTGGTAATTGGTACATACTTGTGTTTACTTATAATTTAATCGAAATATCAGTGCTGGGTCTGTAATTACTTCTCTTTTCTAAGAGTTGTATTCTTTTTTGTTTCACTGTCGAAACCAGATCAAACCAAACTGAGCCTTATCCTATTGAGTGGGGCCTGCTAACGTTTTTTTATTGTCTAATGCAATTAATTTTTGTTCTGTAGCATATTGATAGCAAACGAGATGACACATGGACCGCCAACTCTGTCCAGTCCTCGAAGTTTGCCCAGTGGTTTTCGGAAGAAGGTATTTAGTGAAGTATTTTACTATGAATCCTACTAGAAATTCAATTGCTCTTCTTTAAGCTGTTACACCTACATCTCACTGCAGAGAGAAAGCCTGGGAATGATTTCTCTTATGATAGGCCTAATGATTTGCTATCACTCATTGTCGGTGGTGATAAAGGCAGATCTCAACTGTCTAATGAAAATGCTACAGAGCACTTTCCGTTGGAAGTTTCCCATGAGAGTTCTGAACTTGGTACGAAGTTTATGTCTAGCGTATCCTCTACAGCAAATGGCGTCTCTGAGCGACTGTATGAATCTAGTAAAATGGAAGCCACCCCAACAGTCCTCACCTGTGAAGACCTTGAACAGACAATGTTATCAGAGTATAGTGAGAAGAGCTCAAACAAGCAGCAATCATTGCAGGGATGGGGTGTTGCTGGTGCAAAGTCTGAACAACCAAGTCAACAAGTTGACAATCATGCATCGCAGCATCTGCTATCATTGCTACAAAAAGGCACCAGCCTGAATCAGATGGCATCAAGTCCTGGTGCGGAGGTTGACTCAGACAAGATACTGGTTTCTGAAGCACGTGATGTTCATGCTTCCCATGAAGAGCCTAGAGAGGAAGATGTTAAGAGTATTCATACATCCGGGAAGACTCTGACTCTGGAGACTCTTTTTGGGAGTGCTTTCATGCAAGAGCTGCAATCAGTTGAAGCACCAGTTTCTGTTCAAAGAGGCTCAGTTGGGTCTTCACAAACTAACGTTTCGGAGCCTCCTGGGCTATCCTTTCCGTTGATGAATAATGGTCCTCTCTCTTCAACGAGTAGTGAAGCTGGACCATATAGGAGGAGTCACCGAAATGATATTTTGCCATTAAATCATAGACAAGAAAATAGACTGGATAAGACTGAAAACTGGTTAGGATTTGATGATCCTCAGGTGCAACTGAACTCATCAAAGCACCAAATTGAAGTGAATTCTAAGCATGGTGGCATTAACAAATTAGTTGACTTTCAGCTTCCTGAAGAGGAAAGTTTGATTGCTGTTGGTGATCCTCTCAACCCTCAGAACTCTATGATTATGCCTGCTGGAACATCAAGTAAAGGTGGATTATCCTCAAATGCACCAATTGACATAGCAGAGAAATTAGCAGCTATTGGTGCAGTTGCCAAAGAAGAACGATATCCAGTAGGTCCCGAAGGTTCATCCTTTCTGCGTGGTCCTTATGATAGGATTGAGCCTGAGATTCCACAACACAGTCTTCATGCCCAAGCTTCAATGCCCCTATCCCATTCATCCCAGATGAATCATGGGAGGCCATTGTTTTATCCCTTGGATTCTCATCCAACTCATATGAATTCCCAGATGAAGTTCATGGGCCCAGAGAGCATGATTCATCATGATCTTCCTGCCAATCACCAATTTGCAACGAATATGATTAGGCCTCACGTCCCTCGCCCAAATGCAGGTGTGACAGCATATGATCTCTCTGCTCCTCATCCAATGCTGCCCCAGATGCCGCACCCATTACACGAATTTCAGAGGAGTCGTCTCCCCCATCCTGGCAATCAAGGTACTGCTTTGATGCCGGAATTGAATTCTATGCAAGGGTTTCCTGTTGGTCCCCGCCAACTCGACATTGGCGGCCTTGGGATGGCGATGCCAGGTACCACCGTGTTTACTTATTTGTTTCTTTCTATCTGCCCATTTCTCAAATTGATATTTCTTGAGTTTACTGAGTGGTCATAGTTTATCCCTGCTTTCTTCCTTTTAGTCAGCCTTTTAAAATGACCATCTGTATTGCAAATGTTCTTTACCTTTACCTTTAAACTTCGTTGGGAGCAGATTGTATTTGAAGTCATTTTCTTTGTTTTTCCTATGTTTTCTTTCTTGGTTGGTGGAGAGCAATCCATAGCTTTGAAAGCTTTTCAGATTTGAATACTCTGTACACATACGGCCCAGTAATTTTACCTTTGATGGCTTGGTCAGGACAAGTCTCTCTGTGTGATCTAAAGTCTACGTACTGTCCTATATTGGGTGCTTTTTGTTTAGTTTTCTCTGATCCAGCTTTTATTAAACCCCCTTAAGTTTTGGGTTATAGTGATAACTTGATTCTAGTTTGGTGGTTTCTCCTCTTGACTGAAATTGTTGGGACAGATTGGAGAGTTGGACGTAATAATTTGGAATACTATTTTCCTTGAAGAGATACCCTGTCTAACATAAATCTTTCACCTTTCTAGTTCCTAATGCCTCTATTATGAGTGAATCAGCAATAGAATCTGTTGTTGACTTGATCTCAATCATTGTTTCTGTCTCGTGCTTTTCTTGAGGTTTTTACCTTCATAAAGTTGATCCCCATGTATACCATAGCTAATGCATTAACTCTCATTTTCACTGGCTTCAAGGCTATTTGTTGTTCGTTTTAATGTACAACATTTTTTATTCTGAGGTTGCATATTATCTGTTTTAACATTGAAGTTCACCGATGTATTTCCTGCCGTTTGTGTCAGCTCCTGATATAAACAGTGGAAGCAATCATTCTGACGCATTCCAGAGGCTTCTTGAAATGGAACTCAGGGCGAAATCTAAACAGATCCATCCTCTCCCTCTTGGCCATAGCCAGCCCACATACAGTCACGAGCTTGACATGGGTTTTCGATATAGATAGTTGATCCATAGCGGAGCTTGTGGCAGCATATTGCCCTTCTGTTACATCAATCACAGCTTGTGGTCCTGGTATTGATGGATTCTGTTCTGGTGCAGTTTAATGTAACTTATAACTCCTCTAGGATTGGCACTCGCTACGGACTATAAATTTGATCCTTCACAATCTACAACCCCGAAAATGAGGAGAAAAAGGAACCTGTACTTGTTACCTACCTATGTTGTGCATGCATAATTGTAGCATTTTTTGCTCATTTTGTTTGAATTTTCTTTTGATCTCACATTTTTCCGTCACCTCGGGTCTTTTGTTTTTGCTAATGGCTGCCACTGAGTCATTTCTTCTCATTTTCAACTTGTTTGGTTAATGAATGATTGTTGCAAAGTATGGTTAGTCTTCTGCAACCACACACTGGAAGAAGTTTTCACAATTCTCATTTTGGGGTAATTGTGCAAGTATGTGGAGGTAACTAATTTCTTTGTTTTTTAAGCAATGGAGTTCTAAAAACGGCAGTTTGGGTGCAAGAATTTCCTATTGTTCGGATTTTGAGGAAGGGTTGGATTTACTTTGGTTTATTATAAATAAGTTTATCTTGCATTTTGTAAGGGGTTGTTTTTACAATTTAAACTCGTAATCTTTAGGTGACACAGTAATGACTGTTGGTGTGACACTCTCTCCTTCGGTAGAAATATTTATAGTGGTAGCAATATCTGTTTCAGCTTGTTCGAACTTGTAACCAACTAATAAGTAACAAGCTCCTGTAACTTTGAAAAGCAAGAAATCCACGTGTAGTTGTTTAAAAAAGAGAAAATGGCACAATGAATCTTATTGTTTTCTTAAAATTTTAAATTCATCCTTATTATTCAAAAATAATTAATTTAGTTTTTATTATTTTCAAAAAAAAAAAAAAATTATTCTTATTGTTCAAAATTAGCCAATTTAGTTCTTATTATTTCTATTAAAAAAATTTTAATTTAGTTTCTAAATAAGGATCATTTGTAAGAATTAAATTGATTTTTTTTTTTAAATAATAGAGACTAAATTGAATTTTTTTAGGAAATAATGAGGGTTAATTAACTAATTTTGAACAATAGGGACGAATTTGAATTTTTTTTTAAAATAATAAAGACTAAATTGACTAGTTTTGAATAATAGAGAGACCATTTGTGTAATTTTCCCCTTTAAAAGGCCAGTAGAATGTTGCCTTAACTCACTAGTTGTCACGGGCTACAGTTCTTCTATATGTATGTGTATAGTTGGGAGGTTTTAAGTCACACAGGTTGCATGTGTAGGGTAAAATCGTTCGTGTGAGGTCGCAAATTCGATACTTTCATTATAAATATTATCTGACTTTTGATTGATCAAAACATGCGTTAAAATACGACATTATACCACAAGGTTTATGATATTGGGATTGATCTCAAGTGATCCTGTTTAGACCGTATTTTTTTTGTCAAAAAATAAAAATAAAAATCATCTCACACTTAAAGAAAAAAAGGGAAAGATTACATGAATGCATGAAACCATAAATCAAGATAAATACTGGACTAGAATCCCCCTTTAGTCACTAGCATCTATTAGTGATTAGGAGGTGACATAATATATAGCCATCCATCTTTAGATGATTGACATTGAGAGGGAGATAAGAGAAAGATGAGATAACAAAAATGAGAAAATGAAAAAGGGAGAAAATTAAAATTTTAAAATGAATAGTTGAAATCAATTTGTTTATGAGTGACTGCATGATTAGAATAATCACATTCTAATTTTCTAGGAGACACTGTCTATCACGTTCTAAGCCTATAAATGAGATTAGTGTCATAAATTCAAAAAATAACTACTTAAATATCAAATCAATTGATTTAAAATAATTAACTTAAAAGCTCAACGAAAGAAATGAAGCGAGCAACAAGGAGAAAATCGGTAGTAGAAAGTAACATTATCATTTGAACTCATAACATTTTTTTATAAATCACTTAGCATTTCTGCTCTATCGATATAGAACATTATCATTAAGAGAGTATCCTAATGCCATAAGTACTTGCCATTTTCTGAAGATGTTTGCAAGTAGGATCTCAAAGTTCTGGCGCTAGTCGCCACATATGTCTCCTCGGAATGCAACAAGGAAACTTCTGTCGGCTGTTGTAATGAACGTCAGATGCATAAATGAAACGTGACATTTGATCAAAGATAAACTTGTCTCACATTCTTTTTGAACTTTGTTGAGTGATAATTCATGGTTTGATTATAAATTCCTTCATAACTGTCGAGGTCGGAATCTCGACGTTGAGGTTGGGAAGCTACTCCTGCCGAGCTAGATTTCTGGGTCAGCTCCTCGACCTAGATTTTTGGGTCGGCTACCTGACCTGCACAAGGAAAAGGAAGGAAAAGGTAGGGTAACGACCCGGATTTTCCCTTCGGGCGTGCGAATGATTAGTATGTCCAAGTTGGCGAAGTAGCTGATAGCATTTAATGAGCAGTTACCTCAAAAATGAAGGGGTGAAGCTCTATTTATACTAAATTCGGACCTGACAGCATTTAATGCGGTGCAGCTTTATGTCCCATCAGGACAGCTGGCGCAGAGGTCGGGGTTTTCCTGGGTCGGGGTGAGGTCGGATCAACATCCAGGTTGGGCATTAACTGAATACTCTGGCCTTGGCTCGGGTTGGCCGGCCTCAGCTCGATGCGGGTATCTTACCCCAGCTCAGGATGGGCGTCATACCTCAGCTCAGGGGTCTCCCCGTCAATCCCTCCCCCTCAAGTCGAGATCGAGAGGGTGAGATCTGGATTTGAGAGTTTTTCCCGAGCTGGAGGTACCCGACCTCGGCAAGGTCGGGGTGGCCACGTCAGCGGTGCATGCCCTTCAGATGGATGACACGTCACCCGCCAGTTATGACAAGATGCGACGTTTGGAATTTTCGAGGCGATTACAGGAGCTGCCTATAAATAGGGCCTTGACATTCGAGATTCATTTCACACTTTGCTTATGAAATTTGGAGCTTTCAGGTAAGCAACCAGAGTGGTCGGACACTTTTAGCTCGACAAATATCTTCTTGGGGTATTCAGCTCGGAATCCATTAGCTCGGAGCCAGTTAGGTCGAAAGTAATTAGATCGGGTCATCTTCGACAACTAGAGCGGTAGGTACATCCCGACTCCCTTTAGTTATTCCTGCACATATTTTGATTTGTAAACAGGATGGGGAGGTCGGAGTCAGAAGATTCCCAAGCGATGGAGGTTAGGTCCTATGGAGGGGACGAGAATCC
This sequence comes from Ehretia macrophylla, assembly GCA_037974665.1. Lineage (NCBI taxonomy): Eukaryota > Viridiplantae > Streptophyta > Magnoliopsida > Boraginales > Ehretiaceae > Ehretia > Ehretia macrophylla. Next base: position 51,972,685 of record CM075776.1, read on the forward strand.
GTCGAGCTCGGAATCTACCTCAGATGGGGGCCAAGGTGATGACAACGAAGATACATCTCAAAGATCAGCTTGGCAATCTGGGCTCAGGGAGAGTAGTGATGATAGCCAAGTGATCGAGGTCAGGCAAGTGCAAGAAGAAGCCGAGGCGGACCCTTTGGCCGACCTGGGAGACTTAGGAGATAGGGAAGATGATGAGCCATTGAACCAGTTGGAGGGAGTTGAGATACCACAGGAGTACTTAGCTGGAGCCTCTGCGTCGGAGCCGATTGAAGCGGTCCCGATTAGGGCAGTCCGACCTCGGAGCTCTGCTACAGCCAGTGGTTCGTCGGCTTGGGGGAAGAGGATAGAACAGCTATTTGCTTGTTGTAAACGTGAGTGCCATTCTTCCGTCTAGATGGCTAACGCTAGGCTAAGGGATTGGTAGGTGGACCAACACCACAAGTTGAAGGTTCTAGGTCGGAATGAGTTCGCCTGCTATCCTCCACCCGATCACTTCACTATCTATGACCTCGCCTTCGATGTCATCCGGCTTCCTGACTTCATCGTCGGTATGTTGAACTACTTTGAGCTTAGCCCGGTCAGATGTCACCAAATGGTTGGGCTGTAATGGTAGCATTTTATGTATTCTTCCTTGAGAGAAAAATAGAGCCGACCCTCGTTGGTTCAGGCAGTTCTTTGTGTGCAAGCCCAACCTGAAGCAACCATGGTGGTTTCATTTCGCAGCTCGGGCCGACAATGCCATATTTACCAAGTGGCACTCCTTCAACAAGGGCTGGCACAACGACTACTATTGGGTTGAGTCAGTTGTGAACCCAGGGTGCAGGGTGGATTGGAATCCTTCCCTAAAGAAGAATGTGAACGACGACCCCAAACTTTTAGAAGCGGAACTTGCTGAGGTCGGGGTATTGAGACCCGAGCCGGGTATGCAGATTGATATTGACAGCGTCCTCAGGTGGGACAAAATCTAGAAATCAAAGTTATTCGGGAGAGAACCCGACCTGAGGAAGGACCACTCCCATCTACTTCCCGAGCCCGAAAAGAATGCGGATTCTGGCTCAGAAAAGGTCAGTTCGCAGGATCAATGCCCGACCTCCCTGTCTCTTTGTCTACCGTTGTTCTCTTCAGTTTGCATTTGGTTATTTCTCACATCCCTTTCATTCATTCTTTGTAGATATGACGGATACAAGGAAGCTCGCGTATGCCCAGATAAAGAGAAAGACCGAGGCCAGTGCCGAAGTCTCAGCTCAATCCGGCTTGGGCTCCGTCCCTCAAGGGCAGAGGCAGCAGTCCAGTGGCCAAGTGCGGGAGGTCGGTGCCGAGGTCTCCTCCAAGGGGACATCGGGGTCTCCCCTGCCTAAAAGATCGAGCTCAGGGGTGGCAATCCCGGAGCGCTCAGCGTCCCGCCCCGAGAGTAAGAAAAGGCCTCGGCCTGAATACTCCGGGAAAGGTAAGGCCACGGAGGTGAGCCCTCCCAGCAAGGGTTTTGTGGAGGCAGCTAAGGTTGCCCGCGACCCTAAACTAGCAATGGTCTTGGCAGAGCAGCTCTTGCTCGACCTGAGGACGGCCATAGTCACGGTGAGGCATCTTCGATCGTGTTGATATGGTTATGTTTTTCAGCTTGGCTGATCATTTTGCTATCTTTTGCGCAGGCCGAGTCCCACATCCTTTCAGTACCCAACTTTCTTACCAGGGCCCAGTCTCATTGCGTCGAGCTCGAGCAGCGATACATCGACGTCTGAGCCGAGCATGAGACCCTGAGGGAGGAGGCCGCCCATAGGAGCAAAGTGGGCACATCGGAGATTGACCAGCTGAAAAAGGAGCTCAAGGCGGAGAAGTCCCGGTGCGAGACTGCGGCCAAGGACATCGAGCGCTACAAGTTGGAGAAGCGCGAAGTCGAGGCAAAGCTCCGGGAGCTGGCAGATCGGGTCGGCCTCTAAGGGGAGAAGGCGATAGAGGCCTTTAAGTCCAGCCAAGCGACCGTGGATTGGTTGGCCATGGAAGGTGGGGCGATGGCCAGGTACACCGAGTTGGAGTACTACTTCTGGGGCCAAGTTGCAGCTCGGGAGAGAACGAAGACCTTCTTCCCTGCCACCAAGAATGATTACAATGAAATCTTGGAGGCTCCGCCGTCGGATTTCTGAGAGATTCCTGACCTTTCGGCGGACCTGACGTCCCAAGCTAAGGAGGTGATGGAATTTGTCCAGAAGGGCATGGATCAGGTCAGGGATGAAGTCGATGCTACCACCTCCACCGCCGCTCCTAAGTAAATTTTGTACTCGCCCAGGTCGGGCTTTAGTAGATTCGTTCAGGTCGGGCTCTTTGTAGTTGTATTTTCTTTCACTTTTAATAAAATGGATGTTTTTGTTTCATTTGTGTTTCATTCAAATTCGTACATGTGTACCTTTCCCTCTGTAAATTTACTTAAGTAAGTGGGGTTGGACCAATATAATGGACCTTCCAAACTTAATTTAAATGTAAGGAACCGAGCTGGACGTGATTAATGAATTTTTACCCTAATCCGAGCTGGTTAATTGGATAACTATTATCGTCACCGACCTGGACTCGTCAGTCCGATTTAAAATTGGTCAAACTAATGTTGACAGATGTTGAGTTGTTTAGACCCAAACTAACATGCCGACCTGAAGCCGGATTATATCGAGTTGGACTTTGATCCGAACTGGAAAATCTAATCAAATTATTATTGATTATACCAGAGCTGGAAGCTAATCCGAGCTGGTTTACTTGATCATTAGCTCGTAATTAAGCGTGGCCACCGTGTTAATCCGAGTTGGCAGTAGCTTAGTAGCTGAGGCGCCTGGGGCCGGGTCGGGCATTGCACTGGTTTACAAAATGCATTGTATTGAAGTTGTACATGTACTTGGGCTCGGGAGACGATTGCAAGTAAAGTTTTGGCTTGGGGCCTTATAAAAGATTTCAGCTCAGTGGCTGTTACAAAATATCCAGCTCGGGGCCATTACGAGAGATTTCGGCTCGAGGCCACTACATTGTATTTCAGCTCGGGGGCCGTTACAAGAAATTTCGGCTCGGGGCCTTAAACAAAATACCGCTTCAGGTGTTCTGAGTGCCATGCATTCTTCAATAGTTTTTCGTACTTGTTGCAGAGGTAGAAGGTTTCGGGTCGGACTTCTTTCACGACTTTGTACAGTCCCTCCCAAGTCTGGGAGAGTTTGTTACCCGAGCGCGGCAAAAAGATGGCCTTTCTGAGTACGAGGTCGCCAACCTTAATAGGTTTAGGCTTGACCTGCTTGGCAAAGGCTCTTTGCATGGCAGCTTTGCTGGCCAGTATTCTGATTTGAGCTTTAGCTCGGAGCTCTTCGATGAGGTTTAGCTCTTCACGGATCAGTGCTCCGTTTATTGCTGGATCATGGTGGAGGGTTCTACTGGTCGGAGACTTGATCTCCACTAGCAGCACCGCTTGAGTGCCGAACGTCAGCTCGAAGGGCGATTCTCTCGTTGCTGAGCTGGTGGTGGTCTGTTGAGCCCACAGCACCTCGGGAAGAATCAATGCCCACTGGCTCTTTGCTTCCTCCAGCTTGGTTTTCAGGCCCTGCAAAATGATTTGGTTAGTCCTTTCAACTTGGCCATTACTTTGAGGGTGAGCAATAAATGAGAATTTGAGGTCGATCCCAATCTTGGCACATTTGCCTCGAAAGTATACACTATCGAATTCTTTGCCGTGGTCAGTAATGATGACCTTTGGCACCCCAAATTGGCAAATGATGTTTTTCCATACAAAATCCCAAGCTGCCTTTTCTGTTATTCTAGCAACACCTTCAGCCTCAGGCCATTTGGTGAAGTAGTCTACAGCTATGAAGGCGTGCTTCTTTTGGCCAATGCTGGTTGGCAATGGGCCGATGATATTTAGACCCCAATGATAGAATGACCACGGGCTTATTATCACCGTGAGGTCTACTGCTGGCTTCCTCTGTATATTGGCGAACTTTTGACAGGTGTCACACTTTTTTACATACTCTTTGGTATCTTGTTCTAAGGTTGGCCAAAAATAGCCTTGCCTCAATGCCTTCCGAGCTAGAGCTTTGCCTCCCAAGTAGTTTCTACATACCCTTTCATGGATCTCCCGGAGTACATAGTTTCCCTCCTCGGGCCCAACACACTTTAAGAGAGGCCAACTGTAAGCTCTCTTGTAGAGTTTGTCGGTAATTATGACAAATCTTGAAGCATGTTTCATGAGTTTCCGAGCTGCTTTTTCATCCTCTGGGGTTATACCCCCTCAAAGTAGTCCACGATTGGTTTGGTCCAATCTAGGCTTAAATTGAGCTCAGCTACGACTTGCATCCCCAACTGGATACTTGGTTCGGACACTTCTTCCACATGTACCAGTGTAGGTTGGCTCTCGCCCAAGGCCAACCTGGATAGGGCGTCAGCCTTCATATTTTACTCCCTCGGAATTTGCTGTATCGTGAACCTTTTGATCCCTGAGGTCAAATCCTTAACTCTGTTGAGATAAGCCAGCATAGCATTGTCTTTGGCTTCGAACTCTCCCGATATCTGACTAGAAACCAATTGAGAGTTGGTGCTCAGGTCGACTGTTTGCGCCCCGAGCTGAGTTGCAGTTTTCAGCCCCGCGATCATTGCTTTGTACTCAGCTTCATTGTTGGATGCCGGAAAGGCGAACTTGAGGGAGTATTGGTGCTCATGTCGGGTTGGGTCGAGAATGACCACTCCAGTTCCGCTTCCAGACTTCCCTGATGCCCCATCCATATTGACCTTCCACACATCCTCCGGGTCATGTTTGGCTTGGCCAGTACATTCCACCACAAAATCCGTAATGGCTTGGGCTTTGATGGTTGTTCTGGGCTGGTAGGTGATGTCAAATTGATTCAGCTCAACTGCCCATTTCAGCAGCCTACCCGACACCTCAAGCTTGCGCATGATGGACTTGAGCGGGGCATCCGTCACGACCTTGATTGGATGAGTAATAAATTATGGCTTCAGCTTTCTTGCCGCCGTGATGGGTGTGAGGGCGAGTTTTTCCAAGGAGGAATACCTCACCTCAGCCCCTTGTAAGGTTTTGCTGACATAATAGATCGGCTTCTTCTCCTTCCCTTCTTTGCGGAGTAGTGCTGCCGCCACTGCTATCCCTGAACATGCCAAATATAGTACCAGTTCCTCCCCCACCTCAGCGGGATAGCAGGGATGGTGAAGTTAGATACCTTTTCAACTCTTGGAAGGCATCCTGGTATTCCGTAGTTCATTCGAAATTCTTAGGATTCCTCAATATTTTGAACAGATGAGCACACTTGTCGGCCGACCTGGACATGAATCAGCTTAGCGCAGCGACCTTGCCAGCGAGTACCTGGACGTCCTTCACGCAGGTCGGCGGCGCCAGGTCAAGTATCACCTAAACCTTCTCCGGGTTGGCTTCTATTCCACGGGCTGTAACCATGAAGCCCAGAAACTTTCCTGCCTTGACACCGAATGTGCACTTTTTCGGGTTCAGCGTTATCCCAAAGTACTCCATTACGGCGAAGGCTTTAGCCAGGTCGGCTGCATGGTCTTCCGCCCTTCTGCTCTTGACCAACATGTCATCTACATAGATCTCCATATTTCGGCCAATCTAATTTTTGAAAACCTTATTCACCATCCGAGTGTAGGTAGCTCCAACATTCTTAAGGCCAAAAGGCATGACCTCAAGGCAGTCTTCTCTTTGTCTCCGGGAGCCATCTTGATCTGGTTATAGCCTTTGAAGGCATCCATGAAAAAGAGTAGCTCAAACTCGGAAGTGGCATCCACCATCTAATCAATCCGAGGTAGGGAAAAACAGTCCTTAGGGCAGGTTTTATTGAGGTCGGTAAAATCAATACACAATCTCCATCCACCTGAGGACTTGGTCACCAGCACCGCGTTGGATAACCAGGTTGGGTACTGGATTTCCTTTATGTGGCCGGCGTCTACCAATTTGTCAACTTCTTCTGCTATGATTTGTTGTTTATCATAATGGAAGTGCCTGCGCTTCTACTTTACCGGATAGTGATTTGGGTCGGCATTCAGGTGATACTCAATCACTTTCGGGTCAATACCTGTCATGTCAGCGGCAGACCATGCAAATATGTGTTCATTTTTCATGAGAAATTGACTTATACTTTTCTTGAGGTCGGCAGAGAGTTCATTCCCGATTTTTGCTCTTTTCGTCTTGTCGGAGAGCTCCACCTCTTGAAGGTCTTCAGCCGGGCTCCCTCTCTTGGCAACCCTCTTCTCCTCGGGCAAATCTAGTCCCCAACCAACCTGATATTTGGGTCGGAGAGAGTTTTCATAACATTCCTGAGCTAAGAGCTGGGCTCCGCGAATGGTGGCCGTGCCGGCCGGGGTCGGGACTTTCAGGGCCTAGTGGTAAGTTGAAGGGACGGCCCTGAAATGGTTGAGTGCCACCCGACCTAAGATCCCATTGTAAGTGGAGTTACAATCCATCACAATGAAGTTGGCTTGCATCGAAACCCGTTTGTCTCCGTCCTCTAGCTTCTGCGAGAGGTTGATGACCCCTTCAGCTCGGTGGGCTTTCCCGGTGAAACCAGCTAAAGTGCCCCTCAATGGCCTGAGTCGACTCTTGTCCAACCCTATCTGGTCAAAAGCGCTGAGGAATAGGACTTCTACCGAGCTCCTGGTGTCCACCATCAGCCTCTTCACAGTGAAGTTGGCTATTTCAGCGCTGATCACCAGTGGGTCGTCATGGGACAATATCACACCCTCCAAGTCTTCTGAGGAGAAAATGAGCTCATCCATCTCCAGGATAGGACCCCGCGTTGGCCCATACTCCCTTCCAGCTCGAACATAACCCTTCCTGCCAGCTGAGGTCTCTCCACCCGACGCCAATCCCCTTGCAATGGTCTCAATCACAGCCAAACATCCGCCCCCGCCTGTCGCCTAGGTGGACTTCTCTCTCTCTCTATCTGATCGTGATTCCGGGTCAGCTGTTGATCTACATAGATCTGGAGGTGACCTCGGGCTATCAGTGCTTCAATCTCTTGTTTCAAGTCTTTGCACTTCTCGGTGGTATGGCCGTAGTCCATATAGTAGTAGCAATACTTGGTCTTATTGAGCTTCTCAAGTAAGCCTTTCATCCTTGGGTTGGAGGCAGGTGGTTCTAGTGCTGGATCTCCATCAGGATCTGCTCCCTCGTGCTGTTAAGAGGAGTGAACATAGTGAACCGGGGGTTCTGCTTCGGCTGTAGAGGCTGCTTGCCTCGGTTATTTTGGATTTTACCTTCAGGTTGGGCTCGGGAAGTCTTTCCCTTCTTGTTGGCTTCCTTCTCCTTGTCATTATCCCTCTTCGCCTGATGGATTTCTTTCGAGTGTATATATCCTTCTGCTCGTACCATCAACTCGGCTAGAGTATCCACGAGGTCGATGGCCAAGGAAGATGTAAGGGGCCCGACCTGAGTCTACTTTGATAGGCCATTAGCGCCATGGAGTCCTCCAGGTTAGGTATTCTGAGGGACTCTTCATTGAATCGGGTCATGTAAGCCCTTAGACTTTCTCCTCTATACTGCTTCACCGACATCAATGATGAAGTGTGGCAGGTTGCACGCCGGCTTCCCGCGAAGCGTGACAAGAAAGCCTCAGCCAGCTGGTGAAAACTTGCAATTGAGCCGGGACGGAGTTTTTAAAACCAGTCCAAGGCATTGCCAACCAGGGTAGTCGGGAATGTCTTCGTCTTCATCAGGTCAGTCATATCATGCAGAGTCATATGGTGATCAAAGTTGAGCAGGTGACTGACTGGGTCTTTGTCCCCGTTGTAAACGGCCACGTTGGGCATCTGGTTGCCGGTGGGCAATGGCGTCGCTAGTACCTCGGGTGAGAGTGGGCTTACGCCGAGCTAGTTAATGACCTTGGCTATGGCAGCCGCGGTCTTGGCTTGCTCGGGGTCGGTATAGGCCGCCCTTTTGCCTCTCGTCTCTACGGGTCTCGCCACCGGCTCCAGGAAGCCTTCTCCGTCTTGAGCTCGGGTTCGCCCCGGGGATGGAATGCTGAACTGTAGATGCGCGGGCCGTGGCGTAGCTGCTTGCGGAACTGGGTGTTCCGCAGCTAGCCGGGCTACCTGCTCCTTTAGTTCCTCAAACATTCCGAGCATCATCCTCATCTCTGGTGATAGATTGGAGTTGGGGTCTCCATTTGTAGAAGGGTTAGTTTCTGAGGCTAAGTGTATATGTTGGCTCGCTCCAACGTCAGTTTGGGTTGGGTCTTGGCTAGGCACCTATGTGGTTTCGTGGTCCCCATCCGGGTTGGGCGAGTCCTCTATGTGTGCGCTGTGGCTTCTCGTTTGTACCATGATGGTTTCTCAATGAGTGGTGAGAAGAGTGATAGAAAGAACTTTTTCCCACAGACGGCGCCAAACTGTCGAGGTTGGAATCTTGATGTTGAGGTTGGGAAGCTACTCCTGCCGAGCTGGATTTCTGGGTCGGCTCCTCGACCTAGATTTTCAGGTCGGCTACCTGACCTGCACAAGGAGAAGGAAGGAAAAGGCGGGGTGACAACCCAAATTTTCCCCTCGGGCGTGCGGATGATTAGTATGTCCGAGCTGGCAAAGTAGCTGAGAGCATTTAATGAGCAGTTAGCTCAGAAATGAAGGGGTGGAGCTCTATTTATACTAAATTCGGACTTGACAACATTTAATGCGTTGCACCTTTATGTCCCATCAGGACAGCTGGCGCAGAGGTCGGAGTTTTCCTGGGTCGGGGTGAGGTCGGATCAACATCCAGGTTGGGCATTAACTAAATATGCTGGCCTTGGCTCGGGTTGGCCGACCTCAGCTCGATGCGGGTATCTTACCCCAGCTCAGGGTGGACGTCATACCTCAGCTCGGGGGTCCCCCCATCAATAACCAAAATACTCAAAACACAAGAAGGATTTTGATTTACTCGAAATCCAAGCCGACCGCCTTATTCTCCCTTAGAAGTTTCACATCAATGAATTGCTAATATAATGTTTAGCCAATGTATTATTGAAGCATTTTATACGCATGCATTTGACAAACCCATCTATATATATAAACCACAAACCTTTCTTCACATCAATCCCATCACAAGATTATTCAAGTTATCAATCAATTCACAAAACTCATATTACCACCATCACAGGATGTAAGGAAGCTTGAGCTTTCATTCTAAAATCAATTGATGTCAAATGGAGTACTTCAAAATCTTATAAGGTGGCTTTAGAGTTTCTGATTTTTCGATATGGGACAAGTTCTATATCCTACCACTCCCCCTCACGTGTGACCAAATTTGAGAGGGGAGTTACACGTAAAAGATTGAACACGCGTGAATCTAATTTTGAAATTAGTCACACTTGAAGATTGAACACACGTGAAATATTGAAGATGCGTGGAACATGACTCCAAGTGGAGTAGCCCAAAATCTTATAAGGTGGCCTTAAATTTTCTGATATGCAACAAGTACTATATTCTAACACATGATTGTTGGAGCCTTCAATTGTTAGCCCATACAAATGGCAAAAGTATCTCTTTATCTCATAATATTGTTTTCTTTATTTGTCATTTTAGCAGCGACAGAATCGACTACTTGTGGCTGCCACCAACATTCTCGCACTAGACCATTTGTTTTACAATGTTGAGACACACGCTACCCCAACTTACGTGTCAATTGTCTTTCCAACTATGTCAATTCAACAAAACAAAGTCCGCAACAGTTAGCACATATTGCCTCGAGGGTGAGCCTAGCAAGGGCGCATTATGCTAGAGATTACCTTATCATAGTGGTTAAACGACTCAAGCAAATGAAGGCTAAAGAGTATCAATCTACAAGAGACTGCTTAGATCAAATTCCTAGTGTTAAGGTAGAAAATCAAGAAAGCCAAATTGGGTCCTGCAAAAATGAACGTTGCGGGTAGAGCTCACGTTAGTACTACGACAATCAAGTTAGTCTTTTTCTTGACGAAAAAGAAAGATATATCTGGAAAAAGTGTATAGAATGCATGTGCTACCTTTTATTTGAGAGTGTGAGTACTATTTATACCTTTGTGAGAGATTTTATTTTCTTTCTCTTTCCTGATTCTCTAAGATTGTGTCAGAATTAGTTATAACAATTTTTTTTCGAGGTCTCCCGAATGCGTTTACAGCCCGAGCCCTTCAGGCTATTAATAATCACAACACCTATGACTCAGGCCTCGGGGAAGGTGCACCTTGGGCCGAGAATACCTACAGTCTCTATTATATACTTCCTCACAAGAGTAATTTGATAATTGTACTCGGACTCGGGTTTTTACCTCATATCAACTAGCAATGCCTTGGTATTCCAAAGGGGGTAAGACGAGGGCTATTGTTAAAGCAAAGGTTCTAAATGTGGCGCAGGTCACTAGCAATGCCTTGGGACCTCTCATGCCACCAAACCTTAGTCCTACAATTGATGTCAATCTTTCTTCTGTGTTTTTATTTTTATTTTTTATAATGTTAGAAACATATTATAACATCAATGAAATTGTGAATATGAAATTTTGTAACTGATATAAAATTAATTGAAACCATGGTTCTTCTTCTTTTTCTTCTTTTTTACGAGGAACTTTCAAGTTCAAAGAAAGGGAAGAAAGGCAAAGTCTTTTGCTCGAGTTTCCGTCCCACCAATACCAATAAAGATATCTATTATGTTATCTCATTTTCTAAGGGGTGTCAAATTTCAAAACATGTAATTCCGTCCAAAGTAAATATATATGATTTAGGTTGGTTAGGTGTAAGGCCTATCAAGACTAGTTTTAAGTAAAGTGACTTTTTATCTAATTCAAACTTAAAAAGTGAATTAATTTCCAATTCATACTCCAAGTGCTCTACTGCTAAGCATTAAACCCCTCGGAATTAACTATAATTCTTCTTTACAACGGTGATTAATTAGACTTTGAGTAAGGATTGTTATTGAATTTATCTCTTTCGTACGCGTAAGAGTTGATCTGCTCAATTAGTCAACGATCACGTGAACTGGTTGGTATCTATCCTATCAGCTAGAGTATATCCCAAAAGCCATTTTCTTTGTGAAATAAGTGAGTCTATATTAATTATAAATCATCTTCCATCAATAAAAAAGAGGTTTAAATAATTATTATTTATGTTTAAATACAGCGTGTGACAATCTACCTTAATTTTAGGATATATATAATCTTTTTTCGTATAGCCAAATTCCTGATATATTTACTAAATCATACAACTTCTTTTAGGTGAGTATCTTTGAAAATATTGACTATTATAAATTAACAATCTTAAGCTCAAACCTGAAGTCAGAATAGAAGAATTTAATTACTCTAGGTCAGTTAACAATTGATAAACCTTGTGAAGTGTAAAATAATAACCGACAATTTTCTACATAGGTTTTGTTTATAAATTTGGTATTTTAATACTAATTGTGGTTCTTCTAGTTTCAACAATACGAATCCTCAAAATTCACAATTAAGATTACGGTAGGTCATTGAGATTTAGGGAGGACCGTCTCAGAATCTTTTTTTGTTAGTGAGCCCTAGCGAGTGAACATCTCCAGAGGCTTCCGCTATAGGGGCTTAATTTAGAGATGGACATGTATTATTTTAGGGTTACAATGTCATGATCCCATAGTTACGCTTCCTTCCCCAATTGATAATCTAGGATGAAGGGATTCCGGGAGCGACAACCGCCTTAACAAGGGCTGTGCTTGCGTATTCACTGTGCCTGTCACCCATGAATCGGGGAATATGTCCTTTCCTTCTCCATGCGATATTATTGTTGCATGATTTAGGCCGCGGTTGGCAACGTGTTGCGTATCGTGATCTTTTGTGGTCTCGGCCCGTTCTAGCTTTGTTGTCATTCCCCATGCGTGGGTCGTGGGCCTCGGCCTTAAGCTAGAGGCTTGTCCACTCCTGCTGGCCGATACCTCTTAATTGCGGGTCCGAGGTCTCCTACATATCCAACCTTCTACAAAAAAAAAAAAGAGAAATCAATAACCAACTAAAGAACCAATAATTTTGGGTATTAATAATCTCTTTTAAATAATAAAATTGTCTGGTCCGGATTTGGGATCAGTGTAAAAAATTAATAATCTCGATAAAATTATAAAATAATATATTTAAAATATTTTCTTTATATTTTATAGACCTAAATATTTTATAAATTAATAATTACTAAAAAATATATAATAAATTAACTATGAGATTTTCTCAAAATATGAACCAATAGTAACTTATTTTTTGTTGAACTTCAAATATAGTTGAATCTCATCTTTAATTGATTCCAATGCGCCTAAAAATCCTTGAGTTGCTTTCTCATATTTGCAACAAGAATTTTGGAGTGTCATTGATGCTTTAATTCATTCCTTACGTGACACTAATTCCAAAGGTTGTGTATTATCATCAACTTCAAATTTAATTTTATCTTGAGAACGCCCTGTCATGTTGTCAATAATCTCATCTATGCTCAAAAACTCTGTACCGGTGCCATTTTCATTGAAAAATTCAAGAGGTTGTTGACAATTATTTTTTTAGGGTACCCAAACTAATTGATCACGATTCCTAATTCATTAGTGGCGTATCTATCTAAGGGTTCATTAAAAGTCTAGAGGTTATAGTTTTCATGTATTGTATCTTACAATAGAGAAAGTTGTAATATGTTTGCTATCAAGCCAAAAAAAACTGAATATCTTCATATATTAATAATTATTAATTTATCGACAAATTGATATCTCGCTAAATTAATAGAATTTAAGTAATCCCAACACTATTAATTTAAAAAAGTTATACGGTATGTATATATATATATATATTTAATAAAGTTATCAAAAAAATCCATAGCTCTCACTCGAGAGAATTGGGAATGCAACGATTGAAACAAGGGATCAATTGCAAGGATTGGGTGGCAGATCATGTTTCTATGGCTGGTAGGCTGGAAGAATTTTCTGGTGATCTGTTTCCTGGTATTTGCATTTCTAATGTCACAATAGCAATGGCAAAGAAGGCCAAGAACTTGAGGTGTGAGATTTCCCTTTAGAGAGTCTAGCAATTGATAGCATAGAACATAATTGTCAAATCGTAAATTAATATGTTACTTTGAATCGTGGATTGTATCAATTGTAATGATCCTTCGCATTTTAAAAATAAATTTAAAATTATATATTCTCATACACTTTGAAAATATATTGACAAAAAGGTTATTATAACAATATTATCACCAAAAAAAAAAAAAAACTATCAACTACCACCACCCCCTTCTTTTCATCACTTTCATCTTCTCATGTTTCTTGGCCTTAGCTTTTATTATGATTCACTCAGCTTTATTATGGTTTTAATTTTTTTAAGAAAAAAAAAAAAATGGGGATTCACTATGACCTGAAGAGAAAGAAATACGATTATGACTTTGATATACCACAGGTCGGTACCTATCGTGCCTAGATATTGTATAGAGTGAATCATACTGAATAGCTGAACTGTAAGATGCACCACGATTCGGTACAACTCAGCCGCAAATTCATAGCGTTTTGTTCGTGAATCGAACCGAATCCAAGATACCAATCGTAATAACTATGTCGTAGAGTTAAAGAGACGGTTCTACACAGAGATATTACTAAGCTTCAGCATGCTGGGAATTTTGCTTCAGTTAGCACTGTAGACATCCCTAGAACACAAGATCGAGTGAACCCCAAAAAATGGTATGCAGGCATTGCTGATAGGTTATTAGATAACAAGCCAATACTTTGATTAAATCTACACCTACAAAATTGCGATTGATAAATCGCATAGCCATTTCATATTGTTAAGAATCATGGAGTTCGCAAAGCTCACATAAACACGGAAGCAAAACACAAATGGAAATTCAAGCAACTACTTTATAATCATCCTTCGTAGAGAACAACACTTTCAAGAGAGTATCAGTTTCGCATAGTACCTGGATGACTTGAGCTCTTGTGATAACCCACACCAACAAGGAGTTGGAGTTTTTCTCAGAGTTGTTGTAAAGAATTCTTCAGCTTCAACTTCTTTCTACAATGTCCAGAACCCAAATGCAATGACAATAGCATAACTTCATCAAACTAATAACGATAAAGGTTGAATATCTCCCCACTTTGTTTATTTTTCACTACGCGATCACTACAGTGAGCTAAAGTATTCTACAGAAGACGTGTCAAAGTGATCTATTTGTATACATATTTGATCACATATTCCTCAATAAACTGGATCTGGATTAAATTTGACAGATTCCTTCCAGATAAGCTCCTTGATGTTCTCTTCAGTGCAAGACGGCTGCTCGAAATCAAAACTGAAAGGCATAGGGCAAACAGGCTCCTCATTGATATCGTGAAGAGGTCCCAAATACGGGTGGCAAAGTGCCTCGTCAACTGGAAACAAACAAATATCAATGATATAATCAACTGGAAAGAGGGTGATAGTTAACTTAGAGAGGTCATAGGGACCAGATACATATGAAATACATATTTGGTCACTCCAGGTCAACAAACTCTAATTTCATTTTCAAATTTTCAGTAAAAGTCATACGCATTAGAACTTGAGAAAAAATTCTAGTGACCAAAATTTGCCACGTTATCACGAGTCAAAGTTCATGAGCAAGCACTTAATATGTATATACCTGTAATGCGTTTGCTTGGATCAAAGACAAGCATTTTCTCAAGCAAATCTATAGCTCCAGGAGATGACTTAGGAAATCTGGAAGAAAATTGTTGCCGTGGGTACTGTGGCAGCTGCTTGACATACCTTCGTGCATTATCACTCCGGAGAAACCCAAGACTAGCATCGTCAGGGGAACCTATGAGCTTTTGAGAGAAACAGAAACAATCTATGAGTCAGATTCGTTAATTCATAGAGATTCCATAACAATCGGGACATTGAAATCCCTGTAAACTGAAAGTATAAGATGGAAAGAGTAAATGTTTGGGGAGCCATCGCTATTGAAGATTAAGACAGAATAAAAGGGGGAGAAAATAAGCCCCTGGTCCAATTTCCTTCATCCGTTCATTCAGCCCCTTCAATAAATCAATCATTACGCAATTTTCAATGTCCACTTACCCTAGGGCTTCAGATTTGTTAGATTTGATTCAGAGATCCAGTGGATTTTGAAAACTGCCTATAAGAGTACATGTAAACACGAACATCATAACAAAGAATCCACACTTGTCTATTTCCTCACTTCCGCAATAATTTCACAGTACTAAGCACAAAGCCACAAACTCACATAGAAAATTTACATAGATATCATCCAACCTGGGACAACAATCAGAAACTAAAGCAGAAATGGCATTTTATCCACAAATCCACAGGTCATTATAAAGAGTGAATAAACCCTTGTCTGCTTTCAACAAGGAGGTCTCCATGAAAGGAATTATTAAGAAGCTTCCCTGAAATGAATTAATCCATAATGCATACGTGGCCAAACATTACCATACCTCAGTTATAAGTCTCAACTGATGAACATAATCCTTCCCAGGAAACAAGGGTTGTCTTGTCATGATTTCACCGAGTATACAACCTACTGACCAGATATCGATTGCAGCTGTGTACTCTGAGCAATTTAAGAGCAACTCTGGTGCTCGGTACCAGCGAGTAACAACATACTCAGTCATAAAATCCGTCTCAGATGTTGTCCTTGCAAGCCCAAAATCTCCAATCTTTAGGTCACAATTTGCATTGAGTAGTAGATTGCTGGGTTTTAGATCACGATGCAAGACATGAGCAGAGTGAACATACTTAAGTCCCCGTAGTAATTGGTAAAGAAAGTACTGCAAAAAATAGGAACAAATATAAATGATGCTAATCCACTGGTAGGAAGAGTACTTGAATCTTGTAAATATTAGTAGGACAAGCACACAAAGTTCACAGAAATTTTGTGCTTATGAATCACAATGATCAGTAGTCTATCTTTGATTTTCATATAAGCCAAGAATAGTCAACATCCATAGTCAAGAAAATCCAACTCATCCTCCACTGCAATTTCAATGAAATCTGCATATGCTTTCGAAATAGTAAAACTTGTAAATCTTGGAAACTAACTTTTCTCCTCATGCATTCAAAAAGTAATACGCTAATTCCATATTCCATATTTGACTAAGAACTGTTGTCACACAAGTATGGACCAGAGACAAGAATATCGAACAATATGTAGATGAGTAGACGGAATTTTTTATTTTCTATTGAGGACACAGTCAAAGGAGTCTTAAACGAATGCAAGAGAGTGTTCAAGAAATCAGTTTTGGTCATAGAAACTGTAATTTCTTACTACCGTGCACACTTCTTTGGCAAACATCAAATAATTAGATGCACAGTAGGATCGGATCACAAATTTATAAAAGTACATTGTTTTTGACTAAATGCTATAATATGGAAAAGAAATATGAAGAAATTGGTATTGGTTAAAAGCTCGAGCAATGAGGATACTGAAACAGAAGAGGTGATGATGGATTAAATCTCAGATATTCCATATGCTGCAAGAAGGTTGACAAACCCGACAGTGGTCATCAGTCAAAAGTTGGTTGGATCGAATAATCTGATGAAGATCAGTGTCCATTAGTTCAGAAACTATGTAGACATCATTGAAGTTCTCCTTCAGAGGAGGTCGTATGATGTCTTTAATTGCAATGATCTGTCACAAAAGAAAGGCTTCACATCAGGATTTCATAAAAATTGAAAAGTAATACTCAGTAAAGTTTCAGCAATAAGTCCAGACAAGAAAATTAAATAAAGTAAACAATGTGCAAACCACAGACATGAAACTCACAATAGTGCCAGCATACTAACAAATAAACTCAGGCTTCTTAATTACTAACATCAAACTAAATCCTTTTTTTTTCGGTCGAAACATCAAACTATATCCTTAAAGAGCATAAAAGTAGGGTATTCTTGTAGAAAGGAGGAAATCAGAATAGATAACCTCATTCAAGGTGAAGAAACAACATATTTATTACTGGAATCAAATTTCAAAAACTATTTCAACCTCACACATAAATATATCTGGCTGTAACTACAAAGCAGATTACCGATTCCGCTCATCTCTTGATTCCCATTCATGTAATGAGAAACTAGCCATCCAAATGGCTGGAAATCTTGAAATTGAAAATTGAAAGTGCAAAAATATTGAATAGATAACAAAAGACAATAGGAGCATTAGATTGAATTTCCTCACTTGGCAAAGTATCCAAGATAAAGTCAAACATAAGAGCCTGTTATATATTAAATAAACTTGGACTTCTTAATAACTAACATCAAACTATATCCTTAAAGAGCATTAAAGTGGGGTATTTTTGTAGAAAGGAGGAAAGCAGAATAGATAAGCTCATTCAAGGTGAAGAAACAACATATTTGTTACTGGAATCAAATTTCAAAAACTATTTCAACCTAACATGTAGATATATGTGACTGTGACTACAAAGCAGATTACCGATTCAGCTCTTCTCTTGATTCCCATTCATGTAATGAGAAATTACGCATCTAAATGGCCAAAAATCTTGAATTTGAAAATCGAAAGTGCAAAAGTAATGAATAGATAACAAAAGACAATAGGTGCATTAGATTGAATTTCCTCACTTGACAAAGTATCCGAGATAAAGTCAAGCAAAAGACAATAGGTGCATAAGTGGCTAGAGCAAGATCGATTGACTACCACTATTGCCTTGCTCAAAGCTACCAAAGCAGAACATAGTCTTGATGTGGGCTGCAGGAGTCCGGCAAGAACCCCTTATTCCAGCAAGTAAACTACCGCTTGCTATTGCTACTCTGACTACAAGAGCTAGGAGTTTTGAATTTTCTCACTTAAC
Source organism: Ehretia macrophylla (assembly GCA_037974665.1). Lineage (NCBI taxonomy): Eukaryota > Viridiplantae > Streptophyta > Magnoliopsida > Boraginales > Ehretiaceae > Ehretia > Ehretia macrophylla. Next base: position 51,990,452 of record CM075776.1, read on the forward strand.
AATGTATCCAAGATAAAGTCACTTTAGAGTTTAATAATATGTAGAAAAAAGAAAAGGAGAAAATAATCCTATCCCAAACAAGGGTCTGTGAAGTCTTCATTTGCTACTTGCAGTCTCAAATTGAAAAAAAGCAAAAACTAGAATGATTCTTCCCCAATTTAGTTATCGAACAAGTTGGTAATATTCAACATGCAATGATGCTTTATGGTAATGAAAGAATGAAGAATCTGTCAAAGAACAGAAATATAAAGCAAATGTCACAAAAAAGATCCGGCAGAGAAGACACAGGATATTTCTGAAGCAAAAAAGTGACTCTAGCCTCCCTATGTGCATCGATAGCAAAGACCTAGCGTAAAATACTACTAGTCGGCTGAGCCAAGTCTGCAAAGCAGCAGTCTGTGGCTGTTCACAAGTAATATCTGTTAGCATACATATGTTGTGCCACGTATACACATTCAACAATCTTCTATCCAGAAACCTACTGTTCATCCCAACAAAAGATCACAAGTTTCACTAACAAGGAGGCTGCCACACCAACTCATCCATTACAATATCATGGTTTATTTTCACTCATTATAATTGTGATAGTGTTATGAATATGATGAGTAGAATGTTGCACACATGGTGGTTGCTTGCTTAAGGTTGAGTAGGACACATCTGACATGCTGCTAATACTGGTATACTATTGTTGAGAAATAGTAGCTAGTCTTTGGCTAAGAAATGGTAAGAGAAATGATCTGTAATTGGCACATGAGACACAAATGCAGATAATGCATTGAATCAAGAGTTTGCAATGGCCTTCTGCAGCATGTTAGTCAGTTAGTCGCTATTGTCTGGACTGGTGACGATAGTCTTATCCTCTGTAGTACAGGCTGATGGTGTATGCAGAACAGGTTGGATGAAGCCATATTGTGTATTTCAGCATGAAGTTGCACATCATTTTATGAGCCTTTCTAGGAGGTAAACCATGGACTGAGAAAAAGTTTCATTAAGAATTGCATCACCAAGAAGGGATTTTCCCTTAACCAATAACTTTTTCTTCTCTTCTTTCCCATTTTCTTGTTCTTTCTTTAGGGGAAGGAACATTTCTCCATTTCCTGTCCAGTGACATTGTGAAATGCACTCTCCAGAATTCTCCGATTCTTAGAATATAATTCATTGTTCCAAAATTTCATGCATGGAAGCTGATACCCAACGCACCATAATATATTATGCCAATGCCCCTAAAGTATGTGGTGTTTGACATGCAGCTGCAGAATCGCTGACTATAACTTCATGAGAGGTAGACACAAACAGTAGAAATATAAAATCTGAAGTTTTGACTTATACTAATATTCATGTGGCAAGGACCAGCAAGATATCAAGATTTAGTAAATAACAGCAATAACAACTTACATTATCATGATCCATGTGGCGAAGAAGTTTTATTTCACGTAGTGTCCTTTTCGCATCGATTCTATTGTCAAAAGCATTCCCAATCTTCTTAATGGCGACTTCTTCGCGCGTCTCTGAGTTTACAGCGGCACTGAAGCAAATGAAAAAATCACATTTTTCCATCACAGTGTAAATAACACAGAAAGAAAAAGGTTAAACAGAGAACATGCTATGACCAACTTGTTTTCTTTGTAATAGCACCACACTCAAACGTTTCATACTTTCCAAATCACTTAAACTGACATGTATCTTGCTTGCCCTGGCATAAAAGTCATCATTGGTTGACAGTGTGTGACAGACAGAGACACGATTAGTGTCAAACAGTAAGGAATGGCAAGCATAAAGTTGAAGTTCAACAGGTTATGCACTTACATAGGGACAGCCTAGCATTATCTTTCAAGAGTAAAATATGAGAACAAAGCACTGAAAGATTAGCAAGATTTAATGGCAAGAACACAAACTTCATAGTGGACTTAGCATGACCATCCTTCACAACAGTAGGTTGAGCAAATGATTGTATATTGACCCTATTTCACTTTTTTATACCGTGGCAAAGGTCAAAATGAGGAAATCTAGCATGTATTCATGGTATGTATACAAAGAATCATTTATTTTTTGGTACATGATTGCCCAAAACAAACATATTAAATGGATATCTTTATACAAATATGTGGCAAGAAATATGTGGATGTATGCTTTTGAGTATAGATTTCCCTTTTTCTGCCATATTGAGTTGTACGTGAGAGAGCAGAATATGATTAAGTCCAAAAGTAATCCATCATCCATCATTAATATTCAGGATTCGTAAGTGTTTTGAGAATATATTTTTCTTACGAAACATTTTAGGTGCAACCAAATACTCTGAAATGCAGAAAACGTTTCCAAGGGGGAAAAAAAAAAAACATAAACCAAACAGAGCCTAAGTCTCCTTGGAAGACTATCTCAATCTCAATGGCAAGTAAAGTAGTAACCTTCGGCTCTCTTAATGCGACATGTTTTGATTTAATCCAAATCCTTGCCAGGTAATCTATTACTTTTATGTAAGCTTATGCAAGAACCTGACTCCCATTTCCATTTGTTTAACCATATTAACCCCATTATTCTCCAACAAAGCAAGCATAATTAGTAAGGAATTCAAATTAATGAACATAGCATACCGACAAGTATCCGCCTGCTAGCCTACCAACACAGTGAATGTAATCAACTTCAACTAGCCCAAAATGCTTATGCCCATGTTCACCGTAATAGACAGTAATAAAGAATCCAAAGTCGTTATAAAACTAAACGCATATACTTTACACACCAACAGACGGGATGTCACACATAGCAAGTTCAAGATTTCTACACATAAATCTCAAAGAACAATCTTTCAAAACCTAAGTAAATCAACCAATACTATCCCAAATGAACACAATTCTTGAATCTTCATAAAACATCAACTCATAAAAAACCAAAATGAACATGATTTTCACATAGCTAAAAAGAAGCATAACCAAAGAAAAAAGAAAAAAAGAAATCTAAAAGCCATTTGAGAGAGAGAGAGAGAGAGATTATATTGTACTTACCAAACTATGCCAAAAGCCCCACGCCCGACAGGCCTGATGGGTGGAACATACTTTCTTGAAACCTCAAAAAGATTGCCGTACACATTGTACTGCACATAGCGCCCACCATGTGTAGGCACTCCTTTGATGCTATTATGGCCATGATCACCTCTACTAGTCTCTGCAGACATATCAAAACAATACCCTTTTCTTCTTTTTTAACAAAAAGATCGAATTTTTATCAAAAACCCAACTCAAAGATTGGATTTTTATCAAAAACCCAACTCAAAAACTAAATTTTTTGGTCAAGTTTTAGAAGCTGGCATGAAGGGGTGAGGTGAATGGTAATGGTGACTAGTGGTTTACAGTTTACTTTAAAGAGAGAGAGAGAGAGAGAGAGAGAGAGTTAACTATAATGTGTGAACTTTTGAACTGGAAAATTGGAATGGTGCTGTCACCCGTGAAGAAAATAATACTTTTTCTCTTGGTGGGGTGTTTGCTCACTTTCTATCTTTTTCCATCTTTTTAATGAAGAAAGGGGTGTCTATGAGATTGTACCATACACTTGGATTAAGGTTGACTACATAAAAACTTTGATTTATAATTGGTTGAGTATATTCAAATTTACACTACGTTTTGGGTTCAGAAAAGAAAAGAAATTCGAGTTTTCTCGTTCGGATCAGTAAAAAAAAGGAAAAAAAATAGATCTTTTGAAATGAAAGAAAATTCGAGTTCTGTTATTTAAATACTAAATAAAGAGATGAAAGAAAGACATTTGAAAATAATTTTAAATATAAAGTTACTAAAATATGTAAGAACATAAGAGATGCATAGTATTTTTTTTTTTGTTATGATAAGGTTGTTTTTGTGGTCACTCACGCTCTCCACAGTTGATTTATTGTGTACAAGACTTTTTTTGTGATCGTTCAGTAAAAAGATTTTTTCTCAAAATTCAATTCAATTATAATAATATTTGGTTAGTCAAAAACTTTCAAACCTACTATCAATTGCATTCATAGTCCAGATAATACCATTTATAGTTTTCATAATCGCAAGTATAAGGTTTATTGTTTCTCCCTTATATGTAGTATGATATATCTGCATACATGTATAATATTGAGTTGAATTTAAATAGCATTTTTTTTTTTTTTTCTGTAAATTTTTTTTTTTTTATTCTTTTTTTTTATTTTCTTCTTTTTATTCTTATTTATGAGAGCAAATCTCATTAAGAAATTTTTAGACCCTTTTTTCGAAATAATAACAAACAAAAATATAAAAGAAGAAGTATTTTAAAATATATGAAAGAAAAAAGAAAAAAAAAAAGTAAATAGCTAATTAAAAGTGGGCAACGATAATGGCTATTGATCTGGAAAAAAATCCAATTATATACTTAGTTTCAATAAAGTTGTGAGAATTAAAAAATAAAAATGGATTTGAAAGGTTGTGAAGACTTATTATACTCATATGCTGGATCATGAGGTTATATAATGTATAAATAAATGTCTCAACATTTGATTTCTGTTTTCGCTAATATAGTCCATTCCTGACCCCCGGTGCGTGGTTCCTCCATTGAATGATTCATCAATTTCTATATTTCGTTTTCCCTAGCCGAAAGACAATCCAAATGAAAGATTGAATTCCTTTCCTTTTCTTTTCTTTTTCTCCCATTTTACTTAATCCAAACATAGTGTATTAGATCTAGGAGTTATTGTAGCGACTTTCTTTGTTTTCCATTTGGTGTTGTTGGTGCTGTTATATTAACTAGGAAATAGCTCTTGTAGATTTCTGAAGATTGGTCATTGTGCATCTACATTTATTAAGTCAAACCTTTTCAATGGCAAAGCCAAAATTGAGTCAAGTACCATACAGGTAGATCTAGTCTAGATGCTAAAATATATTAGGAACATAACTTAAAAAATGGCTCACGATCTAATTTCGATATTCTGCCCATTTTAGCATTTTCATTTTTAGTCGGTAAAGGATTGAGAATTGAATTAAGAAAGGAGGCATTTTTCGATTGAGATATATATCCTACTAGAATGGTTTTGGTGTCAAATATATTTTTAGGAAAGTTAATAAGTGTGTAAATTGATTAGTGAATTCTACTTTAAATCAAGATTTGAAAATTCATAGTGTAACAATCTCCTCCTCCCATTCTGGAATTACTATGAATTTTGATTGAAAATGATAAGAGGTATAAAACATCCTCTAAATTAATTACTATATGGCTAGACTATGCCTCCTTGTAATTAAATAAAAAAAAAAAGAGGTATTAACCGATACCAGTTCTTACAATATTAGAATTGAGCAAATTGAGAAGCTCCATGAAATAGAATTAGATCCACGTCTACCACTCTTAACTAGCTCATGTTAAGTGTTATGTTAATGGTAATATTCCGATTAAAATTCTTTTTTTAATTGGTGTGTAAATCTTTCTATTGATTGGTGTGTTAACATTCTCACATGTTTAAAAAACTTCCTATTATATGACTTTCACCCCCATTGGGTTCGGTTGATTTTATTATAAATGAATGCTTATCTTTACAAGAAAAAAAAAAAAAAAATTCTAGCTCATGTTAAGATTCTTTTTTTGTCGTGCATGTTAAGATTCTAAGCGTTCACAATTGTAAAGTAAAAGTCTTTGAATGGTAAACTTCCATTACCAAATATGAAATCGAAGATCACTGTTCTAGAAAGCAGACCTCTCAACCAACTAATATGGCAACCTATACTTTATTGTGTAATGCATGAGAGAGAAGTCAACACGTAATATAGACGTGGAAAACTTACCATGCCCCTCCTTATGTCAGCCGCCTTTTTTTTTTTTTTTTTTTTGAAGTGCGGAATCAGAATTTATTCATTGAAAGTTAAAAATACAAAATTTTTATTATTTATATATGAATAATTTTTTTTAACGAGAGTTAATTCAAATTTTTAATCTAAAAATATCCAGAAAAATTACATACATTTCTAAAAATAAAACCTTAATTCATTTCTAAATAATTTCACTTTTACAATTAGTAAAAATTATATTCCCGTTAGTCTATAAATAACTCCGACATTACGTGATCTTAAAGACAATAATCCACTCTAATACAATGTTCATTTTGTATTGGAACGCAAAGTCACTATCAAGTCTTGTAAATCAAAATTTGAATTTTCAAATGGACATGCTCTTCTCTTTTCTTTTTTTTCTTCTTTCTTTTATTTATTTATTTATTTAATATAACGATGTTAACCAGAAACCTACATAAAATTTAGCATGGGGAGTTTTGGAATCACTGGGCCCGTGCAACTTCCTTAACACGTTCTCTCAAACAGGCTAATGATCAGAATACTATACTGATTCCACAAGTTGACCACTTTTTCGCTTAGACAAAAGAGCGTTATTAACATCTCAGTCGGTCAGTCTAGTAATAAAATGTGAGAGTCTGGACCTGAGTTTTACTCGAGTTTAATTCATTTAAGAAATTAATTTTTTTAAAATCAGTCACGATAAGTCATGTGTCTAATTATTTTAATTATTTGTTTTTAAAGTCGTATGTTCTCGAATTTGCCATTCTTAGTGTGAACTTGGAAAAATTTTTAGTCAGAATTCTGCATCATTGAACAAAAAGCTTACTGATTTCTTGCTTTCTTTCACGAGTTTTCTGATTATTATTTAGTCAATTTAGTTGGCATTCAAAAGTCTCGGTCAGAGTTGGCTTCCTTCAACAAATCTTCCCATCAATTCGTGGTAATTGCATAAACATAAGATTGATTTGGTTTCACTCGATGATGAAAAAAATGTGAAGCGTTAATCATTTTTTGGATCACGTGAGAATTTAACTAGCAAAATTTGATCATTAAATTATTCGGTGGAACTTCAATTAATAAATTTATGAATGTTGGATGTACCTCCTACATATACACTAAGTTAGTTAAATGTGAAATTTTAAAATAATAAAAAATATTAAATACGTGATTTTATAAAAATAATTTTATCTTACTATCGTTAGATCATCTCTGGAGACTGAAACGTTAATCCTACGTCAAAGTTCCAAACGTTTTGCCTGGATACGCTACTCAAATTTAGAGTCCACACGAAATTGTTAGTAAAAGGTGATATGTAACCAGCAAAATCAAGATTTGAACAAAAAAACAGCAAAATCGAGATATTCCACCCACATTTAGTACCAAAATAATAATTATCATACCAACAAACCACTAATAACGATGACAAGGACATGATTTAGTATACTTGTAGCTAGGAACCAGCCCTACCATCGTCGGTGCAACTTTCATTGTACTTTTTTTTTTTTTTTGTTTTAATGACGGAAATATTTTTGGAAAGATTTTTAAATTAATACTAATAGAGTATTTGGAAGTACATGTAGAATTCATTTAATTTATAATTAAATTTTGTGAAGATTTATATTTAAAAATAATTTTTTTATTTAGAAGTGTTAAACAATATTAAGTCAATTTTGTGATTTGTATATATATATTTGTTATAGGAATTGCTTTTCTGCCCCTCATATCTTAGAGTTTTGTTTTTAAAATTTTGACACAAATAAGAGTTCCGTCAATAACACTATGCAATTTTAAAATTAAACTTAATTAATTAGTATCCATGAATAAATAATTTATAATTTTAGATGATTAAGTATAGTAAAACTATTTGAAAATAATGACCGGCGAATAAATAACTTATGATTTGAGCTTCTAATTCGAAGACAAAAAAGATGTTTGGATTAAAAAATATGAAGAATAAATTCACTTTGAAGAAGTTGGCAAGAAGAGTAAGAATAACTAATTGCACAGGGAATGAGAGAAAAAGAATAAGAGTAGCAAAAAAGAAAAGAAACGTAGGTTCCGTTTGTTTGCCGTAAAATAATTTGCTTATGCAAAATATTTTCCGTGAAAAATATTTTTTTGAAAAATAAAATATTTTACAGGGCTTCGTTTGTTTGTCGTTAAATAACTTATTGATGGAAAATATTTTTCTAAAAAATACAATACTGAAAAATATTTTTTGGTATTTAGATATACCGTAAGTTCCTTAAAATGTTTTCTTCTCTCAAAAGAAATGAAAACATTTTATAGAATTTTGTACTAACCACAATTATTGACCAGAAAATATTTTACAGTTGATCAATTTTCCGGTGTTACCAAACACTGTAAAATTAAGAAAAAACAACCGTAATTATTGACCGAAAAATATTTTACAGTTGACCAATTTTCTGGTATTACTAAATATTGTAAAATCTGAAAAATATTTTACGGCAAATAAACAGAGCCTTAGATGACAATTTAGTCCTTAAAAGATAAGTAACTAATTTGGTAGATTGGAATTACAAATTCCACCTCTTGAGCAAGGAATTGAGTAAGACTTGAGTAAATTCAAATTTTGCAAATTTTGGATTTCTAAATTTTTAAAAGGGTGCTTCCAAACACAAGTAATTGAATTTTCAAATGAATTTCATAAAATTTTATAGTCTAAAATACATGATCTCGCCTAAAAAGGAAATTATTTCATTTAATTAGACACAAAACATTTCAAGATTAACTACATAAAAAAAAAAAATCTCTTAACTGATTTAAACTTAAAACACGAGTAAATTTTCAGTCCATGTGGCAAGGCTCCACCACTTATCTAACCCAATGGAAGTAACTTTTACTGTAGTGCATTGCTCTGTCAAGCTTATGCAACCCAAGTTTGCGAGCAGATCATCCCTCGTCAAAATCATGACTGGTTTTTCCAGTCAAATTGGCAAGATTGGTGGAATGGTAATATCAAAAGTTGGGTAATTTGGCGGGGTCTGAATTGAAATATTGCCTTTGAAATTGCTTTGTGGCGTATCCGAAAATGGCGTAATGACTCAATTTTTGGAGATGACAAATCTACTTCCACTAATGACATGGTAGCTAAAATTCTTAATTTCTCCAAAGACACCACTGAGGCTTGGATTATTCATGGCAACTTTGGTGAACATCACGGACGAATCATTGACGTTGGGTGGAAAAGGCCTGATCGTGGATATAAATTGAATATCAATAGGTGTGCTAAACGGACCCTGGTGTTGTATGCAGTGGTGAGCTTAAACACTTGAACTCAAGGTATGTATTCGTGTAATAAAAGAAATCAAAGTGTGTACGTATATAACGAAAATATCCAATATAAAGATTTATTTTTAAAAAAAAATGTTTTTTTTCTCAAGTGGACACCCTCATGATATACTAGGTCCGCCACTGACTTGTAGGTAGAGGAGGGATCATTTGTAATACAACTGAGGAGTGGGTTGCTGGCTTTGCAACGAATTTGGGAGATAACGAGTTGTTGCACTGAAATGTTTACACTATGGGAAGGAGTTAGATTGGTTGAAAATTTATTGATTGAAGAACTTATTCTGCTATCGTGCATAATCTGTTAAAGAGAAATTCTTATTTGCTTAGTCCCCTGCGGCCTTTAGTTGAAGATCATAAGCAAATTCTCTCACGCCATGATAACTACAAGTTTGTCCATGTATTTCGTGAAACTAACAAATATGTAGACCTTTTAGCGAACTTAGGAATGTATCAGCCACTTGGTGCCTCTCAAATTGACAATCCTCTAGGATCTTTGAGAACTTTGATAAAGATAAATAGGAGTGATGAAATATCTTCTCATTAGTTTAGTTGATTCAACTTTTATCTCTTTCGAAGCAAAAAAAGAAAAAAAAAAGAAAAAAAAAGGGAAAACAAGTGTAATCGTGATGCTCCCCTGCAGGTTCACGTAAGAATTTATGGATTTCTGGGCCTCAACACATGCAGGACAAAGCTTGTTCCCAAATCTTGTGGAAAAGCTCGAGACTCAACTTTCCAGCAACATTTTTACTTTTTATTTTTTTACCCCCACCCCCAGCCCAGCTTTGAGACCTTTGAACCTCCGGCAACATCTATGCCAACTTTGAGACCTTTGTAATCCACCCGACTTATGATATAACGATTTAGCGTTATAAGCAGATCTCCATTCTTTTAAGTTTTTGTGCCATGGAATTTACCACGTGTGATTCATGCTATCCTACTACCTTAATCCATTGTACAAAAGCGAAGGCTTTCCCCACAAGATTGCTTCTCCAGAACTACACAAAAAGGATACCACAGATTTCTGAAGAGGCTTGTTCTACAGCTGAAACCAACACCTCTGAGGTTGAACAGATCTATTCTTACATATGAAGCAGATGAAGAGAAAAGTGTTAGTTTCCCTGAAATCCAACATATAGTTAGGAGTCCTCGAGCTAAATGGGATTCAATCATGTATTAATGTTTGATATTCATGATTTAAGTGAGTACTGCTCGTGACCTATCCTAGATCCTAGATCGATATCTAGGCACCGCGCGGGTCATTAGCACTTACATCGTGACAAGAGAATATCTTCTTCCAACTACTTCCAGGCAGAGACGGAAGGCTTACCCTGTTTACCCAACCGCCCACATCCCTTGGAAGAAAATCCCATCGACAACCCTGCATGTTGAGGCCATAAGGCAATCGCCTGAAACTAATTACAATTGCAATCTCGTGTTGAGATCCATCTCCAAATAACTTGTTATCTCTACATGCGAAAAAGGATATAAAAGGGCAGAAAAGCGAAATCACCAACAGTACCAACACAATAGAAGACTAGCAGAAAAGAAGAAAACTTTGCAAGATTCTGAATATTAGTTTCTATATAGCCAAGCCATACACGATTTCTTATATAATTGACATTACACAACAGTTGTTCTAGCATACAAGCGCATCAACCTGACACGACGCATTGTTCCATCAATTCTAATTCTTCATCTATTATATAGTAGTATATAGTGTTACATATTTAGCACATATTAAAACCACCCACACTAAACCCCCCCGTGTATACAGTGAAGAAAATTCTTCACATGATTTCACTTTACAAGTTGCTCACCCTATGATTATTTTCTTGCTTTGGGATAGACACATCACTACCAACTCTAAGGCTAGAAAGCAAAGCATCTCTTCCGGTAAGAACAATTTGAAAGAACCCATCCACTTCCTTCGCGAGTAGATCTAGTCCATGTGAGAGCTTATCAGCCCTTTCCCCCAAATCTGAGATTAAGCTTTTCAATGCTTCAGCTTCAACAGTATCCTGTCCATCCTGTAGGACAGGATACAATTTCTTGGCACACGTGTCAGCGGCCTCAAGCTCCTTCAATACTGTAACCTTGCCACTAGAGTATATGTTTCTAATCTCGCCATTTACAAAGGCCTGCAGATCAACAAAAGCTTCTGCCCACAGGCAACTCTCAGGAGCCTGTAAATCCACCAGCTTCTTTGCAGAACCTGAAAAGGCAGCCGCAGATACACTACAAACGAAAACAGTGACTGCCTTAACTCCATACATAGCTCGCATCAGAACCTTCCCCTTTGCAGAATTCTTAATTTTTGGAAGGTCCAATGTCTCAATGAGATTGTCCAAGGTGGCAAAACACTTCTCAAATCTAGGGTTCTTTGAATTGACATGCTGCCTCCATCCATCGAGTGATGATCGAGCCTTCATAAACTGCGTTGAAGCGGCACAATCCAAGTTATGCAACAAGCATTGAAGGAAAAGATGGCCTTGGTTAAGGCGTGATATCTCAGAGCTGAAAGCAATGCAGACATCCAGCAACTTCACGCTGTTGTCCAAGTATACATCAATCCACTTCTCATCCCAATCAGATACGGGGAGTTCAAGTGAGGTGATGAGGCCCTTTATGTCCATATGAATTGCACAGAGGGCTTCTATAGCTGATTTCATCCACGATAAGCTTAGGACATCTTTCCTGTCACTCGGTTTAAGCTTTTTGAGCCTATCAGCCAATGTCTCCTCAAAGTCATTCAACAGAGAAACAAGCTTTGGAGGCAGGTTCACACCCTTAGGTAGCATCATCCGGAAGGGATTTCCAAAGGGGAAAAATGCTCGGTGTGGATCTTGAGGACGACTCATTTTTCACCTAACTGCACAAAAATTAAAAACAAAAGAAAAAACACATGAGACACAAGACCAAAGTGTTACAAAAACACCAGCTATTTGCAATGGGAAAACACGAACGTAATTGATGCATAGAAACAAATCGCAGCCAATTAATCCAAAATAAAAATCTGATCCAGTACCACGTAGGTACTGCCATAAGCACATCTCTACACCTTCAAAATCTAAATTCCACTGACCCAGCTGCATGCTCGTGGGCCGCAACACACCCAGTAAAATGATAAAAAGTACTGCCAAAAGTACAATTCTACACCTGCAAAGATCTATAACAAAAGTACTAGAGCATGCACCAGCTCTAGTGTAGAACAAACACCATCCTTTAACAAAACCATCTAATATCCTTGTAAGGAAAATCAAGTAGGCAAGTCGAGCCAAGCATACTACACCACCATACAAATAAAGCAGATAGAATTCGTCCTAAAACGGCTACTGAGAATCCAAAAACTTTTAATATATTACACCACGGAAAACTCCTACTTAGATTGACGATTGCAAATAAAGCAGTATCAAAATCACAGTAAAATTATCATCTTCCTCAACCACCTACAATACCTAAATTAAAAAGAAATCATTATTATAATCAAATTAATTAGCTTTAAAATCGTATGATTTATAAATAATTTTCATAACAATTAACAATAATTAACAACAATAATAAAAGGAAATATCAGAATTAAAAAAAAAAAAACTAAAAACAACAATAATTAGCTGAAAAACATTTCATTTCTCATCAAAGGTCATGTCTTTACAGCACAGAATTACAACAGATCTAACCAATAAAGCACTAAATCACAAATATAGTTCCCAAATCTAGCCCTAATTCAATTAAAAACATTAATTTCATACCTAAAACTAAATTAATCCAGTAGAAACAAAGAAAACACTCACCGATTACCAAATTCTTCAAAGAAAAAGCTGATTCAACCGGTGAACCACCAAAAAGTCAAACCCTAGTCTCTATGCGTATACACGCACACGTATGTGTATATATATATACGTATATAAACACTAATAACACATGTTAATGTGTTGCATATATATATGTAAAGCGTGTTTATATGTACGTATGGGTAGAGAGAGAAAAAGCCGTACCTGAAATAGTACCAGTAGTGGATGTATGTAGAGAGAGAGAGAGAGAGAGAAGCGTCGTGGAAAGTTGTTCGCAGACGCGTTGAGATAAAACGACGTTGGATTTGGCCAAATTAGGGTGGGTGATGGGGGACGAGGGGGTTTTGATAGGGTGACTGGAGGGTTCGTGGAAAGAGAGTGGTGTGGGACACGTGGTGGTGGGGGATTGGATATTTTACTTTTCGAGGTGTAGATTGTTTCTTTGGGAAGGGGGCGTGTAGGGGATCGGAGACCGAAACAGTCAGAATTTGAATCTAATAACGTTATTAAAAAAATTAACGATAAAAAATTGATAATGCAGTTCTGAGAAATTAACTATATTATTGAGGGGGCGTGCAGGGTATCGGAGACCGAAATGAATTATATTATTGAGCATAATAATTAAAAATTAATTTTATTATTGTATCACTATTAATTTCTTTGATAACGAGATTGTATTATTAGATCCTAATTTGAAACGGTCTTGACAAAAAAAGAGAAAAGGAAACGGTCATGAAGCCCGCAGGGCCACACATCTAACGATAACTTCCTCTTATAACCCTTCCAACAGACTATGGTCTAAACTATAATTAATTTAGCGCTTCTATGCTAGTATCCGACATATATACAGAGAGACAAATAATATTTAAATTGACTTGCGAATTTTAAGATTACTCAACCTTTGGAAAAGATATCTCTAATAATGGTGCGCACGAGTTGACATTTCAATTGGAACATAATACGAGAGGTGTGACATTTTTCGAGGTTGTAAGGGACCGCTTAGACGTGGCTTGCCCTCTTTTAATAACTGAATACAATATTGTTTAAACATCTTTTACACCAAAAAAAAATATATATATATAATTAATTTTAGATTTAATTTATTTAAAATATTTAAACTTGTGTCAACGATTAAAAAAAAAACATAACAAAACAAAACAAACGAGAGAAGTTTCTTTCGGTGAGGCTTGAGCTACCATTTTTTTCGAAAGCAATCGCAGAGTTAAATATAACTTTCCGTCGACAGCTGTTACGTTTGCAATTAGCTCACCAAGAGAGAGCTGGTGATCATCTTAAGCGCTGATTGTGTGATTGTGTCACCTCTTGAACTTTCTTCACTTATTGACCAAAAAAAAAAACTTTCTTCACTTGTTAAATGACGTAGTCCTCTAAGTATTTAGGAGAGATCCTCTTTCCGATATTTCTTCAGATACTTCTATGACTCGGCTATTGGACTCTTCAGTCTTGTATATTTTGGGCTGAATGAGCTTGGGCCGCTTGAGGTGCTTCTGTTAAAGTTTCAACAGTATAGTGACAAGCTTTAGAAGCATGCAAATGCAGCAGACAAATGCATTGCAGAAGGGGTTGGCGGGGAGCTTTTTACTAACTTATTTAGATTTGTTAGAGTTACATAGTATTTGGAAGCACTTATATGGTAGAATTTATTTGATTTATAAATAAATTTTATGAGGATTTATATTTATAAATAATTTTTTTTATTTGGAAGTGTAATTTGTAACATATGTGAAATTAAAATTAAAAATTATATTTTATTCAAATACCCCTCTTTTATTCTATTGAAATTAGTAAAATTTAGAAATAATAAACAAGAACTTTTGAGTTATTTAACTAGCAATAGCATGGAATGATAATGTCATGACTTGTTGATTAATTATTTTCTTCGTGTTTTATTGAAAAAAAGAAGGGTTAGGGAGAGGGTTTCAAATATTTTTTATTTTTTTATCTTTATATTTGAGTCAAAGTTAAACTTAAATGTAAAAAAAAAATATAGAGGGATAATTTTATCTTCAAAAGATAGAACTAACTTAAAAAACGTGAATTTATAAATTCCAACTCTTGAACAAAGATTTGTGTTAGGCTTGAGTAAATTCAATTTCTAATTTTTTAAATTGCTGCTCCCAAACATAAAAAATTAAATTTACAAATAAATTCTATAAAATTTTATAAAATTTATTTATACCAAACAGTCTTATTTCTCTGGTCTCTTCCTGCTTTAGTTTTTAATTAGTGTTATTCTTATTTGCTTGTAGTCAGTGATACCTCTCCTAAAAAAGAAAAAGGAAGTCTATTCACTGTACCGCTCAAAGTTGACCTTTCACTCGATATGTTTGCATCGGCAATTCTTATCTTAAGTTTTATTTTATTGAGATAAAAGTAAGAGAGACTTTATGACTTGGAGCATATCTGGATGAGTTATTTATGTAATAAAGTTAATATAGAACTTAATTGTTGACTGAATAATATCGAGAGTTACGAGAGCTTTTTATTTGGGGCATTGAATTCTTTCTTCGGTGGTATAACTTGAAATGCAGGTATTATATAGAATTATTTTTTAAATAAAATCATATTTGACATGTAGTGCACAAAAAGGTCCATGCTAGGACATGAAATAGCATAACCATATTACAAGTCTTCTCTAGGCAACAGCCTCAACGACTGTACTAAGTTCTTCAATCGAAAATTTGAATCATCATCAGCTTTAATCACATAATGATAAGGTGCATATGGGCCATGGGTGTTGTTGAGTATTTCTGGCAAGCTTGAGAAATAAGTGTAGGTCTTGTTAAAGACATCACAATCTATTTAATAATTTAAACTTTTAGATAAACTAGTTATTTAATATGATATCAGAGTTTAGGAACTAAAAGAGACTAGGTTCAAAATCCGCCACCACCTATTTGTAAAATTACGTACACGTGTAAAACTCATAAAAAACTATCAAGCCTATACGTGAGGGCATGTTGAACATAATAAATAAGTATAATAAATGCCTCTTTAACAACTTAAGTGTTTAGATTCTCACCGATATCATCAATTCCCTTGGGGCATGTTCAAGAAATAAGTTTCATAACTATAACTCAATCATACAATTTATTACCACAATAGCATCAACAAAATATACTATATCCAATTTGAAAAGATGAGTATAAAATTCCTAAAAACATGTATCAAATTCCTTAAATGTGTTATCAAATTTCTGAAAATTGATATAAAAAGTCCCAGAAAATGTGTATCAAATCCCTCAAAATGTGAAAATAAAATTCCTAAAAATGTGTACCACTTCACTAACATAACGAGTCTCTCAAAGAAGATTGATGAGTAACTCATCAATCTTCCCGAATAAAGAAGACAAGGCAAAAGCGAAACTTAGAAATATATATGGTGATGCCTCCTACCAAAACTTCTTCGACACCTTTTCCTTGTCCTAATGTGACTCTGTCTTGCTCTAAAACAGCCAGATAGAAAGACCGAGAATGACAAATGAGGAAAGGATCTCCAGTACATCAGACAAATGACAAATATCCTATTATGTCTGACAAACCAACGTCTATCATGATCCCAAACCACATGCTCCCTCCTACACTTATTCAAAAATACCCAAGATTTCATCACAATAGCACATGGAGCAACGACAATAACAAAGACGGCAATCCATCAGGTGTACGACATGTAGATGCTAAGTGATTAGAGCACGGTGTTAAAGTGCACCGCTGCACCGTTGGATTTATAATTTTGTGATATATCTAATATAGTCTTGTCTAATATAAGTAGGTCAAGATAAGTTCCTCATCATCCAAATAAAATAGTAATAATAAGTAAGGCTCTTTTCTTTTTTCTTTTTTTCTATTGAAAGGAAGCTATCGAACTTTAGTCATATACATCTATATATATTTACTAGTGTTTATTGAAATAACACATTTTTTATTCTTGATTTTACAAATGTAATTGCTTTGGATTTGAGATCGTGATAAGAGGGAATCAAGATCAAGTAGCCTATAAAACATCAAATAAAATAAGAGTTAGATTATTAAATTATTGGTTCACATTCATATTTGATAAGTCATTTGATTATATTTTATACTGACAATTTCCAAATTTGAGGTACTTCATTTTATACTGACATTCATCGAATGATTTATCTAGATGGACGAAAATGATCAACATGATAATAGTTTTCATAAATAGTCTATCAAAAAGTCAATATTCATTTTATGGAAAGTAATATAGTTACAGAATTCTATCTAAAATATTATTTGTTCTAGTATATGTTTGATTTCCAGTTTCATTATTTTACTTATTGTAGTAGCATATTGAACGAATAACAAATTGAAACATTTTCATTAGATTTTTCTAAGGAAGAACTTCATAATATACTCCTTTTCAACCAGACATTATAACTTAGTATAGAATGTAAAGTTTTTAGTACGATGAATTTAACATTTTCCATGTTTCACAAGCTAAAATATTTGACCATTTTTTATTAAGGTATTAGTTTGAAAAAATATTTTAATCAAATAAATAATGCTTAGCCTAATATATCTTAAGATTTTCTATTTTTTCATTAACCAAATATAATCCTGCGTTCCCATTCTCATTTCTTCCTTTAAATAGTGTTAATCATAAGGCTTCATACCAATGTATTTGCAAGGTTTTGATGACAGTAAACATATTAATATGTGAGATTGAACTTCTTTATATATATTATGTGTTATATGCATTATTTGAGGTGGAGTAGTGAAAGATTCCACATGTGCTTTATTGTTTAAATGCTACTCACTTGGCACATAGTGTGGTGAACCATCCCACATCGGATGGAGAATCGCTGCGACTACTGAATATATAGGGCAAAGCCTTTGTATTCGTGCAGGGCCCTTTTCCTGGTGGTGGCCGGGTGAGGACAAAACCGTGAGGGGTATGAGCTCCAAAGCGGACAATTCCTGCATAGTGGCGTTTCCGGCCCACTCGCTACGGCCTCTTGGGCTCGCTCGTTCCGTTAAGGGCGGGGAGTTCCATGCAGGCGCGGAGGTGTTGGTTCGGGGCGTTACACATAGTGTATTGAATGCATAATATGAAAGGGAGTCATGTCTCAAAGACTCCATATTCTTGCTATAATGCGGCAAAATGGTATATTATTGTTGTTATAAGATATAGTGATTTGTCATTATCAAAAAGGAGAAGAATGTTGGTCTTATGTCTAAATATATGATTTTAATGATAATAAATTAAGTGCTAGCATTGCCCCTAGTGCAGGCTGTATCACTTGCTGATTGTGAGAGGATGTATTATTGCAGGCAATCTATAATCTTTCTCCGTGATAAACTCCCTTTTTCGTATATTTGTTGTATCCTCTATCTCAAAAGGGCAGGTTCCTTCTTTCTTATTGCTCATTCAATAAAATTAAATGGGGTTGGAGGAGTAAGGTATGGAAAAATTAACAACAGAACGTTGGGTCCATCTCTAAATTAGAGACATAAAATTGGCTCTGTTTCTAAATTAGAGACAGACAATTAGGTCAATCTTTATTATATTTCAGACAAACGTTAAAAGAACAAAAATGTCATAGTTGTCACAACATGAGGCGTTTTGAGAAAAATAATGGAATAACAAGTATCATTAACATAAGGAACAGAAAGGAAATGAAATTTATAGAAAAAAAGTAAATGAATGAAGTTTCACACACATTGGAGGTATGAAAAATATTATTATTTAATCACGGTGGTCGTGGATTGTGACATTTATATAAATAAAAAAAAATAAAGAGTGACGTGAAATATTACTCATTCTGTAAATCTTTTCTTGATCGGGAATATACAATTTACAGGTGATAGGTTGATCACTTTCGTTGTTCATTTTGTGATTTATTCGTAAGGAATATGGGAAGCAAAATTTAGCACCATTAAAGCTGCGTTTGAAATTTAGCCAAAAAAAAAAAAATAACAAAAGCTGCCTTTAAAATCTTCAAACATTTCAACTAGCCAAAAAAAAGTCAAAGACACAAACGGTTGGAGCACTGTTAGAAATTTGAAGTAGCTATCAATGGGTTTGGTCTAATAGTATGTCTTTCGTTATGAGAACGAGAGATAGACAACATCTTTTAATATGTATTGTATTATTTAGGTCTTCTTTGATTAATATATATATATATTTGCAGTAGTCTTTGTTTTGCACAAAATTTCAAATATTTTTGTTGATCAGTTTTTTTTCCTTTTCTATGTTATTATACAAC
The DNA here is from genome assembly GCA_037974665.1 of Ehretia macrophylla. Taxonomy (NCBI): domain Eukaryota; kingdom Viridiplantae; phylum Streptophyta; class Magnoliopsida; order Boraginales; family Ehretiaceae; genus Ehretia; species Ehretia macrophylla. The sequence goes on from CM075776.1 coordinate 52,009,576, forward strand.
GAGTTTTGAACTCTGGACATAATGTAGTAAGCACCAAGTAAGCTGATTGCTGGAGCTAAAAATTATCATCTAATAACCAAACAAGAATTATAAAGGTTTTAGCAAAAAAAAAAAAAAAGAATTACAAAGGTCTCGAATTGCAAATATTTTTTTTTTTTGGTCGGGACTGTCCCCTCAATGTTTACTTTGCAAAACTAAAATTGATCCCCGTGAGTAAAGGGCATTTAGAAGTTAATACACGTCATGGCACATTCTAAAAGAATGCATAATAACTGAAGAGTAAACCTGCAAAGTATAGCATATCTCCTATCTGTGGTGATTTCTCTCATCGATAAAACTCTTATTCCCATTGTCGAGGTTGAAAGTCTCACAGTTGCATTCGGAAGCTGCTTTGGCCGAGCTGGACTCCTTTGATCCGACTCCGAGCTAAACTTTCCTGGTCGGCTGCAGATCCTGCACAAGGAAGGCAAGGAAAAGGCGGGGTGACGACCCGAATTTTCCCCTCAGGCGTGCGAATGATTAATATGTCCGAGCTGACAAAGTAGTTGAGAGCAATAAATAACGAGAGAGAGTAAGTGAGGAGGGTTGAGCTCTATTTATACTGAGTTTGGGTCTGACAACATTTAATGCGACGCAGCTTTATGTCCCATCAGTGCTTTATGTCCCATCGGAACAGCTGGAACTGAGGTCGGGGTTAATGGGGTCGGGTCAGTCATCTGGGGTTGATCATTGGGCTGAGCGAGCTGCTGATGGAGCGCGGATTGGCCCATCTCTGATCAGAAGGTCGACTAATTTAGCTCAGCTCGGGAACCCCTCGTCAATTCCCCCCCCCCCAGTCGAGATCGAGTGGGCGAGATCTAGAGGTAGGAGCTAATCCCGAGCTGTAGGTGCCCGACCCCGATAGAGTAGGGATGGCCACGTCAGCAGTGCATGCCCAACGGATGGCTGCCACGTCACCTGGCGGTTCTGACGAGATGCGACGTTTGGCCTTCCCGAGGCGAATTTCACGGGCGCCTATAAATAGGCCCACCTCCTCCGAGATTTCACTGCATACTTCACTTTCTATTTCTCAAGGAATTTAGGTCGGACGCAAGAGTGGTCGGACACAACTAGCTCGGAAAGAATATTCTCGGGATTCTGCAGCTTGGACCAGAAGAGTCGGCCACACTCCGCAGTTGGGAGCATTAGGTACGTCCCGACTCCCTTTAGTCATTCCTGTACATTTGTATTTGCTGTAGACAGGATGGGGAGGTCGGAATCAGAAGATTCTCAGGCAATGGATGTAAGGTCTTACGGCGGAGATGAAAGTCCGCCGAGCTCGGCATCTACCTCGAACAGGGTCCGTGGCGGAGAGAGCACCAGCTCGTCCTCAGGGCCGGCTCAGAAATCCAATCGCGAGGAAAGTGACGACGACTGCCAAGTTATTGGGGTTAGACTGGTGCGAGAAGAGGCAGAAGAGGACCCTATGGCCGACCTGGGAGAATTCGATGTCGGGGGGGATGAGGAGCCGCTGAATCGACTGGAGGGCATTGAAATACCGCAAGAATTCTTAGCCGGGGTGGCTGCCACCGAGCCGATCGAGGCTGTTCCAGTCAGTGCTGTTCGACCCCGGAGCTCGGCTTCAGCTAGCGCTTCTTCAATTCGGGGGAAGAGGATCGAGCAGTTGTTTGCCTGCTGCAAGCGAGAGTGCCATTCCACCGTGCAGATGGCGAACGCAAGACTGAAGAACTGGTCGGTTGATCGGCATCACAAGTTGAAGGTTCCAGGTCGGCAAGAATCGGCGTGTTACCCCCCAGCCAACCACTACACCATATATGATCTGGCCTTCGACGTCATCCAGCTCCCCCTCCCTGGCTTCATCGTTGGAATCCTGAACCATTTCGAGCTCAGCCCGGGTCAGATGTCACCGAACGGTTGGGCTATAATGGTGGCTTTCTACGTGTTCTGTTTGGAGAAGGGAGTGGAGCCGACCTTGCGTCGATTCAGGCATTTCTTCGTATGTAAGCCCAATCCGAAGCAACCGGGGTGGTTCCACTTCGCAGCTCGGGTCGGCCACTCCATATTCACCAAGTGGCACTCATCTAACAAGGGCTGGCATAATGATTATTACTGGGTGGAGTCGTCTGTGAATCCTGGATGTAGGCTAGACTGGCTCCCGAGTCTGAGGAAAACCGTCAATGATGACCCTAAACTTTCAAAGGAGGAGCGTAGGGAAGTGGCAGCGCTCAAGCCCGCGCCCGGGATGCTGATAGACATTGACAGTGTGCTGAAATGGGAGCGAATCTGGGATTCTAAGTTATTTGGTCGGGAGCCCGACCTCTCAAAGGATCATCCCCACCTGATTCCCGACCCGGAAGGAGATGACGGGGCCGGCTCGGAAGAGGGTCAGTTTGTAGGATTGGCGTCCGACCTCCCGTCCCGTTTTATTAACTTCGCTTTAGCTGGGTCTTCGACTCACTTTTGATTCCCTTTGCTCTTTACCTTTGCAGATATGGCGGATATGAGGAAGCTCGCGTACGCCCAGGTGTGGAGGAAGGGCGAAGTCAGTGGTGATGCTTCTGCTCGGTCAGGACCGGGCGGCACTGGACAAGGCCAGAGGCAACGCCACAGTGGCCAAGGGCGGGAGGTCGGTCCTGAGGTCTCTTCAAAAGGGGCTGCGGGGTCCCCATTGCCGAGGGAATCTGGGGCGGGCCGAACCATCCCGGAGCGCTCCTCCCCCCGATTCGAGAACAGAAAGCGGCCTCGGCCCGGGCCCTCCGGAAAGGGCAAGGAGTCGGAGTTCAGTCCTCCCGACCAGCACCTCATGGAAGCGTCCAAGGTGGATCGCGACCCCAAACTGGCGACGGTCCCAGCCGAGCAACTCTCGCTGGACTTGAGGACGGCCATTGTTACGGTAAGTCCCTATCCATCTTACATAGGGATCGCATTCTTAGCTCGGCTAATTGTTTTATCTTCTGCTGAACAGGCCGAGTCCCACATCCTCTCTGCCCCCAGCTTCTTAATCAAGGCCCAAACTCACTGCGTTGAGCTCGAGCAACGGTACGTGGATTCCCGAGCCGAACTTGAGACAGTGAGAGAGGAAGCCGCTCAGAGGCAGAGGGCTGATGCGGCGGAGGTCGAGCGCTTAAGGAAGGAGCTAGACCTAGAGAAGGGCCGACGTGAAGCCGCGGCCAAGGACGTCGATCGCTACAAGCGAGAGAAGCGGGAGGCAGAGGCAAAGTTCAAGGAGTTGGCGGAGCGGGTCGGCGTCCACGGGGAAAAGGCGGTGGAGGCCTTCAAAACCAGCGACGCGGCGGTGGACTGGTTGGCCACGGAAGGCGGGGCCATGGCAAAATACGCGGAAATGGAGTTCTACTTCCGGGGTCAAGTTGCGGCTCGGGAGAGAGCGAAGACTTTCTTTCCATCCTCCAAGAACGACTACATCGAGATCTTGGAGGTCCCGCCGCCAGAATTCTGGGAGATCCCCGAGCTTCCCTCCGACCTGATATCCCAGGCCAAGGAGGTTTCTGAGTTTGTCCAGAAGGGCCTGGACCAGGTTGGGGATGAAGCTGAGGCCACCACCTCCGCTGTCGCGCCAAAATAGAATTAGCAACGCCTCCCTAGTAGGGCTATTGTAATCTTGCCCGAGCTGGGCCTTTGTAAAAACTTTCCGGTTTTTAATGAAATATTTATTTTGGGTTCATTTGCGTTTTAATTGAGTTCGCACACATGCACTTTTCTTTCCGCAAATTTTTTCCCAAGTTAGTCTGGTCGGACCAATTTTTAATGGTCCGTACAAACTTAGTTAATAATCCGAGCTGGACGCGACTAATGTTTTAACATCCTTATCCGAGCTGGCATAATATGGGCAACTCATTACGGTTACCGATCCGAACTCGTCAGTCCATTTATAAAAATGGTCAAACTAATGTCGACAAGTATTGAGCTCGAGTTTAGACCCAAGCTAATACACCGACCTGAGGCCGGAATGCACCGAGTTGGAACTTAATCCGAACTGGCAAAACTGATCAAATTGTTATCAATTATACCCGAGCTGGAACTTAGTCCGAGCTGGTTTACTTTGTCGTTTGCTCGTGATTAAGCGTGGCCACCGCGTTAATCTTCGTTCGAGTCGTTTCACAGTCGCAGCATTTACGCCCGGGTCGGGTATTGTGCTGGTTTGTGTATTTATTCCCGAGTCGGGAATTGCACTAGTTTACAAAATTGTATTGTATTGAATTCGTACAAGTAATGTTTCGGCCCGGGGCCTTTACAAAATACCTTGGCTCGGGGCCGTTTTACAAAATATTGCGGCTCGTGGCCGTGGACAAAATATTCCGGCTCGGGGCGGCTTTTATACAAAATACCGCTTCAGATGTTCTGAATGCCATGCATTCTTTAACAGTTTTCCGTTCTTGTCTCGAAGGTAGAAGGTCCCGGGCCGGACTTCTTTCATGACTTCGTAGGGTCCCTCCCAGGTCGGGGAAAGCTTGTTAGTGGAGCGCGGCAAAAAGATGGCCTTTCTAAGTACGAGGTCGCCAACCTTAATAGGCTTAGGTTTGACTTGTTTGGAGAAGGCTCTTTTCATTGCGGCTTTGCTGGCCAGCATTCTAATTTGAGCTTTAGCTCGGAGCTCTTCGGCGAGGTCGAGCTCTTCACGGATCCTGGCTCCGTTTATTTCTGGGTCATGGAGGAGGGTCCTACTGGTTGGAGATCCGATCTCCACTGGCAGAACCGCTTGAGTGCCGAAGGTCAGTTCGAAGGGCGATTCTCCCGTCGCCGAGCTGACATTGGTTCGCTGAGCCCACATCACTTCTGGGAGAACTGATGCCCATTGGCCCTCTGCTTCCTCCAGCTTGGTTTTCAGACCCTGCAAAATGATTTGGTTAGTCCTTTCGACTTGGCCATTACTTTGAGGGTGAGCAACAGACGAGAATTTGAGGTCGATCCTAATCTCAGCACATTTGCCTAGAAAGTATGCATTGTCAAATTGCTTGCTGTGGTCGGTAACGATGACCTTTGGTACCCCAAATCGGCAAATGATATTTTTCCATACGAAATCCCAAGCTGCCTTTTCTGTTATTCTGGCAACGCCTTCGGCCTCGGGCCATTTAGTGAAGTAGTCTACGGCCACGAAGGCGTGTTTCTTTTGGCCTACACCGATCGGCAAGGGGCCGATGATGTCTAGGCCCCACTGATAGAACGGCCAAGGGCTCACCATCGCTGTGAGGTCAACAGCAGGCTTCCGCTGTATGTTAGCGAACCTCTGGCAGGTGTCGCACTTTTTTACATACTCTTTGGCATCTTGCTCTAAGGTTGGCCAAAAATAGCCGTGTCTTAACGCCTTCCGAGCCAAAGCTTTTCCCCCCAAGTGGTTTCCACACACCCCTTCATGGATCTCCCGGAGTACATAGTTTCCTTCTTCGGGTGCGACACATTTCAAAAGAGGCCAGGTGTAGGCTCTTTTGTAGAGCTGCCCGGCGATTATGACAAACCTTGAGGCCTGCTTCATTAGTTTCCGAGCGGCTTTTTCATCCTCCGGGGTCATATCCCCCTCCAAGTAGTCCATGATTGGTTTGGTCCAATCTGGATTTAAGTTGAGCTCGGCTACCGCTTGTACCCCCAACTGGATACTAGGTTCAGACACTTCTTCCACGTGGACAAGGGCAGGTCGGCTCTCTCCCAAGGCTAGCCTGGATAGGGCGTCGGCCTTCATATTCTCTTCCCTGGGAACCTGCTGTATGGTGAACCTTCTGAGTGTTGAGGTCAAATCCTTGACTCTGTTGAGGTAGGCTAGCATAGCACTGTCCTTGGCTTCGAACTCCCCAGATATCTGACTTGCAACCAACTGAGAATCGGTGCTTAGATCGATTGTCTGTGCCCCGAGCTGAGCAGCAATTTTTAACCCTGCAATCACTGCTTCATACTCTGCTTCATTGTTGGACGCCGAGAAGGTGAACTTGAGGGAGTACTGGTGCTCATGCCGGTTTGGGTCGAGGATGACCACCCCAGCTCCGCTCCCAGACTTCCCTGAGGCCCCATCGACATGGACCTTCCACACTTCCTCCGGGTCATACTCTGCTCGGGCAGTGCACTCTACGACAAAGTCAGCAATGGCTTGGGCTTTGATGGCTGTCCTGGGCTGGTAGTTGATGTCGAATTGACTCAGCTCAACTGCCCACTTTAGTAGCCTGCCCGACGCCTCTGGCTTGTGCATGACGGATTTGAGCGGAGCATCAGTCATGACTTTAATCGGATGAGCATCAAAGTATGGCTTCAACTTTCTAGCCACCGTGATGAGCGCGAGGGCGAGTTTCTCCAAGGGGGAGTATCTCGCCTCGGCTTCCTGCAAGGTTTTGCTAACGTAGTAGACCGGCTTCTGCTCCTTGCCTTCTTCTCGGATTAGCGCCGCCGCCACCGCTGTTCCCGAGCATGCCAAGTATATTAGCAGCTCCTCTCCCACCTCAGGTCGGGATAAAAGAGGTGGCGAGGCTAAGTACCTTTTCAGCTCCTGGAACGCGTTTTGGCATTCCTCAGTCCATTCAAAGTTCTTAGGGTTCCTCAATATTCTGAATAGGGGAGCGCACTTGTCAGCCGACCTGGACATGAATCTGCTCAGTGCTGCGACTTTTCCTGCCAACACCTGGACGTCCTTCACGCAGGTAGGGGGCGCTAGGTCTAGGATCGCGTGGACTTTCTCCAGGTTGGCTTCTATTCCGCGGGCTGTTACCATGAAGCCCAGGAACTTGCCTGCCTTGACGCCGAATGCGCACTTTTCCGGGTTCAATTTTATCCCGAAGTGCTCCATCACAGCGAAGGCCTCAGCCAGGTCGGATACATGATCTTCCGCCCTCCTACTCTTGACCAACATGTCATCTACATAGATCTCCATGTTCCGGCCAATCTGGTTCTTGAAGACCTTATTCACCATCCGAGTGTATGTGGCTCCCGCATTCTTGAGGCCAAAGGGCATGACCTCATAGTAGTACAATCCTTTATCGGTGGTGAAGGCGGTCTTCTCTCTGTCCCCGGGGGCCATCTTGATCTGATTATAACCTTTGAAGGCATCCATGAAGGAGAGCAGCTCGAACCCGGAGGTGGCGTCCACCATTTGGTCAATCCGCGGCAGGGGGAAGCAATCCTTGGGGCAAGCTTTGTTGAGGTCGGTAAAATCAATACATAGTCTCCATCCGCCCGAAGACTTCGTCACCAGCACCACATTGGACAGCCAGGTTGGGTACTGTATTTCCCTAATGTGGCCGGCGTTCACCAACTTGTCCACTTCTTCCGTAATGATTTGTTGTTTATCATAATGAAAGTGCCGGCGCTTCTGTTTTACCGGATAGTGATTCGGGTCGGCATTCAGGTGATGCTCAATCACAGCCGGGTCAATACCTGTCATGTCAGAAGCAGACCATGCAAATATGTGTTCATTTTTCAGAAGGAATTGGCTTATACCTTTCTTGAGGTTGACAGATAGTTCACTCCCAATCTTTGCTCTCTTTGTTTCATCGGAGAGCTCCAACTCGTGAAGGTCCTCAGCCGGGCTTCCTCTCTTAGCGTCTCTCTTTTCCTCGGGCAGGTCCGGTCCCCAACCGATTTGATATTTGGGTCGGAGCGAGTTTTCATAACACTCCCGGGCTGAGAGCTGGGCCCCGCGGATGGTTGCTATCCCAGACGGGGTCGGGAACTTCAGGGCCTGGTGGTATGTTGAGGGGACAGCCCTGAAGTGATTAAGCGCCACCCGACCTAAGATCCCGTTGTAGGTGGAGCTACAATTCATTACAATGAAGTTGGCCTGCATCGACACCCACTTATCCCCATCCTCCAACTTCAGCGGGAGGTTGATGACTCCTTCGGCTCGGTGGGACTGCCCGGTGAAACCTGCTAAAGTACCACGCAATGGCCTGAGTCGGCTCCTGTCCAACCCCATTTGCTCAAAAGCATTGAGGAACAAGACTTCTGCCGAGCTCCCAGTGTCCACCATCAGCCTTTTGACGGTGAAGTTGGCTATCTCTGCGCTGATCACCAGGGGGTCGTCGTGAGGCAATATGACCCCCTCCAAGTCTTCTGAAGAGAAGGTGATCCCTTGCATCCCCGGGGCCGGTCCCTTCATTGGTCCATATTCTCTCCCTGCGCGAACATAACCTTTTCTGCCTGCTGAGGTCTCGCCTCCTGACGCTAATCCTCCCGCTATGGTTTCAATCACGGCCAAACGTCCGCCCCCAACCTGGCGCCTGGTCGGACTTCTCTCCCTATCCCTTTGTTCCGTATTTCGGGTCGGCTGTTGATCTACATACCTCCGAAGGTGACCTCGGGCAATCAGTGCCTCGATCTCCTGCTTCAAGTCTTTACACTCTTCGGTGGTATGGCCATAGTCCATGTGGTAGCGGCAATACTTCGTTTTATTGCGCTTATCAGGCCGGCCTTTCATTCTCGGAGCCGGAGGCAGGTGGTTCTGGTGCTGGATCTCCATCAAAATCTGTTCCCTCGAGGTGTTAAGGGGAGTGAACATAGTGAACCGGGGGTTCGGCTTCGGCTGTTGCGGTTGCTTGCCTCGGTCGTTCTGAGCTTTGCCCGCGGGTTGGGCTTGGGAACCCTCTCCTTTCCTCCCAGCCTCTCTCCTTGTCGTCGTCCCTTTTTGCCTGATGGATCTCCTCCGAGTGTATGTACCCTTCTGCTCGCACCATTAACTCAGACACGGTATCCACCGGGTCGATCGCCAATGAAGATGTGAGAAGGCCCGACCTGAGCCCGCTCTGGTAGGCCATCAGAGCCATGGAGTCCTGTAAGTTTGGAATTCGGAGGGACTCTTCATTGAACCTAGCCGTGTAGGCCCTCAAAGTTTCCCCTCTATGCTGCTTCACCAACAGCAATGTAGAAGTATGGCGGGTGGCACGGCGGCTTCCTGCGAAGCGGGATAGGAAGGCCTCCGCCAGCTGGTGGAAGCTTGCAATTGATCCAGGACGAAGTTTTTGGAACCAGTCCAAAGCATTGCCAACCAGGGTGGTCGGGAATGTCTTCGCCTTCATGAGATCTGGCATGTCGTGCAGAGTCATGTGGTGATCAAAATTGAGCAGGTGGCTGGCAGGGTCTCCGTCTCCATTATAGATGGCCAGGTTGGGCATTCGGTTGCCAGTGGGTAGGGGCGTGGCTAACACCTCTGGAGAGAGTGGGCTTACACCGAGTTGGTTGATGACTTTAGCTATGGCAGCCGCGGTCTTTGCTTGCTCGGGGTCGGCTAGAACCGCCCTTTTGCCTCTCTCCGGGTCGGACCTTGGTGTTGGCTCGTAGAAGCCCTCCTCTTCCTGCGTCCGTTTTCGTCTAGACTCCGGGATGTGGAACTGGGGGCGCGATGGCCGCGGCGCGGCCTCTTGCGGTGCCAGGGGGCCCTCAGCCAGCCGGGCCACCTGTTCTTTGAGTTCTTCGAACATCCTCAGCATCATCCTTATCTCCGGTGATAGGCTGGAATTAGGGTCTCCTTCCGCTGCGGGGTTAGTTTGAGTGGCTAAGTGTATACGTTGGCTCGTTCCAACGTCGGCTTGGGTCAGGTTCTGGCTGGGCGCCTGCACGGCTTCGGAGTCCCCTTCTAGGTTGGGTGAATCCTCCACTGGTATGTTGTGGCCTCGTGGTTGTACCATGATGGTTTCTCAATGAGTGGCAAACAGGGCTACAATACCACTCGTCGTTTCCCACAGGCGGCGGCAAACTGTCGGGGTTGAAAGTCTCACAGTTCCATTCGGAAGCTGCTTTGGCCGAGCTGGACTCCTTTGATCCGACTCCGAGCTAAACTTTCCTGGTCGGCTGCAGGTCCTGCACAAGGAAGGCAAGGAAAAGGCGGGGTAACGACCCGAATTTTCCCCTCAGGCGTGCGAATGATTAATATGTCCGAGCTGGCAAAGTAGTTGAGAGCAATAAATAACGAGAGAGAGTAAGTGAGGAGGGTTGAGCTCTATTTATACTGAGTTTGGGTCTGACAACATTTAATGCGACGCAGCTTTATGTCCCATCAGTGCTTTATGTCCCATCGGAACAGCTGGAACTGAGGTCGGGGTTAATGGGGTCGGGTCAGTCATCTGGGGTTGATCATTGGGCTGAGCGAGCTGCTGATGGAGCGCGGATTGGCCCATCTCTGATCAGAAGGTCGGCTAATTTAGCTCAGCTCGGGAACCCCTCGTCACCCATATCTAAGAGACACAATTAGAAAAACATGTTAGATAATGCAATCACCATGTTTGGCCAAATTGGGGTGGGTGATGAGGAGGAAGGGGGGTTTTGATTGGGTGACTGGAGGGTTCGTGGAAAGAGGGTGGTGCGGGACACGTGGTGGTAGGGGATTGGAAATTTGAGTTTTCGAGGTGTAAATTTTTCTATGGGAGTGGGCGTATAAGGAATTTGGATACAGAAACAATCAGAATTTGGGTGATGTTATTATGTCGTTATTAAAGAGATCAGCAGTAAAAAAAAAATGATAATAATTATTTTATTATTTCATTGTTATTAATTTCTTTAGTAACGCAATAGATCAATGGTGAAAAAATGATAATAATTAAATTATTATTTTATTATTTTAATTGTTGTTATTAATTTCTTTTATAATGACATTGCGTTATTAGATCATAATTTAAAAAGGGTCATGGCTCCCACACCTCAAATGATAACTTGCTCTTATAACCTTGATAATGACTATGGTTGACACAAATTTAATTAATTTTAAATATTTAAACTTGTGTTGACAAAAAAAAAATTAAATGAACAAATAATATATCTTACATAATTAATATGTAACATGATGTTATATTAGACTTTCATGAACCAAAGTTGTAGTCTAGCAAATATTTCTAGCTCTCTCCATATTAAGGTTGTAGGATTTTTTATTTTTTATTTTTATATTAAGGTTGTAGGATTGATTCCTAAAGAAATTGGATAGTGAATCCAGGATAAAAAAAAATATTACGTCTTTTGTGGAAACTTAAGGTGAAGAACAAATTATACATCACGCACTATAATACTACTTCCTAAACAAAGTCTTAAGTGAAATAATATTTTGGTCTTTTATATTTATATAAAAAATAATTAAAAACAAAAAATCCCAACTCCACTCCCATCCCCAACCCTAACAAGCCACTCGTATCCACTTTTTGTCATATAAAAAAAATTAAAAATTAGGGTAACTCACAGGAGAAAATTGATATATATATTTTTCTTGTCGGATTGTGTCATTGCAAAAGTCAGGCATACATCACCTAATCCCCGTAGGGTGGGCTCATCCTGTATAATGTTGGAGAGCTCCAGGGGAAGGGTAAACAAAAGCTAGAGAAACAAACACGTCAAATGTTTTCCAACCTTTCTGATTTTTAAGGAGGATGAGTAAGTGGCCGTTTGCTGGGATTACAAAATCGCAGCCTTTTTGTACTTTGAATAGTATAAATCCTAAATTACTCTCGTTCAACTTTGAATTTGTATTTGTATGACTTCACGATGGTCTTTTTTAATATTTATTAGTGGAACCGTAACATTCAAACAATCGCTTTGAAAATATTTTCTCTAATTTGTTCTGGTCATCAGTCAATATAATAGTGGCTGGCCGAGATAATGCAATCCAAATGTGTAGAAGACTCTAGATTTTTTTTTTTTTTTTTGACTAATAGATCACGAGTCTCATTAAGCTCATATAGTTAATCAAAGGCAGAGCTATTTTAATTTGAATGGGATTACAATTCTTACTCACCTCATTTTTTTTTGAAAGATGTATGTCTTTTGAAAGTATTTTTAAAATGAAAATTAATTTAATTCTACTAAAAAAAATTAACTGTATATAAATGTTAAATTATGTAATTTAAATCTTCACTTATCAAAATTTATGAATATGACCAGGTAGGTAATATTTGGTTTAAAGAAAAGGACGGAGGGTAAAGAGAAAGGGAAAGAGAGGAGACACAAACTTATATGTATAAAGAGAAAGGTTATTTATATAAAAATGTCAAATTATGTATTTTAACCACCTTTGATGAACAACAATCTTAGATTCGTCTTTGTAATACATCCATTTCCTCATGTTAACTTGTGTAAGTCAATTAATTAATAGAAAATAGAATATTTATAATGTGCTGAAGTGAAAAGTCTAAAAACAATCATTCTTGTATAATTGGATTAATATTTAATCTATAAATACTAAGTTCTTATTTTAAATATACCTTTAAAATTATGTCACGAAGTTTATAGTAGCCAGTTTCTTGTTGGGCTTTCTCTTGCTAACCAATACTTTTATGGGCTTACTCGTGCAAGCAACGAAATATCTGTCACTGGCAATTATACTATGGATTAGTTTTCCGAATAGTGTAAGAAAAGAAATATACAAAGAGTGTAGCGCTCATGGGCTTAGTTGGTTAAATGTCCTTCTCAAAGAGGGAGACGGAATACTATGTATTTACCCCATTGTATTTATTGGCTTACAACTTTTGGTGGTTAATTCTCCTTCTCGAAGAGCGAGAAAGTATCAAATGATCGTATTATTTAAAAGTTTAAACTATTAAAATATAATTTATTATTTTTATCTCTTCACCCTTTTTAGCCTTATACATGACCAGTTTGTTCATTTCTAAATGGGTCATGATGAGACTTGTAGCCAAGAATTTTGGTAACCTAAAATTTGATACAATATTAATTCAAGGGCAAATTTCACAAATAGTATGTTTTTCATTTTTATCCCTATTGTTTAAAACGTGATACACTTGGTCCCTACTGTTTTCACTTATTTTTTATTTAATCCCTATTGTTACAAAAGTAATGCTCTTAGTCCCTAAAATTTATAAAAAGTTTCAATATAGTCCTCAATATTTTTACTTTCTTTAATTTAGTCCCAAAATTTCATGTACAAATCACAAAATACAAGGACTGAACTGAAACTTTTCACAAACTTTGAGGACTAAGTGTATTACTTTTAAAATAATAGTGACAAAATTAAAAGAAAGTATAAACATTGGGTACTACGTTGAAAATTTTTGCTCTTCTTGGGGACTAAGCACATTACTTTTAAAACAATGAGAATGAAATTAAAAACAAGATGTAAACAATGAGGACTATTTATGAAATTTACTTTTAATTTAACGCCTCAACTAAAAATTTAAGATTTTAAAGAAATGTCTATCATATTTATTTATTAACTGGGATTAAACACGTTACTTTTAAAATAATAAGAATGAAATTAAAAAAATATGTAAACAATGAGGACTATTTATGAAGTTTACTTTTAATTTAAAGCCTCGTCTAAAAATTTAAGATTTTAGAGGAATGTCTATTATATTTATTTATTATCTTCCACCAAAAGAATTGACAAAAAAGAAAACGAGGAGAGTGAACAAACAATTATATTACCCCTTTATAGAGTAAAATTCTTTGGTTTCTAATAAGAACAATCATTTGAGCCAAAATTATTGAACTACAATGGTGAATCCTGATAATTTCGAACTTATCTCATGTGCATAATTTGACTTTCCATGATTAGCAAAAAATAATTTGACTTTCTATATTCATCCACGCCCGCCCCCTCACCCTCACCCTCACCCTCACCCCCCCAATTTAAGAAAAGGATAAAAATCATTTTGGTCCCTGAGGTTTGCCATAAAACCCAAACAGGTCCCCCAGTTGTGCAAAAATCCCAAATTGATCCTTCCGCTAAGTGGAGGGCATTAAATTTTATTGCAAGAAGGATAAAATTGTCATTTTGCTCTCATTAAAAAAAAGGCAAATGGGTCAGAATCCTTTTCTTCTCTCTCTCTCTCGTCTTTTAGCCTTTCCTCTCCACACTACACATAGAGCACGATCCTTCCCCTCCTTCTATGCATACAACGACACACACAACAACACACACTGCGCCACACACAGAGGTATGTTTGGATCTTTTTATTATCATTTATTGATTTTATGTGTTTATTTGTTTCATTATTGATTGTTCATTTTATTTTTATTATTACTTGTTTGTTTTATCTCATACAAAAATAAAAAATAAAAAACTGAAATCTTTTTCTTTTGTCTGTGTGTATTGTTGTTGTATGTGTGTATCGTGGGTGGTAGTGTATGTACCGTAGGTAGTGGTAATGGTGTGGGCCATGGGTGAGTGTGCGCCTTAGGTGGTGGTAATGGTGTGTACTGTGGGTGAATGTGTGCCTTGGGTAGTGGTAGTGGTGTGTACCGTGGGTGAATGTGTGCCTTGGGTGGTGGTAGTAGTGGTGTACCGTGGGTGGTAGTAGTGGTGTGTGCCATGAGTAAGTGTGTGCCTTGGGTGGTGGTAGTAGTTTGTGTCGTGGGTGAGTTTGTGTCGTATGGTAGTAGAGGGGTGTTGTGTTGTGAGTAGTAGTGTTTTGTTGTTGTGTGCCCGTTATTGATTCATTATTGTTTATTGAAGGTAACTTTTTACATAGTGTTAGCCTAAAAGGCTTCTAATCCTGGTTTTGATGATAACAAACCACGGGTATGTCTAATGAATTTGTTTAAGTATGCATGAATGAGATGAATCAAGGTTGCCTCCGGATTCCAAGTCCATCAAGCTATAGAAGAAAAAAGATCATCCATCAACTCAAGAAAAGATAAAGAATCGAAGAAATGAAGATGTAGCTATAAGGATGGAGACGGAAGTCATAAGGGGTACCAGTTAGGACTTGACCGTGATTTGGGTCTTGCAAATAGTACATGCTCAATGATGATTCTCAAAAGTTATTTTTGAAACATTTGAAAAAAAAGGCTTTACAAAAAACGCTTAAAAGAAACATTTCAAAAATTGAGAACCCAATTCCTGGCAGCCTTGAGCAAACCGGACGACCCTATGGCAACCGATCGACCGGTGCTCAAGGGGTCGTCTGCCCGAGACCTCTCCACCGGACGAGGGTCTCTCTATCGGTCGACCGGTGGAGCAGGGGTCTACCGGTCAGGCCAAAATGTTGTTTTAAAATATAGTCATTTTATGAACATTGGAGAGCATTAAATGCACACATTTCAACCTCTATTAAACTCTCTCAACTGCAAACTTTCAAAGTATTGATTCAAAACAATTACTCTTATTTTACAACACTATATTCATCTTTGACTCATCATTGTGTAATACTTGAGCAAGAATTTGTGAGCTATATTGAGAGAAACATTCATTGTATTTATCTACCTTAAAAGAGGGTTTTTATTGTTGATCTCAAACACTTATCAAAAGAGAAAGTTAAACACTTTGAAAGGAATGAATTCCTTGTCAAAGGTGTTGGGGTTGAAGCTTTGTATTGAGAAAGAATTTTTCTATTGTAAAAGCTTGAACTACCATTGTAGTTGGTTTGTGGACGCCCCAACATTTGAAGAGTCACCATAGTGAAAATTGTTGAAATCCTAAGCGGGGAGCTTAGCTCGTTGACTTAGGCGGGGGCCAAACCACGCTAAATCGTGATTTGTAATCTCTTTCTCTCAACTCTCTTTTTGAATTATTTTCTACACACTAAGTGTTTGATAAATTGCCTCACTTACAATTTTTATTGCTAGAGTGCATATTTGTTTAAAATTATTTTTGATTAATCATTGCTAGTATATTGCCTAATCGAAAAAGTAGTAGTATTACCTATATAACCTAATTCACTCCCCCTCCCCCCCTCCCCCCTCTTAGGTTCAATTAAGGGACAACAAGTAGTATCAGAGTTAGGACTTTGCATATAGCTTAACATCTATCAAAGTAAAGATAAATGGCAAACAATACTATTTCTCCTTACTTTGAAGGTTACTCCACTAATAGGCTTCCATTGTTTGTAGGTACCAATTTCAATTATTATAAGAACAAGATGAAGACATACATTCAATCTGTTGACTATGCTCTATAGTCATTGGTAGAAGATGGTCCTTATGTTCCAATGAAGGAAGTAACAGTCAAAGACGGTTCAAGTTCAAGTGGAGCGGAGAAAGTCAAAACCATCCAAGTGTCCAAGGAAAGGAGTGAGTTCAATGATCAAGATATTATCATGATGACCAAGAACTCAAGAGCCAAGAACATCCTCTATTGTGCTCTAAACGAAACTGAGTATAGTCACGTAAGTTAATGTAAAACCGCTTACAAGATTTGGGAGATATTACATATGTCTTATCAAGGGACGTCTCAAGTGAAGAATACCAAAATTGATCTTCATATCCACGAGTATGAATTGTTTTGTATGAAGGCCGGAGAATTACTAAACAAAATGCATCAAAGATTCTTTAAAATCATAAACAACTTGAGTGCTCTCGGAAAGAAGTATCTAAATGAAGAACTCAACCAGAAGATTCTCATGTCCCTTCCAAATTAATATAAACCAAAGGTAACATCAATTAGAGAATCAACCGATCTCACCAAGTTAAAGGTGCATGAGCTCATTTGCAATCTTGAGACGGAAGAACTTGTATTGAATTAAGAGAAAGAACGAGATGAAGAAGAAAAGAAGACAATGAAATCACTTGCTCTCATTGCTCAATTTTAATCAAGTGATGAAGACAAAGAGGGTAGTGATCTTGATAAGCTTGCACTCCTTGCAAAGAAATTCTTGAAATACAAAAATATGAAGAAATGAGAGCCCATCAACAACAAAGTGAAGAGAGGATTTGAAGAAAAGATGCAAAAGACCAAAGAATAGATTAAGTGTTTCAATTGTGACAAGCCAGGATACATCAAAGCAAAGTGTCCAAAATTAAGCAAAATGTCCAAAATTGATCAAAGGGAAGCAAAAGGCAATGAAGGCTTGTGTTAAGGATGATATATCAACTGGTGATGAAAGTGGAAACGAAACCGAAGTAGCTGACTTCGTGTGCTTTATGGCTAAAGATGATGAGGTAACTTTTTCGTCTTGTGATGAATCTTTTTCTTCTTCAAATGATGATGAATGTACTTTTGAGGAACTAACAAATAAATTTTCAAAACTACATGATAGTTTTCTCTTGCACACTCAAAAGTAAAGAATCTTCAAAAAGAAAATGATGAACTTAAAAAAGAAGTTAAAGAGCTTAGAGATGAAACTGATACTCTTATCAAAGAGATTTGTGAGTATCATCATTTAAAGATAAAAAATGAAGTAGAGATCAAAGATTTTGAAAAACAAGTTCTTGATTTACAAAATGATGTTGCTAGATTTTCAAAGGGAACAAAAATCTTGGACGAAATCCTTGGCTCCCAAAATTTACCATCTGACAAATGTGGGATTGGGTATGAGCCATTTTCTAAACCAAAGTTCTCAAAAACTATCTTTGTGAAAGCTTCTCAATCCTCAATCATCCATCCACCATTAAAAGAATCACAAAAAGTATAAATTGACAAAAAAAGGATTGGTTATAAGCCACATCAAAAAGGTTTTCAAAATTATTTTGTCAAAGCATCATCCTCTTGGCATGTAGCCTCAACATCAAGAGGATCATTTAAGAGATGCACTTATTGTGAGAAGATTAGTCACAATGCATCACGATGTAGATTTAGAAACATGGTAGGAAGAGATTCTCACATTCCTTTATAGTTTAGACCCAAATGAGTTGTTAGATGTGTTAGGACTTCGTAGTAACACTAAAGGACCCAATAGAACTTTAGGGACCAAAATGAACTTGATTTGTTTCTATGAATGATAGGTTGCCCTAAAGGTGAAGTATGAAGATACATAGGTTATTGATAGTGTGTGGTCAAGGCACATGACGGGTGATGTCTCTTTCTTCTATGAGATTGACAAAGATTTTAAAGGTAAAGTTAGCTATGGAGGAAATGAAGGAGGCAAAGGCATTGGTAAGGGTAGCATAAGAGATATAAACTCTCTTTCCATTCATGATGTCTTGTATGTTAAAGGACTTAGACATAATTTGCTAAGTGTGAGCCAATTATGTGATAATGGATTTAGAGTTGAATTTCTATCTACTTGTTGTAATGTGTATGATAAAGATGATAAAGTGTTATTTGTTGGCAATAGATGTGATAATGTGTATATGATTAATTTTCATGAATTAAAATGTCAAAATGTGCTTAGTTACCATTAATGAAGACTCATGGTTATGGCATAGGAGACTTGGTCATGCTAACTTGCTAAACTTTCTAGAAAAGAACTTGTCATAGGTCTTTCTAAGACTAGATTTCAAAAAGATCATTTATGTGATGCATGCCAATTTGAAAAAGAACACAAAATATCTTTCAAAACAATTAGAAGGTAACCACATCAAGAGCTTTACAAAAATTACATATGGATTTCTTTGGTCCAATGGATGTGACAAGGCTAGGTGGATCTAGATATGTCTTTGTTATCATAGATGAATACACTAGATTCACATGGGTGAGACCCCTTGCACATAAAAATGATGCCTTTAATGAATTTGCTAAACTTTGTAACAAGGTGCAAAATGAGAAATGTTATTATATAAATTGTATTCATAGTGACCAAGACACCGAATTTATAATGCATCTTTTATGGACTATAGTGAAGAATGTGGCATTGAACATAATTTTTTAGCTCCTAGAACTCCTCAACAAAATGGGGTAGTGGAAATGAAGAACCGGACTTTACAAGAAATGACAAGAACAATGTTGAAAGAAAATAACTTGCCAATATATTTTTGGAATGAAGCCATAAATACCGCATGTTATGTGCTAAACCGTGTACTAATTAGACATTTTCTAAAGAAAATACCTTATGGATTATGGAAAGGTAGAGCACGAAATGTGTCTTATTTTAAAGTATTTGGTTGTAAGTGTTTCATCATAAATACAAAAGAACATCTTGACAAATTTGATTCTAAATCGAATGAAGGACTTTTCATGGGTTACTCTTCAAGAAGCAAATCTTATAGAGTCTTTAAGAAAAGAAATATGCTTATTGAAGAGTCTATGCATGTGGATTTTGATAAAACTAATCCTTTTGCCCCGAGAAAGAATGATGATGATGTAGGAGTTTCCGAAGTAGACATTCAAATCTTACCTACAACCATTGGCGATGAGGGAACCCCAAGTGATCCAAAGGAGACACATCTTGAAAAGGGTCAAACCTCAAAGGATGGTGAAACTCTAACAAATCCACAAGACAATAAACAACCAATGCAAAATGCCCAAGAAGCTACAACAAATGATGATCTACCAAGGTGTTGGAAGTTTGTAAGAGATCATCCAAATGATCAAATTCTTGGTGATCCTTTCAAGGGAGTAAGAACTCGTTCCAATCTAAATGCTTATTGTGAACATGTTGCTTTTCTTTCTCAAGTAAAGCCTAAAAATGTTAAAGAAGCTTTAGATCAGGAAGATTGGATAATTGTCATGCAAGAAGAACTAAATCAATTTAAAAGAAGTGAAGTATGACATCTAGTTGAAAAACCTAAGGATTATCCTATAATTGGTACAAAATGGGTTTTTAGGAATAAACTAGATGAATCCGGGATTGTAACTAGAAAATAAGTTAGTCTAGTGGCTCAAGTGTATAATCAAGAAGAAGGCATAGATTATGATAAGACTTTTGCTCCCGTAGCTAGACTTGAATCTATTCGTATGCTTCTCGCCTTTGCATGTTATATGGACTTTAAATTATATCAAATGGATGTAAAAAGTGCCTTTCTAAATGACTATCTCAAGAAAGAAGTTTATGTGAAACAACCACCCAGATTTGAGGATTCTAACTTGCCAAATCATGTATATAAACTAGATAAGGCATTATATGGCCTCAAACAAGCACCTAGAGCATGGTATGATAGGCTTAGTAATTACTTGCTTGAGAAAAGGTTCACTAGAGGAAAATTAGATTCCACTCTCTTTGTTAAAACAAAAGGCAAAGATATATTGCTTGTATAAATCTATGTTGATGATATAATCTTTGGTACTACTAATGAATCTCTTTGTGAGTATTTCTCTAAGTGCATGCATAAGGAATTCGAAATGTGTATGATGGGAGAATTAAATTTCTTTCTCGGACTTCAAATCAAGCAAACACAAGAGGGTACTTTCATCAATTAAGCCAAGTACACTAGAGAACTTATCAAGAAGTTTGGACTTGAGTCAGCAAAAGAAATGAGTACACCAATGTCAACGTCAATCAAACTTGACAAAGATGAGGAAGGTAACAAGATAGATGAAAAACAATATCGAGGTATGATCGTAAGCCTTCTTTATTTAACTACCTCTAGACCCGATATTGTATTTGCTGTGTGCTTATGTGCTTGTTTTCAATCTTGTCCAAAAGAGTCTCACTTAAATGCTGTAAAAAGAATCATTAGATATCTTAAGGGGACTATAGATTTAGGATTGTGGTATCCGAAAGGCACATCATTTGAACTTATAGGCTATTCGGATGCGGATTATGCTGGAGATCCTGTCTTTCATAGCAAATATTGTAACGCCCTGAACCCAACCCCACGCTACAGGTTAAGTTCGGACCCGTCACACGGACAGAGTCTCCTCTGTACCGTAGACTAACTGGTACCTATAAAATAAACTCATCTAACCACCAATCTACAAATCAACATTCTCATACAACTCATCCTTCATTACTAACATAACCAACCGACTCCTCAAGGCCACTGAGCCTTGGAATTGAACAAAAGAATAACATACAAGCATCAAGTAGATAGAAAGAGTACTGGTGGATGCTATCAATTTCTAGGACATTTATTAATCTCGTGGTCTAGTATAAAAAAAAATAGTGTAGCTCTCTCTACGGCCAAAGCTGAATACGTATCTGCCGGAAATTGTGTTGCCCAAATTCTTTGGATGAAACAAAACTTGCTTGATTATGGTCTTGTGTACAATAATATGCCTATTAAATACGATAATACAAGTGCCATTAATCTTACTAAGAATCCCATCCAACATTGTAGAACTAAACATATTGAAATTATGCATCATTTCATTAGAGATCATGTTCGAAAGGGGGATGTTGTGCTTGAATTTATTGATTCATTGCATCAATTAGCGGATATTTTTACTAAACCTCTGCATGAGAATCAATTTTGCATGATTAAAAAGGAATTGGGCATGCTTAAAATGAGTTAAAATTGCAAAAACTTGAAGTTTTTTTAAGTGAGTTGCACGTCTTGGCATAAAGTGCACCACCGGAAGAGGGGGTTGGCACCGGTCGACCGGTGTGCTACCCTCGTCTGACCGCTGCACTACTGGGCACAATGTTTAAAACCCTCATTTAACACTCAAAACTCACTTTATTTCTTCAATACAACCCTTCATCTTTTCCATTAAACCTCATAAATCACCATTAATACTACAAACTTTTCAACTTCTTCATTCAACCATATAAAAGGAGCTAATCCAACAAATCTTCATAACCAAAACTCCAAAGCTTCTCATTCTCTTCAAATCTTTGTCAAAAACCTTACAAATTTTCTCTTGCCCACCAAGTGTTCGACGAAATTACCCAACCAAAATTTCTTGCTTTCTCTTGCAATTTCTCTTGCCTACTCATGGCATCATTATCAAGGCAAGCATCCAAGAAATGAAAGACTAGGTTTAGGCCTCATACCTTTGACCTATGGGATCCTATGTATGTCATTGCACCGGGTGATTTCTCTAAGAAGGAGATTCTTTGGGGTAAACTTCTTGATCCTCCAGACTTTTTGGACCAAACTCGTCCATATAAATTGCTTAGACATCAAAGGTGGCTTCCTTTGTTTGGACTTGAGGACATCAATTGTGATCAATGGGTTCGTGAGTTCTATGCCTATGTGGTAGAAGGTGACAATGAGCGTGTGCGTGGGCTAAAAAGTCGGGTAAATGGCGTTAACATTTTTGTGAGTGAATGGGACTTGGCTAACTTGCTTGGCATTCCAAGTAGTGGCCTAACAATTTATTCATCTGCTAACTTGCCACGAGGGCTACACGACAACGCTCCATTGGAGATGATTGCTACATTGTGGGAAGGCTCAGGAAGGTCGGAAACATTTATGCCTAAAAGAGATCACCTTTGTGCTGAAAAATGATTGCTCCTATATATCTTGAATCAAGTCATCATGCCCGCATTATGAAAGACGGGTCTATTCCATTCTTCAAGGGCTATGTGATGCATCTCATTTACAAGAAAGTAAAAATCAACCTCTCACACATTATGTTCGGTCATATGCTAGCCTTCAAGAAGAATTCCATGCCCTATGGGATGATTTTGTATTACCTCTTCCGTCTAAAGGATATTGCTCGAGTTGGTCCGTTTAAACCTTTAAATGTTTCCACCTACCCTCTAGATAAGCATTGCCTTGACAGACAATATATGGCTCGTGTCAATAATGACATCGTCTATATTGAGCAATGTCAATTCCGTAAGAGTCAATCTGAAGCAGTTGATGATCTAGAAAATTATGACCTTGGGGAGGGAGAAGATGAAATCGTAGCCGCAAGTGAGAGTGATAAAGGAGATAACAAAGGAAGAGATACAGACATTGGAACGCCAAGGGTTGACATTGGAGGTGCAAGTTTTTCAACAAGAAGAAGGTCTCGCCAAACTACTCTTGAAGAAGTCAATACCAAGCTTGACCAGTTGACTTCACGAGTTAATCAATTATCGTTGAATGTTGGAACTGGCTTTGCTCAAGTAAATACCGAGATGAAGGGTATGAAGACCATGCTTGAAAAGCTTTATGAGAAGTTTATGAAAGACTAAGCCGGATGCCTTGAGATGCCTAGGATGATCCCCTTTCCTCTATTTCCTAGTTTTTGCATTTTTCCTTTCAAAAACATCTTTTCATGCATTTTTAGTGTCTTTTCAACTCTGTATGTTCTTCCAATATATACTTCTTGTTTGTTCTACTTTGCTTTACATTATTGACTTTCCTCTTATCTTACCTTGTTTGCTAATGACAAAAAGGGGGAGAAACAATGTGTGTAAATGTAATACAAAAGCTAGCATGACAAATGAGTAAATGAGTAGAACTTGAGTTAAAAAGAAGACTCATACATTAAGGGGGAGTATGAATTCAACTTTAGTTAAAATATGCACAAGTTGAGGGGAGTTTGTACAAACTTATATCTTAAAATTTCAGGTTCAAGCAAACTTAAAGTGAACAAATTGTTCTCTCAAACTCATTATGCTTACATTGTTATTACTATTTGAGAAATGTTCTGTCATCATAAAAAATGGGGAGATTGTTAGCCTGAAAGGCTTCTAATCCTGATTTTGAGGATAACAAATCACAGTTATGTCTAATGAGTTTGTTTAAGTGTGCATGAATGAGATGAATCAAGGTTGCCTCCGGATTCCAAGTCCATCAAGCTATAGAAGAAAATAGATCATCCATCAACTCAAGAAAAGATAAAGAATCGAAGAAATGAAGATGGAGCTATAAGGATGGAGATGGAAGTCATAAGGGGTACCGATTGGGACTTGACCGGGATTTGGTTCTTGCAAATGGTACATGCTCAATGATGATTCTCAAAAGTTGTTTTTGAAACATTTGAAAAAAAAGACTTTACAAAAAACGCTTAAAAGAAACATTTCAAAAATTGAAAACCTAATTCCTGGCAGCTTTGAGCAAACCGGACGACCCTATGGTAACCAATCGACCAGTTCTTAAGGGGTCGTCCGCCCGAGACCTCTCCACCTGATGAGGGCCTCTCCACAGGTCGACCGGTGGAGTAGGGGTCAACTGATCGGGTCAAAACGCTGTTTTAGAATATAGCCATTTTATGAACTTTGGAGAGCATTAAATGCACACATTTCAGCCTCTATTAAACTCTCTCAATTGCAAACTTTCAAAGTATTGATTCAAAGCAATTACTCTTGTTTTCTAACACTATATTCATCTTTCAATCATCATTGTGCAATATTTGAGCAAGAATTTGTGAGCTATATTGAGAGAAGCATTCATTGTATCCATCTACTCTAAAAGAGGGCTTTAATTGTTGATCTCAAACACTTATCAAAAGAGAGAGATACACTTTGAAAGGAAGAAATTCGTTGTCAAAGGTGTTGGGGTTGAAACTTTGTATTAAGAAGAAATTTTTGTATTGTAAAAGCTTGAACAACCATTGTAGTTAGTTGGTGGACTCACCAACATTTGAAAAGTCATCATAGTGAAGATTGTTGAAAGCCTAAGCGGGGAGCTTAGGTTGTGGACTTAGGCGGAGGCCGAACCACGCTAAATCGCGATTTGCAATCTCTTTCTCTCAACTCTCTTTTTGAATTATTTTCTACAAACTAAGTGTTTGATAAATTGCATCACTTACAATTTTTATTGCTAGAGTGCTACAATTTTTATTGCTAGAATGCATATTTGTTTAAGATTGTTTTTGATTAATCATTGCTAGTATATTTCCTAATCAAAAAAGCAGTAGTATTGCCTATATAACCTAATTCACCCCCTCCCCTCTTAGGTTCAATTAAGGGACAACACATAGCACCATCATTTTTTAGGGTTATTTTGCACCCTTTGAATCCTAGACTTGTAAGTTTTCTAAATTTTTCTCACATAAATTACGACTAATTAAATTAAACTTGGAATTTGTTATTGTTTATTAAACTGTGATTGCATGTTACCGCGATCGCATAATGCCTACATATACATTGAAGTGTAACGGTGTGTCGCGGAGGGTGACGTTGGAAGAAATAGATGGTAGGTAATACTTTACAGACGATTGGATAAAGTTTGCAAATGCTATTTCTATAAAAATTGGAGAGTTTCTAGTTTTTTATTGGAAAAGTCTGAAAATATTTAAAGTTAAAATCTTCAGCCACAAAACCTATGAAAGATATATTAATTGTAAGTGATTTAACTATTCTATTATTTTTACAATTTTAATTGACCAATTAATTTGTTTAATTAATAGTAATCATAATCATGCTAATTTTTTTAATGATGAATATATAGTTGAGGGGCATATTCAAATTGATAGCGATGAGAGTGATGATAGTGATGAGAGCTAAGAGGTTGAAGAAATAGAAGTTAATAGCGAGGAAACTGAAGATGTCGATGGTGAAGAACGTGGTGAACATGTTTTAGAGTTGGTAGTGAAGATTGACAGACCTTATATGGTAATTCTTCTTGTTTATTGCTCCTAATTTTTTTTAAACAAATCCGAAATCATGATTACATGCAAATTGTCATATATGTTGTAGCCTCTCACAAAGAACTTTGCAGAAAGGACCGAAATATCTGAGACTTGCACAATGACGGTGATTGATTGATTGTCATAACAATCAACACGTTCTTAGCATGCGTAGGCAACAAGCAAGGACCTACTTTACCTCTTCTTGTTGGTCTGCCCTACGCAACGTCCATAACGTGAAAAGAGGAGATAGGTGTGTGTTTGAAGAAATAGAAGAAGAACAGTTCAAATTTCGAGTAATTAGGAGCGAAGGTACTAGTCAGAGAAGAGGATAAACCATGAGTTTTTACTATTTATTTTGGTCGATATATTATGACTCGTTATTTATTTATGTTTGAATGGATTAATTGTTGTTTTTTCTTTTTTTTTCTTTCTTGTGAATGGTGTATATTGGTTTTTGGATTTTTAGGATGAATATTATTCATTTTTATTCTTTTTTGGACTAATTTGGGCTTTTTATTATAACTTCAGGGACCAATTTGACTTTTTCTTTATAAATATATGTCACTTAGGGTATGATAGTCTTTTAACTTGGTCAACCCTTTGACCGTTGACATTTGACTAACGAAAGTTTGCTAGAGTAACTAATTTAGGCCTTTTGCACAACTGGAGGGCCTATTTGAATTTTATGACAAATCTTAGGGACCAAAATAGTTTTTACCCTTTAGGAAAACCATTTGATTGGCCTTCTTCAGAAAAGTTTCGAGGTCCGCCACTTTTTTTTTTTTTATTTATTTATTGTTTTCGTCAAACGTGTACCGGTACACGCAATTTTTATATTGTCAAAGTTCACCTGAATGATGAAGATGTGCATGTGTGTGCGTTTTGTTTGAGCTGTTCCGTAAATATTTGGCAATGTAAGGGTGGAGTTAGAAATTTAATGTTGGAGGTTGAATTTTTTTATACAGTATTTTTTGGATTAGTAGAAAAAATATTCAAAAAATATTTTTTCACTTCCAATTAACATAATAAGTTATAATAGAAAATTAATTAATATAAATTATATATTTACATTTGACGAAACTTGGAACCTTTTAACATTATAAGTTGATTTTCATTATCTACAGCTATAAAATCAAAATAAAATAAGACATAATAGATGTTATGAGAATTGATATATTTTTGCAGAAAATAACATAATTAACATATTCATTATTCAGGACAATAATTGAAATATGAAGCTCTAGGCAACTTAATATACTAAAAAAATATGATTAACAAAATTATTGAATGTTGTCATATTGAGGACAATAATCGAAATATGAATGATTCAATTAATTTAGGCTAAAAAATTACCATTAAAATATAATTAACAAAAAATATACACGAACAAAACTATTACGATAAGTAATTCAAATTGCTCACCTTAGTTGGTGCCTAAAGCATGATGTTCACCCACTGAAAAAAAAAAACTAATAAAAAAAGTATGAATAAAATTAAATAACCGTAAATTATAAGAACCTGATCATAACAAGCATAGTAGCTCAAAGTTATATAAATCTATACATACACATATATACACATATATAGAAGTATACACACACAAGGTATATATCTCCATATTATACAGCCACACAGACGTTTGGAAATAAAGGGAGTGATTAGGATTTAGGCGAGTTGCGGAACTGGCTAAAATCTAAATGCTAATTGCTAAAGTTAAGAGAATGATGATAGTTTTTTTTTTTTTTTAAAAAAAGGAGAAAATAAGCAATAAATAACACAAAAGGTTTAGTCATGTGGTGGAACGTTTAAATCATGAACGAGACACTTGTTTATATATTGAGTTCGAATAAGTTAATAAATCATTTATCCCAAACCATGTATCATCTAAATAAAATCATGTACTCTTTGAATCCTAAAGTGACATGTTCCTTGTCATTAAAAAAATATATATATAGTAGCTTTAACATATGCAGAAGAACAAAGTAGTAGCTTTAACATATGCAGTTTGATGTTTAAAGTTTGATTGCATTCCAAGTTTTCGCATTAGGTCAGAAAGAGACGTACGTAACAGAAGATACCTAGTAAAAAGCACTAAGCTTGTAAATGTTGGCATTCGGCAACAAGCTTTACCTCATTTGTTCTCGAGGGGCGGAGGGACGTATACATCAGTGCCCCCCCCCCCCCCCCCCCCCCCCCCCCCCCCTCCCCGGCTTACGTGAGGTATTTTTTAGTCTATGTACGTGAGATATTTTTTATTTTTTATTTTTGGTTGAGACAAAGATTGGTTAACACATAATTGTAAATTTTAATTATTAATTTGTGTTAAGCTTTCTCTTTTATTCAATGATTTTAAAATATGAAATCACATCGAGGACAATTATAAAATGTACATTTTCTATTTATAAAGACTTCATATATATTTTATTGCTTATATTGTTATAATTGATTTACTTGTTATACGTTTTAGTTCTTATTTCTACATAATTATTACGAAGTGCTTAAATAGTTTGTGTATAGATGAGTGTCCCCGACCTCCAGTTTTAACCTTTGACCCCGAATACTTATAATGCACCTCTTGAACTCAAATGTTTGGCTCCGCCATTGTTAAAATAAGTTGTCCTGGTTTGGACCAGACAATAAGGAACTGAGTAATAACTTGCGTGAAAGTGTTGGAAGCCCCTACCTTTGGCTAATGCCTAATCGACATCTATTTTGTATCTTTTTCATTTTCCCTTCTCGTTGTTGATTGCCTTTCTTTTTATTCTCGGTGGTTAAAGGATGGAGACTTGGATTGCTATAACTTTACCAAAACGTCACTACCATTGTATTTGTATCTCTCTCATAATTTCATAGTATTATGAAAGGATTTAATTTTGAGGGTTGGTACAATTTCTTCGAAGTGTTGCTTACATTTATTCTTCTTTCTTGATGGTTGGTCATGACCAATTTTTATTCTCATGTGAGAGGATAAGAATCTCAACAAAAGTATATAAAATGTATCGTTATTTGTACACTTTATTTGATATTTTTATTTTTTTGAGTTATGGGTATGGGCATTATTAGAAAATTGATCAACATTTATCAGAATATTGAGTCTAAATCAAACATAATAAAATAACATTCCTCAGAACTTGACAAAATATTTGTAGGAATATATAATATTTCTAGGAATGTTATTCTTGAAAATAAAAAATCTATCCGTGAATCAAATACCTCCTTAATCTCTACCGTCAAAGTAAGGGTTAGATTTAACATATAGCAGTCCTCATTGTTTTTATAAACATTCAATTTAGTCTCTAAATCTTTATAAAAAGTTCAATTTAATTCTCTTCTCTTTCTTCTTATCCTTTTGCTTTCTTTATCTCGATCGCGCAAATTCTTGTGCATTTGTATGAATTTATGGGTTATTGAGTGTATATATTGTGTGTTTTGTGTGTGAGAGTAATGAAGCTGGAGGTTTAAATTTGTGTGTGTATTTTATGAGAAATTGTCTAATAGTAAAGATTAATTTGATTAATTTTGTTAAACAATGATGACTAATTTGATTATTTTATAACAATGGGGGACTAATTTGAAAAAGTGAGAAACAATAAAACGGGTAATTTAGTCATTGTATGTATTTTTCGTTAAATTTTTAGGTTTTGTTTGGCCTAATTGTGAAATTTTAGCTTTTGAATTGTAAAACTTTTAGCAGTAGAGCTTTGGCTAGAAGTGCTGTTAAACAAAAGTCGTTGACTGTTAGGTCTATGGTTGGGCAATGTTGAGCTTTTAAAAAATTTGAGGGCAGTGTTGGACTTTAAAAAATATAAAATGGTATATTTGAGAAAAAAAAAAAATAACTTCCCGCATTATGTAAAAACAGTTTCGCAAAATCCTATTATAAAAAGTAAAAAAGTTAGATCAAATAGAGCTTTAATCGAGTTTCAAATGGTAAGGACTAGTTGGACTAACTTTTGTAATCAATGGAGACTAATTTGGATAAAAATTAACAATAAAGATTAACTTGAAAAACGTGACAACAATAAAATGTAATGACATAATTATCCCTATCCATTATAAGTGTGTCCAAGCTTTTTTTGTTTATTTATTTAAGGAATATTTCAATTCTCTTTATCTTTCTCCAAAAATGTGTTCAAGCTTTAAGGTCACTTAAAACAAGAAAAAGTAGATGAAAAAAAACAGAAAAGAATTTTTGTTGAATTGCTTTTACCTAGATTATGGGTGGCCTTTTAATTCTTCTTTTTGAACGTTGCTTTATTCAAATATTTTTTGGTTCCTCTTTTTGAACGTTGCTTTATTTGAAGTTAGTTGGCAGAAGCTGAGAAGCAAGATCTAACAAAATAAATGCTTGCTGCTTGCAAGTTCCAACACGCTCGACAGAATTATGAATGTCGCCAGAGAGGCCCATAGCGCAATTAGAAGGGAAAAGGCTTACAAAGTTCCGATATTACCATGTATTATTAATTTGTCATCGTGTGATATTACTATTGTTATGTGTTATTAATTTTTAAACTATTACCGTTGTAAAAAATGGGCCAATAAGAAAGTCTGGCTTATGAGATAATGGAAACAACTTTTTTTTTTCTCGATAAGTAATTATTTTATTCCAACTAATAAAAAATGTGATGTACAAAAAGTTCATTTACATTATTCTAAACGTAATTGCCAACATGAGCAAAGGTTTCTATTTGCTAAGCTATCCATATATTTACTATTAACAGAAATTTTGTCTCTAACTCCTGGTTGAGAAGCAATTGAAGCTAGGTTTCTGGAGAAGGAACTTAGAAAGTCCCGAACAGCTTCAATTTCAAAACAATGTAGACAATGCACAAACAAATTTTATTCTCTATCTCGTAAAGATAAATTCACTTTTTTTTTCACTTGTCCCAAATTATAGTCCTTTTTTTTTTTTTTGAAATGGTAGTTAATTTTTTAATTTCATAGTATATCCCTATTTAATATGTATCTTTATCAACAATTATAGCATTAGCCGTTTCATGTGCATCTAGTTTTAATGGAGTAATTTGAGTTATCTAATATTAGTGGAGAGGTGTATTATTTTAGTTATAGTAACAACAATTTTTTAATCTGCGTAAAAATAAAAATAGATTTCTTGTCTTTATGGGACGGAGGGAGTAATTTCTTTTTGTGGTTTTTTTGATATAATAAAGCAAAAATCGTACTTCGAACTCAGAATATTTGGGTACAGTAGATCATTACTTAACCATTCTATTCAATTTTTGGGTCAAATAATTATAATGTAATACAACTTCTACCTACTTTGGGTCAAAAAAATAATAAAAAAAAAAGTTACTACTCCATCATAAATTATCTTTTGTACAATTATCATTTTTTTTTTCTGGTATGTAAAATTATCTTTTAATAAGTGATAAGGTACAAAATTCTGAGATGAATCATTAGACTTCATAAACCTCCAAAACGTGAAAAAGGTGATTGTGAGATTAATCTAGGGAATAATTCCAACGCTTAAGTCAGTACTGAGATGTAAAGTCGGGTGATAACAAGAGAGTGAGTGAATGAATAATAGTCATTAGAAGTTTCATTTTTTGGAAAGCTAATAACTTATTTGTAGAAAAGGTCCAGTGTCAATTGTAAGGGAAATTAGAATATTTGAGAAATCTGATTTTACATCAAGATTTCACTTCATGCTCGGGATCAGTTTTATCCGGGTTTGGTCGAAAATCATACCTTATTTATCTCGTTTTAAGCTTAATTACTAATTAATCTTTGGGAACCGAAATTAACCCCTCATCAATAAGTTTTTTTTTTTTTTCGGTCAAAGGAAATGAAATGCATTGCATTAACACAGGAATTACAAATTTACCCTACTCCTGTAGGTTCCTAGTCTGTTTTAAGCGTATTACAAAGTTCATGACGGAGATTAAACTTACAGAAAATAACATTTTGTCATTGAGTTTTTTCTTTGCCAACCAATCTGTTGGTTTGTTCCCCAAATGCCTGATCTAAAATATTTGAATGCCTTGCAAATCAACAACCAATGATATTTACCACCAAATTAACTCTCCAATCCTAAGTATTTCTTGTGATATTGATAGCATTGACAATAACCTCATCAATAAGTAATTTAATCTGATAAATTGTTTTTGGAGCTTATGAAATTCCATGACTCAGTAAATTTTTGCGCACAGCTCCCCTACAATTGAACCACGTCGCTTAGAAACGTGGACCTCTTACTGAATACAATGAAGAACGAAGGGTTATGCGCACGTTTATCAAAGATAGGATAGAGTCAGGAATTTAATATTAAAAGAATTAAAATTTAAATAAGAAGATTAATAATATAAAAATAAAAATAAAAAAACGTCGATCTTTTTCCTAGAATGGAAGCCGCATAATAAAAACACTGCCAGCTTGCTTCTACCCCAATCAAATCCATTGTAAACTATGGCAAAAGCAACATTCGTGGCTGCCTTAAATTGCACGAGCAGAGCGAGGACAAGAACAACTCACGGACACAAATGCTGCCATAAAAATTGTTCTGATTTAGGTGGCCAAGGGGGTCCACTAGCCATAACAATCCAACATCGGAATGTAATAAGTGAAGCTCACAATTTCGTATGTTGCTTCCTAACATAGTTTCTGGTCAGTAATAAGTCTTTGTTGAAGCACAGCTTGATTTTGATGGGTGTAAAATTGGAATATATGCAAAAACAATCAATCTCTAAATGGATATAAGATTGAGACAACTCAACCGAAACCAGATAAGCATCTAACTAGGCGTGTAACGGATTTAAATTGTCTTGTAACATTAAGAGATTCAATCTTCAATATACTCCCTAGAAGTTGTCAGTTTGAGTCTTCTCAAGGTTACTAAAAATTTACCTCAATACTAACTTCAAGGACCCGTAAAATTAATTAGACAAAACCCGAATATCCACAATTTTCTTCTCTCTCATCATGTTGGTGTCGCTTCGGAAAACATAAGTATTAAAAATCTTAAAACCCCATAGGTTTCCAATTCCCAATTTTAATAAAATTCCTGTCAAGATGACAAATCCTGCTATAAGTGCCTCTACATGAGTTTTGGGTAACCAAATATGAACTGGTACCATAAACACTTTGACGGTGAAAGAGACAAAAGAAGCAATCCATAGATTTGGCACCGCCCACTAAATTCTGTGGTTGATGAGAAAATCCAAGTCCATTGATTATATGAGGGGGAACTTTAGTTTTGTTTTCAAATCACAATATTATGAACATTTCTAAAGGACATTTAATGGAATAGATTAGATATACACAAATTACACATGTTTACTCAAATAACAAGGCACTAAAAAATGGTGATGCATGTACCACAAAATTGGAAAGCAAAGAGGTACAGCATGACTATAAGAGAGAAGGGGGAGAGGGGTGACAAAGAATTATATAAATAAGCATCAACAAGAAGAACTGCAGGAATTTGAATCAGTGAATAATTATTCAATTCATCATCTATATAACATTATCTCCACCCAGTTTGCAGGTTTTGTTTCCTACTGCTATCGCCTTCGCTGGTATCAGAAGCGCCTTCAGGATGTTGTTTATTTACCGAGTTTGGACCGGCTTGCTTGTCATCTGTGTGATCACGGGGCGAAATGGATGATTCTCTGCCAATTTGTCGCTCCTGCGATTAGCAAAAGAGATAAAGAATGTCACAGGATATTAGCAAATTGATAGAAATACACGCTAAATAAATGAATAGTTAAATCATTTTAAGCTGGAGACAACAATTCTGGTTTCAGAGATGAGATCTCATACATCACTACGAGATAGCAAGTCTTCTGACTCCAGCATGTGGATTACATGCCCCATTTTCGGCCTCTTCTGTGCATCTGGATCAACACATCGCAGAGCAACCAAGAGAACGCGTTTCAGTGCTTTTGAAGCAGGCTTCTCCGGCAACTTAGGGTCTACTACCTCTTCAGATTTTCGGTTTCCAACCATCATTTTCAACCAATCGACTAAATTAACCTGTAATTATTTTGTCACTCAGTATTCTTAATAAAGACATAACAGAAAGATATCAGCTAACTTCATCTAATGACTGACCTCTCCCTGTGGTCGACTATAATCAACAGGCGATCGCCCAGTAATAATCTCCATTATAAGTATACCAAAGCTATAAATATCACTCTTCTCATTCAGCATGCCAGTGCTAGCATATTCGGGTGCGACATAACTGTTAAAACCATTAGATAAAAGTTAATCCTTGCAAAATGAAATAAAAACTAATAGATTGCGTATTAAGAAGCTGAGTAATGAAAATGATTGCAGCACAATGTTGAATTAAAGGAAATGAACAAACCCAAATGTTCCCATCACTCGAGTAGTGATATAAGTCCTCTCAGAATTTAAGAGCTTAGCAAGCCCAAAATCTGACAATTTAGCATTCCATTGACGATCAATTAATATGTTGCTTGCTTTGATGTCTCGATGAACAACCTTTGGTTCAAGCCCCTCGTGAAGGTAGGCCAAGCTGCACAAATGAGATTATAACATTAGCAATGAAACTATGATTCATTAGAAACTAAGCAATGAATCGAAATGCAACAAATGTAAATATAAATCAGCATTATTACCCTTTTGCTGTTCCCAATAATATTTTTATCCGGATGTCCCATGTCAATGGACTAACATCCCCCACATCTCCATGAAGCCACTGTTCCAAATTTCCATTGTCCACGTATTCATAGACAAGCATCCTAAAAGAATGAAATAGATACAATAATAACACTCTAGGTCAGCTTCTTGATGCTCAGAGATAATTGAACATTTCTGGTTAGTGAAAAATTAATGAATACCTATAGGCTCCTTCAACGCAGTAACCGAGCAGTCTGACCAGGTTCTTGTGCCTTACACGACCAATTGCTTCCACCTCTACCTTAAATTCTCTCTCTGCTTGACCCCTGATATTGCACCAAGTCTTATGAACTTATCAATTGCAAGATTAGCAAGAATCGTGCACTATCAGTGACGAAAACCAGAATAACCAGATTTTGTGACAAATAGTTTCCTTTCTTTTTTTAGTGTCATGAAGCAAGCAATTATCCTAAAATGCAATAAGGCGCTCTTTCAGCAATTTTCACGTTTCATCAGAATCAGCCAACCCTTAAATCTAATAAATATGATAGTATGTTGAGAATTCAAGCTTCAGATTTAAATGGGACCATATTAGAAAAGACAAAATACCTCTCTGAACAGAATTAATAAAGAAACTGAAAATGTTGAGGCATTATATATAGTTGGCTCACTAGCATACAATTTCCCAACCCATCTCAAGCATACAATCATCATATTCAAACGAAGACACCAAATTAAGAAGTCTCAAATTCCAAAACCCACTTAGACCAATAAACATACCTGTTATTCAACAGATTTTTCACGGCCACTCGAGTATTATCTGCTAGTACACCATAGTATACAATCCCATAACCACCTTCACCAATCACATTCTCATCAGACAGCCCATTAGTTGCAGCCTCAAGCTCTCGCAAGGTATACCATCTTCCCCACCCTAAATGCGACACTTCTGGCAGTGCCCCACTACCCCCAAGTGAGCCTGTGTCCGCAGCACCAGTGGATCTACTCTCCCCACTCGATGCCCCTGGGCCCCTATCTGAAAACACCACTCTGTGCTCCACCTTCCCCATATCAATCTGAATCTCTGGCACAGCCTGCAAATTACCGACAAATAAAATCTTATTAAAAATCAAATCTTTTAACCAAAATTGTGCATTTTTATATGCATACTACACAGCAATCAAATTGATTGATTCATATAACACATCCATATATATCAAAATACTGCAAAAACAATCGAAATTGAGAAAATCAAAATGTACATGAAACCATCGAAAAGTGGATTGCTTATACAAAGATGTGAAAAATAATTACATCAGAATTCAAAAACTATAAAATTCAACAATAAAAACGATACTTTTAAATTCAAAACACACAAGCAAATTATCATCAAAACAAGTAAGCACATCCTGAAGTCAGCTAATAATAAATAACCAATTAAATGCTCTCTTCAACGTGCATAAAAAATACTAAAAAAACCCAATCAAAATCACAAAGAAAATTGAATTATATAAAATTTATATACACATAAAACATAAAATTCAACCATAAAAGGACACAAAATAATTACTATTGTTATAAGTAAGCATAAGCAGACGTCAGCTAGTGACAACTAATAAAAACGCTCTCATCAACATATATTAAATAAAATTCTAAAAACCCATCAAAATTAAAATTAAATTTTAATTCTTAGATCTTTCATATACATATATATACACATAAACATAATATTCAACATTAAAAATGACTAAAAATAATTATTACTATAATAAATAAGCATAGGCTGACGTCAGCTAATTACAACTAATAAATGCTCTCATCAACATATACCAAAAATCAAATTACTTAAAACCCCCTCAATTTTTTTCCAAATTAACATAATAGTAAATCTATATATGTGTGTATACACGTGTGTGTGTGTGTGTGTGTGTGAGAAATGTGTGCATGTCGTGCCTGAGTGACGACGGGGGCAGAATCGTGGACGATCTCCTGGATTTCTTTAGAGACGACGGGGGTGAGCTCGGCGGCGGTGGTGGACTTGCGGTGGAGCTTGGTGGAGGAGGAGCTGCGACGGCGAGAGGCGGTGATGCAGAGAGAAAGAAGGAAGAGGATGAGGACGATGACGGCGCCGACGAAGATCCCTATGACCACCCATAGCCTCAGCCCGAAGATCGACGTCGTCTTCGATAGCTGACTGTTCACAAACGCCGCATCGTACACTGACATCTTCACTTTTACACACTCACATATATATCTATATCTATATATCTATATGTATGTATAGGTTTGAAATTTAGTGCAACGTTAAAGACTTGAAGGATTGTGGATCGATAAGTTTAGTGAAGGTGTCTGTGTGTATGCATGTGAGTGAGTGTGTGTGCGTGTGTGTTTTGATGGCGTAGATAATTCAAATATAAATGAGATTGCTTATTTGGGTGTGTTTTATATGTAGTTAGTGTGTGTGCTGTGTGTGATTTTAAGATGGGTTGTAAAATGGAAATATTTGGGGTAATTTTAAAATATTTTATTTTTCTAAAAAATATTTTTTATGAAAAATATTTTTTATAAATAAGTTATTTTACAGCAAACAAACGAAATTTTAGAGTAATTATTTACTTTTTAAGACAATAATTGGAGTCTTTACAGTGTAATTAATGTTCTTTTTTTTTTAATGTAAAACTGTTTTTGGTAGTCTAAACAGTTAAATAAAGTGATCAAATAATTATTTATCATATTTTAAAATCTTAAATTCTTTTATTACAAATATTATTTAATTATTAATTGATTTATAACATATATTATAATACACTACTATAAATAAAATTATAATTTTAAAATAAGTCTAATATGATTCAATATAAAACGAGTTCTTCGTTGTAAAACCATAAAAATAGTAGGTTGAAAGTCGGAAAGAAAAGATAGTGAAGTGCGTGATAATATGTGGGTAGTGCGTGTTTGCTGTCTTATTTATTTAAAAAATATTTAAAATTATATTATAATAAGATTCGAACTGAATTACATACCAAAGCCCTAGTGGCGTGTTTGCTGTCTTTAAGATGTTAACGTTGTTGTCTGTAGAGTTCGCATTTCGAAATGGAGATGTGCAATAAATTATGCTCTAGTGTGTGTGTTGTGTGACGAAAAAAGTGAGAAAATGACGTGTGTGTCCAAGTGAGGTGCGTGCTTTTGTGGTGTTGTCTACTGGACGAAGGAAGGTTATTTGTGGACATTCAAGTAAATATTAAATAAAGCTTTGGTGACATGTGGGGCACTTTAACGGACGGGTGTAGTGGTGTTAGATTCCGACACGTGTCAATCAAACTAATCCTGTGGTTGTGTTTTGCTTATTAAGGGGTCAGGAAAGTGTGGGACCCAAAAGTCATGGATTGATCTTGTTAGTGTTGGGCGAAAGTTTGTGTTGACTTATTTGGGTAATTAGAATCTTTTAGGGTTTATCATAAGAGTTAAAGAATTTCTGAAAATCAATTAAGATTTACTAATAAGAGTGACAAAGTTACGGAAAATAAAAAATATATAAGGAGTTAGTCTCGTGGTAAAGGAATAAAAGAAGATTTAAGATGAAAATAAAATGAGGAGAAATCGTCTAATATGATATAAATATGTTAAGAGATAATTTGTAGACGCAAAAAGATGCAAAAGTTTGGAAATAATACTTATAAGAGACATAAAGGAATAGCTAAGATGAGTTGGATGTAAATATTTAGACGAGACACCTCTCTTGTATGGAGCTAACCGATAAAACAACTTTTAACAAGAATAAGTAACGTCGATCAAATTTATATAATCGATCTCACTTAATAAAAAAAGACTTTGTATAATTTGATTTAGTTTGTCTCGTGATAAAGTATTTGGACGTATGCAAGAGGAAATTAGTCAATAAATAATTCTCCTCTGGTCAGTCTCAATAAATTATTTAGTAATATTCGTGTATTTTTTTATTAAAAAAAAAAAGCTTTAAAAGAATCACCAATTTCGGGAATTTAAAAGGTGTTAATGAGGTAGACAGTACTAATGTGGTGGGGGTGGGCATTTTTTTGGGGGTATAAAAGTGGTGGGTACATACTTTGGATTAGGTTTAAAGAATGAATTTCATAAACTCTATTCTTTCTTCTAATGATTGTTTACTTTTGGCAGGTGCTAATAGAGTTGCCCAAACTTTATTTTAAATAAATATGCTTTATTGAAAGGGATTGATCTATAAGTGACTACGCAACACAAATGTAATTGGCCATGTTCACTCATTAGCCGGACAAGGACATTTGTAAGAAATTCTAAACCTTACTCATTAAGAATGAGTTGAAAATTATTATCCAATTATGATTGTCGAGGTTGAAAATTTCACAGTTAAATTTGGGAGCTACTTTCGCCGAGTTGGACTTCTCAGGCCGGCCTTCGAGTTGTACTTTCCTAATCGGCTATCAGACCTGCACAAGGAAAGGAAGGAAAAGGCGGGGTGACGACCCGAATTTTCCCCTCAAGCGTGCAAATGATTAGTATGTCCGAGCTGGCAAAGTAGCTGAGAGCATTTAATAGCGAGATCCCCTTAAATGAAGAGGGTGGAGCTCTATTTATACTAAGTTCGGGTCTGACAGCATTTAATGCGATACATCTTTATGTCCCATCAGTGCTTTATGTCCCATCAGAACAGCTGGAACTGAGGTCGGGGTTAACAGGGTCGGGTCAGTCATCTAGGTTGGACATTGAGCTGAACGCGTTGGTAACGAAGCGCGGATTAGCCCGTCTCAGCTCGGAATGGTCGGCTCACCTCAGCTCGGGAACCCCTCGTCAATTCCCCCCCCCCCCTCCCCAAGTCGAGATTGAGATGGTGAGATCTAGAGATAGAAGTTCATCTCGAGCTGTAAGTGCCCGAACCCGATAGAGTAGGGATGGCCACGTCAGCGGTGCATGCCCAACGGATGGCTGCCACGTCACCTGGTAGTTCTGACGAGACGCGACGTTTGAGCTACCTGAGGTGAATTTCAGGGGCGCCTATAAATAGGGCCATATCCTCCGAGATTCACTTCACACTTCGCTTTCAATTTCTCAAGGAATTCAGGTCGGACACCAGAGTGGTCAGACGCAACTAGCTCGGAAAGAATCTTCTCGGGATATTTCAGCTCGGACCCAGCTTAGTCGGCCGTACTCCGCAGTTAAGAGCATTAGGTACATCCCGACTCCCTTTAGTCATTCCTGTACATTTATATTTGCTGTAGACAGGATGGGAAGGTCGGAATCGGAAGATTCTCAGGCTATGGAAATAAGGTCCTACGGTGGAGATGAAAGTCCGCCGAGCTCGGCATCCACCTCGAATAGGATCCGTGGTGGAGAGAGCACCAGTTCGTCTTCAGGGCTGGCTCGGAAACCTAGTCGTGGGGAGATCGACAACGACTGTCAAGTTATTGGGGTCAGATTGGTGCGAGAGGAAGCAGAGGCGGATCCTTTGGCCGACCTGGGAGACTTCGATGACAGGGATGATAAGGAGCCGCTGAATCGACTGGAGGGCATCGAGATACCACAAGAGTTCTTAGCCGGGGTCTCTACCACCGAGCCGATCGAAACTGTCCCAGTCAGTGTTGTTCGACCTCGGAGCTCGGCTTTAGCCAGCGCTTCTTCAATTCGAGGGAAGAGGATCGAGCAGCTGTTCGCCTGTTGCAAGCGTGAGTGCCATTCTACAGTGCAGATGGCGAACGCAAGGCTGAGGAACTGGTCGATTGACCGGCATCACAAGCTGAAGGTTCCAGGTCGGCAGGAATCGGCGTGTTATCCCCCAGCCAACCACTTCACCATATATGATCTGGCCTTCGACGTTATCCAACTCCCCCTCCCTAGCTTCATTATTGGAATTCTGAACTATTTCGAGCTCAGCCTGGGTCAGATGTCACCAAATGGTTGGGCCGTGATGGTGGCCTTTTACATGTTCTGCCTGGAGAAGGAAGTGGAACCGACCTTATGCCGGTTCAGGCATTTCTTCGTGTGTAAACCCAACCTGAAGCAGCCAGGGTGGTTCCACTTCGCAGCTCGGGTCGGCCACTCCATATTCACCAAGTGGCATTCCTCTAACAAGGGCTGGCATAATGACTATTATTAGGTGGAGTCACCCGTGAACCCTGGATGCAGGCTGGACTAGATCCCGAGCCTGAGAAAGACCGCCAACGATGACCCTAAACTCTCGAAGGAGGAGCTCAAAGAAGTTACAGTGCTCAAGCCCGCGCCCGGGACGCTGATAGACATTGACAGCGTGCTGAAATGGGAGTGAATCTGGGATTCCAAGTTGTTTGGTCGGGAGCCCGACCTCTCGAGGGATCATCCCCACTTGATTCCTGACCCAGAAGGGGATGATGGGTCTAGCTCAAAAGAGGGTCAGTTTGCAGGATCGGCGCCCGACCTCCCCGTCGTTCTGTTTATTAGCCTTTTTAGGTGGGTCTTCGACTCATTTTCACCTCTCTACTCTACTTTTTGCAGATATGGTGGATATGAGGAAGCTTGCATATGCCCAGGTGCAGAGGAAGAATGAGGTCAGTGGCGACGCGTCGGCTCAAACAGGACTGGGCGGTACTGCTCAAGGACAAAGGCAGCGCCCCAGCAGCCAAGGACGAGAGGTCGGTCCCGAGGTCTCTTCAAAAGGGGCTTCGGGGTCCCCTTTGCCAAAGAAATCGGGCTCGGGCCTAGCTATCCCGGAGCGTTCTTCCTCCCAACCCGAGAGCAGAAAGCGGCCTCGGCCCGAACACTCTGGGAAGGGTAAGGCCACGGAGGTGAGCCCTCCCGACAAAAACTTCATGGAGGCGTCCAAGGTGGATCGCGACCCCAAGTTGGCGATGGTCCCCGCTGAGCAACTCTCGCTTGACTTGAGGACGGCTATAGTCACGGTAAGTCCTTAACCATCTTCTGTTAAGGTTGTATTTTTAGCTCGGCCGATTGCTTTATTTTCTGCTGAACAGGCCGAGTCCCACATCCTCTCTGCCCCCAGCTTCCTAATCAAGGCCCAAACTCACTGCGTCGAGCTCGAGCAACGATATATGGATGCCCGAGCCGAGCTTGAAACCGTGAGGGAGGAGGCCGCTCAGAGGCAGAAGGCTGATACGGCGGAGGTCGACCGCCTGAAGAAAGAGCTAGACCTGGAAAAGGACCGACGCGAAGCCGCGGCCAAGGACGTTGATCGCTATAAGCAAGAGAAACGGGAGGCAGAGGCTAAGTTAAAGGATCTGGTGGAGCGGGTCGGCCTCCAGGGGGAGAAGGCAGTGGAGGCCTTCAAGTCCAGCGACGCGGCGGTGGATTGGTTAGCCACGGAATGCGGGGCCATGGCGAAGTATGCGGAAATAGAATTCTACTTCCGAAGTCAAGTCGCAGCTCGGGAGAGAGCGAAGACCTTCTTCCCAGCCTCCAAGAACGACTACATCGAGATCTTGGAGGTTCCGCCGCCGGAATTCTGGGAGATCCCCGAGCTTCCGTCCGACCTGATATCCCAGGCCAAGGAGGTTACTGAGTTTGTCCAGAAGGGCCTGGACCAGGTTGGGGATGAAGCCGAGGCCACCACCTTTCAACTTTAATGAAATGTTTACTTTACTTTTATTTGCGTTTTAATTGAGTTCGTACACGTACTTTTCTTGTCGCAAATATTTTCTCAAGTAAGTGAGGTCGGACCAATTTAATGGACCATTCAAACTTAAGTTTAATGAACCGAGCTGGATGTGATTAAATGTTTTATCATCCTAATCCGAGCCGGAATAATCGGGGAAACTTTATAATTGTTACCAAATCGAACTCGTCAGTCCGTTACAAAACTGGTCAAACTAATGTTGACAAATATACCGACCTGAAGCCGGGATACGCCGAATTGGAACATAATCCAAACTGGCAAATTTAATCAAGTTTTTATTGATTATACCCGAGCTGGAACTTAGTCCGAGCTGGTTTACTTCGTGATTAAGCGTGGCCACTGCGTTAATTCGAGTTGGAGTAATTTTGTAGTTGTAGCACTTGGGCCCGAGTCGGGCATTGCGCCGGTGTATGTCTGTTCCCAGGTCGGGCATTCGCACTAGTTTACAAAATTGCATTGCATTGAATTTGTACAAGTAATGTTTCGGCCCGGGGCCTTTACAAAATACTTCGACTCGGGGCCGTTTACAAAATATTTTCGGCTCGGGGCCGTTTTTAGACAAAATACCGCTTCAGATGTTCTCAATGCCATGCATTTTTTAACAGTTTTCCGTTCTTGTCGCGAAGGTAGAAGGTCCCGGGTCGGACTTCTTTTATAACTTCGTAGGGTCCCTCCCAGGTCGGAGAGAGCTTGTTAACGGAGCGCGGCAAAAAAATCTAAGTACGAGGTCGCCGACCTTAATAGGCTTAGGCTTGACCTGTTTGGCAAAGGCTCTTTTCATTGCAGCTTTGCTGGCCAGCATTCTGATTTGAGCTTTAGCTCGGAGCTCTTCAGCGAGGTCAAGCTCTTCACGGATTCGTGCTCCGTTTGTTTCTGGATCATAACGGAGGGTTCTACTGGTCGGAGACCCGATCTCCACTGGCAGCACCGCTTGAGTGCCGAAGGTCAGTTCGAAGGGCGATTCTTCCCTCGCCGAGTTGGTGTTGGTCCGCTGAGCCCACATCACCTCGGGAAGAATTAATGCCCATTGGCCCTCTGCTTCTTCCAGCTTGGTTTTCAGGCCCTGCAAAATGATTTGGTTAGTCCTTTCAACTTGGCCATTACTTTGAGGGTGAGCAACGGATGAGAATCTGAGGTCGATCCCAATCTCAGCACATTTGCCTCGAAAGTATGCACTGTCGAATTATTTGCCGTGGTCAGTGACGATGACCTTTGGCACCCCAAATCGGCAAATGATGTTTTTCCATACGAAATCCCAAGCTGCCTTTTCTGTTATTCTAGCAACACCTTCAGCCTCGGGCCATTTAGTGAAGTAGTCTACAGCTACGAAGGCGTGCTTCTTTTGGCCGACGCCAGTCGGCAATGGGCCGATGATGTCTAGACCCCACTGATAGAATGGCCAAGGGCTTACCATCACTGTGAGGTCCACAGCAGGCTTCCGTTGCACGTTGGCGAACCTTTGGCAGGTGTCGCACTTTTGTACATACTCTTTGGCATCTTGTTCTAAGGTTGGCCAGAAATAGCCTTGCCTTAATGCCTTTCGAGCCAGAGCTTTGCCCCCCAAGTGGTTTCCACACAACCCTTCATGAATCTCCCGAAGTACATAGTTTCCTTCTTCGGGTCCAACACATTTCAAAAGAGGCCAGGTGTAGGCTCTTTTATAGAGTTGCCCGGCGATTATGACAAACCTTAAGGCCTGTTTCATGAGTTTCTGAGTTGCTTTTTCATCTTCTGGGGTCATATCCCCCTCCAAGTAGTCCATGATTGGTTTGGTCCAATCTGGACTTAGATTGAGCTCGGCTACTGCCTGTACTCCCAACTGAATACTAGGTTCGGATACCTCCTCCACAGAACCAGGGCAGGTCGGCTCTCGCCCAAGGCCAACCTG
This sequence comes from Ehretia macrophylla, assembly GCA_037974665.1. Taxonomy (NCBI): domain Eukaryota; kingdom Viridiplantae; phylum Streptophyta; class Magnoliopsida; order Boraginales; family Ehretiaceae; genus Ehretia; species Ehretia macrophylla. The sequence continues at coordinate 52,052,659 of CM075776.1, forward strand.
GACAGGGCATCAGCCTTCATATTCTCTTCCCTAGGAATCTGTTGTATCGTGAACCTTCTGAGTGCTGAGGTCAAATCCTTGACTCTGTTGAGGTAGGTTAGCATAGCACTGTCCTTGGCTTCGAACTCTCCCGATATCTGACTAGAGACCAATTGAGAGTCGGTGCTCAGGTCGATTGTCCGTGCCCTGAGCTGAGTTGCAATTTTTAGTCCTGCAATCACCGCTTTGTACTCTGCTTCATTGTTGGACGCCGGGAAGGTGAACTTGAGGGAGTACTGGTGCTCATGCCGGTTTGGGTCGAGGATGACCACCCCAGCTCCGCTTCCGGACTTCCCTGAGGCCCCATCCACATGGACCTTCCACACGTCCTCCGGGTCATGCTTTGCTCGGCCAGTGCATTATACAACAAAGTCCGCAATGGCTTGGGCTTTGATGGTTGTCCTGGGCTGGTAGGTGATGTCGAATTGACTCAGCTCAACTGCCCATTTCAGTAGCCTGCCCGACGCCTCTGGCTTGTGCATGATGGACTTGAGCGGAGCATCAGTCATGACTTTAACTGGATGAGCATCAAAGTATGGCTTCAACTTTCTAGCCGCTGTGATGAGCGCGAGGGCGAGTTTTTCCAAGGAGGAGTATCTCACCTCGGCTCCCTGCAAGGTTTTACTAACATAATAGAATGGCTTATGTTCCTTTCCTTCTTCTCGGACTAGTGCCGCCGCCACTGCTGTTCCCGAGCATGCTAAGTATATTATTAGCTCATCCCCTTCCTCAGGTCGGGATAACATGGGTGGCGAGGCTAGATACCTTTTCAGCTATTGGAAAGCGTTCTGGCATTCCTCAGTCCATTCAAAGTTCTTAGGATTCCTCAATATTTTGAATAGAGGAGCACACTTGTCAGCCGACCGGGACATGAATCTGCTCAGCGCCGCGACCTTGCCTGCTAACACCTGGATGTCCTTCACGCAGGTCAGTGGCTCCAGGTCCAGTATCGCCTGGACCTTCTCCGGGTTGGCTTCTATTCCGCGGGCTGTGACCATGAAGCCCAGGAACTTGCCTGCCTTGACGCCGAATGCGCACTTTTCCGGGTTCAGTTTTATCCCAAAGTGCTCCATTACGGCGAAGGCTTCAGCCAGGTCGGCTACATGGTCTTCCGCCCTCCTACTCTTGACCAACATGTCATCTACATAGATTTTCATATTCCGGCCAATCTGATTTTTGAAGACCTTATTCACCATCCGAGTGTATGTGGCTCCAGCATTCTTGAGGCCAAAAGGCATGACCTCATAGTAGTAGAGTCCTTTATCGGTGGTGAAGGCGGTCTTCTCCTTGTCTCTGGGAGCCATTTTGATTTGATTATAACATTTGAAGGCATCCATGAAGGAGAGCAGCTCGAATCCAGAGGTGGCGTCCACCATCTGGTCAATCCTTGGTAGGGGGAAGCAGTCCTTGGGGCAGGCTTTGTTAAGGTCGGTAAAATCAATACACAGTCTCTATCCACCCGAGGACTTAGTCACCAGCACCACATTGGATAGCCAGGTTGGGTACTGTATTTCCTTTATGTGGCCGGCGTCCACCAACTTGTCCACCTCTTCTGCTATGATTTGTTGCTTATCATAATGAAAGTGCCGGCGCTTTTGTTTTACCGGATAGTGATTCGAGTCGGCATTCAGATGATGCTCAATCACATTCAGGTTAATTCCTGTCATGTCAAAGGCAGACCAGGCAAATACATGCTCATTTTTTAAAAGAAATTGGCTTATACATTGCTTGAGGTTGGCAGATAGTTCACTCCCGATCTTTGCTCTCTTAGTTTCATCGGAGAGCTCCATCTCCTGAAAGTCCTCAGTTGGGCTTCCTCTCTTAGCATCTCTCTTTTCCTCGGGCAAATCTGGTCCCCAGCCGATTTGATATTTGGGCCGGAGTGAGTTTTCATAACATTCCCGAGCTGAGAGCTGGGCTCCGCGAATGGTGGCTACCCCGGCCGGGGTCGGGAACTTCAGGGCCTGGTGGTATGTTAAGGGGACGGCCCTGAAGTGATTAAGTGCCACCCGACCTAAGATCCTGTTGTAAGTGGAATTACAATCCATAACAATGAAGTTGGCTTGCATCGACACCCACTTATCCCTATCCTCCAGCTTCAGGGGGAGGTTGATGACTCCTTCGGCTCGGTGGGACTGCCCGGTAAAACCTGCTAAAGTACCCCTCAACAGCCTGAGTCAGCTCCTGTCCAGCCCCATATGCTCAAAAGCGCTGAGGAATAAGACTTCTGCCGAGCTCCCGGTGTCCACCATCAGCCTTTTGACGGTGAAGTTGGCTATTTCAGCACTGATCACCAAGGGGTCGTCGTGAGGCAATATCACCCCCTCCAAGTCTTCTGAAGAGAAGGTGAGCTCTTGCATATCCGGGGCCGATCCCCGCATTGGTCCATACTCCCTCCTAGCACGAACATAACCCTTCCTGCCTGTTGAGGTCTCGCCTCCTGACGCCAATCCTCCCGCAATGGTTTCAATCACGGCCAAGCGTCCACCCCCACCCTGGCGCATGGGCGGACTCCTCTCCCTACCCCTTTGGTCTGGATTCTGGGTTGGCTGCGAATCTATATACCTCCGGAGGTGGACTCGGGCTATCAGTGCCTCGATCTCCTGTTTCAAGTCTTTACATTCTTCGGTGGTATGGCTGTAGTCCATGTGGTAGCGGCAATATTTGGTCCTATTGCGCTTCTCGAGTCGGCCTTTCATTCTCAGAGCTGGAGGCAAGTGGTTCTGGTGCTGGATCTCCATTAGGATCTGCTCCCTCGAGGTGTTAAGGGGAGTGAACATAGTGAACCGGGGGTTCGGCTTCGGTTGTTGAGGCTGCTTGCCTCGGTCGTTCTGGGATTTGACCCCAGTTTGGGCTCGGGAGGCCTCTTCTTTCTTCCCAGCCTCCTTCTCCTTGTCATCATCCCTTTTTGCCTGATGGATTTCCTCCGAGTGTATGTACCTTTCTGCTCGCACCATCAGCTCGGACACAGTATCTACGTGGTCGATTGCCAAGGAAGATGTGAGGGGGCTCGACCTGAGCCCGCTCTGGTAAGCCATCAGAGCCATGGAATCCTCCAGGTTAGAAATTCGGAGGGACTCTTCATTGAATCTGGCAGTGTAAGCCCTCAAACTTTTCCCTCTATGCTGCTTCACCAACAGCAATGTAGAAGTATGACGGGTGGCGCGGCGGCTTCCCGCGAAGCGGGATAGGAAAGCCTCAGCCGGCTGGTGAAAACTTGCAATTAAACCAGGACGAAGTTTTTGGAACCAATCCAAGGCATTGCCAACCAGGGTGGTCGGGAATGTCTTCGCCTTCATGAGATCTGGCATGTCATGCAGAGTCATGTGGTGATCAAAATTGAGTAGGTGGCTGGCTGGGTCTCCATCTCCGTTGTAGACGGCCAGGTTGGGCATTCGGTTGCCGGTGGGCAGAGGCGTGGCCAGTACCTCGGGGGAGAGTGGGCTTACGCCGAGCTGGTTGATGACCTTGGCTATGGCAACCGCGGTCTTTGCCTGCTCGGGGTCGGCTTGAGCCGCCTTTTTACCTCTCACCGCGTCGGATCTTGGTATCGGCTCTAGGAAGCCCTCCTCTTCCTGCGTCCGTTTTCGCCTAGACTCCGGGATGTGGAATTGCGGGCGCGATGGCCGCGGCACAGCCTCTTGCGGAGCCAGGGGGCCCTCAGCTAGCCGGGCTACCTGCTCCTTAAGTTCTTTGAACATCCTCAACATCATCCTTATCTCCGGTGACAGGCTGGAGTTGGGGTCTCCTTCTGCTGTGGGGTTAGTTTGAGTGGCTAAGTGTATACGTTGGCTCGTTCCAACGTCGGCTTGGGTTAGGTTTTGGCTGGGCGCCTGCACGGTTTCGAGGTCCCCTTCCAGGTTGGGCGAATCCTCTACCGGTATGTTGTGACTTCTAGTTTGCACCATGATGGTTTCTCAATGAGTGGCGAAGAGAGTTATAAAAGAACTCGTCGTTTCCCACAGACGGCGCCAAACTGTCGAGGTTGAAAATCTCACAGTTGAATTTGGGAGCTGCTTTCGCCGAGCTGGACTTCTCAGGTCGGCCTCCGAGCTGTACTTTCCTGGTCGGCTATCAGACCTGCACAAGGAAAGGAAGGAAAAGGCGGGGTGACGACCCGGATTTTCCCCTCAAGCGTGCGAATGATTAGTATGTCCGAGCTGGCAAAGTAGCTGAGAGCATTTAATAGCGAGATTCCCTTAAATGAAGAGGGTGGAGCTCTATTTATACTAAGTTCGGGTCTGACAGCATTTAATGCGATGCAGCTTTATGTCCCATCAGTGCTTTATGTCCCATCGGAACAGCTGGAACTGAGGTCGGGGTTAACGGGGTCGGGTCAGTCATCTAGGTTGGACATTGAGCTAAATGCACTGGTAACGGAGTGCGGATTAGCCCGTCTCAGCTCGGAATGGTCGGCTCACCTCAGCTCGAGAACCCCTCGTCAATGATTAACTAACGTCTTGTGGTGGATGCATATGCTCGATGCAGTCTTCACTCACCTTATTTTTTGTCAAATAAATCAAATTAACTCCTGATAAAAAAAAAATTATTCATAAATAAATGTTAAATTATGCATTTTAATCCTCACTAAACACGAATTCTAAATCCGCCCTTACTAACACCATTTAGTATTCTTTTTTTTGTCACACCAATTAGTAATTGAAGCTACCACTTATTTGAGACAGGATGGCATGAATAATCTTCATTAGAAACTATTATAAATTGTGTCTCTTTTTTACTATCATTTAAGTGATAATTCTTGAAAGAAAACTTTAAAATAGAACGACCAAAAGTGATAATTACACGTGTTACGTGTTTATTTTAATAAGACCCACATATTTTTTTAGAGTTTATTATCCTTTTCTGTAGTTTGCAAGCATAATTTAGTTTTACTCGACTGCGGGAGCAATAAATACTAGAATCTACTACTACCATATTGCCGAATTTGGATCCCCTTTTAATAATTTTTCTAACATGTTTGAAAATGCATAATGGAGATTTGAATTGATCAATAAGGAGTTAAAACGTGTCCCTTCATAAGGAATGAAGTGAACATTGCCTTTTTCTCATGTAAAAACATCTTTGGACCAAAGATGCTAAAATCTCTCCTATAAATTTTTTGCATTAATTACGTTTATAGACATGCAAATGAAGTAACAGATTAGTTAATAAGGAATTAGATCAGACACTTCCTCCAAATTGGTTTTTCATTTTAAAATTAATTAGCGCTAAATAAAATAATTTAAGATCTTATAAAATAATCTTAAAATTTTTCATTTTATGATATAAAAATATATATATTTTAATACTCCCCCTCCCATTCCCCCTCCCATGTAACCTAATTTAAAAAGAATCACACGTAAAAAAAAAAATCACAAGTTGAAGAGAATGAACACACGTAAAAAAAAATCACCGACCCTCCATTGGAGTTATTTAATATTGATCGTTAACCAAATTGATTGTTGGAGGCCCCAACTTAGGGCTAGTGCAATTATGACGAGATGATCCAAATAGTTTACAACTATTAAATCTTCCTCGTAACGCTATAAATTACAAGAGCATCCAAATCTCTGAACAAAACCTATCAGATCCATACCGACACAGAAAGCAGCAAAGTAGTGATGCGCAATTACCTCATGAAAAAGCTATAACTGGAAAATTGTCAGATCCATCAGGTTTCGCTTATAATGAAACTCGAAAATAATTTGCTCATAATGAAACTCGAAAATAATTTGCTGACAGGATCACAACTGTTTTTCACACTCCAACTGCAAACAAGGAAATTCTGAGAACCGATACAAATGAAAAAGTGGACCAAAAAATTTCTGGCGATTCAACAGATACAAACATCAACGTAAATCGGTTTCTTTAATCTACTTTCTCTAATTCTTCACTATCGGACTATATAAACTCAGCCTCCGAACATCATGTATGACCTTCTCATTCAAGTATTAAAACGCAAGCAGCGCTAATAGGAGACATGAGAAGTAAAATTACAGCCATTGATCCCCGTGATTGCAGTTATCCAGCGTGAACTACAAAATAAACTCTATATTCAACTCTGACATGCCCGTGTCATGATCAGTCTTTCTTTTTATCAGGTTCGTCGATAGCAGCCAATCTTTCAACAAGGGGAGGATGAGAATAGTGATAAGCAGAGTACCAAGGATCTGTGTTCATAGCTGACAAGTTCTCCTCCTGAGAAACATCAACAAAGTCAGCGATGCTCATTATTCACAATCACTGAAGCACTGAATGACAGGATAATCTATGCAACCACACTACTGAAAAATAGTTGTAAAAAGATCATTCTTGATTTAGATATTATCAGGGGGTTGTGAAGTTGGGAACTTAAGCTCGAGACTGAAAGCTTTTCTTACTCTTCTATTAACGACAGATTGTAGTAAACCACATAAATACTTCTTTTCCTTTTTTAGAATCACCACATAAGTATGTATACATACCAGAACATGGAAGCTTTAAAGAACTCTGTTATTATCCTTTTCCAATAGAGAAAGTACAGAAATAGGAAAGCAAATAAAATCACCTGCAATTTCACAAGACCGGCTCGAAGGGATGAAGCATAACCAAGCTTCTTAGCAAAAGCATCAGCCTTCAGAAAAACAAGGATCAGAGTCAGATGAGTCAAGCTTCAAGCTTAGGTACAGTATAAAAGACATCCGGATCTGAAAAGATACCTGGAACTCAAAAGATCGGCTCACAAGATTTAGACCAAAGCTTACAAGATGCTGGAGCGGTATCACTGTGTGCTGCAGAAAAGACAATCAGACAACAACACAATTTCAATACCTTATCATGGTATTTTCACAACAAAAAGGAACCATGAAATTCACATTCACTCCAATCATGAGATTCCTAGCTGCCTAGATAGAAGATCTAAAGTCCTTGGTGTGACATGCAAATAGACCAGTGAAATTACAGCTAGCAGTTTATGAAGGTACACATGTAGAGAAACAATGCACACATCGAATCAGATTTGCATGGCATGTTTTTCACCTGAAATATGATAAGTCCGATAAGCACTGGTTGTGTATCAAAACCAAAACTCCGAAACAGATCCTTTGAGTTCCTTACAAGGGTGTATCCTCCAAACTGCAATAAAGTGAGGATCTGCATAATGTAGGAAATCAAGTTAGGACCCAAAAGATAACAATTGACAGACTTTTAGATGATAAGTCTGATAAGCACTTGTTAAAACGTCAATTCTATTTTAAATGCAAACATCTGCTTAAACTATGTGAGTATTCACAACTGCAAACACAATTTCACCAAGCAGCATTGGCAGGGGAAAATTCGAACGAGAAATGTTATCAAAGTAGAGAGAACAAATTAACTTTTGCACAATCTCCAGGTCTACAACCATCTAATATTGTTAAATCCAGATGAAAACCAATCGCGAGCCTTGTATATAACTTCTTCCTCCCCCTCTTTCTTGAAATAACTAAATCCTACCTTCACAAGCAATGATTTTATATTCTCATAACCCAAGCACACTTTGAGGAATAATTACATAAAAAGAACCAGAGCCCTAACAGCCCCTAAGCCTTTCACTGAATGATAAAAGTCTCCAAGCCAGTGATGCACTAACAATCCATGACTGGGAGGCAAAATGTCCGTGGAAATTGTAACAAAAGAGAAATTTAGTTCCTTCATCATTGTATTTCATCGAGGTGGTTTTTGCATAAGCATTTACAATGCCCTCGTGCTCTCCCTGGTCACCATCTCTACAACCAATCAAAACTATTGATTCCTCAAATATTAACTCTCATGTCCAATCACAACAATCTAGTTACCTGTGGCACCAGTGGCAGGCACCACTTCTCCGCATGAGTCAACCAAAGACAGCTAACTTCAAAGAAAAATCAGCTCACTAAATACCTGTGTCTTTCTTTCTTTTTAAGAAAGGCAGGTCCTAAGAAGGAAGGCAGGAAGCCTGGCCCATAGCCATGCATTGCAAACAAGAGTCCACCAAGAAGGATGGTAGCTAGTTCTACTATTGGATCCCTCTTTGTCTCATTCTAACATTTCTCTTATTCGCAATATAATATATTTTTTCTTTTCCAGATCTTCCCCATTATGCTAATTAAAGAAAGAGTGTTCTAGGAAGAAAGGAAGCATTATCACTGTATTCCATCCATAAGAAAACAGTGACTAAGGTCAAGGCCATGCATAACATAACCATTATCTTCTACCCTTATATTCTTATATCTCTTTCAGCTACATCTACCAAAGCTTGCAAGCAGTCTACTCTTTTTAAGGGAGTATGCGGGGAAGAAAGAAAGAAAGACAGACAGAAAGATACGGAGAAAGCGAGGGGAGGGAGGGAGGGAAGAAGAGAGACTTGTCTAAGTGAATAAGATATCAATTTACCCAGAAGTAAATTATTACTCTATTCTCAGAATGCCACTTTTCAGAAAATATTAATCCACAATGAAGATAGCCATAAAATTGCTCAAGGACAAAGCATCCAAGTGTGGATCTCACGATAGAATCGTATATCCAGTAACAACTACACAGAATCACAGGCATCACCCAATGAAAGATATCTAATTCTACAACTACTCATAATCACAGATATCACCGTATGAAAGATATCACCATATTGAATATACCTTTGTGTTTGCACATCTACATCTCAAAAGAAAAAGTGGAAAAGGGAAGGAGCATTCTTAAGATTCATTTAACAAACCTGAACAGCAATGAAGGAATACATAGTATGATTTAGCTTCCAGTGACCTAGTTCATGTGCAATGACAGCAACAACTTCCTCATCATTTTTGCACTGCATAACCAGTAAGTGAGTAATTACAAGTGAAAGCAAAAACTTGAAATGAAGCATCAATAGAAGGAGAAGAAATAGATTAAGGGAAAATGTGAAAAAGGAGGGGAAGGGGATCAGAAAGAAACCTAAGAAAATGACACAAACCCGGAAAAGGTGAAAGGGATTTCCACTTTCCAACCAAAAGACACAATAAAGAGACACACCAAGGAAAAGACTAACACCCTTGAACCTTTGCAGGCACGTCAGCTTAGGATCTATGAATCTCACGCTATTCTATGATTACATAATAGTACATTCAGCACACCGTTGAAAACTAAAAGGCCAAATTTATAAAAGTCTGAAGCCACTGAAAGATGTATTACAACATAGAATCACAAAGGCAAACTCTGTGTGCCTCACATTGTCATCAGGTTTCAACACAAGCACATGTCAAAATGATCAGGATCGCTTCATGAAATCAAAGGAAAAATAAAAAAGAAAACCAAAACAAAAGAACGTGTTCAAGATATCAGTCTGATGTGACCAACAGATTAGCTTGAGACAAACAAATCGTTAAAGACTCATTCATGCCTCAAGCCATGAAAGCCAATGCCTGTACTTAAATTAAAACAAAACATAAATTAATCTTGCCCAACTGTGGTAAGGCACAAATTGCTGGCATTTCCACTTGTAATTTTTCTACTACAGGTCAACAATCTGATAAATTCACTGCTGTGACACAAAAGAACAATACATTTGAATGGAAAGAGAAAACAATTGCACAGAGTGATCCCTCTTATTCTAAATGTTCCACATTTAAGAAGTAAATTTCTACTTATCAGGGAGGGGGAAAGAGAATCAAAGTTCTCAAAATAACAAAAGAATAATATAAAAATTAGATGCTGTCTATGAGAAGGGGATAAAAAAGAGCAAAACAATTATATATAAGTGTAAACCCAGTAGAGCACTTAGACAAAACTTAATCAGACACAGGGAAGTAGGCTAGCCTCCATACCTGCTGTATCAATGTGTCGTAAAGCACAATACGCTTGTTTTTAAAGAATCCATACATGTATGCCTACAGAAAAACATTACTTGATCAGTTTGTATTTGGAAGGAGAAGCAGGTCAAAAGGGAGAAAGAGGTTAACCAAGTCCATGACAGAAACTAAAAGGCATAATGTCAAAAGTCAGAGACCAAGCAAGAACAATAAATATGCTCCTACCAAATTGTAACTTTTTCTTTTCAAGAAATGAATAAATTTTATTAATAAGCACCAAGGGGGTGCATCTCAAAAGCTATTACATCAACACTGTAAAGTATCTATACATTCTTGAATACTATCTACGTCTACCTACCAATTTGTAACTACTCAGCAACAATGAGCACTAGCATGCATACATCTGGGTTTAGTTTTCTTTTCTTTCTTTGACAAGGTATTATCTAGGTTCAAATATCTTTATCAAGTTCTCATTATTTATTAAAAGCTAGGTAATATTTCGTTTAGATTTTAGACATGATTCTAATTTCTAACAACTGATTCAAGATAAAGCAATTATCATATGCATAGATTCATTTGTAATCATCTTTGGTTTCCATTCTTAGAAAACTTTGTTCTACCGACTATTAGGCATTACATTGGAGACTACATATGAGAAAAAAATTGACACTAGATATACATTAAAACCTGATAATTGCTAAATTACATTTGATAAATTGATTTCAAAACGATGACTTTACAAACATAACCAGCAACACTATTGAAATCCAAAACTATCAGTTGTAAAGATTAAATAACCCTAAAAAATAGCAAACCAAAGAAAAACTATAATAATCTTACTACTGTTGCTTCCTATTGTCACAGATTAGTAACATCAACTTCGTCAAACCATTCAGAAACCTAGTCACTTGCAGATTTTTTCCCCTCCAATCCTCATAAATAAATGGAATTGATTAAAACATGCCATTCATTTTGGATAGCACATATGAGTATATGACATGCACAGTTACTCATAATTCGTAGTATTACCCTCTTCTTTGTCCATAGGAAATAAGCAAGAAGAAGATTGTTAAAACAATCAACTCTTGATTAACGTAATCTCTAGGTGATTGCTTTCGATTATATATTTGATCTACTTTTAGGGAGTAATAATATGGGAGGACGCCAAAATAAAGGAATCAAATGAATCTTAATTAAAAACTTTTTCCAAAAAAATGAGCAGCATTCACATCATTATCTCAAACTTAAAGTTTCATTGCATCCAAGCTATAAGCAAATAGAAGAAAATACTACTTGGTTGATAAATTAATCAAATGAAACAAAGTGTATACAAAACACGAAAAGGCAAAACCAATACAATATACCAAGTAGAATCCTCACATTGCTATGGCTTGACCTTGTGGATCCATCAACTACAAACAACTTCTTCAAAGGAAATTTAAGTGAGGAAGCAAGAGCCTCAATTTTTTCCCTAAGCGTTCCCTCTGGAAGCTGCTTGTTGCAAGAAAAACAACATATTACTATTAGTACTCAATACACATATCTATTACATTTGCTTTCACAAAGGAAAACTATACTACCTACCGGAGTGAATTTGTTGAAAAGTGGAGCTATTAAAATAGGATATACAGTCATCATTACAAGAGACAACACAAGCATAAATGCCCAGAGGTATATGGCCAAGTAAGGACCTCCTTTCTGCAAACAAAAGATCTCTTTCATAAATCAATGATGCCAAAATAGTTATCTCTAGAATCTTAGAAACAGCCAAAAAAGAGAATTTTGTTGAAACTGATTGGCCAGATACAAAATGACACAAAATAAGAACTCAAAAGAGATGCAGACACCAAATCGTGCCAGTAGATAATCACATAAACGGTGTTGACACAAAAAGTACCTGTACTATCACTATGATGGCAGCCACAATTGGTGGACCAATCACTATAGCCAAAATGATACCTTTGATCATGTCCCTAATGAATAGCCAGATTGTTTGCTATAACAGATAAAGAACATATTAGATATGCCAATAAAAACAAATTAGACAGAAACACCACAAAAGTACAGAAACACCACAAAAGTAAAGGCAGATTAACAAACTACATTGGAATCATATTCAGCAGAAGGTAGATTCCTTACTTTATTAAAGCCGTGGCGGGCCTCAATCACAAAAGTTGAGTACAAAGAAAATGGCAAATCAGTAATCTGTGCAAATGTGAAACCTGTCAATGTTAATAATTGAAAAGGTCCTGGCAGATAGCTACATCATTGCAATCAATTCTGCTATCATCATCCCAAAAATCACAAACAAACATCCACAAAGACAATAAAGCATTGATAGCTGGATACTATTCACAGTATACACGTAAAACAAATATCTGGACTTCAAGCAGATATCAAGGCCATTACACTAGTCAAATAAATTACACCTCGACTTTTCTGTGTCTAATGGTAAAACAACCAAAAGCACGGGCCATCCCACCCTTAAGATAGCATAACGATAAGTAAATGAACCCAAAATGGTTGCTGGGACAATGCAAAGAGAACTATTAACTACCACAATATTCAATAACACAGAAAAAAATAAAAAATACCATTGGTTGACATGTCTACAGCTTTTTCCAGAAAAAAAAATATATCCATGTTTTCACATGCATATAATAAGTGTGTCTCTATGTATGCAGATTATTTGGTTGAAAAAATATACATACACATTTGATAGTTAATAAAAGACCGTGACTAGAACTTTGCTAGAGAAAGCATGCCAAGGAACATATACAATCACAACAAAAGGATCTCACTCCCAAATGCAGACGTGTAACTGCACCTCATGGTTCAAAGGTTCACCAACTACTGCTTTAACAAGGAAAGAAACCTTCATAGTTTTCACACCAAGAAAAATTTCTACGGGCTGATAAGTTTAGAACTTTGAATCAGAGAATCAGCATAACTTTGAAACAGAGAATCAGCATAACTTTGAAACAGAGAATCAGCATAAATAATCAGACCCTGTGCAGTACTTCACAACCCACCATGAGGAATAAGGCAAACTTATTGACACACAATGATGAGTAACAACCTGTAATTTCCATTCTATACACATAATTCATATATGACACTAACTAAGAAATCTGAACTCTATGCAAAAGAGACAAAACTACTCAATAAGGCCAGCTGGTGAAACCCAGCCCATGAAACCAAACCCTTAATGCATATTGAAATGATAACACAACACGACCCACAGTATCAAAATTCAGATCAAATACTGGAAAGAATTTCCTATGTTAACTATGATACCATGCAAGAATATGCTTTACTAGCATGTTTGTTGTCAAAGCAACATATAGGACGACAAACTGTACCGACCAAAATAAATCTGCAATTACAAAAACATGTCTATATACCTGTGACCAAATCATAACACCCGCTAAAAAGGACAACGTGTGAAGTATTTCATTCTCTGCATTAAGCCCAACAAGCACCAAGAACTCTCCAGATTTCTGCAGTCAAGCATATAAAATTAGGCAATTAAAAATGCTAAAATAACCAGATGAGGCTCTGAACACAATACTGAATCACTCACCTTCCAGAACCAGGGCAATATTCCGAACAATAAAATGGCAGAGTCCATAAGTATCGTTACAAACTCATGGACAAAATGGAAGTAGCTAACAATATCAAACACAACAATAAACGACGGCATTAGTATCCAATAAAACCTTAAAAATGAACAAAATTATGAGCATCTGTGTGAGAGAAGAAAGAGGCAATAAACCTTTTGTCAAGGCTATAAGCGCGTGACTTCTCAAACTTTTCTTGGCTGATTACACCCTCCAAAGTTTTCGGGAGAGTAGGCAATTTAAGAGCAGCGTGTTGTCGCACGTCGAGATAACTCTCAAATATGTACATTAATATCATAAATCCTGTGAGGTTCAAAATCCACAAATTAGGGTAAAAGAAGAAACAATTTACCGAAAAAGAAAGAAATTAAACCAGTACCAAACATTAAAAGTTATTATATCAGAGACGCGTAAAACCCTAACGCCTATTTCTATCTATACACAAACATATAAGCAAAAAATAAATAAATACGATTAAGATTTTCAAGAAATGAAAAATTTGCGCAGAAAATTAAGTAAATATTAAATCCTAAAAATTGAAACGATACTTCAAGAAACAATAAGGATTTCTTAGGATTAAGAAATAATCATTAGATAATATTGTTGCAAATATAGGGCAAGTCCAAAATACTAATGCATACAAATATATATACTTGCATATATATGTATCGATGTATTGATATTATATAGATATATATATAGAGTGAGATACTGATTTAGAGAGAGAAAGCGTACCAACGACGGCTTCCATGTAAGGGAACGCCATGGAGAAAGGAACACTCTGTGTGTGAGAGAGAGAGAGGAGGGGGGGAGAGATTTTGCTTCTGAAATGAGATTTAATATATTAGAGATATTTTTGTATCTGGGAAAACATAAATAGTAACCGGGTCACCCGTACTGGCTTTTGACGGGTCGAGTTAGCCCACCGGGTTTTTTTTTTTGATAATGGGAGGATAAAGCCAATTAGATGGGACTATCTTAGAGAACGAGACGCCTCTTTTGTCTTTTTCAAAGAGGAGAATCAACTGTTCTGGGGTTATTCCAAAGTAAGCGATCTAATTAGATGAGATATATTAGAATTCGCTAATTAATTTGAACAAAAAATTAATTTCATGATAAACGTGTACCACTTGTTAGTCATTAGGTGTTCGAATAATCCGGCTGCAGTCTTCAGTGATGAGTTTAAGGGGGCTAATAGCAAGAGTTCTCTCCTTCAAAAAATTACAAACAAATTGAGAATCCGTTTTAATCATGAGTTGTTCAATACTCAAGAATTCAGTATGGCACAAGTCATCCCAAAAGCGACTAACTCAACCTTATTAGCTGTTGTTGACCCCAAATTGTTGTTGTACCCAAATATCCGATCTCCATCAAAGTTGCGAAAAAGACCACTAGTCTCAGTTGCTCCCAGATTACTTTTAGCACAACTGTTAATATTTAGTTTATATCTTTGACACGGATTAATTTAATTAATATAAACTTTACGTCTAGAGAAACATCTAATTTTCTCGTGCATTTTTCAAACCTCTTCACACTCCCTTGCTTTCTTCACAATCAGTGCCATCAATGAGCCAACCTCCTTAACCGAAGAATCATTGAAATTTTTTCCATTTCTATGGTTCCAAACTTCCCAAACAGTAACAGCAAATAAGGTACTCCATTGGACTCCAAGCCTCAGAATTCTAAGTGAAAGGAGAAAGAAAAGGGGCTACTAATGAGTTTGATTTAAATTTGAAGTTAACTCGTAAATGGTTATGAATACTGATATTACAAAATTTTTAATACTTATTGATTTTGATTTTATTAAGTGATTTTTAAGCTCGTTTAGTTTTGGTTTTGATAATAATTGCCTTTTATTTAGGCCAAAAAAAAAAGAAATATATATATACACATATATATATACACAAATATATATATATATGTGTATGTATGTATGTATGTATAGGGGTGGGGGTGACTGACGGGCTAGGCTGGGCTGGGAGTGGGGAGGGGTCTGATAGGTTGGGGGGAGGGCAGGAGGTAACCGGGTTCGGGTTCGGGTGGGGGTGGCTGACGAGTATGGGGGTTTGGCTCATGGCTAGGACAATGATTGTTTCCATTTCTTTTATTTATTTATTTATTTTATTTTTGTAAAAAAGTTATTTTGGTCAATTACTACTATTATTTTATTGTTAAATACGTTAAAAACTAATAAAAATTACACTTGGCAAGTGAGTTCCTCACGCGTCGTTAAAAATAACGATGACAAAGGGGGAAGTATGCTACGTTTTTAAAATCATATGAGAGATATTTTGGTGGCTTTTGAACCACATAAGATATTGTGCACTTAAGTCAAATCATAAAAAATTTGATGCACTTCACGGTATTTCATTTTTTAGCGATTAATCGATCCATCTTCAAACCTAAAAAACATGATGAAAAAGCAAAGAAAAAAAGATTAGGTTCGGTAAGTCTTTGTTCTTGAGAAAAGTATGATGTGGAACCTTTTAATTTGATAGCGAACGAACCCCTATTAAACAGAAAGGGTCATGAACCAAATGATTTTTTAATTGCTTATAAATTGTTGCTTAAATTTTCTGAATTACTAAAGCTTTTTTATATTTGTTAATTTTTAGTCTAACTGATTTGGAAGTTTCTGAAAGTCTATGGAAAGGTTAGTATTTTATAATTTTTGGTTGTGAAGATCCGATTTTAGTTATAATATTGACTTTTCCTTCATGAAAGTTTTGACTAAGAAATATGGTAATGCAATAGATTTAGGAGTAATTTAGTAATAGATTACTTTTCGTGACAATTGGGTGATCGGAGTTTAAATTTCATATGGATGGAGGCTCAATATATATATATGGTATTGCAAGGATACTCAAAATCTTGTTTGGGATGGCACCTATAATCAACATGTCATCTTTTTTTTTTTTTTTATCTTTTTGTGTATACAAGTTTTTAGATGGATTTTAATATTAAAAGTCCTAACAATAATAAATTTTGGCTTATGTAGTATCAACTCACTCCCATGAAAATCATGTCGTTGTTTAAATGCTAATCTTATATAACTTACTTGAGTGGAGAGAAATACACACAATATCATCAAATATGAAATGAAGAGCAAAGCCAACATCTTGTGGTTTGTTCTTCGAATAATTTGGAACATGAAGCAATACAAGCAATTTGTAAAGCAATAAATAGTTGATAAAGCCAAACTTTATTTTATTTTTTTATAAAAAGCCAAAGCCAACCTTTATTTTTTATTTTTAAAAAAGCCAAACTTTCGTTTTGGGACAGCTGTGAAAATTTGATGAAAAGCTACCCTTTTTATTCTAGTAAAAAACACATTTCAGAAAAAACAGAACTAGAAAGAATAGAAGTCCAACGCCCAATGGGCCAAGAAGAGACTAATGCCAAACGGTCGAGGGTCGCCTAGATCAGGCAAAAAGAAAGAGGCCCAACAATACAGGGCCAGACCAGCAGCCACCATGCCCTCCGGCAAGCCCAGTCAGCAGTCATATGTCTTAGGACTTATTTGGATTCGGAAGGAAAAAAATAATAAAAGAAAGAAAATGATTCACTAATAAATGAAAGAAAATGGGATGATTAAATCTTGTTGGATTGGATACAATGATAAAAGAAAGGTTCATAAAAATTTATGGGTATTCTTTGTTTAAATTTGAAAGGAAATGAAAAATTTTATAAACAAATTGACATTTTTATCTTTCTCTAAGGCTACAAGTGTAATATATATGATGGTATAAGTGTAATTTTATAAAACTAAGAGGAGTAATATTGATCTTATGTAATCATATAAATCAAATCACCCCAATTTGGGGTGATTACAAATCAGCTCAATAAATAATTTTACAAAATCCCCTCTAATCCAATCATCCCCAAACCCCTCAAATCTAAACAAGAAAAAGGATTTGAAAATCCCCAAAATCTAATCATTTCCTCTCAAACAACCCAATCCAAACATACCCTAAAACTTTTACATCTTATGGTTGGGTTATGTTAATCAAGCTACATTCTTGTACACTTCTAGTTTATCTTGTCAATGAACTTATCTCTTGATGATCTTAGGATGTTGGCTTCACAAACTGGTTTTCACTATGGTATACACTTTCATAGTCTTGATCTATATTTTAGGGACGGAGTCAGAAATTTAATATCGAAGGGACCAAAATTCAAATAAGAAAATTGATAACAGAGAAAAAAAATAGGGGAACCGATAATTTTTTTTTTAAACGATACTATTTTTTTTTTAAAAAAAGAAAAGAAACTTTTGCGGGAGTGGGGGAGGGGGGTAGCGCCTCTAGCTCCACCCCTGTATCTTTTAGGCATGAACCCGATATTAAAAACTTGTAGATGATTTGAAGAGGCGCAAATACATGACAAGTGAAGAAGGAAAAGAGATCCTCGTTTTATTATCTAAATTCGTTGTCTTATTTATTTGTGGGCTCCAAGATACGCTCCTTGGAGCTTTACCTAGACAAGTCTTGGATATACTCATCACAAGCATAGACAAGAAATTTGCTAGTTTAGCTGTCTGTCAGGCAATGGGATTCCAACAGAAGATCAAGTTGTAGCAAAGATCCCTGAAGATGTGAGGATGAAAATGTTTTGGGGAAAATTGTTCAGGACTAACAATAGCAATAAAACCCTTTGTGCTTATTAGAACATCAATGCAATACTTAATTAGTTTCGAGTTTTTACTAGGATAGTTTTGTTCTACATTGTAAATGACTTTATCATGTTTTTAGTTGTTGAATGGAATCTTCTTTATTGGCTTAGCCAAAAAAAATTTGCTAGTTAATCCGACTATTTCTGCCTCATGAAAATCGTGCTTCTCTTCTCTAAGTGATCAATCTCTTAATTTCTCTATTACTGGAATAAAGTAATACCTTGTTCATGAGTGGGAAAAAATGTATAGAGTAGAGCGGAAATCGAAGGAAGTCCATTGTCGAGTATCAGTAGCAATCTTGAACCTAGCCCCCAAATCAACTGATTGGAAAAATTAGCTTTTTGCGGTGGTTAAAATTTAACCTCGGTCTAAAGCCAAATTTTCAGTTAATAAATTGGGTTCAACCCATCTCAGCGGAGTGCAAACCATGTAATCTATGGATCTAGAGGTTCATGCAAATTAAGAATGACAGAGGGTGGATCCAGAGGTTCATGCAAATTAAGAATGACAAGGGGATGGGTTTGGGTTTGGGGTAGGGGAGCTATTCCCACATCCTGTCCTATCATTTAAAAAGTCCCTACAACACTCACTCTGTCTCCATTCTCTATACCCCCATCCCCTGCCCTTGACCTGTCCCCAAATCCTTATGGGGAATGGAGATTACTTACAAATTTTTTATTATTCTTAATTTGGACCATGAAACTTCAAAATAGAAGTTAAAATTATAGTAATGATAAATATAAATATAGGTCTTAAATAAAGATTAAATATTAGTTATATATTGAGTCTTATACTTGTAGTTAAATAGTAAAAATAAAATTATAATTATTGAGTCTTAAATATTTAAAATAAAATTATAATTATTGAGTCTTAAATATTTAAAATAAATTCTTACTAAACAATTGTGTATGAGAACTATATGTGGAAAAAAATAATTCTTTGTGTTATTGGGATCGCATTAATTATTATATATATTTTTTCTTATTGCATGTTACATATAATAATAATTGCAAGTGTTGAAAATATCATCTTTAATTATGTTGTTTGAAAGTAAACTATTTTGAAGTTAAACTAGAAACAATTAACTTTTTTCTTAAATACACTATGATCAATAATAAAATAAAAGTATTTATGTCAAATGATTACAAATCTCAAGTAAATGATATGTAGTCGTCTTGATTAAAAGAATGATTATAAAATCCTCTTAAATAATATATTTTTTATTTTCCATTTTTATAATACTTTGTCTACAGTCATTTTTCTATACTTTTATATTTATAATTTTAAAAATTCAGTACATATATAAAACTAAAGATATAAAAATAACTATAAATGTATACGGGGTAGGTTATGTGGGGTAAGTATGCTTATCCCCATACCGCGCTCTTGCATAGGGATTAAAAGTTAAACCCTACCCTCCGTCCCATTCACTATTACCCACCCCAATTTCTGCCCCTTTTGGGGTGGGGGAGGGGCAGATACCAATAAAATTCGCTCTCATTGTCATCCCTAACTAATGTTAT
Organism: Ehretia macrophylla; assembly: GCA_037974665.1. Lineage (NCBI taxonomy): Eukaryota > Viridiplantae > Streptophyta > Magnoliopsida > Boraginales > Ehretiaceae > Ehretia > Ehretia macrophylla. The sequence goes on from CM075776.1 coordinate 52,072,295, forward strand.
TAAGCTCTATCTGGCTCGGGAATGATATTGTTGTTCAGGTCCAAAGTTGTGCGACTCGACCAAAAACTAACGTCTATGTTAAAGGACAATTGTTAGTTGGTAATGGCCACCATACGTGCAAGGTATAAGACACGTGAGATTGGTATAATCATTCCTTGATATATTTTCAACAATATCTATTAGTGTCAAAATCCTGGATATAATGTCGAGGCTAATTACCGACTCGACGAAAACTTAATGTGTATATTAGAGGACAGTTAATTATTGTTAATGATCACCATACCCGCAATGTATGAGAAGTGTGAGACTTGTCTAATCATTCCTTGACATCTTTCCCATAATATCCAGAATAATATCCACAAGTGTAAAAATTTTGTATATTATGCGAATGTTGATTCCATGTAGTTACCAAGTTAATATAAATACCTCCCTAGGCCTTGTTGAAGGTATTTAATACTTGCCATAGTTAAATTCTCGACTCAACCTTCTTCCATCATCCTTATCATCACTCTGATCACCTAATCTTCTAACACCTTATCTTATACACTAACTTAACTGTTAGAGTTTTTTAATCGACACCACATCGGTGTCCCAATTCACTTTATTCTCTCTACCTTCTGATTGTGAAACTTGTTGACACCCATTAAGTTTAGGTCAATATTTTACAAGTGCTCAAGATTTTGATGGTGAATTTGTCATCTCTGCTTTCCATAACCATTTTGATCACCACTCTACTCATTCCAAATATTTTGTGGTACAAATCAAGGATGCTCATTAATGAGCTGTGTGGTGCATCTAAGTTATTCCGCTCTTTTGACCTGACGTTGAAGTATAGAGATATCGAGGTTGTCATTTCTATGCTACTGCTTTTTCATTATTATTACAATTTCTATCATCATTAATTATATCATTATGTCATTGCTTTTTTGATAATAAAGATTCACTCTAAATATAATCATATTAAATTTTGAGATTACAAATTTTATGATATAACTGTACACTCTAATACATACATAAATTTAATCAATAGAAGGTTTTAATTCGAAATTTTTTATCTATAAATCGATACATTTACTATTTGTTCTTGACGAGGGATAGCCCGAGCTGGGAAGATATAGTCGGGTCACATGCTGACCTTAAGAATCCGACCCGATCCAAATTAGACCCAAGTAACCCCTAATGAACTGTTAGCCAATCCGATGGAACATAAAGCAAGATACACAACTCGAACCAACATACAATTCCTTTGTCCTCCGGGTAATAGCTTTGCCTACTTGTTATTCTGTGCGGGCAACCGATGGGGTATCGGGCAGCATTGCACATTTATTGTTGCCCGAATCCAGATTAGTATAAATAGAGCTCTATTCCACATTTATGAAGGAACTCATGCATTAAATATTCATTTCCACCGAATTTAGCTCGAGCAACTAATCATTCTTGCACCCGAGGGAAAAATATGGGTCATTACCCCACCATTTTCCTTCTTTTTATTTGTGCAGGCTCAAAGCTCGACCAGAATTTCAGCTCAGTCAAAGGCAAGCGAACATACCTCAACTGTTAACCCATGACAGTTTGGCACCGTTTGAGGAATCCCAAGAACTTTGAATGGACGGGAGAGTGCCATAATGCCTTTGATGAGTTGAAGAGGTACTTAGCGTCGCCACCCTTACTCTCCCGACCAGAGGAGGAGGAAGAGCTGGTGCTGTACTTGGCTTGTTCGGGAACGACAGTAGCGGCAGCGTTAGTTCGGGAAGAAGGTAGGGATCAAAAACCAGTTTACTATGTCAGTAAAACTCTCCATGGAGCGGAGGTGAGGTACTCCACCTTGGAAAAACTCGCATTCGCACTGGTAACCGCAGCCAGAAAGCTTAAGTTGTACTTTGATGCTCACACAATAAGGGTCATGACGGATGCTCCACTTAAATACATTATGCACAAGCCAGAAGCCTTAGGTAGGCTACTGAAATGGCCAGTCAAGCTCAGTCAATTTGACGTTGTCTATCAGCGAGAATAGCCATCAAAGCTCAGGCAATCACAGACTTTATTGTTGAATGCACAGGCCAAGCTGAACACGATCCGGAGGAAGTCTGGAAAATCCACATGGACGAAGTGTCGGGGAAGTCAGGAAACGGAGCGGGGATTGTAATCTTAGACCCAACAGGTCATGAGCACCAATATTCCCTCAAGTTTGCTTTTCCAACCTCTAACAATGAGGCCGAGTATAAAACAGTAATCGTAGGTCTGAGGGTCGTGGCCCAGCTAGGGGCACAAACCCTAGAAATGTACACCGACTACCTAACTGGCTGCGAGCCAAGTCTCTAGAGAATTCGAGGCCAATGATGCTTCCATGGTATCCTATCTCAGTAAGGTCAGGGACTTGGCCTCAATATTCAAGAGATTTTTCATACAGCAGATTCCGAGGGAGGAAAATACAAAAGCCGATGCCTTGTCAAAATTAGCCATGGGAGAAAACCGACTTGCCCTGGTCCATGTGAAGGAAAACTCCAAGCTTAGCATCCAATTGGGAAAGCAGGAAGTCGTCGAAATAACTACTAGCCCAGATTGGATTCGACCAATCATAGACTACCTGGAGGGGGGTATAGTCCCCGAGGACTTAAAGGCAGCTCGAAAAATTGAGAAACAGGCCTCGAGGTTTGTCTTAATTGCGAGCTACAAAAGGGCCTACACTTGGCCCCTCTTAAAATGCGTAGGACCCGAGGAAGGAAACTACATACTTAGAGAAATCCACGAAGGAGTCTGTGGGAATCACTTAGGCAGTAAAACCCTAGCAAAGAAAGTATTTAGGCAAGGCTATTTTTGGCCGACCTTGGAGCAAGATTCTAAAGAATACGTGAAAAAATCTGATACCTGTTAGAGATTCGCCAAGGTCCAAAGAAAACCCACGGTGGACCTGATAGTAATGGTGAGTCCGTGGCCATTCTACCAGTAGGGGTTGGATATCATTGGTCCACTACCGAACAGTCTCAAGCAGAAGAAGCATGCCTTCATGGCCGTCGATTACTTCACCAAATGGCCCGAGACCGAGGCTGTAGCCAGAATAACCGAAAAGGCAGCTTGGAACTTCGTATGGAAGAATATCATCTGTTGGTTTGGTGTGCCTAAGGTCATAGTGATCGACCAAGGCAAATAATTTGATAGTTCATATTTTTGAGGAAAATGTGTTGAAATCATAATCAACCTTAGATTCTCGTCTATTGTTCATCCCAAAAGTAATGGTCAGGTCAAAAGAACTAACCATATTATTTTGCAGGGCCTGAGGACGAAGCTAGAAGATGTAGAGGGGCAGTGGGCAACGATCCTTCCCGAGGTATTGTGGGCTCAGCGCACCACCATCAGCTCGGCCACAAGAAAGTCGCCCTTCGAACTGACCTTCGGTACTCAAGTGGTGCTCTCGGTGGAAATCGGGTCCCTACCAGTAGGATACTCTATCACGATCCTGAAATAAACGGAGCTCGGATCCCAGAAGTGCTAGACCTGGCGGAAGAGTTACGTGCCAAAACTCAGGTTCGAATGTTGACTGGAAAACCAACCATGGAGCGAGCCTTTGCCAATCAAGTCAAGCCAAAGTCTATTAAGGTCGGAGATTTGGTCCTACAACGAACTATCTTTCTACGACGCTCAGGAAGCAAGCTCTCCCCACCTTGGGAAGGCCATACGAAATAGTGAAAGAAATCTGACCTGGAACCTTTTACCTTCTTGATAAATACGGGAAACAACTGAAAAATGCCTGGCATGCTGAGCATCTTAAGCGTTATTTTGTATGAGGCCTCGAACCGAAACTATTTTGTAGAGCCCAAGTTCAAAGTCTACGCTGTATCAAGATGATTAATACAATTCCCCTTTTTTGTATCAAATTTCTTTATGCCCGGGTCAATTTTATCGATCTAAGGATAAAAGTACACTTATCGATTAAAACCAAGTTGACCATCTCGGATAGTTAATGCCAGTTCGGTCTCAACCAACATAGTTTGGTTCATTCACCAGCTCGGATTGATGAGTCTAGCTTGGTTAAATCAAGACATTGATTTGTTAAGTTGATTTCATCACGACAATTGGCTTGAGCTTAATTAAAAGTTTCTAAAATGCAATCAAGCATGAATCGGCGCATGTGTAAAAGAAAAAACACACATAATTATTTCATTAATTAATAACAAAATAATGACGAATAATTATTTCATTAATTAATAAAAACTAGTTAATGACGAATAATTTTTCATTAATTAATAATAAAAAAGTACAAGGAGGGCCGCCTCGGGCATGTTACAAAGAATAGAGAATTAGAAGCGTGAAACTCAAGGCGTAGGAGTAAAAGAAGCAGCTCCGTCTCCCGCCTTATCCCCAACCTCAAGGGACTCTTCCCTGGTCATCTTCATCCATCTCTTCATGAAGTTCATAACTTTGTGGGCTTGGAACCTCAGGTCGGCTGGAAGCCCAGGGATATTGAAGAACTCTGGTGGCGGAGCCTCTATAATTTCCAAGTACTCGGTCTTGGAGGGCTTGAGAAAGGTCTTTGCCTGTTCACAAGTAGCTAGTTGACCTTAGAAATAATATTCTAGCTCGGTGAACTTGACTATCGCCTTGCCCTCCTTCATCATCCAGGATATGCCCGCGTCGCTGTCCTTGAAAACTTCTACTGCTTTCTCTTCGTTGGGCCTGACCTTCTCTTTAAGCTCCTGAAGACTGGCCTCCGTTTCGCGCTTCTCCTTCTTGAGAGTTGGTACATTGTTGCTAGCTTAAGTCCTTCGGAACTTCTCTCGCTCAAGTTCGTCCTCCACGGTCTTCAGCTTCTTCTTGAGCCAGTCAATTTCATCACCGTCCTCCTGATAATTGTCACGCCCCGACCCCGACCCCGACCCATCGCTAGGCTAAGGCCGAAATATGACGTTCGTAACTCTTATTCCTGAGATTAACAACTTAATAGGTTTAAAACATGTGAATGATAATTTAATAACCTGTACATCCATTAAAATTACCACAAGAAGTTACCGAAAGACCTCCAACATTTTTCCCAAAAACATCGGCCTTATAGGATTATAACATCTGTTACAAATTCACAAAACTTGAATCCACCTGTTCAACATTTTCAAACCTAGGTCTTGAGAAATTAGTATTCAGTCTTATCTAGGCATCTAATCTGCCAAAATAATATTACAACATAATTCTTGATCCATTTACAAAAATAACTTGTTACAACAATAAGCTAAAACTCCACACGCAAGCACTTAGGTCAACTAGGGCAGAAATCTTTCACAACACATCAATATAGCTTGCAACCACATGGGAGCTTGCTCGAGCTAATCGTCACCTGAAACTATTAGAAAGAGGGGTGAGCTAGATCCTCGCGTATAGCTCAGTGAGAAGGAAAACAAGAAGGGTTTTCACAAAGGTTTTATCATTTCACAAACGTTTTAGCAATCGTACAATGCATAGAATCTTATAACGAGTACATTCATTAGTGATCATTAATCATATCTTTCCCCGAGGTATCATTGGTTCCCGGCGATTAGGTTGTTCCGGGGAATTCAATGGCGCTCAGCAAGAGAAGCAGTCAACATAATCATAAATCATAACTTCTCCTGAGGTATCATTGGTTCCCGGCGTTTAGATTGTTCTGGGGTATTCAATGGCGCTTGGTAAGAGAAGGCGTTAACATTTTGGTAGTCGAGGTATACAGGCAAGCCCAATGCTGCCCGGAGTTCCCGTCACTACCTCATTCATTATGGTTGCAACCTAACCGCGCATTTACAATTCATATACATATGCATTTTACATAAGCATGTAAGTTCAGTCAATCATATAGCATATATAAGTACATCCCACATTTCGCATCATGTAAATGTGTCAAGCATTTATCATATACCCGTATCATGTAACTCATACCATATCTTGCGTGTAAGTTCCTTAATACTAGCACATAATAACAAGAACTCACAAGTTGGCCACTTAACAATGGGTCTACCAATAGTAACCACTAGGTACACTAAGTTTCTTCAATGCTTTTGCATTAGTCTCACTTAAGCAGTAAATTTACCTACCTTTCCAAACTCCAAATAGTCTTATTTCAGTCTAGAATCGAAGCTTATCAAAATTAGATAGCTCTAGAATCAAATGGATCTCAATTCAGAGTTGAAATGAATGAGATATGACTTCCGGAAAATCACAGCGCAGAGCTGTCAAACATCCGGGCGTTGTAGCCTTCATTCGGTTGACCGGATAAAGCAGGTAACGCCCGGATCAGAGCTTTCTACAGGGCGTTGTGGCCTCTATCCGGGTGACCGGATAAGGGTTATAAGACCCTGATAGCTGCACGGGAAGAACATAATTTCTACCAAAATCATTTTAACAATCTATACAACTTCCTACCATCAATTAAGCATATTCAATGTAGTTTATGGGCATCATATAAGGGTTCAAACTCAATCAAAACCACCCCACATCAACAATCAATTACCAACTCACCAAGAAATCAATCTAGCATACAATTATCAAAATCAACCTTCAAGAACACCAAGAACACTAAGAACACCTACTAAACCCAATAGACTTGTCTTTCAATTTCAACATCAAATTCAAGCTAAATGCATCCTATCATAAATAAGAACCACAACTATCCCCTCATTCAACTACTACACTCTTCCATACAAATTAAATAGGTTCTTAGATCTACAACACCAAATATACTCAATCATCGCCATGAACCACATACGAACATATAAGCAAGATTAATCACTACATTTATGTCATACAATCTTGGATGAACTTTAAAACTTTGAATGAAAACTCCCTCACCTTGAATGCAAGAACAAGTGCAAGTAGAAGCTTGAAAACACCCAAATGCTTGGTGAGATAGCTTGAGGATGCCCTAGAATCCTTGTTTTCTTCCTCCTTTTTTCCCTTTCTCATTCTTTCTTCTTCTTTCTCTCTCTTTCTTCTCTTGATCATGTGGGTGTGTGTGTTTTCTGAGGTGTGTGAGTGTGTGCTGTAGTATTTTGTGTATGTGTGTGGTGTATTGTGTATGTTTTAGTTGATAGGAAAATATCTAAAGGCCTAAAAGACCACATTGCCCTTCAACTAACTTATGTATTACTAGTTTGCCATCCTAGTCTTAATTCTAAGTGTTTTAGTTCTAGTTTAGTTACTCTAATTAGCTATTGAACTTGATAGGTTTTAATTACTAGCTACGCTATATTAATTACTCAAATGCACGTTAACCGATGCAAGTGCACGTAAAACGATACAAATACACGTAATCCAAGATAACCGTACATAAACTAATTTTAAAAACATATAAAATGATTTAATTATTATCTACGTCACCTAAATTATCAAGGACACGTAATTGAATCTAAATGCACGTTAAATGATGAAAATGCATATTAAATAGTGTAAAGTTATATGAAATGCTATGAAATACATATGGGCTCTTGTACGGCTCTGTACGGCTCGGTACGGGGTCTCACAATACCTCTTTAAGGCCTCTTCCCTCTGTTCCTGCAGCTGGACTTGTGCTTCATTGTACCTGTGCTCCAACTTGGTACAACGGGCCTGGACCTTGTGAATAAGGCTGGGGACGGAAAGGACATGAGACTCGACCAGCAAGAAGAAGTGGTTAGGCAATATGCAATGGAAGAAAATATTGTGATCAGACATGAGCGGCAGATTACCGTTGCTGCATCTGTTCTCAAGTCAAGAACGAGCCGGTCTATTAGGACTTTGGCTAATTTGGGATCACGCTCGATGGGGGCGGAGGTATCAACTACTCGGTCCTTCTTGGACCGAATCACCTCCACTGCCTTTTCTTTGCTTGTCTTCTCTGGTCGGGGTCTCGTCTTTGACTCTGTCTTGGTAGGCGGACGCTTGGCGATTATGATGCCCGACCTCTTCTTCTTGGGGGGAGACCCTTGGGCCTTGCTCTTCCTTGAGGAAACTTCCTTCTCGGTTTCCCCATGCCTTTTTTGGGATTCTAGGGCATGAGAGCCCTCGCCACTCAACACGACATCCCTTCTCTTAAGGAAAGCTCTCTCCCCCGCAAACGACATTTCTAAAGAAGAAAAGAAGAAGAAGGAGGAAGTTAAAAGGAAGTCAAAATGAAATCAAATTGAAAAACCCTAGGGGGTCGTATTCGATCCTAGGATTGAATCTGAATTTTGTCCCACTTAAGGACACTCATGATATCTATCAATTGGTTCGGACCCGACTTAAGTTCTTCCACGTAGTTGGCTTCTGAGTCGAACAAATGAGACTAATCATTGAGTTTTTTCTTCAAAGACGGGGTCCACTCTCTTCTACACCCCATGTTGACCGAGCACTTCACCTAGTAGTACTTGTTGTGCCAACCTTTGTTATAAGACTTCCACTTGGTAAAAAGGGCCATATCATTCCTAGCTGCAAAATGGAACCACCCAGGCTGCTTAGGGTTGGCTTTGCAGGTATAGAAGTATTTGAACAAGGTGAAGGTTGGCTCCACACCCGCCTCCTGGCAGTACACGTAAAAGGCCACAATCATGACCCATCCATTAGGAGCCACCTGGCCCGGGCTGAGCTCAAAGTAGTCCAGTATGTAGGTGATGAAGTGAGGGAGGGGTAACTGAATCAGGTCGAAAGCCATGTCATAAATCGTGAAATGGCTGGCAGGTGGATTGTGGGCATGGTCAAACTGACCCAAAATCTTTAATCTGAATGTCCAGTCTACCGACCAGTTCTTCAACCTACCATTCAGCAACGCTGTGGTAGTATGGCACTCACGTCGGCAGCAGGCAAAAAGTTGCTAGATTTTTTTTCCTCGACCCGAGGAACCACTGGCTGTACGAGCCCGGGGTGGCGGAGCTGCCTTGGTAGGCTCGACATCTACCTCTTTGGCTCTAAAAGTCTCGGCTCTGTACTTATGGGGCAACTCGAGACCTTCCAACTGATTTAGGGGCGAGCCATCTCTAGCCTAGCCGAGCTCATTCAGAATGGACAAAGGATCCTCTTCGACTTCCTCCTACATCTCATTGACTTCCACGATTTGGCACTCGTCATCGTCCCTTGCCTGAGCCGTTGGTGTTTTAACTCCTCCTCTTAGGAGATACTCGACTCCCCGTTATCTGGGCCCCGCTCTAAGGATGACTACGAACTAGGGGGTCCTCATCACCACCCCCGTACGACCTAACTTCCATCTCTTGGGAATCCTCGGACTCCAACCTCCCCATATTGTGTATGAATATATGAAATGAAATGTGCTGAGATATTTAAAGGAAGTCGGGACGTACCTAGTCGATGTCTAGTTAGAATACACTAGGCTGATGGAACCAAGCTGTCAATTCTCCGAGTGTTAGAGATATGCCCTAATGCTACATATTTGGATGACATATATTGGGACATTTTGACATTTACTTATGGAATTAGTGTTTATATGTTCGTTTACATATTGACATAATTAGGACATTCATATTCTCCTTATTTACGTGTATGAATAAGTCCCTAGTATTTTCATTAGAGGAATGTATTCTAAAAGCGTTTAGAATATGTTGGTGTATTTTTTTTTAATATGATAAATACTTAAAGTGTTCATAGTCCTTAGATTATTTGATCGGGACTTTAATAATCAATTACGGACTATCACATGTGTTGTTATCTTTGATTAATATATAGATGTTAATGATAAAGGATGGTGAGCCACGTGCCATAACAGCATAGCGATGCGACTTACAAACATGTGGATGACTATTAGTTGAATAGATCATTGAATGTGACGTGAATAACAAATTACATGACTTTGGATTAATAATTTGTTAATCGTTGCGATTGTGCATGTAATCCTTAGACTTGAGACATTACGGTTGTCATATGTATTGGGGTTTGATTCTAGCGTTTGGACAATGATTGTTTCGACAAACGAGATAAGATACGTCATCTCGCAGTTTCATTCGTCTGGTATAGTGATTGACAAGGAGGGGTCAAGAGAGGAGCCGTTAACCTCCGGCGGGAAGCGATGGCCTATGCGATCCAAGTTTGGTTGTTGAATGAGGAAATCCTTGGCCAAGGCATGAATGATGGAAATGGGTTTTTCCATGTGTCATCTCTCATTCCACCATTTGGATCTATGCATCGTTTCGAGTCTATGAACTTAATCGGATCATGGTTCTTGCTCGACGGGACAATTAATAGAAGGATTGGATTGTACGATAATCGGCGACCATAAATAGATTCACTTGAATAAGATTTCATTACTTTATAAACTGTCTTGATACGTTGGTAGCTAGAACGTCACTCAAGAACTCTGAGGGTGTTTTGAGAATGACGGGAGACATTCTCTAAACAAATCGAATAGCTCAATTAACACTGAAAGTATTCAACGTTTCTTCAGTGCTATATAGTAGTGAATCTAGAAAGTCACACACAATAGAGCATGGTGAATGTTTTTTCTATTGAGCTTGATTTAGTTTCTCTTAAATTGTTAAAGTGTTAACAATTGTGTTTATTTTCTCTTGAATTGTTAAAGTGTTAACGATTCGTTTAGTTTCTCTTGAATTATTAAAGTATTAATAATTCATTTAGTTTCTTTTGAATTAATAAAGTGTTAATAATTCGTTTATGTTCTCTTGAATTATTAAAGTGTTAATAATTGTGTTTAGTTTCTCTTGAATTGTTAAAGTGTTAACAATTATATTTTGTTTCTCTTATATTGTTAAGGAGTTAACAATTGTGTAATTGTTAAGGAGTTAATAATTGTGTAATTGTTAAGGAGTTAACAATGGTGTAATTGACCTGTTAAAAGTTATTGGGGTCAATATGCAATTATTATTAAGTGTTAGGGCTAATGTGAAAATATGAAAATGTTATTTTCATAATTTCAACTAATTGTGATTAGGTTGAATATTTAAATACATTAGTGGAAAAATACTACAATAAAAGAAACAAAAGATGACAAAGGTTTGTCATCTTTTCTTTTCTAACAAAGAGACAATACAACCTTAATTCAAGGAAGGTTGTCTTCTCTTTTATTTCAAAAGGGAGACAAGAATAAGAAAAGAAGGAAAAAAGATGACAAGGGCTTGTCATCTTTCTCTTCTCTCCACACGTTGGAGACTACACAAGAGAGAGAAGAAGAGTTGTCTTCTTCACTTTTTTGCTAAGCCTCCATGGCTGAAAAACTAAGAGGAAAAACGCAGCAAGAAGAAAGAGAAGAAAAATTATTTTCTTCTTCATCATCTTGAGAGAACCATGGCTGAAAAATGAAGATGAACTAGATGAACTTGTTTTCTCTTCTTGTTCATAAAAACGCAGCCAAAGAAAGGGAGAAGAAGGAAATGGTTTTGCTCTCTTCCTCACAAACAAGCTCATAAATCTTCCATGGTTATCTAGCACAAAACAACCACGGAAATGGAGAAGCCATTCTTTGCTCGTGTGGACGGACTAGAGCTCTTGTGTTTTCAAGAGGAGGTATCTTCCATCAAGTGTGCAAAAATTCAGATCTATGGCTTCCATGAGTTGTCTACAAGAGGTATACTCTTCTACTATCTCTTGTCAATATATATACTTGCTATATATATGTTTTGCATATGTTAATCACATGATATCAAGATTAGAGTTTCATATGAACATCATGCTTTGAATTCCAGAAATTTTTGAATGTCATGTTTCGCTTCCGCTCGATTCTTAGCTTGATGATGTTCATAGCTCTAAATTTACAAGATCCTTCACCGAGCTCACAGATCTCCGACTTTCTAAACTCCCGAGCTAAAAACTCTCCCAGCCTGAATGCCTATAAGAATCTTGAAAGCTTTGGTGAAAAGGGTAAAGTGAACTCTGAAACAATGAAACCCTTTTTATAGGTGCTAAGTGTAACCGTCTCAAGAATATCAAATGTCACATCCTGTTAGATTTAAGGCATGACGTGTCGGATTCTCAAGAACGGCAACGCATGACGTGGCGCTTGCTCCTAGTCAGTCATGCCTAGCTATGGAATACATGCCGCCTGCCTAGACTCCTTGCAAGTCTCTAGACTTAGGAAATGGGGGAGGGAAGGGAACTGACGAGAGATAGCCCTAGCTAGGAAGACGTAGTCAGGTCACATACCGACCTTAAGAATCCGACCGGATCCAAATTAGACCCAAGTAAGCTGCTAGCCAATCCGATGAGACATAAAGCAAGATACACAGCTTAGACCAACAGACAATTCATTTGTCCTCTGGGTAATAGCTTTGCCCACTGGTTATTCGGCGCGGGCAACCAGTGGCGTATCGAGCAACATTGCACATTTATTGTTGCCCGAATCCAGATTAGTATAAATAGAGCTTCATTATACATTTATGAAGATAACTCGTGCATTAAATACTCCCTTCCACCGAATTCAGTTCGAACAACTAATCATTCTTGCACCCGAGGGGAAAATACAGGTCGCCACCCCGCCCTTTTCATTCTTTTTATTTGTGCAGGCTCAAAGCTCGACCAAGAAACTCAACTCGATCAAAGGCAGGTGAACCGACCTCAACTGTTAACCCACGACAGTCCCACTTTAAATGCCATTATATTATCTAGACTCTGTTGTTTCTTGCCTTATAAAGTGCTCGACAACTAAAATGCTTGTTAGGCAAATAGAACAATCAATTTCAAAGCAGTGATCTTGGATTCTTGATTGACCAATGGAAAGGTTCCAACTTTCTTATCATGTGTATATGGCTAAAAAAAATTTGAAGACTCATTTTCTATAGTGGTGGGAAGAGTCAAAAAGTCATCCATGAGCCGTCCAGCACATGCAAATTCATCCTGGTTATTAGACTTAGCTAAAGAAAATTTTCACTATAATGATAGAACAAATACAACTTTACTTTTTCGGTTGGGAACCTCTTTTCTAGTGATTCTCTTATTTTTTAGATGAGATGCATTATGAATTAGATTTTATCCTTTTAAATTTTACCTATTTGTTTCAAAATATTTTTTAAAATATATTTTTCTCAGATAATTAGTTTATTACTCAAAATTCTATGACTAAGATTTAAAAATATCAAATTTAATGTTTCATTATAACTTGAGGTGCTAGTGCAACCATTTGAGTTAATGAATTATGTAGCATCTTTACCTTTGTTGTTCAAATTGAGTAGTATCATAAGCTAAGTGTTGAAAAGCACTTGAAAATATCAGCTGATTGATTCGATTCTAACATGTATGTGGGGTTTACTTATAGCTTATAATTGAACCCATTGACTGATAACTGAACCCATTGACTAATGTTTATAAAAGTTTTCCTCAACAATTTCATTTTGTAAAACATGGTTGGAGTCTAATTTTATTTATTCCTTCTTAGAGCCCAAATTAAAAAGTTCAATATTGAACGAAGTGATTTATGCCCCAGATTTTGGTCCTTACGTAAATAAATACAAATGCTTTATTTGAAAGCTAGAACTACTTTTTTTTTTTGTGGTCGGTAAAACTAGAATTACTTGTTCCCATTTATAAAATTACACAGACAAATCCTTTTACACCTATTTTATCCAAGGAAGTACCCCACTAAAACTCTAGCTTGGGCCCATTTGCATTACGATCATATCTAGAGATGAGAATAAGAGTAGTGTTTTTTTTATCTGTATGAGATATAAAATAAAAGTAGTTTATAAGTAAGTATTGTGAGTTTAAATAATAATTTGGATGAACCATTTATAGCCGTAACTTTGAGGTGAAGTAATAATTTTTAAAAGGGTTCATACCCAATTTAATCATTTATCTTTGACTTGTTTGATATAGTAGTCCCGTATCTTCAAAAGTGTAATATTCTAGTCCTTTATCTTTTATATATGTGACACAGTTAGTCTTTTTCCTATTTTCTGTAAAAAAATAGACGTAATTGTCATGAGAAAAATAGGTGATATATTTAACTTCAACTCCTAAGGGTAAAATCGACCAAACAAGCCCATCTTGTTAACTCTCTTCTTTCTCTCTTCTCTACCACCAACCCCTACCGCCACCGCCATTCCTTCCCCTCTCTCCACCACGTTAGAGTCATGAACTCCAAGATGAGAAAGTAGAGATATATATACTAAGAATGATATATATATATATTATATGTAGGGGTGTTTGTGTAAAGGTGGAGGTACATAGGGTTGAGTGTAGGCCCGTGCCTACACTGAACTATTTTTTTTGCATTTTTTTTGAGACTTTACAGGTCTATTTAATTTACTGATCACTTATCAGTGAGAGTATAGTGTAGTGTTATGTGTTTTTTTGCTAGGCTAGTTTTCGGTTGTGTATATGTTAATGCTTCACACCAAAATGGTTAATTCTCTGACAAAAAAAATGGTTAATTCTGACTTATTAATTAGAATGATAACGGTGATTTCAAAATAATTAACTAAATTATTACTTAAAATGGTAACACTAAATTATAAACAACATTAATATTATGTCTCACAATTTTAAAAGTACAACACTAATTTATGAATACATGTCATGTTTCACGCATTAAATAAATTCTCACTCAGTAGCAGTACAGACTTCAAATGAGACAAGTGTTGTAAGTTTAAAAATAATTATCTTGAATCATAAATTTACACGTTCACAATTATTAATCCAAATAATTACTTAATTTTACAATAATGATTTACAAAACATTCTATATATGTTTTATGACGTAATAATTATCCCAAATTATTTTTAAGACAAGATACAAACTTCTAAAACACTCTTATATATATCCCACGTCACAATGATTAATCTAAATTATTGTTTTTTTTATATAATATTATCTTATAAAATACGAGTATATGTCTCACGACTACAAGGGGCATTACGAGGGATGAAGGGGGAGGGAAATACAAAACTAACGAGGTCATGTTTACAAACAATTGAAAATAACAATTGAACTTACAAAAATTATTCAGATTCATTAAAAGGGATACGTGTCATCTTCAAAGGCGAGTTAGGCACCGGATATCTACACTGAGTGTGTGCATCTATGTGTTTGGGTATATGTAATCATTACCTATGGGCTCATAGACGCAAAACTACAGCAACACGAACCTACTTTATTTTTATTTTTTATTTTTTGTCAAACAACACGAACCTACTTGAGATGCAAGAATTGTGTCAAATTATTTGACTATTGATTTTGTTATTTCTTGTGGGTTTTTCTTTCTCTAATTGATTTTTGTGAGTGTTGTTCTTTTGTGTAGATCTATTGCATATGGAAATGCATAAGCTTTATGGATGATTGAGCACTAATTTTGTTGGGTTACTAAATGTGATTTGTTTTTTGTATAGGAATGGATGCTTGGTGGGGGTGAAGGTAATGGATAAAGGAAGAATAAGAGAAAAAAAAGAGAACAAAGAAAATAGACCTCAAAAGATGAGTTCACCCTTGACGTTTGGAAAAAATTATGGTCACATGCCAACCACGTCCACGTGTCATCTAATTTTTAATAGAATTATGAAAAATGACTAATGATGTCACATATATAAAAGAAAAAGGATTAGAATGTTGCATTTTTTAAGATAAGGGACTATTATGTCAAATACGCTAAAGGTAAATGACTAAATAAGGTATTAACTGTTGGTATATGTCAATGCCCACCTATAATAAGTATCATTAATTTATGTGGTAGCATAAATTAATGATTCTGACTAACATGTCGATGAGGTCAAAAGAGACTGCGATGGCTACAAGAAAGAAGTTCGGGAATTTGGAATTACCTAAGATGACGTCGGGATGATGCAATGCTAAAGTTAGCCAATTTGACCAAAGGAAACTTCCTAGAAGTTGACTTGAATGCTAGCCACCCATGTGGTCAATTGTAGCCACCCATGTGATAAATATAGGTGGTCAATACTTTGAACATGGTTGGTAAAGCCAACCAAGATGGAAAATGTTTGATAGGAAGTCTCCTATAGCGGGCTAGCTGAATTCTATAAATAGGCATGCATTAGTTCATCAAATTCATCCACAACACAACTCCAAACACAATCCTAAGTTAGTCTTTCTTTCTTGTATTCTTCTTGTAAGTCCAGAAGTCATTGAAGCTCTAATCTTGAGAGCGCACGGCGGGACAATTATCTTGTAAGTGTTATATTGAATTGTTATAAAGAGTAGTGTTGTCTTTCTACTTGATTGTTGTTAAGACGTTTTTGGGAAATTAGTTATATTCTTACATGGTATCAAGAGTTTAAAGGGCTTTTAACAACAATCTTGTCTAGTAAAGCTCAACAACTATGACTACTCAAGGTACTAGTTCTTCTTCTACCAGTTCTAGTTCTGGTTTAGTACCGACAATTCGTATCCGTCCCCCTACCTTCACAGAAGGAAAGCTTGATGGCACGAACTATCTTTTGTGGAAGTTCAAAATCACTATAGTTCTGGACTCCTACGAACTCCTTGATATAGTGTTAGGCACAGATGCAGAACCAATTGCAGTCCGTGCTGAAGATGACACAAAAAAGGTCATACATCCAGATCCTCAGCTTGTCAAAGAATGGAGGAGGCGAAATGCTGATGCACTTTGTGCAATTGTAACAAGTGTTCAGGATTCCGTCCTTACTCTAATTCAACACACAACCAAGGCAACTGAAGCTTGGAACATACTGAGAAATCAGTATGAAACAAGGAATCAGACTCGCATTCAGAACTTGGAGAATCAGTTAGCTGCTGAGAGATTAAGTAAAGATGAAGTAACTGAATCATTTATCAGTAGGATGAAAAACCTACGTGATCAAATGGCTGCAGTTGGTATTGCCAAATCAACCAAGGAACTAGCTCAAAGGTGCATTAGAGTATTGCCTTCAAAATTTGACGGCCTTGTGATAACACTTAATACACAAGTTCGCATTCCTCATTTGACGTTTGAAGAATTCACTGCCATGTTGATGGAGGAAGAGATGAGGCTAAAAAGCAGAGAAAATCAACTTGACTCTGCCTTTGTAGCCAAAGCGATGAATAGCCAAGAAGAAAAGAAGAAATGAAAGAAGAAGATGTTCTCTGGATCGTGCTACTACTGCAATAAGAAAGGTCATGCTGTCAAAGATTGCAGGAAATGAATCTATGACGAGAAGAACGAAACTCTAAAGCCAAATTGGAGAAATAAAGAATCTGCCAATACGGCTGAAACGGAAGTGCATCTGTTTACTATAACAGATGTATCGGAGGAAACGTGTACTAGCGCACATGTATATCAAACAAGTGCATGGGTGTTAGATAGTGGAGCTTCCCGACACATGACTAGCAAGAAGGAGTTTTATGACTCTATAAAACCTCTACAAGAACAAATGAATGTTGTCGTCGGGAATAATACTAGGTATCCCGTTGAGGGCACTAGAACCATCTCGCTCGTGTCTAAAGATGGAGGAAGCAAGAAGCTATTCAACGTACTCTTTGTATCCCAGATCACCAGAAATTTGCTATCTGTAGCTGCTATTACAGATAATGATCTAGAAGTGCGGTTCAAGAAGACGGAAGCTTTGATTCTTGACAAGGATCAAAATATAGTAAGTAAAGGTATTCGCAAAAATAACCTTTACGAAATCAGCTCTCTTTTTGCCGTTGTGGATGCCAAAACAAGTCAACTTTAGCATGAAAGATTCGGGCACATTTTCTATCCTGTGTTAAAGGAAATGCAAAAGAAGAAGATGGTGGCCGACTTGCCTTCAATTGAAGAAGTTGAAGGACCATGTGAAGCTTATATGCTGGGCAAGCAACATAGATAGTCATTTCCCAAAGAGAGTCATAACCGATCAAAGGCTCCTCTAGAGTTGGTACATGCTGACCTCTGAGGAAAAATGACTACCACTGCGTTGGGATGATCTTCTTACTTTATGCTGTTAGTCGATGATTATAGTAGGAAGATGTGGGTGTACTTTATTCGGGACAAGGCTGATGCTCTTGAAAAGTTTAAAGTGTGGCACAAACTTATGACAAATGAGAACACAACTCAGTTGAAGAAACTTCGTACCGATCGTGGGGGGGAATTTTGTTCTACAGAGTTCACCAACTACTGCAACAAGCTTGGGATTAAGCGCCAATTGACTGCTCCATATACACCACAACAAAATGGAGTTGTGGAACGAAGAAATCGAACAATTGTAGAAATGGCTCGATGCATATTGAAAGGTGCTGGCCTACTTGACACATTCTGGGCTGAAGCAATCAACACAGCGGTATACATCCTCAATCGGTGCTCAACCAGGGCACTCAACAATAAGACTCCTAATGAGGCTTATTATGGTACGAAACCTTCTGTGTCTCATTTAAGAAAATTTGGGTGTGAGTGTTTTGTACACATTCCAAATGAAAATCGAAAGAAATTGGATGACAAGAGCAAGAAGGGCATTTTCTTGGGATATAGTGAAAAGTCTAAAGCATACAGACTCTATGATGTAGAGGCCAATAAGGTGATCATAAGCCGAGATGTGGTGTTTAATGAGCGACCACACTCAATGGAAGATAGTGGTTCTGCCATTTTGTCATCAACCGATGAAGTAATCCACCAAGTGCCTGAACAACGATCGTTGAACAATGAAGAAGTCTCTAATGATGAAAAGACTAAAGACCAACCTATTGTACCCACACGGAAGCCACAACCGAAGTGGTTTTAACAGCTCTTTGACGAAAGAAATCCAGGAGTTGCTGATGATAGTCCACGTCCTGATGGGCTAAGAAGGTCAAATAGAATAGATGAGCAAAATCAATCTGGACAACAGTTAGTAAACATGGCTTTGATGACTCAAATCATCAAGACGGTAAAAGAACCAGTAACTGTGGAGGAAGCCATGTCAGATCCAAATTGGAGAGCAGCTATGCAAGCCGAGTATGATAGTATCATGAAAAATGATACTTGGGAGATCGTTGAAAAGCCACCAAACAGAAAAATTATTGGCACCAAATGGATCTGGAAAATAAAGTACAAGGCAGGTGGAAGTCTTGAAAAATACAAGGCACGCCTTGTAGCACAAGGATTTTCGCAAGTCGAAGGTTTCGATGTATATGAAACCTTTGCTCCAACAACAACAATGTCAACAATCAGGCTAGTTATAGTAGCTGCCGCGCATTATGAATGGATTGTACATCAAATGGATGTCAAGTCAGCTTTTCTTAATGGGCAGCCTGAAGAAAAAGTCTACGTTGCACAACCCCTGGCTTCCAAATACCAGGTGAAGAAAAAAAAGTCTGCAAATTAAAAAAGGCTTTATATGGGTTAAAGCAAGCACCACGAGCTTGGTACAAACGTATAGACTCTTTCTTCTTGCAGCATGGTTTCTGTAGAAGCAAATCATGTTGTAAGTGAACAAGGAAAGAAGATAATTGTAGTCCTATATGTGGATGATCTTGTAATCACTGGTGACCATGAAGATAATATTCGGAAGACGCAAGAATGGTTGAGCCAAGAACTTGAAATGACAAATCTTAGTCTTCTTCATTATTTCTTGGGAATCGAGGTATGGCAAAAACCTCATACTATCTTCACCTCGCAGCAACAATATGTTCGTGAGCTTCTGACTGCATTTGGTATGTCCGAGTGCAAACTAGTTGTCACCCCGATGGAAGTGAATATAAAGTTATCAATTGACGATCCTTTAGAGCAAGTTGATAACAAGCTCTACAGAAGGTTGGTGGGAAGTTTAATCTTCCTTTGTAATACAAGACCTGATATTAGTTATGCTGTGGGAGTTCTTAGTCGGTTTTCAAATAAACCGAGACAAAGTCACTGGTAAGCAGGGATGCGAATCCTCAAATATCTCAAAGGCACATTGGAGTATGGGATATCATACAATTCTGGAGATACTTTATCTGGGTACTATGACTCAAACTGGGCTGGTGATATTGACTCAAGAAAATCTGTTATAGGTTACGTATTCACATTTGGTGGTGGAATCATCTCATGGTCTAGTAAGAAGCAACCCACCGTTGAACTTTTATCAATGGAGGCAGAATACAAGGCTGCTTGTGTAGCATCCTGTGAAGCTGTTTGGCCACGACGCATCATGACTGATATTGGCATTCCAATAGAGGAAGCAACAATGTTGAATTATGACAGTCAGAGTTGTATAGCCATGTCAAAGAATCCGGTATTTCATGCTAGAACAAAACACATAGAGATTCAGTATCACTATGTGAAGGAACTGATCAAGGAATGTGAAATCTACATGGAGTACTGCCCTACAGAAGATAATTGTGCAGATATCTTCACCAAAGCGTTAGGGAGCATCCAGTTGAGCAAGCATCTTCAAACATTAGGTGTTGGCCTAATAGCTTAGTCAACATGAGGTGAACATTGAGGAAGGGTATTGGTATATGTCAATGCCCACCTATAATAAGTATTGTTAATTTATGTGGTAGCATAAATTAATGATTCTGACTAACATGTCGATGAGGTCAAAAGAGACCGCGATGGCTACAAGAAAGAAGTTCGGGAATTTGGAATTACCTAAGATGACGTTGGGATGATGCAATGCTAAAGTTAGTCAATTTGACCAAAGAAAACTTCCTAGAAGTTGACTTGAATGCTAGCCACCCATATAGTCAATTGTAGCCACCCATGTGATAAATATGGTTGGTCAATACTTTGTACATGGTTGGTAAAGCCAACCAAGATGGAAAATGTTTGATAGGAAGTCTCCTATGGCGGGCTAGCTGAATTCTATAAATAGGTATGCATTAGTTCATCATATTTATTCACAACACAACTCCAAACACAATCCTAAGTTAGTCTTTCTTTCTTATATTCTTCTTGTAAGTCCAGAAGCCATTGAAACTCTAATCTTGAGAGCGCACGGTGGGACAATTATCTTGTAAGTGTTATATTGAATTGTTATAAAGAGTAGTGTTGTCTTTCTACTTGATTGTTGTTAAGACATTTTTGGAAAATTGGTTATATTCTTACATTAACCCTTTTAAAATTATAATGCTTATATATTTATCGACTCGAAATATAATTCTAGGCGTGGAATGTGACACTATAAATGCACCGACTATAACAACTCTAAAAGAAAAGGGCCATGAGTTATTGCATATCGCTATATTCCTTCTCAACATTTTCGTATTTCACTTTCATTGTTCTCCATGTCATGTTTCTCAAGAAGACTTCATACATAATCCTTGAGCCACAAAACTTGATCTGATTTTCTTTCTTTGGAATGATAAGTTTTATTTATCATTTTGGTTTACCACGATGATCTTGGTCGTTTGAAAGATTGCAGACACTATATAGATTGCAGTTTTGCACTAAGAAAACTAAATGCAGCAACTGTATTGCATTGCTACCACATATGTTTCTTTTTTTCCTCCCTCATTTAGTACACAAAATAGGTTAAATAGCCCTAATATCTAATAGAAGGGTCGTGCTAACAGATGATCACAAAGGACAGTCCCATAAAAAATATGTGAGTCTTACAGAAAGAGACACTTATTACCATCATATCCATTGGAAAATAGTTCAGTAGGCATGAAACTTTGTTAAGTAGATGGCATATACATGTTACTGGAATACATAAAGAAACTCTATACGAATTAGAATTTCAATGGATAAGTTCAGCAACAATACATTTAAACAATGGTATGTAGAAAATGACAATAGAAATTAATTTATACAAAATAATGGATACAAAATTTAGAATACAAAATAAATAAATAAACCTGATGTAAGACCCAACACGAGACCTCACGTGCATTAGTTCATATAATATACAAATAAATCATTTTATGTGCATTTATATTATTTTATGTGCATGTATATTGTTTTAAGTGCATTTATCTCGATTTATGAGCAATTGTATCATTTAACGTGCGTTTGAGTATTTTAGATAACGTAGATAATAATCAAATTCTATTGGAAAACATTGGCTAACTAAATTAGTTATAAACTAACAAAATGGCAAACTAGTAGAAGTGCAATTAGTTGGAGGACATTTTAGTCAAAAGGCAACCTAGGATATTTTCTACCTAACCAAATATAATAAAACACATACATACACTACAAACACACACACACATGATCTGTGCACATACACACCACATGATAAGAAAAAGAAGAAGAAGAAGAAGAAGAAGAATCAAGCCACTACTAAGCACTTTTAAGCCATTCTTGAGCTCCTTTTGCATCCTCCAACACTTCTTTTCTATTTTTAATTTTTGCTAAGGTGAGGGATTTTTTGAAAAGCTTTGTAAAAGACATATGAAGCATGCTTTATGGGTTATGTATGTGTATTAAGCATAATGAGGGTTCATATAAGCTTGTGTTGTGAAATTGAGCTTAGTATGAACTATTTAGGGTTTCAAATATTGTGTTGGTGTTGCCTTTAATTTGAACTTGATCTAATGGACTTTTGATGATTCTTGATGAGTTGGTAGGTGTTATATAAGTTGTGTGATGCTTTATACATGTATAGCAATAGCTAGAAATGGCATGAAGAAGGTTGAACATAGCCATTGGTGATTTGAGTAGTTAATCTTATATGTGTTGTAAATTTGAGCTTTGTACTTGGTTGGTTCAAAGAGGGTTTTGCATTTTTATCAGTGTTTATAGCATGCTAAGTCTTTGTGGTAAGATGGCTAAGAATTAGAGTTAGACGATCTAACAAAAGAAGCAAGAGAAAGAAAATTCGTGCACTGTGTTGTCGGATCTGGGCGATTCCAGTCACCTGGGTAGTCACCCGAACACTTGCCCGGATCACCTATCAACCTAATGCCGGGTAACTTTAGTCACCTGAACAATCGACCGGATAGTCACCCGGATGGGTCAGGTCGATCGGACAGTCACCCAGGTCATTTGTCAACTTACTGCTAGGCGACTACAGTTACCCGAATGGTCGCCCGGACACTCGACTGGATGGTCTTATTTTGCTCATTTTTGTGTTATTTTCAATTGCTATCAATTGCATGATGATATAGGACCAACATGTATGTTAATATGAGCTTAATTGACGAAGATTACATGCTTTTATGTCATGGTACATGATTAAATGAACTTACACGCAAGATGTTTGTTTACTTACTTGCTACATCACTGATATTATTGTTGTGACGGAAGTAACCTACTTTGTTGTTATCCTAGTCCCTCTCTCACTTGGTGACGTCCCTTGGAGAGTTGGGTATTATATATATATATATATATATCAAGGTTGCAACCTTCTAAAGGCTTGAGTACGATCGATGGCCCCCAGGCAGTATCGGACTTGCCAGTTTAGCCACGATCACCAAGGACCTATTCTTATCTTTGAGGGAAATATCTGAAACCCTCGGTTGTTGGAGGAGTTGGAGTCGGGTTTTTTTTGAGGACTTGATCCTCGGTTGTAGTGTGGGGTTATCATTATTTGATTCGAGGCAGAAGCCGTCTTCATCAGCAACCACAGATACTACAGTATCCTTTTATAATGAGTATATCATGTTCCTGTTCTTGATTCTTATTATATATTCAAGTTTATAGGTTGTTTATCCTATGTGCATTTATATGTGCATAGCATATTTTATCAAACCTTTTGCGAAATGATAAAACGATTCCGAAAACTCCCTTTTCTGATATCCCTCGCTGAGCTAAGTGTAGCTCACCCTTTTCTTTACCATTTTAGGTGAGGTTGAGCAGGAGTAGGCCCCTAAAGATGCAGGAGAAACTCCTTGGTGTGATATCGAGGATTTCTGCCTTATGTGATCCTACTTGTTGTTGTACTTGAGAACTATGTGATGTAATATCTTATTCTTTTGGACAACTCTGATGTAACTAATACTTACATTCTTTTGAGACCTAGATACCTAAATGTTGGCTAGACCTTATGCATGAATAGGTAGTTCGAGGTCTTGTATATATGTAACAGGTTGTGGTTAACCTCTAAGGCCGAAGTTATTGGCAAACTATTGATCTTTTATGGATTATATATGGATGTACAGGCTATTAAGCTGTTAATTTACATGTTATTGGTTATGAACGTCGCGTTTCATCCTTAGCCTAGCAATAGGTCGGGTTCGGGGCGTGATACCTATTTAGGTGGTATCAGAGCTAGTTTTAGTTAGTGTAGAACTAGCTTGTGTTAACGTAGTCTGGGTTTAGAACCCCTGGTTAGTGGGTAGAATATTTGAGACGAGAACATGTGTTAAACACTTCTAGGGACTTATGTGCCTATGTGAACTTGTGTGCTTAACATGCTATACTTATTTCCTGCATATGTATAGATTGTATGTTAGAAGTATTGCTAGTATGTATATTCATCTCTCATATAATGAATGTATAACCTATAACTGTGGGTGGTATATTCTATATTTATAGGTGGCAGGTCGTAACACTCGTAGTAACACTGGATCCCAAGAGCCTAGGAATGCAAATCAAGCTAATCTTGGTGTGACAATGTTCAATTTGATGGCAACTGCTGTAGATAGAATGAGTTAGGTAATGGAATAGTAAGCAGCAACAATGGTTAATAATAATAATAATAACAACAACCATGGTGCTGGTAATAGTGGCAGGAACGGAGATCATAGGGAAAGTGATAACCTCAAGGATTTCCTGTTCCACAGCCCTCCGAAGTTCAGGGGCTAGCTGAATGATGATGAGGCGGAATATTGGCTATCTAAGATCTAGAAGATTTATGCTACACATGACTATGCCGAGGAGAAAAAGATTCCCTATGCAGTATTTCAATTAGAAGGTGACGCTGAAACATGGTGGAATACAGTGAGAGATCAATGGGAGGTTCAATACACTCCCTTTACATGGAGAAACTTTGTCAGAGCATTTAAGAGTAAATACATATATGAGGTCTCCCAGGATAGGAAAATGAAAGAGTTTATGTACCTCAGGTAGGGGAGCATGACGGTGGCTGAGTATGTGGCGAAGTTTGATAGGCTCTCCCAGTATGCACCACATATGGTCCAGGCCCTGACTGCCAAGATATGAAAATTTACTCAGGGGTTGAGACTTGAAATTCAGGATGGGTTAGCGGTAGCGGAGTTCGATAGTTATAATGCTATCTTTGTGGTTACATCAAGGATAGATGAGAATAAACTAACAATTAAAGTTGGTCTGTCTCAGCAGAACAAGAGGCCCTTTCAGACTCAGGGTTAGTCCAGAGCATTCTAGACCCAGAACCCCCAGGGCCAAGGCCAAGTGAGACCAGCGATTCCTAGACGCCAGCCTAATGCCCCAGCCACTCAACTAGCTAGTGGTATAACAAATGCTGCCACTACTTCTCTGAATATCACGTGTGGTTATTGTGTAAGATGTGGAAGTGGCCAACACCAAGTCAAGGATTGCCCGAAGTTGTAGAATATGAGTGTCCTGAATCAGCCTGCCATAAATGCTCTAGGACAACGAGTTCAAGCTTGAGCCTATGGCATGGATTAAATAGAACTCCCAGATGATGCAATTATTGTTTAAGGTACCTTTCTGATTCACAATCAATTGGTTAAGGTGCTTATTGATACTGGAGCCATGCATTCATTCATAACCCCTACATGTGCATATCGCACTAAGTTACCTATTGAGAACTTACAATATCATGTAGAAGTTAACATCCTGATGGGCTCTAAATGTGCTACTAGGTTGGCATGTAAAGCATGCAAGTTACGGATTGGGATCGAGAGTTTTTGACCGATCTCATAATGCTTATTTTTTGAGACTATGAGATTATTTTGGAAATGAATTGGTTGTCACGACATAATGCACGACTAGATTGTCAGTCGAAGGGTATAGAGTTCTGGGTACCGGGACAAGTTGTGCTTAAGGTGAAAGGAAAAGTGACTTGTTTGAAAAGGCTATAATATCCTCAATCAAAGTTGTGAAGTATACGAGGAGAGGTTGTAGCGGGTATTTGGCTTATCTAATCAACAAGCCAACGGATCAAGTCAAGTTAGTGGAGGTGCCAGTGGTTAGGGAATATGTGGATGTGTTCCCAGAGGAGTTGCCTGGATTGCCACCCGCAAGGGAGATTGAGACGCTACCAGTTACACAGTCGATCTCTAAAGCTCCATACATTATGGTTCCGGTCGAGTTGCAAGAATTGAAAGTTCAGTTGCAAAAGTTGCTAGAGAAAGGGTTTATTCAACATAGTTCATCTCCATGGGGTTCACCAATCCTATTCGTGAAAAAGAAGGACGAAACATTGAGGCTTTGTATTGATTACAGGGGGTTGAACCAGGTAACCATCAGGAACAAGTACCCGTTGCCATTGATCAACGAATTGTTTGACCAACTTCAAAGAGCCAAGGTCTATTCAAAGTTTGACTTGAGGCAGAGCTATTATCGACTCCGCATCAAGCAGAAGGATGTGCCTAAGTCAGCTTTCAGGATAAGGTACGTGCATTATGAGTTTGTTGTAATGTCATTTGGATTAACAAATGCTCCTGCCGCTTTTATGGACTTGATGCATAGGGTGTTTCAATCGTATTTGGACCAGTTCGTGGTGATTTTTATAGATGATATCCTGGTGTATTCAAATACCGAGGAGGAGCATGAGAGACATTTGCATTTAGTATTGCAGAGGCTAAGGGAACATCAATTATATGCCAATTTCAGTAAGTGTGAATTATAGCTCAAACAAGTGGCATTCTTGGGACATGTAATTTCTCAATAGAGGATTATGGTAGATCCGTCAAAGATTGATGTTGTGCAATCATGGAAGAAGCCGGAGAATGTCACAAAGGTACATAGTTTTCTCGGATTGGCGGGATTCTATAGGAGATTTGTAAAAGATTTCTCCAAGCTTATGGGATTACTCACAAAGCTCACACAAAAGAAGGTCAGATTCATGTGGGATGATAAGTGTGAAAACAGTTTCCAGGAGTTGAACAAAAGATTGACAACTGCTCCTGAGTTAGCATTACCCGAAGCGAGTCAAGGGTTTGTTATTTATAGTGATGCCTCAAAAGAAGGACTGGGATATATATTGATGCAAAATGATCAAGTCATCGCTTATGCATCACGAAAGTTAAATCCTTACGAGGTGAATTATCCTACACATGACTTGGAACTTGTAGCCATTGTGTTTGCATTGAAGAAGTGAATGCATTATTTGTGGGGAAGTAAGTTTGAGATATTCACCGACCATGAGAGTTTGGGATATCTTTTTTCTCAAAAAGAGTTGAACATGCGACAGAGAAAGTGGATGAAGTTCTTGGATGATTACAACTGTACAATTAATTATGTGCCTGGGGAAGCGAACGTAGTGGTAGATGCATTGAGCCGAAAGACAATTTTGGCAAGGTTGGAGATCAAGGAACCTACCTTGTTGTCTCAAATTCGAGAGTTTCAACAGCAAGACCCTCAACTTCAAAAGATAAAAGATGGTAATCCAGATTTCAAGTTGCATAAAGATGGGTTGTGGAAGTTCAGGAACCGAATTTGTGTGCCAAATGATCCGGAGTTGAAAAACAAGGTACTTGAATAAGCTCACCATTCTTAGTACACCATTTACCCAGGAGGTACAAAGATGTATCGAGACTTAAAGCAATACTATTGGTGGAACAACTTGAAACGGGAGATTGTGGAGTTTGTGTCTCGATGCTTAACGTGCCAACGGGTGAAGACACAACATCAAAGACCTGCAGGGCTTCTACAACCTTTGAAGATTCCACAATAGAAGTGGGAGCATGTAACGATGGATTTTGTTATGGAGCTGTCGAGGTCACCTCAAAGATGTGATACGGTTTGGGTCATTGTGGATAGGTTGACGAAGACAGCTCACTTCATTGCTATGAACAAGACAGTTAGCCTTAAGAGATTAGCTGACTTGTATGTGGCTAATATTGTGAAATTACATAGTGTGTCAGCTAGTATTGTGTTTGATAGAGATCCAAGGTTTACATCTCAGTTATGGGAGAAGTTACAGGAAGCCTTGGGGACGAAATTGAAATTCAGTACAACGTACCACCTTCAGACTGACAGACAATCGGAAATGACTATTCAGATCTTGGAGGACATGTTGAGGGCATGTGTATTAGATTTTGGAGGTACATGGGAGAAGCATTTGCCTTTGGCAAAATTTGCCTATAATAACAATTATCAGGCAACGATTGGCATGACACCATACGAGGCTTTGTATGGGCGAAAGTGTAAGTCACCATTGTATTGGGACGAGGTCGATAAAATGAAGATAATTGATCCTACATTGTTGCTAGAATTAATGGAAAAGATTGAGAATGTGAAATTGATTAGGAAAAGAATGCTCACAGCCCAAAGCAGACAGATGAGCTATGCCGATAAGAGACGATGAGATTTAGAATTTATAGTTGGTGATAGGGTGTTCTTGAGAATGTCACCCCGAAGAGGGTTGATCAGACATGGAAAAGGAGGGAAGTTAAGCCCGAGGTATGTTGGGCCATTTGCAATTATGGATAGAGTCAGCATGCTTGCATATCGGTTGGATCTACCCCCGAATCTCTCCAACATTCATAATGTGTTCCATGTTTCAATAGTAAGAAAGTATCGTCCCGACCCCTCTCATATTCTAGAATCGGAACTGCTAGAACTTCGGGAAAACTTGTCTTATGAGGAGAGGCCTGTTCGGATTCTAGATGAACAAGATTGGGAGTTGCGCAACAAGAGTATTCCATGGTGAAGGTACTTTAAGATCACCATGGAGTTGAGGACATAATATGGGAGAGACGAGACCAAATGGAATAAAGATACCCATTTTTGTTTGCAAGGTAATAAGAAATTGCGAGAGAACAATTCTTTTAAGGAGGGGAGGATGTAAAACCTAGCATGAGACCTCACGTGCATTTAGTTCATATAATATATAATTAAATCATTTTATGTACATTTATATTATTTTATGTGCATGTATATTATTTTAAGTACATTTATCTCGATTTACGAGCAATTGTAACATTTAACGTGCGTTTGAGTATTTTAGGTAACGTAGATAATAATCAAATTCTATTGGAAAACATTGGCTAACTAAACTAGTTATAAACTAACAAAATGGCAAACTAGTAGAAGTACAATTAGTTGGAGGGCATTTTAGTCAAAAGGCAACCTAGGATATTTTCTACCTTACCAAATATAATAAAACACATACATACATCACACATACACATATATACATATGAGCTGTGCACACACATACCACATGATAAGAAGAAGAAGAAGAAGAAAAAGAAGAAGAAAAAGAAGAAGAAGAAGAAGAATCAAGCCATTACTAAGCACTTTCAAGCCATTTTCAAGCCATTCTTGAGCTCCTCTTGCATCCTACAATACTTCTCTTCCATTTCTAACTTTTATTAAGGTGAGGGATATTTTTGAAAAGCTTTGTAAAAGACATATGAAGCGTGCTTTATGGGTTATGTATGTGTATTAAGCATAATGAGGGTTCATATAAGCTTGTGTTGTGAAATTGAGCTTAGTATGAACTATTTAGGGTTTCAAATATTGTGTTGGTGTTGCCTTTAGTTTGAACTTGATCTAATGGACTTTTGATGATTCTTGATGAGTTGGTAGGTGTTATATAAGTTGTGTGATGCTTTATGCATGTATAACAATAGCTAAAAATGGCATGAAGAAGGTTGAACATAGCCATGGGTGATTTGAGTAGTTAATCTTATATGTGTTGTAAATTTGAGCTTTGTACTTGGTTGGTTCAAGGTGGGTTTTGCATTTTTATTGGTGTTTATAGCATGCTAAGTCTTTTTGGTAAGATGGCTAAGAATTGGAGTTAAAAGGTCTAGCAAAAGAAGCAAGAGAAAGAAAAATCATGCACTGTGCTGTCGGATCCAGGCGATTCCAGTCACCTGGGTAGTCACCCGAACACACGCCCGGATCACTTGTCAACCTACTGCCAGGCGACTTTAGTCACTCGGATAGTCACCCGGATTGGTCAGGTCGACCGGACAGTTACTTGGACAGTCACCTGGGTCATTTGCCAACTTATTGTCGGGCGACTCTAGTCACTCGGATGGTCGTCCGGACACTTGACCGGATGGTCGCCCGGACACTCAACCGGATGGTCTTATTTTGCTCATTTTGTGTCATTTTCTCTTGCTATCAATTGCATGATGATATAGGACCAATACGTATGTTAATATGAGCTTAATTGACGAGGATTACCTGTTTTTATGTCATGGTACATGATTAAATGAACTTACACGCAAGATGTTTGTTTACTTACTTGCTACATCACTGATATTACTGTTGTGACGGAAACAACCTACTTTGTTGCTATCCTAGTCCCTCTCTCACTTGGTGACGTCCGTTGGAGAGTTGGGTATTATATTTATATATATATATCAAGGTTGCAACCTTCTAAAGGCCTGAGTGCGATCGATGGCCCTCGGGCAGTATCGGACTTGTCGGTTTAACCACGACCACCAAGGACCTATTCTTATCTTTGAGGTGAAAATCCGAAACCCTCGGTTGTTGGAGGAGTTGGAGTCGGGTTTTCTTTAAGGACTTGATCTTTGGTTGTGGTGTCGAGTTATCATTATTTGATTCAAGGCAGAAGTCGTCTTCATCAGCAACCACAGATACTACAGTATCCTTTTACAATGAGTATATCATGTTCCTGTTCTTGATTCTTATTATATTTTCAAGTTTACAGGTTGTTTATCCTATGTGCATTTATATGTGCATATCATGTTTTATCAAACCTTTTGCGAAATGATAAAACGATTCTGAAAACTCCCTTTCTCGATATCCCTCGCTGAGCTAAGTGTAGCTCACCCTTTTCTCTACCATTTCAGGTGAGGTTGAGTCAGAGCAGGCCCCTTAAGATGTAGGAGAAACTCCCTGGTGTGATATCGAGGATTTCTGCCTTATGTGATCCTACTTGTTGATGTACTTGAGAACTATGTTATGTAATATCTTATTCTTTTGGACAACTCTGATGTAACTAATACTTACATTCTTTTGAGACCTAGATACCTAAATGTTGGCTAGACCTTATGCATGAATAGGTGGTTCGAGGTCTTGTATATATCTAACAGGTTGTGGTTAACCTCTAAGGTCGAAATTATTGACAGACTATTGATCCTTCATGGATTATATATGGATGTACAGGCTATTAAGCCGTTAATTTATAGGTTATTGGTTAAGAACGTCAGATTTTGACCTTAGCCTAGCAATAGGTCGGGGTCTGGGCATGACACCCGAGGCTCGTGTTAAACACGATAGCCTTAAGGTTTAATAGCGAGGTTCTCGTGCTGACCCTTTCTGATTCGCGAAAACCTCCCAGGATACAATGGGTTTCCTTTTGTAATGGCAGTACTCCGAGAACAAAAGCTTGCGAATTGTAGTGTCAAAACTCTCTCAATAATATAATGCAAATGAATATCATAGAATGCTAGTGTAGAGGAAAACTCGAATCAGCTTGTCTCAAAATGCAAGAAAACCTTGGCTATTTATAGGAGAGAAAGAATGAAATTCTGGTCAGCACACAAACTCATCATAATGGGTACCAATGATAAGCAGCAATAATGCCATAAAGAAATTTTGCAAAACTGATAGCATTATATCTTTTCAACGTTCAGAATTCAAAGGGATTTCTAAAACGTTTTTCCCTTTACACCCCTTTAAATGTTGAATCTTTATTACTGATTTCTGTACTAAATCAGAATTTTCCATGTGGGAAATAAAGTTAGCAATAACTCAACCATTAATTTCCCATTCAACTCAGGGGATGAAAATGCCTCAATGCATGTTTATGCTTATTCTTCTAACATTTCCCTACATGAATATAAATTTAAGCTGGACCAGAATACACCAAGATGCAGACTCTAGAGAAAGTTTAAAGAGGAATACCGTATCGGGATAGGTGGCTTTTAGCTTTGAACCTTCCCTAGTGAGAACTATCAGATTTACTCGCTGATCAGTGAACGCGATGTCTTGAATTATTCAGCTTTGGTGTAAACCAAAATAATAGAGCTTACATAGCATCCCTCTAGACAATGTCCAATTCTTACGGTTGTATTCATTTCGGCCCTGAACAACTCCCAGTATTCATGAATACTCTTTGAGAATTTAGCATTCAATTCCCATAGGTGCGACCACTCCTTACTCACATAGGTGATCACTTATAAGGAGTATCCTTGTAATACCCCACTTGAATTCCCAAGATATAAATATCATTAAAAGTATAGCTTATCATATAACACATATATGCAGCACTGTCAACTCGTCATAGGAATAGGTGGGAGTAGTACCCCCACAGTGCTCCCACTGAGTTATACATAATTCAGGTTTTCCCTTTGAACCTAGTTCCAGGGATCTCCTGTGAACAAGGTAGGGTTTTTAATTATGATAACTCTTAAGAAATAAGCTTAAGACCCATTTCCCTCGACGATTTATGTACTTGCTCTCTATTTAAGCCTTTTGTAAGCGGATCTGCAATGTTATCCTTTGACTTTATATAGTTAATTGAGATAACCCCATTAAAGAGCAACTGCTTAACAGTATTATGTCTACGACGAATATGTCTAGACTTACATACTACCTGTGCCCTTCCAATCACTGATTGACTATCGCAGTTTATACAAATAGTTGACATAGGTTTCGTCCAGTTTGGAATATCCTCTAAAAACTGTCGAAGCCATTCAGCTTCCTCAACAACTTTAACCAACACTATAAACTTAGACTCCATCGTGGATCTAGTTATTCACGTTTGTTTAGTGGATTCAAGACATAACTGCACCTCCTAAGGTAAAGACGTATCCACTAGTGGATTTTGAGTCTTTAGTATCAAATATCCAATTAGCATCACTATACCCCTCTAGCACAACTGGATATCTAGTATAGTGCAGCCCATAATTCAAAGTGTATCTAAGATACCTAAGAATTCTTACAATAGTTAACCAGTGTTCTTGTCCTAGATTACTGGTATATCTGCTTAACTTGTTTTCAACAAAAGCTATATCAGGCCTCGTGCAATTCATAATGTACATAAGGGTACCAATTACTCGTGAATACTCTAGTTAAGATATTCATTCACCAGCATTTTTAGCAAGATGTCCATTAACATCTATTGGTGTTCTCGTTACACCTTCATCTCCTTTATTAAACTTGTCCATTATCTTCTCAATGTAGTGAGACTGAGACAAGACTAGTCCATCAGAAGTTTTGGTGATCTTAACACCTAGAATAACATCTGCTACACCCATATCCTTTATATCAAAGTTACTAGATAACATCTTTTTTGGTAGTCTGAATGACATTATTATTACTCCCAATAATAAGCATGTCATCCACATAAAGACAAACAATGACATATTCTTGACCCGTGTCTTTCACATAAACGCACTTGTCACACTCATTTATTTTAAAGCCATTTGCCATCATAGCTTTATCAAATTTCTCATGCCATTGCTTAAGCGTTTGTTTTAATCTATATAGAGATTTTACAAGCTGACAAACCTTCTTCTCATTACCTGGAACTACAAACCCTTCAGGTTGTTCCATATAGATTTCTTTTTCCAAGTCTCCATTCAAGAAGGCAGTCTTTACATCCATTTGATGTATCTCAAGATTATTGATAGCAACTATTGCTATCAACATAAAAATGGATGTAATTCTCGTGACTGGTGAATAAGTATCAAAATAATCAAGACCCTCCTTCTGTCTATATCCCTTTATGACAAGCCTAGCCTTGTATTTATCGATTGATCCATCAACTTTCATCTTCTTCTTGAAAATCCACTTACACTCTAAAGGCTTATTTCCATGAGGAAAATCTACTAGTTCCCACATATGATTACTCATGATGGAATAAATTTTACTATCGACAGCCTCTATCCATAAAGGCATTTCAGGGGTTATCATAGCTTCATTAAAAGTCTGGGGTTCACTCTCTACCAAATAAGTTAGAAAATCATGACCGAAAAACTTAGCCGTTCTAGCCATTTTGCTATGTCTCGGCTCATTCTCATCATCCATATCTGAATTATGACTTTCATCATATGTTCTTTTCAAAGAACTTGATTCTTGTGTTTCTTTCCAAGGAAATTTTTCTTCGAAAAAATTTGCATTCCTTGATTCTATAACTGTATTCTCATGTATATCAGTGATTTCATATTTAAACACAAGAAACCTATATGCTGTACTATTTTGAGCATACCCAATGAAAACACAATCTACTATTTTCGGTCCTATCTTGACCATTTTTGGAGCTAGAACTCTTACTTTAGCCAAACACCCCTACACTCTTAAGTATTTGTAGGAAGGAAGACGACCCTTCTACAATTCATAAGGTGTTTTATTTAACTTCTTATGGGGTACCTTATTAAGAATATAGTTCGTAGTTAGAACTGCCTCTCCCCCATAAGTTCTGAGGTAACCCAGAATTAATCAACATGTTATTCATCATCTCTTTAAGTATTCGGTTTTTACGCTCAACAATACTGTTCTGTTAAGGAGAATACGGAGCTGTCGTTTGATGGACAATTCCATGTTCAGCACAATATCCCTCAAATGGATATACATATTCTCATCCTCTATCACTTCTCAACACTTTGATCTTTCTGCCGAGTTGATTTTCTATCTCATTCTTGTATAGTTTAAATACTTCTAAAGCCTCATCTTTGCTTCTAAGTAAGTAAACATAACAATACCTTGTGCAACCATCAATAAAAGTAATAAAATACTTTTTTCCCACCTTTAGTTTGCACATATTTTAAATCATAAATATCACTGTGAATTAAGTTTAGAGGTTGCGAACTTCTTTCTACCGATTTGAAAGAGGTTATAGTTAATTTTGATTCAATGCATATTTCACATTTTTTATTTAAGTCAATATTGACATTAGGTATTAAGCCTAAATTGACCAACTTAAGCAAAGAACCAAAATTCACGTGTCCTAATCTATCATGCCATAAATTAGGAGAATCCAAGAAATAAACAAAAGACTTATTCTTATTAATATCAAACTTGGTAGGCTTATCAACCTTTACAACATTTAGGACAATGGTCATTAAATAGAGTTTAAATAAACCCCCATCATCATAACCCTTGCCCAAAAAATTACCATTTTTGGTCAAAACAAAAGTGCCAGACTCAAACACCAACTTGAATCCATTCTTGCTCAACAAAGATCCAAAAACCAAGTTCTCCCTGATATCTAGGACATGTAGAACATTGTTGAGTATCAGCTACTTCCCCGATGTCATCTTCAAGATAACTTTCCCAGTGCCTTCCACTTTTGAAGTGGAGGAGTTACCCATAAAAAGAGTTTCTTCAACAGTATGATAGGTCGTGAACATCCTCCTATCTAAGAAAACATGCTGATTTGCCCTTGGTATCCACCCACCATTACTTTGGATTTTCCACCAGATGGACTTCTGACACCATAACTGACAAATAAATGTCATCATCATCACCTTGGTCTTCCACAGCATTTGTTTGGACTTTTTGACTTTTTTCTTCTTCGGATTGCCCTTGTTCTTGCGAAGCTTGCAGTTTATTGCCTTACGCTCCAGCTTGTCATAGATGTACCAGTTCCTACTAAGCTGTTGCTTCATCTTATCTACCCCTTTCTGCCCTTGATCCTTGCTCGTGGACTTTCTCTTTTTATTGCTTGGGTCATGCTTTATCACATCTGTCTTTGACTCCAAAGGTGGGAGACCACCCCTTTTCTTAGATTTACTGTTGTCTGCCTCAATCCTTAACCTTAGAACCAGGTATTCGACAATCATTTCCTTTTGCTTATGCTTCAAGTAACTCTTGAAGTCCTTTTAGCTAGGAGGTAACTTCTCTATAAGTGCAACAGATTCAAAGAGCTCTCCCATATTTATACTTTCTGCATGACACTCATGAATGAGAACCTGATACTCTTCTACCTGCAACATCAGAGGCTTGGAATCTACTATCTTGAAGTCAAGGAATCTCATGACAATAAGTTTTTTCGTGCTCGCATCTTCTGTCTTGTACTTCTTCTCTAAAGATTTCCACAGAGCTTTCGCAGTAGGCATTGGACTATAAACATTGTGCAATGCATTCTCCAAACTGTTAAGGATATAATTTTTGCTAAGGAAGTTCGCATACTTCCAAGCATCAACAACAGCCACAATCTGCATATCAGGATCATCACCTAACACTAGTGCATCATTTTTCAAAAACCGAGCAAGACCCAAGGTCGTCAAATAGAATAACATTTTCTGTTGTCATGTCACGCCCCAACTCGACCCCACCTACGATCAGTCAGGACGCAACGGAATTTCGGCGGCATAACGACAGTAAACAGATTTTCGAGGTTCTAAACCAACCTCATTAAACATCATACATCCAGTAATTCCTCAATACAAACAACAACATACAACACAACCATATTATACAATAAAACATCCTCGTTATACGCCTCCGTTCCAACATGACATACAATACCTCAACTTTATCATACATTTCAAAAGTAAGTTGAGACACAACTACAATTTAACCATAGACAAAAGGAAACCGCTAAGTTAACATCATTTGGTTCAACATCTTTTCAATATCTATTACATTAAGAACCGTAAAGCATATAAAGTCTATTAAACTAATATACAAGACATTTAACAACATAAAGTCATAGATAAGATTCGGGAACATATGACTCATCCACAAAAGGCACATTTTCCACATTCTCCTCTTCAGGAGGCACGTACCCGTAATCTTGTGAAAGTACACCTGAAACATGCATTAATAGAGAGTGAGCTTATATACATAAGCCCAGTGAGGATCCGATAGATCTCGACAGTATTCACTACGCTCCTTGGATTTAGTCCTTTGAGCAAGTAAACACACAACAACAATAATAACATAAATAAAGCTATCATCACATAACTATATGACCATTCAATAAGGATACTCTATTTGGTGTAGCTCCAAACGCCATCACGATCTCAACCGTTCTTCTTATAACTCCCCATTACTCACGCACCCGAGGTACCTCACTATCCCCTTCCCTCCATGACATCTCCGTCATGCGAGCTGGGGGTAGCCTATGGCAGTCATGCCGGTTTCAACCCGACAGCCCGACGCTGCCCGAGAGGTGGCACACACATACCAAGGCTCCATTTTCATCAATCATCATGCAAGCATAAATCGATCAATCAATTGAGAGATCAGCAACAAGAGTGCCCGATTCCCGCATTCAATAATAATCAATCAATAACATCAATATAACATCAATATAAAATTAAACATCAAACAACGTAGTTAGATGACAAAGTAGGCCATCTAACCGGACATGCATAATATTCATAATTAAACTCTAAATTACTCAACAACAACTCACCATTCATCACTCGAACACTACCCAACCATCTAAGGCATCGTTCAAGAAATTAAAGAATGACAACCTAACTTCTAAAATTCATAACTTACAATCTACTAATCCAAACATTGCCAAATCAGTTCTTATCACTCACCCATTCAACCTACTACATTAGCCCTCTCGGAAATCCACCATAACACCTCCAAAACATGCCCGATAACCCTAAAACCCTATGACGTCATGGCTGGATTTTCCGGATTTCCACACAAACAATGTAATCGAAAATTCGGCATTACAATAGCGCTAACACGTAATTATCAAGTATTGAGAAATCGACGGCAATCGATTTCGAGCAACACAACTCAATTAAATCAACTTTGAACATTTTAATCAAAATTAAATACCCGGAAAATAAAAATTATGCTATATCCGACAGAAACTTGTAGTATTAGTATATAATGATCCCTAGCATGCAAGGAGCAATAATCTATCATCAGATTTCAATTCTAACGGTTCAATCTTCATTTATACGCAAAAACACAAAAATGACATTTTGAGATCTAGAATTTTTCTCTCACCTTAGATGCGATATAAGCCTAGGAATGCGTGCAATGCGTGCCCAACAAGCAGAATCCAAGTCGGTGCGAAGTTTCACGGACAAAAACTAGGTTTTTCTTTGAAAAATTGGATTGAAAGCTTAAGTTTTTCTCTTCTCTTTTCTCTCCTCTTCCTCTCGGCAATGTGTGTGTGTGTGGTGGTGTTTTTGTGTTGTGTGAGTGTGTGTTGAGGACATAAGCTTAAATGGTCAACTATTTAATTAAAGTCAAAGTTATTTTAATAGGCATTTTTTGTATTTTTAATGACTTTAATTGCATTTTAGTGATCACCAAGTTAAAATTAATTATGCAACCCCCAAGATATCTCAAGTGAGTTATTTTTAGGTGACAAGAAGTTTTACATTCAAAGAATTCCACCCGAGTCGGCTTAAAACTCGATTTTTGCAAAAGTCGGTGTAAAAACCCTAATAAATTCTTAAGCCGATTTTAAAACCGTTTTCATCAAACACAGGTCTATTAAAGTCTGTGGACTAGGTCTAGAAGGGTTAAAAAGACCAGTTTCAAAATTATAGCGGACGTGTTTTGAAAACACTATTCACTGAAAATCGACGATAAAATTTCTGACTCCGATTTTGATGAAAATTTCATGAATGCACATTTAGCACGTATTAGAAGTATTGAAATCAAAATTATAACTTTCTAGGTCCTATAGCACATAAACAGGTTATATGCACGCAAAACGAGATAAAACACGTAAATCGAGATAAGCAAGAAAGTGGGGTTTCACATTCTCCCCCCCTTATAGAAATTTCGTCCTCGAAATTCTTACTTGATGTACGGAAAAGATCTGGGTATTGCTGCTGCATCTGATCTCGTCTCTCCCACGTAGCTTCCTCAATGCCGTGATGCTTCCACAACACCTTAACCATCGGAATCCTCTTCGACCTCAACTCTCGGTCCATCTGATCTAGAATACGAATCGGACGCTCGTCATAAGTCAAATTCTCACGAAGCTGTAACGGCTCTGGCTCAAGAATATGAGAAGGATCCGGATTGTATTTCCGCAAATTAGACACGTGAAACACATCGTGGACATTAGAGAAGTTTTCCGGTAGAGCCAACCGATATGCCAACTTACCAACCCTGCCAGTAATCTCAAACGGCCCAACAAATCTCGGACTCAGCTTACCACCTTTACCATAACGAACAAACCCCTTTCGAGGAGACAATCTCAAGAAAACCCGATCTCCAACTGCAAACTCCAAGTCTCGACGACGCTTATCAGCATAACTCTTGAATCTACTCTGCGCTGTAAGCATTCTCTGCCTGATCAACTGAACATTCTCGATCTTCTCAAGAAGTTCTGGCATGATAGTCGGATCAATAGTCTTCATCTCTCCTACCTCGTCCCAATATAAAGGTGAACGGCACTTACGACCGTAAAGAGCTGCAAAAGGTGCCATCC
The DNA here is from genome assembly GCA_037974665.1 of Ehretia macrophylla. Taxonomy (NCBI): domain Eukaryota; kingdom Viridiplantae; phylum Streptophyta; class Magnoliopsida; order Boraginales; family Ehretiaceae; genus Ehretia; species Ehretia macrophylla. The sequence continues at coordinate 52,111,457 of CM075776.1, forward strand.
CAATAGTAGCTTGATAACTATTGTTATAGGCAAACTCGGCAAGTGGTAGATGTTTCTCCCAGTTCTTCCCAAAGTCCAGAACACAAGCCCTAAGCATATCTTCCAGAATCTGAATAGTCCGCTCAGACTGACCGTCGGTCTGTGGATGATACGCTGTACTGAAGTTCAACTGAGTACCCAAAGTCTCCTGAAGTTTCTCCCACAAACGAGAAGTAAATCGAGGATCTCGATCAGAGACAATACTAGATGGAATACCGTGAAGTCTAACAATCTGATCCAGATAAAGATCCGTCAGCTTTGTAACCTCATCTCCTAACCTCATCGAGATAAAATGAGCTGTCTTCGTCAAACGATCCACGACAACCCAAACTGCATCATTACCCCTCGGTGATCTAGGCAAACCAGTGACGAAGTCCATCGTAATATGCTCCCATTTCCACTCTGGTATAGCCAACGGTTGAAGCAAACCTGCTGGTCGTTGATGCTCGGCTTTCACTCTCTGACAAGTCAAACATCTAGACACAAACTGAGCAACCTCCCTCTTCATGTTGTTCCACCAATAATGCTGTTTCAAATCCCGATACATCTTGGTTCCACCGGGATGAATAGTATATTTAGAATTATGAGCTTCCTCCAGAATACCTCGTCTCAAGCCCGGTTCATCGGGAACACAAACCCTGTTCCGAAACCGAAGAATACCATCCTCATGCACTTTAAAGTCAGACTGATCATCCGTGATCTGATCCTTGATCTTCTGAAGGTTAACATCAAGCTGCTGAGCTTCCCTGATCTGAGACAACAATAAAGGCTGAATACGGAGATGTGAACACATCACCCCAACCTGAGTGAACTCTGGTCTCCAATAACTAAACTCCTCAAGAACCTCCCACTTCTTGACAGCCAAACAAGAAATACTAGCCTTCCGGCTGAGAGCATCTGCCACAACATTTGCCTTACCAGGCAGATAATTGATAGAACAGTTATAATCTCCAAGAAGCTCCATCCACCTCCGCTGGCGCATATTCAACTCCTTCTGTGAGAATAAATACTTAAGACTCTTATGATCAGTGAAAATCTCGAACTTACTGCCCCACAGGTAATGACGCCACTTCTTGAGTGCAAAGACAACTGCTGCCAACTCAAGATCATGAGTCGGATAATTCACCTCATAAGGCTTCAACTTCCTGGAAGCATAGGCAATAACTCGGCCATCCTGCATAAGAACACATCCCAAGCCCTCCTTGGATGCATCACTGTAAATGACCATATTATCGGTCCCCTCTGGTAGAGCAAGTACTGGAGAGGTAGTTAACCTCTTTTTTACATTCTGAAATCAATTCTCACACTTATCGTCCCAATTAAAGATAGTCCGTTTCTGAGTCAACTTAGATAGTGGCCCCGCAATCTTTGAGAAGTCCTTGACAAACCTACGGTAATAACCCGCCAAGCCAAGAAAACTACGGACATCAGTAACACTCTCTGGCCGCTTCCAAGACATCACCGATTCAATCTTAGTGGGATCTACAGAAATACCACTCTGTGTAATAACATGGCCAAGAAAAGAAATCCGTCGCAGCCAAAATTCACATTTGCTGAACTTGGCAAACAACTGATGCTCCTGCAACTTCTCTAATACAAGCCGTAGATGTTGCTCGTGCTCCAATTCAGATTTAGAATAGACCAAGATATCATCAATAAAAATCACCACGAACTGGTCCAAGTACGGCTGAAAGACTCGATGCATCAAATCCATGAAAACTGCCGGTGCATTAGTCAATCCAAAGGGCATAACAATAAACTCATAATGCCCGTACCGAGTCCTGAAGGCAGACTTCGGAACATCGTCTGAGCGAATCCGAAGCTGATAATACCCCTGCCTCAAATCAAACTTAGAGTAGACTTTGGCTCCCTGAAGTTGATCAAACAACTCATCAATCAGTGGCAAAGGATATTTATTCTTGATAGTCACTTGATTCAAACCACGGTAATCTATACATAATCTCAAGGTACCATCCTTCTTCTTCACAAACAAAACAGGAGCTCCCCAAGGTGAAGAACTCTGCTGAATAAATCCTTTCTCCAACAACTCCTGTAACTGAGTCTTCAACTCCTTCAACTCAGCTGGTGCCATCCGGTATGCCGATTTAGAAATAGGTTGAGTACCGGGAACAAGATTAATCACAAACTCGATATCCCTATCTGGCGGCAATCCTGGCAACTCCTCGGGAAATACATTAGGATATTCCCGGATAATAGGGACTTCCTCTAGCTGTAGCTTAACAGATGGCTTGTTGATCAAATAAGCTAGATAACCCGAACACCCTTTACTCACCAACTTAACGGCTTTAGTTGCTGAGATAACAAAACTCGTCTTAGCACCCCGGTTACCCGCTACCTCAACTACTGGCTGATCTGGCAAACGAAACTGTACTACCTTGGTTCTACAGTTCAACTGGGCATCATACTTAGAAAGCCAATCCATACCCAAGATAACATCATACCCCCGGATAGGAAATAAAATAAGGTCCGAAGGAAAATTATGCCCCTTAACATGTATTAAACAATCCTTACATACTAAGCCAGTAACATACTTATCAGTCAAAGAGGTACTAATTTCAACCACATAAGGCAATCTTTCAGGTTGCAATTTAACACGTTGTACACAAGCAGGAGTAATGAAAGAATGCGTAGCACCAGAATCAATCAACACTTTAACAAGTTGATCAAGTATAAGAAAGTTACCTTCCACAACTGCAGTCTCCTCAGGCATCTCCTCTAAGTCAACTGCATAAGCCCGAGCCTGAACCCGCTGCTGCTGTGGTACACTGCCCGTAGGCCTACCCTGATAACCCTGAGTCGCTGCCCGACCCTCAGTCCTCGCATACTTAGGGCAATCCCTCACCCTATGATCGATGCTACCACAACCCAAACATGTCCCTGCCTTTACCCTGCAGTCGGACTCTACATGCCCTGAGCGCTTGCAGTAATTACACTGCGATGATGTGGCACTAGCACTGCCCCTAGAATAACCAGAAGCTGAAGAAGCAGCTGATACAGCCTGCTGCTGAGGTCTCACCACACTAGGCCTGTACTGACCCTGAGACTGGGCTGGCCTAAACTGAGTCTGAACCTGATATGGCCTCTGCTGAAACTGAGGCCGATAATAACTCTGCTGACTCTGTGGCCTAAAAGAACCCTGCTGGGCAGGTGGCCTGTAGACAACCTGTTGTACTGGAGGCCTATATAAAACCTGCTGGCCCGGCGGCTGATACGGCCTCTTACTAGGCTGACTGGAGACAATCTGATCCCCTTTCCTCTTCTCCAATCTAGAAGCTGCATCAAAAGCCTCAGTGAAAATATCATAACGATTCAGAGCCATCACATCCTGAATCTCGGGCCGCAACCCCAACATAAACCTGCGAGTCCTCCGCTCCTCATCTACCACATACTCCGGTGCATACCGGGACAATCGAGTAAATGTGGCCTCGTATTGAGCCACTGTAGCATCTCCCTGGACCAAGGCTAGAAACTCGGCCTCTCTCCGTTCCCTGCAAATCCTCGGGACATACTTTGCCCGGAAAGCCATCAGAAAGGTACCCCAAATATAAGGAATACCCTGTGCCGCCCAACTAGTCCTTACCGTGCGTCACCACTCCTCTGCCTCGTCATCTAACAAATACACGGCAAAAGAGACTTTCTGCTCATCAGTATAGCCAAGTGGATCATAAATCTTCTCCAACTTGCTAATCCAAACCTCCGCCTTTCTATCATCCGGCTCCCCCTGAAATCTCGGTGGGTGATATCCTAAAAAGTCCTTCAGGGTACCACGCCCGTGGTTACCACCCTGAATATTCAGGAGCTGAGCCTGCATAGCCTGATTCTGGGCAGCCTGCCCTGCTAATAACTGTGCCTGACTAGCCACTAACTCTGCAATCCGCTCCATAGCGGCTCCAAATCGGTCATCACCCCCGTCACGGCCCGGTGCCACATTACTCGGAGTCTCATCAGTCAACTCAGGCCTACCTCTGGTTCTCGGTCGACCGGCCATTCTACTAATCAAAGAGTTAGCACAGTTATAGCACGTAGACAGGTTATAAACAACTATTACCACATAAATAACAAACTCATATAAAACACATAATCAAATTGATCACATAATCACATAAGCACTTAAATCACATAATCACTTAATCAATTAATCATACCAATACATATTTCATTTTTCTTTCCTTTCATACATATTTCATGCTAAGACCATTACCCACATTCCGAGAATACCCCGGCTGACAACTAACATGAGCTCTGATACCACTTAAACTGTCACGCCCCAACTCGACCCCACCTACGATCAGTCAGGACGCAACGGAATTTCGGCGGCATAACGACAGTAAACAGATTTCCGAGGTTCTAAACCAACCTCATTAAACATCATACATCCAGTAATTCCTCAATACAAACAACAACATACAACACAACCATATTATACAATAAAACATCCTCGTTATACGCCTCCATTCCAACATGACATACAATACCTCAACTTTATCATACATTTCAAAAGTAAGTTGAGACACAACTACAATTTAACCATAGACAAAAGGAAACCGCTAAGTTAACATCATTTGGTTCAACATCTTTTCAATATCTATTACATTAAGAACCGTAAAGCATATAAAGTCTATTAAACTAATATACAAGACATTTAACAACATAAAGTCATAGATAAGATTCGGGAACATATGACTCATCCACAAAAGGCACATTTTCCACATTCTCCTCTTCAGGAGGCACGTACCCGTAATCTTGTGAAAGTACACCTGAAACATGCATTAATAGAGAGTGAGCTTATATACATAAGCCCAGTGAGGATCCGATAGATCTCGACAGTATTCACTACGCTCCTTGGATTTAGTCCTTTGAGCAAGTAAACACACAACAACAATAATAACATAAATAAAGCTATCATCACATAACTATATGACCATTCAATAAGGATACTCTATTTGGTTTAGCTCCAAACGCCATCACGATCTCAACCGTTCTTCTTATAACTCCCCATTACTCACGCACTCGAGGTACCTCACTATCCCCTTCCCTCCATGACATCTCCGTCATGCGAGCTGGGGGTAGCCTATGGCAGTCATGCCGGTTTCAACCCGACAGCCCGACGCTGCCCGAGAGGTGGCACACACATACCAAGGCTCCATTTTCATCAATCATCATGCAAGCATAAATCGATCAATCAATTGGGAGATCAGCAACAAGAGTGCCCGGTTCCCGCATTCAATAATAATAAATCAATAACATCAATATAACATCAATATAACATCAATATAAAATTAAACATCAAACAACGTAGTTAGATGACAAAGTAGGCCATCTAACCGGACATGCATAATATTCATAATTAAACTCTAAATTACTCAACAACAACTCACCATTCATCACTCGAACACTACCCAACCATCTAAGGCATCGTTCAAGAAATTAAAGAATGACAACCTAACTTCTAAAATTCATAACTTACAATCTACTAATCCAAACATTGCCAAATCAGTTCCTATCACTCACCCATTCAACCTACTACATTAGCCCTCTCGGAAATCCACCATAACACCTCCAAAACATGCCCGATAACCCTAAAACCCTATGATGTCATGGCTGGATTTTCCGGATTTCCACACAAACAATGTAATCGAAAATTCGGCATTACAACAGCGCTAACACGTAATTATCAAGTATTTAGAAATCGACGGCAATCGATTTCGAGCAACACAACTCAATTAAATCAACTTTGAACATTTTAATCAAAATTAAATACCCGGAAAATAAAAATTATGCTATATCCGACAGAAACTTGTAGTATTAGTATATAATGATCCCTAGCATGCAAGGAGCAATAATCTATCATCAGATTTCAATTCTAACGGTTCAATCTTCATTTATACGCAAAAACACAAAAATGACATTTTGAGATCTAGAATTTTTCTCTCACCTTAGATGCGATATAAGCCTAGGAATGCGTGCAATGCGTGCCCAACAAGCAGAATCCAAGTCGGTGCGAAGTTTCACGGACAAAAACTAGGTTTTTCTTTGAAAAATTGGATTGAAAGCTTAAGTTTTTCTCTTCTCTTTTCTCTCCTCTTCCTCTCGGCAATGTGTGTGTGTGTGGTGGTGTTTTTGTGTTGTGTGAGTGTGTGTTGAGGACATAAGCTTAAATGGTCAACTATTTAATTAAAGTCAAAGTTATTTTAATAGGCATTTTTTGTATTTTTAATGACTTTAATTGCATTTTAGTGATCACCAAGTTAAAATTAATTATGCAACCCCCAAGATATCTCAAGTGAGTTATTTTTAGGTGACAAGAAGTTTTACATTCAAAGAATTCCACCCGAGTCGGCTTAAAACTCGATTTTTGCAAAAGTCGGTGTAAAAACCCTAATAAATTCTTAAGCCGATTTTAAAACCGTTTTCATCAAACACAGGTCTATTAAAGTCTGTGGACTAGGTCTAGAAGGGTTAAAAAGACCAGTTTCAAAATTATAGCGGACGTGTTTCGAAAACACTATTCACTGAAAATCGACGATAAAATTTCTGACTCCGATTTTGATGAAAATTTCATGAATGCACATTTAGCACGTATTAGAAGTATTGAAATCAAAATTATAACTTTCTAGGTCCTATAGCACATAAACAGGTTATATGCACGCAAAATGAGGTAAAACACGTAAAACGAGATAAGCAAGAAAGTGGGGTTTCACATGTCATCTATTAAAATCCATCCCGTTGAACTTTTCTGGCCTCTTACCATGTCCAAAAGGAGTTGTTGACACAAAGGGCGCAACCTAGGCAACAGTCATCGATGGCCTTGCCAGAGGTACATTATCATTATTAGGCCTTCCAGTAGACCCACTTCCAGTCAAGGGAACATCTGAGTTATCAACTCCAGCAGTTTGTCCAGTTTCAGTATTCATAGTTTTAATTAAATATTAAGTCCAAAAGATCAATTTTAAAACTACACTTTAAAGATGTAAGGTCAGTCCCAACAAAATACAAAAAAAAAAAATCTAAATATATAGAATTAAAAAAAAATACAAGTAATAACAGGATAACTTGCATGAAAATAAAGATGTAAACCGAGTTCTATTATGATAGAAAGATTCTAACATATATTGAACTCAGTACTCATAGAATACCACAATTGTGGAAATTTTGGTAGGAGCAGTTAAAGAAAAGTAAAGAAATACTAAATTTAAGGACTAGAAATGAAAATAAAATTAGAATAAAATCTGTTTTTATTTTATTTTATTCTAATCATAACCTAATTCCAATTAAGCGAAATAAAGAAAGAATTAACAGAAAATATAGAAAAGTATTCCAAAATATTTTTTGTCAAAAATAATTCTGATAGATTAAATATCTCAAAAAGAAATGTGTAAAACCTTAAGATTGTTGGAAAATAGTTCAGTAGGCGTGAAACTTTGTTAAACAAATGGCATATACATGTTACTAGAATACATAAAGAAACTCTATATGAATTAGAATTTCAATGGATAAGTTCAACAGCAATACATTTAAACAATGGTATGTAGAAAACGACAATAGAAATTAATTTATACAAATTAATAGATTCAGAATTTAGAATACAAAATAAATAAATAAACCCAAGACTCGTGTTATACACGATAGCCCTAAGGTTTTATCGCGAGGTAACAGTGCTGACCCTTTCTACTTTGCGAAAACCTCCGAGGATACAATGGGTTTTCTTCTGTAATGGTAGCACTCTGAGAATAGAAGCTTGCGAATTGTAGTGTCAAAACTCTCTCAATAATATAATGCAAAGTAATATCATAGAATGCTAGTGCAGATGAAAACTAGAATCAGCTTGTCTCCAAATGTAAGAAGAGCTTGGCTATTTATAGGATAGAAAGAATGAAATTTTGGCCAACACATAAAGTCATCATAATGGGTAGCAATGATGAGCAACAATAACGCCATAAAGAAATTTTGCAAAACTGATGGCATTATATGTCACGCCCCAACCCGACCCAAAGAGGTTAAACTAGGGTTTGACTTATTTTACTATTGCCATTCAATAAACCTTAACCAATTTCCTACTATTGATACTTAGTTGTTCACTAAAACTCCAAAAGTTTTTTTCCGAAAAAATGGCAGTATGACAGCTGTAATTAAAGCATTTGGTTTTGACCTAATCTCTAGAACACCCCAAAAATTTCGAATCTTTAATTTGCTTACAACTAAAACTCTTATTTTATCATCAACCAATATGCCCGTTAGTTTATCTTGAAAGTTCTATTTGGATTAATAAGCCTATCACGATAACTACATCCCATTTATTTTTCAAATTCCTATTTATGCAAGTACCTATTATCATTTAGCTTACAAATGAGTACCTTAATGAATATAGGTAGGGCTAACTTAGTTGATTCTTCACCTATTGGTTTAAACACCTAATGATAACTACTATCCATAATGATAAAAGCAAACGACCGAAATAAAAGAGTTCATCTGGCTTATAGTTAGTACAAACTAAAATTAGACCCCAAATTACAACGGGAGTCATTTACAACAACAACATAAACAGTCTTCAATTTAAACACAACATCCATGTTCATGAAAAACACATAATGGACATAGTCACTCTAAAGGTTCATCAACTACACATTCTCTTCCGGCACCTATTCCAATTCTGCTTCACCTGTAATGACATAAAGAGGGTGAGTCTTTATGAACTCAACGAGGGGGGAAACAAGTAACAGGACCTTTGAAATTCTTTTCTGGTTAACTTGTGAAAACTCCTTTGAAAACATGTCTTGTCAAACAAATAAGTTCATAACATAGCATAAATATAAATGAACACATTTACCACATCATTTCAAAGGATACATTACGCTTTTGCATCGCTTTCACTTTCGCATTTGCATTCGCATGTAGTGGCTGGCCTTGAATATCATACTCCATATCACTCCTGCATGGGTGTACTCCGGATTGTACATTAAACCTACGACCCAACTCTCCGAAGGTAACAAAGTTCCAAGCGAGAGAGGGAATTAGGCCATGGTAGTTACGGGAACACCGGCAAGCCTGATGCCGCCCGGCGTTCGTGAATCGCTACCATGCCAAAAGAAAGGTTGCAACCTTGTATACAATGTACATTTATGCCAATTAACATTTCACAATAGGAGGTCAACAAAGTAGGTCGCCTCCATACATCTAGATAATCACATATTGACACGTTGGCATATGAGGCATCGTTAGAACATATAATCACTTCATATACCAATTTAAAAGCATTTATACATTTACGGGCAGCCACATAATCATATACAATATAAGCCATAGAATACATTTTAACAACATAATGAATGCATAATAAGCATACAAACATGCTATAACATCATATACAAGATCGGGTGCACGAATAGTTAACGTATGACCCCATAATCAATATAATTCATGCATGAGGCTATAACAACTTTTCCAGGCAGTCCACAACTTCAATTCAAACCTCAATTATAAGTTACGTAAAACATGATTTAACACTTAGAAGACCTAGTTTGCAATTAGGGTTTTAGGTTCATGCTCGGGTGCAAGATTCATCCACTATTAGCTATAAGGAACACTTAGATCATCATTACATATATCTAACAATTATTGAACAGCCTTGAAACATTACAAATATCATCATTGAAACCACATGCAAGCCACGAAATCTACCGATACGAACACGAAATCATCAAAAGATATTATATACGTGTTTACTACTATGATTCATCCACATTCAACCCTAAAATCAACATGGAACATTCTCCTAAACATTTAAACATTTCTGGGCAGCCTACTACGCAACTCAAATATAATCATTAAAGCCATATAACTCATGGAATCAATCCTAACCAAGTAATTAATCAACAAAGGGCTTTATATACTTCACTAACTACAAGATTAATCAACTTATAACCTCAATATCATTTCAAATCATACATATCTAAACCTTCACAAATCTGGACAGCCCACTATGTCTTTAAAAATCATCAAACAAATCAATCCAAAACATGAAATAGGCAACTACAAGGCATACAAGTTGTATAGGGCTTCATAATCAAGTTCCTATGCAAGATCTATTAACATTTATTCATAAAATCTACTTAAAACATACAAAATCAACCATTTCTCTGTCCAGTTCTTATTTCAATCATATAGTCCCGATCTACGTAATATAAACACATAATATGCTTCAAAACAAAGTTACTAATAATCACCAACATAGTTTTTCATAAAATGACATGACTTTCTTCATTTAGTTACCCTAGCAAATGATCTTGGAATTTAGTGAATCATATATTGAATTGAAGATCTATGAATTCTCTAACTCTGGCTATAAATTTCACTCAATTTCGACTTAAGATCTAAAAGTTATGACTATTTTCGTAAGATTGCACAAAAACTGTCCAGCACCAGTACCTATCCAGAACGACCTATGATTTTTTCCATTTTTCTGGGTCTTAACATCAAAATTATCCTTAGCCTATTCTGCAATATTTATTTAAAACTGAAAAATCTAGTGACCCTCCAAATTTCAGACTTGTTCGAGATCTTTTACTACCTTAAAGGTGCTCCGGGCAGAAAGGTCAGTAGCTACCCAGGATTTTTCAGAAATGTTCAAACATGTGTTCTTGGCTTCTAAGCATGCAAGACTAAGCATACACATATACATACATACTCATGAGCTTAAAACATTTAGAAAACAGTTTAAACCCTCACCTTAATGGAGATTTACGGAGGAATATCACAGATCTACTAAAAGCTTGTGAAATCGCCTTGAACGTGCTAAAATCCTCAAGATCTTGCCTTGACCAAGGTTTCTTCTTGATTTCCTTAGATGTTAAGTCTAGTTAGCCAACATATGGTATGTGAGAGTGTTCATACACATGAGAAGATAAATCAAATCTTACCAAGTGTCGTGAATAAGAGGATATAACAGTTTTTGCTTGAAGTTTTGAAGCTGCTACCTTGATGCTCTTGCTTGGTTGAAGGTATGAAGAGCCTTGGGAGTGGTTTTCTTGCAAAGTTCAGATGTGGGGAGTGGGAATCATGATAGGGCCGAAAATGAGAGGAAATGAGGGAGAATATAAAGTGTTTTGTTGTGAAATGAAGTCTTGTGTGTGTGTTGGATGAGTTGGCCGAGATTGGTCTTGTTTTTGGGACCAAAAGCCTTCAACTTTTGCTGAAATTCTGCCTAAGACATGTGAGGTGTAGGGAATATTTGTTGGCATGCCTAGGAGTAAGAAAAAAGGAAGCATAAACCAGGAAAAAGTATGACAACTTGCAAAACTTTGTCTAGCATGTGTAGGATAGAAAATTGTTGATTAAAGCTAGCTCACATGGCCTTGTTATGGCCGGCCATGGCATGCTAAAATGCCTAGCTTTTGAGTTTTATTTTATGCCTAATTAATTGTAGGCTAAGAGTATTTTATGTTTAGTAATTTGTGTTGTAAGAGAATGTTGGGTATTTAGGGGTTCTAGGTAGAATAGAATATAGGGAATGTTTAGAGGTTTGTGAGGTTTTGTCTTGTAGTGGGTTTAAAATATAATATTTAGGTGTTAGTGGATTTTGCAGTAAAATGTGATTAGGTATATTATATTGGGAATGTATTAGAAGATGATATGGTTTTGTCTTGTAGTGAATTTGAATTAGGATTAGAATAATGTTAGTGGAAGATGTAGGATTAGTTTATTATTTTAATAGTTAGTGGATTGTGTAGGAATATTCTATTGTCTAGTGCTTTGTACAGGAATCTTTCTAGATTAGTGTGTAGACACGTTTTCTTAGGTAAATGCATGTACTACGAGACATGCGCATAAATCAATACGGGGCACGAATCCCTAGGCAATGCACACAGTCCAATGTTAATATATGTATTCCTAGGTTAGGGCACGTATTACGAGGTAATGCACATACTTCAAGACAAATGCAAACAATTTGAGGAAATGCACATAAACCAATGTAAGACACGTAATGCAATGCAATGCACGTAAATCAATGTATGACACTTAAATCTAGGTTAAGGCTCATACTTCGAGGCAAGAACATGTATTCTAATAGGAGTGCACGTAACCCAAGATAATGCACGTAACCCAAGGTCGGTCATGTAAATCTAGGTTTAAGGCACGTAAATCGAGGTAAGTACATTTTGGTCGAGGTAATGCACGTATTCAGGGTTAAGGTACCTATCTCAAGGTAGGTACGCATAAGATGATATATGACACACTAATCGAGATTAGGGCACACTAATCGAGTTAAAACAAACTGTTCCGGGTCAGGCCTCACATTATATCTCTTCAACGTTCAAAAAATCAAAGGGATTTCTGAAACATTGTTCCCTTTACATCCCTTTAAATGTTGAATCTTTATTACTAATTTTTGCACTAAATCAGAATTTTCCATGTGGGAAATAAAGTTAGTAATAACTCAGCCATTAATTTCCCATTCAACTTAGGGGATGAAAATGCCTCAATGCATGTTTATGCTCATTTTTCTAACATTCCCCCACATGAATGAAAATTTGAGTTGGACCAAAATACACAAAGATGCATACTCTAGAGAGAGTTTAAAGAGGAATACCGCATTGAGATAGGTGGCGTTTAGCTTTGAACCTTCTCTAGTGAGAACTATCAGGTTTACTCGCTAATCAGTGAATGCGATATCGTGAACTGTTCAGCTTTGGTGTAAACCAAAATAATAGAGCTCACACAACATCCTTTTAGACACTGTCCAATTCTCATGGTTATATTCATTTCGGCCCTGAACAACTCCAATATTCATAAGTACTTTTTGAGAATTTAGCCTTCAATTCCCATAGGAGTAGCCCACTCCTTACTCACAAAGGTGATCACTTATAAGGAGTATCCTTGTAATACCCCACTTGGATTCCCAAGATATAAGCATCATTAAAAGCATAGCTTATCCTATAGCACATACAGGTAGCACTGTCAACTCGTCATAGGAATAGGTGGGAGTAGTACCCCCATAATGCTCCCACTGAGTTATACATAATTCAGTTTTTCCCTTTGAACCTAGTTCCAAGGATCTTCTGTGAACAAGATAGGGTTTTTCATTATGATAACTGTTAAGAAATAAGCTTAAGACCCATTCCCCTCGACGATTTATGTACTTGCTCTCTATTTAAGCTTTTTGTAAGCGGATCTGCATTGTTATCTTTTGACTTTATATAGTCAATTCAGATAACCCCATTAGAGAGCAACTGCTTAACAGTATTATGTCTACGACGAAAGTGTCTAGACTTACATACTACTCTATGCCCTTCTAATCGCTGATTGACTACTGCAGTGTATACAAATAGTTGACACAAGCTTCGTCCAGTTTGGAATATCCTCTAAAAACTGTCGAAGCCATTCAGCTTCCTCAATAGCTTTAGTCAACGCTATAAACTCAGACTCCATCATGGATCTAGTTATTCACGTTTGTTTAGTGGATTCCAAGACACAGCTGCACCTCCCAAGGTAAAGACGTATCCACTAGTGGATTTTGAGTCTTTAGTATCAAATATCCAATTAGTATCACTTTACCCATCTAGCACAACTGAATATCTTGAATAGTGCAACCCATAATTCAAAGTGTATTGAATATACCTAAAAACTTTTACAACAGTTATCCAGTGTTCTCGTCCTGTATTACTGGTACATCTGCTTAGCTTGCTTTCAACAAAAGCTATATCAGGCCTCGTGCAATTCATAATGCACATAAGGGTACCAATTACCCATGAATACTCTAGTTGAGATATTCTTTCACCAACATTTTTAGCAAAATGTCCATTAACATCTATTGGTGTTCTCACTACACCTTCATCTCCTTTATTAAACTTGTCCAGTATCTTCTCAATGTAGTAAGACTGAGACAAGACTAGTCCATCAGAAGTTTTGGTGATCTTAACACCTAGAATAACATCTGCCACACCTATATCATTCATATCAAAGTTACTGGATAACATCTTCTTGATAGTCTGAATGACATTCTTATTACTTCCTATAATAAACATGTCATCCACATAAAGACAAACAATGACATATTCTTGACCTGTACCTTTCACATAAACACACTTGTCACACTCATTTATTTTAAAGCCATTTGACATCATGGCTTTATCAAATTTCTCATGCCATTTCTTAAGCGCTTGTTTTAATCCATAAAGAGATTTTACAAGCCGAAAAACCTTCTTCTCATTACCTGGAACTACAAACCCTTCAGGTTGTTCCATATAGATTTCTTCGTCCAAGTCTCCATTCAAGAAGACAGTCTTTACATCCATTTGATGTATCTCTAGATTATTGATAGCAACTATTGCTATCAACATAAAAATGGATGTAATTCTTGTGACTAGTGAATAAGTATCAAAATAATCAAGACCCTTCTTCTATCTATATCCCTTTATGACAAGCATAGCCTTGTATTTATCAATTGATCCATCAGTTTTCATCTTCTTCTTGAAAATCCACTTACACTCTAAAGGCTTATTTCCAGGATGAAGATCCACCAGTTCCCACATATGATTACTCATCATGGAATCAATTTCACTATTGACAGCCTCTCTTCATAAAGGAGCTTCAGGGGTTGTCATAGCCTCATCAAAAGTCTGGGATTCATTCTCTAACAAATAAGTTAGAAAATCATGACCGAAAGACTTAGCTGTTCTAGCCTTTTTGCTACGTCTCAGCTCATTCTCATAATCTATATCTGAATTATGAATTTCATCATATGTTCTTTTTGAAGAACTTGATTCTTTGTTTCTTTCCAAGGAAATTTTTCTTTGAAAAATTCTGCATTCCTTGATTCTATAACTGTATTCTCATGTTTATCAGTTATTTCAGATTTAAACACAATAAACCTATATGTTGCACTATCTTGACCCTACCCAATGAAAACACAATCCACTATTTTTGGTCATCTCTTGTCCATTTTTGGAGCTAGAACTCCTACTTTAGCCAAATACCCCCACACTTTTAAGTATTTGTAGGAAGGAAAACGAGCCTTCTATAATTCATAAGGTGTTTTATTTAACTTCTTGTGGGGTACCTTATTAAGAATATAGTCCGCAGTTAGAACTGCCTCCCCCCAAAAGTTCTGAGGTAACCTAGAATTAATCAACATGGCATTCATCATCTCTTTTAGTGTTCGGTTTTTGCACTCAGCAATATCATTCTGTTGAGGAGAATACGGAGTTATCGTTTGATGGACAATTCCATGTTCAACACAATGTCCCTCAAACGGATATGCATATTCTCCCACTCTATCACTTCTCAACACTTTGATCTTTCTGGCGAGTTGATTTTCTACCTTATTCTTGTATAGTTTAAATACTTCTAAAGCCTCATCTTTGCTTCTAAGTAAGTAAACATAACAATACCTTGTGCAATCATCAATAAAAGTAATAAAATACTTTTTCCCACCTTTAGTTTGCACATATTTTAAATCATAAATATCACTGTGAATTAAGTTTAGAGGTTGCGAACTTCTTTCTACCGATTTGAAAGAGGTTATAGTTAATTTTGATTCAATGCATATTTCACATTTTTTTGTTTAAGTCAATATTCACATTAAGTATTAAGCCTAAATTGATCAACTTAAGCAAAGAACCAAAATTCACATGTCCTAATCTATCATGCCATAAATTAGGAGAATCCAAGACATAAGCAAAAGACTTATTCTTAATAAACCCCTATCCTCATAACCCTTGCCCAAAAAAATACCATTTTTGGTCAAAACAAAAGTGCTGGACTCAAACACTAGCTTGAATCCATTCTTGCTCAACAAAGATCCAGAAACTAAGTTCTTCCGGATATCTGGGACATGTAGAACATTGTTGAGTGTCAGCTACTTTCCCGATGTCATCTTCAAGATAACTTTCCCAGTGCCTTCCACTTTTTAAGTGGATCAGTTACCCATAAAAAGAGTTTCTTCAACAGCTTGATAGGTCGTGAACATCCTCCTATTTGAGAAAACATGCCAAGTTGCCCCTGGTATCCACCCACCATTGCTTTGGATTTTCCACCAGATTGACTTCTGACACCATAGCTGACAAATAAATGTCATTATCATCACCCTGGTCTTCTACAGCATTTGCCTACGCTTTTTTCCTTTTTCGGATTGCCCTTGTTCTTGCGAAGCTTGGAGTTTATTGCCTTATGCCCCAGCTTGTCACAGATGTAGCAGTTCCCACTAAACTAGTGCTTCATCTTATTTACCCCTTTCTGCCTTTGATCCTTTTCGTGGACTTTCTCTTTTTATTGCTTGGGCCATGCTTTATCACATTTTCCTTTGACTCCAAAGGCGAGAGACCACCCATTTTCTTAGATTTACGGTTGTCTACCTCAATCCTCAACCTTAGAACCAGGTCTTCAATAGTCATCTCCTTTCGCTTATGCTTCAAGTAACTCTTGAAGTCCTTCCAGCTATGAGGTAACTTCTCTATAAGTGTAGCAAATTCAAAGAGATCCCCTATATTTATACCTTTTGCATGACACTTATGAATGAGGACCTAATACTCTTCTACCTGCGGCATCAGAGGCTTGGAATCTACTATCTTGAAGTCAAGGAATCTCGCGACAATAAGTTTCTTCGTGTCCGTATCTTCCGTCTTGTACTTCTTCTCTAAAGATTTTCACAAAGCCTTTGTAGTAGGCATTGGACTATAAACATTGTACGATGCATTCTCCAAACTGTTGAGGATATAATTTTTGCTAAGGAAGTCCGCATGCTTCCAAGCATCAACAGCAGCCACAGTCTGCATATCAGGATCATCATTTAACACTGGTGCATCCTCTTTCAAAAATCGAGCAAGACCCAAGGTCATCAGGTAGAATAATATTTTCTGATGCCACCTCTTAAAATCCCTCCCGTTGAACTTTTCTGGCCTCTTGTCATGTCCAAAATGAGTTGTTGCTACAAACGGCGCAGCCGTGGCAATAGTCATCGATGGCCTCGCCAAAGGTACATTCATATTATTAGTTCTTCCAATAGACCCACTTCCAATCAAGGGAACATCTGAGTTATCAACTCCAGCAGTTTGTCCAGTCTCAGTATTCATAGTTTTAATTAAATATTAAGTCCAAAAGATCAATTTTAAACCTACACTTTAAAGATGTAAGGTCAGTCCCAATAAAATAAAATAAAAATCGAAAGATATAGAATTAAAAAAAAATACAAGTAATCACAAAATAACTTGCATGAAAATAAAGATGTAAACCGAGTTCTATTATGATAGAAAAGATTCTAACAGATATTAAACTCAGTATTCACATAATACCACAATTGTAGAAATTCTGGTAGGAGCAGTTAAAGAAAAGTAAAGAAATACTGAATTTAAGGACTAGAAATGAAAATAAATTTAGAATAAAATCTGTTTTTTATTTTAGTTTATTCTAATCAGAACCTAATTCCAATTAAGGGAAATAATGAAAGAATTAACAGAAAATATAGAAAAGTATTCCAAAATATTTTTTGTCAAAAATAATTTTGACAGATTAAATATCTCAGAAAGAACTGGATAAAACCTAAAGATTGTTGGAAAATAGTTCAGTAGGCGTGAAACTTTGTTAAGCAAATGGCATATACATATTACTGGAATACATACAGAAACCCTATATGAATTAGAATTTCAATGGATAAGTTCAGCAACAATACATTTAAACAATGGTATGTAGAAAACGACAATAGAAATTAATTTATACAAATTAATGGATTCCAAATTTAGAATACAAAATAAATAAATAAACCAGAGGCTCGTGTTATACACGATAGCCTTAAGGTTTTATCAAGAGGTTACCGTGCTGACCTTTTCTGATTCGCGAAAACCTCCAAGGATACAACAAGTTTCCCTCTATAATGGTAGCACTCCGAGAACAGAAGCTTGCGAATTGTAGTGTCAAAACTCTCTCAATAATATAATGCAAAGTAATATCATAGAATGCTAGTGCAGATGAAAACTCGAATCAGCCTGCCTCCAAATGCAAGAAGAGCTTGGCTATTTATAGGAGAGAAAGAATGAAATTCTGGCCAACACATAAAGTCATCATAATGGGTAGCAATGATGAGTAACAATAATGCCATAAAGAAACTTTGCAAAACTAATGGCATTATATCTCTTCAACGTTAAAAAATTCAAAGGGATTTCTGAAACATTTTTCCCTTTACATCCCTTTAAATGTTGAATCTTTATTACTGATTTCTGCACTAAATCTGAATTTTCCATGTAGGAAATAAAGTTAGCAATAACTCAACCATTAATTTTCATTCCACTCAGGGGATGAAAATGCTTCAATGCATGTTTATGCTCATTTTTCTAACAATATCATGCTCGGTAATTTCAGACGCCGAGCATTAATTTTAAAGTTTTTCCCCTAATAGAATCTTATGGTGATAGGCTTTTATTGGAATCCTTGACTTTTGGATCATGTCGATTGAGTTTACAATATATTCTTTTTGGCTATTGATGATCCAATATGGCATTAATTTATAATCCAAAAAATAGATATTTAGAAACTACAAGAACTTAATTGATATGTCATGCTGATATATAGTTGTTTAATTGGTTTCACTTAGTGAAGCGAATTGAAGATGATATCATTATAGAAGCTCGCAAAGAGAACTTCCATCTAGAGTGACACAAGCAATTAGTTATATATTTTTCTATAATTCCAAAATTTGTTATTCTTTTGAGAACCTAGCTATTTAATTTTTAATATCATTTTGTTCTTTGAAGTGGAGCACATAATAAGACAGTTTCTTCAAAATCTACTTTTTGTTATTTTTTTTTCTTTTTTTTTTCGAGTCAAATATCTTTTCTTTTTCTCAAGAGACGGTTTCTATACGATGTATATCTTACTTTAAGACACGTCACCTCATAACATAATGACAAAAAGTTTTTTTTTTGGTTCAACTTGAAAATTTATAGTACTAACTAAAAATTAGATAATGCAAGGGAGAAGGGTTGAAAATATTCACAAGCCCAAAAAAACCACATAATATACATAATGGTTAGGCCCAAAACACCAACTAGACCAACAATAAAATACTAACCACAAAACACAAAAGTACAAAGAGGGGCGAAGCCCAACACCCAACAAACCCTAAAACAACCAGATCAAGAAACCCAAACCCTAGCCATAAGGAGGAGCAACAACACTTGTTGGGAAACAACCAAAAGTACTATCATACCACGGCCAACATCACCACCATCTCACGGATACCCATCGGAACTACCAAAGTAGCGGCCAACAACCCATGACAGGCAAGCCACAAACGCATGTGTGACAATAGATGCACAACCCTGAACGAAGGCAGACAATTAGAGTCTCCAAAGAAGAGAGAAACCCATGCCTCAAATGACAAAGGCGTAGTCCACTTAAAACCTCTAACAAAACTACCAATACGGGTAGTCAACAAAGCGGGAGTGAGGATTAATTAAAAGTATCAGCAACAGCCAAGTAAAACATGACGAACCCAAAATTAGGGACGAGCTAAACACTGCTTGACCAACGCTAGCAAACTGTGAGCACTAGTCATCAAAACAAGTAAAAATAGCAAACCAAAGAATGGCTCCTCCATCATTAAGAAGAAAAACTACACACCATAGAGAGAAAAGACAAGGACAAGCCCATATTTAGTGATTAGAAAATGCTAACCCTAGATCGGGGTAAAAATACAACAACACAACAAAAATGAAAACAAACAAAAAAGAGAATGGATGAGGGGACATTGAGAGAAAAGGGAGTGGTACTACCACTAGCAAGAAGCTGGGACATAAAAAATGAAACAAAGCTCAAGAAAAGACTCTCAATTGCTGACTGGGAAATAGAGAAAAGCTTTGAGGCAGTGAGAGAGTTTATAATGACATGAACACTACAAAAAAAAAAAGGATTTTGCAAGAAAATATTCCCCTCACTGTGCCGTCGCCAATTTGGAATTTGTGACGGTACGGTGAGGGAAAACTTATGTCAGACACAAGGTGGACGCCAAAATCGTACCCCTCACCAGGCTGTCACCAATGTTTGTCGTCACCGAGTCCTCGCTAACTTAACCCGTCACCAGACCGTCACCAAAATTGCTATCGCCAGGCCCTCGCCAACCTTTCCCATCGCCAAGCTATCATTAATCTTTCCCGTCACCAAGCTCTCGCTAACTTAACGCGTCATCAGCCCGTCACCAATGAGCATCTTCTTATATGCAATGATTTTAAATAACTATAGCAACAATTTCTAAGACTTTTTGCAACAGTTTTTATCATTTATTGCAACGGTCTAATCACATCCTTGATCTGATTGCGCAAGATATACAAAATTCTAAAGTCAAGAAACAACAAAGCTACAAAAAAAACTAGTTCATAATTGGCAACCTTTGTTTTGTTGCTCAACAGAGATGCAAGTCTCATGGAGAATCAATCAACCATGGGTAGCCATGTGATAGTTAGAAAAGATATACAACATCTGTGAGATTTAAATAAGTACCGGCCATTGTTGAAAGATACTAAACTCTCTAAAAAGGCAAAAAAAAATTTCTGAAAAAATTTGATCAACAATAGGAGCTAAAAACCAAATCAATAGTGTACACATTACAATTGAAGCAAAATTGTCATCCAGTATTATATATGATGTTTGAGCTCTCTTTTGCAACCCCAGTTCCTGCTATACCCATGGCAAGGCTGGCATCAGCCTATACTTCCAAACACCCTGCAGATTGACGCAAAATCCCTTCTACCTTTGTTCCTGTTAAAATAAGAAATCCAAAACCCAGAAGAATAGCACCACAGAATAATTAAATATTCTCTTTCCCATTTTCTTTTGTGACTGCATACATTGAGACTAAACTTAACATGCCAAAATTCAAATTGTTTCCTTTCTTTATTTGCCAAAAGCAATATATGACAATGTTGCCTGCCTTTTAGTGCCCCTTTTCTGAATGACACCTTTCCTCAAAAGGAATGCACATATATTCCAAATCAAATTAAGTCACATATAACCACTTTTAGCCCACAACAGATCTTCAGTTCCAAAAGAGGACAAATGACATAATACATGATGCCAAAAAGGAAAAGACAACATACTGTGAACAAGATGGAAAATGACTTGATAGCTTCAACAATGCAATCAAATACAGCTTGAACTTAAATTCCTAGAGACTATGATGATTCGGGGAAGAGGGAACTCAGAGTCATGGAGTTGCTGGCTATCACACATTTGGATTTGAAAACCAACAAGGAGCTAATTAACCAAAATAAATTCGTCATGTTTCCAAAATTTAAATCATAAATTTGACAACTTTACAGATGCTTCAAAAAAATTGAAGCAGAAGGAAAAGACTAAGATTATGTTACTGTAGTACATAACGGCCACTTCTAAGAAAATGTGAAATGTAATCTTACTCGAGGATAGACTGCTTAATTGTGAATATGCATTGTGGAAGGGAGGCATGAGCCTTTAAGTTATATTGTTTCTATTTAACATTGAGTATGTAGCAAGGACGTAAAGTACAAACTTACACATTGAAAGCCAAGAAAAGCTCCTGCTTTGTCGAATAAAAATCAGAACACAAAAAGGAAAGCTTCATTTAGTGCATATTCATGCCAAACACACTGGAATTTAGAATTCAATTTGACGCTAAAGAAAAGGCCACAAAATTGAATAACAATAAAGATGCATGGACTCACAGTTATTGGGTCCTCTATATCGACCACTCCTATATTATTAATCAATAAATCATCATATTCTCCAGTGCACCAAACAGCAACTCGAACAAGAGTTTCCTAAATGACAAGACAATCTTTAGGCTTTATGGAGTTGCTAGCTATCACAATATATAGTGCCTAATTATTCACAAATAATTATCTTCAATGGTCACTACAAAGAAACAGATGATTCAGAACATCATTAGACTAAAATGGCTTATCTTTACTAAAATAGTTTATCTTTACACAAACCCAAATTCTCTAAAAACCACAACAATTATAATTACTTAAATAAGTTTTTTTAATTGAGTAAAATATTTACCGAAGAACGAAAGTTCCAGGGCAGTAATGGTGAGGCTTCATGACTCCACCGGTGGTAGGTGTGGACTTCCTCGTAGCCTATTTTACAATTAAAAAAAAAAAATTAGAAAATGAAAATTCTAGATAAATAAATAAAAAACTATATACTACCCAAAATATGAAAAATCGGAGTGAAATGGTTTCTAAAAAATTTTAAAAAATAGTTAAAAATTAATTAGTAAACAAATAACAAAATATTAAAAAAAGTTAAAATATATATATAATGTATATATATATGCATAGATCTGTACAGATCTATACACACACATACACACACACACACACACACACATATATATATATATATATAGTGGAAGGGATACGGGTTAGGGGTGGGGGGTGGCTGCGTGGGGGTAGGGGTAGGGGTAGGGGACTGGGGTGGGTCACGGGGGTGGCGGTGGCAGTAGGGGACTGGGGTGGGGGTGGGGGACAATGGTGTGTCGCAGGGTGAGAAGTAGGGGACTGGGGAAGATAGGGGTGAGTCACGGGAATGGGGGTGGAGGGCTGTTATTAAAATTTGAACGGTTTTTTTTTTAAAAGTTTGGGAGACAGACCATGCAGGCCCGTCTCCAATTGGAGACGGGCCAGTAGGTCCGTCTTCAATTGAAGACGGGCTAAGCCCCCTATCTCCATTAATGGAGACGAGATTCAACTCCCGTCTCCATTTTTGGAGACGGGGTTCAGATCCCGTCTCTAACTTTGGAGACGGGCTAAGCTTTGGAGACGGGATTTATCTCCCGTCTCCAAAGTTGGAGATGGGGTTCATCTCCCGTCTCCAACTTTAGAGACAGGCTAGGCCTCCCATCTCCAAATTTGGAGACGGTCAAAATTGTCGTCATTATTAGTGACGGCTTGGTGACAGTTTTTTTCGTCTGATACTATACCGTTACCGTCCCATCACAAAATTGATGTCAACCTTTCCCGTCACTAAACCATCGTCGTTTTGGTGATGGCATGGCGACGGTCCGTCGCAAAATTCAGTTTTTTTTTTTATAGTAGAAGTCGAGGGTAAATGTTTTGATAATTCCCAAATTTATTTGGTCACGCTATTGGATTATCTTTTTTAAATATTTTTTTTTATAAAAATGATGTAGGAAATCAATTGGCGGAGTCTAACCATCCAATTATCTGGTAGAGCTCGACCGCCATTTCGGGTATAACGGTATACCCCTACATATACTTTAGGTTAGTTAAGGGTAAAACTCCAAAATAATGGAGATTTTTAAAACCGCGACCTCCTAAGAGCAATATCTCTTTTAAATCTTAATCGTTGATCATGATATTTAAAATTATAAAAATATATCTGCCTATAATTCGAGTGCAAGGAACTATCTTGATCCTTAATTGAGCTCTTAGCCCCTTCCACATAGTACATATATGGATAACTACTGTCTACATATAAGAGTAATGCTAGACGTTACCTTTTTTTTATCACCTAGTTAACACATCCTAGTTGGCATGTCTAGTTGGTTTGCCAACTAGATAAATTCATTTTATTTCTCTTTCATTTTTCGTTAAATTATTTTATCTCTCTCTTCTTTTATTAGTTTTTCTATCTCTCTGTTTTTCCTTTCTTTTCTCTTCCTTGATTAAGATTTCCTCCTTTCTCTTTCTTTCTCTTTTGTTTAACCCTATCAAACATTCACTTTATATGCAGTCAAGAATTTTCAGAATTTTCTTATTGTTTACCATTCACTGCATATATTTTTTCTTTCGGTCATGTCTATATTATATTCTCATAAGTAGATTCACTATCAAAATATAGGTATGGAAATCACCAATCTTATTAATTATTAGAATCATGATGGATAACTGCAATCATGAACATGATGTTAGTAAATATGATAATTAGATTTTGTCGTATCATTAAATAAATTTATTGGGTTGGAATAGATTTCTAAGTTGATATTAACTTGTATTGCTTCTTTACATTAAAAGTTAGGTGAAATTGTCAAGTAGTAATATTGCATCTATTGTACAAAAAAAAAAAAAACTTGTATTGCTTCATTTCTTTTTCAATTACATTGGTTGACATAGTCCTTAATTAGGTGATTCACATAAAAAAAACTAATAAGAAAAACACCATCAACTTCTTATGTTAAATCATCAACGTCTAACATGAAAATTGTATGGAGTGTGTTGGTCCTTAATAACCTAAAGGGTGGGGGGGGGGGGGTGAATTAGGTTGTTAAGCAATGTTAATCAATTTAAAAATTCTTAATGCGGAAGCAATGTCTAGTAAAGATTGATAATACTCTAGAAGTTCTTGTAGGCAATTTATCGAACACTTAGTGAGCATACAAGTATTTAACACTAGATATGCAATTAGAACTTCAATGTAGAATTCCAAATAGATATCTCAGCAATTATCAAGCAATTAATGTGAGCAATATCCACACGAAAGTAAATGACTTGAAAATAAAGAGAATAGAGTAGGAGAAATCAAACACGATGATTTTCAAGTGGTTCGCAATCCCGGAGGCCTAGTCCACCACCTAAGGTCTTCCCTTCCCTTAGGATTTAATAACTCTTCACTAAGATGCTTCTTCAAATGTTGGTGAAGCAAGAACCAACTACAATTATTCTTGAGTCCACAAAAGTTACACAAGCTCCTTCAAATGTAGGTGAAGCTTAACCTACTATCCTCTCTTCCTTTGAGTCCACAAAGGATTACAATACTTCTTCTCACAATGATTCTCTCAACCTATGTGAAAGAATATATTACAAAGATTGTGTGATAAAATAAATGACAATTGCAACTCCTATTTGAGTTTGATATTACAATTGAAGAATAACTTTGAATGCTCAAAGATATGATAATGATAGCTCAAGATTTCTCAATAAGAATGATATGAAAAGCTCTTTGAAATCTGAAAATTAAGGCTTAGAGAGATGTGTCTTAGAAGGTGAGAGAACATGGCTTAAAAAGAGGGAAAGTTTAGACACAAATCAGATTTTAAGCAAAATTTCTGGATTTTCCTGTTAACCCATCCGGGCGCTGTGGCCTTCTTTCGGGTGCCCGAAAAGAGCAGGTATCGCCCGAATCAGACTTCTCTGCCGGGCGTTGCGCCTTCTATCTGGGCGACCGGAAAAGGCCAGTAACGCCCGAATGCTTAAAAAATGCTGAAAAAATATATTTTGAGCCCCAAAAATATTTTGTTTAATTGCAAAACATTTAGGCACATAAAAGAGAGATTTCTTAGCATTTTTTAACATCCCAAAATATTTTCAAAACGGTTGAGAGGTTTTAAAATGATTTCTAATACTAGAGTTTGAAATAAAAAAAATATTTTTCAAGGATGATTTTGAATAGATGTTAGATCGAAAAAACATTTTGGAGAAATTATGAGCAATACAAATCATACTTAGCCAAGCGACATTTTTTAAGGCCGGTACCCCTTATATTGCCACTTCTCTTTCCTTGTGACTCCCTCTTTATCGTCGAGTCAATAACTTGAATTCTTTTGGGCTTGGATACAATTTCTGATTGGGCTTGGACTTTGATCCAAATAGCTTTCTACTCTTTGACTGAAACAAGTTGATCCAATGTTGATGTGGACTTGCTTTGTTGGAATGAAGGTCTTACCAAAAAATAAAAAGAATGCTAAAGCACGATTTAGATGTTTTGTTATTATCAAAATAAAGATTATAGGCTTTTTCAGGCCAACAATCTTCCCATTTTTTATGATGACAAAACATTGAAATTTGCAAGCATGAAATAGTTGAAATTGAAGAATAAAACTTGATTTGAGGTCTCCCCCTCAATTTGAGCTTGATTTAATTTATAGCTTGTTCTTGAAAAGCAAGCTCCCCCTGAATAAGTGCAATGACATACATTATTTTTATGCTTTATTCCATTTCAATATATACTTTTTCATTTCAATATATAATTTTCCCCCCTATTTGTCATCAACAAAATATAGTTTCTATAACAAATAATCATAAGAGTAAAAGCCACAGTAATCTATAACAGGTATAAGACAAGAGATAAACAAAGGAAATGCAAAGTATTAATGAAATGAAGCAAAGTATCCAAACAATGTTAAAAGAAGATAAAAAATGCTAAGGAGTTTTTGATGAAAGAAATAACTGAAAGCAAGAAAAGAATGTTTGAAGAGAAAACACATCTCAAGGCATCCACAAACTAAGGACCAATGTGGTGGTCATATAAAGCCTTCAACATCTGCTCCATTCGTTCCAAACAAACATCTTGTGCATTCAGGTGTGCAAGAATTTCATCATGTGAGGAGGAGTGGGAGGAAGACGGTCCAGCTCTTTTTCCTTGAGAACTGCCAATACCACTTCTGCCTTGACGTTCTATAGGATTTCTAAAAGTAATGGGGTCAACATCAAGAGGTTCAAACACAAGAGGATCATCACTTGTATCATCACCAATATTGAGAACTCGAGAGTTATAGATTTTCAACTTTTGGCGAGTGAGGCTAGTGACATTGAGAAGATAGGATCTATCACTGATGGTCTCAAACTCTTGATCACGCGGAACTTCTAACGGCTCGAAAAGATAAGTTAAGAGTACCCCATAAACAAGTTGATTTTGAGCTTCCTTGGTGTGGATGATATGGCTAATGATGATGTGTGGAAGATTGATACGTTTAGCTTCATACATCAAATACATCAACAAGGCAGTGAATTTTGGAATCGAACCATCTTTAACTTCTCGTGGAATAATGACCTCATGAAGAATGTAAAATAACAGTTTTTTTTTCTGGAGTGATATCCTTAGTCTTAGGATAACTTAAGGAGCTTGTTCCCGTTCCTTCCCATAGAAATTCTATAACATTGGCTTCTAAATTATCAAGAACACCTTCTGGCATGCTTCTATAAGAATAAAGCTTTGTGCCTTGATTAGGAATCCCAAAAGCTCTAGCAATAACACTTGCAGTTAATTCCAGTTCTTTAGTCTTAACTTGACTATTCAACTTCATGGTGTTGAAATCTAAGTTCACATAGTAATAGAACTCTCTAATCCATGAACTATACCCTTTGTTTTCAAACCTTAACATAGGTAGCCACCCTTGAGCATCTAAAAGCCAATAAATTCTAGTACCATTAAGCAAGGTAGGAGGGTCTAAAGTCTTACCCCATAAGATGTTTTGTTGTGAAAAAACATCGGGATTTATAATGATTTGAGGTCCTGATGATGAAGATTCTCCTTGCTTGCGTTTCCTAGAGTCAGCCCTTGGTGGTGCCATTTGAATTTGTAAGATTGTGAAGCTTGTTAGAAGAAAGACTTGATTGAGGAATTCTGACGAACACCTTGTAGACAAGGTTTTTGAAGGATTTGGTGTTGAAGATTTTGAAAGCTTTGATGATACAAACACAAGATTTTGATGGTTAAAGAGTGTTTTGATGCAAATAATGGTGAGTGATAGTGAATGTGTTGGTGTATAAATATGAGGGATTGAGAGAAAATTGAGTTTGTATTTGAAAAGATGTGAAAAAGTGTGGAAAGAAGAGAGGAATTACGGTTTTCAAACTGCGCGATCCGGGCGATATGCCCTTGTTCCGGGCGCCCGGATGAGGGCAGTAACGCCCGGCAAGGAACAATGTTCCAGTCGTTGCATGCTTCTTCCGGTCGACCGGAAGAAGGCAGTAACGCCCGGATCACTATTTTGCCAAAAAAATACAATTTTTTGCAAATTCAAGTGACCCAAAGCATTCCTAGTTCCCTTCTAATAGCACAAAATTGATTCTCATGCAATGGTTTTGTAAAAATGTCGGCCAATTGATGCAAAGAATCAACAAAAGCAAGTTCAATATCTCCTTTTTGCACATGATCTCTTAAAAAATGATGACGAATTTCAATATGCTTAGTTCTAGAATGTTGAATTGGATTCTTTGATAGACTTATAGCACTTGTATTATCACACTTGATCGGCACACGATCATATTCTAGACCAAAGTCAAGCAAAGTTTGTTTCATCCATAGAATTTGTGCAACACAACTACCTATAGCTACATACTCGGCTTCTGCTGTTGAAAGGGCTACACTATGTTGTTTCTTGCTAGACCATGAAACTAAAGCATGTCCTAGAAATTGACAACTGCCGCTAGTGCTTTTTCTATCAATCTTACACCCCGCATAATCGGCATCGGAGTATCCTAGAAGTTCGAAAGATGTGCCTTTAGGATAAAAGAGTCCTAGATTGATAGTACCCTTAAGGTATCTAATAATCATTTTTACAGCATTCAAGTGTGATTTCTTCAGAGAATATTGAAAACGAGCACATAAGCATACAGAAAACATAATATCAGGTCTTGAGGCAGTTAAATAGAGGAGGCTTCCGATCATACCTCGATATTGTTTTTCGTCAACCGATCTATCTTTTTCATCTTTGTCAAGTTTGATTGACGTTCCCATATGAATGCTCATTTCTTTTGCAGTTTCAAGCCTGAACTTTTTGATGAGTTCCTTAATGTACTTGGCTTGATTGATGAAGATCTCTTCTTTTGTTTGTTTGATTTGAAGTCCAAGGAAGAAATTTAATTCTCCCATCATGCTCACTTCAAATTCTTTATGTATACATTCAGAAAAATACTTGCAAAGGGATTCGTTAGTAGCACCAAAGATAATATCATCAACATATATTTGAATGAGCAAGATATCTTTAGCTTTTCTTTTTACAAATAATGTAGAGTCTAGTTTACCTCTAGAAAAGCTGTTGTCAAGCAGATAATTACTTAATCTATCATACCATGCCCTAGGTGCTTGTTTAAGTCCATAAAGAGCTTTTTGAAGTTTGAATACATGACTTGATAAATTTGTATTTTCAAAATCGGGTGGTTGTTCAACATGAACTTCTTCTTGAAGATATCCATTTAAGAAAGCACTTTTGACATCCATTTGATAAAGTTTGAAGTTCATAAAACATGCATATGCTAGTAACATTCTAATGGATTCAAGTCGAGCTACTACCGGTGCAAAGGTTTCTTCATAGTCTATTCCTTCTTCTTGATTATACCCTTGAGCAACCAATCTAGCCTTATTTCTAGTTACATTACCGGATTCATCTAGTTTGTTTCGAAAAGCCCATTTTGTACCAATAATCGGGTAATTACTAGGTCTTTCAACTAAGGTCCAAACTTGATTTCTTTCAAATTGATTAAGCTCTTCTTGCATAGCAATAATCCAATCATCATCCAATAATGCTTCTTTTATATTCTTAGGTTCAATTTGAGATATCAAAGCAACATGTTCACAAAAAGTATTTAGATTGGAACGAGTTCTTATACCTTGTGATGGATCCCCAAGGATTTGATCATTTGGATGATTTTTCACAAATTTCCAACATTTTGGAAGATCTTGATTTGTTGATATGATTTGATCATTTGAAGTTGGTTGTTCTTCCTCTATTGGAGTATTAATTTGATTGCTTGTGGATGTAGTACCTTCTTCACTTGTCGGAATAGGTCAACTTTGTTCTTCAACTTGTTGAAAGCTTACATCATCATCTTCATCTTTTCTTGACATAAAGGGGTTAGTTTCATCAAAGTTAATATGCATAGATTCCTCAATTATGGAGGTTCTTTTATTGTAAACTCGATATGCCTTGCTTCTAGAAGAATAACCAATAAAAATACCTTCGTCGGATTTTGAATCAAACTTACCAAGATAATCTTTATTATTTAAGATGAAGCATTTACATCCAAAAACTTTAAAATATGAGATATTTGGAGTACGTTTTTTTCATAGTTCATATGGAGTTTTCTTGAGAGAAGGTCTAATTAAAACTCTATTTAGATTATAGCAAGCCGTATTAACAGCTTCTCCCCAAAAGTATGTAGGCAAATTGTTTTCTTTCAACATTGTTCTTGCCATTTCTTGTAGATTTCGGTTTTTCCTTTCAACAACTGCATTTTGTTGAGGAGTTCTAGGAGCCGAAAAGTTATGCTTAATGCCATTTTGTTCACATAATTCTGATGGATGCTTAGCTTAGGGTAAAATTAAGGTCAATTCTAAGCCAAGTTTTAACTCGCAAGTGCACGAGTAATTGTAGTGTAGTGTGCTAGGTGCGATGTCGAATCCTCAGGGAGACTATTTGAAAGTTTGTGGAAAAGTGAATGTAAAATGCCTAAGTGATCAAATTAAATTAAATTATGAATTGGTGTTTTGAACTAAAACTAATGAAAAATAAAATAAAGTTAGAATTAAATTGAAAGCTAAAATATGTGAGAACTAAAGGAGATGTTTGATCACAATTGGGAAAGTGTTTAGGGATCGGATTCCTATGCAAAGTTCAAATTCTAGGCTTGAACATAGGATTTACTATTTTGACGCAAAATTAGACTACAAGCCTAATTAATTAAATAATCACCTAAATTTAACTAATTAACAATTTAGACCTAGTTAAGAGGTGCAACGCTATCCCCAAGTCCATTATCTAGCTGAAGTATAGATTTGTCCTAAAATTCTAGATTCACAAGTTAATTAATTACGTGTGGAAAACTACGGTACAACCTATAGTTTTCGTACTAAAGCCCAATCTATATATTTGATCTACCGTATGAATTCCTATAACACACTAGCTACAAGCATAATGAATTGATTGGATAAATAATAAAGCATGTAAATCAAATTTATAAAATAGCATCAACATATTCAATCCAAATTCGAGACCATAAAATTAATCTATTACATAGTAATCCTACCCTAAACAATAATTTAACTATTCATGTTTGACAAATTTAAATCAAAACTATGAAGAGAAATTATTATAAACTTCCCTATAAATTAATTTAAACAAGTCAAAGAGTATTTAATCTGAATTCCAATTGATCGACAAAACCTGAACGAAGGTCCAAAACAATGCGAAACTGAAGAATAATTTAATTGAATCGTGTGTGGTTCTCTGCCTTTGTTGCTTCAGATCTTTTCCCTTTTTTTCCAGCCGTCAAAAGCCTTATGTTTCTCTATTTTTTATTGCGCCACGGCTCCTTCTTCGTTCCTTCATTTTCTTGTGCCGCAACTCCCATCACCTCCTTTGTTGATTGCTGACTCTGTCCTTTTTATAAGAACAAGTCACCGCCTTTTTGTGGGCTTTTTGATCTATATGGCCAACTTTGGCCATATGGTTTTTTATTATTATTATTTTTGAAATCTAAGTCCATATTGGACTTGGACCACGTTGACCAATGTTGGCCAAGCATTAGCCTTGGTCAACGGGTCAACTTGATCTTTTCTTTTTAATCTTCTTTCTTTTTCTTTTATTACTTTTCTTTGGCTTTTCTTTTTGCTCTATTTCAATGGGAATTTTTCACAAAATTCACATTTCTTTTTTTTCATCCAATTTTCTTTCAATTCGACTCCAAATTTTCTTTCATCATTCAATTCTTACATGCACAAAAACACAATTAAAATGATCAAATTACTCAATAAATGTAAATAATTAATGATAAAATGCAAACAAGTAGGCCCAAAAATATAGATACATCAACACCCCCAAACCTACCTCTTGCTTGTCCCCAAGCAAGACTAGGATCTAAGCAAATCTCTAAGTTCTCAAGACGTTGCTCTAACTAATCAATCAACTCTATTAAAAGGATAAGGTTTGGGGAACAATTGATCCTATGTTGTAGTAGTGAAGCGAACTCATTCGAATCTCTCTTTTTGAAGACAAAACATGTTTACTACAAGATTACACTAAACACTATTAAGTCTCCACGTAGCTAAGCAACAAGACAACTCAATACAACTAGATCATAATACTTGCACCCCCATTGCCTTTATAATCCTCCATACATGTCTTTCAACCCTTTTATTCATCCTAAAACATAAAAGTAAACATATTTCATCTCTTTTTATTTGGTGCTTGGTCCTCGACGGTAACACCCAACACCTCATGTAACGAGCTTTCGAGGTCATCAATCCCAACCACTTAAGGCTTAGGTTGATAGGCTTTGAAATGCCCCATGCGTACCCTACTTGCTCGAAGTGTTGAACACAGAAACACCGCACACCTTAAGCACATATCCCTAAAGATAGACAATAAAAACAACGATAGTGGTGCTAAGAGATAGAAGTAAAGATTTTTTTTATTTTTTCTATTGTTTTTCTTATTTTTTTCCTTCTCTTTTTCTCTTTTTTCTTGTTTTTTTGTTTTTGTTTTTTTGTTACTACTATAAGAGCTCAGGCACGCAAACAAGACTACTCAAGTGAGGGCACGTATATCACAACTACATCATATCTCATCATCTCATAACCAAGCCATGGGACCACAATAGCTTAGGCATAATCTCACAGTCCCCACGCCTCGGCATCATCAAAATCAATCCTAAAAGTTCAATTCAAGACCACCTCATAAAATCAAGAACCTCTCTCTTCAATCACTTCATAAGAGCTAATCAATACATCATCACAACTCCTCAATTACCAGAAAATTCACAAATAAACATAAAGATCAAAAATATTTTCAAAAATTTTCACATTTCATTATGATTTTCCCCAAAACAACAATAGACACATTTAAACACCCACACCCACAAACCTAAAGTTTGCTTGTCCTTAAGCAAATAAAAGTAAAACATGCTAGGGGTATGCAAAGGGGAAAATATCATATAATGAGAACCCAATAGTGAAAGTGCATGAATAGACAACAATTAAGAGAAATAGAAGGAGTAGATGGACATACCTGAAGAGAACAATAGTGAGAAGAAATGTAACACTTCAAACCTACGACTTTGAATTAGGCTTAAGAGGAAATAAAAAGCAACAAAAGACAAGAAGATAAAGAAACAATAAAAACAATAAAAGAAAACAAAACACATTTATTTATTTATTTATTTATTTTTTGTTGGCCGACCCTATTTACTCCCCATACAAAGGCTCTGAACTTTGGGAGGTACTAAAGTTGACTCACTATAATCATAAAGACAAGGAAACAATTTAAATAAGGAGAGATAGAATACAAATACATGGATCCATTTAATGTCAGCCACTAAGACAAATCTTGTGAAACTTCAGAAATGGAGTTAACTAAGTACATTAAAAATGCGGAGGAGAGGCCATTAATTTCAAACCACCAACGTACTCAAACCCCAGACATCTTTCCATACTTAAAAGGGAAGGCCAGGCATTACGCTTTCGGCCAGTGATTTTACTTTCATAGTATCCATCCTAATTAACCCCAAGACTTCCATTACACAAGATAATCCATTTTCGAGAAAATGGTAAAGCCCACTATAACCCAATGGAGGTCCAACCGAAAAGTTGGGAAACAGAATTAAAGAAAGTAAAATAAAGTAATTATTCCTAGCGACTAAAAAAAATAACCTGGAAACATAAATATAATAGTAAAGCAAAACAATAGATAAAATGGCATAAAAAAGGAAATCTTAATAACTAAATCTAGGGTGCCTCCTAGTAGCGCTGAGTTTAACGCCCTTAGCCCGGCGCCAATGTTAGAGCAAAATTCTCTTAAACTCCTTTGGAACAAATAACCGAATGATGATTTCATAACAGAATATGAGAGGACCCTTCCACAAATATTGGTTCAAAAGGGGCATAAAGCGATCCTTCTCAAGCTCACCTTGATGAGGTAAGAACTCCCATCCCAAGATTATGTGTGTAGGCTTATGCTCTAATTTGCTAGTGACCACATGCAATCCACTAAAATCGAACTCTACTTCCAAAGGGTCAACCCAAAAACTATGAGGAAGGGGGTCTCTCCTAGTAGGGTTAAACAATATAGTCCCCTCCCTATACATCATTGCGTTCAATTTTGGATCGAGCCCTAAATCTTCTTCTTTGGAGGAAAGATTTTCTTCTTCCTTTATTAACCACCCAATGACCCTCTTTTGATGATCAAGGACTATCAACATACGCTCCTCATTTACTAGTGAAATATTATATGCTCTAATGACAGGAGAAGTGTGGTATGGTCCTAAATGTGCATGCTCGGGTATGAGCTCTAAAACAGAGGGAACATCATCCATAGGTGGTTCAGGACAAGGAATACAAGGGAAAAAAGAAGTTGGCTCAAAAGACTCATCTAAATAACAAGCAGGATCTAAGGAATTGTGAGTACCCAACTTTCTTAAAAAGGTAGAAGAGTCAAATTGAGCCATTATGACATCAAGCTCATCCTCCAAACATGATCGGGGCTCAAGGACGGAAGGAGAAGGTACATCAAACTCAGAAGGATTAGCAAAGTCAAAACTAGGCATGAGATAATTGGAGACAACCAACTTCTCTAGTATAGGAGCTAAGTTAAATTGAGTCGTAGAATCATAAAGCTCGTCTTTTCCCTCGAAACAACAAATGACCTTTTCTACCTCATTTTCTCTCTTATTCCCACTATCATTCTCTCGCATTTTTTCACTCTCCTCATGTCCCCTAGTTTCTACCAAACCTATGTCATGGTCACACAAAGTTTCACCACTAACAAAACTATCTTGATCAAATTGGTTTGTCACAGGTGGAATAGAGTGCTCATCATCAGTCCAACTATTTATGCTCTCAACTAGTTGACCAATTTGGTCTTGTAGCTTATCTAAGGATTGATGGTTGGATTCGACGAGCTGGACAAGTTGACTGTTCTTGTTATCGAAATCTGATTCAGGAGAAGTAAGTTCAATCGAGTTAGGATGACAAATATTTTGATTGAAAGAATTGTATTCAAAGTCTTGACGAAACTCAGAAGGATCGAGATTGGGGAATCGAGATACATTATTCTGATTTTGAAAACTGTGAGGTAGAAAAGATGAATTGTTTTTATCCCAAAATGAATTTTGATGATTATGCCACTCAGGGTTATATGCATTAGAGTACAAACCATTTTTTGAAAAATAACTCTGAGTGGTAGTTATATTACTATGAAAGAACTCGGAATATTGAGGACAATTAATAATGGCATGCCCAAATTGAGAACATAAAAGACAAATTTCACATGTATTTGGGATAAGGGATGAGGTAATATCCTTAAAAGGCCAATGATTAGGTGACTCGCTAGATAGATTAAGAAAAACATTCACAT
Source organism: Ehretia macrophylla (assembly GCA_037974665.1). NCBI lineage: Eukaryota > Viridiplantae > Streptophyta > Magnoliopsida > Boraginales > Ehretiaceae > Ehretia > Ehretia macrophylla. The sequence continues at coordinate 52,146,570 of CM075776.1, forward strand.
CAAAATGAGTCATATTCCAGTCAACAAAATTTCCATTGTATTCTTTTTTGTAGTTTATTTTCCCAAAAAAATCAAATAAGATAAAGAATATATAAAATAAATACTTAAACAAATTACTACACTAATCGAAAAACAATACCGTGCCTCCACGGCAACGGCGCCAAAAACTTGATGGATGCTTAGCTTAGGGTAAAATTAAGGTCAATTCTAAGCCAAGTTTTAACTTGCAAGTGCACGAGTAATTGTAGTGTAGTGTGCTAGGTGTGGGGTCGAATCCTCAGGGAGACTATTTGAAAGTTTGTGGAAAAGTGAATGTAAAATGCCTAAGTGATCAAATTAAATTAAATTATGAATTGGTGTTTTGAACTAAAACTAATGAAAAATAATATAAAGTTAGAATTAAATTGAAAGCTAAAATATGTGAGAACTAAAGGAGATGTTTGATCACAATTGGGAAAGTGTTTAGGGATCGGATTCCTATGCAAAGTTCAAATTCTAGGCTTGAACTTAGGATTTACTATTGATGCAAAATTAGACTACAAGCCTAATTAATTAAATAATCACCTAAATTTAACTAATTAACAATTTAGACCTAGTTAAGAGGTGCAACGCTATCCCCAAGTCCATTATCTAACTGAAGTATAGATTTGTCCTAAAATTCTAGACTCACAAGTTAATTAGTTATGTGTGGAAAACTACGGTACAACCTATAGTTTTCGTAATAAAGCCCAATCTATATATTTGATCTACCGTATGAATTCCTATAACACACTAGCTACAAGCATAATGAATTGATTGGATAAATAATAAAGCATGTAAATCAAATTTATAAAATAGCATCAACATATTCAATCCAAATTCGAGACCATAAAATTAATCTATTACATAGTAATCCTACCCTAAACAATAATTTAACTATTCATGTTTGACAAATTTAAATCAAAACTATGAAGAGAAATTATTATAAACTTCCCTATAAATTAATTTAAACAAGTCAAAGTGTATTTAATCTGAATTCCAATTGATCGACAAAACCTGAACGAAGGTCCAAAACAATGCGAAACTGAAGAAGAATTTAATTGAATCGTGTGTGGTTCTCTGCCTTTGTTGCTTCAGATCTTTTCCCTTTTTTTTCCAGCCGTCAAAAGCCTTCTGTTTCTCTATTGTTTATTGCGCCGCGGCTCCTTCTTCGTTCCTTTATTTTCTTGCGCCGCAACTCCCTTCACCTCCTTTGTTGATTGCTGACTCTGTCCTTTTTATAAGAACAAGTCACCGCCCTTTTGTGGGCTTTTTGATCTATATGGCCAACTTTGGCCATATGGTTTTTTTTTTTATTATTTTTTTTTGAAATCTAAGTCCATATTGGACTTGGACCACGTTGACCAATGTTGGCCAAGCATTAGCCTTGGTCAACGGGTCAACTTGATCTTTTCTTTTTAATCTCCTTTCTTTTTCTTTTATTTCTTTTCTTTGGCTTTTCTTTTTGCTCTATTTCAATGGGAATTTTTCACAAAATTCACATTTCTTTTTTTCATCCAATTTTCTTTCAATTTGACTCCAAATTTTCTTTCATCATTCAATTCTTACATGCACAAAAACACAATTAAAATGATCAAATTACTCAATAAATGTGAATAATTAATGATAAAATGCAAACAAGTAGACCCAAAAATATAGATACATCAAATTCCACAAAAGATGCATTTATGAACTCCGTGCCTTGATCACTATGAATGCATAAAATGTAGTATCCTTTCTTATTTTGCACTCTTTTACAGAATTTTGCAAATTCATTGAAAGTATCACTTTTGAAAGCAAGAAACATTACCCATGTGTATCTAGTATAATCATCAACAATAATAAAAACATATCTAGATCCTCCTAGACTTATTACATCCATTGGTCCAAAAAGGTCCATATGAAGTTTTTGTAAAGCTTTTGATGTAGTCACATGGCTAATGGTTTTGAAAGATGCTTTATGTTGTTTTCCAAATTGACATGCATCACATAAATGATCTTTTTCAAACTTGGTCTTAGGAAGGCCTTTTACAAGATCCTTTTGAGAAAGTTTACCAAGTAGATCCATGCTAATATATCCTAATCTTCTATGCCATAACCAAGAACTTTCATTTGATGTGATTAAACAATTAATATTTTGGCATGATATACTTTCAAAGTCAATGATATAGACATTTTCATGTCTATTTGCAATAAACAACACATTTTTCATTTTGCCAAAAACGGTGCAACATAATAATTTAAATTCAACTAGATAATCATTATCACATAGTTGACTTATACTAAGCAAATTATGTTGCAATCCTTTCACAAGTAGCACATCATGAATAGATATATTATTTTTATTTCCAATGCTACCTTTACCAATAATTTTACCTTTCTCATTATTTCTAAAGCTCACAAAATCTTTGTAATTTTTGATAGGCTCATAGAAAAGAGATGGATCACCGGTCATATGTCTTGAATATCCACTATCAATAATCCAATTTCCTTCATACTTCATCCTTAGGGTAACCTATATACAAAAACAAAATTTAGGTCCCCAAGTTCTATTGGGTCCTATATTGTTATTATTGACTTTTAACACATTTAATAATCCATTTTGGTTTAAGCCAAGAAGGAATTTTGGAGTCTCTACCTATCATATTTCGAAATTTACAATGTGATGTTATGTGACCTTGTCTTTCACAATAGGTGTATATTTTTTTGAAATCCTTTAGATGTTGATGCTTCATTTGTAGAAGATGATGCTTTTGCAAAATAATTTTTTAGAGATTTTTGTTTTGAAGAGCGTTCATATCCTAATCCACTTTTATCAAAAGCCATTTTTTGAAAGCCAAGCATTTTATCAAGATTTTCTTTTCCTTTTGTAAATCTTGCAAGGCTTCTATTTAATCATTGATTTTCTTTTTCAAGCTTTTCAATTTTTGTTTGAAGATTATTATTTTAGAAATGAATTTTAAGTGCCTTTTCATGAGCAAAATTTCGATCTTTCTCAAGCAACTTATTTTCTTCTTTTAAGGTATTATTTTCCTTTTGAAGTTCATGTATCTTGATAATTGCAATTTAAAAACTATCATGCATTTTTTAAAATTAATTTTGTAATTCTTCAAAAGAACATTCATTTTCAATTAATGAGCTAGATGTGTAATATTCGGAATTAAAGGAAGAACATACCTCATTATCCTCTTTTGTCATAAGACAAATGATGTTTACCACTTCTTTATTTTCACTTTCCTCACCGGTTGATGCATCGTCATCAACGTATGTTGCTTTCAAAGCTTTTCCTCCCTTAGTTTTGATTGGTTTTGGATAATTTGCTTTTATGTGACCCGTCTTGTCACAATTGAAACACTTTCCTTCTTCTTTTGATTTGTTTCTTCTTTTGTTCATAAACTTATTGTAGGGAGCTTTGCTTACCTTTTTGAATTTGAGAAATTTCTTAAAGTTCCTTGTAAGAAGAGCTATCTCATTATCATCTTCTTTGTTTTCTTCTTCTTCATCACTTGAGTAAGCCTTTGATGCAAGAAATGCAAGTGACTTTTTGTTATTCCTTTTTTCTTATTCTCGATCTTTCTTCTTAAACTCATGGCTCATAAGAGATCCTATAAGTTCACTAAGAGTGAGAGTTTTGAGGTCTCTAGCTTCTTCAATAGCCGTTACTTTAGCTTCCCATGGCTCGGTTAAGCTTCAGAGAACTTTTCCTACCAATTCTTCGTTAGAATACTCTTTTCCAAGAGATTTTAGAGTATTAACAATATCGGTGAATCTAGAAAACATTTTTTCAATATTTTTATCAAAAGACATTTTGAACATTTCATATTGATGAACAAGCATGTTTATTCTAGTTTCTTTAACTTGGTTGGTGCCCTCATATGTGACTTCTAATTGATCCCAAATTTCTTTAGCACTTTTGCATCCGGAAATTTTGTTGAACTCATTTGAATCTAAAGCAAGATATAACATATTCATAGCTTTATAGTTTCTTTCACACATTTTGAAATCATCATCATTATAATCTTTTTTCGGTTTAGGGACAGTGATACTTTGTTTTCCTTCCTTTTTAGTTAAAGTAGGATTGGTTGGTCCATTTTTTATCACATTCCAAACTGTTATGTCATTTGCTAGAATATAGATTATCATCCTAGTTTTCCAAAAAGAATAGTTTATTCCATTAAACAATGGTGGTCTAGAGGAAGATTGTCCTTCAACTATATTAGACATTGATGAGCTTGTCATAGGGATCCTCTACTAGATGTTAAGTTATATGTAGAGTACTAGCTCTTGATACCACTTGTTGGTCCTTACTAACATAAAAGGGGAGGGTGAATTAGGTTGTTAGGCAAGGTTAAGCAATTTAAAAATTCTTAATGCGGAAGCAATGTCTAGTAAAGATTGATAATACTCTAGAAGTTCTTGTAGGCAATTTATCGAACACTTAGTGAGCATACAAGTATTTAACACTAGATATGCAATTAGAACTTCAAAGTAGAATTCCAAATAGATATCTCAGCAATTATCAAGCAATTAATGTGAGCAATATCCACACGAAAGTAAATGACTTGAAAATAAAGAGAATAGAGTAAGAGAAATCAAACACGATGATTTTCAAGTGGTTCGCAATCCCGGAGGCCTAGTCCACCACCTAAGGTCTTCCCTTCCCTTAGGATTTAATAACTCTTCACTAAGATGCTTCTTCAAATGTTGGTGAAGCAAGAACCAACTACAATTACTCTTGAGTCCACAAGAGTTACACAAGCTCCTTCAAATGTAGGTGAAGCTTAACCTACTATCCTCTCTTCCTTTGAGTCCACAAAGGATTACAATACTTCTTCTCACAATGATTCTCTCAACCTATGTGAAAGAATATATTACAAAGATTGTGTGATAGAATAAATGACAATTGCAACTCCTATTTGAGTTTGATATTACAATTGAAGAATAACTTTGAATGCTCAAAGATATGATAATGATAGCTCAAGATTTCTCAATAAGAATGATATGAAAAGCTCTTTGAAATCTGAAAATTAAGGCTTAAAGAGAGGTGTCTTAGAAGGTGAGAGAGCATGACTTAAAAAGAGAAAAAATTTAGACACAAATCGGATTTTAAGCAAAATTTCTGGATTTTCCCGTTAACTCATCCGGGCGTTGAGGCCTTCTTCCGGGCGCCGGGAAAGAACAGGTATCGCCCGGATCAGACTTATCTGCCGGGCGTTGCGCCTTCTATCCGGGCGACTGGAAAAGGCCAGTAACGCCCGGATGCTTAAAAAATGCTGAAAATATATATTTTGAGCCCCAAAAATATTTTGTTTAATTGCAAAACATTTGGGCACATAAAAGAAAGATTTCTTAGCATTTTTTAACATCCCAAAATATTTTCAAAACAGTTGAGAGGTTTTAAAATGATTTCCAATACAAGAATTTGAAAAAATAAAAAAAATATTTTTCAAGGATGATTTTGAATAGATGTTAGATCGGAAAAAACATTTTGGAGAAATTATGAGCAATTCAAATCATACTTAGCCAAGCAACATTTTTTAAGGCCGGTACCCCTTATGTCGCCACTTCTCCTTCCTTGTGACTCCTTCTTTATCGTCGAGTCAATAACTTGAATTCTTTTGGGCTTGGATACAATTTTTGATTGGGCTTGAACTTTGATCCAAATAGCTTTCTACTCTTTGACTGAAACAAGTTGATCCAATGTTGATGTGGACTTGCTTTGTTGGAATGAAGGTCTTACCAAAAAATAAAAAGAATGCTAAAGCACGATTTAGATGTTTTGTTATTATCAAAATAAAGATTATAGGCTTTTAAGACCAACATAGTGAATATGTTGGATCTCTTAATCAGTTGCGATTTTTATGCAAAGTAATTTATGATACCCGTATTAGTAAGAGAACTTTTATGACTACATGAGCGATATGTATGGTAGAAGAGAGAAATGTGTAATAGTGGTAAACAAAAGAAAAAGAGATAACACTAGTTGAGGGAGATGAAAAAGAAAAAAACAAGGAGATAGAACAATTAATAAAAAGAAGAGAGAGAAAAATAAAACAAAATTAAAAAAAGAAGAGAGAGAAATAAAATAGATTTATTTAGTTTGCATGCAAATTAGGAAGTGATAATTAGGTGATGAAAAAATGGTGATATTTAGTATTATTCTACATATAAAAGGGTCAGATGGGTAACAGAAAGTTACCCATCAAATGACATGGGTGCAACATGAAAGAAGTAAAAAACATACAAAAAACTTAGTTTTTGGTTTAGTGATATGTTATTCGCTGTAAATATGAAAAAATACGATATTAATTTTCATAAATGACATTTGAATGTGCTATATAATTTAAGCTTCTCTTAAATAATAATAATAATAAAACATACAAGAAAGATAGAATAACTGGTATCATAGTCAACACTGAAGATAGAATAATTGTAATCATTGTCAACTTACTTCTCTAGTGGCCTGTCAATGCAGAATTTTATACGTAATCACATGTAAAAGAAGTGAATATGCATTGTGGGGTCGTGAACCTTGCTTCTTCATCTTGGTGCACACGCATTTTTTTTAAACATAAATTAAATACATTCCTTCCTATATATATAAGCCCATTCCTTTAGATATCACTCGTATCGATACATATAGATAATCATACACCCACAAAGATATATCTGAGAGAGAGAGACATGGATAATAAGATGGCACAAAAATCATCTCCTTCTCATGGGGTAAACAATATGATCCGAGCAGTGATAATGGCACTACTGATGGTAGTGTTTGTAGGTTATGTGTTTTTATGGATTGTTACACCAACCAATCTCTACGAGCTGAATTGGCAACCACAGATTCAAGCCAAGGCTAAGACAACTTACTTCGGAACTCAAGGTTCGGTTTCGCATTAATTTATTGTCTTATTTAAAAGTCTAAACTTTTAAAAACATATTTTTTTTATTCATTTATTAACTTAACATTTCATTTGTTGGATAACTATTTGGTGCTAGAACTGTTATCATGCACTAACCTTAACATATCTTCTGAATATTGTTTTACAGGTGAAATAATTTTAACGTTCATGTTTCCTGTTCTATTCATTGCTGCTCTGGGCTGTGTTTTTCTCCATCTAGGGAAGAAATCGAGTGATGATAACATAAAGGGGTAGGCATAAAATTTGTCTAAACATACTTTTTCCTTTAAAAAAAATTAATATTTTTAATAAGTTGTTAATGTTATTTCTTTATGAGAATAATAATAAAATTTTGTGTACGATATTTTGATCAACAGCACTGTCCCAAAACATCGTTTGGCCATATGGAAAAGACCGCTGATCATCAAAGGGCTGGGAATAGTTTCGCGCATCGAGCTGGTCTTCTTTCTCATGTTCATTGCTCTCCTAGTTTGGTGTTTCTCGAATTACTTGCACAACGGTTTCCCTAATATCACCCCCGAGTCAGCCGCAATGAGTGGCGAGAAAGTGTAAGTTTATATAGTAAATTAATCTTTCTCTTTTGATTCATAAAAGGTAAAACTTTATATCATTCGGCTAATGTTTTATCCCTCTTTTGTATAATAAAAATTCGTATATTGAATATCAAAATCTGTTAACTATACAATGAGAAATGATGAAATATTACTTGAATGACATATAAAAATGCTCGTAATGAGTAGATAACTAGTTAATGAAATGGGATTGAGGTAGTTAATTAATCATGCATGGCAGGTGGGAAACTAGGTTGGACTATGCAGCCTGCTGGCTAGGCCTAGTGGGTAATATATGCCTTGCCTTTCTCTTTTTTCCGGTGACCAGAGGTTCATCTGTGCTACCAATTTTTGGTCTGACATCAGAGGCTAGCGTTAAGTATCATATATGGCTTGGGCACATAGCGATGACCCTCTTCACGGCTCATGGTGCTTGTTATATCATCTACTGGGCTGCAACACATCAGTTATCTGAGGTAATCAGGTTCTTTTAATTACGCAATATAAGAATTTAACATCATACTTTATAATTATTATATTTTTACAATGGAAAACTCTCCTCAAAAGCCATTTGAATTTACATTGAGAATATCAAATTCTAAGACACATAACTCGTTTGAAAGAGATATTGTTCATTCTAGTCAAACACTAGACATACTAGGATCGACTCTTAATTAAAAAATTAATTTCTTCACTGATTTGAATTTGATATGTGAATAAATCTTTTGTTCATACCCCAATGCTATCATATTCTAAAATACTTGTCAGATATATAGTATTTGTTGCAAATGTCACAAACAATAAGAAATCAGCTTGTCAAATTAATCAGAATTTTCCTCTTCTGATTCCCCTAATCTCGCCTATTAAATATATTGACTTGACTATTATATATTTGCTAATTAAATCAAGACATGCCTTTTACTATCAATGCTTTTCAATTTAAAATACCAAATAGATATTCTATGATCAAGTATACAGCTTCAGGAACTTTGTCTGATAATTTAATAATGAATTGCATGCCTAGTGTGACATCAGAAAATTCTCTCCGATATAGACAAAATTTTGAGACCTTAGACAATTTAAGAATCGTGTTCAACTTGGTCTTCTCCATGCTTTATCTGACAAATAATATAAAAAATGATTCTAAGAATTAATCAATGCATGTCATCATCATCAATAGTTGCTCTCTGCAAGTGAGTACAAAAAACCTTTGATGCTTGTCTGTTTCATTTTCGTTTTAGCTGTTGTGACCTTTATTCACATTTTATTTCCATGCATTACGTGTAGCTTTTGTTTGTATATTAAGTAAAAGCTAACCGAAATATATATCAGATATCGATTACGAGAAAGAAATAAGAATAAAAAATTATTTGTTTTTTTGATTCAAATTGATTAAGAGACTATTCTTCATAAAGCCTTCATTGGTCTTGTACCTAATCATTCCGACCATGTCTTTTTCATATTGGAATTAAATTTTAGTATAAAATTGAAAGACTTCTAAAAACGATTTTTTGTCATAAAGAAAAAAAAAATTTAGTTTTAGGCTCAGTTTGTTTGCCATAAAATAATTTATTTGTAGAAAATATTTTATTAGAAAATAAAATATTTTCCTTGGTTCTGTTTGCTTGTCGTAAAATAACTTGTTGGGAGAAAATATTTTTTTGGAAAATAGAATACTGAAAATATTTTTTGGTGTTTAGATGTACAGTGAGTTCTATAAAATATTTTTTTCTTTCAAAGGACATGAAAACATTTTCTAAAATTTTGTACTAGTAGCAATTGTTAATCGAAAAATATTTTACAGTTGATCAATTTTCTGGTGTTACCAAACACCGAAAAATTAAGTAAAAATAGTCACAATTATTGACCGAAAAATATTTTATAATTAATTAATTTTTTGATGTTACCAAACATTGAAAAATTTAAAAATATTTTATGAAAAAATATTTTACGGCAAACAAATGGACCTTAGTTTGAACTTGACTATTGTCAAAAGCTGGGTCGTCCCATTGTGTTATGCAAGGGTCAAATGTAGAGTAAAAATCTTTTATTTTATTCTATTCGAATATAAATTACGGGCAGTACTACAAAATGGTTGATATATGTGGTGTGTGGTTTTCACACGCTTGTAACATCTATATCCTAAACATATCATGTTCGTACATATTCATATCTCCCCACATTTTGGAAAAAATCCTACAAAATACAAAAGTTGTCTAATGGTCCTCGAAAAGATCGAAGCATACTAATCGTCTGTCAACTATGAAGGCTGTACACCTTTTTGGTAGATGATAGCTTCACATCATATGGCTCCACAACTCTAGATCACTTTCCTCCCCATTGAAATTGGAAGGCATATGCATGAGATAGAAAGTCATGAGTGTAAAATTCTATATATGCTGCCCATGACCAAACACCGCCACAAGTGCGATTCAGAATTTCATTGTCATGTTTTGTTGATTAAACTTTGACAGAAACAATACATTCACGTCAAACATATCATATGTCATTAGTGGCGGATCCAGAAATTCGGAGTCAAGATATGCATTACAGTGATATAATAAATAATTAAGGGTTTGAGTCTACTCATTTATACATAAACTAATATTTATTAAGCACATTTTATCAATTAAAAAAAATATAAACATATAAAAAGAGAAAAAAAAATTATAATCTATAGTATTATTTACCAAAAAAAGAGATAATTATTTACCAAAAAAATTGATGAGGAAAAAAATAATTTTTTTTTCATTCCATTTTTCAAAAACTAAATGGCAAAGCCATATACAAGAAATCAAAGTTACACTAGATACTATGACAATAGATAAAATGAATCAACCTAAAACTAAACAAGAATTACATTAAGATTCCAAGTATATTTTTGGTTAGAAGTGTTGTTAAACAAAATTCATTTACTGTTTGACCTATATTGGACAATATTGAGCTTTTAGAAAATTTGAGGGCAATATTGTATTTTAAAAAATATGAATGGAGTATATTTAAGAAAGAAATAGAAAATAGCTTCGCGTATTATATAAAAATAGTTTTGTAACCTATTTTAAAAAGTTCTAATTTAGAATTTATTATTTTTCAACTTTTATCAACAAGTTAATGAGAGACCTTCATTACCAACTCGACTTCGCTAATTCTTGAAAACAGTCCGTCCAGAGATATCAAAGTCAACCCACAAGGAAATAGTGTAAGCAATAAAATAAAATAAAAAACGAAATCTGCCACAACCCACAGGAAATGAGTGTAAGCACTGAAACTCCAAAAGGAAGGTTTGAAACTCAAGTGACATAAATTTCAAACTAACTCCTTAACCACTGAGACAACTCACACTTTGTTAAGTGTAAGCATAAATACACTACTTACCATGTAGGTCTGCTCCTGTATGTCATGCTGAAGCAATCTATACATATATATACATGCCTAGTTTGCTCTTGCTTTTAGTTGTTCTACATGTTGCACTTGATTTAGTTGCATGCGGAATATAACATAGTTGTTACCATATTTTTATCTGTTATAACACTTAAAATTGTTAAAAAATTAAAAAACGGTCGCAAATAAATTTAATTGTTGCATATAATCTCATTACAAATTCTCTATTGAAATGATTTTTTTTCTTTTCTTTTCTGTAAATACTAAGCAATGCTTTAAAAAACTCTAGGAATTAAATTATAATTTTAAAATATTTACAAAAAAGTAATTTAATTTCATAAGCAATTATTAACAAAAAGTGATAAAAATAAAATTTTAACCTTTGCAATTAAATAAAATAGTTGCAAAAAGTTTAAGTTATACAATGCTTAAAAAACAGTTGTAATCAATAAGACACCTATTATAACAATTTTTTCATTTTTCAGTTAGACTATTATAAAAGAGATAAAATATCAAAAGGAATTTTTAATAGAAATCCGTAGACAACTTTATTTTCCTGATCCTTATGAAAATGAAAGAAATATCATCATTTTAGAAGTAGGATCTTGCAATCCCTTGTAACATTATTATATAACGCCGTGAAAGAGATTAATGGTAGTAAAGTAATGATGTACAGTTACTCTGAACTGTAATGATCAAACACGTAAATGAGATATTTAGAGAGTTCAAGACTTTTTTCCTTACCAAAAGCACACAATACCTATTGAATTATCAAAATATTTTGAATTTCCTATGATTCTTGGAAAATTATATCAATGATCATCTAGCATTTGGTGCAAATTTCAGATGCTGAAATGGGCAAAAACAGGCATCTCCAATGTGGCTGGAGAGATATCATTACTAGGTGGAATAGCCATCTGGGCAACAACATTCCAAAGAATCCGGAGAAAGATGTTTGAGCTCTTCTTTTACACTCATCATCTCTACATCGTTTTCGTGGTCTTCTTTGTGTTCCATGTTGGCATTTCTTATGCCTGCATTATGCTTCCTGGTTTCTATCTTTTCATGATCGACCGTTACCTGAGGTTCTTACAATCACGCCAAGGAGTTCGTCTAGTCTCTGCTCGAATTCTACCTTGTGAAGCTGTTGAATTGAACTTCCCCAAGAGCAAAGGTAAATTTATATAAGCACATAATATATTATTTAATTGGGTGGGGTCATGTGTGTCGGGTTTAGACTCTGATGTGAGTCCAGAATTAGATTTTCCAAGGATATTACATACCTATCATGAAAAATTAAATTCCACCAAATTAAATTAAATCTTATCTCATTACGTGGAGTCGGTGTGAATCTGACGACGTCACTCCTAAATGTCTCAAATCCATGTAAATAAGCATATATAATATGAGCTTGAAGGGTATCCCAAGTTTGTTGTTATCGGTCATAAAAAAATAAAATCAAACAAAGCTTTATTTTACTAGGTGAAATCGGATATATGAATTTGATAACTTCACTACTAGATGTCTCAAAATCCATATAAATAATATGATTTGTGTGTTTATGCTGGTTGTCGGCTATCTGACGCCACTCTCCTCTTTTATGTGATTTTGAGACCTTAATATTAAGAATAAAATCTCTGACACATGTGGAGTTACATCTCGTAAGAAAAAAATTAAAGAAATATAAAAACAATATTTCGTACATTTTGTGCAGATCATAATCTATTTTACATCCTAGAATTGAAGTTGTTAATTTGTATTGCCAGGTCTATCGTATACCCCAACCAGCATCATGTTCATTAACATACCTAGCCTTTCAAAGCTACAATGGCACCCTTTCACCATCACTTCCAGCAGCAATTTGGAACCTGAGAAGTTTAGTGTCCTTATTAAAGGTGAAGGAAGTTGGTCTAAGAAACTCTATCAGATGCTTACTTCGCCTTCTGCTGTTGAGCGTCTTGATGTGTCTGTGGAAGGACCCTATGGGCCAGTATCAACCAATTTTCTGAGGTATGCACATACAAAAGAACTCTAAATTAAAAATACGCAAATGGATCCATTATTTGAAATGATTCAAGTCTAATTACTAGTTTATCAACATATTAAACTTAATCAATAAGTTTAATATATACATACTATAACTCCGTGAAGGGGTGGAGGCACTTAATTGCCAATGGGGGTTGTAAAGAAATAATTCAAATATCCATGTATTCGTCAAAAATATTTTTAAATGTGTATGTGTTTTAAAAAAAGAGTTAAGTAGCCCATTGAGGAAAAAGAAGTTAATTGTAGAGTTGAAAAATTATGGTAAATATGTGTTTCTGAGAAATATTTTTAACTATTTTTCTATTTTTGTTAAATAGCTCCTTTGAGGAAAAAAATATGTATTCATAGAGTTGGAAAATTATATGTTATAACCCTCAGATTAAAAAAAAAAAAAAAACTTTCTAGATCTCTGATCAAAACTTTACCTTCATCAAGCATAGATCAAATTCTATTAATTAATTCCCACTCTTATTAGTGATGGTTAATTGAAGAATAACTTTAGTTATCAAATAATTGAATCAACTGGGAAAAATGAATTGAACATATATTTTTTATATAAATAATATAAACCGAAATGTTACACTATTCTTTCAATAGTTGACTTAATGTAGAATTAACTGAACACATATCTCTTATAGGCACGAGTTGTTGATCATGGTCAGTGGAGGCAGTGGCATTACCCCATTCATCTCCATAATCCGGGAGCTAATGTATGTGCGCGAGACTTTGAAATGCCAGACTCCAGACATTCTCCTTATTACTGCATTCAAGAACACTTCTGATCTCACAATGCTAGATGCAATCCTGCCAATTTCTGGTGCATCCTCAAAATTTTCTGAGTTGGGGCTTCAAATCCAAGCCTATGTTACTAGAGAGAAACAACCAGCAAGTGATGATCACAAGAAAAATCTCACTACCATATGGTTCAAGCCTAAGCCAACTGATGCACCAATAACTCCAATCCTTGGCAAAAACAACAACTGGCTTTGGCTTGGTGCTATAATATCATCGTCTTTCATCATCTTCCTTCTCTTTCTTGGAGTTTTGACGCGATACTACATCTACCCCATTGATCACAACACGAATAAAATCTACTCAATCTCTTCAAGAGCTGTGTTGAACATGTTAATCACATGCCTCGCGATAATGATCACTGCTACTGCAGCTTTTGTTTGGAACAAGAAGGGAAATGCAAGTGAAACTAAAGAGATTCAGAACATGGAAGGAGCAACACCCATGGCATCACCAGATTCATGGTTCTATAATGCAGAAAGAGAGTTGGAAAGCTTACCAAATCAGTCACTAGGCCAATGTATCAACCTGCACTATGGCGAAAGGCCAGACTTGAAGAGTAAGTTTCTTGATTCATTTCCATCTTATATATCCTATGTATGTGAAAATTGAACTGTAATATGACTTAAAAGGTTGTTGAAGATAATAATAATAATACAACAAACTCCTCTCTAATAGTTTAAACTTTTACATGAAGTGGTCAATTAATATGGTATCAGGGCCTGCCAAAAGGTCCTGGGTTCTCAAAACTCACTGCTATCCATTTAAAGACATTAAAATTGTTCAACTCAAAAACTAACTTCGCTAGGTTTAGTAATACATGATTTAGCTGTGAGCAATTAAATTTTGGTGCAAGTCAAAAGAAGACAAAAAGCAATGGGAAATGAAAAAAAATATTTGGTTGCAAAGTTAGGTACACACAATTTTGGGTTGATTTCACACTACATGTGGGAAGACTTTTGGTGCAAGATAAGCCTATAAATAGAGGCTCATTCTTCACCATTTGAGCATTACCAAAACATTCCAAATTAGAGAGAAAACATAAGCTTTCTCTGGAGTATTTTTCTTCTTCTTTTGTTGTTCTATATTTGTGAGTGAGAGTTAGGTTCTCCTATTATTTGAGAGAGTGATATTGTTATCTCCTTATATTAGAGAGAAGGTTATTGTAAAATACTCCACATCATAGTGAAATCCTCCATTACTTGCCTGTGGTTTTTCCCTCGATTTATTTGAGGGTTTTCCACGTAAATCTTGTGTCTCTACTTTCTATGTTCTCATTCATATTTTAGCTATGTGATACTGCTTGTCCCCGACCATTCCGCTGCGCCAATACCCAACAGTGGTATCAGAGCCACTGGTTACTGGTCACTGGTATACATACGGGGTTACTGTTCACAGTTACTATTAATGCATACGGTATAATACTATTCACCTATACGGTATCGACACTATTTTCGTATACGCTTTTGGTACTATTCACTTATACGATACTATTCACGTACATAGTACTATTCACAGTAAAATAGTGGGAGCCGGTTCAAGTTACGAAGCAGATTGTCGTTAATACTATGGAGGCAAAATTTGAAATCGAGAAGCTTAACGGGAGAAATTTTTCCCTATGAAAATTAAAGATGAAGGCAATCTTGAGAAATGAGAATTGCTTGGCAGCAATTGGAGACAGACCAACAGAGGTGACGGACGACAAGTGGAAAGAGATGGATGACAATGCTATGGCTAATCTGCACCTGGCATTGGCAGATTCGGTATTGTCAAGCGTTGAGGAAAAGAAGTCAGCGAAAGAAATTTGGGATGCGCTGACTAAACTGTATGGGGTCAAGTCACTTCACAACAAGATTTTCTTGAAGATGAGACTCTACACCCTTCGGATGAGTGAGTCCACATCAGTGACATATCACATCAATAATTTAAATACGCTATTCTCTCAATTGACTGCAATTGGGCATAAAATAGCGGAGCTTGAACGTGCAGAAATTCTACTTCAAAGTATACCTGATTCATATGATCAACTCATCATTAGTTACACTAACAATGTTCTTTCAGATTTTGTTATCTTTGATGATGTTGCAGCCGCTGTTCTGGAAGAGGAATCTTGGCGCAAAAGTAAGGAAGACATAATCGAAAGTTCACAACAAGCAGAGGCATTATCAATGGTGAGAGGTAGATCAACGGAACGTGGCTCTAGTGGGAGCAACAACCATGGTAGATCAAAATCAAGGAGTAGAAAAAATATCAAATGCTACAACTGTGGCAAGAAAGGGCACTTCAAGAAGGATTGTTGGAGCAACAAAAAGAATCCCGAGGTGACAAATTCTCAGGGATGTGTGGCGACTGCACCAGATGATGGAGATATTTTATACAGCGAAGCAGCAACTGTATCAAAAGGCAGAAATGAGCTCACTGATGCTTGGATAATGGATTCGGGAGCAACATGGCATATGACCTCTCGTAGAGAATGGTTCCACACCTATGAACCTGTCTCTGGAGGATCTGTGTACATGGGTAATGATCATGCCTTGGAGATTGCTGGCATCGGTACCATCAAAATTAAAATGTATGATGGTACCATTCGCACCATTCAAGGGGTACGACACGTGAAGGGCTTAAAGAAGAACCTATTGTCCATTGAACAATTGGATGACCTTGGCTGCAAGACCCATATTGAGGATGGGATCATGAAGGTTGTCAAAGGAACGCTTATGGTGATCAAGGCAGAAAAGATCGGGGTAAATCTATATATGCTTTTGGGAGATACGTTGCAGGAGACAGATGTATCAGTTGCATCAGCCGGTCAAGAAGAATCAACTATAATGTGGCATCGCAGATTGGGCCACATGACAGAACGAGGCTTGAAGATTATTGCTGAACGTAATCTCCTACCAGGGCTCAAGACGGTAAACTTGCCTTTTTGTGAGCACTGTGTTACCAGTAAGTAGCATAGATTGAAATTTGGGAGATCTACTGCCAGAAGCAAACACATTCTAGACTTGATCCATTCAGACGTTTGGGAATCACCGGTTTTGTCCCTAGGAGGAGCCAAATACTTTGTATCATTTATTGATGATTACTCCAGGAGACTGTGGGTGTATCCAATCAAGAACAAGTCAGATGTGTTTCCAATATTCAAAACTTTCAAAGCGCTGGTGGAACTTGAATCCGGGAAAAGGATCAAGTGTTTGAGGACGGACAACGGAGGAGAATACACTGACGGGAACTTCTTGGCATTTTACAAGCAAGAGGGTATTCAGAGGCAATTTACTGTTACACATATACCTTAGCAAAATAGTGTAGCAGAGCGGATGAACAGAACTCTTCTTGAAAGAATGAGAGCTATGTTGGAAACTGCAGGTCTAGCCAAATCATTTTGGGCAGAAACAACTAGAACTGCCTGTTACGTGATAAACTGGTCACTGTCAACTGCAATTGGGTTGAAGAAACCAATGGAAATGTAGACCGGAAAACCCGCAGATTATTCTACCTTGCACATATTTGGGTGTTCGGCATATGTGATGTATGGTTCCCAAAAAAGAACAAAGCTGGATCCAAAATCCAGGAAATGTGTATTCTTGGGAAATGCTGATGGTGTTAAGGGGTATCGCCTGTAGGATTCCACTGCCCACAAGGTTGTCATCAGTAGAGATGTGATATTTGCAGAAGATAAACTGCAAAGTGAAGATGACAGCAACACTTCAAAGAAGACTATTATAATACAAATTGAAGATAAGTCAGAACAAGGAGATGCTTCTTCTGAAGCTGCATTGGAGCACGAGGAACAAGAACCAGATGATGCTGAGGTTACATAAGTCCGACGTTCATTGCGTCAGACAACAAGACCAACTTGGCATTCAGATTTTGTCATGGCAAGCAATGTTGCATACTGTCTTTTAACGGAGGATAGAGAGCCATCTACCTTTCACGAGGCTATAAAAAGCCCCGATGTTGCCCTGTGGATTACAGTAATGCAAGAAGAAATTGAAGCTCTACATAAAAACAAGACGTGGGGGCTTGTTCCACTACCACCTGGATGGAAAGACGGCTTTTCTTCATGGTGAGCTTGAAGAAGAGATTTACATGCTTCAACCAGAAGGTTTTGTTGAGAAAGAAAAAGAAAACTTGGTTTGCAGGTTGACCAAATCTCTGTACGGTTTAAACAGGCACTAAGGTGTTGGTACAAGAGATTTGATTCCTTCGTGATTAGCCTCGGGTACAACAAACTCAATTCAGACCATTGTACGTACTACAAGAGGTTTGGCGATGATGATTTTATCATTCTGCTGTTGTACGTGGACGACATGTTGGTAGCAGGTCCCAGTAAAGATCGGGTCCAAGAACTGAAGGCACAGTTGGCTGGGGAGTTTGATATGAAGGATTTGGGACCAGCAAACAAGATTTTAGGGATGCAAATTCACCGAGATAGAGAAGGCAAGAAGGTATGGATTTCCCAGAAGAATTATTTGAAGAAAATCTTGCGGCGCTTCAATATGCAAGATTGTAAGGAAATCTCGACCCCGCTTCCTGTCAATTACAAATTATCCTCAAGTATGTGCCCTAGCACTGAAGCGGAGATGATAGAAATGTCTCGAGTACCGTATGCATCAGCAGTGGGAAGTCTCATGTTCGCTATGATATGTACGAGACCAGATATTGTTCAAGCAGTTGGTGCGGTCAGTCGGTTCATGGCGAATCCTGGTAGAGAGCATTGAAATGTTGTTAAGAGGATCCTAAGATATATCAAAAGGACCTTGGATGTTGCATTATGTTTTGAAGGATCAGAATTTACTGTCAAGGGTTTTGTTGATTCTGATTTTGCAGGTGATACCGATAAATAGAAGTCCACTACAGGCTATGTGTTTACAGTTGCAGGGGGCGTGGTAAGCTGGATATCTAAATTACAGACTGTTGTGGCCCTATCTACAACAGATGCTGAATACATGGCAGCTACACAAGTCTGTAAAGAAGCAATCTGGATTAAACGGTTAATAGAGGAGCTCGGGCACAAACAAGATAAAATTCTCTTGTTTTGTGATAGTCAGAGTGCCTTGCACATTGCAAGGAATCCAGCATTTCATTCCAGGACGAAACACATAGGTGTTCAATATCACTTTGTTCGAGAAGTAGTGGAGGAAGGGAGTGTGGATATGCAGAAGATTCACACCAACGAGAACCTAGCATATGTCATGACAAAGCCAATCAACGTTGACAAGTTTGTTTGGAGTAGATTCTCCTCTGGCCTAGCAAAGACGTAAGCAACATGAAATTGGCAAGTATGGAGAGATTTGAAGTGTCACCAAAATTTTAAGTGGGAGAATGTAAGCAATAAAATTTTGGTGCAAGTCAAAAGAAGACAAAAAACAATGGGAAATGAAGAAAAATCTTTGGTTGCAAAGTTAGGCACACACAATTTTGGGTTGATTTCACACTACATGTGGGAAGACTTTTGGTGCAAGATGAGCTTATAAATAGGGGCTCATTCTTCACCATTTGAGCATCACCAAAACATTCCAAATTAGAGAGAAAACATAAGCTTTCTCTTGAGTATTTTCTTCATCTTTTATTGTTCTATATTTGTGAGTGAGAGTTAGTTTCTCCTATTATTTGAGAGAGTGATATTGTTCTCTCCTTATATTAGAGAAAAGGTTATTGTAAAATACTCCACATCATAGCGAAATCCTCCATTACTTGCCCGTGGTTTTTCTCTCCATTTGGTTGAGGGTTTTCCACATAAATCTTTTGTCTCTACTTTCTCTGTTCTCATTCATATTTTAGCTGCGTGATACTATTTGTCCCCAACTATTCCGCTGCGCCGATACCCAACATTAGCCATAATATTGAATGTCCTAAGATAAATCCCACTTGCCATTTCTTGGAAAAGCAAAAAATGTCGAACGACTAATTAAATTAAGGGTAAATTATCAAAGGCTTTTGGTCTAGTACTATACCCCTCGTTGTGACCAGTTTAGGAAATTACAAGATCAATTCTCGTGGGTGACATCTTTTAATATATATTATACGATTTAAATTTCTATTGAATAAAAAAAAGGGTAAATTGTACAATTTCCCCCGCAATCAGTCAAACGATTCAAGGGGATTATGATATGAATTATGATAATACTTTAGTGGGTCATCATGCACTTATCTTTAACAATAGAGGGTAAGGTAAAATTTACCTTAAATTAGAAGTTGCAAAATGATGGTTTTAAATAATACAAGATACAAGAGTTGGGTAGAATTAACGATCAGGTAGTGATCTATTTTGTTCTGAGTTCGAACCAAGACATCAACCTTTGTTGTACCACAAAAAGAAAAAAAAAGAATAGTACAAAATCCTAACAAAATCCTAAATTCCAAGCTTATGGACAATGAAAATTGACCTATTGATTTTGATATTCTGTTGCAGAAATTTTGTTCGAGCGTAAAGAATCAAGTGTTGGGGTTCTTGTTTGTGGACCTAAGAAGATGAGACACGAGGTTGCAAAGATTTGTTCATCTGGTTTGGCAGCCAATCTGCATTTCGAGTCAATCAGTTTCAGTTGGTGAATCAATCAGTTTCCAAAACCGTGAAAGATGACTTCAAAACAGTTCAGCCTTTCTTGGCATTAACTAATATATATATATATATATATATATATATATATACTAGTTAGGTTTCCCCGTGCATATGTACGGGCTTAACCCAATGTTTATAAAAAAAATATTGTAAATAAAATTATTAAATGAGATATATATGTAATAGCAAGTACAAAATTAAGAAAAAAAAGCTAAGGCAAAATTTGTTCTGTATTTTATACAAGAATAAAGTACCATTATGTGCAATTGCAAGGTAGAAGAATTCATAATTATATGTATCAAGAGCTGCTGTAAGGGACAATGTAAAGTAGAAAACCATAAGCTGCTATGATGTGTGTTTCAAATATTTGATTGCCATGTCAAGATCCATAAGAAGAAAAAGATTTGTTCTTATAGATAGCATGCAGATATGCTGACATAGAAATGCATATAGACATATTAGCTTCCAGAAATCTAATGTCATCATCAAAATTACAAACTATAAGGATAATAACATTGTCATTGTAATTGAATGCCAAATGCATAAAACAATAACAAAGCAGAAAATAGAGAAACAAAGCTCCAAAGGTTGTTGCCCTGCAAGCATACCGAGTTCCTTGAAATCATCAGTCTTCCTACATTTTCACAAAAAGAGAGGTAACAAATTCTCAATTGATGCTAAATATGCCCTGCTCAACACCAACAAAATGAAGAATACGCTTCTAAGTTCTAACTAACTACAAGACAAACCCGACTTCTCATGCACCAACATCTTCGACAATTACGAAGTAGGGAGAATTTGTAAATACCTAACTGGAAAACATATATGCAAACTATATATTAACAATTATTAATTACCAAATCTGCAGAAAAAAGAAAATTTAATTTCGCTTCATGCAGAATACTAGCTTCATGCAGAATACTATGGCCAGAAGTGTGAGCTGTTGTTAGAACTGGTCAGTTAGACTCCCAGCATTATTGTCTTTCTCTTACTCTACTCCATCTTTCAGATAGCAATTAAGTGATCGTCATACAAGACAACCCTAAAATCATTCCATCAAAGCCAAATTGAGCATTTCCTTACTTATGCCATCTGAACTTTTTAAAAGTTGATTCATATCACTCCAGCAACTTGCAGTTTCTACCGCTTTCTCAAGGTTCTCAAATATGCAGATTGCATTACTTCTTTACTCTTTGGAAGTCATAAAACTATTCTCCTTCCTAAGCCTAACATAAAGAATGCCATAGATAAGACAAATCTAAACTCTTTGAAACATGCTTCAACTGATCACGAAATTCTAAAACATTTAAACCGCTCAAAATTTGGTTCATACTTCTCATTGTTGGACGATAAAAGCAAAGAAAGCAAAGGATGCTTATTTCACCAATGTGGTCATTGGGATACTTTGATGACCACAAACCTCAATGACCAACAGTATAATGAAAATAAGATATGAATTATTATGGGTAAGAACTGCAAAGCACTTGTCGATAAGAAATCCAATATTAGAGCTACTGAATCTATGAGGTTCAATTCAAAGTTTTTAGGGTTCATGGTCACAGCCCGTGTGATAACCCGAACGCGGCATGCATTTAAGGACATTAAATTGCATTTAATTAAGTGTTATCTTAAATGTTAGCATTGAATTATGTGTTTATTTTAGTTAAACATTTATTTGTAGCTTATTCTCATACTTATGTTAATCGATTTTAATTTTCTTGCATTTTAATGCTCGGTTTTCAATTAAATGAAAAGTAGCTCCGAGCCGGAGTAAATTTTGAACTATATTACTTTTCAAAAATTATATTTTCTTAAATTCTTTGAGATTTGATTGTTATTCTTTTATTGTCTCAAAGTGCATAGCATATCGAGAGCAATAGTAGGAAATGATTTCTAGTCCTCAGCAAATAGTGAAAACTAGTGTTTGGTGTTTTAATTTTAGTAGTTTAATTGTTATTAATTGGAATTGGATTTATGTTAGTTGTTTTAGCTTTAAAATGCATGAAACAAGCTTATTTGACTAACTTAAGTGAGCATTGACCAAAGCCTTGACCATTTGACCTTGTGTCATCTTTATAATAGCTTAAATTAGCACAAAAAGGGCTGAAAACATAAATGCAAGGGCCGAAAATCCTAGGAGAGAAAAAAAAAATATTTTAACATTCAAATCTTCGATTCTTCGCGTGAGATTGCACGGGGTGGTTTTCGAGGCATCCTACGAGGTTTTCCTAGCGTCTAGGAGCGTTTAAGGTGAGTGTTTCATCGTTATTTGCGCATTTGAATATTTTGTTTATTAACTTTGATTTTTGGGTTTTATCCGTATATTGTTATTTTAATCGTTTTGAGGCTTAAAGAATGTTCCCTAGCAATCGTAGAACATGTATTTATATCTTTTTATCATTTTATGCGGTTGAATATCGAAATTAAAATATAAATTGTTTAATGAATAGTAAATTATGAATAGTAAACCCCCATTTTGGTGAAGTTGCTCCGTTACGCGTTCTGTTGATGTAAGAAGGTGCTAGATATGCCAGAATGCCTAAATATATGGTTTAATTAGATTGTGTAATGGAAAAAGTGGAGAAAAAGGCTTAGTGAAAGTTGGGGTCGTTTCGGTCAAGTTTAGATTTTTCTCGATTTGCGTGAAGGCATTGTCGAGGTACATCATAGAAGCACTTTTGGTGCAGTTGTGACATTGGTTTGGTAATCGGTTGAGGTAGTTGTAGTTCAAACGAGCAAATGGGGAAATCGAGGCTTTGCGTGAATTCTAGGGTTAAGTAGGGTTTCGGGGTCTTTAGACGTGCCTTATGGTGACCTAGAAGGATTGGTGAAGTCGGTTTCCAAAACTCGTGGCTCGTTTGAAAGTAGTAGCGTTTGGTAAGTTGGGGTCGTTTTGTGTTTTGTTGGTTTTCGTACAGTTTTGCTTGTAGAATGTTTGTTAATGCTTATTACGCTTGTTAGAGTTGATTGTTGGTTGAAATGTTTATCAATTGTTGATACTGCTTGATATCTTGTTTATCGCCTCTAATTTGTGCTGTTGTGCTATCGCTCGTTTATCGCCTTGTATCGAGTCTTGCATTGCATAGTATCAGGGCGTGAGTGATAGGCCTCTCTAGGTAGCCTCGGGTTGCCAGTGTTGGTTGCTCTAGCTCCGTGTCCTATTCCTTTTTCTCGCTTGGGTTGCCTTCCAGGGAGATTTGGGTCGTAGAATTGATGGATACTTCCAGGGTATTCCAAACTGAAGTTTTAAGGTGGTTGCACGCTTATTGTCATTGTTGTCAACATCAAGTTCGAGATTGATGTATCGCTCATGAAATAGTACATTGTTCGTATGAGTGAACCATAGCCTTCAGAGTGTGGTATAGCTTTGAATGGTTATGTTAATGCTTTCAATAATTGTTTATTGTATTGATTGTTTGTCTTGATTGCTTATTTATCAGTTATATTGCTTAACTGTCTTAATTGCATTGCATGACTTTCTTTCTCTCCACCTCGATATCTGTCTCGCCCTCACTGAGTATACGTGTTGTGTATACTCACTTCTCACCACCACATTTCAGGAAATGTCATGTTAGCTGGAAAGTTCGTGATTTCATGAAAGTTCGTGCTTGGAGAGTTGTCTTGCATGCCTATATGACTTGAGTTGTCGAAGTTGTAAAGATGTATGCTTTTATGTATTGTATGTATTTAATGTCAAAAGGAATGTAATTTAAGTTTCATTAGATTATTGAAGTGGTTTGATAAGTTAGATTATGTATCTAGGTATAGCTTAACTTTAATGCATGTTTGTATTGTCCAAAGGAAAAGAGGTAGAATGGTATGATAGTCTACTTTATGCAGTAAATTAGAATGGTTTAATTGTCAAGCATGAATGTATTTGTAAAAGATGTGAAAAGGTAGGTTAGTCTGTAAACTGGAAATGTATATTTGCTTGTGATTGTTTGTTGAGAACAAGGCTCGGATGGACTTGAGGCGGTTGAATGTTTGGACATGGTATTGGTCCACTTATATGCTGTCGCAGGTTTGCTTTTTTCCTAGAAACAGGGGAGACTCCGTCCGTTTTCCCTGAAAATTATGCACGAGTTTGGTTTGGGTTGTGATTAGATTGATTGATAGAACTTCGGGTCTCGAGAGGGATCGGGGTGTTACAGCCCGGGGGATAGAAGCCAACCTAGATAAGGTCCAGGTAATACTAGACTTGGCACTGCCGACGTGCGTGAAAGACGTCCAGGTGTTCGTGGGCAAGGTTGCAGTGTTGAACAGGTTTATGTCCAGGTCAGCCGACAAGTGTGCTCATCTATTCAAGATATTGAGAAATTCGGCCGACAAGTGTTCTCATCTGTTCAAGATATTGAGAAATCCTAAGAATTTTGAATGGACTAAGGAATGTCAGGATGCCTTCCAGGAGCTAAAAATATATATAGCTTCGCCACCCCTACTATCCTGACCTGAGGTGGGGGAGGACCTGATACTATACTTGGCATGCTCGGAGATAGCAGCGGCAGCGGCATTAGTCCGGAAAGAAGGAAATGAGCAGAAACCGGTCTATTATGTCAGCAAAACCTTATAAGGGGCAAAGGCGAGGCACTCATCCTTGGAAAAACTCACCCTCGCAGTCTTCACGGCGGCAAGAAAGCTGAAGTCATAATTTGATGCCCACCAATTAAGATCATGATAGATGCCTCACTCAAATCCATCACGCACAAACCGGAGGCGTCGGGTAGGCTAATAAAATAGGCAGTTGAGCTGAGTCAATTTGACATCACTTACTAACCTAGAACAACCATCAAAGCCTAAGTCATCGCAGACTTTGTGGTGGAATGTACCGGCTGAGCCGAACATGACCCGAAGGATGTGTGGAAGGTCCACGTGGATAGAGCATCGGGGAAGTCAAGAAGTAGAGCCAAAGTTGTCATCCTCGACTCAACTAGGCATGAGCACCAATACTCTATCAAGTTCGCATTTTCGGCATCCAACAATGAGGCTAAGTACGAGGCAGTGATTGCGGGATTAAAAATCGCGGCTCAGCTCGGGGCACAAGCAGTTGACTTGAATACTGACTTTCAATTAGTTTCCAGTTAGATATTAGGAAAATTCGAAGCCAATGACAATGCTATGATGACCTACCTCAACAGAGTTAAGGATTTGACCTCAGGGCTTAAGAGGTTTACAATACAACAAATTATGAGGGAGAATAATATGAAGGCTGATGCTCTGTCTAAGTTGGTCTTGGGAGAGAGCCAACCTGCATTGGTCCATGTGGAAGAAGTCTCTGAACCTAGTTCTTAGTTGGGAAGGCAAGCCGTAACCGAGCTCAATTTCAGCCCAGATTGGACCAGACCAATCGTGGACTACTTGGATGAAAAGCCAGGAGGATGAAAAGGCAACTCAGAAACTCATGAAATAGGCCTCAAGATTTGTCATAATAGCTGGACAACTCTACAAAAGAGCTTACACTTGGCCTCTCTTAAAATGTGTTGGGCTCGAGGAACGAAACTATATACTCAGAGAAATTCATGAAGGGGTATGTGGAAACCACTTGGGTGGCAAGGCTCTGGCTCAGAAGGCATTGAGATAAGGCTATTTTTGGTCAACCTTAGAATAAGATGCCAAGGAGGTCGTGAAAAAGTATAATACCTACCAAGGTTTGCCAAGATACAAAAGAAGCCAGCTGTAGACCTAACGGCAATGATAAGCCCGTGGTCATTCTATCAGTGGAGGCTAGACATCATCGGCCCATTGTCAACCGGTGTTGGTCAAACGAATCACTAAATGGCCCGAGGCCGAAGGTGTTGCTAGAATAATGAAAAAGGTAGCTTGGGATTTCGTATGGAAGAATATCATTTGCTAGTTTGGGGTGCCAAAGGTCATCATCACCGACCACGATAAGCAATTTGACAGTGCATACTTTCGAGGCAAATGTGCTGAGATTAGGATCGACCTCAGATTCACATCTATTGCTCACCCTCAAAGTAATGGCCAAGTCGAAAGGACTAACCAAATTATTTTGCAGGGTTTAAAAACCAAGTTGGAAGAAGCAGAAGGCCAGTGGGCGTCGATTATCCCCGAAGTGCTGTGGGTCTAGTGAACCACCACCAGCTCGGTAATGGGAGAATCGTCCTTCGAGCTAACCTTCAGTACTCAAGCAGTGCTGCCAGTGGAGATCAGGTCTCCTACCAGTAGAACCCTCCACCATGATCCAGGAATAAACGGAGCCTCGATCCGTGAGGAGCTCGACCTTGCTGAAGAGCTCCTAGCTAAAGCTCAAATCAGGATGTTGGCTAGCAAAGCTGCCATGAAAAGAGCCTTTGCCAAGCAGGTCAAGTCTAAGCCTATTAAGGTTGGCGACCTCATCCTCAGAAAGGCCATCTTTTTGCCGCGCTTGGGTAATAAGCTCTCTCCAACTTGGGAGGGACCGTACGAAGTCGTGAAAGAAACTTGACCTAGGACCTTCTACCTCCGCGACAAGTACGGGAAACAACTGAAGAATGCATGGCACACAGAACACCTGAAATGATATTTTGTCTAAAGTCCCCGAGCTGAGATATTTTGTAAAGGCCCCCGAGCCGAGATATTTTATAAAGGCCCCCGAGCCAAAACCCTTCTTGTAATTAGCTCTCGAGCCTAAGTACGTCATGTACATAATTTCAATGCAATATGTATTTTGCATACCACTGTGAGGCCTGACTTAGGCCTAAGCGCCTCAGCTCCTATAAACTCTAATTAACGCTAAAGTGGCCACGCTTAATTACGAGCTAAAGGAAATCAGCTCGGACTAGAGTCCAGCTTGATTCTAATCAATAACAATTTGATTCGTTTCACTAGTTCGGATTAATGTCCAACTCAGTACTAACTAGCTTCGGATTGGTTCACTACGTTAGTTTAGATCCAAACTTGAACTCAATATTAGTCAACATTAGTTTGACCAATTTAACTTGGATTGACGAGTCCAAGTTGACAACAATGATATGTTTGTCCAATTAACCAGCTCGAATTAGCTTGTTAGTTCATCAGCCACTTCTAGCTCGGCTCTGTATTTAAAAAATTCAATTCCCAAACGCTAAGAAAACTTAGCTAAAGATAGAGCCTGGTAGTGAGCTCTGAAAGAGCCAGGGCTGAATGACCAAAGTCAAGTTAAGTAGAACAAAATGTTCAACGCTCCCCTCTCATCAAGAAAGACCAACTCAAAAGAGTTTCAAAGAGCTCAAGTATGAGTGGAACCTAGGGAAAACTCGGGAGAGCCGAGCCCAAATTTAAGCACAAGGCAAGGCCAAAAGCCATGTCAAACATAAGAAGAGCCAAAAGAGAAGTTGAAGTGCCATTCTCAGGTCAGATATATACCAGAGGCCAGAAACCCAGGGCTGAGCCTAAAATTACATGTTCGAACTGCCCTTAGCTGAAAAAGAAATTACATGTTGAATGTCATTTCGATCTAAACACTCGAGCATTGAAAGAGTAATAAAATACCAGAGGTAGGACCGTAAGAGCCCAAGATAAATATAGGATGAGGGCTAAATCAAGCTTAAAAGTTAGCCTTGACATCATGTGCTTGTACTTACAGGCTTGCAAAGCGCACTCCCATTGAAGAGGTTTGTGCCTCGAATTGTTCCATTGGTCGACTTCTCTTCTCGATCTCATAGCGCCTCTATATCCAACCTTAATAGTAGCAACAAGCTCTCCAACATCTCTAAAGAAGACTGGGAGGGCATGCCAAAGCTCTACCAAAATATCAGTATGAGCAACTTCAAAATTGAATTCACTGATATGAGGGTCTGAAGGCTCACTGACCAAGCCTAAAAAATAAGGTCATTAGCTCGAGTCATGCAAAAAACATGTCATGAAGAAGATATTTTTGACGACATAAAGTAGGGGGCATGAATCTCAAGGTATGTAGACCAGCTGAGATGATGGTATATTTAGTTTGCAAAGTTACGATTACAATAGCTAAACTGACGGGGAAACAAACGAGCTCCACCCACATGATAATCATCTGACCTCCTACGGAGCTCAGAAGATTGGGGAGGGAGGGAGGGGGAGGGAGGGGCAATTGATAGGGGTAGATCTCAAGCCCCAGAAAGATCCGGCCTATGGAGCTAGGATGGACGCGCCAATATTTGGACCTAGGATCACAAGGAGCTCTGGGCAGTAAATGAAAAGATCCAACCCACGGAGCTGGGAACCCTACCAGTGTCCTGACCTGGGCTTGCAAAAGGTAGCCTCACCAATGTCCTGACCTGGGCTCACAAGAGGTAGCCCAACCAGCGTTCTGACTTGGGCTCACAAGGGGTAGCCCTGTCAACATCCTGACCTGGGTTCACGGGAAGTGCTGGGCAGTAGACGAATAACAAGGGAGTTTTGAGATAAGGATAAGTACACAATGATTTTGTTGGATTCCTGAAGATAAAGAATATGAATATTATCCCATTGAGCCTAAAGATAAGTGATTTGTTTTATCTCCTTTGATATTATCTCCTTAAGCCTAATATCATGGGATTTATGTTTATCTTATCTTACAACTCCACATTTTAGCAACTATATATACAGGTAGAAATAAAAAGTATAGGTATCTCGTTCTAACGCTTACAAATTCTCTCTTAATTGCTCCTAAGCAACAACTTTGCTCTTACACAATACTTTAATGCTATTAAGCAATCTCTTGCTCCCATAACTAACTTGAGCGTCGGAGGGGGCCCTCGAGTACCCCCCAGGGGTCCTTGTTTTGCAGGAAATAAGCTGGTGGAGCCTCAAATAGTAGATTCTAGCCCCTACAGTTCGTACATCCCAGGCTGACGGGGCTCGTCCAGCCCCGCCAAACACGTCAGCCTAGGCTATTGAGCACCGACTAGGGACAGAAGGTTAGACCTCGGAGCTCCAGGACAACGGAACTTGATGCACAAATCTGATGCGGCTCTCGCTAGCATGGTAATGAGCAGGGACCTAGCAGAGCACCTAGCAAGATGGGGTAACCCCTAAAACAAGGATGAGGAGCAGGCCAGACATACCAGTCCCGATCATTAAGCCCCATCAAAAATGAAAGACCAGAGTTGTAACCCTGGGTAAGGTTAGCTCACAGTGCTGATAACAGCCCCGCTAATAGTCTGCCTCGGATTTACGAGGACTGCAAGGTGAATAGAGCATACAAAATATTATTTGGATAAGGGAACTTGTCCAGCCCCGGAATGAGTTCGGGACTGCCAATTTTTACCTTAACAGATTCCATATGGATTAATTGTCTCATCATTACTTTTTTACAGGCATGACACACTGGTGAAAGATCAGCGGAGGGAGTGGCATCATTCCATTCATCTCAATTATCTGAGAGCTAATATTTGTGAGCACAAAATTGAAATGCAAGACTCCAAAGATTCAACTTATCAGTGCCTTCAAGAACTCTTTACATCTCTCCATGTTAGACCTACTCTTCCCAGTTTCGGGCGTGCCATTGGAAGCTTCAAATCTGGACCTGCAGATTAAGGCTTATGTAACAAGAGAAAAAGGGCACCCAACAGAGAAACTAGAACTTGTTCGAACCGTATGGTTCAAGCCATCGGCATCTGATATGCCTTTATCTTCCACCCTAGGCCAAAACAACTGGTTTTGGCTCGCTATGATCATATCATCCTCTTTCATCATGTTCCTTCTCCTCATCAGCATTGTTACAAGTTGAAATTTCTGTAAAAGAAGATTTCTTGAATAGTATGCCTCACCAGATCTTGAGCAATTTGAGCCTGAAGTTGACTGTAATCTGGCGGAGCCAAAGTTGATTCTTAGGGCACAAAAGTAGGGGCCATAGATGCAATATTCTAAAGATAATAGCTTCAAAATAAAAATAGTGACAATATCACTATTGTTCCAAAAGAACAAATAAGACACTGATATTTAACAAATAAAATATGGTTGGTATTTAGTAAATAAAAAAAGGCTAATACTTAGCAAAGAAGAGAATGACACGAAGACAAGGCAGAGAACAACAGTGACGATAAAAGGTAACCGGACACTTGGATACCTCGAAGAGAGACGACAACGTGGAGAAAGAACACTAACCACGCAAGACCAGCATGTCACTTTTGATAATAATCTTATTCAAAAAATGCACAAGTGCTTGCCTCGAGTAGAGATTTTCACATTAAACAAACAAAAATTCTTGTGGTGTCCCCACGTGGACCCGCATGTCATTTTTGAATTGGCATCTTCTAATTTTGCATCATTCTCATAATGCATAACTTTAACTCAAATATAAATGAACAAGAAATGGCTGGAATTTATTTATTTTTGGGTGAAAAGAATGGGTACCGCGTGCTTTTTCATGTAAAAGAGCCTACCAATGTTGACTTTAACCCCATAAAAAATGAACAAGAAATGGTTGGAAGTAATAGGGACAACGTGCAACTTGAAATGGCTGAAAATTTTTTGAAGGAACAAAAAACAAATGGGGACCACGAGCATAAAAGGGTAGGGGCTATGATTTTTTTATCATGAAGATGACCACATTTGGTGGCGACGTCGGAGATGGTGGCATCGGAAGCAAAAGCTTTGCAGCAATTATGATGGCGACGTTGGAGATCTACTCCCAACGGCATCGGAGATTTGCTCCCTAAGCCGCGACTAAGATAAGTTTGTTTATGAAGAAAATCTAAAGGAAATGAATAGTAAATAGCTGAAGGATGACGATGAACAGTAACTTTTTTTTATGTGTATGTATGTGTGTTCCTCTAACGTTTTGGCTCTTGATACCAAAAAAATATAAGACTGAAAAAATAAAATACAAGAATCTCATCTTCATGCATTGTGTTTTGATATCTCATGGAATGCAATACAATAGAGTTTAAATAGACAAACTAAACTATAATTGTCAAACATAATAAATGCATCACACTGCTCTAGAATCACATTGCTCAAGATCTGGTGAGGCACACTGCTCAAGAAATCTTCTTTTACAGATATTTCAACAGTGTTATAAGCTAGTCTATGCATGCATCTCGCACATCTCATCTGGATGCAGTCTATCACATCCTTCGGTATCTTAAAACTTGTCCTGGTCTCGGTATCTTCTATTCAACGAGTATACAAGAGGGACTATCATGTTACACTGATACTGATTATGCAGGGTCAAAAGGTGGTAGGCGTTCTACCCCGGGGATGTGCACCTTCCGTGAAAATCATCTTATCCCGTGAAAAAGTAAGAAGCAAGCTATTGTCTCACGATCTTCCGTAGAAGCTAAGTACCATGCTATGGCTCAAGGAACATGTGAACTTCTCTGGTTACGCTATCTTTTGATTGAGTTGGGTTTTTTAGTCATTGACTCGTCTACCTTGTTCGGTGATAATAAATCTGCATTATGTTGTCCTCTGACTCAATCCTTCATGAGAGGACAAAACACATTGAGGTTGATATCCATTTTATTTAGGAGAAAGTTCGCTCAGGGGTTATCCCACCTTGTTTTGTTACATCATCCGAACAGGTTGTTGACATGTTTACTAAGTCAATTGGACTGTCACTTCTCCAATCAGCACTTGTCAAGCTCGGGCTCATTGATATCTTCGCCCCAGCTTGAAGGGGATTGTTGAAATATCTGTAAAGAAGAAGATTTATTGAGCAGTATATCTCACCATTTCTTGAGTAATGTGATTCTAGAGTAGTGTGATGCATTTATTATGTTTGACAATTATAATTTAGTTTGTCTATTTAAACTCTATTGTATTACATTCTATGAGATATCAAAATACAATACATGAAAATGAGATTCTTGTGTTATATTTTTTCAGTCTTATATTCTTTTTTACACAATACTACATTTACCCTATCGACCACAACACTTACAGAATTGACTTGACCCCAAAAAGGGCTCTGCTGAACATGCTTTTCATCTGAATTTCCATAGCAGTGACAGCTACAACAGCTTTTCTGTTGAACAAGAAACAAAATGACAAGTAGATTCAAGACATGAACAAATTAGCAAATGTAGCATCTCAAAATTCGGCACATAGTGATGTTGATAATGAACTGGAGAGCCTTCCCCGCCAATCTCTTATCAAATCTACGAAGGTATATTACGGTCGCAGACCTGATCTCAAGAGTAAGTACTCTTTTTCATTCTCACATACAATATCAATTTCTCATCACAGTAAGAGATTTTCATTACATGATGTTCTTGGATACAATAAATCAGTAATCATATTCAATTTCAGGTATTATGCTAGACATCAAAAGATCAAGTGTAGGTGTACTCGTTAGTGGCCCGAAGAAGATAAGGCATGATGTTTCCAAAATCTGTTAATCCGGATTAGCAGACAACCTGCATTTCTAGTCAATCAGTTTCAACTGGTGATTTAGTCAATCTCCTGAACATTAAGCAGATCTTGTAGTTGTCCTTTGCTAAAATTTCCAACCCTTGGTTTGCAACACTCTAGTATATTATACTATTTGTATAAGGTTGATATACCCTGTATCGATCCTTCATGAAGTACTATTGTAAGTAAAATCCTGCTTGGAACAGTAATATAGGGATATGATTACGACGAATACATCAGAATTTTCTCTGCAGCTGACAAGACTTCCCCAACGAAACCAAAATATGAGATTAAAGTATAAACAGAGATTATAATCTACGCGCACGAGACATGGAAATGATGAATAAATCATAATATACTTTTATTGGTGACCATAAGATCCTTTACAAAGTCTGAAACACAAGATTTCCTCAAGGAAACCTACTAATTAATAACAAAAATAAAGCAATTCTGAATTACAAGTCATGCACAAACAACAAAAAATATCATTATATTTCCTAGTTATATTTCCTGGTTATATCATTATATTTCCTGGTTATTGGATTTACACTACATTTGCAACCCTTTTCCCGTCTCTCTATCTCTTTTCCTCTACTTATACTCCGAATAATAAGAAACAAACACAATGATACAAAACTTTGAACCAAGAAATAGGAAAAGATTGTATACAAATTTGAAACAAACTATAGCATGCTCTATGTACAAAGGAAAAGTACATGACTTGCACGACTAGAAACATGGATGGTCAGTGATGTAATCGGAGAGCTCATACCTATGTTTTCGAGGAGTGCCCAATTTTCTGCTCAAAGGACAAAGTGCACAACTCATCGATGGGAAGAGGCTGGAATTTCCTAGTAAGCAAAGATGTCAACAAGCGAAGTTGTTAGTTCCCTCCAATATCGCTGACGAGGTAACAAAGTGTTTAGAAATATAACGGGCTCAATATCTCTTATGAATTTGCAGTCATTGAAAGTCTTTCTTCCAAGGCTTCGAGCAAATCATGATATTCAGAAAATGGTGGATGTGACTGATAATCAAAGACGAGTACCAGAGTGAGAGAATGAGGTACATAAATTCATAGTCACAACGACGAAAAAATGGTAGGACCTATACCTGTAAAGTTGCTTTGTATGCTTTCCATAATCGCAAATCATGTCAAAATAAATCAAATAGGACCTGAACAAATTTGACAAAGATAAATACATTTCAGCTGCATTAAAGATTGAACTCTGGCAAGCATGTACAATACCTTTTATACTTTCTTTTCCTAATAAACTAGACAATTATGCAATTTTTTTCTTCAAAAGGGAATCGCCTATGACAGTTCAACTTACAATACAAAGATCAACATACCCTAATTAATTGCAATGTGGATGAATGCATACTAACTGAAATGGTTTGAAGTGCCTTTTCTTATTATATAATGGTGCATTCTGATACACTATAAAGAGAAGCCATTATAGAAGATCGTGGTATGACTTGATGACATTAGTATTTATTATAAACACCTATTTCCTTGAGATATAAATTTCAAAAAGAAAAAGGTAATGCGGGAATTTGACTTGACCTATTGGAAGAGAAGCAGCTTGACCTGTATGTCATTGGGCATCAGCAAATTAACACTAGGTACAGGAAGTTTAAGGCATAACTAACAATCCTAGACAGAAGAGATATAAACTAAACCTCATCTCGATGCAAAAGTGTGGCCAAGACTACAATCCACTCTTTGAACTTGACCAAGCACATATGTGCCAAGAGGAATTATGCGTCCAGCCTGCTTTGCAACGTGTCCATTTGAAGCTGAAAGGCAAAAGAACAAGTCAATGTAATAACTTGTGTAGTGAAAAAAATAAAATAATTTCCCCCATAAACCCAACATTCTATTCAACTCCTAGACAACCACAAAGAAGGTGACTTCACCCACATAAAGTCCACCCAAAAAACATACTTCTTTCCAGATGGTTGGATCAATCTTTTAGCATTTCATTTCCAAGATCGAGGTTTACATTTTAAATTGAATTAAAATGTAAAGGACATTTTTTACAAAAAGAACATAACTATAACACATTATTGCACCTAATAGAGATTGATAAAATAC
This sequence comes from Ehretia macrophylla, assembly GCA_037974665.1. Taxonomy (NCBI): domain Eukaryota; kingdom Viridiplantae; phylum Streptophyta; class Magnoliopsida; order Boraginales; family Ehretiaceae; genus Ehretia; species Ehretia macrophylla. The sequence goes on from CM075776.1 coordinate 52,181,235, forward strand.
GATGCCATAGCTTCAGGATGAATATGCCAAAAATAAATCTGGTCATCAAGTTTTAACTTACAACAATGTTAAAAATCGTTCACAATCCACACAACACAAAAGGAAATGAAGAAGCCAAAAAACAACATGCTAATAGTTTCAGCATTGGTCAGGATGTCTTCACACTGGTACCTTCTGCCTAATTAATTCAAGCCCTGAAGCAAAATTGTCCAAATGAGCACATCCGTATTTTTCCCATTGAAGATATTCCTGCAGAAAATTCTAGTTATGTTACCTAAGATTGCCAATGATATTCTGAACCGAAGTTTGATATTTACCTACCACTAGATCAAATTGTGTGCCTTTGACAAACATAACAAGCTTCGAAAGTTCTTTTCCTGACATCAAATAGTTGGCATGGCTTTCTAGGATGCTCTTAACAGAAGCAACATGGGCACTCTGCTCTTTGAATGAACTGCTAATCCATATTACAAAAACAGTATTGAAAGGTCTATCGATATATATAAAATGTTGACAGAGGAATACTACGATAAGGCCAAAAGTATTGTAAGGAACAAAGACTTACCTGTTCGAGTCAAAAGATTGCCTATGATAACTAGAAGGGAACAGAAAATAACCCAAAATCCTAGGATATTATCTTTCCAAATCTAGGCTTGCAGGTTCGTACTCCCTTCCAAATCTACCTGAAAAACCCAAAGAATCAATAGGTAAATAGATAATTGTCAACTGAATTAGTAATTTGCAAAAAGAAGTATAAAGTTACACGAAACCATATAGAAAGAGAAAAAAAGAAAGTGAAAAGTCGCAACAACTCATACCAGCTCCCCATCCGGTTCATATAGAGATTCATCTAGTGTTGCCTGCATGATACAAGATACCTTGTCATTTGAGATATACACAATGAACAAAGCTAGACAAACATAAAAAAAAGAATTTTCATGAGAGGGATGAGCAAGTGACAGATTGGGAAGAACATTGAACAGGTTGTGCATGAACATTATGTTATTGCACGTAATTGGATGGACATTTCCTATTACAAAGACAAAAATTACAACAAACACGTCCAATGACCCTGCATAGATCAAGTTGAAATTGCAGGAATAAAACTATCAAAAAAAGCCCCAACAGAAAATTAAATAAAAAAGTTGCACAATAGACACTACCCATCTATTTTTCCAAAGGATAATAGAGTCAAACAAAAGTGTTCCAAGGCGAGAAAGAGAAAGAAGGGGGGGGGGGGGAGGTGCAGATATATATATCATAGTTATCAATATCGTATGATTCATGATTCACAACTTATGATTTCGTCCGATTCACGAGCAAAACGATAGGAATCAATGTGAACCAAAAATATACACAAAACCGAATTGTAGTGAATCTTACGTTGATTCAACAATCGCTATGATGCACTTCTATATAACATCTAAATTAGGTCACAAAATTTTCTGTTTCTTTTTTTTTTTTAATGTTTAAACCATAATAAAACTCAGCTAACCACAATTAAATAAATAAAAATAAAAAAATAAAAAAGAGCTGGTGAAGACAAAAAGACCTCTTCTAGTGCTGCCAGCCAAAAACCTCAGTGAAGATGAAGGCGATAAATAGAATGAGCGACTGTTGTTGATAATTTTTTTTCTTGGTGATAATGCAGTTGTGATGACCTTTTTGTCAATCTACTTTAAAGGTTCATACAAATATACAATTCTAAATCTATTTTTAAAATGTGAACGATCGATACAATTCGTGATTTTAATTTTTTTTTTTTCCGGGTAAGGTAATAGGATTCAGGATTTGATATTGTTCAAGATTTCACAAAATGATATTTCAATTCACAAGATGACAACTAATATATGTATATACATGTATATATATATATAGAGAGAGAGAGAGATGAAATACCTGTAATAAGTGCAAGGCATGGTATTGACTACCTTTAATAGTTTCAAGTTTTGCAATGACCTGTATCAATTGAGATAAGCACATAACCATCCGTCTACAAATAATAATTCTTGCATTAAAGTTCTATCTCTCGAACAACAATTTCTTGCTAACATACAATTAAGAAATCCTTTATTTGTAATCCAGTAATCGTGGTTCACCAAATCTATCTTGCATCTTACATAATATGCAACGAGTAAAAGGCTATGTGAACATACCATTTTTGCATATAATTTGTTTAAACTAAAACAAACCTTTCACCAAATAATAAATACTACAATATTTGTAGAGAAAACATCAAATCTGCAGACTAAGATCAATTGCCAGAACACAATGGATTTAAAATTCAAACATGACGTTCTTCCATTCCATGAGTAACTTGCAAGTGTAAAAATTTTCACCCCAGTTTGGCAACAAAATTTGTGAAGTAGGATATTAGGAAAACTGAGTTTTGGAAAAGTAATTTTAGAAAATCAAATTTTTAGTTGTTACACCCCTTGTTGTACCCTTTGCTGCAACAAGTGCTGTGAAATTAATTGGCTTGTATTTTGCCAAAATTATACTTTGACTGAGTTTAATTATAAATTAATTATGATATATGCATATATGTTTGGAGGATTATGATTGACAAGTTTACTACATTTATAAGAGAGTTGAAAAGGTAAATTGACATCTACATTAAAGGTGATTGAAGTTTCCTTATTCAAGAAATGAAGGTTGCCTTATTCAAGAATTGCTTGGGGACAAAGTCTTTTCATACAACTCAAGGACCAAGCATGGATTACCTTGTGGAGGTTAAGGCAACTAATTCAGCATATATACAGTGCCTCACACGTCTAAAAGAAGTGGAGAATAAGGGCGAGAAACAAAGCTGAAAAGAAGGAATTGGTTGAATATTTTGGAGGTATTATGTTTTGCTGCAGTAGATTGACGATGTGCTGCAACAGAAGTCAATAACAGAGGAAATCTGATAATCTATGTATTGCTGCAGAAGACTGTGAAACAGACAGCTTATTTATGCTTCCGCTATGCTTACTGTTTTAATTTTTGATAGGAGTAGTTTTTCGTTTTTTTTTTGATTTATACATCCTTCGAGAGAAGAAGGAGTAGTTCTCAAGAGAGAACGTTGCAAGACGATGGGAGCTCGACAAATCTAAGTTCATTAAGGAGTTCTTTATCAATGCGTCAAAATTAAGAGGGAATCTTTACTTGTGTAAGTCCATTGATATTGTAACTTGTGATTTATTAATGAAATAGGTTTGTTGGACCAGGGAAGGTCCCGTGGACATAGACCGCATGGTTGAACCACGTTAAATCTCAGTGTCTTTACTTTCTGCATGTATTTATTTATTTTGTTTTAACTTCTGTTATAACAAGATACTAACCAGAAACTATCAAGTAGCATCAAGAGCAGGTTACCGAACTGACTTAGTTAGATCTTTGGAAGAGTTTTTTTGGTTATTTTTGTAGATATGGACACTCTACGTGATGGTGGATCAATCAATAAACCATCTCTTCTTGATGGCACAAACTATTCATACTAGAAGGCACGGATGAATGCTTTCATTAAAGCTATTGATGAAGCTACTTGGAGAGCTGTGTTAAGTGGATGGGAACACCCTACTGCCACAACTGCTAAAGGCACTGTTGAGAGAAAATCTGAATTGTAATGGACCAAAGCTGAAGACTTGGCAGCCACAAACAATTCAAAGGCGTTGAATGCTATTTTCAATGTCGTTGATCTGAATCAATTCAAGCTTATTTCATCTTGTGAAACAGCGAAAGAATCTTGGGAAATCTTGCAAACGACATATGAAGGTACTGCTACAGTAAAAGTGTCAAAATTACAAATATTTGCAACAAGGCTTGAAGAATTACGAATGCACGAGGATGATACCATTGCTGAATTTAATGCAAAGCTTTGTGACATAGAAAACGAAACTTTTGCACTGGAAGAAAAATATTCAGACTCAAAGATGGTGAGAAAAACATTGAGGTCACTTCCAGATAGATTTGCTATTAAGGTTGCAGCAATCGAAGAAGTAAAGGATGTGGATACCATGAAGCTTGATGAACTTATAGGGTCTCTACAGACCTTTAAGATGAAATTCAAGCAGAAAAGAAAAGAAAAGGGCATTGTACTAAATGGAAGAATTTCAAAAAAGTGTTTAAAAAATAGAAGAATCAAGCTAAAGACCCAAAATTTACAAGCGTAGGCAAAAATCCTCATGTTGTAGCAAATACTGAAACTTTCAAGAAGCAAAATGAAAAAAATGTTTGATGGAGAGAAAAAGAATAAGGGAATTCAACGTCGAGAGTGTGAAGGATTTGGTCATATTCAATCTGAGTGTGCCAATACCTTGAAACGAAGGAAGAAAGCCATGAATGCTGCATGGAGTGATGAAGAATCAGAAAGTAGCAGCAGCAGCGATGAAGAGCACACAAACAACTATGTTACGTTCTGTGCTGCAGCAGACCAGACAGATGTTGATACAGATGTTGTGACAGATACTGTGACAGATGCTGAGACATAAATTGAACCCGCTGCAGCAGAATTTGCAACAACATCAGCAGCAAGATTGGTTATGTCAGATGGTGAAACTGATTCTGAATTGGTCAGTGATGAAGAAGATGACAAATTTATAAGGACCTACAAAATGATGTACCAAAAATGGCTGATCGTGTGCAGGATAAATCAAGATCAATTAACCAAGATTGCTGAACTTGAAAGGGAAAATGCTGAGTTGCAGAAATCGTTAGGAGAAAGTCAGCAAAATGCCGACATGCTGCAGCAGGAACTGTCACAGATCCAACGAGGCTTCAAGATGATGAACTCAGGTACTGAAAAGCTTGATTATATGTTATCTATTCAAAAATCTTACAGGGATCATATTGGATTGGTATATCAAGGAGGAGCATCAAGAAGTCAAACAGTTTTTGTCAAAGAAGCTAAAAAACCAAAGGCAGAACAATCTATTGCAACAGAAGTTGGCGCAAAAGCAGCAACTTCACAAATAAGTAAGTTGATTCCTATTTGTCATTATTGCTTCACTCTTGGTCATATCAGACCTCATTGCTACAAGCTTATGAAGGCATTGAAAATGAGAAATAGAGCATATAGCCACTTGTCACAGCAAAAGGTAAAACAGATTTGGGTAAGAAAGTCTCATATAACTTGTTTTGTCTCTTACACTGCCTTGAAAACATATCCTACTTACTCTTGGTACTTTGACAGTGGTTGTTCTAGGCATATGACAAGTGAAAGAGAAATTCTCAAAAACTACAAATCATGCAATGGTGGAGAAGTAACCTTTCACGATGGTGAAAAAGGTCGTGTTCTTGGAAAAGGAACCCTTGCCCTCAAAGGCTTTCCAAGATTGAAGAAAGTTTTGCATGTAGGAGGACTCAAAGCGAACCTTATTAGTATTAGTCAATTGTGTGATCAAGGATTGCTAGTAAACTTTACCAAGGATGGTTGTGAAGTAACTGATAATTCTAACAAATGTGTTCTTGCAGGAAGTAGGTCAATGGACAATTGCTATATGCTTTCTATTCCACATGAACAAAATTTTGTTTGTCAAAGTAACATAGTTGATAGTACTAAACTGTGGTTACTCAAGTTAGGACATCTGAATTTTAAAACTCTAAGCAAAATTGTAAACACATATATTGTTCAAGGAGTTCCTAAATTAAAAAGATTGAGGCATGAGGTTTGTGGTCTATGTCAACTTGGAAAACAGGTAAAGACCACTCATAAATAGTTGCAACAAATTGCCACAAAAATAACTTTGGAACTATTGCATATGGATCTTATGGGTCCTATGCAAACTGAAAGCCTTGGTAGAAAAATGTATGTGTTTGTTTGTGTTTATGACTTTTCTAGATATTCATGGGTTGAATTTTTGAGATCAAAATCAGATACAATTGATGCATTCAAGAGATTGTGCTTGAAAATTTCAAATGAAAAGGATTGTCACATAAGAAAAATTGTTAGAATAAGAAGTGATCATGGTAAGGAGTTTGAGAATCATACATTCTCTGATTTTTGTGATATGCATGGAATTGCTCATGAATTTTCTGCACCTAAGACACCACAGCAAAATGGTGTTATAGAAAGAAGAAATAGGCTTTTGCAGGAAATGGCTCGTGTGATGTTAAATACAAATAACATTCCTCATAAATTTTGGGCTGAAGTTGTTAACACTGCTTGTTACACAATAAATAGAGTGTATTTTCGTCCAGGTACACTTAAAACCCCATATGAAATTTGGAAAGATAAGAAACTTTCACTCAATCATTTTTATGTGTTTAGGAATGTTTGCTACATCTTAAAGGACAGAGAGCCAAGAGATAAGTTTGATGCAAAATTGAATATTCTATAAGCTCGACTATTTATAGAGTATTCAATTTACATACTCTTACTATGATGGAGTCAACTAATATTGTAGTAAATGATAGTGTAGGTGCACTAAAAGTTGGTGAAACAAATGTTGTAGCAGGCGATTTTGTTCCGAAAAACGTTGCAACAGAAACGGAGAATAATTCAGGAGAAGCAACAGATATTGTCGCAGCAGAAATTGAACATGTCGCAGTAGAAGCTAGAATGCATAGATTAGGAACAGAAACTGCTATAGCAGAGACTGAAGTTGACGCAGCAAATGCTGAATATGGTACAACAGGCGCTGAAACAAAAGGGACTTGAACAAAGATTGTCAGAACTTCATATAGCTGAATCTTCAAGTAGAGTTCAAAAGAATCATTCAAGAGGTGATATCATTGGTTCCTTGCATGACTGAGTTCGAACTCGAAACAAGCAAAAGGTAAATTACAGGGAGATGGTCAGGTATGTATGCTTTACTTCTCCTATTAAGCCAAAAAATGTAAAGGAGGCCTTAGAAGATGAAAGTTGGATCAATGCTATGTAAGAAGAGTTTAATCAATTTGTTAGGAATAATGTGTGGGTCGTAGTTCCTAGACCAAAAGACACAAATGTAATTGAGACAAAATGAATTTTTAGGAACAAGACTGATGAATGTGGCAACATAACTAGAAACAAGGCTAGGTTAGTTGCTCAGGGATACACTCAAGTTGAGGGCATAGATTTTGAAAAAACTTTTGCTCCAGTTGCTAGGTTAGAGTCAATCAGGCTTTTGTTGTCTATTGCATGTGTGTTGAAAATTAAGTTATACCAAATGGATGTAAAGAGTGCTTTCTTAAATGGTATACTTAATGAAGAAGCTTATGTTGAACAACCTAAAGGATTTGAAGATCCTCATCATTCTGATTATGTTTTTAAATTGAAAAAGGCCTTGTATGGACTGAAACAAGCTCCAAGAGCTTGGTATGAGAGGTTAACCAGATTTTTGCTTGAAAAGGGCTATAAAATAGGAAGTGTTGATAAGACTTTGTTCATTAAATTCATACCTGGAATTTAGATTGCTCAAATTTATGTTGATGACATAGTCTTTGGTACAACATCTAAAAGCAATATTGATGAATTTGTTGATCAGATGCAGCATGAATTTGAAATGAGTATGGTTGGAGAACTGACATACTTTCTAGGTGTGCAGGTGAAACAGTGCAAGAATGGCATTTTCATCTCTCAGGAGAAATATGCCAAGAATCTTGTGAAAAGATTTGGGTTGGAAGATTCAAAGCACATGAGGACTCCAATGGGGTCAAGCGCAAAGTTGATGAAACATGGGAATGAGAAGTCTGTGGATGCAAGTTTGTATAGAAGCATGATAGAAAGCTTACTTTATTTAACTGCTAGTCGACCTGATATTTGTTTTAGTGTAGGAGTGTGTGCTAGGTTTCAAGCTGATCCAAAGGAGTCACACCTAAAAGCTATAAAGCAAGTCATTAAATATGTGAGTGGGACTATTAATTTTGGTATTTGGTACACTAATGACACTAACACAAATCTCGCAGGTTATAGTGATGCAGATTGGGCTGGAAATATGGATGACAGGAAGAGCACCACTGGAGGTTGCTTTTATGTAGGTAACAATCTTGTTTCATAGTACAACAAAAAACAAAACTCAATTTCCTTGAGCACTGCTGAAGCAGAATACATCGCAGCAGGTAGTTGTTGTGCTCAACTTCTTTGGATGGGTCAAATAATAGATGATTATGACATTGATCAAAATAGGTTTACTGTCTTTTGTGACAACATGAGTGCCATAAATATCTCAAAGAATCATATACAGTATTCACGAACAAAGCACATTGACATAAGACATCACTTCATAAGAGCACTTGTGGAACAAAATAAGGTAGTGTTGGAATATGTTGCAACAGAAAATCAACTAGCATATATATTTACTAAGGCACTAGATTCTGTAAGGTTTGAGACCTTGAGAAAAGCCTTAGGCATTTGTTCTCTTTGAGATTTAATGGTTTGTGTGTATGTGCATTGGTTCATCACTAGAGCATTGAAAATTATATGTATAAATCAGCTAGTGGTTTCATTTGTGGAACCATATTATCGATGCACATCATGTACTTGTCATTCTAATGAATCTTAGATTAAAGTCTCAACAGGAAAAGATTGTGAACTTGCTTGACGACTGGGGATCTAACAAAAAAAAGTCTCTTTGAGATTCATTCCTGAATTCTATTCACCTTGCCAAAAGAAAAAAATCATATGCAGGATACTGCAGCAAAAGTTGGAATGGAAAGGGCTACCTAAGACCACAAAGAATGGTTCTAGAGTGAAAGCCACCATACCAAGAAAAAAAAATTTGAAATTCTTGTGTGAAAGAAGGTTATAAAAAATCCTACAGGGGTGATTAGGTGACCAGGTATGTTGGAACAGGTATTGCTTCTAATCTGACCTGGTGTGATGGATGTTGAGGACCGTCTAGAGTGGCTTGTACATGAAACACACACACACATGGTCCACACTTGAAATTCTTGTTAGATTTATGCATGTGATCAATAGAAATTCGAGTGGTGACTCAAAGTTCATGCTCATAGAAGTGTGCGTGTGTAAATTCTGTATTTTATGAAGAGTCAACATAATCTTAAGGGTTGAATGTCAAAGTGTGGAATTTGCTTGGTTGACGTATGTTGCAGCATAATCTCATATACCAAGTTTTTTTTCCTTGCAATTTAATATGGTCATAATTTGCTATAACACAAATTTTGCCTATTCTGTCAATTTTGTTTGTGATTAACGTCAAAGCACTAACAATTTTGTCGCAGCAAAAGTTTTCTTCTGATGAACAATGCTGCAGCAGGCCCTGAGCAGTTATAACTTTTTGTTGATTTGTCATAACTGGAAGTTGAGGCGGGAAATTAGTGTGCACTTCAGCGCACGTCTCTCAAGAGGAGGAGAGAGAATTAACTTTCACAAACCGTTCAACTTCCTCCTTGCTTGAAATCTTGTGCTCCATTTATTATTTTCATTGATTTGTCTCATCTCTTAATTTTCCATTCATTAGCTTTAATCTCTGCTTACCCATTTAATCGTACATTTTTCACTCATTTGTCCTTACTTTTCTTCTCTGACAGTTGCATACAAGCATTCTTTTCTCTCACATATCACTGGTACTATGGCACGAACACGAACAGGAACTCATCGTTGGCCTCGAGCTCCACCAAATGCACCTGGCGGTGATCCAAACAAACCAATCACCTGTGATGACACGTCATCAAGTGGTGCTGCTACAACCCATCCTGATAATCAGCCACTTCTACCTCCTATTGTTCCTACTTCCACCATGCATCACAAAGGGAAAGCTCAAGCCTCTGAGTTCTCTGGCTCTGAACCAGACTCAAATTCTGAATCATCATTTCAAGAAGCATTGTCTAAGTCGCTAGGCACTGAAGCAGAATCACCCATTGTTGGCAAACTTACTCACTCAAAGGGAATCGCTGTTGAACCTAGTGTTGAGACACAATCTGTTAGCACGAAGAAGGTTGTGCCTGCTGCTGCAGTAGAATGATCTTCTTATACAAAAACTGTCAAGACTGATGCAGACATGGCTGCAGCAGATTCTGATGAAGATGATGTACCACCAATACACCACCCATCACCTGTTCGACAGAATGCCTCTTTGACAGACTCATCCAATTCCAATGCCATGCCTAGTTTTGTTGCGGCTGAGCAAGGTACTGATGATCTGGCTTCAACATCTCCAGCTAATGTTGCAGCAATGAGTGAACCAGACCCCATACTACATGCTGCACATTCTACTGTAGCTAATGATGAAACATAAAACACACTTGATCAAACGTTTTCTGGTGTGAAGGCTGCTGCAGTAGGTAGCGAGTTCAGTTAACTCAAACGTCTTAGATCCAAACGACAAGCACAAACGAGGAAATCTATTTCTTCATCTCCTGCAAGCCGACACAAGATGCAGTGCACGATGAAGTCGTGATATGTGGTTAGTCTTGCTCACTCCAAAAAGTTTTATTTCTCTACCTCTCTTGTTCGTTAGACCTTGGTTAATAAGCGAGCCTTTGTTGAAGAACGCACATTGCATACTCTCATATAAGGGTACTGGCATTCTTGAGCTTCTCGAACAACGCATGTTGCAAGGTACTGTTAAGCTCGATACTTCATATGTCGCTGCCATTGTTCATGAGTTCTATGCTAATATGAATAAAGCAATAGGAGATCCCACTTCCTCATACTATCATCAAGTTTATATTAGGGGTCATGTGTTTATTTTCTCTCTTAAGGTGATTAATAAGTTTGTGGGCTTTGCAAAACCGAAGAAAGATGTTGCAGAGGTTGGTATCACTCTTGATCAAGTTGCAACGGAATTGTTGGGCCACACTACCACATGGCCTCACGGAAATCGGTTAGCTGCTACAACTCTGACAACTAAATATGCTGCCTTGCAACGAATTGCTTTAGCTAACTGGTTTCCAGGAAAACATGCTAACACGGTGCATGCCAAGATGGCCACTTTACTGTTTCAGGTTGGCACTAGTCTAAATTTGAACATTGGGCAGGTCATTTTCACTCAGATTTTGAAAGAAGCTGACAAAAATTCTCCTACGTTATATCTTCTATTTCCGTCGGTGATTTATGGTGTTTTAAGATTGCAACACAAGGTCAAAAAATCTGATGAGGTATTAGCTAAGCTTCCTCCTCCTTTACGCTTTTTTAGAAAATATCTACAGGGCAAATATCAGGTAGGTATCCAGGGGGAGCAACCTTTAGTTCCTGTGTCTGCTATAGCAGGAGATGCTACTCAAGGAAAGCTTGGTGCTACAGTACCTGGTGGCACAAACTTTGTTCCCAGTTCAAGTGTTGATGTGCGGTAAGTATTGCAGCAGATTCAAGCTGAACTGCAGCACATCCGGACTGCTCAAGTTGTACTTCAGGTCTCTCATGCGCAGATTATCAACGGCTAACAACAAATTCTTGCTGCGCTTGCCACCATCTGCCCTCCTGCTCCACCGGATGCTTAGCCCCTTGTCTTTGTTTGTCAAAAATGGGGAGCATGCATAGACTATGGACTGTTACTGTTATGTGATGTTTACTGATTATGTTTATGCTCATGATCTGATCCTGAACCACTCTTTATCTTTGTGTTGCTCTTTTCCTATCATTGTTCTAATCCAGTTAGTTTATCTTGGTAGCTTTAACTCTCGATGCTACTCTGATATTTTTTTGAATTCTGTTTTGTCATTAACTTAGTTATACTCATGCTCACTAGTTTTTTTAGCTCCGATATGTTGCTTGCTCTGATATGCAGTTTTGCCAAAACAAAGCCAAAGGGGAGCTTGTTACGCCCCTTGCTGCACCCCTTGCTGCAACAAGTGCTGTGAAATTAATCGGCTTGTGTTTTGCCAAAATTATGCATTGACTGAATTTAATTAGAAATTAATTATGATATATGCATATATGTTTGGAGGATTATGATTGATAGGTTTACTACATTTATAAGAGAGTTGAAAAGGCAAATTGACATCTACATTAAAGGTGATTGAAGTTTCCTTATTCAAGAAAGGAAGGTTGCCTTATTCAAGAATTGCTTGGGGACAAAATCTTTCCATACAACTCAAGGTCCAAGCACGGATTACATTGTGAAGGTTTAGGCAACTAATTCAGCATATATACAGAGCCTCATACGTTTGAAATAAGTGGAGAATAAGGGCGAGAAACAAAGCTGAAAACAAAGAATTGGTTGAATATTTTCGAGGTGTGAGGTTTTGCTGCAGTAGATTGACGATGTCCTACAACAAAACTCAGTAACAAAAGAAATCTGATAATCCATGTATTGCTGCAGCAGACTGTGAAACAGACAGCTTATTTATGCTTCCGCTATGCTTACTGTTTTAATCTTTGATAGGAAGAGTTTTTAGTTTGTTCTTTGATTTATTCATTTTTTAGGAGAAAAATATGTAGTTCTCGGGAGAGAACGTTACAAGTCAAGGGGAGCTCGCCAAACCTAGGTTAATTAAGGAGTTCTTCATCAAGGCGTCAAAGTCAAGAGGGAGTCTTTACTTGTGTAAGTCCATTGATATTGTAACTTGTGATTTATTAATGAAACAGGTTTGTTGGACCAGGGGAGGTCCCGTAGATGTAGACCGCACAGTTGAACCACGATAAATCTCGGAGTCTTTACTTTCTACATGTATTTATTTATTTTGTTTTAACTTCTGTTACAACAAGATACTAACCAGAAACTATCACTAGTGTTTTGCAACAAGAGGCAAAAGTGATTTGGAACTTGTATTAATCAAATAAGCTCTTTACAGTATAGACTTATCTTTTTCTTTTTCAATTTTCAATTTTCATCAACCACAGAAAGATATAAGAATAAGGTCAAGCTCATGGTTCTCATATCCAAGAGCTTCATGTATATGGAAGTCATTGCCTATGAAACATACCAGTATATAACAAGCCGCAGTGCGATACCACCTTTGTTGGAAACATTCCTCAAACAAACTAAAGATATAAACAATTTACATTAGGTTGGCATTAGACAGAACTATTTAGCATAACATTCCAAGCACTGAATCTTGTCTTCGAGTCTAAACTCTAAATGAGTAAAGAATGATATAATAGATTGATACGTGGGAGAATGAAAATTTATACTTCAAATTTATTAGACTGATTATTTCTTCATGGTGTTTTCTGTCACTTTAAAAACCTTCAAAACGATAACACTGATAATAAATAATGCATTTTTCTTTACTTTTCAAAAAAAAAATGCATTTCTTTTCATGAATCTGGCTAGGTAATTGATATCTTTTAGATTATAAATCTCTTTCCCCAAATCCAGTCTAGTAAAGCAAAAACAATGCCTCAAAGTGGTAACAATCAAGATTTCAAGGTATTCTCATAACAAAGACCTTGCTTTTACACATAAAGGACAGAAGAACTTTGTCATATCCAAGACATCAGGATCAGGCAATGAAATTCAAAAAGAATATGCAATGCCTGGAAAACCATCCTTAAATACATCTCACAGACTCTCGTTATTGATAAAAGAAAAGTCCCTAGTTAAAATTATAGGACAACTACTTCATAAAACAGGATTATAAAAACATGCAGCTCCGACAAGTTAAAATTAATCACAGAGCAATATGTTGGTTCAAATTTAGCATAGTACATTGAGATTTATGAGATTCTTATTGTTTTCTGAAAAATGTTAATTGGTTACTGATCTCTATAGTATCAGGATATAGGCCAAAAGTTTTGAGTTCAAAAAGAATTCGATCATGAATTAAGAAAAAAAAAATTATTTCAGACTTCTCTTACGTAGATAAATAACAGAGCCATTGATTGTAAACACCTCCGAAAAGTTTTGCATATATCTTTGTGCTGTGGTCAAGTTAACTTTTGTAGCTGATCTTGATATAGTAGGTGATTCAAGATAAAGTTTAGAGGTAAAATTACTTATGACAGATGTGTTAGCAATTATGCCCAAAAGTCAATAAATTGTATTTTGAAATTATGGATAATGTGTTATTTAAATTTATTAATTCATTTAAGTTGGGAAATTTATTTATTTATTATTAATGTCTTGATTAAATAAATAAAGTCCTTAGAATACTATTTATAGATTATATCTTTAGGAGTAAAGATATGAGGGACGGAATCTATAATCATAAATATATTCTAGAAAGTTGTCCCCGATCATAGGATAAACTAGTTGGGCGTTAGTTTATCCGGATAGATTGTATTACAGTCTATTAACCAAATTATATGAGATATCAATTTGGGTGATTTGTCTCATATCGTTGTAGTAGATGTATAAGTACTTTTTGTGAATGAGTAACTGGACTTGACTGCCGATACAATGAATTACATGGAATGTCAATAATTCATTGTATCATGTAATTATGCAATTAATCCTTAGACCTGAGACACTACGATTATCTTATGATTAGGAATGTCATAATTTGCTGATACAAATAAGCTAGTCCTAATCATGGATTAAACAATGTATTCAGTGGTTGTGATTTATTCTATCATGCAGAAATGTATGTGTAGATACGGAAATTGTCAATTGGGTGTCCTATGCAATCTGATTAATTGAGTGACTTGAAATCATTGGCCAAGGTGGAATAGTGAAAGTCGTTTCACGAATTATTTATTAGTCACTAATTAATTAGGTTTTGGCATATGGTCGAGTAAGAGAGTTTGACGACCCAATCCATGACTCTGGCTTGATCGGGATAGTTGAGACAGTAGGATTTGATAGCATATAAATTACTGTTTGGGTTCGCAGGCTTGCACTTCATCTTTAATTGGGTAATCGTGATACACTGCTAGGTGTCACTCACGATTTGCGAATTGATTAGAAAGAGTTCTAATTTAAATTAATTATCCGCTGCCGATTAAATATGAACCCGAGAGGTCATACACAAATAGAATTTGCAGATTAATTGGATTAGAGAAAAAGATTAAATTAAAATTAGGATTGTCCTAAATATTAATTTAATTGGGCTCGTAGTAATTAGATGGTGATCTGATTAATATGGAGCCCGAGACTGGTAAGTTTAAGACTAGCCCACTTATGACTTAGGTCATATGTGTTTCCTATATATAGAACTATTATGACAGAAAAATGGCTAGCACAATTTCTTCAAGTCAGAAAAATATATAGGATTTCTCTAAAAACCTAGTGGGGGTAGAAATCCAGTTAGCAAGTACAGATTCTGTGTGAATCGATCTTGGAGGCTTCACACGTGGGGAGCTTGACTCAGATTCTACATTGAATTACGCTTCAAGAGGTAATCCTAAAACTATTGCAGATTTAATTTAATTAGATTAAATTGTTATCTGATTTAGATCTGCATAATTAAACATGGACGGATACATGATTTATTTTTCGCTGCGCAATTATTTTAATTGTCATGTATTTTTCCAACAAGATGTAGAAATTAAAATACATACTCTGACAATTTCCCAGCAGACGCAAACAGATCATCCCAATGCCGACCATCAGTTTTCCTGGCAACACTAACTACAACATCAAAATATTCTGGAAAATTTCTGATTAGCTCACAGGTCTTCTTTAACAGAGAACTAGTAGAATGATTAACAGCCATTGTCTGGTTCTTGTTTGCATTCTGCATGTGGAAACCGATAACAGATGGGTCATACCAATATGTGAATCAGCTAAGAGAGAGGAAGTATAAGTAAAGCAAGACAATCATTAATTCAAGTCGTTGTCTACAGCATTTTGGTCGAAAGCGCACATCAGTCTTCATACCAATCAATGTCTAAAATGACTTCCTAGAGCACCATGGACAGATGATATAAAGTAACTCCAGATGATAAATTCAGACAAATAGATAATTTGCTGACAAATTGATTCAAGAAGATGGAAATTGACTTTGATCCATGATAGTACATGAACTAAGCTCCTGAAGTTCCAGATATGCTAATCTTCTAGCAAAACATGGTGTACATAAAGATAGCCCAGACATATGTTTGTACTTATCAGATTAGAAAACATCTTGAACTATTAGTAACCAAAAATTATGGAAAACATTATTTTCTAAATACATAACACAATATAAATGCTTCTGAATTCACAGCAATTGTGAGAAAGCACCGTTGGAAGAACCATAATGCTCATTAGAAGATCTACCTGGAAATTTCAGCATCAAATACTGTAAACAGAAGCCATTCCAGGCAATGAGAAAAATGTGGCTTCTCTGCTGATAGTTGTGCCAGGCGTAAAGCTTCTTCAATTTTGTCCCTCTGTAGGAAAGCACAAATAGACACTTTCAAAAGGAAATATAAGAGAATAAGTGAATAATGTGCGGATATTTTATTTCATCTTGAATAAAAGACTCACTAGGAACACTATAGTTCTAGGTCCTTGAACAAAGCAACACTTTGCACTAGAATATTCAAATTCTATAAGCCAGGAACCCAGAGACTTTATTATAACTGCCATACTAAATAAATGCTCTTGAACAAGCACTATTACAATCATAACTAGTCTCACAAAGAGGTGTTGACAGTTTTGTAGTGGTACAGTGCAGTTGTAACTAACTGGTACCTGAAGAAGATGACGAAGTAGACAATGCAATATAGTTTGAGCTTGGGGTGACGGCTCAAAACATGGAAACTCTGTGCATGCTGAAAATGACATTCTCTGGGATACACCAACTACAATACCGGCATTTGGGAGTAAACCAAGAGGGTACACCTCACGATCAAATTCCAGCTCTGGATCCAACTGAAATTTCAGATTGAATTGTTTAAAAAAGTCAGGATACACTACTATAATGATCAGAATAAATCCACTTCCTTACCAAATACCTCTATGAATGAAAACAATTTTCTTTCCTTCCCTCTCAGGAAGGGAATCAATGCGTAGACGAGGCTCCCTTGCTTGTTTAATGCCCCCTTTTATCTCCTTCAAGCGATCAGTGTATTAACCACATAAATGATAGGCAAGTAATAGTGTGATAAAATCAATAGCTATATAAAGATATCGGATCAGTGAGGAGAAGATAGAAGGCAAGAAAATCTAGTTATATGCATAGGATGGCAACATCAGATGCCAATCAAGATTTTAACCAACCAGAAGAGTGGTTAGGAAACTGGCAGAAAACTAAAAAATAGCTTTTAGATTTCGATTGGCTTGATATGTTTTTTAGCCCTTGAGTGGAGATCTGAAAACTAGGAGCAGCTTCATCACCTTGAATATATTCTTCCATATGACACTACTCAAACCAGACACTAGAAAGGATTAGGACTCATGCCTTTCAAGCCCACACTTTAGTTCCAACTTCACCAAAGAAGATCTAGCCAAACATACACCGCTCCATAAAAGGCCTAAAAGAGCAAGTACAAATTGTCAATCATGTACCACCTCCTTCAACCTTTGCCTCAGCCTAACCATGTATGATGTATCTTGGAAAGCATTCTGGGAAGTATTTAAAGATTTTTTAACATTAGTATTCAAAGCTTTGATATACCATGATCACTTTTAAACAAATTATTGACGGCAACGTCTTGTATGTTGGGTATTAACACACAGTACGTGTAAATGCAGATAACGTGTTTATGCATTAGCATATCCTCATACTCATACAAGTCCTTCAGAAGAAATAAAGTTCCATTCCATGCATGATTAAAGAATCAAATGCATACAGAAGCATTAATGGAAGCACGATAAGCTACTAGCAACACTAAATACTTGAGTACCTGCAAGAAAGCTTCCTGCTTGAAAGGATCAACTCCTGGACAGGGATACCAAACCTAAGATTGATAGCTTCTATCTTGTATTAGTACCGGCCAAATTTAAAGAATTATAAAAGAAAAAAATAAAATGTGCAAACCAAGCCTTATTCCCCTGTGTGGCTTAAGCTATCTGGTTCTTCCGATGCGATTCAGTAAAAGAAGAAAAGAAGGTAAAATCTGGAGATGTTTAAACCCCAAATTCAGTTACCTGCATTCCACGATGGCCATAATCCAACCAAGAAACTTCTACAAAGTAAGAAAATTCTTACATCAACCTTTTAGTATCTCTGCATGTAGAGATAGTAAATTCATTCCTTAAACTATCTCTAAAACTATTTGTGACAATTAAAAAATAAAGAAACGGTTAGAGTGAAATTAAAATAAGGATTGTGAGACCCGGACCCAAACTCATGTGTATTAATATTAAATTATGTGTAACTATATATTTTAGTGTAATATGTCTTAATTATATGTTATATGTCTTAAAAATAAGTTAGGAACTAAGTTAGAATAAGATATAACTCAAAAATTAAAAATATTAATTTTTGGATAACTTAGTAGCTATCAGAGACTTGAGAGGCTAAAGTGCAATTACTTAAAATATTATCTTAGGCACTGAGTTAAGTTTAGAATTAGAGTTCTAATTATTTAAATATCACTTAGACCTCAATGAACTAGAGGGAAAACATGGTAGGCTCAATTGAAAGCAAATAAATAAAATTAGGGGTCAAACTAAGATTAAGAAAAAAGTTGTCTTTTCCTTCAAGAATTGAAATTAAAATAAAAAAAATCCTACATCTAAACCCCACCAACCCCACGTCTGATCTGGACCATCAAGAAGAGCAAGAAAAACCTGGAAAATAAACAAGAAGAAGGAGGAGGAGGAGCTAGGAGAAATTAAGCAAGGAATTAGCTAGGAAATTCAACTTTTAGGCTATAGTTGCAAATATTATCCTCATTTCTCCAAGGACCTGAGGCGAGGGGACTTTTTCTAAACTTATTTCAGAAGTATATTGCATATATATATGTTATAGAATAAGAAATTGATGTATTATACAAGATTATATGTTATATGTATGCATAAATTTTATTACAGCAATTTTATTTTGTGAACTGTTTAAGTAAGTAATTATTTTGGAAAAAACCTGAAAAAATCACATAATACTCTAGACTCGTAGAGGAACAACTTTCATGTTGGACGAATTGTGGAGAAAAATTGTTTGCTTGCTCGAAATTTCTGAAATCAGTTAAGTTTGTAGTTGAGCTGGTGCAGGACAGTTTTGCTTGCTTGAATTTCGTGGTATTTTTGGCCTAGAAATACTATCTATAAACATTTGTAAAAATCAGGGTAAGTGGTTTGATCAGTTAGGAACAGCCTTTGTTTAGGCTGGAAATTTAAGAAAAAACGTTTAGGGCTTCAAAAATATTAAAAATCGTAAGGTAACAAAAATCGCGATCAATTTGGACAGCTTTGCGCACTGTGTTGTTTTGGTCATATCTTGATGAATTTAACTTAGAATTGAGTTCCGTTTAATTCTAGAGTTATCTAATTTCGAAGATATTTCCATACATATAAAAATAAGTTTAATAGGAGGTCATTTAATTAGGTAATTTTACAGCCAAAGTTGTGATACTGCTAAAACTTTAAAACTGTTGAACTTGTTTATTTTATGTGCTTATTAATTCTTGTGGCTATAAAATTCACTATAAGACATTATTAGTGGTGAATATATGATTTGAGCTATGTGAAATTATGTGTTAAGACTAAAAGTGTTGCGATGTGGTTATCTATGTGATATACAACACGTGATGTGATTAATGTGCATTATGAACTATGAATTATTGTTTATGTGTGATATATGTCCAGAATTATGTAAAGTTATGTGTCGAGACTAAAAGTGTTATGTGAAACGTGATGCGATGTGTTTATCAACGTGTTACATGATATATTACGTGAATAACATGCACTGCATAAATTAATGCGTTATTGGAGAGGTTGCAACCTTCTTTTACCATGATAGTGTCGAGAAACTCCGGGCGGCATCGGGCTTGCCAGTCTAACTCGGCTACCATGGTTACCAATTCCCCTCTCACTAGGGAACTTTACTACCCTAGGAGAGTGGGTCGTAGGATTTGGGTATATCCGGAATACCCCGTGTTGAGAGACATAAGGGAGTTGATGAATCATTTGGCCGGCCATCACATGCAATGTGATGCGATGCGTTATAGCATCATAAGCGTATTCTTACCCTAATATGTGCTAAATGTTTATTCTATAAAAATGCAATATGTTTACTATATAATGTTGCGACGTGATTCCTATATGTTGATGCGATGTGTTTAATAATTGTTGCTAATATGTGCATGACATTCACAGGTTTTCAAATGGATTTTTAAAAGAGAAAATGATTTCGAAAATCCTTCTCATATTCTCCCATCGCTGAGCTTAAGTTGTTATAAACTCACCCCGTTTTTCCACCCTTGCAGGTTGCTCGAGGTAAAAGCTTAAAAGTTGTCATTTGCTCATAGATTGCACATTTATTGGTTGCATGCAAGAAATATGTTTGTAATATTAGTCACTAGCGATGAAATTTGTATAATATGTACTAATATAAACTGTTACCTTGGTATTCATGAACTTAAATTACAATATGTATTTATTTAAATAATATTTTTTTAGGCTTGGATGGATAATTTGGAGATATAACTTGTGGAATTAGTTTGTGGGTATAGTGCTCGGGCTTTTGTAATTATGCCTTAGCGGATTTAAGAGGAGTGATCTTCTTAAGCCCGTGATATCACGATCCCAAGAATGTTTGAGATTTTACTATGGTGTCAGAGATTATGTTAGTCAACGAAAATGGGGTTGTGACAGAGGTGGTATCAGAGCTTAGCTAGTTAGCTAGGCGTAAGTTGGGATACGATCCTCGGTCGTAAGGAGGTATTATAAGTGATAGGATGATTGTATTTGCTCAATGTGCTTACGTGTTATATGTAAACATGCTTAATGTGTCGTATGTGTTATATGTGAACTATATGTAACCAATATGCATTGGTGTTTGTGTTTAGATGACCTGATTTTCATGTATTGACCCTTGAGTAATCTTCTAAGGTTATAGGTGGTTAGAACAATAGGCTTAATGATTGGTAGGACTAGGAGAATATAATGCTTAAGATGCTTACGTGACATAGAGATTGGATACGTAATAGGGTAAATTGACACTATGTAGATTGAAAGTCACGATCCTTGAGTACTTATAATGACTATTAATGTTTGATGTACATTTGGAGTTATTTTATCTTTGATGGTCATTGATGAAATTAACTATGGATTATAAGGTTATATTAGACTAAGTTTTTGTGACTGTTGGGTATGATTTGATGTTTGATATATCTTTGGAGGTAATTTATCTTTAACGGTCACTGAAGGATTTATCTATGAATTATACGGTTAACATTAAATGTAAACCAGTCAGTGATTATATGGTTATATAGTAATGTGAATTGAAGGTTTTGTTTTGTAATGACCGTGTGTTGCGAAATGTGGAAGTGATCCAAGGCTCTAAGCAATTTAAGTTCATGGAATGTAGAGCTCAATGAGGTAAATGACCTATTCTTTAGCACTCTGAATTCTTATTTGTTGATGTGTTAAATATTTGTGACCCTGCTATGATTCTTTGACACTCATTTGCTTTGTATATTAGATATTAAATATCTCTTATCCATTGATTTCTGAATTTTCTGGCTTCTAAATAATGTTTTGCTTCATATAATACCTCACTATAAATAATAATATTCCCCTCCTGCCATGCATTACTCCCGTAACTCTTGTGTTCCATTCACTTTGTATAATAACCACTTCTCCAGCATGTTATTATAATTATCAGGCTGATCTCCTAGGTTGTATCATTTACCACCTAATTGTTGAAGTTAGGTTTTGAATATACTGATACGGTGCATGACATCGGGGTTTAATACTGTTAGGTTGATGTTAGAGTTTCAGTCTTATAATTAAGTACTGAATCTTGGGAGGTAATCAAATAATTCCAAGTATATAAGAATTGATTTACTGTTATATGGTTAGTGTATATATGTAATCCTAATGGTAAACATGCTTAAGGATAAATTATGCATCTTGAGGTTTGAGTTTGATCTATTTTGATTGTTGTTACCTTATCAAGATATAGAGTTGTTAAGTGAAGAAGTTTGTATAGTTAGGTTGTGGATGAACTCGCATTACAAACCTTACACTTGTCTAACTGTTCATGGAAGACAATATTAGTGTGAGAATCGATTCTTCTAGTAATGGATGGATTATGGAAGTGAGACAATGATATATAGACAATTAACTATAAGAGTATACTGCGAGGATTTCAGACGTTGTGGGTCAATTACCTTATCTTATGTTTACTAGTGATATTCTTGCGTAGGATATTTTTGGGTAGAGGAGTCATTGGTCATTCAATCCCAACTTGACGGACATTAAGATGAACTAACCTTAGGGTTGATTGATTGAGATTAGAAGAAAAGAATCTGACGAAATAAGATGCATTGGTATACTAGATTCTTAGTGTTGGTATGGGTTAATTGAATTCACTGACTGTGGCTTGCAATATTCTATGGGTACTTAAGAGATTTCCGAAGTTAAGTTATTGTGAATGAGATTTTGATCAAACCACCTTGGGACTTAAACTGAAAATATGAATTTCAACATGATGGATTTGGACTTGGAGTTATATTGTGTTAAAGAAAGTTGAGGTCCCTAAAAAGATTAAGTGTCTTACTTGTTTTATATGTAAAATAGGATATGTGACTAGGTAATGATCAAATAATGCTTGAGGAAAAAATAAGGTGTTTCAAGCATTGAATGGCTTCCTACTATATGTTCATCATTGTTATTTGGAGATGATTCAAAATTAAGTCTTGGAGTTGAAATAGAGGTTTTAGACATTGAATAATCTATCTTTGAGGCTATTTCATGCTTGAGGTATATAACGTGTTTTAAAGCTTGGGTTCAAGGCATGAGACTTTGACGTGACTTCCTTAGCATAACATTCTTTTTATTCTAACTTTATTAATACAATGAATTCGTTGACTGATCTTCTTTGAAATCCTATTACTCAGATTCAAGGACCTTACATTTATCATTATGTTTGATCCATGACATTTATGTTTTCCTTGTATCATTTACTTTGAAATCTCCCATTTTGTTCCATCTTCCGAATTATTAATACCTTTCCACCTAATCTGTTGCATTCCTTAGTATACTATTTACCTCGTACAGGTTGAGAATCTTGGATGAAGTTGGCTATGATCATAATGTATAAGTAAGTTTGAACATGATATCTTGAGTCGGAGTTATAGAATGTAACCCCCTAGGAGTTGGAAGATGAAGTTTGTGGTTGGTTTGATTTCTTGAATAATAAAAGAGAAACATTGAATGAAGGAATTGCGAGGACGCAATTTTGTTAAGGGGGGGAGGATGTGAGACCCGAACCCGAACTCGAACTCATGTGCATTAATATTAAATTATGTGTAACTATATATTCTAGTGTAATATATGTCTTAATTATACGTTATATACCTTAGAAATAAGTTGGGAACTAAGTTATAATAAGATATAACTCAAAAATTAAAAAGATTAATTTTTGGATAACTTAGTAGTTATCAGAAACTTGAGGGGCTAAAGTGCAATTACCTAAAATATTATCTTAGGCATTGAGTTAAGTTTAAAATTAGAGTTCTAATTATTTAAATATCACTTAGACCCCAATGAACTAGAGGGAAAACATGTTAGGCTCAATTGAAAGCAAAGAAATAAAACTAGGGGCCAAACTAAAATTAAGAAAAAAGTTGTCTTTTCCTTCAAGAATTGAAATTAAAATAAAACAAATCCTACACCTAAACCCTACCAACCCCACGTCTGATTTGGACCATCAAGAAGAGCAAGAAAAATCTGGAAAATAAACAAGAAGAAGAAGGAGGAGGAGCTAAGAGAAATTAAGCTAGGAAATTCAACTTTTGGGCTGTAGTTGCACATTTTTTCCTCATTTCTCCAAGGACCTGAGGTGAGGGGACTTTTTCTAAACTTATTTCAGAAGTATATTGCATATATATGTGTTATAGAGTAAGAAATTGATGTATTATACAAGATTATATGTTATATGTATGCAGAAATTTTATTACAGCAGTTTTATTTTGTGAACTGTTTGAGCAAGTAATTATTTTGGGAAAAATCTGGAAAAATCACATAATACTCTAGACTCGTAGAGGCACAACTTTCATGTTGGATGAATTGTGAAGAAAAATCGTTTGCTTGCTCGAAATTTCTGAAATCAGTTAAGTTTGTAGTTGAGCTGGTGCAGGACAGTTTTGCTTGCTTGAATATCGTGGTGTTTTTGGACTTGAAATACTATCTATAAACATTTGTAAAAATCAGGGTAAGTAGTTTGATCAGTTAGGAACAACCTTTGTTTAGGCTGGAAAATTAAGAAAAATCGTTTAGGGCTTCAAAAATATTAAAAATCGTAAGGTAACAAAAATCGCGATCAATCTAGACAGCTTTGCGCACTTGTGTTGTTTTGATCACATCTTGATGAATTTAACTCGGAATTGAGTTCTGTTTGATTCTAGAGTTATCTACTTTTGAAGATCTTTCCATACATATAAAAATAAGTTTAATAGGCAGTCATTTACTTAGGTAATTTTGCAGCCAAAGTTGTTATACTGCTGAAACTTTGAAACTGTTGAACTTGTTTATTTTATGTGCTTATTAATTCTTGTGGCTATAAAATGCACTATAAGACATTATTAGTGGTGGATATATGATTTGAGCTATGTGAAATTATGTGTTAAGACTAAAAGTATTGCGATGCACTATGCGATGTACCATGTAATATACAACATGTGATGTAATTAATGTGCATTATGAACTATGAATTATTGTTTATGTGTGATATATATCAAGAATTATGTATAAGTTATATGTTGAGACTAAAAGTGTTATGTGAAATATGATGCGATGTGATTATCAACGTGTTACATGATAAATAACATGAATAACATGCACTGTATAAATTAATGCGTTATTGGAGAGGTTGCAACCTTATTTTGGCATGGTAGTGTTGAAAAACTCCGGGCGGCATCGGGCTTGCCGGTCTAGCTCAACTACCATGCTTACCAATTTCCCTCTCGCTAGGGAACTTTACTACCCTGGGAGAGTGGGTCGTAGGCTTGGGTATATCCGGAATACCCCCTGTTGCAACACATAAGGGATTTGACGATCATTTGGTCGGCCACCACATGCAATGCGATGCTCTGCGTTATATCAGCGTAAGCGTATTCTTACCCTAATATGTGCTAAATGTTTATTCTCTAAAAATGCGATGTGTTTACTATATAGTGTTACGACGTGATTCCTATATGTTGATGCGATGTGTTTAATAATTGTTGCTAATATGTGCACGACATTCACAGGTTTTCAAATGAATTTTTAAAAGAGAAAATAATTTTGAAAATCCTTCCCATATTCTCCCCTCGTTGAGTTTAAGTTGTTATAAACTCACCCCATTTTTCTACCCTTGCAGGTTGCTCGAGGTAGAAGCTTAAAAGTTGTCATTTGCTCGTAGATTGCACATTTATTGGTTGCATGCGAGGAATATGTTTGTAATATTAGTCACTAGCGATGAAATTTGTATAATTTGTACTAATGTAAACTGTTACATTGGTATTCATGAACTTAAATTACAATATATATTTATTTAAATAATATTTTTTTAGGCTTGGATGGATAATTTGGAGATATAACTTGTGGAATTAGTTTGTGGGTATAGTGCTCAGACTTTTGTAATTATACCTTAGCGGATTTAAGAGGAGTTATCTTCTTAAACCCGTGGCATCACGATCCCAAGAATGTTTGATGTTTTACTATAGTGTCAAAGATTATATTAGTCAACGAAAATGGGGTCGTGACAAGGATTCTCTAAAATTATAATGTAAGAAATCTGTTGGAGTAAAATTAAAATAGAGAATCGTTACATATAGAGAAATGACTAAAATTCTCTACATGTCAAAAAAATAGAATAAAAGCCATTAATGTTGGCTTTAGTGAAAGGAGAAAGAAGAGAGACTAGTAAGAAGTATGATTTAAATTTGAAATTAACTCGTAAATGATTATAGATCCGAATAACTAGGAAATTTTTAATACTTATTGATTCTGATTTCATTAAGTGAGTTTTAAGCTCCTTTAGTTTTGGTTTTGATAATAATTTCCTCTTATTTAGGCTAAAAAAATAGAAATATATATATACACACGTGTATGTGTGTATATATAAGGGGTGGGGTGACTGATAGGCTGGGGTAGGGGTGGGAGTGGGGAGGGGTCTGATGGGTTGAGGGGAGGGGAGGAGGTAACGCGGTTGGGGTTGGGGTTGGGGTTAGGGTGGCTGACGAGTATGGGAGTTTGGCTCATGGCTAGGGCAATGATTGTTTTCATTTTTTTAAATTTTTTTCAAATTTTTTTTTAAAAAAAAAGGTATTTTGATTCATTACTACTATTATTTTGTTATGAAATACGTTAAAAATTAATAAAAATTACAATTTGCGAGTGTGTTTCTCACGCACCATTAAAAATAAATATGACAGAGGGGAAAGTATATTATGTTTTTAAAATCATATGAGAGGTATTTTGGTGGCATTTGAATCACATAAGGTATTATGCACTTAAGTCAAACTATAGGGAATTTGGTGCACTTTACGGTATTTCATTTTTTAGCGATTAACCGATCTATCTCCAAACCTAAAAAACATGATGAAAAAGCCAAAGAAGAAAAACAGATTAAGTTTAGTAAGTCTTTGTTCTTGAGAAAAGTATGATGTGGAACCTTTTAATTTGATAGCGAACGAACCCCTATTAAACAAAAACAGTCATGAACCAAATGATTTTTTAATTGCTTATAAATTGTTGCTTAAATTTTCTGAATTACTAAAACTTTTTTATATTTGTTATTTTATTCTAACTGATTTTGAATTTTCTGAAAGTCTATGGAAAGGTTAGTATTTTATAATTTTTGGTTGTGAAGATCAGATTTTAATTATAATATTATCTTTTCCTTCATGAAAGTTTTGACTAAGAAATATGGTAATATTGACGTGGAATCAACCATCGCGTAATATCCAAAATTTTGACACTTGTGGATATTCTAGAAAAGGAATGATTATACAAGTCTCACATTTCTCATACATCGTGGGTATGGTGATCATTAGCAATAACCAACTGTCCTCTAACATCATATTAGGATTTCGTCGAGTCGGTAATTAGCCTCGATGTTGTATCTATGATTTTGACGCTAATAGATATTGTTGAATATATATCAAGGAATGATTATATCAATCTTATGTGTCTTATACCTAGCATGTATGGTGGCCATTAGCAAGAACCAACATGTCCTTTAACATAGACGTTAGTTTTTGGTCGAGTCGCACAACTTTGGACCCAAACGACAACATCATCCCTGAGCCAGATAGAGCTTAATAGCATTAGTTAGGGGTATCCGCCCCGCCCCCACCCCCACCCCCACCCCCACCTCCACCTCCACCTCCACCTCCACCTCAAAGGGGGCAGAAATTGGGGTGGAAAATAGTGAATGGGACGGAGGGTGGGGATTAATTTTTAATCCCTACACGGGAGCGCGGTGTGGGGATAAGTATACCCGCCCCACATAACCTACTCTGCATACATTTATAGTTATTTTTAAAAGTATAAAACTAACCCCTATTCCTCGACCATCCATTTCCTTTTAAAACAAACAGTGGGAGGCATTACTCTCCCCCTCCCCCAACCATCCCCTTCCACCCATTCCCCTCAATCCGAAGAGAAGCACGATTTTCATGAGGCAGAAATAGTCAGATTAACTAGTAAATTTTTTTTTTATTTTTTTTGACTAAGTCGATAAGAAGATTCCATTCAACAACTAAAAACATGATAAAGTCATTTACAGCGTAGAATAAAACTATCTTAGTAAAAACTCAAAACTAATTAAATATTGCATTGATGTTCCAATAAACACAAAACATGATAAAGTCATTTACAACCTAGAATAAAACTATCCTAGCAAAAACTCGCGACAACTTCATCTTCTGTTGTAATCCCATTGCCTGACAGACGGCTAAACTAGAAAATTTCTTGTCTATGCTTAAGATGAGTATGTCCAAGACTAGGTAAAGCTCCAAGGAGCTTATCTACGAGCCCACAAATAAAGAAGACAACGAATTTAGATAATAAAATGAGGATCTCTCTTTTCCTTCTTCACTTGTCATGTATTTGCACCTCTTCAAATCATCTACAAGTCCCTCTCCCCCTCCCCACCCCCCCCCCCCCCAAAAGTTTCTTTTCTTTAAAAAAAAAACATGTAGTATCATTTAAAAAAAAAAAAAAAATTATTGGCTCCCCCTATATTTTTTTTCTCTGTCATCAATTTTCTTATTAAAATCTTAGTCCCGATATTAAATTCCTGACTCCGTCCTTAAAATATAGATCAAGACTATGAAAGTGTATACCATAGTGAAAACCAGTTTGTGAAGCCAACATTCTAAGATCATCAGGAGATAAGTTCTTTGTCAAGATAAACTAGAAGTGTACAAGAATGTGGCTGGATTAACATAACCCAACCATAAGATGTAAAAGATTTAGGGTATGTTTGGATTGGGTTATTTGAGAGGAAATTATTAGATTTTGGAGATTTTCAAATCATTTTTCTTGTTTAGATTTGAGGGGTTTGGGGATGATTGGATTAAAGAGGATTTTGTAAAATCATTTATTGAGTTGATTTGTAATCACTCCAAATCGGGGTGATTTGATTTATATGATTACATAAGGTCAATATTACTCCTCTTAGTTTTATACAATTACACTTATACCATCATATATATTACACTTGTATCCTTAGAGAAGGATACAAATATCAATTTGTTTATAAAATTTTTCATTTCCTTTCAAATTTAAACAAAGAATACCCATAAACTTTTATGAATCTTTCTTTTATCATTGTATCAAATTCAACAAGATTTAATCCTCCCATTTTCTTTCCTTTATTATTGAATCCTTTTCTTTCTTTTATTATTTTTTTCCTTTCGAATCGAAACAGGTCTTGAGACATATGACTGCTGACTGGGCTTACTGGAGGGCATGGTGGCTGCTGGTCTGGCCCTATATTGTTGGGCCTCTTTCTTTTTGCCTGATCTAGGCGACCGTTTCTCTTCTTGGCCCTTTGGGTTTTGGACTTCTATTCTTTTGCTTTAGGTCTCTTTGTTGGGCCTTGAATAATTGTGGGTCTTTCTAGTTTCTGTTTTTTCTGAAATGTGTTTTTCACTAGAATAAAAAAGGTAGCTTTTCATCAAATTTTCACAATTGTCCCAAAACGAAAGTTTGGCTTTTTTAAATAAAATAAAAATAAATAAATAAATAAAGTTTGGCTTTACAAATTGCTTGTATAGCTTCATGTTCCAAATTATTCGAAGAACAAACCACAAGATGTTGATTTTGCTCTTCATTTCATATTTGATGATATTGTGTGTATTTCTCTCCACTCACGTAAGTTATATAACATTAGCATTTAAACAACGACATGATCTTCATGGAAGTGAGTTGATACTAGCATAAGTTCTAATAAACTCTACATAAGCCAAAATTTATTATTGTTAGGACTTTTAATATTAAAATCCATCTAAAAACTTGTATAAACAAAAAGAGAAAAAAAAATGACATGTTGATTATAGGCGCCATATCGAACAAGATTTTGAGTATCCTTGCAATAATATATATATATATATATATATATATATATATATATATATTTGACCCTCTATCCACATGAGCTGTTAAATTCTCAACTCAACCTTCTTCCAACGTCCCTATCATCACTCTGATCACCCAATCTTTTAACTTTTTTTTTATATAACGTCTTACCTTACACATTAACTTAACTGTCAGAGTCTCTTAGGTCGGTACCACAGTGTCCCAATTCACTTTATTCTCTCTACCTTCTGATTGTGAAACTTGTTGACACCCATTAAGTTTGGGTCAATGTTTTACAAGTGCTCGAGATTTTTGATGGTGAATTTGTCCTCTCTGCTTTCCGTAACCATTTTGATCACCTCTCTACTCATTCCAAATATTTTGTGGTAGGAATCAAGGATGCTCATTAACGAGCTGTGTGGTGCATCTAAGTTATTCCGCTCTTTTGACCTGAGGTTGAAGTATAGAGATATCGAGGTTGTCACTTCTATGCCGTTGCTTTTTCACTATTATTACAATTTCTTATCATCATTAATTATATGTCATTGCTTTTTTTATAACAAGAATTTACTCTAAATAAAAACATATTAAATTTCGAGATTAAAATTTTTATGATAAAACTATACAATCTAAACATACACAAATTTAATCAAGAAGAGGTTTTAACTCAAAATTTTTAATCTACAAACCGATACATTTACTATTTGTTCCCACTTTAAAAGCCATTATATGCCATTCTTTTCCAATTTCAGGAGTTGGATCTAGACTCTGCTGTTTCTTGCCTCATAAAGTGCTCGGCGACTAAAATGCTTGTTAGGCAAATAGAACAATCAATTTCAAAGCAGTGATCTTGGATTCTTGATTGACCAATGGAAAGGTTCCAACTTTCTTATCATTTTTATATGGCTGAAAAAATTTTGAAGACTCATTTTCTGTAGTGGTGGGAAGAGTCGAGAAGTCATCCATGAGCCGTCCAGCACATGCAAATTCATCCTGGTTATTTGACTTAGCAGGAGAAAATTTTCACCATAATGATAGAACAAATACAACATTACTTTTTCGGTTCGGATCCTCTTTTTTATTAATTTTCTTTTTTTTAGACGAGATACATTATGAATTAGATTCTATCCTTTTAAATTTTACCTATTTGTTTCAAAATATTTTTTAAAATATATTTTTCTCAGATAATTAATTTATTACTCAAAATTCTATGACTAAGATTTAAAAATATCAAATTTAATGTTTCATTATAACTTGAGGTGCTAGTGCAACCATTTGAGTTAATGAATTATGTAGCATCTTTACCTTCGTTGTATAAACTAAATAGTATCATAAGCTAAGTGTTGGAAAGCACTTGAAAACATCAGTCGGTTGATCTGGTTCTAACATGTATGTGAAGTTTACTCTTAACTTATAATTGAACCCATTTGACTGATGTTTATAAAAGTTTTCTTCAATGTTTTCATTTTTCATTTTGTAAAACATGGTTGGAGTCTAATTTTATTAATTCCTCCTTATAGCCCAAATTAAAAAGTGCAATATTGTAAGTTTAAAGTGAATTTTCAACCCAGTGATTTATGCCCCAGATTTTGGTCCTTAGGTACATAATAATTATTCCAAATTATTTTTAAGACAAAATACAAACTTATAAAACACTCTTATATATCCCACATCACAATGATTAATCTAAATTATTATTTCGTTTTATAACATTATCTTATAAAATACGAGTATATGTCTCAAGACTACAAGGGGCATCACTAGGGGGGAAGAGGGAGGGAGAGACGAAGCTAACGATGTCATGTTTACAAACAATTGAAAATAACAATTGAACTTACAAAAATTATTCAAACTCATTAAAATTACGGTCACGTGCCAACCACGTGCACGTGTCGTCTAATTTTTAATAAAATCATGAAAAATGACTAATGATATCACATATATAAAAGGAAAAGGATTAGAATGTTGCATTTTTAAGATAAGGAACCAATATGTCAAACGCGCTAGAGGTAAATGACTAAATTAGGTATTAACCCTTTTAAAATGCACCGACTCTAGCACATCTCAAAGAAAAGGGCCATGAGTTATTGCATATCGCTATATTCCTTCCCAACATTTTCGCATTTCACTTTCATTGTTCTCCATTTCATGTTTCTCAAGAAGACTTCATACATGATCCTTGAGCCTCGAAACTTGATCTGATTTTCTTTCTTTGGAATGATAAGTTTTTGTCATTTTGATTTACCACGATGATCTTGGTTGTTTGAGAGATTGCAGACATTGTATAGATTGCAGTTTTGAGCTAAGAAAACTAAATGCAGCAGCTGTATTACATTGCAACCACATATGTTTTTTTGTTCCCCCCTCATTCGGTACACAAAACGGGTTTAATAGCCCTACTATCTAATAGAAGGGTCGTGCTAACAGACGATCACAAAGGACAATCCCATAAAAAAAATGTGAGCCTTACAGAAAAAGACACTTATTACCATTATATTATGCTCGGTAGTTTTAAACGCCGAGCATTTTAAAGTTTTTTCCCTTATAGAATCTTATGGTGCGAGGCTTTTATGGGAATTAACATGGATGATACAAGTTTGGATTCGGATTCAGAATCCTTGACTTTTAGATCACATCCATTGAGTTTAAAATATATTCCTTTTGGTTATTGATGATCTAATATGGCATTAATTTATAATCCAAAAAATAGATAGTTAGAAACTACAAGAACTAAATTGATATGTCATGCTGATATATTGTTGCTTAATTGGTTTCACTTAGTGAACCGAATTGATGATGATATCATGATGGAAGGTCGCAAAGAGACCTTCTATCTAGAGTGACACAAGCAATTAGTTATATATTCTTCTATAATTCCAAAATTTGTTATTCTTTTGAGAACCTAGCTGTTTCATTTTTTATATCATTTTGTTCTTTGAAGTGGAGCACATAATAAGACAGTTTCTTGAAAATCTACTTTTTGTTATTTTCTTTTTTTTTTCTTTTTCTTTTTTCGAGTCAAATATCTTTTCCTTCCCTCAAGAGACGGTTTCTATACGATGTATATCTTTCATTAAGACACGTCACCTCATAACATAATGACAAGAAGCTTTTTTTTTTCTTTTTTGATCAACTTGAAAATTTATAGTACTAACTAAAAATTAGATAATACAAGGGAGAAGGGTTGAAAATATTCACAAGCCCAAAAAAACCACAAAATATACATAAGGGTTAGGCCCAAAACACCAACTAGTCCAACAACAAAATAATAGCCACAAAATATAAAAGTACAAGGAGGGCCCAAGCCCAACTCCCAACGAACCCTAAAACAACCGGATCAAGAAACCATAACCCTAACCCCAAGGAGGAGCAACAACAGTCGCTGGGAAACAACCAAAAGTACTGTCATACCACGACCACCATCACCACCATCTTATGGATACCCATTGGAACTACCAAAGCAGCGGCCAACAACCCATGACAGGCAAGCCATGAACGCATGCGTGACAATGGATGGGCAACCCTGAACGAAGGCAGACGGTTGGAGTCTCCAAAGGAGAGAGAAACCTAGGCCTCAAACGGCGAAGGCGTAGTCCACTTAAAACCTTTAACAACACTACCAATACGGGGGGTCAACAAAGCGGGAGTGAAGATTATTTAAAAGTAGCAGCAACAGCCAAGTAAAGCATGGCGAACCCAAAATCGACGACAAGATAAACACCGCTTGACCAACGCTAGCAAACTGCAAGCACTAGTCATCAGAACAAATAAAATTAGCAAACCAAAGAATGGCTCCTCCATCAACAAGAACCAAAGCACAAAAACTACACACCACAGAGAGAAAAGACAAGGACAAGCCCAGCTCTAGTGATTAGGAAATGCTAACCCTAGATAGGGGTAAAAATACAACAACACAACAAAAATGAAAAACAAACAGAAAAGAGAATAGAAGAGGGAAAAAGAGAGAAAAGGAAGGGAGAAGAGGGAGTGGTGCCACTAACAAGAAATCGGGCCCTGAAAAACGAAACAAAGCTTAGGAAAAGACTCTCAATCACTGACTGGGAAAGAGAGAAAAGCTTTGAGGCAATAAAAGAGTTTATAATGACATGAAGTTGAGGGTAAATGTTTTGATAATTCCCAAATTTATTTGGTCATGCTATTGGATTATCTCTTTTAAATCTTTTTTTTAAATGATGTGGGAAGTCAATTGGCAGAGTCTAACCACCCGATTATCCGACGGAGCTCGACCACCATTTTGGGTACAGCGATGCACCCTTAGATATACTTTAGGTCAATTAAGGGAAAAACTCCAGAATAGTGGAAAGTTTTGAAATTGCGACCTCATAGGAACAATATCTCTTTTGTATCTTAAGATCACAATATTTAAAATTATAAAAAAAATCTCTACCTATAATTCAAGTGCAAGAAACTATCTCGATCCTTAATTGAACCCTTAGCCCCTTCCACACAGTACACATATGGATAACTACTGTCTACATATAAAAGTAATACTAGACGTCACTCTCTCTTTATCACCTAGTTATCACATCCTATTTTGCATACATAGTTGGTATGCCAACTAAATAAATTCATTATATTTCTCTCTCATTTTTCATTATATTTTTTTCTCTCTCTCTTCTTTTTTTAGTTTTTCTATCTCTCCGTTTTTCCTTTTTTTTTTTTCTCTCCCTTGATTAAGATTTTCTCCTTTCTCTTTCTTTCTCTTTTGTTTAACCCTATCAAACATTCACTTTATATGCAGTCAAGAATTTTCAGAATTTTCTCTTTGTTTACCATTCACTACATATCTTTTTTCTTTCGGTCATGTCTATATTATGTTCTCATAAGTAGATTCACTATCAAAATAACGAGCGGAACTCATCAAATCAAAACTCTCCATTCCCTATATGCGAATAACTTCATTTATTACATTCAAGAGTTGGGTGAAATAATTAAATAATGATATATTTTAATAAAAAGTCTGAGCCCGAACTCGGCTTCCATTGTACAAAAATAAAATCTTGATTTATTTCAAAAAAGATCATTCATTGTTGAAGGTAAATCAAGGATGTTGAGTAATGATCACTTTCTTCATATATGACGAGAGATAAAATGCATTAAATCAATAAATTAATGCACCATGGTACATTGAATTAACTCATTTCATTTTTCCAATATTCCACAAGAGTATACTACAACCATGCTCAGTGGGTTAGTAACACTACTAGATTCTATATTATATTATTAGTGATGTTTATGCTTTGATCGGGACTTGCAATTGTTGCATGAACCATGCAATGGAGGGAAGCAAAGAATACCACGTGGTTTTAAGTTATCGTAAGGTTGACTCCTAAACAATGTCAACTTGTTACTTGTCAATGCAATTTTTTTTTTTTTTTTTTAATTTAAAGGAGGCTTAAGGTTGTAGTAAGATTTAAACTCGTAATCTCTCACATATACAACGAGTAATATTAATATTAAATCAAAGCCCTAGAGACCTGTCAATACAGAATTTTATAGGTAATCATATGTAAAAGAAGTGAATATGCATTGTGGGGTCGTGAACCATGCTTCTTCATCTTGGTGCACACGCATTTTTTTTTATTTAAATTAAATACATTCCTTCCTATATATATATATATATATATATATATATATATATATATATATATATGACCATTCGTTTAGATATCACTCGTATCGATACATATAGATAATCATACACCCACAAAGATATATCTGAGAGAGAGAGACATGGATAATAAGGTGGCACAAAAATCATCTCATTCTCATGGGGAGAACAATATGATCCGAGGAGTGATAATGGCACTACTGTTGGTAGTGTGTGTAGGTTATGTGTTTTTATGGATTGTTACACCAACCAATCTCTACAAGCTGAATTGGCAACCACAGATTCGAGCCAAGGCTAACACAACTTACTTTGGAACTCAAGGTTCGGGTTTCGTATTAATTTATCATCTAATTTGAAAGCTTAAACTGTTAAAAACGTATTTTTTTTATTCGTTTATTAATTCAACATTTCATTTGTTGGATAACTATTTGGTGCTAGAACTGTTATCATGCACTAACCTTAACATATCTTCTGAATATTGTTTTACAGGTGAAAGAATTTTAACGTTCATGTTTCCTGTTCTATTCATTGCTGCTCTGGGCTGTGTTTATCTCCATCTAGGGAAGAAATCGAGTGATGAAAACATAAAGGGGTAGGCATAAAATTTGTCTAAACATACTTTTTCCTTTGAAAAATATTAATATTTTTAATAAGTTGTTAATGTTATTTCTTTATGAGAATAATAATAAAATTTTGTGTACGATATTTTGATCAACAGCGCTGTCCCAAAACATCGTTTGGCCATATGGAAAAAGCCGCTGATCATCAAAGGGCTAGGAATAGTTTCGCGCATCGAGCTGGCCTTCGTTTTGCTCTCCTAGTTTGGTGTTTCTCGAATTACTTGCACATCAGTTTCGCTAAAATCACCCCCAAGTCAGCCGCAAAGAGTGGCGAGAAAGTGTAAGTTTATATAGTAAATTAATCTTTCTCTTTTGATTCATTGAGGGTAAAGCTTTATATCATTCGATTAATGTTTTACCCTTCTTTTGTATAATAAAAATTTATATATTAAATATTATCAAATCTATTAACCATACAACGAGAGATGATGAAACATTATTCGAATAATATATAACAATGCTCGTAAATAAGTAAATCACTAGTTAATGAAATGGGATTGAGGTAGTTAATTAATCATGCATGGCAAGTGGGAAGCTAGGTTGGACTCTGCAGCCTTAAGGCTAGGCCTAGTGGGGAATATATGCCTTGCCTTTCTCTTTTTCCCGGTGACCAGAGGTTCATCTGTGCTACCAATTTTTGGTCTGACATCAGAGGCTAGCGTTAAGTATCATATATGGCTTGGGCACATAGTGATGACCCTCTTCACGGCTCATGGTGCTTGTTATATCTTCTACTGGGCTGCAACACATCAGTTATCTGAGGTAATCAGGTTCTTTTAATTATAAAAAATAAGAATTTAACATCATACTTTATAATTATTATATTTTTACAATGGAAAACTCTCCTCAGAAGCCATTTGGATTTACATTGAGAATATCAAATTTTAAGACACATGACTCGTCTGAAAGAGATATTGTTCATTCTAGTCAAACACCAGACATACTAGGATCGACTCTTAATTAAAAAATTAATTTCTTCACTGATTTGAATTTGATATGTGAATAAATCTTTTGTTCATACCCCAATGCTATCATATTCTAAAATACTTGTCAGATATATAGTATTTGTTGCAAATGTCACAAACAATAAGAAATCAGCTTGTCAAATTAATCAGAATTTTCCTCTTCTGATTCCCCTAATCTCGCCTATTAAATATATTGACTTGACTATTATATATTTGCTAATTAAATCAAGACATGCCTTTTACTATCAATGCTTTTCAACTTAAAATACCAAATAGATTTCTATGATCAAGTATATAGCTTCAGGAACTTTGTCTGATAATTTAATAATGAATTGCATGCCTAGTGTGACATCAGAAAATTCTCTCCGATATAGACAAATTTTTGAGACCTTAGACAATTTAAGAATCGTGTTCAACTTGGTCTTCTCCGTGCTTTATCTGACAAATAATATAAAAAATGATTCTAAGAATTAATCAATGCATGTCACCATCATCAATAGTTGCTCTCTGCAAGTGAATACAAAAAACCTTTGATGCTTGTCTGTTTCATTTTCGTTTTAGCTGTTGTGACCTTTATTCACATTTTATTTCCATGCATTACGTGTAGCTTTTGTTTGTATATTAAGTAAAAGCTAACCGAAATATATATCAGATATCGATTACGAGAAAGAAATAAGAATAAAAAACTATTTGTTTTATTGATTCAAATTGATTAAGAGACTATTCTTTATAGAGCCTTCATTGGTCTTGTCCCTAATTATCCCGACCATGCCTTTTTCATCTTGGAATTAAATTTTAGTATAAAACTGAAGGACTTCTAGAAATGATTTTTTGTCATAAAGAAAAAAAAATTAGTTTTAGGCTCCGTTTGTTTGCCGTAAAATAATTTATTTGTGAAAAATATTTTATTGGAAAATAAAATATTTTCCTTGGCTCTGTTTGTTTGTTGTAAAATAACTTGTTGGGGGAAAATATTTTTCTGAAAAATTAAATATTAGAAAATATTTTCTGGTGTTTGGATATATAGTGAGTTTCATAAAATATTTTTTTCTCGCAAAGGACATGAAAACATTTTCTAAAATTTTGTACTAGTTGCAATTGTTGATTGAAAAATATTTTACAGTTGATCAATTTTCTGGTGTTACCAAACATCAAAAAATTAAATAAAAGTAGTCGTAATTATTGACCAAAAAATATTTTATAATTAATTAATTTTTTAATGTTACCAAATATTAAAAAATCTAAAAATATTTTATGAAAAAATATTTTACGGCAAACAAATGGACCTTAGTTTGAATTTGATTATTGTCAAAAGCTGGGTCATCCATTGTGTTATGCAAGGGTCAAATGTAGAGTAAAAATCTTTTATTTTATTCTATTCGAATATAAATTACGGGCAGTACTACAAAATGGTTGATATATGTGCTGTGTGGTTTTCACACGCTTATAACATCTATATCCTAAACATATCATGTTCCCCACATTTTGGAAAAAATCCTACAAAATACAAAAGTTGTCTAATGGTCCTCGAAAAGATCGAAGCATACTAATCGTCTGTCAACTATGAAGGCTGTACACCTTTTTGGTAGATGATAGCTTCACATCATATGGCTCCACAACTCTAGATCACTTTCCTCCCCATTGAAATTGGAAGGCATATGCATGAGATAGAAAGTCATGAGTGTAAAATTCTATATATGCTGCCCATGACCAAACACCACCACAAGTGCGATTCAGAATTTCATTGTCATGTTTTCTTGATTAAACTTTGACATTAGTCAAACATATCATATGTCATTAGTCGCGGATTCAGGAATCGGGAATCAGGATATGCATTACAGTGATACAATAAATAATTAAGAGATTGAGTTCACTCATTTATACATAAACTAATATTTATTAAGCACATTTTAGCAATTAAAAAAAATGTAAACATATAAAAAAAGAAAAAAAAATTATAATTTATAGTATTATTTACCAAAAAAGAGATAATTATTTACTAGAAAAATTGATGAGGAAAAAGATAATTTTTTTTTTCATTCCATTTTTCAAAAACTAAATGGCAAAGCCATATACAAGAAATCAAAGAAAGTTACACTAAATACTATGACAACAGATAAAATGAATCAACCTAAAACTAAACAAGAATTACATTAAGATTCCAAGCATATTTTTGGTTAAAAGTGCTGTTAAACAAAATTCATTTACTGTTTGGCGTATATTGGGCAATATTGAGCTTTTAGAAAATTTGAGGGCAATATTATATTTTAAAAAATATGAATGGGGTATATTTGAGAAAGAAATAGAAAATAGCTTCGCGTATTATATAAAAATAGTTTCGTAACCTATTTTGAAAAGTTCTAATTTAGAATTTATTATTTTTTAACTTTTATCAACAAGTTAATGAGAGACCTTCATTACCAACTCGACTTCGCTGATTCTTGAAAACAGTCCGTCCAGAGATATCAAAGTCAGCCCACAAGGAAATAGTGTAAGCAATAAAAAAAAAAAACGAAATCTGCCACAACCCACAGGAAATGAGTGTAAGCACTGAAACTCCAAAAGTAAGGTTTGAACTCGAGTGACATAAATTTCAAACTAACTCCTTAACCACTGAGACAAATCACACTTTGTTAAGTGTAAGCACTTATATACACTACTTACCATGTAGGTCTGCTCCTGTATGTCATGCTGAAGCAATCTGTACATATATATACATGCCTAGTTTGCTCTTGCTTTTAGTTGTTCTACATGTTGCACTTGATTTAGTTGGATGCGGAAAATAACATAGTTGTTACCATATTTTTATCTGTTACAATACTTAAAATTGTTAAAAAATTAAAAAACGGTTGCAAATAAATTTAATTGTTGCATATAATCTCATTACAAATTCTCTATTGAAAAGATTTTTTCTTTCTTTTCTTTTCTGTAAATACTAAGCAATGCTTTAAAAAACTCTAGGAATTAAATTATAAATTTAAAATATTTACAAAAAAGTAATTTAATTTCATAAGCAATTATTAACAAAAAGTGATAAAAACAAAATTTTAACCTTTGCAATTAAATAAAATAGTTGCAAAAAGTTTAAGTCATACACAGCTTAAACAACATTTGTAACCAATAAGAAACCTATTATAAGAGTGTTTTCATTTTTCAGTTAGACTATTATAAAAGAGATAAAATATCGAAATGAATTTTAAATAGAAATCCGTAGACAACTTTATTTTCCTGATCCTTATGAAAATGAAAGAAATATCATCATTTTAGAAGTAGGATCTTGCAATCCCTTGTAACATTATTATATAACGCCGTGAAAGAGATTAATGGTAGTAAAGTAATGATGTACAGTTACTCTGAACTGTAATGATCAAACACGTAAATGAGATATTTAGAGAGTTCAAGACTTTTTTCCTTACCAAAAGCACACAATACCTATTGAATTATCAAAATGTTTTGAATTTCCTATGATTCTTGGAAAATTATATCAATGATCATCTAGCATTTGGTGCAAATTTCAGATGCTGAAATGGGCAAAAACAGGCATCTCCAATGTGGCTGGAGAGATATCATTACTAGCTGGATTAGCCATGTGGGCAACAACATTCCCAAGAATACGGAGAAAGATGTTTGAGCTCTTCTTTTACACTCATCATCTCTACATCGTTTTCGTGGTCTTCTTTGTGTTCCATGTTGGCATTTCTTATGCCTGCATTATGCTTCCTGGTTTCTATCTTTTCATGATCGACCGTTACCTGAGGTTCTTACAATCACGCCAAGGAGTTCGTCTAGTCTCTGCTCGAATTCTACCTTGTGAAGCTGTTGAATTGAACTTCCCCAAGAGCAAAGGTAAATTTATATAAGCACATAATATATTATTTAATTGGGTGGGGTCATGTGTGTCGGGTTTAGACTCTGATGTGAGTCCAGAATTAGATTTTTCAAGAATATTACGTACCTATCATGAAAAATTAAATTCCACCAAATTAAATTAAATATTATCCTATTAGGTGGAGTCGGTGTGAATCTGACGACGTCACTCCTAAATGTCTCAAATCCATGTAAATAAGCATATATAATATGAGCTTGAAGGGTATCCCAAGTTTGTTGTTATCGGTCATAAAAAAATAAAATAAAACAAAGCTTTATTTTACTAGGTGAAATCGGATATATGAATTTGATGACTTCACTACTAGATGTCTCAAAATCCATATAAATAATATGATTTGTGTGTTTATGCTGGTTGTCGGCTATCTGACGTCACCCTCCTCTTTTATGTGATTTTGAGACCTTAATATTAAGGATAAAATCTCTGCCACATGCGGAGTTACATCTCGTAAGAAAAAAAATTAAAGAAATATAAAAACAATATTTCGTACATTTTGTGCAGATCATAATCTATTTTACATCCTAGAATTGAAGTTGTTCATTTGTATTGCCAGGTCTATCGTATACCCCAACCAGCATCATGTTCATTAACATACCTAGCCTTTCAAAGCTACAATGGCACCCTTTCACCATCACTTCCAGCAGCAATTTGGAACCTGAGAAGTTTAGTGTCCTTATTAAAGGTGAAGGAAGTTGGTCTAAGAAACTCTATCAGATGCTTACTTCGCCTTCTGCTGTTGAGCGTCTTGATGTGTCTGTGGAAGGACCCTATGGGCCAGTATCAACCAATTTTCTGAGGTATGCACAGACA
Source organism: Ehretia macrophylla (assembly GCA_037974665.1). NCBI lineage: Eukaryota > Viridiplantae > Streptophyta > Magnoliopsida > Boraginales > Ehretiaceae > Ehretia > Ehretia macrophylla. The sequence goes on from CM075776.1 coordinate 52,222,553, forward strand.
AAAGAACTCTAAATTAAAAATACGCAAAAGGATCCGTTATTTGTAATGATTCAAATCTAATTACTAGTTTCACAATATATTAAACTTAATCAATAAGTTTAATATATACATACTATAACTCCGTGAAGGGGTGGAGGCACTTAATTGCTAATGGGGTTTGTAAAGAAATAATTCAAATATCCATGTATTCGTCAAAAATATTTTTTAAATGTGTATGTGTTTTAAAAAAAGAGTTAAGTAGCTCACTGAGGAAAAAGAAGTTAATTGTAGAGTTGAAAAATTATGGTAAATATGTGTTTCTGAGAAATATTTTTAACTATTTTTCTATTTTTGTTAAATAGCTCCTTTGAGGAAAAAAATATGTATTCATAGAGTTGGAAAATTATATGTTATAACCCTCAGATTAAAAAAAAAAAAAAAAAAAAAACTTTCTAGATCTCCGATCAAAACTTTACCTTCATCAAGCATAGATCAAATTCTATTAATTAATTCACACTCTTATTAGTGATGGTTTATTAAAGAATAACTTTAGTTATCAAATAATTGAATCAACTGGGAAAAATGAATTGAACATATATTTTTTATAGAAATAATATAAACCGAAATGTTACACTATTCTTTCAATAGTTGACTTAATGTAGAATTAACTTAACACATATCTCTTATAGGCACGAGTTGTTGATCATGGTCAGTGGAGGCAGTGGCATTACCCCATTCATCTCCATAATCCGGGAGCTAATGTATATGCGCGAGACTTTGAAATGCCAGACCCCACATATTCTCCTTATTACTGCATTCAAGAACACTTCTGATCTCACAATGCTAGATGCAATCCTGCCAATTTCTGGTGCATCCTCAAAATTTTCTGAGTTGGGGCTTCAAATCCAAGCCTATGTTACTAGAGAGAAACAACCAGCAAGTGATGATCACAAGAAAAATCTCACTACTATATGGTTCAAGCCTAAGCCTACTGATGCACCAATAACTCCAATCCTTGGCAAAAACAACAACTGGCTTTGGCTTGGTGCTATAATATCATCGTCTTTCATCATCTTCCTTCTCTTTCTTGGAGTTTTGACGCGATACTACATCTACCCCATTGATCACAACACGAATAAAATCTACTCAATCTCTTCAAAAGCTGTGTTGAACATGTTAATCACATGCCTCGCGATAATGATCACTGCTACTGCAGCTTTTGTTTGGAACAAGAAGGGAAATGCAAGTGAAACTAAAGAGATTCAGAACATGGAAGGAGCAACACCCATGGCATCACCAGATTCATGGTTCTATAATGCAGAAAGAGAGTTGGAAAGCTTACCAAATCAGTCACTAGGCCAATGTATCAACCTGCACTATGGCGAAAGGCCAGACTTGAAGAGTAAGTTTCTTGATTCATTTCCATCTTATATATCCTATGTATGTGAAAATTGAACTGTAATATGACTTAAAAAGGTTGTTGAAGATAATAATAATAATAATATAACAAACCTCTCTCTAATATTTTAAGTTTTTACATGAAGTGGTCAATTAATATGGTATCAGAGCCTAGGTGGCAAAAGGTCCTGGGTTCTCAAAACTCACCGCCACCCATTTAAAAATATTAAAACTGTTCAAGTGTAAGTCACAAAAACTAACTTCGCTAGGTTTGGTAATACATGATTTAGCCATAATTTTGAATGTCCTAAGATAAATCCCACTTGCCATTTCTTGGAAAAGCAAAAAATGTCGAATGACTAATTAAATTAAGGGTAAATTATCAAAGGCTTTTGGTCTAGTACTATACCCCTTGCTGTGATCAGTTTAGGAAATTGCGAGATCAATTCTCGTGAGTGATATCATTTAATATATATTATATGGTTTAGGCTTCTATTGAATTAAAAGAAAAAAAAGGGTAAATTGTACATTTTCCCCTGCACTCAGTCAAACGATTCAAGGGGATTATGATATGAATTATGATAATACTTTAGTGGGTCATCATACACTTATCTTTAACTATAGAGGGTAAGGTAAAATTTACCTTAAATTAGAAGTTGCAAAATGATGGTTTTAAATAATACAAGATTCAAGAGTTAGGTAGAATTAACGATCAGATAGTGACCTATTTTGTTCTGAGTTCGAACCAAGACATCAACCTTTGTTATACCACAAAAAGAAAAAAAGAAAAAAAAAAAAGCACGAAATCCTAAATTCCAAGCTTATGGACAATGGAAATTGACCTATTGATTTTGATATTCTGTTGCAGAAATTTTGTTCGAGCGTAAAGAATCAAGTGTTGGGGTTCTTGCTTGTGGACCTAAGAAGATGAGTTGCAAAGATTTGTTCATCTGGTTTGGCAGCCAATCTGCATTTCGAGTCAATCAGTTTCAGTTGGTGAATCAATCAATTTCCAAAACCGTGAAGGATGACTTCAAAACAGTTCAGCCTTTCTTGGCATTAACTAATATATATATATATATATATATATATATATATACTAGTTAGGTTTCCCCGTGCATATGCACGAGCTGAACCCAATGTTTATAAAAAAAAATTATTGTAAATAAAATTATTAAATGAGATATATATGTAATAGCAAGTACAAAATTAAGAAAAAACAGCTAAGGCATAATTTGTTCTGTATTTTATACAAGAATAAAGTACCATTATGTGCAATTGCAAGGTAGAAGAATTCATAATTATATGTATCAAGAGCTGCTATAACGGACAATGTAAAGTAGAAAACCATAAGCTGCTATGATGTGTGTTTCAAATATTTGATTGACATGTCAAGATCCATAAGAAGAAAAAGATTTGTTCTTATAGATAGCATGCAGATGTGCTGACATAGAAATGCATATAGACATATTATCTTCCAGAAATCTAATGTCATCATCAAAATTACAAACTATAAGGATAATAACATTGTCATTGTAATTCAACGCCAAATGCATAGAACAATAACAAAGCAGAAAATAGAGAAACAAAGCTCCAAAGGTTGCCCTGCAAGCATACCGAGTTCCTTGAAATCATCAGTCTTCTTACATTTTCACAAAGAGAGAGGTAACAAATTCTCAATTGATGCTAAATATGCCCTGCTTAACACCAACAAAATGAAGAATAGACTTCTAAGTTCTAACTAACTACAAGACAAACCCGACTTCTAATGCACCAACATCCTCGGCAATTACGAAGTAGGGAGAATTTGCAAATACCTAACTGGAAAACATATATGCAAACTATATATTAACAATTATTAATTACCAAATCTGCAGAAAAAAGAAAATTTAATTTCGCTTCGTGCAGAATACAATGGCCAAAAGTGTGAGCTATTGATAGAATTGGTCAGTTGGACTCCCAGCATTATTATCTTTCTCTTACTCTACTCCATCTTTCAGCTAGCAATTAAGTGATCATCATACAAGACAACCCTAAAATCATCCCATCAAAGCCAAATTGAGCATTTCCTTACTTATGCCATCTGAACTTTTTAAAAGTTGATTCATAACACTCCAGCAACTTGCAGTTTCTACCGCTTTCTCAAAGGTTCTCAAATATGCAGATTGCATTACTTCTTTACTCTTTGGAAGTTATAAAACTATTCTCCATCCTAAGCCTAACATAAAGAATGCCATAGATAAGACAAATCTAAACTCTTTGAAACATGCTTCAATTGATCATAAAATTCTAAACAATTTAAACTGCTCAAAATTTGGTTCATACTTCTCATTGTTGGAGGATAAAAGCAAAGAAAGCGAATGATGCTTATTTCACCAATGTGGTCATTGGGATACTTTGATGACCACAAACCTCAATGACCAACAGTATAATGAAAATAAGATATGAATTATTATGGGTAAGAACTGCAAAGCACTTGTCGATAAGAAATCCAATATCAGAGCTACTGAATCTATGAGGTTCAATTCTATGTTTTTGGGATTCATGGTCACAGCCCGGGGGATAGAAGCCAACCCGGATATGGTTCAGGCAATACTAGACTTGGCACCGCCGACCTGCGTGAAAGATGTCCAGGTGCTCGCGGGTAAGGTTGCAGTGTTGAACAGGTTCATGTCCAGGTCGGCCGACAAGTGTGCTCATTTGTTCAAGATATTGAGAAATCCTAAGAATTTTGAATGGACTAAGGAATGTCAGGACGCCTTCCAAGAGCTGAAAAGATATCTAGCTTCGCCACCCCTGCTATCCCAACCTGAGGTGGAAGAGGAGCGGGTACTATACTTGACATGCTCGGGGACAGCAGTGGCGGCGGTACTAGTCCACGAAGAAGGGAAGGAGCAAAAGCCGATCTATTATGTCAGCAAAACCTTGCAGGGGGCAGAGGCGAGGTATTCCTCCTTGGAAAAACTCACCCCCACGCTCATCACGGCGGCAAGAAAGATGAAGTCATACTTTGATACCCACCCAATTAAGGTAATGACAGATGCCCCACTCAAGTCCATCATGCACAAATCAGAGGCGTCAGGTAGGCTATTGAAATGGGCAGTTGAGCTGAGTCAATTTGACATCACTTACCAACCCAGAACAGTCATCAAAGCCCAAGCCATCGCGGACTTTGTGGTGGAATATACTGGCCGAGCCGAATATGACCCGAAAGATGTGTGGAAGTTCCACGTGGATAGAGCTTCGGGGAAGTCAAGAAGCAGAGCCGAAGTGGTCATCCTCAACCCAACCGGGCATGAGCACCAATACTCCATCAAGTTCGCATTTTCGGTGTCCAACAGTGGGGCTGAGTACGAGGCAGTGATCGCGGGATTGAAAATCGCGACTTAGCTCGGGGAACAAACAGTTGACCTGAATACTGACTCTCAAGTAGTTGCCAGTCAGATATCAGGAGAATTCGAAGCCAAGGATAATGCTATGATGGCCTACCTTAACAAAGTTAAGGATTTGACCTCAGGGCTCAAGATGCTTACAATACAGCAAATTCCGAGGGAGAAGAATATGAAGGTTGATGTTTTGTCTAAGTTGGCCTTGGGAGAGAGCCGACCTGCACTAGTCCACGTGGAAAAAGTCTCCGAACCTAGTACTCAGTTGGGAAGGCAAACCGTAGCTGAGCTCAATTTAAGCCGAGATTGGACCAGACCAATCGTGGACTACTTGGATAAAAAGCCTGGAGGATGAAAAGCCAACTCAGAAACTCATGAAATAGGCCTCAAGATTTGTCATAATAGTTGGACAACTCTACAAAAGAACTTACACTTGGCCTCTCTTAAAATGTGTTGGGCTCGAGAAATGAAACTATATACTCAGAGAAATTCATGAAAGGGTATATGGAAACTACTTGGGTGGCAAGGCTCTGGCTCGGAAGGCATTGAGGCAAGGCTATTTTTGGCCAACCTTAGAACAAGATGCCAAAGAGTATATGAAAAAGTGTGATATCTGCCAAAGGTTTACCAATATATAGAGGAAGCCAGCGATAGACCTAATGGCGATGATAAGTCTGTGGCCATTCTATCAGTGGGGACTAGACATCATCGGCCCATTGTCAACCGGTGTTGGTTAAAAGAAGCACGTCTTCATAGCTGTAGACTACTTCACTAAATGGCCTGAGGCCGAAGGTGTTGCTAGAATAATTGGAAAAAGTAGCTTGGGATTTCGTATGGAAGAATATCGTTTGTAGGTTTGGGGTGCCAAAGGTCATCATCACCGACCACGGCAAGTAATTTGACATTGCATACTTTGGAGGCAAATGTGCTGAGATTGGGATTGACCTCAGATTCTCATCTATTGTTCACCCTCAAAGGAATGGGCAAGTGGAAAGGACTAACCAAATCATTTTGCAGAGCCTAAAAACCAAGCTGGAAGAAACGAAAATCCAGTAGGCGTCGATTCTCCCTGAAGTACTGTGGGCCCAGCGAACTACCACCAGCTCGACAACGGGAGAATCGCCCTTCGAGCTGACCTTCGGTACTCAAGCAGTACTACCAGTGGAGATCGGGTCTCTTACCAGTATAACTCTCCACCATGATCCAGGAATAAACAGAGCCTTGATCTGTGAGGAGCTTGACCTCGCTAAAGAGCTACGAGTTAAAGTTCAAATCAGGATGTTGGCTAGCAAAGCTGCCATGTAAAGAGCATTTGCCAAGCAGGTCAAGCCTAAGCCTTTGGCGACCTCGTCCTCAGAAAGACCATATTTTTGCCGCGCTCGGGTAACAAGTTCTCTCTAACTTCGGAAAGACCATACAAAGTCATGAAAGAAGCTCGACTTGGAACCTTCTACCTCCGCGACAAGTACGGGAAACAACTGAAGAATGAATGGCACACAAAACACTTGAAATGATATCTTGTCTAAATCCCCTGAGTCGAGATATTTTGTAAAGGCCCCCGAGCCAAAACCTTTTCTTGTAATTGGCTCCCGAGCCCAAGTACGCCATGTACATAATTTTAATGCAATATGTATTTTGCATACCATTGTGAGGCCCGACCGAGGCCCAAGCGGCTCAGCTACTCAGCTCCTATAAACTTTAATTAACGCTAAAGTGGCCACACTTAATTACGAGTTAAAGAAAATCAGCTCGGACTAGAGTTCAACTCGATTCTAATCAATAACAATTTGATTTGTTTCACTAGTTCAGATTATTGTCCAACTCAGTACTAACCAGCTTCAGATTGGTTCACTACGTTAGTTTAGGTCTAACCTCGAACTCAACATTAGTCAACATTAGTTTGACCAATTTAACTCGGACTGACGGTCCAAGTCGGCAACAATGATATGGTTGTTCAATTAACTAGCTCGGATTAGCTTGTTAGTTCATCAACCACTTCCAGCTCGGCTCTGTATTTAAAAAATTCAATTCCCAAATGCTAAGAAAACTTAGCTAAAGATAGAGCCCAGTGGTGAGCTCTAAAAAAGTCAGGGCTGAATAGCCAAAGTCAAGTTAAGTAGAACAAAGTGTTCAACGCTCCCCTCTCATCAAGAAAGACCAACTCAAAAGAGTTTCAAAGAGCTCAAGTATGAGTGGAACCTAAGGAAAACTCGGGAAAGTCGAGCCCAAATTTAAGCACAAGGCAAGGCCAAGAGCCATGTCAAACATAAGAAGAGCCAAGAGAGAAGTTGAAGTGCCATTCTCAGGTCGGATATATATCAGAGGCTAGAAAGCCAGGGCTGAGCCTAAAATGGCAAAGTCGAACTGCCCTTAGCTAAAAAAGAAATTACATGTTGAATGTCATTTCGATCCAAACACTCGAGCATTGCAAGAGTAATAAAATACCGGAAGTGGGACTGTAAGAGCCCAAGATAAACATAGGATGAGGGCTAAATCAAGCTTAAAAGTTAGCCTTAACATCATGTGCTTGTACTTACAGGCTTGCAAAGCGCGCTTCCATTGAAGAGGTTTGTGCCTCGAATTGTTTCATTGGTTGACTTCTCTTCTCGATCTCATAACGCCTCTATATCCAACCTTAATAATCGCAACAAGCTCTTCAACGTCTCTAAAGAAGACTGGGGAGGCATACCAAGGCTCCACCAAAATATCAGTAGAAACAACTTCAAAATTGAATTCACTAATATGAGGGTCTGAGGGCTCACCGACCAGACCAAAAAAATAAAGCCATGAGCTGAATTCAAAAATAAGGTCATTAGCCTAAGTCATGCAAAAACCATGTCATGAATGAGATCTTTTTGACGATGTGAAGTAGGGGGCATGAATCTCAAGGTACGTAGACCAGTTGAGATGATGGTATATCTAGTTTGCAAAATGGCGATTACAATAGCTAAACTAATGGGGGAACAAAAGAGCTCCACCCATATGATAATCATCTTACCTCCTATGGAGCTCAAGAGATTGGGGGGGGGGGGGAGAAATGATTGGGGTAGATCTCGAGCCCCAAAAAGATCCGGCCTATGGAGCTAAGGTGGTTGCGCCAATGTTCGGACCTAGGCTCACAATGAGCTCTGGGCAGCAAATGGAAAGATCCAGCCCATGGAGCTGGGAACCCTACTAGTGTCCTGACCTGGGCTTGCAAGAGGTAGCCCCACCAGCATCCTGACCTGGGCTCACAAGAGGTAGCCTCACCAACGTCCTGACCTGGGCTTACAAGGGGTGGCCCCGTCAACGTCATGACCTGGGCTCACAAGGGGTAGCCCCGTCAACGTCCTGACCTGGGCTCACGGGAAGTACTGGGCAGTAGACGAATAACAAGGGAGTTTTGAGATAAGGATAAGTACGCAATGATTTTACTGGATTCCTAAAGATAAGGATATGTATATTATCCCCTTGAGACTAAAGATAAGTGATTTGTTTTATCTCATTTGATATTATCTCCTTAAGTCTAATATCGTGGGATTTATGTTTATCCCATCTTACAACTCCATATTTTAGGAACTATATATACAGGTAGATATAAAAAGTACAGGTATCTCGTTCTAACGCTTACAAATTCTCTCTTAATTGCTCTTAAGCAACCACTTTGCTCTTACGCAATACTTTAATGCTATTAAGCAATCTTTTGCTCCCATAACTGACTTGAGCGTCGGAGGAGGGCCCCGGGTACCCCCTAGGAGTCCCTTTTTTTTAGGAAATAAGCTGGTGGAGCCTCAAATAGTAGATTCCAGCCCCTGCAATTCGTACAGCCCAGGCTGACAGGGCTCGTCCAGCCCCGCCAAACAGGTCAACCTAGGTCATCGAGCACCGACTAAGGACAGAAGGTTAGACCTTGGAGCTCCAAGACAATGGGACTTGATGCACAAATCTGATGCGGCTCTCGCTGGCATGATAATGAGAAAGGACCTAGCAGAACACCTAGCAGGAGGGGGTAACCCTTAAAACAAGGATGAGGAGCATGCCAGACATACTAGCCCCGACCATTAAGCCCCATCAAAAATGAAAGACCAGAGTTATAACCCTGGGTAAGGTTAGCCCACGGTGCTGATAACAGCCCCACTAATAGTCTGCCTCGGATTTATGAGGACTGCAAGGTAGACAGAGTATACAAAATATTATTCGAATAAGGGAACTTGTCCAGCCCCGGAAGGATTTCGGGGCTGCCAATTTTTTCCTTAACAAATTACGTATGGATTAATTGTCTCATCATCACTTTTTTGCAGGCATGACACACTAGTGATGATCAGCGGATGGAGTGGCATCACTCCATTCATCTCAATTATCCGAGAGCTAATATTTGTGAGCACAAAATTGAAATGCAAGACTCCAAAGATTCAACTTATGAGTGCCTTCAAAAACTCTTCACATCTTTCTATGTTAGACTTACTCTTCCCAGTTTCGAGCGTGCCATTGGAAGCTTCAAATCTGGACCTGTAGATTAAGGCTTATGTAACAAGAGAAAAAGGGCATCTAACAGAGAAACTAGAACCTGTTCGAACCGTATAGTTCAAGCCATCGGTATCTGATGCGCCTTTATCTTCCACCCTAGGCAAAAACAACTGGCTTTGGCTCGCTATGATCATATCATCCTCTTTCATCATATTCATTCTCCTTATTGGCATTGTTACATGTTGAAATATTTGTAAAAGAAGATTTCTTGAGTAGTGTGCCTCACCAGATCTTGAGCAATTTGAGCCTGAAGTTGACTGTAATCTGGCGGAGCTAGAGTTGATTCTAAGGGCACAAAAGTAGGGGCCATAGATGCAATATTCTAAAGATAATAGCTTCAAAATAAAAATAGTGATAATATCACTATTGTTCCAAAAGAACAAATAAGACACTGATAAATAAAATATGGTTGGTATTTAGTAAATAAAAAAAAAAGGCTAATACTTAGCAAAGAAGAGAATGACACGAAGACAAGACAGAGAACAACAGTGACGATAAAAGGTAGTCGAACACTCGGATACCTCGAAGAGAGACGACAACATGGAGAAAGAACACCAACCATGCGGGACCAACATGTCACTTTTGATAATAATCTTATTCAAAAAATACACAAGTGATTGCCTCGAGTAGAGATTTTCACATTAAACAAACAAAAATTCTTGTGGTGTCCCCACGCGGACCCACATGTCATTTTTGAATTGGCATCTTCTTATTTTTATCATTCTCAGAATGCATAACTTTAACTCAAATATAAATGAACAAGAAATGGCTGGAATTTTTTTTTTTAGGTGAAAAGAATGGGGACCGCGTGCTTTTTCATGTAAAAGAGCCTACCAATGTTGTCATTAACCCCATAAGAAATGAACAAGAAATGGCTGGAAGCAATAGGGACAACGTGCAACTTGAAATGGTTGAAATTTTTTTGAAGGAAAAAAAAAATGGGGACCACAAGCATGAAAGGGTAAGGGCTATGATTTTTTTATCATGAAGACGACGAGATCTGGTGGCGATGTCGGAGATGGTGGCGTCGGAGATGGTGGCGTCAGAGGCAGAAGCTTTGCAGCGATTATGATGACGACGTTGGAGATCTATTCCCAACGGCGTCGGAGATTTGTTCCCTAAGCCGCGACTGAGATAAGCTTGTTTGTGAAGAAAATCTAAAGGATATGAATAGTAGATAGCTAAAGGATGAGACGAACAGTAACTTTTTTTGTGTGTGTGTATGTGTGTTCCTCTAACGTTTTGGCTCTTTATACCAAAAAGAAAATAAGACTGAAAAAATATAATACAAGAATCTTATCTTCATGTATTGTGTTTTGATATCTCATGGAATGCAATACAATAGAGTTTAAATAGACAAACTAAACTACAATTGTCAAACATAATAAATGCATCACACTGCTCTAGAATCACATTGCTCAAGATCTGGTGAGGCACACTGCTCAAGAAATCTTCTTTTACAGATATTTCAACAGTGTTATAAGCCAGTTTATGCATGCACCTGGCACATCTCATTTGGATGCAGTCTATCACATCCTTCGGTATCTTAAAACTAGTCCTGGTCTCGGTACCTTCTACGCAATGAGTATACAGGAGGGACTATCATGTTACACTGATACTGATTATGCAGGGTCAAAAGGTGGTAGGTGTTCTACCTCGGGGATGTGCACCTTCCGTGGAAATCATCTTCTCTCATGGAAAAGTAAGAAGCAAGTTGTTGACTCACGATCTTCCACATAAGCTAAGTACCATGCTATGGCTCAAGGAACATGTGAACTTTTCTGGTTACACTATCTTCTGATTGAGTTGGGTTTTTCAGTCATTGACTCATCTACCTTGTTCAGTGATAATAAATCTACCATTATGTTGTCCTCTGACTCAGTCCTTCATGAGAGGACAAAACACATTGAGGTTGATATCCATTTTATTTAGGAGAAAGTTCGCTCAGGGGTTATCACACCTTGTTTTGTTACATCATCCGAGCAGGTTGTTGACATGTTTACTAAGTCAATTGGACTGTCACTTCTCCAATCAGCTCTTGTCAAGCTCGGGCTTGTTGATATATTCGCCCCAACTTAAGGGAGAGTGTTGAAATATCTGTAAAAGAAGATTTATTGAGTAGTGTGCCTGACCAGATCTTGAGCAATATGATTCTAGAGCAGTGTGATGCATTTATTATGTTTGACAATTGTAGTTTAGTTTGTCTATTTAAACTCTATTGTATTACATTCTATGAGATATCAAAACACAATACATGAAGATGAGATTCTTGTGTTATATTTTTTCAGTCTTATATTCTTTTTTACACAATACTACATTTACCCTATCGACCACAACACTTACAGAATTGACTTGACCTCGAAAAGGGCTCTGCTGAACATGCTTTTCATCTGCATTTCCATAGCAGTGACAACTACAACAGCTTTCCTGTTGAACAAGAAACAGAATGACAAGCAGATTCAAGACATGAACAAATTAGCAAATGTAGCATCTCAAAATTCAGCACTTAGTGATGTTGATAATGAACTGGAGAGCCTCCCCCGCCAATCTCTTATCAAATCTACCAAGGTACATTACGGTCGCAGACTTGATCTCAAGAGTAAGTACACTTTTTCATTCTCACATACAATATCAATTTCTCATCACAGTAAGAGATTTTCATTACATGATGTTCTTGGATACAATAAATTAGTAATCATATTCAATTTCAGGTATTATGTTAGACAACAAAGGATCAAGTGTAGGTGTACTCGTTAGTGGCCCAAAGAAGATGAGGCATGACATTTCCAAAATATGTTCATCCGGATTAGCAGACAACCTTCATTTCCAGTCAATCAGCTTTAGCTGGTGATTTAGTAAATCTCCTGAATAATAAGCAGATCTTGCAGTTGTCCTTTGCTAAAATTTTCAGCCTTTGGTTTACAACACTTTAGTATATTATACTGTTTGTATAAGGTTGATATGCCCTGTATCGATCCTTCATGAAGTACTATTGTAAGTAAAATCCTGCTTGGAACACTAATATAAGGATATGATTACGACGAATACATCAGAATTTTCTCTGCAAATGACAAGACTTCCTCAACTAAACCAAAAGATGAGATTAAAGTATAAACATAGATTATAATCTATACGCACGGGACATGGAAATGATGAATAAATCATAATATACTTTTATTGGTGACCATAAGATCCTTTACAAAGTCTGAAACACAAGATTTCCTCAAGGAAACCTACTAATTAATAACAAAAATAAAGCAATTCTGAATTACAAGTCATGCACAAACAACAAAAATATCATTATATTTTATGGTTATTGGTTTTACATTACATTTGCAACCTTTTCCCGTCTCTTTATCTCTCTTCCTCTACCTATACTTTGAATAATAAGAAACAAACACAATGATACAAAACTTTGAACCAAGAAAGGGGAAAAAATTGTATACAAATTTGAAACAAACTATAGCATGCCCTATGTACAAAGGAAAAGTACATGACTTGCACAAGACCAGAAACATGAATGGTCAGTGATGTAACCGGAAAGCTCATACCCATGTTTCCGAGGGGTGCCCAATTTTCTGCTCAAAGGACAAAGTGCACAACTCATCGATGGGAAGAGGCTGCAATTTCCTAGTGAGCAAAGATGTCTACAAGCGAAGTTGTTAGTTCCCTCCAACATCGCTGATGAGGTAACCAAGTGTTTAGACATATAACAGGCTCTATTTCTCTTCTGAATTTGCAATCATTGAAAGTCTTTCTTCCAAGACTTCGAGCAAATCGCATATATTCAGAAAATGGTGGATGTGACTGATAATCAAAGACGAGTGCCAGAGTGAGAGAGTGAGGTATATAAATTCATAGTCACAATGACGAAAAAATGGCAGGACCTATACCTGTAAAGTTGCTTTGTATGCTTTCCATAATCGCAAATCATGTCGAAAAAAATCAAATAGGACCTGAACAAATTTGACAAAGATAAATACATTTCAGTTGCATTAAAGATTGAACTCTGGCAAGCATGTACAATACCTTTTATACTTTCTTTTCCTAATAAACCAGGCAATTATGCAATTTTTTTCTTCAAAAGGGAATCGCCTATGACAGTTCAACTTACAACACAAAGATCAATATACACTAGTTAATTGCAATATGGATGAGTGCATACTAACTGAAATGGTTTGAAGTGCCTTTTCTTATTATATAATGTCGCATTCTGATACACTATAAACAGAAGTCATTATAGAAGATCGCGGTATGACTTGATGACATTAGTATTTATTATAAACACATATTTCCTTGAGATATAAATTTCAAAAAGAAAAATGAAATGCGGGAATTTGACTTATGGACCTATGGGAAGAGAAGCAGCTTGACATGTATGTCATTGGGCATCAGGAAATTAACACTAGGTACAGGAAGTTTAAGGCAAAACTAACAATCCTAGACATAAGAGATATAAACTAAACCTCATCTCGACGCAAAAGTGTGGCCAAGACTACAATCCACTCTTTGAACTTGATCGAACACATATGTGCCAAGAGGAATTCTGCGTCCAGCCTACTTTGCAACGCGTCCATTTGAAGCTAAAAGGCAAAAGAGCAAGTCAATGTAATAACTTGTGAAGTGAAAAAAATAAAATACTTTCCCCCATAAACCTAACATTCTATTCAACTCCTAGACAACCACAAAGAAGGTGATTTCACCCACATAAAGTCCACCCAGAAAACATACTTCTCTCCAGACGGTTGGATCAGTCTTTTAGCATTTCATTTCCAAGATGGAGGTTTACATTATAAATTGAATTAAAATGCAAAGGACATTTTTTACAAAAAGAACATATGTATAACACATTATTGCACCTAAATAGAGATTAATAAAATACGATGCGATAGCTCCAGGATGAATATGCCAAAAATAAATCTGGTCATCAAGTTTTAACTTACAACAATGTTAAAAATCGTTTATAATCCACATAGCACAAAAGGAAATGAAGCCAAAAAATAAAATGCTAATAGTTTCAGCACAGGTCAAGATGTATGCACACTAGAACTTTCTGCCCAATTAATTCAAGCCCTGAAGTAAAATTGTCCAAATGAGCACATCCATATTTTTCCCGGTGAAGATATTCATGCAGAAAATTCTAGTTATGCAATCTAAGATTGCCAATGATATTCTGAACCGAAGTTTGATATTTACCTACCACTAGATCAAATTGTATGCCTTTGACAAATGCAACAAGCTTCGAAAGTTCTTTTCCTGACATCAAATAGTTGGCATGGCTTTCTAGGATGCTCTTAACAAAAGCAACATGGGCACTCTGCTCTTTGAATGAACTGCTAATCCATATTACAAAAATGGTATTGAAAGGTCTACCGATATATACAAAATGTTGACAGAGGAATACTACGATAAGGCCAAAACTATTGTAAGGAACAAAGACTTACCCGTTCGAGTCAAAATATTGCCTATGGTAACTAGAAGGGAACAGAAAATAACTCAAAATCCTAGGAGATTGTCTTTCCAAATCTGGGCTTGCAGGTTCGTGCACCCTTCCAGATCTAAGGAGAAACCTCACATGAGAAACCCAAAGAATCAATAGGTAAATAGATGATTGTCAACTGAATTAGTAATCTGCAGGAAGAAGTATAAAGTTACACGAAACCAAATAGAAAGAGAAAAAAAAGAAAGTGAAAAGTCGCAACAACTCATATCAGCTCCCTAGCCAGTTCATATAGAGATTCATCTAGTGTTGCCTGCATGATACAAGATACCTTGTCATTTGAGATATACACAGTGAACAAAGCTAGACAAACATAAAAACGAGAATTTTCATGAGAGGGATGAGCAAGTGACAGATTGGGAAGAACATTGAATAGGTTGTGCATGAACATTATGTTTTTGCACGTAATTGAATGGACATTTTCCACTACAAAGACAAAAATTACAACAAACACGTCCAATGACCCTGCATAGATCAGGTTGAAATTGCTGGAATAAAACTATAAAAAAAAAACCCCAACAGAAAATTAAATAAAAAAGTTGCACCATAGACACTACCCATCTATTTTTCCAAAGGATAATAGAGTCAAACAAAAGTGTTCCAAGGTGAGAAAGAGAAAGAGTGAGGGAGGGGCAGATATATATATCATAGTTATCAATATCGTATGATTCATGATTCACAACTTATGATTTCGTCCGATTCAAGAGCAAAACGATAGGAATCAATGTGAACCAGAAATATACACAAAACCGAATTGTAGTGAATCTTACTTTGATTCAGCAATCGCTACGATTCACTTCTATATAACATCTAAATTAGGTCACATAATTTTATGTTTCTTATTTTTTTTTAAAAATGTTTAAACCATAATAAAACTCAGCTAACCAGAATTAAATAAATATAAATAAAAAATAAAAAGAGCTGGTAAATACAAAAAGACCTCATCTAGTGCTGCCGGCCAAAAACCTCGGTGAAAATGAAGGCGATGAATAGAACGATTGACTGTTGTTTATAATTTTTTTTCTTGGTGATAATGCAATTGTGATGACCTTTTTGTCAATCTACTTTAAAAGTTCATGCAAATATACAATTCTAAATCTATTTTTAAAATGTGAACAATCGATACAATTCGCGATTTGAATTTTTTTTTCCCGGGTAAGGTAATAGGATTCAGGATTTGATACTGTTTAAGATTTCACAAAATGATATTTCAATTCACAAGATGAAAACTATAATATATACATATATATATATACATACATGTATATAGTGTCTATATACATACCCCTCTCCTTTCCCCTCCCCTTAACACATATACACACATATTATATATATATATATATATATAGAGAGAGAGAGATGAAATACATGTAATAAGCGCAAGACATGGTATTGACTACCTTTAACAGTTTCAAGTTTTGAATGACCTGTATCAATTAAGATAAGCACATAACCATCCGTCTATAGATAATAATTCTTGTATCAAAGTTCTCTCTCTCGAACAACAATTGCTTGCCAACATACAATTAAGAAATCTTTTATTTGTAATCCAGTAATCGCGGTTCACCAAATCTATCTTGCATCTTACACAATATGCAACGAGTAAAAAGCTATGTGAACACACCATTTTTGCATATAATTTGTTTAAACTAAAACAAACCTTTCACCAATTAATAAATGCTACAATATTTGTAGAGAAAACATCAAATCTGCAAACTAAGATCAATTGCCAGAACATAGTGGATTTAAAATTCAAACATGACGTTCTTCCATTCCATGAGTAACTTGCAAGTGTAAAAATTTTCACCCCAGTTTGGCAACAAAATTTGTGAAGTAGGATATTAGGAAAACTGAGTTTTGGAAAATTAATTTTAGAAAATCAAATTTCTAGTTGTTGTGGCATTTGTTGCACCCCTTGCTGCAACAAGTGCTGTGAAATTAATTGGCTTGTGTTTTGCCAAAATTATGCCTTGATTGAATTTAATTAGAATTTAATTATGGGATATGCATATATGTTTGGAGAGTTATGATTGACAAGTTTACCATATTTATAAGAGAGTTGAAAAAGCAAATTGACATCTACATTAAAGGTGGTTGAAGTTTCCTTATTCGAGAAAGGAAGGTTACCTTATTCAAGAATTGCTTGGAGATAAAATCTTTCCATACAACTCAAGGTCCAATCATGGATTACATTATGGAGGTATAGACAACTAATTCAGCATATATACAGAGCCTCACACATCTGTAAGAAGTGGAGAATAAGGGCGAGAAATAGAGCTGAAAACAAGGAATTGGTTGAATATTTTTGAGGTATCAGGTTTTACTACAACAGATTGACGATGTGCTGCAACAGAAGTCAACAACAGAGAAAATTTGATAATCCATGTATTGCTGCAGAAGACTGTGAAATAGACAACTTATTTATGCTTCCGCTATGCTTACTGTTTTAATCTTTGATAAGAAGAGTTTTTAGTTTGTTCTTTCATTTATTCATTCTTCGGGAGAAGAAAGTATAGTTCTCGAGAGAGAACGTTGCAAGTCGAGGGGAGCTCGCCAAACCTAGGTTCATTAAGGAGTTCTTTATCAAGGCGTCAAAGTTAATAGAGAGTCTTTACTTGTGTAAGTCCATTGATATTGTAACTTGTGATTTATTAATGAAACAGGTTTGTTGGACCAGAGGAGGTCCCGTGGACGTAGACCGCACAGTTGAACCACGTTAAATCTCGGTGTCTTTACTTTCTGCATGCATTTATTTATTTTGTTTTAACTACTATTATAACAAGATACTAACCAGAAACTATCAAGTGGCATTAAGAGCATGTTACTGAACTGATTCAGTTAGATATTTGGAAGAGTTTTTCAAGTTATTTTTGCAGATATGGACATTCTACGTGATGGCGGATCAATCAATAAACTACCTATTCTCGATGGCACAAACTATTCATACTAGAAGGCACGGATGAAAGCTTTTATTAAAGCTATTGATGAAGCTACTTGGAGAGTTGTGTTAAGTGGATGGGAACACCCTACTGCCACAACTGCTGAAGACACTGTTGAGAGAAAATCTGAATTGCAATGGACCAAAGCTGAAGACTTGGCAGCCACCAACAATTCAAAGGCGTTGAATGTTATTTTTAATGTCGTTGAACTGAATCAATTCAAGTTTATTTCATCTTGTGAAATAGCGAAAGAAGTTTGGGAAATCTTGCAAACGCCATATGAAGGTATTGTTACAGTAAAAGTGTCAAAATTATAAATACTTGCAACAAGGTTTGAAGAATTACCAATGCACAAGGATGAAACCATTGCTGAATTTAATGCTAAGCTTTGTGACATAGCAAACGAAGCTTTTGCACTGGGAGAAAAATATTCAGACTCAAAGATAGTGAGAAAAACATTGAGGTCACTTCTGGACAGATTTGCTATTAAGGTTGCAGCAATCGAAGAAGCAAAGGATGTGGATACCATGAAGCTTGATGAACTTATGGGGTCTCTATAGACCTTTGAGATGAAATTCAAGGAGAAAAGAAAATAAATGGGCATTGTACTACAAGCAAAAATTCAAAAACAAGAGGATGAAGATCCTTCTGATGATAATGAATTAACGGAATCTCTGGCTCTTTAACAAAGAATTTCAAAAAGATGTTTAAAAAATGGAAGAATCAAGCTAAAGGCCCAAAATTCACAAGCTTTGGCAAAAATCCTCATGCTGCAGCAAATACTGAAACTTTCAAGAAGCAAAATGAAAAAATGTTTGATGGAAAGAAAAAGAATAAGGGAATTCAATATAGAGAGTGTGAAGGATTTGGTCACATTCAATTTGAGTGTGCCAATACCTTGAAACGAATGAAGAAAGCCATGAATGTTGCATGGAGCGATGAAGAATCAGAAAGTAGCAGCAACATCGATGAAGAACACACAAGCAACTATGTTGTGTTCTGTGCTGCAGTAGACCAGACAGATGCTGATACAGATGTTGTGACAGATGCTGAGAAGGAAATTGAACCCGCTGTAGCAAAATTTGCAACAAAATCAGCAGCAAGATTGGTTATGTCAGATGGTAAAACTGATTCTGAATTGGACAGTGATGAAGAATAGGACAAGTTCATAAGGACCTACAAAACGATGTACCAAAAATGGCTGATCGTGTGCAAGATAAATCAAAATCAATTAACCAAGATTGCTGAACTTGAAAGGGAAAAGGTTGAGTTGCAGAAATCATTAGGAGAAAGTCAGCAAAAGGCCGACATGGTGCAGCAGGAACTGTCACAGATCCAGCGAGGCTTCAAGATGATGAACTCAGGTACTGAAAAGCTTGATTATATGTTATCCATTCAAAAATATTACAGGGATCATACTGGATTGGGATATCAAGGAGGAGCATCAACAAGTCAAACAGTTTTTGTCAAAGAAGCTGAAAAATCAAAGGCGGAACAATCTGTTGCAACAGAAGTTGGCGCAGAAGCAGCAACTTCACAAATAAGTAAGTTCATTCCTATTTGTCATTATTGATTCACTCCTGGTCATATCAGACCTCGTTGCTACAAGCTTGTGAGGGTATTGAAAAGGAAAAATAGAGTTTATCTCCACTTGTCGCAGCAAAAGGTAAAACATATTTGGGTAAGAAAGTCTCCTATAACTTGTCTTGCCTCTCATACTGCCTTGAAAGCATGTCCTACTCACTCCTGGTACTTTGACAGTGGTTGTTCTAGGCATATGACAGGTGAAAGAGAAATTCTCGAAAACTACAAGTCATGCAATGGTGGAGAAGTAACTTTTGGCGATGGTGAAAAAGGCCATGTTCTTGGAAAATGAACCCTTGCTCTCAAAGGCTTTCCAAGATTGAAGAACGTTTTGCATGTAGAAGGACTCAAAGAAAACCTTATTAGTATTAGTCAACTGTGTGATCAAGGATTGTTAGTAAACTTTACTAAGGATGGTTGTGAAGTAACTGATAATTCTAACAAATGTGTTCTTGCAGGAAGTAGGTCAATGGGCAATTGCTATATGCTTTCTATTCCACATGAGCAAAATTTTGTTTGTCAAAGTAACATAGTTGATAGTACTAAATTGTGGCACCTCAAGTTAGGACATTTGAATTTCAAAACTCTAAGCAAAATTGTGAACACAAGTATTGTTCAAGGAGTTCCTAAATTAAATAGATTAAGGCATGAGGTTTGTGGTCTATGTCAACTTGGAAAGCAGGTAAAGACCACTCATAAACAGCTGCAATAGATTGCCACAAAAAGAACTTTGGAACTCTTGCATATGGATCTTATGGGTCTTATGCAAACTAAAAGCCTTGGTGGAAAAATGTATGTGTTTGTTTCTATTGATGACTTTTCTAGATATTCATGGGTTGAATTTTTGAGATCAAAATCAGATACAATTGATG
This sequence comes from Ehretia macrophylla, assembly GCA_037974665.1. Lineage (NCBI taxonomy): Eukaryota > Viridiplantae > Streptophyta > Magnoliopsida > Boraginales > Ehretiaceae > Ehretia > Ehretia macrophylla. The sequence continues at coordinate 52,242,717 of CM075776.1, forward strand.
CATTCAAGAGATTGTGCCTGAAAATTTCAAATGAAAAGGATTGCCACATAGGAAAAATTGTTAGAATAAGAAGTGATCATGGTAAGGAGTTTGAGAATTATACATTCTTTGATTATTGTGATATGCATGGAATTGCTCATGAATTTTCTACACCTAAGACACCACAGCAAAATGGTGCTGTAGAAAGAAGAAATAGGCTTTTGTAAGAAATGGCTCATGTAATGTTAAATGCAAATAACATTCCTCATAAATTTTGGGCTGAAGCTGTTAACACTACTTGTTACACAATAAATAGAGTGTATCTTCGTCCAGGTACATGTAAAACTCCATATGAAGTTTGGAAGTGTAAGAAACCTTCACTCAATCATTTTCATGTGTTTAGGAGTGTTTGCTACATCTTAAAGGACAGAGAGCCAAGAGATTAGTTTGATGCAAAATTGAATACTCTATAAGCTTGACTATTTATAGAGTATTCAATTTACATACTCTTACTATGATGGAGTCAGCTAATATTGTGGTAAATGATAGTGTAGGTACACTAAAAGCTGGTGAAACAAATGTTGCAGCAGGCGATTTTGTTCCAGAAAACGCTGCAACAGAAACGGAGAATAATTCAGGAGAAGCAGCAGATACTGTCGCAGCAGAAATTGAACATGTCACAGTAGAAGCTGGAATGCATAGATCAGGAATAGAAACTGCTATAACAGAGACTGAAGTTGACGCAGCAAATGCTGAATATAGTACAACAGGCGCTGAAACAGAGGGACTTGAACAAAGATTGTCAGAACTTTATATAGCTGAACCTTCAAGTAGAGTTCAAAAGAATCATTCAAGAGGTGATATCATTGGTTCCTTGCATGACGGAGTTCGAACTCGAAACAAGCAAAAGGTAAACTACAGGGAGATGGTCAGGTATGTATGCTTTACTTCCCCTATTGAGCCAAAAAATGTAAAGGAGGCCTTAGATGATGAAAGTTGGATCAATGCTATGCAAGAAGAGTTGAACCAATTTTTTAGGAATGATGTGTGGGTCTTAGTTCCTAGACCAAAAGACACAAATGTAATTGGGACAAAATGGATTTTTAAGAACAAGACTGATGAATGTGGCAACATAACCAGAAACAAGGCTAGGTTAGCTGCTCAGGGATACATTCAAGTTGAGGGCATAGATTTTGATGAAACTTTTGCTCCAGTTGCTAGGTTAGAGTCAATAAGGCTTTTGTTGTCTATTGCATGTGTGTTGAAAATTAAACTATACCAAATGGATGTAAAGAGTGCGTTCTTAAATGGTATACTTAATGAAGAAGCTTATGTTGAACAACCTAAAGGATTTAAAGATCCTCATCATCCTAATTATGTTTTTAAATTGAAAAAGGCCTTGTATGGACTGAAACAAGCTCCAGGAGCTGGGTATGAGAGGTTAACTAGATTTTTGCTTGAAAAGGGCTATAAAAGAGGGAGTGTTGATAAGACTTTGTTCATTAAATTCACACCTATAATTTTGATTGCTCAAATTTATGTTGATGACATAGTCTTTAGTGCAACATCTAAAAGCAATGTTGATGAATTTGTTGATCAGATGAAGCATGAATTTGAAATGAGTATGGTTGGAGAACTGACATATTTTCTAGGTGTGCAGGTGAAGCAGTGCAAGAATGACATTTTCATTTCTCAAGAGAAATATGCCAAGAATCTTGTGAAAATATTTGGTTTGGAAGATGCAAAGCACATGAGGACTCTAATGGGGTCAAGCACAAAGTTGATGAAAAATGGGAATGAGAAGTCTGTGGATGCAAGTTTGTATAGAAGCATGATAGGAAGCTTACTTTATTTAACTGCTAGTCGACCTGATATTTGTTTTAGTATAGGAGTATGTGTTATGTTTCAAGCTGATCCAAAAGAGTCACACTTAAAAGCTGTAAAGAGAGTCATTAAAGGTGTGAGTGGGACTATTAATTTTGGTATTTGGTACACTAATGACACTAACACAAATCTCGCAGGTTTTAGTGATGTAGACTGGGCTGGTAATATGGATGACAGGAAGAGCACCACTGGAGGTTGCTTTTATGTACGTAACAATCTTGTTTCATGGTACAGCAAAAAGCAAAACTCAATTTTCTTAAGCACTGCTGAAGCAGAATACATCGTAGCAGGTAGTTGTTGTGCTCAACTTCTTTGGATAGGTCAAATGATAGATGATTATGGCATTGATCAAAATAGATTTACTGTCTTTTGTGACAATATGAGTACCACAAATATCTCAAAGAATCCTATACAACATTCACGAACAAAGCACATTGACATAAGGCATCACTTCATAAGAGAACTTGTGGAACAAAATAAGGTTGTGTTGGAATATGTTGTAACAGAAAATCAACTAGCAGATATCTTCATTGAGGCACTAGACTCTGTGAGGTTTGAGACATTGAGAAAAGCCTTAGGTATTTGTTCTCTTTAAAATTTAATGGTTTGTGTGTATGTGCATTAGTTCATCACTAGAGCATTGAAAATTATATATATAAATCAGCTAGTGATTTCATTTGTAGAATCGTATTATCACTGCACATCATGTATTTATCATTCTGATGAATTTTAGATTAAAGTTTCAACAGGAAAAGATTATGAACTTGCTTGACGATTGAGGATCTAACAAAGAGAAGTCTCTTCGAGATTCATTCCTAAATTCTATTCACCTTGCCAAAAGAAAAAAAATCATATGCAGGATATTATAACAAAATTTGGAATATAAAGGGCTACCTAAGATCACAAAGAATGGTTCTAGAGTGAAAGCCACCATACCAAGAAGAAGAAGAAAAAAATGAAATTCTTGTGTGAAAGAAGGTTATAGAAAATCCTGTAGGGGTGATTAGATGACTAGGTATGTTGGAACAAGTATTACTTTTAATCTGACCTGGTGTGATGGATGTTGAGGATCGTCTAGAGTGACTTGTACATGAAACACACACACACATGGTCCACACTTGAAATTCTTGTTTGATTTATGCATGTGATCAGTAAAAGTTCGAGTGGTGACTCAAAGTTCATGCTCATAGAAGTGTGCGTGTGTAAATTCGGTATTTTACGAAGAGTCAACATAATCTTAAGTGTTAAATGTCAAAGTGTGGAATTTTCTTGGTTGACAAATGTTGCAGCAAAACCTCACACACAACAAGTTTTTTTGTCTTGCAATTAAATCTAGTCATAATTTGATATAACATAAATGTTGCCTATCTGTTAGTTGTATTTGTGATTAAAGTCAAATAACTAACAGTTTTGTTGCAGCAAAATTTTTCTTCTGATGAACGATGCTGCAGCAGGCCCTGAGCAGTTACAACTTTTTGCTAATGTGTCGTAACTGAAAGTTGAGGTAGGAAATTAGTGTGCACTTTTGCGCACGTCTCTCAAAAGAAGGAGAGAGAATTAACTTCCACAAAACGTTCAACTTCCTTCTTACTTGAAATCTTGTGCTCAATTTATTGCTTTTCATTAATTTATCTCCTTTCTTAATTAACCATTCATTAGCTTTAATCTCTGCTTACCCATTTAATCGCACATATTTCACTCATTTGTCCTTACTTTTCTTCTCTTACAGTTGCATACAAGCATTCTTTTCTCTCACATATCACCGGTACTATGGCACGAACACAAACAGGAACTCATCGTTGGCCTCGAGCTCCACCAAATGCACCTGGCGGTGATCCAAACAAACCAATCACCTGTGACAACACATCATCAAGTGGTGCTGCTACAGCCCATCCTGATAATCGGCCACTACCACCTCTTATTGTTCCTACTTCCACCATAGAGCACAAAGGGAAAGCTCAAGCCTCTGAGTCCTCTACCTCTGAACCAGACTCAAGTTCTGAATCATCATTTCAACCAATATTATCTAAGTCGCTGGGCGCGGAAACAAAATCACCCAATGTTGGCACACTTACTCATGCAAAAGGAATCGATATTGAACCCAGTGTTGAGACACCATCTGTTAGCACGAAGAATGTTGTGCCCGCTGCTGCAGCAGAAGGATCTTCTCATACAAAAACTGTCAAGACTGATATAAACATGGATGCAGCAGATTCTTATGAAGATGATGCACCATCAACACACCACCCATCACCTGTTCAACTGAATGCCTCTTTGACAGACTCATCCGATTCCAATGCCATGCCTAGTTTTGTTGCGCTTGAGCAAGGTACTGATGATTCGGCTTCAACATCTCCAGCTAATGTTGCAGCAATGAGTGAACCAGGCCCTATACTGCATGCTGCACATTCTGCTACAGCTGATGATGAAACAGAAAACACACCTGGTCAAGCGTCTTCTGGTATGAAGGCTGCTACAGCAGGTATCGAGTTCAGTTAATGCAAACGTCTCAAATCCAAACGACAAGCACAAAAGAGGAAATCCACTACCTCATCTCCTGCAAACCGATACAAGATGCAGTGCACGATGAAGTCAGGATATGTGGTTAGTCTTGCTCACTCCAAAAAGTTTTATTTATCTGCCTCTCTTGTTCATTGGGCCTTGGTTAATAAGAGAGCCTTTGTGGAAGAACGCACATTGCATACTAACTCATATAAGGGCACTGGTATTCTTGAACTTCTAGAACAATGCATGCTGCTAAGTACGGTTAAGCTCCATACTTCATATGTCGCTGCCGTTGTTCATGAGTTTTATGCCAATTTGAATAAAGCAATAGGAGATCCCACTTCTCCATACTATCATCAAGTTTATGTTAGGGGTAATGTGTTTATTTTCTATCCGACGGTGATTAATGAGTTTGTGGGCTTTGAAAAACCGGAGAAGATGTTGCAGAGGTTAGTTTCACTCTTGATCAAGTTGCAACGGAATTGTTGGGACACACTATCACATGGCCTCACGGAAATCGGCTAGTTGCTACAGCTTTGACAACTAAATATGCTGTCTTGCATCGAATTGCTTTAGTTAACTGGTTTCCAGGAAAACATTCTAACACGGTGCATACCGTGATGGCCACTTTACTATTTCAGGTTGGCACTGGTTTGAATTTGAACATCGGGCAGGTCATTTTTACTCAGATTTTGGAAGAAGCTGACAAAAATGCTCCTACGTTATATCTTCTGTTTCCTTCAGTGATTTATGGAGTTTTAAGTCTGCAACACAAGGTCAAGAAATCTGATGAGGCACTAGCTAAGCTTCCTCCTCTCTTACACTTTTCTAAAAAATATTTGCAGGGCAAACATCAAGCAGGTACTCAGGGGGAGGAACCTTCAGTTCTTGTATCTACTATAGCAGGAGCTGCTCCTCCGGGGGAGCCTGGTGCTATAGCACATGGTGGCACAGACTCTGTTCCCAGTTCGAGTGCTGATGTGCGGCAACTGTTGCAGCAGATTCAACCTGAGCTGCAGCACATCCGGACTGCCCAAGCTACACTTCAGGCCTCTCATGCACAGATTCTCCACAACCAACAATAGATTCTTGCTACTCTTTCCACCATCTGCCCTCCTGCTCCACCTGATGCTTAGCCCCTTGTCTTTGTTTGTCAAAAATGGGGAGAATGGACTGTTATGTTTACTGGTTATGTTTATGCTCATGCTCTGATCCTGAACAACTCTTTATCTTTGTGTTGTTCTTTTCCTATGTTAGTTTATCTTGGTTGCTCTGATACAGTTAGTTCATTTTGGTTGCTTTAAATCTCGACTATAATGCTACTCATGCTCACTAGTTTTTAGCTCAGGTGTGTTGATTGCTCTGATATCCAGTTTTGCCAAAACAAAGCCAAATGGGGAACTTGTTACGCCCCTTGCTGCAACAAATGCTGTTAAATTAATTGGCTTGTGTTTTGCCAAAATTATGCCTTGACTGAATTTAATTAGAATTTAATTATGGTATATGCATATATGTTTGGAGAATTATGATTGACAGGTTTACCATATTTATAAGAGAATTGAAAAATACAAATTGACATCTACATTAAAAGGTGATTGAAGTTTTCTTTTTCAAGAAAGAAAGGTTGCCTTATTCAGGACTTGCTTGGAGACGAAGTCTAGTTATATGCATAGGATGGCAACATCAGATGCCAATCAAGATTTTAACCAACCAGAAGAGTGGTTAGGAAACTGGCAGAAAACTAAAAAATAGCTGTTAGATTTCAATTGGCTTGATATGTTTTTTAGCCCTTGAGTGGAGATCTGAAAACTAGGAGCAGCTTCATCAGCTTGAATGAGATAATAATCAGATTCAAATATTCTTCCATATGACACTGCTCAAACCAGACACTAGAAAGGATTATGACTCATGCCTTTCAAGCCCACACTTTAGTTCCAATTTCACCAAAGAAGCTCTAGCCAAACATACACCGCTCCATAAAAGGCCTAAAAGAACAAGTACAAATTGTCAATCATGTACCACCTCCTTCAACCTTTGCCTCAGCCTAACCATGTATGATGTATCTTGGAAATCATTTTAGGAAGTATTTAAAGATTTTTTAACATTAGTATTCAAAGCTTTGATATACCATGATCACTTTTAAACAAATTATTGACGGCAACCTCTTGTATGTTGGGTATTAACACACAGTGCATGTAAATGCAGATACGTGTTTATGCATTAGCATATCCACATACTCATACAAGTCCTTCAGAAGACATAAAGTCCCATTCCATGCATGATTAAAGAATCAAATGCATACAGAAGCATTAATGCAAGCACGATAAGCTACTAGCAACACTAAATACTTGAGTACCTACAAGAAAGCTTCCTGCTTGAAAGGATCAACTCCTGGAGAGGGATACCAAACCTAAGATTGATAGCTTCTATCTTGTATTAGTACCGGCCAAATTTAAAGAATTATAAAAGAAAAAAATAAAATGTGCAAACCAAGCCTTATTCCCTTGTGTGGCGTAAGCTGTCTGGTTCTTCCGATGCGATTCAGTAAAAGAAGAAAAGAAGGTAAAATCTGGAGATGTTTAAACCCCAAATTTAGTTACCTGCATTCCACGATGGCCATAATCCAACCAAGAACTTACATCAACCTTTTAATATCTCTACATAAACTCATTCCTTAAATTATCTCCAAAACTATTTGACAGTTAAAAAATAGATAAACTGTTAGAGTGAAATTGAAATAGGGATTCTCAAAAATTATAATGTAAGAAAGTTGTTGGAGTAAAATTGAAATAGAGGGTCACGACATATAGAGAAATGGCTAAAATTCCCTACATGTAGGAAAAAAATAAAAAGTCGTTGAAGATGGCCTTAGTGAAAGGAGAAAGAAAAGGGACTAGTAACAAGTATGGTTTAAATTTGAAGTTAACTCGTAAATGGTTATGGATCTGGATAACTACAAAAATTTTAATACTTATTGATCTTGATTTTATTAAGTGATTTTTAAGCTCGTTTAGTTTTGGTTTTGATAGTAATTTTCTTTTTTTTAGGCTAAAAAGCAAAAAAAAATATATATATATATATATATATATATATATATATATATATACACACGTGTATGTGTGTATATATAAGGGGTGGGGTGACTGACGGGTTGGGGGGAGGGGAGGAGGTAACGGGGTTGGGGTTGGGGTTGGGATTGGGGTGGGGGTGGCTGACGAGTATAGGGGTTTGGCTCATGGCTAGGATGATGATTGTTTTCATTTCTTTTTTTTCTATTTTTTTTGTAAAAAAATGTATTTTGGTCCATTACTACTATTATTTTGTTGTTAAATACGTTAAAAACCAATAAAAATCGCAACTTGCGAGTCTGTTTCTCACGCGCCATTAAAAATAAATATGACAGAAGGGGGAAGTATGCTATGTTTTTAAAATCATATGAGAGGTATTTTGGTGGCATTTGAACCACATAAGTATTGTGCACTTAAGTCAAATCATAAGGAATTTGATGCACTTTACGGTATTTCATTTTTTTGCGATTAACCGATCCATCTCCAAACCTAAAAAACATGATGAAAAAGCCAAGGAAGAAAAAAAGATTAGGTTCAGTAAGTCTTTGTTCTTGAGAAAAGTATGATGTGGAACCTTTTAATTTGATAGTGAACGAACCCCTATTAAACAAAAACGGTCATGAACCAAATGATTTTTTAATTGCTTATAAATTGTTGCTTAAATTTTCTGAATTACTAAAACTTTTTTATATTTGTTATTTTAGTCTAATTGATTTGGAATTTTCTGAAAGTCTATGAAAAGGTTAGTATTTTATAATTTTTGGTTGTGAAGATCAGATTTTAATTATAATATTAACTTTTCTTTCATGAAAGTTTTGACTAAGAAATATGGTAATACAATACGTGGAATCAACCATCGCGTAATATCCAGAATTTTGACACTTGTGGATATTCTGGGAAATGAATGATTATACAAGTCTCACGTTTCTCATACATCGTGGGTATGGTGATCATTAGCAATAACCAACTGTCCTCTAACATACATATTAGGATTTCGTCGAGTTGGTAATTAGCCTCGACGTTATATCTAGGATTTAGACACTAATAGATATTGTTGAAAATATATCAAGAAATGATTATACCAATCTCATGTGTCTTATACCTTGCACGTATGGTGGCCATTAGCAAGTACCAACATGTCCTTTAACATAGACGTTAGTTTTTGGTTGAGTCGCACAACTTTGGACCCAAACGACAACATCATCCCCGAGCCAGATAGAGCTTAATAGCATTAGTTAGGGATAACAATGGGGACGAATTTTACTGGTATCCGCCCAGCTCCTACCCCCGCCCCTACCCCCACCTCCACCTCAAATGGGGTAGAAATTGGGGTGGGAAATGGTGAATGGGACGGAGGGTGGGGATTAATTTTTAATCCCTACGCGGGAGCGCGGTATGGGGATAAGCATACCCGCCCCACATAACCTACCCCGTATACATTTATAGTTGTTTTTATATCTTTAGTTTTATATATGTACTAAATTTTTTAAATTATAAATATAAAAGTATAGAAAAATGACATTAAACCAAGTATTATAAAAATAAAAAATAAAAAATAGATTATTTAAAAGGAATTTATAATCATTCTTTTAATCAAGACTACTACATGTCATTTACTTGAGATTTGCTATCATTTGACATAAATACATCTATTTCATTATTGATCACTATATTTAAGAGAAAAGTTAGTGTTCTTTACTTGAAAATAGTTTAGTTTCAAACAACATAATTAAGGATGATATTTTGAACACTTGCAATGACTATTATATGTAACATGCAATAAAAAAATATAATAATAATCAATGTGATCCCAATGACACAAATAATTATTTTTTTCCACATATAGTTCTCATACACAATTGTTTAGTAGGAATTTATTTTAAATATTTAAGACTCAATAATTATAACTTTATTTTAAATATTTAAGACTCAATAATTATAATTTTATTTTTACTATTTAACTGCAAGTATAAGACTCAATATATAACTAATATTTAATCTTTATTTAAGACCTATATTTATATTTATCATTACTATAATTTAACTTATATTTTGAAGTTACATGATCCAAATTAATAATAATAAAAAATTCGCAGGTAATTCCTATTCTCCACAAGGATTCGAAGACAGGTCACGAGCAGGGGATGAGGGTATAGAAAGCAGAGACGAGGTAATTGTTGTGGAGACTTTTTAAGTGGTGGGACAGGGTGTGGGAATAGCTCCCCCTACCCTAAACTCATCCCATTGTCATTCCTAATCTGCATAAACCTCTACATCCATAGATTACATGGGTTGCACTCCGCTGAGATGGGTTGAACCCTATTTATTAACTAAAAATTTGGTCTTAGACCGAGGTTAAATTTTAACCACCACAAAAAGCTAATTTTTCCAATCAGTTGATTTGGGGGATAGGTTCAAGATAACTACTGATACTAGACAATGGTCTTCCTTCGATTTCCGCTATACTTTATACATTTTTTCCCACTCATGAACAAGGTGTTACTTTATTCCAGTAACAGAGAAATTAAGAGATTTGAGCACTTAGAGAAGAGAAGCACGATTTTCATGGGGCAGAAATAGTCGGATATTTTTTATTTTTTTTGGTTAAGCCAATAAGAAAATTTCATTCAATAATTAAAAACATGATAAAGTCATTTATAACGTAGAATAAAACTATCCTAGTAAAAACTCGAAACTAATTAAGTATTGCATTGATGTTTCAATAAGCACAAAATATGATAAAGTCATTTACAACGTAGAATAAAAATATCCTAGCAAAAACTCGCCATAACTTGATCTTCTGTTGTAATCCCATTGCCTGACAGACGGCTAAACTAGCAAATTTCTTGTCTATGCTTAAGGTGAGTATGTCCAAGACTTATCTAGGTAAAGCTCCAAGGAGCTTATCTAGGAGCCCACAAATAAATAAGACAACGAACTTAGATAATAAAATGAGGATCTCTCTTTTCCTTCTTCACTTGTCATGTATTTGCACCTCTTCAAATCATCTACAAGTGCCCGCGCCCCCCACCCCCCCCCCCCCCCCCCCCCACCCCTCCCCCAAAGTTTCTTTTTAAAAAAAACATGTAGTATCATTTTTTTTTTTAAAAAAAAGTTATTGGCTCTCCCTATTTTTTTTTCTCTCTCATCAATTTTCTTATTAAAATTTTAGTCCCCGATATTAAATTCCTGACTCCGTCCCTGAAATATAGATCAAGACTATGAAAGTGTATACCATAGTGAAAACCAGTTTATGAAGCCAACATCCTAAGATCATCAGGAGATAAGTTCTTTGTCAAGATAAACTAGAAGTGTACAAGAATGTAGCTGGATTAATATAACCCAACCATAAGATGTAAAAGATTTAGGGTATGTTTGGATTGGGTTATTTGAGAGGAAATGATTAGATTTTCAAATCATTTTTCTTGTTTAGATTTGAGGGGTTTGAGGATGATTGGATTAAAGGGGATTTTGTAAAATCATTTATTGAGCTGATTTGTAATCACTCCAAATCGGGGTGATTTGATTTATATGATTACATAAGGTCAATATTATTCCTCTTAGTTTTATAAAATTACACTTATACCATCATATATATTACACTTGTATCCTTAGAGAAGGATACAAATGTCAATTTGTTTATAAAATTTTTCATTTCCTTTCAAATTTAAACAAAGAATACCCATAAACTTTTATGAATCTTTCTTTTATCATTGTATCAAATTCAACAAGATATAATCCTCCCATTTTCTTTCCTTTATTATTGAATCCTTTTCTTTCTTTTATTATTTTTTTCCTTCCGAATCGAAACAAGTCTTGAGACATATGACTGCTGACTGGGCTTACTGGAGGGCATGGTGGCTGCTGGTCTGGCCCTGAATTGTTGGGCCTCTTTCTTTTTGCCTGATCTAGGCGACCGTTTCTCTTCTTGGCCCTTTGGGCGTTGGACTTCTATTCTTTTCTTTAGGTCTCTTTGTTGGGCCTTGAATAATTGTGGGTCTTTCTAGAGTCTGTTTTTTCTGAAATGTGTTTTTCACTAGAATAAAAAAGGTAGCTTTTCATCAAATTTTCACAATTGTCCCAAAACGAAAGTTTGGCTTTACAAATTGCTTGTATAGCTTCATGTTCCAAATTATTCGAAGAACAACCCACAAGATGTTGATTTTGCTCTTCATTTCATATTTGATGATATTGTGTGTATTTCTCTCCACTCACGTAAGTTATATAACATCAGTATTTAAACAACCACATGATCTTCATGGAAGTGAGTTGATACTAGCATAAGTTCTAATAAACTCTACATAAGCCAAAATTTATTATTGTTAGGACTTTTAATATTAAAATCCATCTAAAAACTTGTATAAACAAAAAGAGAAAAAAAAGGACATATAGATTAGAGGCGCGATCTCGGACAAGAGTTTGAGTATGCTTGCAATACCATATATATATATATATATATATATATATATATATTTTTTTTTTTTTTTTTTTTTTTTTTTTTTTTTTTTTTTGACCCTCTCTCCACATGAGCTGTTAAATTCTCAACTCAACCTTTTTCCATCGTCCCTATCATCACTCTGATCGCCCAATCTTTTAACTTTTTTCTTTATAGAGTAAAATACCTTTGGGTCCTTCAACTTATGCGTAAATCACCTTCTGGTCCCTTAACTAAAAAAAACTTTCCTTTAGGTCCATTTGTCAGTTACTTTTGACGAAAAAAGTGAAAAAAAATATGTTTTGCCTATTTTTCCCTTGGACCATAATTCTCTCTCTTACATGACATTAATTTCAACTGACTTCTCTCTTATTTTGACCGTTGATAGCAACAATAAAAGCTTGCATGCAACGTTAAACACCATTTTGACAGCAACAATGAGCAACAAAGTTACTAACATCTTGAAAAACCACCAAAATATATTTGTCCAAACCCTAAACAAAATATACAATTTCTACAAACAAAAAATTGAAGTTCGACTTTTGCTTAATAATTTTCAAAAATTCTAATACCCAATTTTTTTATTAAAAAACAAAAAAACAAAAATTAAATTTATAACCAGGAGCTAAATTAACTATTATTTTCATTTTTAATCCAAGATGTAAAATCAAAAAAATAAAAATTATAATTGAAGCTAAATTAACTAAAATTTGCAATTTTTAATTTTTTAATTTTTTAGTTAAAGCAAATTTTAGTTAATTCAGCTTCGATTATAAATTCTATTTCTTTTTTAATTTTTTGTGTCTTTTATTTTGGGTAAAGAATGCAAAAGTTAATTAATTTATCTCTGGGTTATAGATTTTTTATTTTATTTTTTGTTTATTTTGGGTTAAAAATGAAAATTTTAGTTAATTTAGCTTCAATTATAACTTCAGTTTTATTTTTGTGTTCAATTTTGAGTTAAAGTGCAAATATTAGTTAATTTAGCTCCCAATTATATTTTTTTTTTTACTTTTGGTTTTTGGTTATGGAAAGATGAGAGTCTTGATTATTTAGCTCTCAATTATAATTTTTTTTTTAATTTTTTTTTTTGATTGCGGAAAAATGCTAATTTTAGTTAATTTAGCTCTCGAGTATAATTTTTTTTTTTTTGATTTTACATATTGGATTAAAAATGAAAATAATAGTTAATTTAGGAGAGAGAATTATGGTCCAAGGGAAAAATAGGCAAAAAATATTTTTTTTCACTTTTTTCGTCAAAAGTAACTGACAAATGGACTTAAAGGGAAGTTCTTTTTAGTTGGGAGACTAGAAGATGATTTACGCATAAGTTAAGGGACTCAAAGGTATTTTACTTTTTCTTTATATAACATCTTACCTTACACACTAACTTAACTGTCAGAGTCTGTTAGGCCGATACCACAGTGTCCCAATTCACTTTATTCTCTCTGCCTTCTGATTGTGAAACTTGTTGACACCCATTCAGTTTGGGTCAATATTTTAGAAGTGTTCGAGATTTCGATGGTGAATTTGTCCTCTCCGCTTTCCGTAACCATTTTGATCACCTTTCTACTGATTCCAAATATTTTGTGGTAGGAATCAAGATGCTCATTAAGTTATTCCGCTCTTTTGACCTGACGTTGAAGTATAGGGATATCGAGGTTGTCACTTCTATGCAGCTGCTTTTTCACTATTATTACAATTTCTTATCATCATTAATTATATGTCATTGCTTTTTTGATAACAAGAATTCACTCTAAACAAAATTATATTAAATTTCAAGATTAAAAATTTTATGATATAATTGTACGCTCTAATACATACACAAATTTAATTAAGAGGAGATTTTAACTCAAAATTTTTAATCTACAAACCGATACATTTACTATTTGTTTCCACTTTAAAGGCCATTATATGCCATTCTTTTCCAATTTCAGGAGTTGGATCTACACTCTGCTATTTCTTGCCACATAAAGTGCTCGGCAACTAAAATGCTTGTTATAGAACAATCAATTTCAAAGCAGTATCTTGGATTCTTGATTGACCAATGGAAAGGTTCCAACTTTCTTATCATTTGTATATGGCTGAAAAAATTTTGAAGACTCATTTTCTGTAGTGGTGGGAAGAGTCGAGAAGTCATCCATGAGCCGTCCAGCACATGCAAATTCATCCTGGGTATTTGACTTAGCAGAAGAAAATTTTCACCATAATGATAGAACAAATACAACATTACTGTTTCGGTTCGGATCCTCTCTTTTATTGATTTTCTTATTTTTTTAGATGAAATACATTATGAATTAGATTCTATCCTTTTAAATTTTACCTATTTGTTTCAAAATATATTTTAAAATATATTTTTCTCAAATAATTAGTTTATTACTCAAAATTCTATGGCTAAGATTTAAAAATATCAAATTTAATGTTTCATTATAACTTGAGGTGCTAGTGCAACCATTTGAGTTAATGAATTATGTAGCATCTTTACCTTCGTTGTTCAAACTAAATAGTATCATAAGCTAAGTGTTGGAAAGCACTTGAAAACATCAATCGATTGATTCGGTTCTAACATGTATGTGGAGTTTACTCCTAACTCATAATTGAACCCATTCGACTGATGTTTATAAAAGTTTTCCTCAATGTTTTCATTTTTCATTTTGTAAAACATGGTTGGAGTCTAATTTTATTAATTCCCCAGATTTTGGTCCTTACGTAAATAAATACAAATGCTTTATTTGAAAGCTAGAACTACTTTTTTTTTTGGGTCGGTAAAGCTAGAACTACTTGTTCCCATTTATAAAATTACACAGCAGACAAATCCTTTTACATCTATTTTCTCCAAGGAAGTACCCCACTAAAACTCTAGCTTGGGCTCATTTGCATTACGATCATATCTAGAGATGAGAATAAAAGTAGTGTTTTTTATCGGTATGAGACATAAAATAAGAATAATTTATAAGTAAGTATTGTGGGTTTAAGTAATAATTTGAATGAATTATTTATAGCCGTAACTTTGAGGTAAAGTAGTAATTTTTAAAAGGGTTCATACCCAGTTTAATCATTTATCTTTGACGTGTTTTACATAGTAGTCTTTTATATTTAAAAGTGTAATATTCTAGTCCTTTATCTTTTACCTATATTTTCTGTAAAAAAATAGACAGAATTGTCACGTGAAAAGCATGTGACATATTTAACTTCAACTCGTAAGGGTAAAATCGTCCAAACAAGCCCATCTTTTTAACTATCTTCTTTCTCTCTTCTCCACCATCTACCCCTACCGCCACTGCCATTCCTTTCCCTCTCTCTACAACGTTAGAGTTATGAACTCCAAGGTGAAAAAGTAAATACATATATACTGAGGAAATATATATATGTGTGTGTGTGTGTGTGTGTGTGTGTGTGGGTGTGTGTGTGTGTGTGTGGGGGGGGGGGAGGGGGGGGGAGGGGAGGGGGGGTGCGTGCATAGGCGGAGGTACATGGGGTTGAGTGTAGGCCCGTGCCTACATTGGACTATTTTTTTGCATTTTTTTTTTTTTAGTCTTTGCAGGTACATTTAATTTACTGGTGTTGTGTGTTGTTTTGCTAGACTAGTGTTCTATTGTGTATATGCTAATGCTTCACACCAAAATAGTTAATCCTCTAACAAAAAAATGGTTAATTCTGACTTATTAATTAGAATGATAACGATGTGTCCAAAATAATTAACTTGAATTATTACTTAAAATGGTAACACTAAATTATAAACAACATTAATATTATGTCTCACAATTTTAAAAGTACAACACTAATTTATGAACGCATGTCATGTTTCACGCATCAAATAGATTCTCACTCAGTAGCAGTACAGACTTCAAATGAGACAAGTGTTGTAAGTTTAAAAATAATTATCTTGAATCATAAATTTACACGTCCACAATTATTAATCCAAATAATTACTTAATTTTACAATAATGATTTACAAAACATGCACGATATATATGTCTCATGACATAATAATTATCCCAAATTATTTTTAAGACAAAATACAAACTTATAAAATACTCTTATATATATCCCACGTCACAATGATTAATCTAAATTATTATTTCGTTTTATAACATTATCTTATAAAATACGAGTGTATGTCTCACGACTACAAGGGACATCACTAGGGGGGAAGAGGGAGGGAGAGACGAAGCTAACAATGTCATGTTTACAAACAATTGAAAATAACAATTGAACTTACAAAAATTATTCAGACTCATTAAAATTACGATCACGTGCCAACCACGTGCGCATGTCTTTTAATTTTTAACAGAATCATGAAAAATGACTAATGATATCATATATATAAAAGGAAAAGAATTAGAATGTTGCATTTTTTAAGATAAGGAACCAATATGTCAAACACGCTAGAGGTAAATGACTAAATTAGGTATTAACCCTTTTAAAATTATAATGCTTATATGTTTATCGACTCAAAATGTAATTCTAGGCGTGGGATTTGACACTATAAATGCACCGACTCTAGCACATCTCAAAGAAAAGGGCCATGAGTTATTGCATATCGCTATATTCCTTCCCAACATTTTCGCATTTCACTTTCATTGTTCTCCATTTCATGTTTCTCAAGAAGACTTCATACATGATCCTTGAGCCTCGAAACTTGATCTGATTTTCTTTCCTTGGAATGATAAGTTTTTGTCATTTTGATTTACCACGATGATCTTGGTTGTTTGAGAGATTGCAGACACTGTATAGATTGCAGTTTTGAGCTAAAAAAACTAAATGCAGCAGCTGTATTACATTGCAACCACATATGTTTCCTCCCCCCCCCCCCCCCCCCCCCCCCCCCCCCCCCCCCCCTCATTTGGTACACAAAACGGGTTAAATAGCCCTACTATCTAATAGAAGGGTCGTGTTAACTGACGATCACAAAGGACAGTCCCATAAAAAATATGTGAGCCTTACAAAAAAGACACTTATTACTATCATATCATGCTCGGTAGTTTCAGACGCCGAGCATTTTAAAGTTTTTACCCTAATAGAATCTTATGGTGCGAGGCTTTTATTGGAATTAACATGGATGATACAAGTTTGGATTCGGATTCAGAATCCTTGACTTTTAGATCACATCCATTGAGTTTAAAATATATTCCTTTTGGTTATTCATGATCTAATATGGCATTAATTTATAATCCAAAAAATAGATATTTAGAAACTATAAGAACTAAATTGATATGTCATGCTGATATATAGTTGCTTAATTGGTTTCACTTAGTGAAACGAATTGAAGATGATATCATGATGGAAGGTCGCAAAGAGAACTTCTATCTAGAGTGACACAAGCAATTAGTTATATATTCTTCTATAATTCCAAATTTTGTTATTCTTTTGAGAACCTAGCTGGTTCTTTTTTTATATCATTTTGTTCTTTGAAGTGGAGCACATAATAAGACAGTTTCTTGAAAATCTACTTTTTGTTATTTTCTTTTCTTTTTCTTTTTTTTTTTTCGAGTCAAATATCTTTTCCTTCTCTCAAGAGACAGCTTCTATACAATGTATATCTTTTTTTAAGACACGTCACCTCATAACATAATGACAATAAGTTTTTTTTTTCTTTTTTGGTCAACTTGAAAATTTATAGTACTAACTAAAAATTAGATAATACAAGGGAGAAGGGTTGAAAATATTCACAAGCCCAAAAAAACCACAAAATATACATAAGGGTTAGGCCCAAAACACTAACTAGTCCAACAACAAAATAATAGCCACAAACATAAAAGTACAAGGAGGGGCCAAGCCCAACATCCAAGAAACCCTAAAACAACCGGATCAAGAAACTTAAACCCTAACCATAAGAAGGAGCAACAACAGTCGTCGGGAAACAACCAAAAGTACTGTCATACCACAACCAACATCACCACCATCGTATGGATACCCATTGGAACTACCAAAGCAGCGGCCAACAACCCATGACAGGCAAGCCATGAACGCATGCATGACAATGGATGGGCAACCCTGAACGAAGGCAGACGGTTGGAGTCTCCAAAGGAGAGAGAAACCTAGGCCTCAAACGGCGAAGGTGTAATCCACTTAAAACCTTTAACAACGCTACCAATACGGGTGGTCAACAAAGCGGGAGTGAGGATTATTTAAAAGTAGCAGCAATAGCCAAGTAAAGCATGGCGAACCCAAAATCGGCGACAAGCTAAACACCGCTTGACCAACCCTAGCAAATTGCAAGCACTAGTCATCAGAACAAGTAAAATTAGCAAACCAAAGAATGGATCCTCCATCAACAAGAAGAAAAGCACAAAAACTACACACCACAGAGAGAAAAGACAAGGACAAGCCCAGATCTAGTGATTAGAAAATGCTAACCCTAGATAGGGGAAAAAATACAACAACACAACAAAAATGAAAAACAAACAAAAAAGAGAATAGAGGAGGGGAAAGAGATAGAAAAGGAAGGGAAAAGAGGGAGTGGTGCCACTAGCAAGAAACCGGGACACGAAAAAACGAAACAAAGCTCAGGAAAAGACTCTTAATCGCTGACTAGGAAAGAGAAAGAAGCTTTGAGGCAGTGAGAGAGTTTATAATGACATGAAGTTAAGGGTAAATGTTTTGATAATTCCCAAATTTATTTGGTCACGCTATTGGATTATCGCTTTTAAATCTTTTTTTTAAATGATATGGGAAGTCAATTGGCAAAGTCTAACCACCCGATTATCCGGCGGAGCTCGACCACCATTTTGGGTACAACGATGCACCTCTAGATATATTTTAGGTCAATTAAGGGCAAAACTCCAGAATAGTGGAGAATTTTGAAATTGCGACCTCGTAGGAACAATTTCTCTTTTAAATCTTAATCGTTGATCACAATATTTAAAATTATAAAAATATATCTGCCTAAAATTCGAGTGCAAGAAACTATCTCGATCCTTAATTGAACCCTTAGCCCCTTCCACACAATACATATATGGATAACTACTGTTTATATATAAGAGTAATACTAGACGTCACCCTCTCTTTATCAACTAGTTATCACCTTCTAGTTTGCATACATAGTTGGTATGCCAACTAAATAAATTCATTTTATTTCTCTCTCATTTTTCATTAAATTATTTTATCTCTCTCTTCTTTTATTAGTTTTTCTATCTCTCCATTTTTTCTTTTTTTTCTCTCCCTTGATTAAGATTTTCTCCTTTCTCTTTCTTTCTCTTTTGTTTAACCTTATCAAACATTCACTTTATATGCAATCAAGAATTTCTAGAATTTTCTCTTCGTTTACCATTCACTGCATATCTTTTTTCTTTCGGTCATGTCTATATTATGTTCTCATAAGTAGATCCACTATCAAAATATAGGTATGGAAATCACCAATCATATGAATTATTAGGATCATGATGGATAACTGCAATCATGAGCATGATGTTAGTAAAGATGATAATTAGCTTTTTGTTGTATCATTAAATAATTTTATTGGGTTGGAATAGATTTCTACATTGAGATTAACTTGTATTGTTTCTTTACATCAAAAGTTAGGTGGAATTGTCAAGTAGTGATATTGCTTCTATTGTACAAAAAAAAAAAACTTGTACTGTTTCATTTCTTTTTCAATTAGATTGGTTGACATAGTCCTTAATTAGGTGATTCACATAAAAAAAAAAAAAAAGACAAATAAAAAAACACCATCAACTTCATATGTTAAATCATCAATGTCTAACATGAAAATCGTATGGAATGAATATGTTGGATTTCTTAATCAGTTGCGATTTTTATGCAAAGTTTATGATACCCGTATTAATAAGGGAACTTTTATGACTACATAAGCGATATGTATGGTAGGAGAGAGAAATGTGTAATAGTGGTAAACAAAAGAAAGAGAGAAAACACTAATTGAGGGAGAGAAAAAAGGAAAAACAAGGAGAGAGAACAATTAATAAAAAGAAGAGAGAGAGAAACAAAACAAAATTAATAAAAGAAGAGAGAAATAAAATATATTTATTTAGTTTTCATGCCAATTACACATGCTAATTAGAATGTGATAATTAGATGATGAAAATAGGGTAGCGTTTAGTATTACTTTACATATAAAGGGGCCAGATGGGTAACTTTAGCGTTTAGTATTACTTTACATATAAAGCGGCCAGATGGGTAACAGAAAGTTACCCATCAAATGACATGGGTGCAACATGAAGAAGTAAAAAACATACAAAAAATATTATTTTTGGTCTAGTGGTATGTTATTCGCCGTAAGTGCAATAAATTATGAGATTAATTTTTGTAAGTGACATTTGAATGTGCTACACAGTTTAAGCTTCTCTTAAATAATAATAATAAAATTAAAAAAAAAAACATACAAGAAAGATAGAATAACTAGTATCATAGTCAACACTGAAGGTGTGGTGTGGCAAAACAGGTGTGGTATAAACTCCAGGGTGTCTATGGTGGGTGGCTGATTCAAAAGGAGAATTGGACTGATTGGCTGCAAACTAACTTGCGGAGTAGTAGGGGTAATCAGTTGGTTCAGTGGAGTGTGGTGTTTGCAGTGGCACTTTGGTGGCTCTAGAAATGGCGGAATACGTCAACTTTTGGAACGGATTCGGTTGGGTCTGTTGAGGAAATAGTGCGTTTTATCTGCAAATATGTGCGAGAGGTGAAAGAGGCTTGGGTTGTTGACATGACAAATAGTAATCGTGCATGGAGCAGCCTGAAATATGTTGCTTGGATGAAACCGAGGGGTGCTTGGAAGTTAAATACTGATAGGTATTCCAAAGGTAATTCTAGTT
Source organism: Ehretia macrophylla (assembly GCA_037974665.1). Classification (NCBI taxonomy): domain Eukaryota; kingdom Viridiplantae; phylum Streptophyta; class Magnoliopsida; order Boraginales; family Ehretiaceae; genus Ehretia; species Ehretia macrophylla. The sequence continues at coordinate 52,263,359 of CM075776.1, forward strand.
TGGCTGCGACGAGGGGTTTGTTTTGGGACGAGGAGGGGGAGTGGAGGTCTGGGTTTACCGTTAACCTAGGCATTGCGTCTACCAACTTGGCTGAATTTGTGGCCCTAGCGGAGGGATTGAAACAGGCGCAAGCTATGGGAGTTCGTAAACTGGAGATTGAGTTAGATTCCCAAGTTGTCGTGCAACTTCTCCAACAGGAGATTCCAGTCTACAGCCCGTTGAGACTGATTTTGGAGGATTGTCAGAATATTTTGAGGGACAATTGCAATTATCAGTTGAAGCATGTCTTCCGTGAAGCTAATCGATGTGCGGACTGGATGACGAATTTTGGCTTACAACAGGTGTTGGGAGTTCAAGTGTTGGATCATCCCCCGAATACGTTGCAGCCTCTTTTGGAGTTAGATAAGCGAGGTGAAACATCTCCTAAATTCATTACTACTTAACCCCGGCTTTTAGCCTCCTTCTAAACAAAAAAAAAATAGTCAACACTGAAGATAGAATAATTGTAATCATAGTCAACTTGCTTCTCTTAAGCGGTAAGGACAAGATTTAACTAAACCAAAGCATATTAACGTAATATTCCTTAAATTATCATAACTATATGAGAATATTGTCGAGAGCTAATTAATCAATTGTCTTCCAATTGTTGTAGGGCAACATCGAAAACCTCTTAGTGTAAGATTTACGGACATGTAAAACTTACATTTAACACACACATATAAAGTGTTGTGGACATTTTTAAGAAAAATCCATTGTTGTCTCCATACATCTTTACAGATTTGTTCCAGTATATGTTAAGTCATGTTGCTATATTAATTGACTCAATGAGGATATGCATATTAATAGATCTGAATCCTCTTATAACATTATAGGTTTATGCAGAGACTAGTAATTATGATAATGCGATGGTATGGTGACATATATATCATAATAAAATGATATAAATCATTGAATGTAGAGATTAAATAACTGAATCTAAATCCATCAATAATAACTCCTTAAAGATGATTAGATTAAATTAAGCAAGATTTTAAATCAATTTTAGCAGATGAAACAATTGCATGCTTTAAACTAAAAAAAAAAAAAGCGTACACGTAAGCCGGCGGGCACGCGCAGACACACATCGAACACACTCATTAAGGGTCGTAGTCTCGATAAACACAAGGCTGCACGCACTAGTATTGCATATTAAACCATACAATCAATTAGTCAAACACCCTAAACATCCGGAACACAATCTTTTCTAGATGGAAAAAGAAACTGATTTCTTCTAAGCTACAGTCTTTGCCATTAGGTTTGCCACAGTAGTCTTACCATTTGTGCATGTGTCTGCATACCTCGTAACGTTATAATCGATGATATTTGAAATGATAATGAAATTATATATTTAGATCATTAAATTTGAAAATTAAATTAGATAACTTCGAGATCACTTTAACGTTAATGATTTTTCTTATAATTTTATAATGTTATAAGAGATTGAAAGAGAACCCAATTATTCAGTAAAAACGAGCGGAACTCATCGAATCAAAACTCTCCATTCACTATATGCGAATAACTTCATTTATTAAATTCAAGAGTTGGGTGAAATAATTAAATAATGATATATTTTAATAAAAAGTCTGAGCCCGAACTCGGCTTCCATTGTACAAAAATAAAATCTTGATTTATTACAAAAAAGATCATTCATTGTTGAAGGTAAATCAAGGATGTTGATTAATGATCACTTTCTTCATATATGACGAGAGATAAAATGCATTAAATCAATAAATTAATGCACCATGGTACATTGAATTAACTCATTTCATTTTTCCAATATTCCACAAGAGTATACTACAACCATGCTCAGTGGCTTAGTAACACTACTAGATTCTATATTATATTATTAGTGATGTTTATGCTTTGATCGGGACTTGCAATTGTTGCATGAACCATGCAATGGAGGGAAGCAAAGAATACCACGTGGTTTTAAGTTATCGTAAGGTTGACTCCTAAACAATGTCAACTTGTTACTTGTCAATGCAGAATTTTTTTTTTTTTTAAATTTAAAGGAGGTTTAAGGTTGTAGCAAGACTTAAATTCGTAATCTTTCACATATACAACGAGTGATATTACTATTAAACCAAAACCCTAGTGACCTGTCAATATAGAATTTTATAGGTAATCATATGTAAAAGAAGTGAATATCCATTGTGGGGTCGTGAACCATGCTTCTTCATCTTGGTGCACACGCATTTTTTTTTATTTAAATTAAATACCTTCCTTCCTATATATATATATATATGCCCATTCCTTTAGATATCACTCGTATCGATACATATAGATAATCATACACCCACAAAGATATATCTGAGAGAGAGAGACATGGATAATAAGGTGGCACAAAAATCATCTCATTCTCATGGGGAGAACAATATGATCCGAGGAGTGATAATGGCACTACTGTTGGTAGTGTGTGTAGGTTATGTGTTTTTATGGATTGTTACACCAACCAATCTCTACAAGCTGAATTGGCAACCACAGATTCGAGCCAAGGCTAACACAACTTACTTTGGAACTCAAGGTTCGGGTTTCGTATTAATTTATCATCTAATTTGAAAGTCTAAACTGTTAAAAACGTATTTTTTTTATTCGTTTATTAATTCAACATTTCATTTGTTGGATAACTATTTGGTGCTAGAACTGTTATCATGCACTAACCTTAACATATCTTCTGAATATTGTTTTACAGGTGAAAGAATTTTAACGTTCATGTTTCCTGTTCTATTCATTGCTGCTCTGGGCTGTGTTTATCTCCATCTAGGGAAGAAATCGAGTGATGAAAACATAAAGGGGTAGGCATAAAATTTGTCTAAACATACTTTTTCCTTTGAAAAATATTAATATTTTTAATAAATTGTTAATGTTATTTCTTTATGAGAATAATAATAAAATTTTGTGTACGATATTTTGATCAACAGCGCTGTCCCAAAACATCGTTTGGCCATATGGAAAAGGCCGCTGATCATCAAAGGGCTAGGAATAGTTTCGCGCATCGAGCTGGCCTTCTTTCTCATGTTCATTGCTCTCCTAGTTTGGTGTTTCTCGAATTACTTGCACATCAGTTTCGCTAAAATCACCCCCAAGTCAGCCGCAAAGAGTGGCGAGAAAGTGTAAGTTTATATAGTAAATTAATCTTTCTCTTTTGATTCATTGAGGGTAAAGTTTTATATCATTCGATTAATGTTTTATCCCTCTTTTGTATAATAAAAATTTATATATTGAATATTATCAAATCTGTTAACCATACAACGAGAGATGATGAAACATTATTCGAATAATATATAACAATGCTCGTAAATGAGTAAATTACTAGTTAATGAAATGGGATTGAGGTAGTTAATTGATCATGCATGCCAGGTGGGAAGCTAGGTTGGACTCTGCAGCCTTAAGGCTAGGCCTAGTGGGTAATATATGCCTTGCCTTTCTCTTTTTCCCGGTGACCAGAGGTTCATCTGTGCTACCAATTTTTGGTCTGACATCAGAGGCTAGCGTTAAGTATCATATATGGCTTGGGCACATAGTGATGACCCTCTTCACGGCTCATGGTGCTTGTTATATCTTCTACTGGGCTGCAACACATCAGTTATCTGAGGTAATCAGGTTCTTTTAATTACGCAATATAAGAATTTAACATCATACTTTATAATTATTATATTTTTACAATGGAAAACTCTCCTCAGAAGCCATTTGGTTTTACATTGAGAATATCAAACTTTAGGACACATGATTCATCCGAAAGAGATATTGTTCATTCTAGTCAAACACCAGACATACTAGAATCGACTCTTAATTAAAAAATTAATTTCTTCACTGATTTGAATTCGAGATGTGAATAAATCTTTTGTTCATACCCTAATGCTATCATACTCTAAAACATAGTTATCAGAATCATACGATTCACGATTCGAATCTTATGATTCGATTCAATTCATAAGAAAAACGATACGAATCAGCATGCGAATCGAAAATATACATGAATCGCACTGAATTATGGTGAATCTTATGATTCAACATACGATTCAACGATTAATACGATTCATTGCAATGCTACATATACGTCAAGTCTCATTGTTTTTTCTCTCTCTTTTCTTCTATGTCCAAACCATAACAAAGCATAGTCAACCATAATAAAAATAGCCAAAGTCAAGACACAAAAACCTTTACTAGTGTTGTTGGCTAAAATCCTTGAAAAAGTTGAAGGTGATGAAGAGATAAGTGTAGTTGTTGTGGTTAATAATGTTGTCGTGATGACCTATTTATTAGTTTACGTTAAAGATTCATACAAATATAGAGTTATAAATTCAATTTTGAATGTGAACGAATCGTTACGATTCACAATTCGATACGATTCACGATTCAAAAAAATGATATTTTGATTCGTGATACGATTCACGATTTGACAACTATGCTCTAAAATACTTGTCAGATATATAGTATTTATTGCAAATGTCACAAACATTAAGAAATCAGCTTGTCAAATTAATCAGAATTTTCCTCTTCTGATTCCCCTAATCTCGCATATTAAATATATTGACTTGACTATTATATATTTGCTAATTAAATCAAGACATGCCTTTTACTATCAATGCTTTTCAATTTAAAATACCAAATAGATTTCTATGATCAAGTATATAGCTTCAGGAACTTTGTCTGATAATTTAATAATGAATTGCATGCCCAGTGTGACATCAGAAAATTCTCTCCGATATAGACAAATTTTTGAGACCTTAGACAATTTAATAATGGTGTTCAACTTGGTCTTCTCCATGCTTTATCTGACAAATAATATAAAAAATGATTCTAAGAATTAATCAATGTCATCATCATCAATGGTTGCTCTCTGCAAGTGAATACAAAAAACCTTTGATGCTTGTCTGTTTCATTCGTTTTAGCTGTTGTGACCTTTATTCACATTTTATTTCCATGCATCACGTGTAGCTTTTGTTTGTATATTAAGTAAAAGCTAACCGAATTATATATCAGATATCGATTACGAGAAAGAAATAAGAATATTTTTTTTTTGTTTTTTTGATTCAAATTGATTAAGAGACTATTCTTCATAGAGCTTCTGTCAATCTTGTCCCTAATCATCCCGACCATGCCTTTTTCATCTCGGAATTAAATTTTAGTATAAAACTAAAAGACTTCTAGAAACGTTTTCTTGTCATAAAGAAAAAAATATATATTTTTAGTTTGAATTTGACTATTGTCAAAAGCTGGGTCGTCCCATTGTGTTATGCAAGGGACAAATGTAGGGTAAAAATCATGTATTTTATTCTATTCGAATATAAATTACGGATAGTACTACAAAATGGTTGATATATGTGGTGCGTGGTTTTCACACGCTTGTAACATCTATATCCTAAACATATCATTTTCGTACATATTCATATGTCCCCACATTTTGGAAAAAATCCTATAAAATACAAAAGTTGTCCAATGGTCCTGGAAAGATCGAAGCATGCTAATCATCTGACAACTATGAAGGCTGTACACCTACAATTGAGTTGATTTTTGGTAGATGATAGCTTCACATCATGTGGCTCCACAACTCTAAATCACTTTCCTCTCCATTGAAATTGGAAGGCATATATATGCAGGAGATAGAAAGTCAAGCGTGTAAAATTCTATATATGCTGCCCATGACCAAACACCATCACAAGTGCGATTCAGAATTTGATTGTCATGTTGTTGGTTAAACTTTGACAGAAACAATACTTTCACGTCAAACATCATCATCATATGTCATGCTGAGGCAATCTATACATATACATGCCTAGTTTCCTCTTGCTTTTAGTTGTTCTACATGTTGCACTTGATTTAGTTGCATGCAGAATATAACATAGTTGTTACCATATTATTTATCTTGCAACACTTAAAATTGTTAAAAAAATTTAAAACGGTCGCAAATAAATTTTATTGTTGCATATGATCTCGTTATAAATTTTTTATTGGAACGATTTTTTTTTCTTTTTTTTGTTGTAAATACTAAGCAATGGTTTAAAAAACTCTAGGAATTAAATTATAATTTAAAACCTTTATGAAAAAGTAATTTAATTTCATAAGCAATTATTAACAAAAAGTGATAAAAATAAAATTTAAACCTTTGCAATTAAATAAAACAGTTGCAAAAAGTTTAAGTTATACAATGCTTAAAAAACAGCTGTAATCAATAAGACACCTATTACAATAATTTTTTCATTTTTCAGTTAGACTATTGTAAAAGAGCTAAAATATCTAAATGAATTTTTAATAGAAATCCATAGACAACTTTATTTTCCTGATCCTTATGAAAATGAAAGAAATATCATCATTTTATAAGTAGGATCTTGCAATCCCTTATAACATTATTATATAACGCCGTGAAAGAGATTAATGGTAATAAAGTGATGATGTACAGTTAATCTGAACTGTAATGATCAAACACATAAATAAGATATTTAGAGAGTTCAAGACTTTTTTCCTTACCAAAAGCACACAATACCTATTGAATTATCAAAATATTTTGAATTTCCTATGATTCTTGGAAAATTATATCAATGATCATCTAGCATTTGGTGCAAATTTCAGATGCTGAAATGGGCAAAAACAGACATCTCCAATGTGGCTGGAGAGATATCATTACTAGCTGGATTAGCCATGTGGGCAACAGCATTCCCAAGAATAAGGAGAAAGATGTTTGAGCTCTTCTTTTACACTCATCATCTCTACATCGTTTTCGTGGTCTTCTTTGTGTTCCATGTTGGCATTTCTTATGCCTGCATTATGCTTCCTGGTTTCTATCTCTTCATGATCGACCGTTACCTGAGGTTCTTACAATCACGCCAAGGAGTTCGTCTAGTCTCTGCCCGAATTCTACCATGTGAAGCTGTTGAATTGAACTTCTCCAAGAGCAAAGGTAAATTTATATATGCATATAATATATTATTTAATTGGGTGGGGTCAAGTGTATTGAGTTTGGACCCTGATGTGAGTCTAGAATTAGATTTTCTAAGGATATTACGTACTTACCATACAAAATTAAATTTCATCAAATCAAATTAAACTTTATCCCACTAGGTGGAGTCGGTATAAATCTGACGACGTCACTCTTAGATGTCTCAAATCCATGTAAATAAGCATATAATAATATGAGCTTGAAGGGTATCCCAAGAGTGTTGTTACCGGTCATAAAAAAATATGTCCCAAAATCCATATAAATAATATGATATGTGTATTTATGTTGGTTGTCGGCTATCTAACGTTACCCTCTTCCTTTATTTGACTTTGAGACCTTAATATTAAAAATAAAATTTCCGACACATGCGAAGTTGCATCTCGTAAGAAAAAAAATTAAAGAAATATAAAAACAATATTTCGTACATTTTGTGCAGATCATAATCTATTTTACATCCTAGAATTGAAGTTGTTCATTTGTATTGCCAGGTCTATCGTATACCCCAACCAGCATCATGTTCATTAACATACCTAGCCTTTCAAAGCTACAATGGCACCCTTTCACCATCACTTCCAGCAGCAATTTGGAACCTGAGAAGCTTAGTGTCCTTATTAAAGGTGAAGGAAGTTGGTCTAAGAAACTCTATCAGATGCTTACTTCGCCTTCTGCTGTTGAGCGTCTTGATGTGTCTGTGGAAGGACCCTATGGGCCAGTATCAACCAATTTTCTGAGGTATGCACATACAAAAACTCTAAAACTACGCAAATATATTGGACCGCAAATATATTGGACCCATTATCTGTAACGACTCTCATGTTTAATTACCAGTCAACACTTTAGCCATAATCGGTCTAATATACTAAACTAGTGATGACAATAGTCAGGGACAGGTACACTTCATTTCGAGTGTGGGTTGACCAAAAAATATTTAAACATCAATATATATGTATTTCTCAATAATAATATTTTTTAAATACTTTTTTTTGGGTTATAAGAAAGGTTAATTAGCCCCTTTAGAAGGAAAAAAAAAAAAAAGAAGATATATTTGTAGAGTTTGAAATTTATGCGGTATAGCCTTCACGGAAATTTTTTTTTTCTAGATCTATCAAAGCTCGACCTTCAACAAGCATAGATCAAATTTTATTAAGTCTGACTCGCTAGTGATCATTTATCCAAGAATGAGTCTGGTTGTAAAATGATTGAACAACTTGCAGCAATGAATTGAAGATAGATCCTTTTATAAAAACAACATGGACGCGACTTTACACTATTCCTTTAATAGTTGATTTAATGTAGAATTAATTAAACACGTATCTCTTACAGGCACGAGTTGTTGGTCATGGTCAGTGGAGGCAGTGGGATTACCCCATTCATTTCCATAATCCGGGAGCTAATGTATACGCGCGAGACTTTGAAATGCCAGACTCCAGATATTCTCCTTATTACTGCATTCAAGAACACTTCTGATCTCACAATGCTAGATGCAATCCTGCCAATTTCTGGTGCATCCTCAAAATTTTCTGAGTTGGGGCTTCAAATCCAAGCCTATGTTACTAGAGAGAATCAACCAGCAAGTGATGATCACAAGAAAAATCTCACCACTATATGGTTCAAGCCTAAGCCAACTGATGCACCCATAACTCCAATCCTTGGCAAAAACAACTGGCTTTGGCTTGGTGCTATAATATCATCATCTTTCATCGTCTTCCTTCTCTTTCTCGGAGTTTTGACGCAATACTACATCTACCCCATTGATCACAACACGAATAAAATCTACTCAATCTCTTCAAGAGCTGTGTTGAACATGTTAATCATATGCCTCGCGATAATGATCACTGCTACTGCAGCTTTTGTTTGGAACAAGAAGGGAAATGCAAGTGAAACTAAACAGATTCAGAACATGGAAGGAGAAACACCCATGGCATCACCAGATTCATGGTTCTATAATGCAGAAAGAGAGTTGGAAAGCTTACCAAATCAGTCACTAGGCCAATGTATCAACCTGCACTATGGCGAAAGGCCAGACTTGAAGAGTAAGTTTCTTGATTCATTTCCATCTTATATATCCTATGTATGTGAAAATTGAACTGTAATATGACTTAAAAGGTTGTTGAAGATAACAATAATAATATAACAAACCAAAGTAACATGATATCAGAATCTAGGTCCCAAAATGTCCTGAGTTTAGAACTCACTGCCACCCATTTAAAAACATTAAAATTGTTCAAGTGGAAGACTCAAAAACTAACTCCGCTAGGTTTAGTAATACATGATTTAGCCATAATTTTGAATGGCTTAAGATAAATCCCACTTGCCATTTCTTGGAAAAGCAAAAAATGTCGAACAACTAATTAATTAAGGGTAAATTATCAAAGGCTTTTGGTCTAGTACTATACCCCTCACTGTGATCAGTTCAGGAAATTACGAGATCAATTCTTGTGAGGACATCCTTTAATATATATTATACGGTTTAAGCTTCTATTGAATCAAAAGAAAAAAAAAGGTAAATTGTATAATTTCCCCCGCAGTCAGTTAAAAGATACAAGGGGATTATGATATGAATTATGATAATACTTTAGTGGGTCATCATACACTTATCTTTAACTATAGAGGGTAAGATAAAATTTACCTTAAATTAGAAGTTGCAAAATGTTGGTTTTAAATAATACAAGATTCAAGAGTTGGGTAGAATTAATGATCAGGTAGTGATCTATTTTGTTCTGAGTTCGAACCAAGACATCAATCTTTGTTGTATCACCAAAAAAAAAAAAAAAAAGAATAGTACGAAATCCTAACAAAATCCTAAATTCCAAGCTTATGGACAATGGAAATTGACCTATTGATTTTGATATTCTGTTGCAGAAATTTTGTTCGAGCGTAAAGAATCAAGTGTTGGGGTTCTTGTTTGTGGACCTAAGAAGATGAGACACGAGGTTGCAAAGATTTGTTCATCTGGTTTGGCAGCCAATCTGCATTTCGAGTCAATCAGTTTCAGTTGGTGAATCAATCAATTTCCAAAACCGTGAATGATGACTTCAAAACAGTTCAGCCTTTCTTGGCATTAACATATAATATATACATTAATTGCATTTCTTTTCTTTTTTATTTCGGTCCTTTCGCTTGGGTTGATCTTTGAGCTCTCTTAAATGTAAATGTATATTGGAAGATGGATAACTCTTCCAGCGGTTTGAATATATAAAATAAAAACTTTTGCCATGGATACTATTTGACTATTTTATAATTTTGGGCAAAAATCACTGCATTTACTTATCATATGTTGCTTTTGTATTGCTATAATTTCCTTCAAAATCATCGTGAGTTAATTAAGACTTAGTTTTTGAGCGAGCCTCGTCGAAATTGAGCCATTTTACAACGTCATAATATTATGAAAAGATTCAAGTCTTTTTCAAGTTATGCTGCCTAGAGTCAATTGCAATGAACAACACGACTATTATATTGAAAGGAAAGGTCTATCACTAGGAGATATATATTACAGCAGCAGAGTGAAAATGTATGACACCGCTATGTATTTTATCCAAATTGCATATAAATTTTGTGTTTTAAAAATTTACATGAAAACCATCGTAATATTTTGAATGTTGCACATCAGCCTCAATTTATTGAAATGACTAAATTAATCAAAACCATATTCTTAATAAAAAAAAAATCAAAAACAATGGCCATGAAAGGAAAGAAGAAAAGGAAAAAGAGAAAAAACTCAACTGGCTCATTTGAGACCTTTGGGTCTCGAGTTCAAGTTAAGGTAAATGAAGAATCACTGTTCACCTCATTAAAACAAAACAAAAAAAAAGAATAAAACTCTAATGGTGATCACTAAGGATCTTTGACTCTCTCTAAGCGTCTTCTCTACACTTGAATTGTTCTCTCCGAGTGTACCACACCCCCCACATCCACACACCCCCACCCCCCCCCCCCCCCCCCCACCCCACCCCCACGCCCTGTTTGTGGAAAGAAGATTTCTAGAAGTGGAAAGCAACTCCTTTTCGATATGAACACGGGATGCATTTTTCACACAGACGAGCAATTTGTGCGATTTAGTCATTGATAACAGTTGATTTGGAAAATAGCTTATAGACAAAATACATGGGATTAACCCTTCCCATGTTCTTGGGAATGAACTTATTTGACAAAAAATTAAAATGTTCTTTCGAAATATAACATGTATATAATAACAAAAGTCAAACTATTATTATTATTATTATTATTATTATTATTATTATTATTATTATTATTATTATTATCATTACTATTATTATTATTATTATTTATCAATATTATTTATTATTTTCTATTAATAACAACATTATTAATTATGAAAATACCCTTTTCAAAATCTAACATGTATAGAGTAACAAAAGGACAATCCTTGTAATTGTAATTATTATTATTTATTAATGTTATTATTTTTATTTTTTGTCAAATGCCTAAAATTCTCTTTTAATACATAAAAGTATACAATGACAAAATGGACTTTTTTTATATAATTATGTAATATTTATTTATTTATTGTTATTATTATTTTTATTATTATTGTTACAATTATCCTTATTATTATTTTTTTTTTTTTTTTTTAATTTTTTTTTTAATTTTTTTTTTATTTTTAATTTAAGGCAATAACTGTATATAATAATAGGACAATCTTATCATTTTATAACATTTATTATCAATTACTACCCTAGTATATATGGACTACCAGTCATGAGTTTGCAGTTCCTATAACATAAAAAGTATCATATAGTTTTTACCAGATTTATTCCATCCCTAGTTCCTTCCATTAATTAACTCATTCAATTCCTGTCCAAATTCATTCTAAGATATCCAATCGCGGATTTGAATCCCCTAATAATACTGCTTGTGTGATAATTTTATTAGAGAATAATCTTAACTTTCTATTTACTAAGAAAATATATGGACCCTTAATGAATATCAAACATTATCAACCCACAATCTTTCCTAAATCTTTCTCAATTTATTTTCCGCTCCCGCCAATTTATTTATTTATTATTAGTATTATTATTTTACCGTTTGTCTCTATCTCCATTCACTTTCTCATATTTCTGATCACGATTAAGAATAGGAATCAACTACATCGCTTTCTCGAGTTTCTCATGATTAAGAATAAGAATCAACTATATCATCAACTATATTATAATGTCATTTTTTTAAGTTGTAGACCTTTAGACATGACACAAATTCAAACAAACACATACTCTCATTTCTCAAGTTATAAATCTAAAGCATTTAACTGAATATTTCCAATGCAGGGAAGAACGCTGCATTATTAACATGATTCCTTTAAAAACTTCTACATATCCTGAATAGAAACCGATGTTGTAGAAAAAATGGTTGATGGTAGTAAATTAGTTTGAATGAAAACCAAGCTTTTGAACTAGCTTATATAAAAGGAATTGAATCGTCACTAGATTATTATAAAAAAATGCTATTCTTGTCTTCAAATTAGTCAAATTTAGTTAGTGGGTTCATGTTGATCTTCAACCATGTTGACAGATGAACCCAGTCCCAGACATAATCTTGTAGTTATAACTGTTTATCTATTTGAAATCAAGTTACCTTGTGTGATAGATTGAGTTTGAACATAATTCTATAATCATCATATGCGTTATTTACCTCATTTTGACCGACATTAAAGACTTATAGAATTGAGATATCATCAAACATAATGATAGAATATTGGTGTTATTTGATAGTGTTATATCAAATAACGCATATGGTGACATACATTATATTACATGCATGTTGCAACCATCTAACACATATGATGATTACAAAATTAATGTTTGTGTGGAGATAGCGAGAAACGGTAAAAATAAAAATAAAAAATGGCCGAAGCGAGAAATAAATTAGGAAAGATTATGCATTTATTTTATTTAATATTCAATTAAGGGTTCAGATGCTCTCTTAATAAATAAAGAGTAAAGATTATTCCCTAATAATATTATCACACAAGCAGTATTATTAAGGATCCAAATTCATCGATCGCCACCTAGTGTTACATGTTACATGAGTTCTTTTGTTGGAAAACATTTGACTGCTTTTGCTAGGCACCTAATTTCCCACCTTTGATGTGAGCTTTTAGGGAAAATTTCATATTTAGTCCCTATTATTTATAAAATGTCTTAATTTAGTCATTATTGTTTAAAATGTCTTAATTTAGTCCCTATTATTTCACCAAAAGTTTTAATTTCGTCCCTATTGTTTAAAAATATCTCAATTTAGTCCTTATTGTTTCCCAAAAAGTTTTAATTTCGTCCCTATTATTTTTAAAAAGTTTTAATTTCGTCCCTATTATTTTTAAAAAGTTTCAATTTCGTCTTTATTATTTTCTTAAAGTTTCAAATTCGTCTCTATTATTTAAAGACTAAATTAAAAAATTTTGAGAAACAATAGAGACGAATTTGAAACTTTTTAAAAATAATAGGGACAAAATTGAAATTTTTGAAAAATAATAGGGACGAAATTAAAACTTTTAGAAGAATAATATAGATTAAATTGAGATATTTTAAACAATAGAAACTAAACTGAAATTTTTTGTAAACAACAAGGACTAAATATGAGATTTTTTCGATCTTTTATGTCTTAAATACTTGCCTAAAGTTAATCAAATATAAAAGTTTTTTTATATTAATAATGATGAAAATTTGTGGTTCAAATCTATTTTATTTTTTTGGGAAAAATCTAACTTAAGTATTTTATTGGTGGCCCATGGACTTTATGCTAGTATCATGAATTATGCATGCCTATATATTTTTGCTTTGACAGTGCAATAGTAACAAAATAATTTATTGAGCTTTTGTGGATTAGTTGTAACATCATATTGTGATTTAAAGATTATCAATGTTTCGTAACAATAACATATTGATTATTGAAAAGATTATTAATGTTTTTTTTAGCAAAATCGAGGTTCAAGATAGAAAAAAGGGTTTGAAATTCGGATTAGGATCATCTTCTAATCAATATTTTATTCTAACATTCTAACATTAAATGTTATTCATTCATTTATTTTTTTATACTACAAAAAATGAAAAATGGGAGAGAAAGTATTTTCCCTAGATGACATTAGATGTTCTGATTTAATGGCTAATAGTTATTATAGTGATTCGATTAGATATCAGTTATTTTGGATAAAATGAATCGTTGAGATGCATTATTTAAATGTTACTATTAAGCATTTGTTAGGAGATGTTTTGTAATAAAATACGTCTAAGAATGTAACAACTTAAGTTCGAAATGAGAATCTATCTCTAAAGATTAGTTTGTTTTGGTGGGAAAACCTCTTATACTTAAAAACACCCCTTATAATGGTGAGATTCTTATGTATTATCATTATATTCCACTCCCCTTAAATTAAGAGATGACGCCCACATCGGGCTAGCCTATCGACACTGACCCGATGGTAATCCTTTCCTCTTTGTGGCTACACTCACCTATCAATATTCAGTGTGACACTTACCACAACTTAATCTAGCCTATAGCCTCCCCTCCACAGAATTCACTCTCAATGAAAGTACCAATATAACAAAATAAGCTCAAAAATGTAACAACTCAAGCCCAAAGGGAGAGCCCATCCCAAAAGAGTAGTCTGTTAGGTGGAAAAACCCTTTGTACTTAACAAACACCTCTTATAAGGGTGATATTCCTATGTGGGATGATTACAGGTTTTTGATCCTTGAAATTTCTTGCCCAATGCAATTTTTTTTAAAAAAGGACATGATTTATAATGTCTCACATTGGTGGGAGATGGTATATTTGAGTGATTTATAAGTAGGTGTTGTGTAAGAGATAACTTGAGTTAGTCATTTAGGGTCAGTTGATTTGATCGATCCAAATAATTATTTATTATACTTATAATACTAGTCTTGCCTGCGGGCCTCGAGTTTTAAACTCGAGACATGACAAAATAGTATCTAAAGCGAGTAACTAGCTAGATGCGGGAGCTAATTGCTACACCGATAAAGCGGTATGAGCCATCTCTTCAATTTATAAGAGTCACTTCTAGAATTTTGCACCGTCTGGTTAGTCCTGAGTATGTGGACTCCTGACGAAGCTTGAGTTAATCATTTTAAATCAATTAATTTGAAGCGTAAACAATTACTTCTTATACTTACAACACCATGTCTTACATGCAGGCCTTGAGTTCTAGTCTTAAATATTGTAAACATGGTAATCGGTTGAACGAGTTGCCGGTGATGGCAAAAGAAGTCAGCAACCATTTTCCTTTTTTAGGTGGACCCAGGAAGTATAATGAGCAAGTAATTCGAATCGGTCCATTTTATCGTATGCAAATAAACTTGTCAAACTACCACACACTATACACTGAACGTGAAACACACAAGCAAAGCAGGTTGTATATATAGCAAAGTGTAGTGGAACGTCTCGTTTGTAACGCATTTCTCCCAACACAGAAGCTCACCTTGAAGCTCAGAAAGAGAGGACAACAATGGAGAAGCATAGAGGGATCAAAATTATCCGTGGAGCTTTACTGGCACTGGCCCTGATAGTCTTTCTTGGAAATATTATGATGTGGATTGTGATGCCAACAGATTTATACTACAATAAATGGGTGCCACAGATAATGGCACACACAGATTCAAGTTACTTCGGGATACAAGGTTAGTTTTTGTGTTTGGATACTCTCCGATATTTATTTGGTTCTTGTTCATTGCTTTTTGAGCATAGCTAAGATGATATTGTATAATATACTATTTTGCAGGTCCAATTATGCTGGATTTTACATTCCCAATCTTATTCATCGCTGTTCTAGGCTGCATATACACTCATCTGGGAAAGAAACTAAATGATGCCAACAGTGAAGGGTATGAATTTTGTAGTCATAATCTGTCAAGCAGAGACCGATTCAGGATTTTTTGTTCAATTGGCCTAATTAAAACACACTTTAATTAGCACTTACATAAATAACTTTTTTTTAGTAGGGCTAAATTGATTTTTTGTCCAATTTGTTCCTTAATGCTTTCACCCTTGGGGTCAGCGGGGGTTCTAAGCCCCACTGACCCGTAAATACATCCGCTCATGCTGTTGAGTCAATCATGCATGTTAGCTATCCTTTTTGTATTTCCAACATTTTCATTAATGTGCAGATCTCTGATTAAATATTTGTTCTAAGTGTATTCTGATTGATTGAAAATGAACAGCAATAGTAGGAAGCAAAGCTTCGAGTCATTAAGGAAGCCTATGATCATCAAAGGCCTTGGTGTTGTGAATTGGATAGAGCTATCTCTTTTCGCCATGTTTCTATGTCTGCTGGTGTGGTATTTCTCAGCTTTTATGCATTTCTGGTACGAAAAGGTGGCCTTTCTCGCATTAACACGAGGTGATAAAGTGTAAGATCCTCTTCACACAAAATCTCTAAAACAGAAAAGAAACTTGATGCTGCATTTTAAGGTTTCCTATACTTTGAAGAGTTACATATATACATGTTAAGTAACCATCTTATTTAAAACTTTAAACTATTGGAAAAGGATCTATTACAATTATTTATTGTGTTTATTGTAGTTATTTACTATGTTCAACATGTCTCTCATGTATAGGCTAGATAGTTTTTTATTAAGCATTACACGTGGACTTCTTGGTACTTAGACTCTGACACCAGTTAAGTGACCACTTCATCTAAAAGCTTTAAGTGACTACATCATCTAAAAGTTTAAACTGTAAAGAGGGGTTTATTGTAATTATTTATTGTATTCAACAATACCCAACAACTGATGTGTATATATATATATATGAGAAAATAAAGACATTCATAAGGTATTCATATAAATTAATAATCTATTACAAATACCCTTGACGAGTTTTTATGAGAAAATAAAGACATTCATAAGGTATTCATATAAATTAATAATCTATTACAAATACCCTTGACGAGTTTTTATTTTTTAAAAGTGTTACGTTATTACTTCATGGGGTCAAATATGCAAACAATGGGATTAGATCCTAGAAAAATGAAAATAAAAAAAATTATAATTTATATATAGGATTTAAAGATTTGAGTAGAGTCGATCTCACCCTCCTAACATAATGCCATCATGGAGCCTTGGGTTGACTTACTATCAACCCAGTTTCTCCACGATGAAAAGGGGTTTTATTAAAATATTGAACTCTTTTTTTTTTTTTGAAGAAATATTAGACTCTGATAAAATGTATTTTCTTGTGATTTTTGCAGGTGGCAAGTAAAATTGGAAAGATTGGTATTAGGCTTAGGGCTGGCAGGAAACTTATTCCTCACATTTCTTATCTATCCAGTGACTCGAGGCTCATTGATTTTGCCATTCTTAGGCCTAACTTTTGAGGCTAGCATCAAATATCATACATGGCTTGGGAACATGGCTATGTCCTTTTTCACGGCTCATGGCATTCTTTACATCGTGTATTGGATTATAACCAATTGAGCATCAATGGTAACATTTTCTAACTTTGCCAAATAGATCAGAGAATGTATTAGAGGTAATTGAACCATGTTAATTAAATTCCTGATATAAAATGGTGACAATTCGCCATAGAAAATATTATGCTTTCATATATTTACATTTTTTATTGGGGTAGAGGGTCTGCATTGCATTATGTTTTGATATTCTATTATTACTATTATTTTATTTAAGGGAAGCTTAGACAATAAATACATTATGTGTATGATAAAGCGAATTAGTGTGATGACTGGTTAGTTAACGTGGGACTCACTTATCCATTGAGAAATCATACAATTGAATATGTCCCGTCACAGTTGGGACTATTAATAGATAGAGATGAAGGGGGTGAAATATCTCCTGAAATGATTATTGATTAGATATCCGAGTTTAATATCCTTGTAATATTTAAAACAAAAAAAGAGAAAAAGAAAGGTAGCCTACCTTCTCACTATTAATTTCACATAAATTGATTGGATATTCATGGCCTTGGAAGAAGATAGTTCTCTTTAGGAACTTCTTACATTTTCTAGACATGAGGAGGAAGGGCAAGACAATAAAGATTCACAAAGAAGATAAACTCTTAACAAGTTGAAGCTTAGCTTAGAGTGGATACACTATGATTGAGGCAATGAAAAAAAAGGAAAGTTTAATCTACTTATTATGAGATGTTGGGTTGGTGGTGCTTTCATAGACTCTGAGTTGATTGGAGTTTCATTGCCTTCAAAGTTCAAAAGCACTATCATGACAAAGATATAAAAATTAATTCTCAACCACAAAATTAATGCTGGATTAAGCTTATTAATCCTATCTCAATAATAAGTAAGCTTATTACTTCTAGGATATTTAATTATTAATCCATTACATTGTCTATATCTCAAAAGGTTTAGTTTGTTAAATCAAGGATGGTCATTTATCAATATTAGACACGACATTAGTAGTAGAAGAAGAGAATCGAGCTAAATTGGCTAAAGGGATGGATCATAATTATTACGAAGAGCAAGTCTTGATAGCTCCTCTTACCTTGGTACAGAACTGTTAAACAATCTTGTAATCTTTTTTTTTCAAGTCTAATTATTCACAAAGCTTGTGCCTACCAATACTCGAGAAAGGAAACATAAACATGCAAATTAAAGCTTTGTATTATTGTATATCATTCAAAGAGTAGGACAAAGCCATGTAGGTGACAGATAAAAGCTTGTTCTTCCTTTAGATGTAGTACGCAAAAAGATTTGAAAGCAAGAAGAGATAGGATATTACTTTCTCCCCCTTTTGACATTGCGTTCTCTTAGCATGTGAAAATAAATTTTCCTAACCGATCTTTTTGAATCTTGTACCAAAGCTAATGGACCCTTTATCATAACAATACTATGATTAGACACATCTTGTAGTTAGGAGAATAAACGTGTGTCTCGGTGTGTGAAAATTCTGTAAAACTTCTTGAACACATTCGTAGGATCCATACTAGCGCATGTTTTCACAAGCTAGAGTGAGAATATGGGTCTCATGGACGTTTTGTAAAACAATCCCTCGGTGCTTGGGTGAAAAAAGTGTGGTGAAAATGAATTTACTCATAATGTTAATGAGTAAGATCCAATGGTATTAAACTGTAAGATCATCTTTAATAGATCTTCCAAACCTTTAAATCCCCTATATTTAAGGGAGTTATTTGTGTTAAATATAAGAAAAAAATAAGAAAGTTATTGGAGTTGACCTAATACAATTATAATAAAATAATCTTAATAATTCATAACATTTGAATATCTTATAACGTAATAATGTTACGAGAAAATTCTCGCTTGGATGGTATGTGTGTGTATGTGGGTCTGGGGGGAACCTGGCCAAAATCCACTAGTTTGGGAAGTGTAGTGGACGACACAAGAGCCCACCATGACAATCTGATAGAAGAGTGGCAAAGCCAACAAAACCAAAGGGGCTCATAGTGGTCCATAAGAGATTCTCTTTAGTAGGCCTTTACTTTGTGCGGTAGGTGGCACGTCATGGTGCTTGTACACAAGTATTTGGTCTTTGTTGCATCATGGCTTCCGCGGGGACCATGGCATGGTGGTGATGGAAAATATATATATATATGTATATATATATATGGTCACGAAGTTCCCATGCAAAAAAGGTAATCATTCCATGATAATAATAGTAATAACAATAAAAACTATAATATAAAGTTATCCACAAAAAGAGAAAGTAATAGTGATAACATTTTTGACTCATTTATGTATATTACTTTTTACTGATTGATTAAGCAAAAATATATATATATATTTAGTTTAAAGTTATAAATCTCATGATATAGAAGTGTGTTTTAATGCATGCTCCAAATCATTCTAGAAGTAAACAATTTGTATAAAAAAATTTAAATTTAAATTTAAAACTTTCAATCATA
Source organism: Ehretia macrophylla (assembly GCA_037974665.1). NCBI lineage: Eukaryota > Viridiplantae > Streptophyta > Magnoliopsida > Boraginales > Ehretiaceae > Ehretia > Ehretia macrophylla. The sequence goes on from CM075776.1 coordinate 52,283,199, forward strand.
AAAAATCTCTACCGACCTTTGAGACAGTAAGGGCTGTTTTTTGTGTTGTTCATTTTTTGAATTTTTTACTATGGCGATTGAGGTCAAAACTTCTAAGATTCAGCACCTTACTGCCTACGGGTGGAGAAAAAGAAGCTGACATCATTCTGAAGTCACCATGCCATCAGCCAACTTTTACTTTTTTTGTCTTGCCCTGGGCAAGAACTGTCCTATGTGTATGATGTATTCCATCACCAACAATAGCAACCCGAAACGATTATAGAAGTTCATAATCCAAGTAGTAAGGGACCAGCCAGAACCCTAAGTTGGTTAACTTTGCGATTGAGCGCTTTGAGTGTGAGTGGGGAATTTATTCACACTTCAGGTTAGAATCAATTAAGAGACTATTCTTTTTTAGACTAATCTCTTCTAATAAAATAATGTGTCTAGGGATTTGAAATTTCGTATCAACTCAAAGAACTTTCCATGATGTTTCCTATCATCAGAAAACAAGAATTAACAAAAATTGAGAAAATGTCTCCTTTTAATTGATTAGAAAAAAGGGTCCAACCAATAAATATTGTAGGATATTAATGTATCCATCATATTAACATGATTTTTGTTAGGAAAAGTAGAAGTACATGTCAAATTATTTTTTACAACTATTCAAGAAAAATGTGTTCATAGGGTCCTCTTATCTCTTCATTCTCCGAGCTCAGAAGAAGGAACTAAAAAGAAGGTATCAACAATTACTAATTTTATTATAAGACAACTCATGATATGCAATAAAAAATACAAGCACGGCTTGGGGATGAGTTTTTTTTTCTTCTCCTAGTGAGGCTTAAAGCCAAGTTTTTACTTATTTAATAAGGAAAAACTAACATGCTATGGTATTAATTAATGTCATAAAAAATCTTATTAACTAATTCTAAATATTCACCTCTTTCTCAATATTTTCAATGGTTCAATGAAGATGATAACATGGGATAAAGAAATGGATCAATTAACTCATGTATCAAACATAGCCGGAGAGATAGCTTTGCTATGTGGACTAGCCTTATGGACCACAACTTACCCAAGTATAAGAAGAAAGATGTTTGAGCTTTTCTTCTACATTAATTACCTTTACATTCCCTTTATTATCTTCTTCATACTTCATCTTGGCATCTTTTTCCCTTGCATTATGCTTCCTCGATTCTATCTCTTCCTGGTTGATCTATACCTGAGGTTCTTGCAATCAAGGCAAAAGGTCTAGTTACTCTCTGCCTGTATTTTGCCCTGTGAAACTATTGAGCTCAATTTCGCCAAGATCCGAGGTAAAGCTTCGACGCTCAAGTGTTTAATTATTGTATTCAAATGCATGTATTTTATGGAAGCCTGAACGTGCATGCAGGGACGGATTTATAATTTTTTTTTTCTTCAGTGTTAACACATAAGTTGATAACTATACCAATATATTTCTTTTTGGGAATATCAATTTTTTAAAAATAAAAATATGTAGATATTTAAATAATTTTATAAGGTTTGTGGAGATTGTCAGTGGCGGAGCTAAGAACTCAAGATCAGGGAGTGTATTCGTACAGTAAAAGTGTTCAATATAATAGGTTTTAAAAAAAACAAAAAAAATAAAAGATCTTTTTTTTTTCCCCAAATTGGTGCACCCCTCACACCTAAGTAACTCCCCCACTGGAGGCTGCAACTCCTACGAGTCTTTAAGGTTTTCTCCAACATCTTTAAAACCCTAAGTTTTCCACATGAAAGATAAATTGTTTGTCCAAAATCATTAAGGCAACTTATCTACCTCGTTTCCTAAAGAACATGAATTCCCTAAATTAATTTCATCTTCTTCAAGCAGAAAACTAAACACATTTCTTAAAGTAACGGATTGATTAAAAATAGGGTATCTGTTGGACTGAAACTGAAATAAAGATTCTCTAAAATAAGAAAATGATAAAAAGTAGAAAAGTTATTGGAGTAAATTAAAATAAAAAATCCCTAAAAATGATAAATCAACTCTATATATAGTGAAAACAAGAAATTATTGAGATTGACTTAAGCTGCATCCGCCCTTGCATGCATCCAAGCAATGCATGCAAAGCACTTTCTCATCGAAACTAATAATCATTTTTTTTTAATATTATAATTGTTATTATTTTTTCTTGCAGGTTTGAGTTATACACCAACAAGCACCATGTTCATAAATGTGCCAAGCATATCCAAGCTACAATGGCATCCTTTTACAGTTACTTCAAATAGTAATTTAGAACCTGAGACGATTAGTGTCATGATCAAATCTGAAGGAAGTTGGACTAAGAGGCTTTATGAAAAGCTTTCATCTCCTTCTGCTATTGATCGTCTAGAAGTTTCTCTCGAAGGACCATATGGGCCTGCTCAAACACATTTCCTAAGGTTTATATGTAAATTATTATTATCTTCTTTTTTTAGTAATGAAAAACTTACTGTAAGTAAGATCATATTGGATCTGATCAAGGTTATAAACACCGTGATATAACAAATACACCCCATTCATGCATGAGTTCAATCATAATGAAAGCTCAAACTCGAGATTTTTAATCCAAAAACCAACACTTTAATAATTTATTCGTACCTCGGAGGCAAATTTTGGTTTTAGACATAGGGGTATATATTCTTGGTTATTGATTCCGTATGGATTAATTGTCTCGTCATCACTTTTTTGCAGGCATGACACACTGGTGATGATCAGCGGAGGGAGTGGCATCACTCCATTCATCTCAATTATCCGAGAGCTAATATTTGTGAGCACAAAACTGAAATGCAAGACTCCAAAGATTCAACTTATCAGTGCCTTCAAGAACTCTTCACATCTCTCCATGTTAGACCTACTCTTCCCTGTTTCAGGCGTCCCATCGGAAGCTTCAGAACTAGACCTGCAGATTGAGGCTTATGTAACAAGAGAAAATGGGCACCCAACAGAGAAACTAGAACCTGTTTGCACCGTATGGTTCAAGCCATCGGCGTCTGATGCGCCTTTATCTTCCACCCTAGGCCAAAACAACTGGCTTTGGCTCGCTATGATCATATCATCCTCTTTCATCATGTTCCTTCTCCTCATCGGCATTGTTACACAATACTACATTTACCCTATGGACCACAACACTTACAGAATCGACTTGACCTCGAAAAGAGCTCTGCTGAACATGCTTTTCATCTGCATTTCCATAGCAGTGACAGCTACAGCAGCTTTCCTGTTGAACAAGAAACAGAATGATAAGCAGATTCAAGACATGAACAAATCACCAAATGTAGCATCTCTCAATTCAGCACTTAGTGATGTCGATCATGAACTGGAGAGCCTCCCCCGCCAATCTCTTATCAAATCCACCAGGGTGCATTACGGTCACAGACCTGATCTCAAAAGTAAGTATTTTTTTCACTCACATACAATATCAATTTCTCGTCACAGTAAGATTTTCATTACATGATGTTCTTGGATACAATAAATCAGTAATCATATTCAATTTCAGGTATTCTGTTAGACAGCAAAGGATCAAGTGTAGGTGTACTCTTTAATGGCCCGAAGAAGATGAGGAATGACGTTGCCAAAATCTTTTCGTCCGGATTAGCAGACAACCTGCATTTCTATTCAATCAGCTTCAGCTGGTGATTTAGTCAATCTCCTGAACATTAAGCAGATCTTGCAGTTGTCCTCTGCTAAAATTTCCAGCCCTTGGTTTGCAACACTCTAGTATATTTTACTTTGTTTGTATAAGGTTGATATACCCTCCTGTATCGATCCTTCATGAAGTATTATTGCAAGTAAAATCCTGCTTTAAACAGTAATATAGGGACATGATTACGACGAATACATCAGAATTTTCTCTACAGCTGACAAGACTTCCCCAACGAAACCAAAAGATGAGATTAAAGTAAAATCAGAGATTATAATCTATGCGCACGGGACATGGAAATGAATAAATCATAATATACTTTTATTGGTGACCATAAGATCCTTTACAAAGTCTGAAACACAAGATTTCCTCAAGGAAACCTACGAATTAATAACAAAAATAAAGCAATTCTGAATTACAAGTCGTGCACAAACAACAAAAATATCATTATATTTTCTGGTTATTGGTTTTATACTACATTTGCAACCCTTTCCAGTCTCTCTATCTCTCTTCCTCTACCTATACTCCGAATAATAAGAAACAAACACAATGATACAAACTTGAACCAAGAGAGGGGAAAAGATTGTATACGAATTTGAAACAAACTATAGCATGCTTTATGTACAAAGGAAAAGTACATGACTTGCACAAGACCAGAAACATGGATGGTCAGTGATGTAACCGGAAAGCTCATACCCATGTTTCCGAGGGGTGCCCAATTTTCTGCTCGAAGGACAAAGTGCACAACTCATCGATGGGAAGAGGCTGCAATTTCCTAGTGAGCAAAGATGTCAACAAGCGAAGTTGTTAGTTCCCTCCAACATCGCTGACGAGGTAACCAAGTGTTTAGACATATAACGGGCTCTATTTCTCTTCTGAATTTGCAGTCATTGAAAGTCTTTCTTCCAAGGCTTCGAGCAAATCATGATATTCAGAAAATGGTGGATGTGACTGATAATCAAAGACGAGTACCAGAGTGAGAGAGTGAGGTACATAAATTCATAGTCACAACGACGAAAAAATGGCAGGACCTATACCTGTAAAGTTGCTTTGTATGCTTTCCATAATCGCAAATCATGTCGAAATAAATCAAATAGGACCTGAACAAATTTGACAAAGATAAATACATTTCAGCTGCATTAAAGATTGAACTCTGGCAAGCATGCACAATACCTTTTATGCTTTCTTTTCCTAATAAACCGGGCAATTATGCAATTTTTTTCTTCAAAAGGGAATCACCTATGACAGTTCAACTTACAACACAAAGATCAACATACCCTAGTTAATTGCAATGTGGATGAATGCAAACTAACTGAAATGATTTGAAGTGCCTTTTCTTATTATATAATGCCCCATTCTGATACACTATAAAGAGAAGTCATTATAAAAGATCGCGGTATGACTTGATGACATTAGTATTTATTATAAACACCTATTTCCTTGAGATATAAATTTCAGAAGGAAAAAGGAAATGCGGGAGTTTGACTTGTGGACCTATGGGAAGAGAAGCAGCTTGACCTGTATGTCATTGGGCATCAGGAAATTAACACTAGGCACAGGAAGTTTAAGGCAAAACTAACAATCCTAGACAGAAGAGATATAAACTAAACCTCATCTCGACGCAAAAGTGTGGCCAAGACTACAATCCACTCTTTGAACTTGACCGAGCACATATGTGCCAAGAGGAATTCTGCGTCCAGCCTGCTTTGCAACGTGTCCATTTGAAGCTGAAAGGCAAAAGAGCAAGTCAATGTAATAACTTGTGAAGAAAAAAATAAAATACTTTCCCCCATAAACCCAACATTCTATTCAACTCCTAGACAACCACAAAGAAGGTGACTTCACCCACATGAAGTCCACCCAGAAAACATACTTCTCTCCAGACGGTTGGATCAGTCTTTTAGCATTTCATTTCCAAGATGGAGGTTTACATTATAAATTGAATTAAAATGTAAAGGACATTTTTTACAAAAAGAACACAAGTATAACACATTATTGCACCCAATAGAGATTGATAAAATACGATGCCATAGCTACAGGATGAATATGCGACAAATAAATCTGGTCATCAAGTTTTAACTTACAACAATGTTAAAAATCGTTCACAATCCCCACAGCACAAAAGGAAATGAAGAAGCCAAAAAAGAAAAGGTTTCTCCTCAGGTCATAAGAAAGGACAAAAATGAGGCATTCTTTTGATGGCTTAAGTATAGAATAAAGCTACAACTTAAAATTAAGATCCACCTATTGCAATTCTTTGTAAGAAACAAAATGCTAACAGTTTCAGCACGGGTCAGGATGTCCGCAAACTAGTACCTTCTGCCCAATTAATTCAAGCCCTGAAGCAAAATTGTCCAAACGAGCACATCCATATCTTTCCCGTTGAAGATATTCCTGCAGAAAATTTTAGTTATGCAACCTAAGATTGGCAATGATATTCAGAACCGAAGTTTGATATTTACCTACCACTAGATCAAATTGTGTGCCTTTGACAAACGCAACAAGCTTCGAAAGTTCTTTTCCTGACATCAAATAGCTGGCATGGCTTTCTAGGATGCTCTTAACAGAAGCAACATGGGCACTCTGCTCTTTGAATGAACTGCTAATCCATATTACAAAAATAGTATTGAAGGGTCTACCGATATATACAAAATGTTGACAGAGGAATACTACGATAAGGCCAAACTTATTGTAAGGAACAAAGACTTACCCGTTCGAGTCAAAAGATTGCCTATGATAACTAGAAGGGAACAGAAAATAACCCAAAATCCTAGGAGATTGTCTCTCCGAATCTGGGCTTGCAGGTTCGTGCTCCCTTCCAGATCTAAGGAGAAACCTCACCTAAGAATCCCAAAGAATCAATAGGTAAATAGATAATTGTCAACTGAATTAGTAATCTACAGGAAGAAGTATAAAGTTACACGAAACCAAATAGAAAGAGAAAAAAAGAAAGTGAAAAGTCACACAACTCATACCAGCTCCCCAGCTAGTTCATATAGAGATTCATCTAGTGTTGCCTGCATGATACAAGATACCTTGTCATTTGAGATATACACTGTGAACAAAGCTAGACAAACGTAAAAACGAGAATTTTTATGAGAGAGATAAGCAAGTGACAGATTGGGAAGAACATTGAACAAGTTGTGCATGAACATTATGTTATTGCACGTAATTGGATGGACAGTTCCCACTACAAAGACAAAAATTACAGCAAACACGTCCAATGACCCTGCATAGATCGAGTTGAAATTGCAGGAATAAAACTATCAAAAACACCCCAACAGAAAATTAAATAAAAAAGTTGCACGATAGACACTACCCATCTATTTTTCCAAAGGATAATAGAGTCAAACAAAAGTGTTCCAGGGTGAGAAAGAGAAAGAGGGAGGGAGGGATGGAGGGGCAGATATATATATCATTGTTATCAATATCGTATGATTCATGATTCACAACTTATGATTTCGTCCGATTCACGAGCAAAACGATAGGAATCAATGTGAACCAAAAATATACACGAAACCGAATTGAAGTGAATCTTACACTGATTCAGCAATTGCTATAATTCACTTCTATATAACATGTAAATTAGGTCACAGAATTTTCTGTTTCTTTTTTTTTTTTTTTTATATGTTTAAACCATGATAAGATAGTTAGTTTAGTCTAATATGTAAATGATAGTTACAGATTCTGTACATGTGCTTATTGCAATACTATAGCAGTAGCTGTCACAATAGAATCTCTGCCAACTCAGTTATAGCTGGCAGAGTTAGTTAGAGCTTAGGCAATTATAATTGTATATCCTACTGTAACTATAAATAGGCTACTCTAATGTACAATTCAGTTAAGAAATGAGAAATACAATTCAGTTCTCTCAACTCTCTCTCTTCTTTCATGGTATCAAGAGCTTGAAGATCCTAAACCTCCATTAAAGCTTCCATCGAAGCTTCAATTTTTTTTTTCAAAAACCAGCTCAAACTTAGGCTGTTTTCGATAATTCAGCAGCTGAGACGACATTGCTGCTGCTTTCTGATGCTTCGCGATCTCAATTCTGCTTCTTCTCAACAAATCTCCATTCTAGGGTTTCATCAAACCCTAATCCGCCATTAACAGAGCTTGAATCAGCTCAATTCTTCCTTTATATCAACTGATCTTCATTTCTCTACACTCGACAATACTTCTCAGAGTCTTCTCATGGCTTCAACAACATCATCTCCGGCCATGGCTTCTACATCTAATTCCTCATCCATGGAGGCTACTCAAACTCAAATAGAGCTTCCTATAGGTCTGCAACAACTAAAACAAAACCTAGGGAGTCTATTTCAGATCAAATTGGATAATTCCAATTATGTTTCGTGGAAAGTACAACTTCTAGTAGCACTTCAAGGCCGTCAACTGTATGAACATGTTTCAGGCCTCACACAATCTCCCAAACCTCAAATCAGAACTGCTGAAGGTTCAACCATGGCTAATCCTGACTATATCAAATGGTCTCTCATGGATCAGCACTTGAAATCTTGCTTGTTTGCTTCCATGACACCTGCAGTACTTTCACAGGTGATACATCTTCCTACAGCTGCTTCCATATGGACTGCTCTGTCAAATAGGCTCAGTTCTTTGAGTAGGTCACATATTCATCAGCTGAAAGAGGAACTACAAACCCTTATCAAAGGTAATCAGACCATGCAGACTTATATTGATAAGATCAAACAGTTATCTGATAGTTTAGCTGCTGCTTCAGAAATTGTTTCAGAGGAAGACTTAGTACTATACACTCTCAGAGGCTTGCCATATGAATATGAAACCTTTAGGACCACTATAAGGACTAGACCATATCCTATTACTATTCAAGAACTAGGCAATCTCTTAATTTCTGAAGAACTTCATCAGAAAAGGCTTAAACTTCCCTTTCAGACCCCTACCAACACATCTGAACTTCATACAGCCCTATATACTACAACAAACAACCACCACAACAACTCTAAAGGGAGAGGGAAGGGCAATGGCTACAAAAGGGGCAGGGGAGGTAAGGGACAAGGTAACCAAGGAAGAGGAATTTTGGGCCAAGTGCCATCTGCTCCACAGTCCACTATGTTTTTCCCTTATCCCTCCCAGTCAGCCCCTACTTCAGCTACTAAAACCTTTTGTCAAATCTGTGGTAAGCCCAACCACTCTGCTATAGAGTGTTGGCACAGATTTGACAATTCCTACTCTGCTCCACCAAGAACAACCAAACAAGCTCTGACTGCACAAGTAGTCACTACTCCTCCCACTGAATCATACTGGTATCTAGACTCAGGGGCCAATGCCCATGTAACCAATGATCTAGCTCAGCTGCACATTGCATATCCTTACACAGGCACTGAAACTGTGTCAGTGGGCAATGGGCAATCACTCCCTATTCAGCACATGGGTACTGGTACTCTACACACTCCTCCTTTTTCTTTGCAGAATATTCTTTATATTCCTCAAATTTCATCTAATCTACTCTCTGTCTATCACCTCACAAAAGATAATAACTATTCCATTGTTTTCAATTCTAAGGAGGTGCTCATTGTGGACAACTCTACCCACACAGTGAGGTACAAGGCCCCCTATAAGCAGGGCCTCTATGCTCTGCCCTCCATTTCTATGCCATCTACTCAGCTCCCTAGTCAAGCTCTGACTTGCAGAACATCATCAACTACTTTTACTACTTCTGTTCTTTGGCATTATAGGTTGGGCCATCCATCTAGTCACATTTCTCATGTATTATCTTCATTACTAGATGTCAAATTGTCTAATAAAATAGTGGAATGTTCAGCCTGTGCAGTCTCTAAGACTCACATATTACCATTTTCTCTTTCTACTTCTGTAAGCACCTTTCCTTTTTAGTTAATACATTCAGATATCTGGGGTCCTGCCCCTTATCCTTCTTGTATGGGCTACAGATATTATATTTTGTTCATAGATAATTTTTCCAGATTTACATGGCCTTATCCTTTAAAGTTTAAATCTCATGCCTATAAAGCTTTTCTCAACTTTGTTGCTATGATCCAAACACAATTCAATGCCACTATTAAAACACTAAGAACAGACAATGGCACTGAATACACAAGTAACAATTTCCAACTATTTCTTCAAAATTTAGGAACTGTGCATCAAACCTCATGTCCCTACACTCCTGAACAAAATGAGAGAGTAAAGAGAAAGCACAGATATCTAATAGAAACTACACTCACTCTCCTCAATCAATCTCATCTTCCTCATAGTTTTTGGCTTGAAGCATTAGCTGCCTCTAATTTCCTCATAAACAGGATGCCAACTCCTGTCTTAGATAATCAGTCCCCATACCAAATCCTTTATTCAAAACCCCTTGATTATCAATCCCTCAAGAGTTTTTGGGTTTTTATGCTATCCTTGGCTCAAACTTTATACCAGTCATAAGTTGGAAAACATATCTAAGCCCTGCATATTTTTAGGCTATAGTTTTAACACTAAGGGCTATAGATGCCTAGATCCTACTACTAATAAGATCTAACTTTCTAGGCATGTAACATTTGTTGAGCATCTGTTTCCTTATTCTACATCTTCCCCTCCTAGTCAGTCATCTTTACCTACATCTGCTTCTCAATATCCCCCTATTTTTTCTACTACACCTCTGCTAAGTACACCAATATACTCTACTACTGAAACTGGTGTTTCTTCTACTAATAATACTCAATCTCTCACTCCTCCTATCTCATCTACTGTTCCTTCTCCTAATCAAGTTAGTCCTGCATCTAATGCTTCTCCTAATCAAGTCAGTCCTGCATCTAGCGATTCTCTTTTATCCTCTTCTCATTCCTCTACTCAGAGTACCTCTCAGTCCTCTTCCTTTTGACAGTCTCCTTCTCAACTGACACCCTCAACCACTACTGATCCCCCACCCACACCTGAATCACATATACAGTTAGCACCACCATCTATGCATCCCATGCTAACCAGGTCCAAAACAGGCTGCTTACCACCACCATTGTATCACTTACACTCTCTCATTACTATACCAACACACACATAACCTCCTACTTATAAAGAAGCCTCCAAATATCTTTGTTGGACCAAAGCAATGCAAGAAGAGTATGATGCTTTGCAGCACCAACACACATGGGATTTGGTTCCTCTACCTCTAGACAGACAACCTATAGGTTGCAAATGGGTGTACAAAATCAAAAAGCATGCAGATGGTTCAGTTGCAAGGTACAAGGCTAGACTAGTGGCAAAAGGATATTTGCAAGAACATGGTATAGATTACACATAAACTTTCAGTCCAATAGTACAATCACAGACTATCAGAGTTGTCCTAAGTTTAGCTCTTCACAATAACTGGCTACTCAAACAACTTGATGTGTCTAATGCTTTTCTACATGGACACTTGGAAGAGAGGGTTTATATGCAACCTCCTGGATTCATAAATGCCACTAACCCTACTTATGTTTGTCAGTTGAAAAAGTCCCTCTATGGACTCAAACAGGCACCAAGGGCCTGGTATCACATGTTGACTTCATTTTTGTTGCAACAAGGATATGTTATGAGTTCTGCAGACAACTCCTTATTCATCCATAAGACACCTCATACAGTGGTACTTATTCTCATATGTGTGGATGATATTATTGTGACTGGGAATTCCTCTTCAGAAATAGACTCACTGTTTTCAACTGAGTACAAGATTTGCTATGAAAGATCTGGGTTCTCTGTCCTATTTCTTGGGTATAGAGGTTCAAAGGACAACTAAAGGACTGGTTTTGCATCAGTCCAAATATGCACAGAACTTATTGAAGAAAGCAGGCCTTTCTGATTGCAATCCTGCAATCACACCTACCATTTCTAAATCCACCACTGCAGACTGCACCTCATATTCTAATCCTACACATTTTAGAAGTATCACAGGGGCTTTGCAATACTTGACTATGACAAGGCCAGATATTCAATTTGCAGTAAATGCCTTATGTCAACATATGCACAATCCTACAGTGGCAGACTATACAGCACTCAAAAGGACATTAAGGTATATTAAAGGCACCATTCCACAAGGTCTTATATTTCAGGCAGGTCCCTTATAACTACATGCCTACAGTGACTCAGATTGGGCATCAGACACTATTGACAGGAAGTCCACTTCAGGCTACTCAGTCTACTTGGGACCTAATCTAATTTCCTGGACAAGTAAGAAACAGCCAACTGTTTCTAGGTCATCTACAGAAGCTGAGTACAGGGCCATGGCTCATGCAGCTGCAGAACTAAAATGGCTCATCTACTTGCTTAAAGACCTCTCAGTTCACAATCCACCACCTGTTCTTTACTGTGACAACCTCTCTGCCATGGCATTAGCAGCAAATCTCATCTTTCATGCCAGGACTAAACATATAGAAATTGACCATCATTTCATCAGAGAACAAGTGGTGGCTAAGATCTTGAAGTTATCCTACATTTCTACAACAGAACAAGTAGCAGATATATTTACCAAACCTCTTCCTAAAGACAAATATACTTATCTCAAGTCCAAGCTGCCCCTTGTTGGCACTCAAGCTCAGCTTGAGGGGGACTGATAAGATAGTTTAGTCTAATATGTAAATGATAGTTACAAATTCAGTACATGTGCTTATTGTAATACTATAGCAGTAGCTGTCACAATAGAATCTCTACCAGCTCAGTTACAACTGGTAGAGTTAGTTAAAGCTTAGGAAATTACAACTGTATATCCTACTGTAACTATAAATAGGTTACTTTGATGTACAATTCAGTTAAGAAATGAGAAATACAATTCAGTTCTCTCAACTCTCTCTCTTCTTTCAAACCATAATAAAACTCAGCTAACCACAATTAAATAAATAAATAAATAAAAGAGCTGGTGAAGACAAAAAGACCTCATCTAGTGCTGCCAGCCAAAAACCTCAATGAAGGTGAAGGCAATGAATAGAATGAGCAACTATTGTTGATAATTTTTTTTCTTGGTGATAATGCAGTTGTGATGACCTTTTTGTCAATCTACTTTAAAGGTTCATGCAAACATACAATTCTAAATCTATTTTTAAAATGTGAAAGATCGATACAATTCGTAATTTGAATTTTTATTTTTTTTTCCGAGTAAGGTAAGAGGATTCAGGATTTGATACTGTTCAAGATTTCACAAAATGATATTTCAATTCACAAGATGACAACTATAATATATACATATACGTATATATATATACATGTATATAGTAACTATATACATACCCCTCCCCCTCCCCCTGCTCCCCTTAACACACACACACACACACACACACACACATATATTATACATATTATATATAATATATGTATATAATGACTATATACATACCCCTCCCCCCCTCCCCCCTCCCCCTCTGCTCCCCTTAACACACACACACACACACACACACACATATATTATATATATATATAGAGAGAGAGAGAGAGATGGAATACATGTAATAAGCGCAAGGCATGGTATTGACTACCTTCAACAGTTTCAAGTTTCGCAATGACCTGTATCAATTGAGATAAGCACATAACCATCCGTCTACAAATAATAATTCTTGCATCAAAGTTCTTTCTCTCGAACAACAATTGTTTGCCAACATACAATTAAGAAATCCTTTATTTGTAATCCAGTAATCGTGGTTCACCAAATCTATCTTGCATCTTACACAATATGCAACGAGTAAAAGGCTATGTGAATACACCATTTTTGCATATAATTTGTTTAAACTAAAACAAACCTTTCACCAATTAATAAATACTACAATATTTGTAGGGAAAACATCAAATCTGCAAACTAAGATCAATTGCCAGAACACAGTGGATTTAAAATTCAAACATGACTTCTTCCATTCCATGAGTAACTTGCAAGTGTAAAAATTTTCACCCCAGTTTGGCAACAAAATTTGTGAAGTGGGATATTAGGAAAACTGAGTTTTGGAAAAGTAATTTTAGAAAATCCAATTTCTAGTGTTCTGCGACAAGAGGCAAAAGTGATTTGGAACTTGTATTAATCAAATAAGCTCTTTACAGTATAGACTTATCTTTTTCTTTTTCAATTTTCATCAACCACATAAAGATATAAGAATAAGGTCAAGCTCATGGTTCTCATATCCAAGAGCTTCATGTATGTGGAAGTCATTGCCAATGAAACATACCAGTATATAGCAAGCCGCAGTGCGATACCACCTCTGCTGGAAGCATTCCTCGAATAAACTAAAGATAGAAACAATTTACATCAGGTCGGCATTAGATAGAACTATTTAGCATAACATTCCAAACACTGAATCTTGTCTTCGAGTCTAAACTCTGAATGAGTAAAGAATGATATAATAGATTGACACGTGGGAGAATGAAAATTTATACTTCAAATTTATCAGACTGATTATTTCTTCATGGTGTTTTCTGTCACTTTGAAAACCTTCAAAACGTTAACACTGATAATAAATAATGCATTTCTTCTTTAACTTTCAAAAAAAAAAAAAAACACAAAAATAATGCATTCTTTTCATGAATCTGGCTAGGTAATTGATATCTTTTAGATTACAAATCTTTTTCCCCAAATCCAGTCTAGTAAAGCAAAAACAATGCCTCAAAGTGGTAACCATCAAGATTTCAAGGTATTCTCATAAAAAAGACCTTGCTTTTACACATAAAGGACATAAGAACTTTGTCATATCCAAGACATCAGGATCAGGAAATGAAATTCAAAAAGAATATGCAATGCCTGGAAAACCATCCTTAAATACATCTCACAGACTCTCGTTATTGATAAAAGAGAAGTCCCTAGTCAAAACTCTTCTCCCTTTTGCATCGCATAAGAAATCATAGGACAACTACTTCATAAAACAGGATTATAAAAACATGCAGCTCCGACAAGTTAAAATTAATCACAAAGCAATATGTTGGTTCAAATTTAGCATAGTACATTGAGATTTATGAAATTCTTATTGTTTTCTGAAAAATGTTAATTGGTTACTGATCTCCATAGTATCCAGATATAGGCCAAAAGTTCTGAGTTCAAAAAGAATTCAATCATGAATTAAGAAAAGAAAAATTATTTCAGACTTCTCTTACGTAGATAAATAACAGAGCCAGTGATTGTAAACACCTCCTAGGGAAGGGGAAAAGTTTTGCATATATCTTTGTGCTGTGGTCAAGTTAACTTTTGCAGCTGATCTTGATATAGTAGGCGATTCAAGATAAGGTTTAGAGGTAAAATTACTTATGGCAGATGTAGAAATTAAAAAACATACTCTGACGATTTCCCAGCAGTCGCAAACAGATCATCCCAATGCCGACCATCAGTTTTCCTGGCAACACTAACTACAACATCAAAATATTCTGGAAAATTTCTGATTAGATCACAGGTCTTCTTTAACAGAGAACTAGTAGAATGATTAACAGCCATTGTCTGGTTCTTGTTTGCATTCTGCCTGTGGAAAGCAATAACAGATGGGTCATACCAATATGTGAATCAGCTAAGAGAGAAGAAGTATAAGTAAAGCAAAACAATCATTAATTCAAGTTGGTGTCTACAGCATTTTGGTCGAAAGCGCACATCAGTCTTCATACCAATCAATGTCTAAAATGACTTACTAGAGCATCATGGACAGATGATATAAAGTAACTCCAGATGATAAATTCAGACAAATAGATAATTTGCTGACAAATTAATTCAAGAAGATGGAAATTGACTTTGATCCATGATAGTACATGAACTAAGCTCCTTAAGTTCCAGATATGCTAATCTTCTAGCAAAACATGGTGTACATAAAGATAGCCTAGACATATTTTTGTACTTATCAGATTAGAAAACATCTTGAACTATTAGTAACCAAAAACCTATGGAAAACATTATTTTCTTAATACATAACACAATATAAATGCTTCTGAATTCACAGCAATTGTGAGAAAGCACCATTGGAAGAACCATAAAGCTCATTAGAAGATCTACCTGGAAATTTCAGCATCAAATACTGTAAACAGAAGCCATTCCAGGCAATGAGAAAAATGTGGCTTCTCTGCTGATAGTTGTGCCAGGCGTAAAGCTTCTTCAATTTTGTCCCTCTGTAGGAAAGCACAAATAGACACTTTCAAAAGGAAATATAAGAGAATAAATGAATAATGTGCGGATATTTTATTTCATCTTGAATAAAAGACTCACTAGGAACACTATAGTCTAGGTCCTCGAACAAAGCAACACTTTGCACTAGAATATTCAAATTCTATAAGCCAGGAACCCAGAGACTTTATTATAACTGCCATACTAAATAAATGCTCTTGAACAAGCACTATTACAAGCATAACTAGTCTCACAAATAGCTGATGACAGTTTTCAAGTGGTACAGTGCAGTTGTAACTAACTGGTACCTGAAGAAGATGACGAAGTAGACAATGCAATATAGTTTGAGCTTGGGGTGACGGCTCAAAACATGGAAACTCTGTGCATGCTGAAAATGACATTCTCTGGGATACACCAACTACAATACCGGCATTTGGGAGTAAACCAAGAGGGTATACCTCACGATCAAATTCCAGCTCTGGATCCAACTGAAATTTCAGATTGAATTGTTTAAAAAAGTCAGGATACACTACTATAATGATCAGAATAAACCCACTTCCTTACCAAATACCTCTATGAATGAAAACAATAATTCTTAAACAATTTTCTTTCCTTCCCTCTCAGGAGGGGAATCAATGCGTAGACGAGGATCCCTTGCTTGTTTAATGCCCCCTTTTATCTCCTTCAAGTGATCAGTGTATTGACCACATAAATGATAGGCAAGTAATAGTGTGATAAAATCAATAGCTATATCAAGATATCGGATCAGTGAGGAGAAGATAGAAGGCAAGAAAGTCTAGTTATATGCATAGGATGGCAACATCAGATGCCAATCAAGATTTTAACCAACCAGAAGAGTGGTTAGGAAACTGGCAGAAAATTAAAAAATAGCTGTTAGATTTCAATTGGCTTGATATGTTTTTTAGCCCTTGAGTGGAGATCTGAAAACTAGGAGCAGCTTCATCAGCTTGAATGAAATAATTATCAGTTTCGAATATTCTTCCATATGACACTGCTCAAACCAGACACTAGAAAGGATTAGGACTCATGCCTTTCAAGCCCACACTTTAATTCCAACTTCACCAAAGAAGCTCTAGCCAAACATACACCGCTCCATAAAAGGCCTAAAAGAGCAAGTACAAATTGTCAATCATGTACCACCTCCTTCAACCTTTGCCTAACCATGTATGATGTATCTTGGAAAGCATTCTGGGAAGTATTTAAAGATTTTTTAACATTAGTATTCAAAGCTTTGATATACCATGATCACTTTTAAACAAATTATTGACGGCAACCTCTTGTATGTTGGGTATTAACACACAGTACGTGTACGTGCAGATACATGTTTATGCATTAGCATATCCTCATACAAGTGCTTCAGAAGACATAAAGTCCCATTCCATGCATGACTAAAGAATCAAATGCATACAGAAGCATTAATGCAAGCACGATAAGCTACCAGCAACACTAAATACTTGAGTACCTGCAAGAAAGCTTCCTGCTTGAAAGGATCAACTCCTGGAGAGGGATACCAAACCTAAGATTGATAGCTTCTATCTTGTATTAGTACCGGACAAATTTAAAGAATTATAAAAGAAAAAAATAATATGTGCAAACCAGGCCTTATTCCCCTGTGTGGCGAAAGCTATATGGTTCTTCCAATGCGATTCAGTAAAAGAAGAAAAGAAGGTAAAATCTGGAGATGTTTAAACCCCAAATTCAGTTACCTGCATTCCACGATGGCCATAATCCAACCAAGAAACTTCTTCAATCAAGTTTGTTTTCTCTTCTGATTGACCACAAGTTACCCAAAACAATTCAACAGAATCGGTAAGCTCTCTTTCACGCCCATCATCCAAATCAAGTAGTGAAAGCTCCCCATTGGTCCTCAATATTAAACATCTAAAAAGCACAATTGATCACTCACATGTGGTAAACTGAGAATCCATTTTTTTTCCCCCAAGAAGTAAAGAGAATCCTGTTTATTAGCTCTGGATAGTGAGTACATACCTAACAGGTTCCCTAGAAAAAATATCTGATGAAGGTGAGACATCATTTCTTGAGATGTACTGCCTTGGAAGCTGATCAGGGATAAGTCGCATTGCAGCAGGATGGCTCTTTGCAGTCATGATGGAGAGCTCTCGTACCGTACTGAGCTGTTTGTCATTTTATCACTTAAAACGCATGAATATGAAGTTCAACCTATAGTACTTTCATTCAGAAAGCAATTTCTTGTATACTTCGCGTACGCAAAGCATTTAAGATGTCATACCAATTCAATATACTCTAGTTAAAGCAAATAACATCCACTTTAAAACATTCCATTACCTGTAAATCTGGACTACTGGAAGGTGTCAAATCACCAGATAATTTCACATGGTATATATGGACGTCAAACGGACGATAAGTAACAAGTAAATAATCTTGATACACATCCATAACCATTGGCTTTGCAAGCAACGGTTTGCGACAGAGCAGTGAACTCTGATCAAGATGATACCTTGGATAGAAAAGCAATTCATACCTGCAATTCAATTAATAGAATACATGAGACAATGTGGAAGTATTATACTCAAAACAAGTCATTTTTCAAGTCTTCCATCAGAACTTCTGTAAAACAGCAATACTAAAGCATATAAACAGAACGGCATGTGTGTACAGGAGAGAGGCTAGAGAGGGTTGGATGCTTGGAGGGACAAAAATGCCCTTACGGAAGTCTCAGTGGAAATTATCACAAGGATTCAGGCTGGGTGCCATCAACACCTAGTCCAAATGACCGTCAACAGCATGTTGCTCCAAAATGAAGTGACCAAGACTTCAATGTTTTCTACAAGATATTATTTTTCTAAATTTAAATGCAATACTTATGAGGCAGATCTTGTCCCTCTGAGATCTCCAGGTTCCTCATTAACTACAGGGGACGGGCAAAGTGTAGGATGTTCGATTTGTAGGAAACACCAAAGTTGCGTTGTATGCTCATCTCAGAATTTTTTCATGAACGACTGAAAACAGCAACATTGAGAGCTCCCTTTGAACACGCTTAGAGTACTCTTTCAAGTATTTTCCCCAAGATTTATGCATTTTCACAAGAAAAACTACTTTTCTACACTCCTGCAGCCCATCACCTCGAAAATACAATTTTGAATATATTATTATTGTTTACTTTGCAAAACCCTGAAATTAGATACACATTGCAAAGATCATCAAAGAGGTTCCCCACTAACCAGCAACGGCAATTTTAGATAACTTCATAGCATAAAGTATGAAACTACTTTCTCCAGCTTCATTTCCCCCTTAACTCATTTTGTCTGATAATAACTGTTTGAATGGACTAATTGCAATGCTAACTGCTAACTTTTTTTCTTTGGTTTTAACAGTTAAACTCCTAACTTTATCCACATGGTATAAGAAACTTTTGATTTTTCAGAGAAACTAGACATTCTAAGAAACGTGTTATAGCAAACCAAAAATTTGTATGTCTATGGTTTTAGAATCTAACATAGCCTTCAGAAGCACAGCCAAGACAGGAACAGATTGTCTGCACCATGAAACCTCCAATAACCTCTCCAAGAATACAATTCATTGGAAAGAGCACAGATAGTCCATATCCGTAAGTTTGTACAGAGACCAAAGTCTTAAAGGATTCATAAAAAACATATTATGTAAACTATAATAGAGGAAGATCTTTACATTTTAACCACTTATTTTATTATAGTGTTACCACATCTGCATGATCCAAATGCCAATTTTTAAGCCCATAAACCCCCCCTTAAAAAAAATAAAAAAATTTCTTTTTTGTAGGTAATACCTGGATAACAATTCTATTACCTGTAAAATTTCTCTCATACCTCATGGCCAAAGAAATATTGAAAAGAAAAACAATAATTACCAGAATAAGATATTACACTAACCAACATGTAGACAAAGGAAAGGCAGGCCTGGTCTATTAGTATTTTAAAGACGTCATGATAACAACTCATCAGATGCATATCAAACATTAAGAATGCATGAATTATAGATTACATATTTTAAAAGCAACAACTACATATTTTCCAGATAGATATGAAGTAATCATTTCAAAAATAATTAGTATGTATTGAATGCTCACGAGTTTGAAGAATCAATATAATTGCAAACCACAACTATTTTCCCCAGCCACAACAAGCCTCTGCACTGAATCTTTTGTTCCTGAGAAATATCTCCAAACACTCGCCACTTCTTCATTCGTAAGTCATACAAAACTAACCCATGAAGGCCAGCAACTGCCAAGTACATACCATCTTTGCTGGCAGCCACATGAAGAACAGGCCAATTTTGAGAGATGTAAGAAACCTGGGATAGAAACTACATCATATTAGAAACAATATTCTCATGAAAGATTGTACATAAAGAATATTCAACTTCATCAGTCAATTTGACACCTAACTGGAAGGTTAAGGTGCAAGATTTTTAGCTCATCAGTATCTTCATACTGTACAACAAGCAATCGATCTTCACCATAAATAACCTGACGGACATGAGTGGTGCCTGAAACTCCTCTGTTCAGGCAGCATTTCCCGAAAGAAAATGCTATGATTCTCTCCAAAGATCTTTCCTCAATCGCATAAAGCCTATATCCATATTCATCCCAGTGCAGTAGTGAGGTGCCACCCATCAGGGGTTCATACTTGCAGTCCTGGTTTGGCTTAACAACAGGTGATGATACAGAGCTTAAACCAATTTGGCGTATCGAAGACATCAAGCGACATCCGGACACTGACCAAACTGCAAGTCCTCTTAACTTCCACCCAACTGCAAAAGCAGACTTATCAGGTGCCCATTCAATACAGCTGACAGCACCAGTATCCTCAACAGAATATCTGCAGAGAAAGGGTTATGCAGGCGCTAAATCATTCCATAATTAGATGAACAAAATAGATGGGAATTATGCGCAAGGCATCTACCCTTTTGAAGAATATCAAATACAACCACCATAAAGCTTCCATTCTACCAACGCAAAAAGAGAATGCATTTGGGACAAGTTTATGCCCACCTGTTGAAATGAATACTTTCTCGAGTAAATAATGATTAAATGAATAGAGCATTTCAAGCTGGTACTTGCAAGAAACCATTTTGGCCAGATTTCTGAGCAACCTATAACTTCATCAAATTCACACCTCGGGGTTTCTCTTGTACTATATCACCAAATTTAGAGACTGCTTTGAAACACCTACCATTACTTTTTACTCATATAGAATTTAATCCGTTATTAAATATTCTTCCCAAATACCAGTATAGCCCTCGCTCTTCCCAAGCACTCACAGAGAAACTAATCAACCAAACTAACACAGTCAAGGATTCTAAAGGTGCAGTTATATAAATTTGGAGTTTTCAAATTTGTATTCACGGTTGATGACTATATGAAGAGTTTTTATAGGGTTTCGACAGGCTCATGTTTTGGATGTAACACCGAGAATTGCAAACATTAGTATATATACCATTCATTACACAAAGAATGGGGGTGACTAAAAGTTCTGATATAATGTGATACATATAATGATACCATTGCTGCCATATAAATTGCTTGGCCACCTATGTGGTGACCTGATGTTAAGGTATAGTGAAGGATGGGCAGGTTTGGTAGTGATTTAGTAGTCGCCAAGCAGCAATTCAAGGTAGGTCCACGTATTTGAAGGGGAATGCAGTAGGCTGCCAAAATTGGCATCTTGTGAAGCGGGAAGATGCCACAATGACTTGGTGGTGGTGTAGGCTTTGGATTTCTTTCAGAGGTTGACAGGTATTGAGTGGTCAAACAGTATTAGTCTTGTCAAACAAAAGACACAGACACTAGAATTTTGGTGGGAAATATTTTGTTCTCCAATTAGTCACCTGGGCATCTAAAAACAGTACTGAGAATGAGTTTGTTGAAAAACTTCACTATGTTCCATTAGCAATTGGGCCATTTAATTTTAAAATCAAACTTCAGATTGCAATATGTCAAATATATCTTCTTGGGTGCAATTTGTAAAGGTCCTAAACTTCAAGGATGAAAAGTAATAGCCACTCTAAATAGATTTCCACATAAAACTGCACTATGGAACTCTGATGAGTATTCATCTTCTTCGGGCACCTAACATGAAAAACATTCATCTTTCCTTCTTTTCACTTTCTCTTATCAGTGGCAAACAAACAAATTTTAACTCTTATGGAAACAATGCTGATATAGTGAGCTAAAACATTGATCTACACATCGTTTGATACAATAAGCGTTTCTTTTGACTATCAAATTGCAAGCTTTGATCATCTTCTTAAAAAGGGGGATATCTAATAAGTATGCTATGGGACCAAGCGATAAGTCATCAACATTAGATAAGTTACTTGAAGCTTAGTTCAGATAAAGCATTATGAAAGCGAGGCCAATCAAAACATTGGAGATGCTCATTATGAAACCTTATTCATGGCTAATTAATTGATTTCTTTTTTCCTTTGTCTTCCTTGGTAGATTGGCTTTACATTCCAAGAATCGGTGAAACTAAACAAGCTTACCCCCAATCGTACAGAGAAACAGAGCGAATGAGTGTAGCAGATTCTGCAAGGTTGTATAACTCAACCACACCCCTTGTAGTGCCAACAGCAAGAACCTGTTGCTCAGAAGCAACTGAAGCACATACGGCATCACCAGAACCCAGCCACCTTTCAACTTTAATAGACTCAACTAGCTTAAGGCCTTTCTTGCTTATAGAACATGACGCGAGTTGCCCATTGGAAAATAGAACAAATATCAACCTTAATTGTGAGGAGAACTCCAGATGTACCACAGCAGACTTTTTAAACAGGTAATTATTGGGAGTACAAGCACCCTGAGCTCCACCAGACACATAACCATTATTCACACGATGGGAAAATTTGGATTCTCCATTACCATCAGGAAGCTGAACATCAAGATCAAAACTTCCATAGAACTGTACCCAACAACAAGAGATGGTTAAGATATTGTACTGGCTAAATCTTTAGGCATAAGTTACTTATATAATAAGACAACAGTCACCATTTATACACATGACACTTCCTACAATGAAAAGAAAATATGAAGGAATTGCATTATCTTGTATTCACGTTACCTCACCCTTCCAGGATATGTTATACAAAGATCCATCGGAAAGTCCAACAAGCATGTGTTTGTTATCACAAATAATGTTGCTCCTGCAAGGCAGCATAGAAAGGAAAAAACACCTGAGTCATTTCTGATCAGTTCAAAAATGCTACGCAGAAGAAAAGCAATACCTACATAAAAGACATTCAACCTCCCTTATTCTTTATATGAGGTATAGATCACACTAAAGCAACACTCCTTTTTTCTTTTCCCAGCACTACTGCAGTAAACAGCACGTATATCACCAAGAAAATGTGCACAATTATTTGATATGTTTCTATACCAAGATAATTATTTTAAAACTTGGGAACAAAATATATACTGTTAGATTATTTCTATGGAAAATGAAATCCAGAGGAACTCTGAAAGCAAGGATATATAGCTACAAGTGTGAAGAATTCAAAAATTAGATATCTGGAGGATCAAAATTGAGGTACATCCCAGATTTCATCTTTCAACCTAGACTAGAGCTGAGTTCTATAATTTTATAAGAGACCCTTTTCTTCAACAGTCTTTTATCAAGGCACCCATAATATTCAAATGGCATGAGACACAAAAGAGAAGCCACTGCAGCCTTCGCTAACTAGCCCTTTCCAAACTAGATGAAGTACAAAGCCCTTAACACAGAATGAGAAGACTCAAACTTGTTTGTTAAAAGTGTAGGGTCGTAAAAGTAGATCTCAACCAACGAAGTGCTACTTCAAAGATTTTACTTGAAAGCTCCTCATATTCCATCCAAACACATATAGGTACAAAAACAATGGATTTGAATGGAAAACTAATATGTTCCTGAAATTATATCATGGCCAAAGTCCTGAATAATAAGAAGAAACTTCTGGCATGCATTCAAAAGGTTGTTCCTGGAGATCAATCACCTGTGTTATCTAGGATCACAGAACACGCAAAAACAAACCAATCCACCCTGCTTCTCCTGTAATTCGAATCTAATTTATTGCCACGTGGAATATCCATCAAGTTCAGAAGCCATAAAAGAAATGAATGTTACTTAGATCTAATTTTTTATATTAAATATATATATATCAGTAAGCTCCCCTATTTATGTGCTTCTAATTTTCCAAATCACTTTAATCAGGTGAACCCACATTATGGAAATTTTAGTAGATTGAGAAACAAGAACACATGATTAGAAACAAGATAAATTGCACTCTTGCAGAAAATAACATCGGCCAATAAACAAACACATTATTGATGATCCAGTATCCAAAATACCATATCTATTATTAAGACCATTTTAACCACTTCCAATCAGTGCATTCATCACCTTAACCACACAAGCTACCGGCTCTCAGCTGAAGCAACTAAAATGCAAGACGGTGTAATCTCAACAATAGGCACCCTTGAAGTGACTTTCTACACGACTAGACCTAAAAATGGATGGTCAACACACATTCAACCAAGCCATGAAAAATTAAAGGTCGACTTCATTAACTAGCTTGTTATCAATTCTCTGACCACAAAATGAATTGTTCTTTTGAATCCACAGAAATCGCACATATTCTAGCCTGAACAAGACTTGTAGTCTAATATTTATCCCTAAAGGAACTCATGTAATTGCAGTAAAATGGAATCTCATGCTTATCTCACAATATGACTGCATATTCCTTCTAGACTAGCATAGAATTCTGGAAATTCAAGTTCACAGAATCCCCTTTCATGTTATGACTGTCCAGTATCTAGTGCTGTCTATTTAGCCCTTGGAAAGGTCATGAACATCATGTCAAAAAACAGAACATAATGCAATGGTATGCTTATGGGGGTATGGATCTTATTCCAAGATAACTTTTTAAGGGATTCAGGAAAAGTACATTGCCTATTAGATGCCCTGGTAAAATTTTCTGGAGAAGTTGTTAGGTCAAATTCCATTCTAGATTTATTTAACCAAATTGATTGTACTGAGTTGCAAGGTTATCCTCACAAAATTTTAGCTATATCATAAGCTAGAAGGACTTAAGATCCACAACTATTCAGTGATACTCAGATGAGAAAGTTTTGTTCCTTAATCACCTCAACTCTCAGCTCAACTATCTTTCTCCTCGTGCTTGGTTATCAAAGTAATGTCATAGTGCAAAACAGAAAGCGCATTGTTAATTTTACTTTCGCACATTCAGTTATGCCTTTGAATGAAATCTAACAACATTTCCTCATTAATTACATTCCAAGCGTGAAAGGATGACAAAAAGATATTTAGCATGTGTGAGTAATCCCGATTCCAAGTAAATAGAAAGCATTTTCCCACTATAAGAGGTGAATAAACATGTAAAGATCAGAGCTTGACAGCGAAGCACAGAACTCTAATAAAGTAGTCAAACTAAGTACTTACAATGTCAAATTCTTGTCTGGAAATGGCACCTGCTCACTGAGAAGTAAAGAAACATTTGCTAGAAACAACCCAGAGGGCTGCTTCCCACCAATTTGTATTTTCTTTTCTGTGAAATGAACTTTAAAAATGTGAAGATAAGATGAAGACGTCTGCAAAAGAATGTGACAAATGTGAGTCAGCATTTTATTCCTTACCAAATTCATCAATAAAAGATTCTCACTCGTACCACATCATGCCACAGCAACATTAGCCTAAAGAATTTAAATTGCCCAATGTTGTGCCTTGAAAAACTAAAACAGATCAAGATCACATATTCCTAGCATCATACAATAATACTTCTACAGTTGTTGCTACAACAACCAGCTCCAGCTTCTAACTAATCGAGAACTCAAAATTCAAGACAAAGTCACAACCCATTTGCTATCAGCTAACCTGAAGGCCGCTAGAGCGCACAGAGTGCTCCACTAATTACCAATAATAAACTAGACTTACTTCATTAATCAATTCTTGATCCAATTAACTCAAGGCGAGATTCGTGAACCACAACCCTCGTAAATCAATAGTTTCTACTACTTGGTTCAGTCACTATAACTCTCACATTATTAGACAGAAAATCATCAACATTGAACCAGTAAATTAACTACATTACTACTACTTGTACTACTAATACACACTAAATTACAACACAAAATGAAGAATTCCACTTACAATGACCGTGATCAATTTGGTATCAGGACTCCAAACCGCACGCAGATTCTCACCTTCTTTACGAATCGAATCGGCATCCCTCTTGTACTTCCCCAATCTCACCCTATGCTGCACCCATTTTATATTATATGTCAACATTGTTACACATTTTCACTACAACAAACAATAATTAAAAAGGCAATATTTTTATAATAACAAGACAATTTACTGACGTTAAGTAGATAAATATATCAGTAAACACATTTATGCAAATGGGTGCGCGTGTGTGTAACTCAACAATCTTACACATTTTTCCACTGCAATATTTATTATAAAATAAAAAAACAAAAAAAACCAAGATTCTTAACAAAATTGTATGCTGCTATGCTTTGATTGAATCAACTTCATGTAACACAAATTACTCAAATTAAGAAGACACATAAATGTGCAAACACATTTACGCACTTGGGTATGTGTAATGTCAGCATTTTTCACTACTACAAATAATTAAAAGAAAAGTAAGATTTTTATATTTTGCAACTCAATTTTACTCAAATTACGCATATGGGTGTGCAAAGACCCTTCTTGAGACTCGTGCATAGCGGGCGCTTCGTGCACGGGGCTTATACACTTGGGGGTGTGTGTGTGTTGTAATTTGTACCTGAGAAGAGGACCAGAGCTCGATGTGGGTAGGAGAGACGACGAGCAACAAGCGATTGATGAGTTTGAGGTAAACAATATGGGGAGAAGAAGAAGGACAGAGGCCTGATTCCAATGGGATGACCTGTGGCCATCCATATGCCATATACATCTTTTCACTCTCTCTCTCTCTATATATATATATATATATGTATGTATGTATAGAGAGAGAATATGTGGATAGAGATCGAAGCTAGTAGGGTTCAGGTGAGGAGATCCAAATGGAAAGCATTTGTTTGAGTGAAAACGAGAACGAGAGACAGAGAGAGAGAGAGAGAGAGAGAGAGAGAGAAGGCTGTTGCAGGTGGAGGAGGTGGTGGTGGTGGATCTGACGTTTTCGACAATTTTAGAAACTATTTTTGCTTTTCTTTTCCCTTTCTTTTTTTTTTTTTTTTTTTTTTGTTTCTATTTGATAGACTTTAGAAGTAGAAGTTTTGTTCAACTTAAAACTCTTTTTTCTATTTTTTCTTCAATATTCCGGTAGGTGACTTGAACTTGCAAAGGTTTTTTTCCATTAAAATGGATTAATATTATAGCAAATATAGAAATTACAAATGATTTATACTTTGCTTGATTTAACTGTAAAATTTTAATTTTTAAACTATGAAATTTTTAACATTAGAGTTTTTATTAGAAGTATTCTTAAACAAAAATCGTTAAATATTTGATTTTTATAAAATTTATATGTAATATTAAGTTATAAAAAAAATAAATAATATAATTGGGAAAGAAAAAAATAATAATTTCATATATCATATAAAAATAGCTTTGTAAAAACTCTTTTTGAAAAACTTCAATTTTTTTTCTTCAATAGAGATCTAAGTCATACAATATATGTCAAATCATATCGCTCACAAAAATTAATCTCACAATCTCTTATACTCTAATTTGGAGGTTCTGATTTTTTAGTTTTTAACTTTTATTTAGAAGCTCTTTAAAATTTCTAAAGCAATAAAAAAAATATTTTTTAGTATTTAAAAATTAGACTAAATTGAAGAAAGATATTAATCATCAAATTCTCTTATATGTTCCCGTTTAAGTAACATTTGGCTATCCAATCCAATGACCTATCTCTAACCAAGCTTTAACGTAGATTAGAGGGCTAGACTTGTGGTCGTAAATACCCACAAAATTGTAAATGATATTCCTTCTATAAACTTTAATTTGTTGAATTTGTTGGCTGGATTGTTCTTATTAGGATATATATTTCTCACACATCAAAAAATCAAAAAATTTAAAATTATCTTATAAAGTTTTAGATTACTCCACTTGACACTAACTGATTTTAAGATAAAACTTCAGTTATCTTAATATGGTATCCTAGGTCTTGGTCACAGTTTTCAAATTTAAGGATGGTAACGGGTACCCGTTATATCCAAAACTGATGAATAACTGCCTGATAAAAAATCGATAACGAAAACTGATAGGGAAACCGTTAAGTTTTGAATTTTATAAAGCAAAACCGACGGATAAACCGATAGGTTTTGGTTTTTGATATTAAAAAAAACCAAAAATCGAAACCTGATTAGTATTTTATTATTTTATTATATATATATTGTATTACACACATGTATATAATATATATAATAAAATAATATATTTATTATTTTTATTTTTATTTTTATATAATATAATTTTATTGTCTTATTGTATGATGGACAAACAGTTTCTCATTTTTATTTTTTTAGAATTAAATATTTACAATGATGTAGTATATATATTTTTTTAATTTTATTATTTAATATGTATATATTGTGATTTATTGTATTTTTAGATTTTTTTACATTTAAATTAATATTTTTTTCATAAATTTGGATCTTTTTTCTATTTAAATTGATTTTTTTAAGTAATAGCTTTTGGTTTCGGTTTTACGCGGGTTTTTAAAAACCCGTTGATTGCGGTTTTGGATATGAATTTTTTAAACCCGTCAGTTTCGATTTTGCCAAAAACCGCGGATAACCGACCCGTTGCCATCCCTATTCAAATTCGTTGCTTTTGTACTACGTCATTAATTAATTGTTCTTTCAGCCATTGACTTTGTGCAGCTATTCCAAATTCGCTACTTCTTCGATTACGTCAATCATAAGGAAGGCAATGAGTAGGGTTTAAATCCGAATTCGACGGGTATCCGACTCGATTATAAATCCGTTTACAAAACCGATAGAGTATCTGTTAGAGTTTAGTTTTTATAAGTGATTACCGACGGGTACTCCGGTAGGGTTTGATAATAGCAATTTTAAAAAACTCGAAACCCGAGAACCCGATTAGTAATTTAGTAAAAATTAATTAATAAAAATGTTTATATATTTACATACATATACAAAAAATGTATTACGTAAGAAAATATTTTTTTTAATATTGGTCTAAAATTAATAGTTGTGGGCTATAGCCCAACTCATATTATTTATGGTTACCTATTCTTTTTATCTAATTGAACTAATACAACCGCTCAATTACTGAATAATTCAAATGAGAATGATAATTTACAATTGTGCCAAGTACTTTATGTTCTTTTTTCTTCAGGTTATATATTTTATATTATTATAGAAGAATGATAACATCTCATCATAAAAATTTTGTTGAATGTGTCTATTAAGTTTAAGTTTGATAATAGACAATAAATTTAATTTATGTTTTCTAATTCATTGCGATTTGTCATTATTTTAGTACTTTTTTTAATTTCTTTAAAAACTTTTTAAGTTTTTTTTTTAAATAAATATTTTTTCTATTCATTAACGGGTTAGGTAGGGTATCCGCGGGTTTTTGAATATTTAATGGGTTAGGGTTTGGTAAGTAAAATCTAAACCTGACGGATTTCCATCACGGGTTTGGTAAAATATAATTTAAATGAGTTCAAGTTTAGTTTTATAAATTTTAACAGGTATCTGACCCGTTGTCATTGCTAGTCAATCAGTTAATTATGGGTCACACGTGAGAGAAGGTGTTAAAATATATATTCATCACACCCACCTTATAAGATCATGAATTTTTTTATTTAACACTAATTGATTTTAAGATGAAAATTCATAAATCTTAACAGTTCTAGTAGGTAAAAATCAGACAAAAGCAAGTTATGTAATAAAAATAGGAATGTTAACCATCCAATTCTCTTGCAGGTTCCTATTCAAGTAACATTTGGCTATCCAATTAAATGCACTATTGCAAGTCCTCTAACCAAATTAAAGCATACACGAGAAACATCAGTTAAAGTTTGGCAAGTGATAGCCTTCAGAACAACTTCAGCATATTTTTCAAATAGTCTAAACCTTATGATCGGACGAGCAACCGTACTATCCAAAAGACTTATGGTCAATAAAGTGAGGACTTGAATGAAAACTAAGGCAGGATGTTGGAAGGGTGAGTAAGGCAAGTGTTTGGTATAGTGGTTGTGTCCATCTAAGGAGTTGAAAGACTAACTTCAACAGTTTTTTTTATTTTTTATCTATATGTAAAGAGTTTAAACTTCTTTTTTTAATTTTAAGGACTCTTTATTCTAATTTCACTCCACTAATCTCCTTATTTTTAATCTATTCTTATTTTAGGGACTTCCTATTTCAGTTTTACTCTAACAGTTTTTCTATTTTATGAACTTTTTTTTTTTACTCTAATATATCTCTATTTTAGATTAAATACACCACTAAGTAGCATATCTTCTTCGACCGAGAAGTTACTTTTTCATGACACTTTATTTTTTTAGGGGTTTGATTGCGTTTGATCAACCGGAAAAGACAGAATCGGCTCAGCTAGAAAGTCGTTATCAAAAGTTGAAGTCCCATTAAACAAACTTGTGTAGTACGGATTTTGTGAGTCCATCTATAAAAAAGAATTATAATTAGAATAGTACAATTAATAATACAAAATGAAATATTAAGAAGTTGTACTTTAATAAACATAATTAAAAAATTACATGTTAAAACTAAAATTATGAAATGATCTTAATATTAATAAAAAAAATTATTAAGTTAAAAATGCAATTTATTAACTATAACCTAATATTAACAAAAAAAGAAAAGAACACAACTTTGACAAAAAAAATAAAAAATCCACAAACGTCTTCTCTTATTCCATTTAACCTATTCCACTAATTAACCTATTCAACACAAACATCTTCTTCTTCTTCGCCCGCCCCCCCCCCCCCCCCCCTACACATGAACATATTCATCTCTCTTTTTTTTCTTTGTCATCCTAATCGAACATTTTGTCTTCTCACACACACCCACCACGAATTCACAGATTTGTCAAAAATTCAAGAAAAAACAGTAAGTTTGCCTTTTAACTTGTGGCTTTTGTGTTTTTTTTTTTCTGATTTGCTTTTTTTTTTTGGCTTGATATTGTTTTTGGGACCTAATCTTAAATTTTTTTTTTTGCTGAAATTTTTGGGTGTCAAATATAAAAATCTGAGATTTGAAAAGATTCAATTTTTTTGTTTGTTGATTCAACTTGATTTGTGTTCAATTTATAGAAACAAAATCAAAAGCCCTCCAACGCTCAATTTTTTTTACCGTTGGAGAGCTTTAATTTTTTTTTTTTTTTACAAAGTCAGCTTTTTGGATGTAGAGAGCCAGCTTTTGACTCTCTATATCCAACGAGCCTTGCCATGAAATAGGGAGGTTGTTGGAGAAAATTACACTATTTCGCTTCTCTATAATGGCTCCTTAGCCATTATAGAGAGGTTGTTGAAGAAGGTCTAAGACCTCTATATATAGGTATTGTCTATTTTGGCTTCAAGTGTAGCAGGTCATGACATTTTGTCGTATGATCTGACATTGGCATCTAGCACAAGGGTCGGTCTTTGATACATCTACAGCTGTTCAGCCATAGATAATCTTGGCCGTCCATTTCGCATGATCAATTTTGGCCGTTGATGTCTACTCAAATTATAAAAAAAAAAAAAATTATTATTATATGTAATGACCATATTGTCGTTTTCTTTATTAAATGCATGCGGGATCCACTAAATATTATATGTAGTGCTGAAATATTTTCTTTAACCTTTTAGGTTGTACAATGACTAAAATATTCTTATCAATAACATCTAATTTTTAATTATGAATTTACTATTACAACCTGTTAGGACCACTCTATATATTATATCTAGTACTGAAATGGCTTCTTTAACCATTTTCATTACCTATTTAATCATATCTCCGCATTTACAGTATATGAATGCTTAATTACTGTAAGTACTATTTCAATTACTATAAGTACTATTTCAATTACAAACTGTTCGCTTTTTCTTTGTTTCCTTTCTTAAAATAGTTTATTCGTGTTATTTTAGTCAAAATATGATATGAGGAATGCTATATGTCAACCCACATTTGCTAGTCATTTAACCATATCTTAATTTTATGGTATATGAAATTTCACCAGCCACTTAACCATATGTGAATAACGGTATATGAACACTCGATTACTAAAGATACTATTCTGATTGCATATTATTCATTTTTTCATTTCTTAAGATATAATATAACATCTTTAAATTAATAGTGTTGGGATCACTAATTTCTATTAACTTAGTGCGATATTAATTTATTGATAAATTAATAATTATTAATTTATAAAGATAGACATGTCATTAATAAATTGAGGGTACCGTCAAATTAAATTGTGTAAGATGGTCATTACGTATAATATATATATTAATTAGATAAAAGTCCTCAGAACACCATTTATAGATTCTATCATTAAGAGTAAACATATTAGTGACAGAATCTATATTCACAAATATGTTCTAAAAGTTATCCCCGATCATATGATAAATTAATTTGGTGTTAGTTTATCCGGATAGATTGAATTATAGTCTACTAACCAAATAATATGAAATATTAGTTTGGGCGATTAGTAGTACTTGTTAGTGAACAAGTGACTGGACTTGACAACCAATACAACGAATTACATGAATCAGTCAATAATTCGTTGTATAATGTAATCATGCAATTAATTCTCATACAAGAGACACCATGGTTATTTCATAATTAGAGATACCATAATTTACTGGTGCAATTAAGCTAGTCTTAATCATGTATTAGACAATGTATTCAATGATTATGATCTATTATGTCATAGAAATAGAGTGTATATAGATACAGGATCTATCAATTTGGGATCTTATGCGATCTATTTATCGAGTAATTAAAAAATTCTAGGCTGAGGTAGAACGATGAAAGTCATTCCACGCATCAATTATAAGTTAACGCTTAAATAGATTGTGACATATGATTGAGTAATATAGTTTGACGACCCTATCCACGATCCTGACTCAATCAGAATGATTTAGACAGAATGATTTGATTGCATGAAAACTACTTAAAGGGTTCGTATACTTGCACTTCATCTTTAATTAGGTAATCGCGATATACTGATAGGTATTACTCGTGATTTGCTAATTAATTAGAAAGGGTTCTAATTTAATTAATTAATTGGATTAATTATTTGCTATCGATTAATTATGAACACAAAAAAGATTTATGAATTAATTGGATTAAAGAAAATACCTCGTACTACCCTCTAAGCTATTAAATGACGTTTTTACCCTTTTGTAATACATATATTTTTTTTCTTTTTTTTTTCTCTTCATCTCTACTTATTTTTTTATTTACCACTAAATAAAAAAAACAAAAAGGTCATCTTCCCCAACACCCCAACCCACTCCCTCTGCCCCCCACCCCGCCATCCTTCCCCACCCCCTACCCCCCACACCCACGCTAGTGGGTGCTTCTCGCTGCTACTGCCAGATTTGATGCAACAACGTGGGAGGTGGGGCGAGGGGGTTAAGATGTTAGGGAAAATGACTTTTTTTTTAAAAATTAAATTTTTTTATTTAGTGGTAAATAAAAAAAATAGGTGGAGATAGAGAGAAAAAAGAAAAAAAATTATGTATTATAAGAGGGTAAAAACATCATTTAATAGCTTAGAGGGGGTAGTACGAGGATTTTTTAATAATACATGAGACTTTCTTGGAGTTTTACAATCACAGAAGGGTAGAGTTATCGTTTCACATATCACAGAGGAATAGCGTGATATTTATACAAAGATTAAATTAATTTTGGGATCGTTCTAATATTAAGTTAATTGGGCTCGTAGTAATTAGACATTTGATCTGGTTATTAAGGAGTTCGAGTTTGGTGAATTTAATTAGATTAAATTATTATATGCTTTAAATATGCATAACTAACCATGAACGGACACGCATAATTATTCTGTTGCGCAATTAAATTTTTAGTTATCATGTATGTTTTATAATAGTAATATTGTTAAACAAATATTTTCTAAAGTTCTTACGTTTACAAGGGACCCGAACACTAAGGCAAAAGAGTGTCTAAAGAGTTTGTGCAAAATTTTGCATAGCAAGTCGGGATATCATCACCCTATCATCTGTAAAATTCTATGTTGTCTACTTCATGACGTACCCAAGAAGATAATGACAGGTTGACTTCGGATAGAGTACTATGAGCCAATATACAAAGAATGCAATGTCTGTCTATATGACGTACACATTATGAAAATATTTACTCTCTATTATCTTTTAATCGTCTAATTAAATGTAACAAATTTTATACATTTTGTTTTATAATATGTCAAATTTCAGATTTATACTTTTTTTTTTATATTTTGTGAATTGTTATGTTAAGAAGATAACACAAACATTCACAATTCGGAACTCATTTTAGTAACTTTTCATACCTAAAAGGTACTTTCGTCTTTTCTCACAAATCTTTTTTTTTTTTTTAAAATACAGCACAAGTTGATTGTTTATCATTGAGGGGTATTTTGGACTTTTACAATACTATTATTTTTTCGTTCAGGGGTGTATTGGTCTTTTGCAATGTCATTTTTGTCTTCATTTCATACTATAATCATATTACTAATACAAGGATAGAATGGTCATTCAGTTCTTTAACATGATTCACACACAAAATTCGTTGCCACATGTCGCGCATCTAGTCATTTGTTTGTCTTGTCTCACGCGACTGAATTGAAGCAGATGGATGCAAGATTTTCCCCTAGCACATATGACAACTCAATCTTTAATGGATGAGTTAGTGGATTTAGGCATATCCCTGCTGTGAAATCTCAGATTTCATCTATACGTGAAATTGCGTATTTTGACCTGTATATGTGTTATTTGGATTAAAATGCATTAATTCTGTGATTTACACTCTTATTACATGCTATGTGAGCATTCATAAAAGTCTCGTAAAAATCGGTATTGAAAATTTTATCGACGAGTTTTGTAAATAGTATTTTTGAAACACGTCTACTAAAATTTTGAAACTGGTCTTTTTAGTGTTTGAAAACGTAGTCCTTGGATATTAATAGACCCGTGTTTGATTAAAACGGATTTTAAATCGGATTAGGAATTTTAAAGGCTTTTATACCTTATTTTGAAAAAATTGAGTTGTATAGCTATTTGTATGTATATGAAAATGTTGTCACCTATACTTAAACTACTAAATATAGTATATATGATAGATACTCTGTTGTCGGAATCGTACGATTCGCGATGTCACCTATACTTAAACTACTAAATATAGTATATATGATAGATACTCTGTTGTCGGAATCGTACAATTCGCGATGCGAATCGTACGATTCGATACGATTCAATTATAAAACGATGCGAATCGAACTGGAGAATCGTGAATCGCATGTGAATTGTAGCGAATCGTATGAATCGTACGATTCACTGAACCGTTCGCGATTCGGGCCACAATTAAAAAAAAGCCCAAAATATTTCAAAATTAGGAAACAAAAAAAGCCCACTTCAATTTTTTTTTTTAAGTAAACTAAAATCAGCCCAATTTTAACAAATATAAACAAATAAAATCAGAAAGAAGAGTAAAATAAAATCAGCCCATTAATATTATCATTTATCACTTAATTATAAGTTTTCAATTTTCAACTACAAAATCCCCAAAATAGAAAGCCCTAACTATTAAAATAGAGAGAGATAACTTAGTTGTAGCCTGTAAGTGAGCTGATCGCGGATGAGAGGAAGACTTGAGAGATTTTCTTGGCAGTGCGAATAACTGAAGAAGATACCTTGTAAGTTGTAATTAGTAAGTTGTGTGTAAGTTTACTATGCTGATATTTTTTTTCACTGAGGTACTACGCTAGCTGATGACTTTGGTTTTTTTATCTTTTGGAATCTAGTTGGTTTAAAGGTTGGTCAGACTTTGTTTTTGGTCATTTGGAGTCTTGTTTGGTTTAATTGGTTGGTCTAACGGTGGTATTTGGCATTATATGGCATAAAAAATTGTTTGAGACTTTGGAGTTTTGCTGATACTTCGTAAGGCTTGGACCACATTTGTAGTTTATTAATGTTATTGCTTACTAATGCTTTAATATTTATTGCTTTATATGACTACTTTGCAACTTTTTTTTTTGTTTTTGTTTTTGGTCAGAATTTAAATTTGAAAAAAAAACATAATTTTTTGGCTTTTGAATTTTAATTATTTTATCTTATTTTGTTTTAACACCCAAGACTTTGGTATTGATCATTAAAATATGATTAAGAAAAAACAAAAAGAACATCTAAGAATTTTGGAACATAGCTTTAATGGCTTCATTTTCGCTTTGTGTATAAAGCGTTGACTTGAAAATATAAAATTGATACAAATGAAGAACATAGCTTTAATGGCTTCATTTTTGCTTTGTATATAAAGCCTTGACTTGAAAATAGAAAGTTGATGCAAATGAACTATGCATTGAGTTCATAAATATATACTTGTCTTTACAACTAAGTTATGTACAATCTAGAAAAGTAACAAAAACATATATTAATATTAATTCAAATAAAGAATCTCAACTAAAAATTGTTAATAGAAACATAATATGTCAAATATCAACTAGTTTTAAATTTGTGACCGAATCGATACGATTCACGATTCGATTCAATTCACGTTTCAAAAAAATGACATTTCGATTCACAATACGATTCACGATTCGACAACTATGGATAGATATATGTGTAAGTAAGCAAAATAGTCTAAAATACAATTAAAAGACTAGAAAATACAACTAAAAGACTAAAATTGGCAACTTCGACTTGTCTTTAGTTATTTGACTTTGCATATATATAATACATACAATATATCATATAACAAAGCTCAAAACACACTCAATTCTCACCTACATGGCCGAAACCCCATAGACAAAAAAAGAGAGTTTTTCAACTATTTTTCAAAGCAAATTTTCTTGAGAAAACTCATTTGAAGGCCAAAACTTGTCATCCAAAGTTGGATTTTGCTTGTTGGGCATCCATTGCACACATTTATAGCCTTAGTTTACATCAAAGGTGAGAGAAAAATTATAGATTTAAGAATGCTATTCTTTGTCAATTTCATATAACTGTATTTTTATCCGATGTTTTATTGAATTGTCTTTAGATTATTGCTTAGTAGTTGCCAAGGATCATTTATATGTGTTTATAGTTGTTTTGATCGGTAGTAGCATATACTTCTATTTTTCGGGTTTTAAAGTTGGTTCTTAGGTTTATTGTTGAATAATTGTTGTTGTAGTGGTTGGAATTGATTGGTTGTTGCTTTTAAAAGTTTGTTAATTGCGGGATAGTAATGTTGTAATGCCGAATTTTTGATTTGAATGTTGTAGCAAAAGCCCGAAAAATTCAGCATAGGTGCATTGCCAAAATAGGGTTGTTGGATTGGTTGTGGATGACTCTTGGTTGGTTTCTGATGGGGCTAATGTAGTTGCATATGAGATGGAGTGATAGGAAGTGGTTTGGAGGTTATTTGATTAGTAGAATGTAAGTTATGGATTTTAGAGGTTTGTGTATTCTTTCTTTGAAATGTTGGGATGTTGTTTTGGTTGTTGGGTAGTGTTTGTATAGTTGTTTCTTGAGTTATTGTAAGGTAGGTTCGGGATTGAATGCATGTTAAGTTGGGTGGCCTACTTTATTATCTAACTTAGTTATTTTAGTTGTTTATTTGATGCTATGTTGATTGGAATGTTATTAACTGATTGATGATTGATGATGATCTGGAGGACAACCTACTTTATTGTCTTTCTAAAATATGAGATGTTTATGATTATTGTCATGAGTCTTGATAGTGTGTGCTACCTCTCAGACAACATCGGACTGTCGGGTTGATAACAGCATAATTGTCATAGACTACCCCCAGCTCGCATGGGCGGAGATGCCATGGAGGGAGGGGCTAGATGAGGTACCTCGGTTATGTATTATGAGAGTTATAAGAAGATGGTTGAGATCGTTATGGCGTATGAAGCTACACCAACTAGAGTATCCTTTCACAATTGAATGATTATTTATGTGATTGAATTGAAAAGTTGATGTTAATGAAGTTGTTGTTATTGTTGTTTATAGGATGGTTTCCCAAAGGGTAAAGTAAATATTTTCAAAAGATCTTTCGAATCCTCATTGAGCTTTGTTATATATAAGCTCACCCTCATTTCTTTATTGCCATCAGGTGTAACTGAACCGGACTTTGAGTAGGTTCCTCAAGAAACTGAGCATGTGCCTTCTGTGGAGGAGTCTTATATGCCGGAGTCATATCCATGAGTTTGTCTTACCTTTTATAGTATGTTGTATTGTATAACTTACTTAAGATAGTGGTTTGTATGAAACTAGTTTAGTGGTCTTCCTTTTGAACATGATTAGGTTGCTAGACTAGTTTATAATCTATTTTGCAAATGTATAATATAGCTCGTGATATGTTGTTGAAACAGAGGCATATAGCTTGTGGTTGGTATGTAGTCTGGTTGTTTAATATATGGTATTGAATGTTGATGAATGGTTGTGGAGTTGTTGATGATGTTTGGAGTTGATTGTGTGTTGTTATAAAGGGTTGGTTTAAAGCCCTGATATCCGTGTTACAAACATTATAATGCCGAAATTTCGTTGCATCCTAACTGATTGTAAGTGGGGTCGAGTTGGGGCGTGACACCTGCAATGATTAGACAACTTCCACTTTCTATAGCTTTCTACCTATCAGGAGCAGAAACTTCGAAGCCTATGTTCTCATCAATCACAAACAAGAAACGAACTCAATTGGTCTGAGGCGTCACTGGCCCATAATTGACGCAAGTTACGCTAATGAGAGCTTAATTAGAAATGCGTGCCACTATAGATGCAAGTTAATACGGTCGTGGCTCGACCTAGGCATGTCTTAATTTAGTCTTGGCCCTAAGTACACAAGGGAACCCGCAAAAAAGGTTTGGATAGAACTCGTTAAAACCTTAGCCAAATTTTGGCCTTTGCATAATAAAGATGTTTTTACATAGTTCTATTTTGCAAGAATGCAAGCATTTTTCCCAAATATTTCTCAACTTGTATAACTTGGTAAGATCTAAATGGTCATGCATTTGTTGAGATTAGTATGCCTTAAAAACCATTAGCACTAAGACATTTCAACATTAATGGATACATTTGATTGTAATTGTTTAAGTATTAATGAGAATTTTCTATTTACTCTCTATATCTTTTGTAAGAATACATGTATAAAGGTCTCTAACTCATGTAGATGGTTTAGGTGCGTAATGGTGCCGCACAGAAGGTCTAAGTCATTGTAACCTGTGTTATAAACTTGTTCATAACCGTATGGTGGAGTTGGGCACTTCAATTTGGTAAAGGTTATTCAGAGGATGTTTACTTCATGGATTAGATGTCTCAAGGACAACATGCAATCATGTAGATGATAGTATAGGATAAAAGGCCTCACTTGATTAAGGGTGTTACATGGATGGGTCTTTTGGTTATTTTTACTTAGTAGGTCAGAGACATAAGTTATACGATCTATAATGAGCTTCTGTTGGATAAAGTGATTGTCCTAGAGTACAGTCATAACTCTTTAGTGGAATGAGTTAAAGTTTGAAAGTCAAAATGTAGAAAATGCAGCTAGGTTAGCAAGAGCATTTTGGTCTTTCCTATTTAGCATAGTTTCTTGTGATAGGGTTTCTATTCTTGGTATAAGGATGTTTTTGGAGAGTCCTAATACAACTAGAATTCTCAAATATGAAAGAGTTTCCATTCTTGACAGTGGAGTTCCCTAGCATCTGGGCGTGTGGTAGGCGTGTGGCTACCTTGTGCGGGCGTGTGTTAGGTGTGTAGATGAGATAGACTACAGAGCCTAGGTTTGCTAGGAATTAATGTCCAGATACATTCCTGAGTCGAATAGGACTTTGTATCTCATCCTACCCACTTTTAATTACGCATAACTATCAGAATTGAAAGAGACTTTCACCAGAGCTCTCTCGCACGCCCCACACTTTCTCTCATGCCAACCTAGGATCAACGTTTGGAGCATTCAAAGGGAGTTTTACATTCTGGTCATTGAGTTCTAAGGCAACAAGAAAAATTCTGCTTGATCGGATTATGCGATTCTAGACAAAATGATAACTAGTATATGCTTATACTGTGATTTTTCGGTCAATATTAAATATAATCGAATCCTACTTTTCACTGCGTTTTAGATCAATTTTTAGCCTAGGTTGGTCTAGTATCATGCTCCTTCAGCATTGCCATCTCAAAGATCCCTTTGTGGTTCCCATAACATAGCTACAACCTTTTAATTTTGATGCAATCTATGCCAGGGCGAATCCAACTAGTTGAGATGCTCAAAGTTTCAATTGTAGTGAATCACACTAGGCCTTTTGCATTATCTAGAGCTTTTTTGTACAACAAATTGAAATTAGCTTGATAAATTGCTCTTAGTGGATTAATAGGTGTGCCATCAAAGATACATGCATTCTTCTCCCTCCAAATCTACCTGCACATTGTGGCAAAATTGCATCTACTTCTCCATTCAAAGTACCCTATCTTGGAGCAATCTTGCACCATTACCATGAACTAGGTGTCGAACCTGGAGATGTAAGAAGAGTTGAAGAGAACTTGAGTAAAGAAGCAAACCGCACGACTTGGAAAATGAGCAATAGGTGTTAAACACTCTCACGTCATAAATAGTTGAGTTTCTAATGTCTTTTGTTATTTTAGTAAAATAGTTTATATATCAAAGACTATTACAAAAGTCTGTTTTCATTTTTTGGGTTCATGGGCATATGTTATTTTTTATACGACGAAATAAATTCATGCTTGAAAAGAAGTCAGAATGAGTTATAATAAATTGGGAACTTTTTATTTTATTTAAAAGAAAATGATAACGTAAGATATGAGCCAATTCATGAATGTTTATTATCAAGATGTGTGTAAAGAACAAAAAGATATGATTTTTGAATGGAATGGATCAAGTGGTAACATAAGATATGAATCAACTCGGTCTATCTCTCTATTTCTTTTTTCTCGTTTGTCTGAATTAGTCATTTTTCTTTTTGTTTCGTCAATAGAGACGGACTGAATTGGTAACATGAGATATGAAATGTTGTCGTTAAAATCTTTCACCCGCGTATGTTTTTCTTGTAGTGAGAATTCTTCTAAAGAATTGTCTTTTGAATTCTTTTTATTGTACCAAACATAGAAATGAAATTACACAACAAGTCTTTCGTTCATACACACAAAACACAACCTTCAACTTTAATCCTGTTTCACCAACAAACATGCACAACTATATAAGCTCTTTTAGTTTGCCATATCATCAATTTTTGGAGTATATAAGCTCTTCCTCTCCCTTTAGATAGATGCTTGTATCATTGGCTATGTTTACCAACAAAAATTGAAGCAACCACATCAAAAGCCTTTTGAACTCTACGTCTGCATTGTCCTCTTGATGGTAGACATCATAACTCCCACATTGAAAATCAAGTTCTTTTTCTTTGTTGTTGGTTTTGACAATTTCACTGCATCTCTTCAATAATTGCCTTCTTGAAATTATTATTATTATTTTATTAAAGAGAAGAATAACTTAATTTATATTACTTAAAATATTATATACGAGAATTGATGTCGAAATCTCTCGCACCAAAAGCGCATTCTTGAAATTGTTTGGGGGAACTAAATCAGTTGCTAACATTTTTCCAGCTTGTTTGGATTCAGATTTTTAAAAGAAAGTAAAGGAAGGAGAGGGCATAAAGAACCCTTCTCCTTGTTTGAATTGCAATTTTGAAATAAGTAAAAGATATGGAAGGGTACGAAAATCCTTCCATTTCCTTTAATTGAATAGGTTTTTCAAACCTTCCAATTAGGGTGTTTGGAGGGGAAAAGAAAGATTTCACTACAAAATGTATTTTTTGTCCTTAAATATCTCATGGTTATAAAAATAAAAAAAGGATACTTAAGTAATTTTACATTTAAAATTATCGTTTTCCTTTCCTTTCCTTTTCCAATCCAAAGAAAAGATCATAAAATCCTTTCCTTTCCTTTCTATTATTATTTTTTTACAATTCACACAAGGTAATTCACTTTCTTTCCTTTCCTTTATTTTTTTCCTCCACTTTAGTTTCCTTTCCATTCCTTTGTGCAATCCAAACACTATGTTCAAGTTTCAACATGTTCTAATATGGAGATAAAGTGGAATTCATTCAAGTAAGCAAAGATAACCAGAGAAAAAGAAAAATTGAAAGACAAAAGATAAATGCGATATGATTTAATGTGAGTAATGTCAAATGTGATTTGAATTAATTATATTAGGAAGCTTAATGTGGTAAATATCATACAACCTTTTTACTAGTAGGTTCTTTCCCTAATCGCATGCAATAAAACATGAAATGTTTTCTTCTTTACGGGCTTCGTGAATAATACAGTTTTTTTTTTTTTTTGTCATTGAATAATACAGTTAAACAATCTAATTTTGTAGTCTTCTTCATCTTATTGGGCTCAAACCAAATGTAGACTGGGTTAGGTTACTAAGACTGGTTAACGAGGGCCGAGCATTTTGGACTCATGACTTATTTGCAAGATCTGATTATGTACTATGCCTACGGCTCCGTTTGTTTGTCGTAAAATAATTTATTTGTGTAAAATATTTTTCGTAGAAAGTGTTTTTTTGAAAAATAAAATATTTTACATGGCTCCGTTTGTTTGCCGTAAAATAACTTATTGAGGAAAAATATTTTACTGGAAAATAGAATACTGAAAAATATTTTCTGGTGTTTGGATGTACGGTAAGTTCGGTAAAATGTTTTCTTATCCCAAAGGACATGAAAACATTTTACATAATTTTGTACTAACCGCAATTGTTGACCGGAAAATATATTACGGTTGACCAATTTTTCGGTGTTACCAAACACCGTAAAATTAAGAAAAAGCAGTCGCAATTTTTGACTGGAAAACATTTTACGGTTGACCAATTTTCCAACGTTACCAAACACCGTAAAATCCAGAAAATATTTTCCGGTAAAATATTTTACAGCAAACAAACGGAGCCTACATTTTAATCCATTTTCATCGGTAAAATATTTTACAGCAAACAAACGGAGCCTACATTTTAATCCATTTTCATTGATTAAATTATGAGTAATGTTATATATTATTTATTTTTTTATTATTTTCTTATATTTTTTTTATGTAAAATCTTACGTGACTTGTTAACTAAACTATTTTTATTTCTCTTTTTTCTTTTTAATTATTCTTCTCTCTCTTTAATTCATTTTTTCTCTCTCGTAATTAATATTTATTCAAAATATTTTTTTTTTGTTTAACCATAGCAGACCCCTTGTCTCCAAAAAAAATCATATCAAACTCAAATTTTAAAAAAACAATAATAAATCAGTCGGACGATAAAAGATAACTAGTTTTAAACAAATATTCGGCCAGAGGTGGGGCCCAAAACGCCCCAACTTTAAAGCTGAGAAGTTTCATCCCCGATCTCACTTTAAATTGGGTTTGATTCCCTTCAACTATAATTTCATTGTTTGTATCACGTTTATTAAAAATATATGTCATTGGATACTCAATTTTAACTTGTATTAATTTTTAAAAAGTGCTCATATATGTAGTCATTTAGCCTAGTGGAATCAAACTTTAAGGAAATATTTTAAGATATATATAGTGTTTTCCATGTGTCTATTTAAAATCTATTGGGTATAATATTTTAGAAATTAGATAAGAAATATTCCGTCAAGGATAAAAATATTCAGTGTTATAGATGATTGATCAACAACTTTATCAATTTTTTTTTTTTAATGTATGATATCGTCTGTTAGTTTTCAAGGGTTTTTTGTTTCTTTTGTAACTAATGACACGTGTAAGTGACATTGCCAATAACAATTTTTTAAAGTGGAATAAAAATCTTCTCTTGCCCACCCAATAAAAATAAAGAAAAACTTAATCAAATTTTTTAAAGTTGAAAAAGAGTGTCCAGATTATGTTTTTTTTTTCTTGTTTGATATAATAGAGATTGAAGTTATGATTCGAATTTAAAATTTTTATCACAACTAATTACTATTAACTCTTTGACTCAACTTTTTGGTGAAAAGGAATTTTTGACAATTCTAGCTAATGTTTCTTTTTTTTTTTTTTTTGTTCCAGCATGGTAATTTTCTATATGGTGACTAGAATGTATATAGTAGCCCTCTTCTTGGAGCTGTTGAGTTCCCTTATTGATACATTAGACATTAACAATATCAGTTTTGACACGTGATCCCCGATATTAGTTAGAGAACTTAGATAGCGATTTGTTATGATTAAAATTTTTAATTTATGTTTAAATATTATTTGGCTCTTGACTGATTTGAAACATGTATTTAGGTGCATTGGTACATCACAAAATTCACAACTTTAGAGTGAATTCAATGTGATTCTAGCTAAAGTGAATTTTTTATCAAAGAAATACTAAAATCATTTTATATTTAATACATGATCACCTGCATTTCAAA
The DNA here is from genome assembly GCA_037974665.1 of Ehretia macrophylla. Taxonomy (NCBI): domain Eukaryota; kingdom Viridiplantae; phylum Streptophyta; class Magnoliopsida; order Boraginales; family Ehretiaceae; genus Ehretia; species Ehretia macrophylla. The sequence continues at coordinate 52,327,499 of CM075776.1, forward strand.
TTATACCACCTAAGAAAGAATTCAATGACCTTCTGGAAAAACTCTCATTAATTCTTGGTTTTTTTTTTTTTTTTTTGGACAAATGAAAAACATTCATTCATAAAAAGAAGTTTAACAAGTTATCTAATCCCAGTAGGGTAGAAGTTAGATAACAACAAATGCATAAGGTGGGTCAGTATATTAGAGACCCAATCTATAGGTAAAGCGTTTTTAAATTTCGATTTTGCAATCCAATCACAGGGGCGTTAGTGGTTCTCCTAATACAACGGATCCTCAAACATGGAACTGACTCCACAATCTTTTTAATATCTTCCACAATGCAACGAGCTTGCCAACCAATAGCAAGAGTAAGAGAATTGATTGCACTGAGTACCATTTCAATATTGCTTTCAATGACAATGCTTGAGAAATCAAGGTGTATCACGAACATGCATGCATTCTTGATAGCAATCGCCTTGGCCTCAAAGGCTGAATGACATTTAATAAGATCTGCTTGCCCGTATTTTAGAGCTCCATTGTAGTATCTGCCAATGAAAGCATAAGATGCTCTTTTGTTGTCAATGAAAGAAGCATCTGTGTTTATCTTCAAAGCGCTAATAGCAGGAGGCGGCCACACTGTTGTAACAACAGGGCCATCTCTAGGTTCTATCTAGCTGGAATGACTTGAAAAACACTCACCAAATTTGGAAAACTCCGCAACAGAGTTCTAAACATGCACAATAGCCCTGTAGATATCGACCTTCCTGTTTTCAATGCTAACCCCATTCCTTTCTTTCCAAATTTCCCAACAACAGAAGGCAATTCTAGCCGCTGCTTCACTTTTCATTAATTCTTGGTATTATTCAGTCAACAATTGAGCTCTATATTAACTTTATTACCTAAACAAACTCATCCAGAGACATGAAACCTAGGATTTTTTTTTTTTTTTTTGATAATTCAGTGAGTTTTATTGAATGGAAATCAAAGTACAAGAGTACAAGCAAGCTTCAAACCAAACAAAGAAAAAGCAATAAAAAACACACACAAGTGCTAAAAAACCAAACAGACTAATTGAAAGAGCAGAAAAGGCCCAAGTTGCTCAACACATCATGATTGAAAGGCGTGTTCTTGAATTGCCGACCAATAAGAAATTTGGAGTTGACCTCGTTCTGGATATTTTTAAAAATATGTTCTTTACCGTGTGCTTCCTTCAAGAAGATGCACTTATTTCTTGACGACCAATTGATAAACTTCTGAGTGTAACGATAAGCCTTCACCTATATATAAGGTCAATCAAAATTAGAATTTCAAAACAATGAGAGTATCGGACTAAAAAATTTGATGCTTCATGGGTATGTGCTGATGCACGCCATTATATCACTTTTTCTTTTTTTGGTCAGCACGCCATTAGATCATATATCCAAGGAAATATATATGATATTAATATCACCCCTCAAAACCAATTATAGCACGTGACACATATGCCTTATTGCAACATTAGACTATCCTCAATAGAGGTTCTAAATTGACGGGCTCTATAAATAAATTTAGAGCCCTGTTGCTTTTTAGAGCCCTATTTAGAGATTCATATTTTTTAGGGTCTTTAAAAAAAAATCATCCCCAATAAGGGACTCAATAAAATTGAGTTTCTATATTGTGTTAAATTTAATTTTACAAACTAATTTAAATATGTGTTATTTTTTATAGTGTGTTAATTTTCTTTTGATAAATTGTTATTTATATTATCGTAACTTTTTTTACGAACATTTCAACTAAAAAATTAATTAATTCTAAAAACGGTAAAAATTATTGAATTATGATGTTTAATTATGTTTGGTTTTTTTTCCTTTTACTTAATTAAATTTTAGAGTAATTAAATTAAAATCTATTATTCAAATAACATCAATTGGATTGGATATTCTTTTATCAATCTCACCCGTTGAATTATAATTAATTTTAAACATGGTTTAAATTTTAATTAAAATTACACGAAGCCCTTAAAATTAAAAAAAAACTCTTGACAAATAAAATTAAAAAATTTAGAGGTTCATTTATAATTAATTTTAAATAATGGGTTAAATTGTAATTAAAATTTACCCAAACCTTTAAAATTAAAAAAAAAACTCTGAAAAAAAGCCCAAACCCTACATATGAAAGCACCCTCCCTCCCCTACGCCTACCCCTACCCCTACCCTACATTTTTTTTCTTGCGCCGCTGCAACAAACTCCTCTTTCGCCTCTCTTCAATTTTTTTTTTTAGCGCTGCTGCAACCCCCCCCCTTCCCCCTTCTATTTTTTTGCAGCGCCACTGCACCATCCCCCCCTCCATCCCGCCCCGCCCCGCCTTGCCTTGCCCATTTTTTTTCAGCACCATTGCAATACCCCGCTTTTTCTATTTTTTTGCAGTGCTACCGCACCCCCCCCCCCCCCCCCCCCCCCTCCCCTCCTCCCCGCCCCTTCCATTTTTTTTTTCAATGCCGCTATAACCCCTTTCCACATCCCCCGCTGCTGCACCCCCCATCCCCATCCCTTGCTGCTGCAACCTGCCCCCCATCCCCGCTGCTGCACCCCTTATCCCATCCCCCGCTGTTGCACCCCCACCCCCATCCCTTGCTACTGCAACCCGCCCCCCATCCCCACTGCCCTTTTGAATACCCTTTTTTTTTTGTTTTTTGCAATTGTTTTGATGATTTTCTCTTGGATTTTTGTTGAAGTTGGGGTGTTGGAGACTTTTACTTGCATATATAGAAAATCCAACACCCTAACGACTTTTTTTTTTTTTGAAGATTCAACTTGCAACGACTAATTTTTTTATTTTATTTTTTCAGATTTGTGTCTTCTTTTTTTTTTTAATTTGTCAGCTTTTTTTTTATTTTTTTTGGTTATTCGTTGTCAAATCTGACATCTGACTGATTTGTTGAAGAGACCCATGTGGTCTCTAAATTTTTTTGTCTTTTTCTTGAGTCTTCATTTTCTTCAACAAATTTGTTGAAGAAAATGGAGACTAGTCTCTATTTTTGTTAAAATGTATTAACTTTGAGCCAAAACTTTGGATTTAGAGCTCTAAAATGTCCATTGATATTGATTTTTTTCTCAAGAGTCTCTAATTTTGCTAAAAAATAGTAATCATTGCAATATAAAACCTTCATTGAGGCTACCCTTATATAACCAATCCAATCATTTGTAGTCGAATACCTTTACACTTTTTTTTTAAATTTTTTTGTCATAATACCTTTACACTTTTTTTTTTAATACAGACCTAAAACCGTACAACATCACTAATAAAATTTAAATTTACAAACTCTTTCGCATGTATAATGAGTTATATATCACTTAATGCACTAGTGCCGGATGATACCTTTAGACTTTAGAATAGAGCCATTTAGCTTGCGTTGTTCGCACACGGGTCCACTATGTGGTCTTCTCACTTATGTGGCCTGCACGACATCCAGCTAAGTTTTATATTCGATCTCAATTTAAACTGGATTCATTCCCTTCAACTATAATTTCATTTGTTTGCACCACGTTTATCAAAAAGCAAATACATTCGTGGATTGGATAGTCAAATTTTACTTGCATGAACTTTTAAGGAGTGCTGATATATAGTACTATATTAATGTTTATCATGAAAGATTCAATTCAGCCACATGTTTTCCTACCTGTATCTCGTTACAAGTTCATCCTAGTCGAATTCACCCCAGTCGAACTACTATTGATCGAAAGATATTGGAATGCAAGGGACAGCAGAAATTCCTCTGAATGGTAAACTAATATGAATGACTTACTGTTTATATGCGGAAGCAAGCAGACGTTAAATATTAGGACCAGTCACAAAGAAAAAGTGCCCTCCTCACCTTATTGGAGAAAAACAAAGGGAAGAGAGTATTTCAAAAATGATCTTCGTGTAATCAGATCTTTTGATTACTTATTTTTGTCTTTGTTATTAAAGATTGACTAAGCTTCTTTTTAAATAACAAAAAAAGAAGAAGAAATTTGTACTGATAATATCTTTAAAGATATATAGTGTTTCCCATGTGTCTATTTAAAATTTTGATTAGACCACGAAAATCAATCAGAGGCTTAACTAATTCAATTTAGCTAAGTGGAATCAAATTTGAGGAAATATTTTAAGATATATCATGTTTCCCATGTGTCTATTTAAAATCTGTTGGGTATAACATTCTAGATACTAGATTAGAAATATTCAGTCGTGGATAAAAATATTAATTGTTATAGATGATTGATCAACAACTTATCAAATTTTTTAGTGTTGAACAAGAGTATATAGAATACGTTTCTTTTCTTGTATTCTTTTTTGGCATAATAGAGATTAAAATCATGGTTCGAATATAAAATTTTTATTACAACCAATTATTATTTAGCCCTTTAACTCGACTCTTAGATGAAAAGGAATTTTTGACCATTCTAACTAACGTTTGTTTCTTTTTTAATTTTTTGTTTCAGTATGATAATTTCCTATCCGGTGACTAGAATGTATATACTAGCCCTTTTCCTGGAGCTGTAGAGTTTCCTTATTGAAACATTAGACATCAACAATATCAATTTTAACATGTGGTCCACAATATTAGTTTGAGGGTTTAGATAACGACTCCTTATGACTAAAAGTTTTATGTTTAATTTATACTTTTTCTTTATAAAAATTATTTGGCTCTTTACTGACCTGGAATATACATTTAGACATTGTGTTACACCACAAAATTTATAACTTTAAGATGAATCAAATGTGATTTTACCTAGGATGAATTCCTCGTTAAAGAAACAATTAAAATCAGTTTTAACACATGGTCACCTGCATTTCAAGTTATACCACCTGAGAAGGATTTCAATGACTACTTGGGGAAAAACTCTCGTAACTCTTGATATTATATATTCAGTCAACAATTGAGCTTATAGAGAAGTAAACTGAACTGTGTTGTATTACTTCACACACATTTACAAGGCATCAGTGGTATAATTTATACAGCAGTGCAGTATCAAGATAAGTAGGAGATATACAAGATCAAGACTGAGAAGATGTATCACCAATCTACACAAGCAAGCTGATCAAGCTGAATCAGGGAGAGAAGTCGTGGACATCCAGTAGACTAGATGAGTTAGGACTTTTTCCTAATATGCCCTCGCAAGATAATGGTGCCATCAGCAACAACAATCTTGGACGATAATTCGGCAAAACGCGACTTAGCTAGTGGCTTGGTGAGAATGTCGGCTAGCTGGTGGATAGTGGAGACATAAGCTACCTGCAGAGAGTTATTTGCAACCTTGTCTCTAAAAAAGTAATAGTCAAGAGCCAAGTGCTTCATTCATGAATGACAAACGGGATTAACACAATAATAAGTGGCACCCAGATTATCACATAGAAGTTTCAGTGGCCCTGTAATTATAATCTTTAGCTCACAAAGCAGATTGGTAAGCCAACAAAGTTCCGCAGTTGCCAACGCGACGGACCGAAATTCAGCCTCAGTGGAGGAGCGAGCAACTATTCGCTACTTCTTTGAACACCACAACACCGGATTAGAACAAATGAAGATAACATATGCAGATGTAGAAGTGAAGTCGTCCTTGTTTCCAGCCCAATCCGCGTCTAAATAAGCCGTGAGAGTTAGAGGCGATAACTTGCTTAAAAACAAAAAATATTGAACTGTATGTTTGAGATAGAGGAGAAGACGTTTTGCGGCCCAGTGTTGTTGAGTTGGTGATTGCATGAACTAAGCTAACTTGTTGACACCAAAAGCAATATCAGGCCAAGTGAGCGCTAAATACTGCAAGCTACCTACCAACTGCCGGTATAGAGTGTCTTCAGTGATGGGAGTGCCATCTTGTACTGTTAATCAAATAGAGGAGCTAAGTGGAGTGACAACTTCTTTTGCGCCATCCATATTAAACTTGGTTAACAAGTCCCTGATATACTTCTACCGTGACAAGAAAAGCCCATGGTCATTGCGAACAACTTCCACGCCTAAGAAGTAAGTTAGACCACCAATATCCTTAAGAGCAAACCTACTTGCCAAAGAGCCAATAACATGCTGAATAAATGTTGCTGAATTTCCTGTAACCAAGAGATCATCAATATATACAAGTATATACAATAAGACGGTGCCTTTGGCATAAACAAATAGAAAGGCATCGGATCATGTTGCAACAAACCCCAAAGATAAAATGAATGTTTTTAATTCGTCAAACCATGCTCGTGGTGCCTGCTTTAGGCCATATAATGATTTATGCAGTCGACAGACATGAGTTGGATGAGCTTTGTCGACAAACCCCAGAGGCTGAGTCATGAAAACTGACTCTGTAATTGTGCCATGAAGAAAGACATTATTTATGTCTAGCTGATTGATTTGCCATCCGTGTGCCACAACAATTGAAAGAACCGCACGAATGGTTGATGTCTTTGCCACTGGACTAAAAGTCTCTGTAAAATCCAAACCAGGACGTTGATGGAACCCTTTGGCAACTAGTCTAGCTTTGTAACGAGAGACACTACCATCTGGATTCCTCTTTACTCAAAATACCCATTTACAACCTACCACATTTTGATGCAGTTCGCCCGGAACCAAGGACCAAGTTGCATTTTTGTGCAACGCATAGAGTTCAGCTTCTATAGCTTTGAGCCATTCTAGACTCATAAGAGCTTGTTGCACAGATGTTGGTTCAAGAGAGGGAGAGATCGGATGTTTGGTTGTAGGATGTGCGATGAAATCAGAAAAGACTTTGGGCTTGCATGTGTTGGTTTGAGTTCGAGTGATCATTTGATGGTGAGTCGTGTGTGTAGGTGCTGGCGGATTTACTCGTGATGGTGACCGTCTAGTGGGAGACATGAGAGAAGGGTAATTAGAGTCGCACAGTATAAGAGCAGGTGAAGAGTGCATGGGTTGAGTGATAGTAGGAGACTTAAACACAGAGGTAGACGAGCTGGGACCAGGGGACAAGACAGCTTGCAGATAAAGACCTATATCTCGCGTACAGTCATGTCTGGAATGCTGAGGAGATGAAGGCATTGGTGATGGGGGCGGTAGACTGAAGCGAGTGAGATTTTTGAGGTAAAAGAATGTTGATAGCGAGAGGACTAGCGTGAGTTTGGGCAATGGGTGTATCGTTGATTGAATCAGTAGGAGTAGAGAGGACACTGGGAGTAGACTCAAGCATTAACCATCGCTGAATAGTTGCATTTGTGATGGTGTCATGTGCAGAGAGATTAGGGAGGGAAGGAAAATAATTTTCAACAAAGTTGACATGCCTAGAAGTATAATATTTGTGAGCAGTGGGATCATAGCACACGTATAAATCATGAGTAGCGGAGTAACCCAGAAACACATACAAGGTTGATCGTGGCTCAAGTTTATGTTTATTTTGTGGACGAAGCCAAGGAAAGCTTAAGCACAAACGTATGTAGTTTGGAATAGTTTGGAATTGCTTTAAAAAGACACTGATAAGGAGAAAAGTTATGAAGAATAGGGGTGGGCAATCTATTTATTAAATACACAGCTGTTTCAAAGGCAACTGACCAGAACGAAAGTAGCAATAAAGCACGATACAATAAGGCCAAGCCATATTCAACAATATGATGATGACGTTGCTCAGCTGTTGTGACATGTTCAGGAGTGTATGGTGGAGACATGAGGTGCTGAATGCCATAGCGCGCAAACACAGATTTGAGCCCTATGTATTCGGTACCTCCATCAAAATAAATTGTGGCAATTGATGAGTTAAAATAGTTTTCAACCATGCTTTTAAATTTTGGAAAAACATCAAACACATCGGACTTATAAGATAAGGGAAATAACCATGTAAACTTTGTATAGTGATCAACAAAAATTAAATAGTAAGAAAAACCATCTATTGATCGGATTGGAGAAAGCCCCCAAACATCAGTGTAAACTAATTCGAGCGGTCGATGACTAGCTAAACTAGAGGTGCCGAACGACATCTTATGACTTTTATTACAATTGCAAGAGACACAAGACATAAAATGTTGCGAAGACGATAAAGGTAGACTATGACGAGCCATTACTTGATCTAAGGTTTTGACAGCAAGATGGCCTAGACGATCGTGCCATGTGAGTCGCGAAGCTTTGACACCGACACAAGCTTTTTTAATAGAGGAGGAAGAAGAAGGAGTGGGCCATTCGTACATATTATTGGCTATTGGACCCATCACGAGTTGTGCCCCCGTGGTTAGATCCTTCACACAAAAGAAATTTGGATAAAACTGTATGGATGCATTATTCGTGTCAAAATTATGACACAAAAATGAGATTTTTATTCATGGACGGAACGTATAGGACATTAGATAATTGAAGTGGACGAGAGGGAGAAGGGAATGTGGAATGACCGATATGAGAGATAGACAAACCTAAGCCATAGCCAATGACAATATCGTCGGGTCCGTCGTACGGCTAACTTAGAGGGAGATGAGCAAGGTCAGATGTGACATAGTATGAGGCCCCTAAGTCAAGTAGCCAATTGGAGTTAGTTGATTGAGTGGCTGTATGGGCTTCGGGTGGTGAGGCAGTAAAAAAAAGTTTTTTTGCAGCAAAGCACTGGCGAGCATAATGGCCTGTCTTCTCACAGAATTGACACATAATGGTGGACTTTGAGCCGGAACTCGAGCCTGCATTGTTGGAGTTGCGCTGTGAGCCTTGGTTAAAGGACCATCTATTTGAATTATTCCTATTATTCTTGGAATTCTTTTTGTTGCCAGAGGCACCGTTTCCAGAATTAAGACAAGATGGATTGGCAATAGCAGAGCCAAGAGAGCCAGTAGCACAAAGTTCTTCTCTTTTGAGAAAAGCATCATATTCAATGAGTTTTTCAGAGAGTTCATCAAAGGAAATTACCGTATCTCTAGCACAAACAGCGGCAGCAAGCTCCTTGAACGCAGGCCCAACACCATTGAGGGTATGAGTGATAAGATACTGGGGCGGGACAGGAGCTTCGACAAGAGCCAGTTCATCAGCAATATCCCGGGCTTGTGCGAGATAATCAGAAATAGGTGAGTTACCACGGCTGATAAGTGTTAACTATTCTACAAGACCCATGATCCTAGATGACAAGGGATTGGCATAATTTTTAGCCAATTTAGCCCAAGCTTTGGCAGAAGTAGTCCACGACCAAATGAGCGGCACAACACCAGGACTCAGAGAGCCAATAAGGCCCAGAAGAAGAAGTTTATCCTAACGCATCCAAAAGAAATAGTCCAAATTCGGAGTATCCTTATTGTTAGCACGAAAGGTGGCAGGAGGGCAGGGGTTGGTACTGTCGACATAGCCAAGTAAATCATAACCATAGAGTAAAGCATCAAATTGTGACTTCTAAAAATAATAATTGGTGGGGGTGAGTTTAAGGGGTAGTTGGTTTGCAATATTGAGGGCGATAAGATTTTAAGTGTTTGGAGTATTAGGAAGTTCAGATGGACGGGTGGTAGAGGAAGTCATGAGGGAATCGTTAGATGCTATTACACCTCTTGCTGCAACAAGTGCTGTAAAATTAATTGGCTTTTGTTTTGCCAAAATTATGCTTTGACTTAATTCAATTTGAATTTAATTATGGTATGTGCATATATGTTTGGAGAATTATGATTGACAGGTTTACCATATTTATAAGAGAATTGAAAAAGGCAAATTGACATTTACATTAAAAGGTGATTGAAGTTTCTTTTTTAAGAAAAGAAGGTTGCCTTATTCAGGACTTGCTTGGAGACAAAGTCTTGGCCCAAGCACGGATTACCTTGTGGAGGTTTAGGCAACTGATTTAGCATTTATAGAGAGTCTCATTCGTCTAAAAGCTGTAGAGAAAAAGAGCGAGAAACATAGCAAGAAAATAAAGAGTTGATTGAATATTTTCAAGCTGTCAGGTTTTACTGTAGCAGATTGACGATGTACTGTAACAGAAGTCAGTAACATAGGAAATCTGATAGAGCATGTGTTGTTGCAGCAGACTGTGAAACAGACAGCCTATTAATGCTTCCGCTTTGCATATTGTTTTAATCTTTTGAATAGGAAGAGTTTTTATTTGTTCATTGTTTTGTTCATTCTTGAGAGAAGAAGGTGTAGTTCTCGGGAGAGAACGTTACAAGTCGAGAGGAGCTCGCCAAACCTAGGTTCATTAAGGAGTTCATCATCAAGGCGTCAAAGGTCAAAGATGAAGTCTTTACTTGAGTAAGTCCATTGATATTGTAACTTGTGATTTATTAATGAAACAGGGTTGTTGGACCAGGAGAGGTCCCGTGAACGTAGACCGCACGGTTGAACCACATTAAATCTCAGTGTCTTTACAATCTGCATGCATTTATTTATTTTGTTTTAACTTTTGTTACAACAAGATACTAACCAGGAACTATCAAGTGGCATAAGAGCAGGTTACTGAACTGACTTAGTTAGATTTTTGGAAGAGTTTTTCTAGTTATTTTTACAGATATGGCCATTCTGCGTGATAGCGGATCAATCAATAAACCACCTCTTCTCGATGACACAAACTATTCATACTGGAAGACACGGATGAAAGCTTTTATTAAAGCGATTGATGAAGCTACTTGGAGAGCTGTGTTAAGTAGATGGAAACATCTTACTGCCACAACTGCTGAAGGCACTATTGAGAAAAAATCTGAGTTACAATGGACCAAAGCTGAAGACTCGGCGACCACCCACAATTCAAAGGCGTTGAATGCTATTTTTAATGTCGTGGATCTGAATCAATTCAAGCTTATTTCATCCTGTGAAATAGCGAAAAAAGCTTGGAAAATCTTGCAAACGACATATGAAGGTATTGCTACAGTGAAAGTGTCGAAACTACAAATACTTGCAACAAGGTTTGAAGAATTGCCGGTGCACAAGGATGAAACCATTGCTAAATTTGATGCTAAGCTTTGTGACATAGCAAACGAAGCTTTTGCACTGGGAGAAAAATACTCAGACTCAAAGATGGTAAGAAAACGTTAAGATCACTTCCGGACAGATTTGCTATTAAGGTTGCAGCAATCGAAGAAGCAAAAAATGTGGATACCATGAAGCTTGATAAACTTATGGGGTCTCTACTGACCTTTGAGATGAAATTCAAGCAGAAAAGAAAAGAAAAGGGCATTGCACTACAAGTAGAAATTCAAAAGCAGGAGAATGGAGATCTTTCTGATGATGATGAATTGACGGAATCTATGGCTCTTTTAACAAAGAATTTCAAAAAGGTGTTTAAAAAATGGAAGAATCAAGCTAAAGGCCCAAAGTTCACAAGCATTGGCAAAAATCCTCATGCTGCAGCAAATACTGAAACTTTCAAGAAGTAAAATGAAAAAATGTTTGATGGAAAGAAAAAGAATAAGGGAATTCAATGTAGAGAGTGTGAAGGATTTGGTCACATTCAATCAGAGTGTGCTAATACCTTGAAACGAATGAAGAAAGCCTTGAATGTTGCATGGAGCGATGAAGAATTAGAAAGTAACAACAGCAGCGATGAAGAGCACACAAGAAACTAGATTACGTTCTGTTCTGCAGTAAACCAGACAGATACCGAGATAGACGCTGTGACAGATGCCGAGACAGGAACTGAACACACTGCAGCAGAATTTACAACAACACCAGCAGCAAGATTGGTTATTTCAGATGGTGAAACTGATTCTGAATTGGACAGTGATGAAGAAGAAGACAAGTTCAGAAGGACCTATAAAACGATGTACCAACATGGCTGATCGTGTGCAGGGTGAATCAAGATCAATTAACCAAGATTGCTGAACTTGAAAGAGAAAAGGATGAGTTGCAGAGATCATTAGGAGAAAGTCAGCAAAAGGCCGACATGCTGCAGCAAGAACTGTTACAGATTCAGCGAGGCTTCAAGATGATGAACTCGGGTACTGCAAAGCTTGATTATATGTTATCCATTGAAAAATCTTGCAGGGATCATATTGGATTGGGATATCAAGAAGGAGCATCAACAAGTCAAACAGTTTTTGTCAAAGAAGCTGAAAAATCAAAGGTGGAACAATCTGTTGCAACAGAACTTGGTGTAGAAACAGGAACTTCATAAGTAAAAAAATTTATTCCTATTTGTCATTATTGCTTCACTTCTTGTCATATCAGACCTCGTTGCTACAAACTTATGAGGGCATTGAAAAAGAGAAATAGAGCTTATATCTACTTGTCACAGCAAAAAGTAAAACAGATTTGGGTAAGGAAGTCTCCTATAACTTGTCTTGTCTCTTACGCTGCCTTGAAAGCATGTCCTACTTACTCTTGGTACTTTGACAGTGGTTGTTCTAGGCACATGACAGGTGAAAGAGAAATTCTCAAAAACTACAAGTCATAGTAGAGAAGTTACCTTTGGCGATGGTGAAAAAGGCCGTGTTCTTGGAAAAAGAACTCTTGCTCTCAAAGGCTTTCCAAGATTGAAGAAAGTTTTGCATGTAGAAGGACTCAAAGAAAATCTTATTAGTATTAGTCAACTGTGTGATCAAGGATTGCTAGTAAACTTTACCAAGGATGGTTGTGAAATAACTAATAATTCTTACAAATGTGTTCTTGCAGGAAGTAGGTCAATAGACAATTGCTATATGCTTTCTGTTCCACATAAACATAATTTTGTTTGTCAAAACAACATAGTTGATAATACTAAACTGTGGCACCTCAAGTTAGGACATCTGAATTTCAAAACTCTAAGCAAAATTGTGAACACAGGAATTGTCCGAGGAGTTCCTAAATTGAAAAGATTGAGGCATGAGGTTTGTGGTTCATGTCAACTTGGAAAGCAGGTAAAGACCACTCATAAACAGCTGCAACAGATTGCCACAAAAAGGACCTTAGAACTCTTGCATATGGATCTTGTGGGTCCTATGCAAATTGAAAGCCTTGGTGGAAAAATATATGTGTTTGTTTGTGTTGATGACTTTTCTAGATATTCATGGGTTGAATTTTTTAGGTCAAAATCAGATACAATTGATACATTCAAGAGATTGTGCCTGATAATTTCAAATGAAAAGGATTGTTATATAGGAAAAATTGTTAGAATAAGAAGTGATCATGGTAAGGAGTTTGAGAATCATACATTCTCTAATTTTTGTGATATGCATGGAATTTCTGTACCTAAGACATCACAGCAAAATGGTGTTGTAGAAAGAATAAATAGGCTTTTGCAGGAAATGGCTTATGTGATATTAAATGCAAATAACATTCATCATAAATTTTGGGCTGAAGCAGTTAACACTGCTTGTTACACAATGAATCGAGTGTATCTTAGTCCATGTACACTTAAAACTCCATATGAAATTTAGAAAGGTAAGAAACCTTCACTTAATCATTTTTATATGTTTGGGAGTGTTTGCTACATCTTAAAGGACAAAGAGCCAAGAGGTAAGTTTGATATAAAATCTGACAAAGGTATATTCTTAGGCTACTCTACAAATAGTCAAGCCTATAGGGTATTCAATTTACATACTCTTACTATGATGGAGTCAGCTAATATTATGGTGAATGATAATGTAGGTGCGCTAAAAGTTGGTGAAACAAATGTTGAAGCAGGCGACTTTGCTCCAAAAACTGCTGCAGCAGACACTGAGAATATTTCAGGAGAAGCAGTAGATACTGTCGCAGTAGAAATTGAACTTGTCGCAGCAGAAGCTGGAATGCATAGATCAGAAACTAAAACTGGAACTGCTACAACAGAGACTGAAGCTGACGCAACATATGCTGAATATGGTACAACAGGCGCTGAAACAGAAGGACTTGAACAAAGATTTTCAGAACTTCATATAGCTGAACCTTCAAATAGAGTTCAAAAGAATCACTCAAGATGTGATATCATTGGTTCCTTGCATGATAAAGTTCAAACTCAAAACAAGCAAAAGGTAAACTATAGGGAGATGGTCAAGTATGTATGTTTTACTTCCCCCATTTAGCCAAAAAATGTAAAGGAGGCCTTAGAAGATGAAAGTTGGATCAATGTTATGCAAGAAGAGTTGAGCCACTTTGTTAGGAATGATGTATGGGTCTTAGTTCCTAGGCAAAAAGACACAAATGTAATTGGGACAAAATGGATTTTTAGGAACAAGACTGATGAATGTGGCAACATAACCAGAAACAAGGCTAGGTTAGTTGCTCAGGGATACACTCAAGTTGAGGGCATAGATTTTGAGGAAACTTTTGTTCCAATTGCTAGGTTAGAGTCAATTAGGCTTCTGTTGTCTATTGCATGTGTGTTGAAAATTAAGTTATACCAAATGGATGTAAAGAGTGCTTTCTTAAATGGTATGCTTAATGAAGAAGCTTATGTTGAACAACCTAAAGGATTTGAAGATCCTCATCATCCTGATTATGTTTTTAAATTAAAAAAGGCCTTGTATGGACTGAAACAAGCTCCAAGAACTTGGTATGAGAGGTTAACAAAATTTTTGCTTGAAAATGGATATAAAAGAGAGAGTGTTGATAAGACTTTGTTCATTAAATTCACACCTGGAATTTTGATTGCTCAAATTTATGTTGATGACATAGTTTTTGGTGTAACATCTAAAAGCAATGTTGATAAATTTGTTAATCAGATGTAGCATGAATTTGAAATAAGTATGGTTGGAGAACTGACATATTTTCTAGGTGTACAGGTGAGGCAGTGCAAGAATGACATTTTCATCTCTCAGGAGAAATATGTCAAGAATCTTGTGAAAAGGTTGGTTTGGAAGATGCAAAACACATGAGGACTCCAATGGGGTCAAGCACAAAGTTGATTAAAAATGGGAATGAGAAGTCTGTGGATGCAAGTTTGTATAGAAGCATGATAGGGAGCTTACTTTATTTACCTGCTAGTCGACCTGATATTTGTTTTAGTGTAGGAGTGTGTGATAGGTTTCAAGCTGATCCAAAAGAGTCACACTTAAAAGTTGTAAAGAGATTTATTAAATATGTGAGTGAGACTATTAATTTTGGTATTTGATACACTAATGACACTAACACGAATCTTGCAGGTTTTAGTGATGCAGATTGGGCTGGTAATGTGGATGACAGGAAAAGTACTACTGGAGGTTGCTTTTATATAGGTAACAATCTTGTTTCATAGTACAATAAAAAACAAAACTCAATTTCCTTGAGCACTGTTGAAGCAGAATACATCGCAGCAAGTAGTTATTGTGCTCAACTTCTTTGGATGGGTCAAATAATAGATGATTATGGCATTGATCAAAATAGGTTTACTGTCTTTTGTGACAACATAAATGCCATAAATATCTCAAAGAATCCTGTACAACATTCACGAACAAAGCACATTGACATAAGGCATCACTTCATAAGAGAACTTGTAGAATAAAATAAGGTTGTGTTGGAATATGTTACAACAGAAAATCAACTAGCAGATATCTTTACTAAGGCACTAGACTCTTTGAGGTTTGAGACCCTGAGAAAAACCTTAGGCATTGTTCTCTATAAGATAAAATGGTTTGTGTGTATGTGCATTGGTTCATCACTAAAGCATTGAAAATTATATGTATAAATCAGCTAATGATTTCATTTGTGGAACCATATTATCAATGCACATCATGTACTTGTCATTCTGATGAATCTTAGATTAAAGTCTCAACAGGAAAACATTTTGAACTTGCTTGACGACTGTGGATCTAACAAGGAGAATGCTTTCTGAGATTCATTCCTGAATTCTATTCACCTTGCCAAAAGAAAAAATCATATGCAGGATATTGCAGCAAAAGTTTGAATGGAAAGGGCTACCTAAGACCACAAAGAATGGTTATAGAGTGAAAGCCATCACACCAAGGAAAAAAAAATTGAACTCTTGCTTGAAAGATAGCTACATATAAAATCCTGCAAGGGTGATTAGAGGACCAGGTACATTGGAACAAGTATTCCTTCTAATCTGACCTGGTGTGATGGATGTTGAGGACCGTCTAGAGTGGCTTGTACATGAAACACACACACATGGTCCACACTTGAAATTCTAGTTTGATTTATGCATGTGATCAGTAGAAGCTTGAGTGATGACTCAGAGTTCATACTCATGAGAATATATTTATTTTTAAATTCTGAATTTTTTTAGGTTAAAAGAATCTTGAGGGTTGAACGTCAAAGTGTGGAATTTGCTTGGTTGACGTATGTTGCAGCATAATCTCATACACCAAGTTTTTGGAACTTAGTCTGGTCGCAAGTTGCTATAGCATAAATTTTGCCTATCTGTCAGTTATGTTTGTGATTAACGTCGGGAAAAATGCAGCAATGGTCCTCATTGTTTACTCAAAAATCATTTTAGTCCCCATTGTTTTAAAATACTCAAAAAGGTCCACAATGTTTCAGAATCTGCTCATTTTCGTCCCTGCCGTTTATCTGGCTGTTTAAATTGACAGAAAATCGTGAAAATACAATTGTGCCCATGCTTAAGTTTCCCAATTACCATTATACCCTTCAGACACTCGATTTTTTTTCACTCATATTTCAGTCTTGACATTTTCAATTCAAAACAAACCCACAAAAACTTGTTAAAAAAAAACCCACAAATACAACGTGAAAAAACCCTCATTTTCATTCCCGTTCGTCATCGTCGTTCGCTGTCGTCATCGTTCGCTGTCGTTTTCGTTCGATTGTCGTCGTCTTCGTTTGACCTTCGTTGTCTTCGTTCGACCCTCGTCGTCCTCGTTCGTCTGTCATCGTCTTCATTTGTCTGTCGTCGTCCGTCATCGTCTGTCTTCGTCCGCTATCATTTGTCATCGTCCTTGTTCGTCTGTCGTCGTCTGTCATCGTCCGTCGTCGTCCTCATTCGTCTGTCATTGTCATCGTTCGTCATCGTCTGTCATCATTCGTCGTTGTCCTCATTCGTCTGTCATCGTCTTCGTTCGTCCGTCGTTGTCTCTGCCATTGTCTTCTTCGAAGCCCGTTGCTTGAAGCTAGCTCGTCGTCGGCGCAAATGGCATATGTAGGAAGAGTTAATGGTGATGCCGAGCCCACCTATGGTATTGTGCTTCCAATTTTTTTTATCTTGCTTTTTACATTATTTTTTTTATCTTGTTTTTTTACAGTATTCTAGAAACCCTAAACCCTATAATTAAGATTTGGGTTTCTGATTACGAAACCCTAATTCCAATTTTGGGATTAGGTTTCGAATCTGTGAAACCTTAATCCCAAAATTGGATCAGATGTTGTATTTAATTTGATTATAAATTTGGTTTGTATTGCTAGATCTTGGATCAGATGTGTTATATACTATTAAGGTTCATCATGGTAGAGCCTTTTAAAACAACCATTTAGAAGATATGTAGGTGGTATAGTTGACTATTTTGACTCTATTGAAGGGAATGTAGTTGGAATATATGACCTGTTGACTATGGCTGAAGAGTATGGATATAAAAGAGAAATGATAAGGATATGGCATATGTATGGGGTTGATCTTGAGAGCAGTAGTAGGTATGTTAAAACTGATAATGGAGTAAAGGGTTTTATGAAGTTCTTGACTAATGATAGAGTTGTTGTTATTTACTTCGAACACTTGGATTTGGATGATGTAGTGAGAAATCAGGTTGAGAGTGGTGGAATTTTTGTTAGGCAAGTTGAAATTGGGGATAGGATTGATAGGGTGCATCAGAACTTTGATGAGGAAGGCCGTGAATCCTCGGATGATAAAGATTTCAATGACAATGAATATGGGCAGAGTGATGATGATCATTTGTTTGATGAGAATGTAGACCAAGGAGTGGTCGACTCAATGATTTGGAATGAACAGGAAAATGGTGAAGAAGACTTGGTGGGTTCAGATAACATGGATGATTTCAAGGGTTTAGAGAGCGAGGAAAGCTGCCCTATATTCAATCAAGTTGATATGCACGATGTTGAATTGAAGGAGGGAATGATTTTTAGTTCTAAAAATGAGTTCAAAGAAGCAGTGCGTGCCTTATCTGCTAAGAAGGGTAAGGCCATTGAATTTAATAAAAATGACGACCTCAGAGTAAGGGTTAAGTGCAAGGAAAAAGGATGCAATTGGTTAGTTTATGCTAGGAGAATCAATGGTGAGGAGAGCTTCCAAATCAGGACATATAGGTCTGAACATTCTTGCTATTGGTCATATTTTAGAGGAAGTGTAAACTCAAGGTGGCTTGCAAAGAACTATGGGGACAAGTTTAAGACTAATCCTAGGCTAAGGGCCAAAAAGTTTCGGAATGAACTCACAGTGCAGTTGGGGGCTCATATATCTAGGAGTATGGCACAAAGAGCTAATATATATGCATTGAGTAAAATTCATGGTGATCTTGAACAACAATTCATAAGGTTGTGGTCCTATTGTGAAGAAATCTTAAGGACTAACCCTGGTAGTACAGTGGTTGTGAAGATGGTTGAGCAACATGATCCAATAGAACATCCTAGATTTATGAGGATGTATATGTGTTTTGATGCATGCAAGAGGGGGTTCCTAACAGGTTGTAGGAGGATTGTTGGTGTAGATGGATGTCATATCAAGGCAATACAAGGGGGACAAATTTTAGTGGCAGTAGGGATAGATGCCAACAACAATATGTACCCAATTGCATGGGAAATTGTTGAGAATGAGAACACAAATAGCTGGATTTGGTTCTTGACCTTATTGAAAAAAGACTTGAAGATTGAAAATGAGTATGAAAGTGGTGTGAAATAGACCTTTATGAGTGACAAACAAAAGGGACTGATTGAGGCCTTTGACCAGGTATTGCCACAAGTATATCACAGATTTTGTGTGAGGCATTTACATGGGAATTTTACAAGGGTTGGCCATAGAGGTAAAGCTTTGAAAGATGCCTTGTGGTCTGTTGCCTCTTCAACAACAATACCTTGGTTTGAAAGTGCAATGGAAAAGATGGGAGCGATAGATGTTAGTGCTATGAACTGGTTTCATGACAAGCCTCCTGCACATTGGTCAAGAGCATATTTTGACATTTCAGTAAAGTGTGACATGTTGTTGAACAACCTCTGTAAGAGTTTTAATTTCTTTATTATGGATGCAAGGGATAAGCCATTGATAACCATGCTTGAGACCATTCGACAACTAGTGATGACCAGAATTCAAGTGAATAGAGAAAAGGCTGCGAAATGGAGTGGGCCATTGTGTCCTAGAATAAGAGAAAGACTTGCAGAATTATCACAATCTGGTTCTGCATTTATTCCTATAAAATCGAATGACTTTCACTATGAATTGGTTGGAAGTTATCAAGACAGATATGCAGTGGACTTGTTGAACAAGAGTTGCAGTTGCAGGAAATGGGAGTTAACAGGAATACCTTGCAAACATGCTTGTGCAGCATTGGTAATGAAGAGGAGCAACATTGATGATTATGTAGAAGACTATTATAAAGTGGAGACGTTCAAGAATATCTATGAACTTGCCATTATGCCATTGAATGGTCTAGATTTATGGCCTAGAAGTGAAAGGATTCCACCTTTGCCTCCAAAATATGACAAGAAGGCAGGAAGACCAAAGCTAGTTAGAAGAAGGGATCCATTGATTGAGCAAACTCAAGACCCTACATACTATAGACCTACAAAAAGAATCAATCATTGTAGAAGATGTTGGTAAATGGGGCACAATACAAGAACCTGTCCATTCCCAAAAGAAGTAAGTCTTTTAATTCTTTACTTTGTTTTTTAGTTTCATTTCAGTTAAACTATTTATTTTCTTACTTTATTTGACTATAATTAGCAGGTAGGTGGCAGTGGTGTATGTGATGGCAATGAAAACAGACAAGGATATGAAGACCAAAATATGAGTTAGGGTGAAAGTGATATTATTCAGGGCAGATGGGCATTCAGAGGAAGAAGTACTAGGGGCAGAGGGGTTATGCAAGGTAGGAGGGATATTCTTGATAGGGGTAGTAGTAGTCAACCAATGAGAGGGAGTAGTCAACCAAGGGGTAGGGGGCATAATTTGGGAAAGAAAAGTAGCAGCCAAGGGATAGTGAACACCGCATTTGGGAGAGGGGACAAAAACTTTAGGGCACCAAGAAGGCTTGGTGAAAAGGTAAGCACTTGCAAATGCTCATACTAACAATTAAATAGTATTTTAAATGCTCATACTAATAATTTGTTATTTTAGGTTGTCAATGTTCAAATTGGTGGGCCTCAAAATGAAGATGCACAAATTCCAAATGCTCCATTTTCAGCTACTCGTGAATCAGTCCCAACTTCTCAACACTCAAATATTTCCAAGCAATTTGGATTACTTCAAGAAGATCGTTTTTTTTTTTTTGAGTTTTTGACAACTCTTGATTCATAGTTATAGATGAGTTGTTTATTGTGAAAGATTTTTGCAGTTGAAACCTTGATATAAAGAAGGTTTTGTGCAGTTTTTGTATGTGGGTTGTTGGTGGAATGACTTCTAAGTTTGCAGGTTTTGATGTGCAATTTGATTTGTATGTTGCAATTGGCAGTAGTTGAACTTCACTGTGCAATTTGGTTTTTGTGTATGACTATACCAATGGGTTATGAAATGCAATTGTTGATTTATTTCTTATTTGGTGTAATTTATTTTGTTATCTGTTCCATTTTTTTTTTTGACATTGTTACTTCTTGTTCCCTTCAAGTTTATTTTTAGAGTTATTCATAAAATGCGACAACGGATTCAATTTTCTTACTAGTTCATTATAATATAATTCAATCAAAAGCTTAACACTCATTTATTACTTTAAAAAAAAGGTATTCCAATCACTTATACCAATTTTTTTTTTTTTTTTTTTATATATATAGTTTTAGGCTCATGTACTTCACTTAAAAAAAAGAAAAGACTAACAAAAAAACTGACAATGCTGCTGCGATATGGTAATCATACAAAACATTGGGGACTAAATGCATATTATATATAATATTGGAGACCTTTTCTTACACCATTTTATAACAATGGGGACCTAATTGAATATTTATTAAAACATTAGGGACTTAAATAAACATTTCAAAAATTTTACAAAATTGCCCTCAACCACAGATCACGTGAGATGCACATGATTGATTTTCTGTCAATTTAAACAGCCAGATAAACGGCAGGGACGAATATGAACAGATTCTAAAACATTGGGGACCTTTTTGAGCATTTTAAAATAATGGGGACTAAAATGATTTTTGAGTAAACAATAGAGACCATTGCTGTATTTTTTCCATTAACATCACATAACTAATAGTTTTGTCGCATCAAAATTTTTCTTCTGATGAACGATGCTGCAGCAAGCCCTGAGAAGTTACAACCTTTATGTTGATATGTCGTAACTGAAAGTTGAGGCGGGAAATCAGTGTGCACTTCAGCTCACGTCTTTCAAAAGGAGGAAAAATAATTAACTTCCACAAACCGTTCAACTTTTTCCTTGCTTGAAATCTAGTGCACAATTTATAGCTTTTCATTAATTTGTCTCCTTTCTTAATTAATCATTCATTAGCTTTAAATCTCTGCTTTTTCATTCAGTCCCATTTGTCATTCTTCTCCTCTCTAACAGTTGTATACAAGCATTCTTTTATCACGGTACTATGGCATGAACACGAATAGGAACTCGTCGTTGGCCCCGCGCTCTGCCCAATGCACCTGGCGGTGATCCAAACAAACCAATCGCCTGTGACGACATATCTCAAGTGGTACTGCTGCAGCCCATCATGATAATCATCCGCCACCACCTTCTATTGTGCCTACTTCCACCATGGATCACAAGGGGAAAGCTTAAGCCTCTGAGTCTTCTGCCTTTGAACCCGACTTAAGTTCTGAATCATCAGTTCAAGAAGCATTATCTGAGTCACTGGGCGCAGAAACGGAATCACCTATTATTGGCATACTTACTCGCGCAAAAGGAGTCGTTGTTGAACCTAGTGTTGATACACCATCTATTAGCACAAAGAAGGTTGTGCCCTGCTGCTGCAGCAGAAGGATCTTCTCATGTAAAAACTATCAAGACTGATGCAGACATGGCTGTAGCGGATTCTGATGAAAACGATGCACTACTAACACACCACCCCTCACCTGTTCGACCGAATGCCTCTTTAACAGACTCATATGATTCCAATGCCATGCCTAGTTTTGTTGCACCTGAGCCCGTTACTGATAATCTAGCTACAATATCTCCAGCTAATGTTGCAGCAATGAGTAAATCGGGACCCATAATGCATGCTGCACATTCTGCTGTAGCTGATGATGAAACTGAAACCATACCTGGTCAAGCTTCTTCTGGTGTGAAGGCTGCTACAGCAGGTAGCGAGTTCAGTCCACTCAAATATCCCATATCCAAATGACAAGCACAAAAGAGGAAATCCACTGCTTCTTCTCCAGCAAGCCGACGCAAGATGCAATGCACGATGAAGTCGGGATATGTGGTTAGTCTTGCTCACTCCAAAAAGTTTTATTTCTCTGTCTCTCTTGTTCATTAGGACTTGGTTAATAAGCGAGCCTTTGTGGAAGAACGAATATTGCATACTGACTCATATAAGGGCACGAGCATCCTTGAACTTCTAGAACAACGCATATTACTAGGTACTGTTAAGCTCGATATTTCATATGTCGCTGCCGTTGTTCATGAGTTTTATGCAAATTTAAATAAAGCAATAGGAGATCCCACTTCCCTATACTATCATCAAGTTTATGTTAGGGGTAATGTGTTTATTTTCTCTCCTACCGTGATTAATGAGTTTGTGGGCTTTGAAAAACCGGAGGAAGATGTTGAAGAGGTTAATTTCACTACTGATCAAGTTACAACAGAATTGTTGGGACACACAAACACATGGCCTCACGGAAATCGGCTAGCTGCTACAACTTTGACAACTAAATATGCTGCCATGCATCGCATTGCTTTAGCTAACTGGTTTCCAGGAAAACATGCCAACACGGTGCAAGCCGAGATGGCCACTTTACTATTTCAGGTTGGCACTGGTCTGCATTTGAACATCGGACTGGTCATTTTCACTCGGATTTTGGAAGAAGCTGACAAAAATATTCCTACGTTGTATCTTCCATTTTCGTCAGTGATCTATGGTGTTTTAAGCCAGCAACACAAGGTCAAGAAATCTGATGAGGGATTTGCTAAGCTTCTTCATCCCTTACGCTTTTCTAAAAAATATATGCAGGGCAAACATCAGGCAGGTACTTAAAGGGAGCAACCTTCGGTTCCTGTGTCTGCTACAGTAGGAGCTACTACTCAGGGAGAGCCTGGTACTACAACACTTGGTGACACAGACTCTGTTCCCAGTTCGAGTGCTGATATGCGGTACGTGTTGCAGCAGATTCAAGCTGAGCTGCAGCACATCCGGACTGCTCAAGCTGCATTTCAGGCCTCTCATGCGTAGATTCTCCAAGGCTAACAACAAATTCTTGCTACTCTTGCCACCTTCCGCCCTTCCACTCCACCGAAAACTTAGCCCCTTGTCTTTGTTTGTCAAAAAAGGGGAGCATCTGTGGTGACCCCATCCTACATTGGAAGGTTACGAGTTGAGACCATTGAATATATAGTGGAGGGTTCTCCCTTATATTCGAGTTGACGCGTTTTTCAGTCTAAGTTGGGCTGTGAGAAACAAATTCGTGAGGGCACGCTCGTACGTTAAGTGCGGGGTGTTCCAAAGCAGACAATATCAACTTATGTGGCATCGCTGATGTGCCTCTGCCTTGCCTTTGTGGCAGGTATTCGCTTAGCCAGGACGTTACAAAAGTGGTATCAGAGCGGGCCGACCTTTGTGCTAGTGGCCGCGAGGGTGCTGGGCCTCCTTAAGGAGGGGTGGATGTGGTAACCCTATCCCATATAGAAAGATTACGAGCTGGGACCATTGAATATATAGTGGAGGGTTCTCCCTTATATTCGAATTGACGCAGTTTCCAGTCCAAGTTGGGCTGTGAGAAACAAATCCGTGAGGGCATGCTCGTACGTTAAGTGCGGGGTGTTCCAGAGCGGACAATATCAACTTATGTGGCGTCGCTGGTGTGCCTCTGCCTTGCCTTCGTGGTAGGTATTCGCTTAGTCGGGACGTTACAGCATCAACTGTTATGATGTTACTGTTATGTTTCCTGATTATGTTTATGCTCATGTTCATGTACTGATCCTGAACTCTTTCTCTTTGTGTTGTTCTTTTCCTATCATTTTTCTACGTTAGTTTAGTTTGCTAGTTCTGATTTTGGGTAGCTGTGATACAATTAACATATCGACTCCAATACTACTCTGATCCTTTTTAGTATGTTTTGTAGATTACTCTGATATGCAATTTTCCCAAAACAAAGCCAAAGGGGGAGCTTGTTACACCCCTTGCTGCAACAAGTGCTGTGAAATTAATTGGCTTTTGTTTTGCCAAAATTATGCTTTGACTTAATTCAATTCGAATTTAATTATGGTATGTGCATATATGTTTGGAGAATTATGATTGACAGGTTTACCATATTTATAAGAGAATTGAAAAAGGCAAATTGACATCTACATTAAAAGGTGATTGAAGTTTTCTTTTTTAAGAAAGGAAAGTTGCCTTATTCAGGACTTGCTTGGAGACAAAGTCTTGGCCCAAGCACGGATTACCTTGTGGAGGTTTAGGCAACAAATTCAGCATTTATAGAGAGTCTCATTTGTCTAAAAGTTGTAGAGAAAAAGAGCGAGAAACAGAGCAAGAAAATAAGGAGTTGATTGAATATTTTCGAGCTGTCAGGTTTTGCTGCAGTAGATTGACGATGTGTTGCAACAAAAGTCAGTAACATAGGAAATCTGATATAGCATGTTTTGCTGCAGCAGTCTGTGAAATAGACAACCTATTAATGCTTCCGCTTTGCATACTGTTTTAATCTTTTGAATAGGAAGAGTTTTTATTTGTTCATTGTTTTGTTCATTCTTTGGGAGAAGAAGGTGTAGTTTTCGGGAGAGAACGTTGCAAGTCGAGGGGAGCTCGCCAAACCTAGGTTCATTAAGGAGTTTATCATCAAGGCGTCAAAGGTCAAAGAGGGAGTCTTTACTTGAGTAAGTCCATTGATATTGTAACTTGTGATTTATTAATAAAACAGGTTTGTTGGATCAGGGAAGGTCCCGTGGACGTAGACTGCACGATTGAACTACGTTAAATTTTAGTGTCTTTACTTTCTGCATGCGTTTATTTATTTTGTTTTAACTTCTATTACAACAAGATACTAACCAGGAACTATCAGATGTCATTTAAATAAAAAAAGATCGTTACTCGAAAGCGATTAGCTCTCGTGATACCATATAGAGAAATAAACTGTGATGTGTTGTATTACTTCACACACAATTACAAGGCATCAGTGGTATAATTTATACAACAGTGCAGTATCAAGATAAGTAGGAGATATACAAGATCGGGACTAAGAAGATGTATCACCAATCTACACAAGCAAGCTGATCAAGCTGAATCAGGCAGAGAAGTCGTGGACATCCACTAGACTAGATGGGTCAGTACTTCTTCCTAATAGAGCTCTATATTAACTTTATTACCCAAACAACTCATCCAAACATAGAATTCCTCTTTCTTTATTCAATTATTCTTGGATGTCCTCAAAAGGGACATAGTGCATGGAATTTATATACATAGACAATCTGTCAATTGAACCTCAGAACTTCTCCCACCCCCTTGAGCTGTGCTTTTGTCTGCTGCATTTGCTTGGCTCACAAACTCTCTCACTATTTACACACACACACACACACAGTTCTCTTGAGGGTCAATGGGTTTCCCATCGAGCTACAAAGGAAGTTATCTTCCCAAGCTCTTACACACTTGGTTTTATCAAAGCCACCATACTCTCAGTGTCAAGCTTTCTTTGCATCTCTGATTTTCTTGAGCCGAAGCCACGTTTTGCTGCAAACCAACCCCCTGAGCCGCCCGCATCCGCTATCCTCATCCGGGAAATTCTCCCGGCGATCAAGTTCGCAGACTTGTCCTCCACTGCCATTGCTGGCGAAGGACAGCCACCAGAGAGTTGTGCAGTGTGCTTAGAGGAGTTTGAAGGTGGTGATGATATCAGGTGCTTGATCAACTGTAAACACGTTTTCCACAGAAGCTGTTTGGACGTCAACTTTGCATAAAACACTTTGTGCCACAACACTTGCGAGAAGAATTCAATAAGCGGCTTTGGGAAGCCTCCCTCTTGTATATATCCTGATTTCTACAGTGAAAATTTCATCTCCGGCTACTAAGCAATTTGTTGATTTTTATCTTTCGAAGAACAGAAAAATGCTTTGAATTTATTACCTAAAAATTTTAGTATAGCATTTTTTAGTATTTACATATTATGGAATGAACACATAATATGTATGTTCCACGTTGTTAAGAATCGGAGACTTTCATGCTAAAATCAATTAATACAAGGAGTTTCCGAATTGGTCTTGAAGTTTATATTTAATTTTTAATCTAGGACAATTGTATATGTAATATATTTTCACATGTGCCCTAATTTTTGAAAGAGTAACTTTTTGAATACATGAGCTAATATTGAGCTAATCAGACATGGATACGCAGTACCGTCGAATATTCTCTAAGCTCTTTCAGCACACCCCAACCATACATATTAGATAATAAGGAATGCTTCCTTTCGGTTGTAATGCTTTCGTTCTTTATGAGAATGCATGTACTCAAAAGTCTTCATATTAATTAAGGAAATCAATTAGTTATAAACAAAGTAACCAAATATAAAATGTTTTGTAATTTGGGTTTTTAACTCAAATGAATATGTATCTTTTGGCATAGTACTATTCTTCAAGTGTGTCCTATACTTTTAAGTAGAAAGTACTGGGTACGTAGACGTTCAAGAAAACATCTGCACATGACATCTCCATAGGGGATACTATACCATTTTCAAGGAAGAGGACTGTTTTCCCATGTAATAGTAAGCTAAAAATTAGAAGGATAAACAACGACCAAGATGTGGCGCTGGCAGAGTGGGGTCAGATGCTTGGCTCATTTGAGAGTTTTTTTATTTTTGTTTTTTGCTAACTTGACGAAACATTCTCACTTAATTAACCCACGAGACATAGATTAAATTAGCTACCATCCACTGATATGATATGGGACATGCTGGCGTTCTCTCGTTGGTTTAACCGTTGAATGTGAATCGAAACCTTCGCTACAATGGCTTGACCAAAAGCATGTACTAGGTAAGTTAATATATAATCTCCAACAGTAGTAGGTATACTCGAACCCAAGATCTCTTGCCAAAGGAGTCTGACCACTACCTCGAGACCGAACACTCTGAGAGTTTTGTAGGGGAAACGATGATGTGAGGGGTCAAACAATCGACGAAATTAATATGTATTTCGAGTCTAGACGAGCATTTGAAGTCCAAAACGCACCCATAGTGGACTAAAATCCGCTTTTTGAAAATAAGGAAAAGGAAAGAACAATCAAGAAGGTAGTTGAGAGAAATGGTTAATGGCTGCTAATTCATGTAAATTGTAGACGAAGATGCTTTTGGAGTTGGGAGTACTTTTCTAACAGCGTAGATCTTGCAGTGTCGTTGGTGGTGGGTAGATATCATTTTTTTTTTCTGATTATTACAAGTCGTGTGAAATTGAAAACAATTCGAAGATTAATGATACCACTGAATGTCTTGTCCTTTTCATATCCATATATAAAGCAGCGAAAAGGAGACAGCACAAACTGAAGACACGCTTGTTGAAAGGATGCATTCACACAAAAATACTTTAGAGGCTAAGTGAAGAGGAGAAATAACACTTTTAATTTTCACTCTTATAGATATTACATGGCTATTTATAGATATTACAAGACATGAATCTATATCTAATACATGTAATGTAATTAATAGATACATGACTCTTCATATATATTGCATACATGAATTAACCCAAAAGTCACAACTCAAATTCATGATACATTCCCTCTTCATTTTGGTACTATGAATGTATCTATGTCTAAATTCTTCTCATTCATTAAATCAAGTTTATCATTCAACACCCTCTCTTAAACATGATTCGTCACTCCAAGCATGGTCCTCAATATGAAAAATAGTTTCGATTTGAGGGATTTGGTCAACATATCAGCAACTTGATCTTGTGATGTATCAGACACTAATATATTTTTAATGTGTGGGGACTAAATAATTTTGGAATCAAAATTAATGAAACGGTAAGGTTAAGTGAAGACAAAATGGTTCGACAAACTAAAAAAGTAAAATAGATAGTAATTTAATTTGTGGAGTTAATAAAGACCACAACCTCAAAATAGAAAGACTATATCCATCCCGGATAACAAGGTTTTCATCGGAAGATAACACATGCAATGTAAATGGTTGGTTGTATCTGTCTTGATTTACTGATCACAACTATTTTATTCTGAACTTGCTATCTAAAATTATTTTTATGTTTCTCATACCTGTATAGTTTCTTAACCAATTGACGAAAAAAAAATGTTTCCATATTAAGCTCCATAAATTACTATATTTTCTAATTCCAGTTTTTTGTTAATTATAATGCTTATGAAGACAAATACTTCTTAAATAAGTAAGCCATCACATCACTTGATGAATCTAATCCTGCAATCTATGAGTTAAACCAAATTTTGTTAGCTGCTTTCGAAACCAGCTAACCACTTGGCAGACTCATATTGTAGTCTTGTTACCTAGGTGTTGTTTTTGAAAGGACATTGTGCAAAAGCAGCTAAATTTCTCAACTTATTTTGTGCTAATAATTGATGTACGTATATGACTAAAGTAAGCTAGCTTAGAAAACTTTTATATACTCATATTGGTTTGGTGAAATTGTAGACGATGCTAATAAGTTGAATAGTGATTGTAGCTATCCAAGATTTATGTTGTTCAGATGTGTTTAACGTAATCTTTTCTAATTAAACTTTAAGCTCTGGCTCTAAGTGGGCTTGTTCACTAGTTAAAAAAGCCTTACTTATTGTTATTATTATTGGAGGACTAGGAATTTATTATAATCTTACTTTTCTTAGTTAGGCAAGACCATATTAGATATGTCTCAAGGCTATATAAATCTTGTGGTATAACAATATGCCTCAATGTCATGCTTTATGTTATTAAGGGTCAGCAGTATTAGTGCTAGAAGGGCAAATGTTCAAATTTGAGACATTTGACCACAAGTAATCAGCCGATTACTCCAATCAATCCTTAGGGACAACCTTACTTATTTTTTATGCAATAGTTTTGCCCTTTAATTAGGATACTGACAATATAACTCGTTTTTTACTACAACAATGAGATCTCAAACCTACATCTCCTTTTTCTAAGAATTGAAGATTTAATCAAAGGATAAATCTAGAATATTTTGTTAATTGAAGTGATATCGATGCAAAAATTTGTAGAGATATGCAGCTAAGTGGGATCATTTTTGTATAGATTTTAAATATTTTTTAAGGTCAATGAAGATATAAATTGCACAATCAAAGACTAGATCCTCTGTCTACAACCTAGATGTGAGAACAATTATCTATTAGGCTGTGCAACCTTTTAAAGATTCTTTATGGTTAAATATCAAAAGAATAGCTTTTTTTAACTCTAAATCCAACCACCGCTGCTACCACTCCGCTCTCCATGGCCGCCCATCTTGCCACTTTAGACATATCTCTCCCCCACACCATCTCCTCTCTCTTCCCCCTTTAACCATCTTGCTCTTGAAGCCACCTCAGTTGCATTCTTCTTCATCTTCTCTTCTCGACTATATGGTTTGAATAAAATGTTAGATTTAAAGATCTAATACCAGAAAATAAAACACTGTTATATTAATTATCAAACTAATAAATGAATCAGAAGCGTACCTTGGTTGGATGACAATGGGACTGCCTCTTGTGATAATCCTGTGAGAAAATATTTAGTAACGTGTTATGAGAGGTATGTTTAGACGGGCACTCCCACCCCCTCTCCCTTTCCAATTATGTACGGTGGCTCTTGATGGGTCAAGCCAACCTTATTAACTTATTTATAGACTTTTAGTATTCTAGATGGGAAAGAAGACCTAACCTTAACATCTTTATTGGGCCCCTCATCAAGCTTCCATAATATTAAAATATGCTCTACATCTTGCATACGATACCACTAATAAAAATAATATCCATGATACAGACCTAGACCCATTGGAGTGGATCATTATAAAATATGTATTGATACAGACCTAGACCCAACAGGAGTGGATCACTATAAAATAAAATATGTATTGGACTTTATTAGTCAGCTCGCTTGTTGAAATAATAAAATATCTCAATCACTGATAGCCCACAATTAGTTCCAACAGTTTTCACTTGGGCAATACTGATTGATTTTATATTCTAAAAGTATTTTATTTTACAAAATGACTCTTCGACTGAAAAACAACTTTGGAAGCCACAAAATAAATGTCTTAATCCAGAATCCAATCATTACGGTCATTATACCATTTTTCAACATAGGACTCTTATGATCACAAATATGTACTAATGCCCATGGATTTCATGGTGTGATAAAGTGCAGTGTGGTTTTCGACACATGTGATCCAACTAGAATGATGAGCATGCCAATCTCATAATCGGTCACTTTTTTATTTTGTATATCTTGATATATGAATGTTTTAATCGTTGAGCTCACGAAAACTTTATATGCATGTGTAGACAAAAAACAGTGATCACTAACTAAATATAATAGGAACATAACTTTAACATACTATAAATTGCTAAAATAAACTGTATCTTTACACTTTATGCTTCTAGCCCACTTTAGTTGAAGCGTACCAAGCTTCAAAAAGAGTTCCCAAAATATATGATCAATACAATCTCGGGCATGCTTTAATATGAGTTTGTAACCTACTTACCACTTGCATAAACATACCAAGTACACAACTATCCTTTATACCCTTGATGGCAATACATTTATAAAGCTTATGCCTTTATAACCCATCAATAGATTCAAGTTGTGTAAATAAGGCAGGTAATAATTATAACATAATTGAGTCACATTGACTACCATCATCTCAGATAAATAATTGCACAGTTATAATTGCAAATATTATAATTATCGAATTTAAGACTGACAATCATTTATTGACACTTCATTAAAAGTGAACCATGCTCCTACTAACCTAATACTTCAAAATCCATAAGCATCCATGCACTTGATGGCAACTAATTCTTTGTTTGGTGACATTGTAATTTTAATGCCCCAAAATTCTCAATAGTGAACGTTGTAATCCTAAGGAGGTAACCTTTCTAAGCCATCAAGATTCAAGACCACTTCCCATAAATAATTTAAACCACTTGAATATAATTAGTAATTAGAGTTATTAACCCATATAGCATAAGTCACATTGCACTCTAAGATAATCATATTATAGCTCCAAAACATGTTCTAATTGAAAATTTTAGGATCGTAATATATAAAGAATAAAATGCATAATACACCCCTATGTTTTACCAAAGTTGCATATAAAACCTTATATTTTAAAAAGTCGTGTGAAACCCTTGTGAAATTTCAAATGTTGCACAACAAACCCTATTATCCATTTTGCCGTTAGATTTAACGTCGGAGAGTGTGTCTCACACGCCTATAATGCAACTATACTTCATATTGTGCCTTAAAACATATTGAAAAAGACCAAAATACACTTCCTACATCATATAAGTCATCTTTCTTCACAAGCATATCTATTTCACTTCCATGATTCCATCATAAACATCTCTGAAAGCTCATTCTTTTTTTTTGTTGTTGTTGTCTATTCTGAACACTCATTTAATAGATTAATTAAATTTACTAGACTTGATAAGCAAGCACTTCAAAAATTGGCATCCTGAGATGCATAGCGCACTTACGTGGAAGCAATTAAATCTGCTCTTCTATGAAACTATATACAGTAGATGCATGCTTCGCAACAACTCTATTTTTTTCTGTCAAAGGGACAGCTTTTCTAATGTGCAGCATATCGATTATGACGGGTAAATAAATGGAAGAAAATGAAATTTTTAGACTTTGAAATCCAACCTCCCTTCATTTTCATCACCTCCACGACCACCAGCTTCTGTGTTAAGCGGTCAATCACCACAACCCAGATAACATTAAAATTTTTCTCCTCAAACGTCAAACAAATCCATATACAAACACACTCAGACAATTTTTAATTTCACACTTGCAAACAAGCAATGAAATGATAAAAGCCTGCAAGAATTTTCCCAAAAATTGTAAAAAAGCGAATCCAAGAAAAGCAGTAATCAAGAAACGCAGTGCCTTGACTTTAATCATGCTGTTTACCGCTAGATGAAGCAATAAACAAGCATAATACACCCAATATATAATCGCAGTGAAATTAGGGTTCAAAGAAGTTTTTGCTGCTTTCTCTCTCTAGGGTTTTTTCTCTCTCTAACTTTGGTAAAACCAATTTTCAAAATGGTGAATGTGGTGAAAGACCTGCATTTATTTAGTTTTAAATAAGGTATTTTTGTCTTTTGCTAACTTAACTTAACAGATTGTAATGGAAGTTAAAATTGGAGCATGTGTTCAACGTTCATAATATCATAAGGGATTTTACGCGACTTTTTAAAATACAGAGTTTTATGTACAACTTTAATAAAAATGTGTTGTGTATTTTACTCTATAATAAATATTAACCTTAATCTGAAATCAATTAATTGTCCCATTGCTAGACACTAGTGCCAAAAGTCTCAGTAAGTCCAAGTTTGTTTCCCTCTCTGCGAAATGGAGCATAAAAGGAAAGTGAGCGGAATAATGATTAGTAAGTGAGAATACCAAAAGAGAGAAGGAAACAAAAGCTAATAACTTTAGAATGTGAATGATATATTTTAACTAGAATATCATTACAAAGAAACGTCGGATGATTTGCGGATGATCATATACAAGATAAATCAAGTTATTATCAGAACTAATAGACCAAAATCTAAAGTACTAAAACAAAATAACTGTACAATGGAAATAACCATGTTGAGACTGCACCATCAAGAAGACAGGCGAGTTTAAGATGGTCACATGAATCTCATAAATGTTAAAAAAAAAATAGAGTATGATGTATGATAAACACTATTTTCACGAAAACATAGCATGCCAATCCCACATTTCAAGCATTTGAAAATTTGGTCAACATTTTCAAACTTACATATGGTATCTTGTTAAAATACTTGTGGGTAGCTTGTCAAAATAGCCAAAGTGCCAACGTCTCCTTTAATCAAGAAAGTATTTAACACATCTTAGGTATTACACTCAATAATATTACTTTGTTGAAGTAAACAATGAACCACAATTGATGAACAATACAATGCTCAGTGTAATACTTCTTCAAGAAAATAGATATTTCTCTCACTTATCAACACCTTTGTGTTGATTCTCAATCTCATTTGTATATAGTTTAAATACTTTCAAAGCCTCATGTTTGCTTTTTAGTAAATAAACCTCACAAACTCTCTTGCAATTATCGATAAAAGCAATAAATAATTTTTTCACCTCTAATTTGCATAAACTTTAATTCACAAATAGCATTGTGATTTTATTCTCAACTTCGAACTCCTCAATAAGTTTTAAAGTTTCCGAACTTTTTAATAAGTTTTAATGATTTTGTATCTATACAGACTCCGCTATGCATAGAATCAAGATTCATTTATCCTAATTTCTCAAATTACAAATTAGGAGGCTCCAACAAGTATATTCTAGAATTCTTCTTTGTTATAACAATTGATACAATGGTCCTTAAACTCAAGTTTAATAGACCATCACATAAGTACCTTTGATCATGTATCTCCCATAAATGCACATATACCATAAATTTAAAAGCCCATAGCATTTTTGTTTTGTAGTTATTTAAACAAATATCTTTTATACTATTAAATTATGTATACAAATATATGTGCTCACATGAAAAAATAGGTAGATATCATAATCACATTTATGAATTTTTTTTTTTTTCATGTTTTATGAATCCTCAAGAAGGTACACTCAAAACATGATATTGTTGATTATCATGTTTTTCTATCCAATTCTTTGCTTCTACCAGTATTAGCCTCAAGACCAATTACGAGCAAATATTAGAATGAGGAAACTATAATTTTAGCTCGTTCATAGGTACATATCAAAATATCTTTTAGATGTAGTTAATCATGAGTTAAATATAACATGATATATTTTGCTTCACAAAGACAATATTCTCATCACATGATTATCACAAATGTTGCAAGCATACTCTCATATGTATTTATCAAATTAAACACATATTTATATGTCATATAATTAAAAAATTTGATTTGCACAAAAGTATACACATTCTCCTAATATAATACATTCTTATTGGAAACATAATCCACAGAATAAAATTAACACAAGAGAATAGAAGCCAAATCTGGAAATATATACCCCTTTCACAAACAAGAATTGTTATTGTTGAAGCTTAACACATTAAATGTCTCTAGCTTAGCGGTGAAGCAGTCATTTGAACACCTTAAAGGTCTTACATTCAAGACATATGGCAGCCACAATTTTAGAATGTTTTTATCTCTCAAAAATGTCAGCATATAGATAGTCTACCAACGTGTTACATACACATTCACCACTTTCCATACGCCACGTTTCAGCCAATTAGTGGATAGTAAATTATGCACAGAATCTCCAAATGGCGATTTGCATTCACGAAAACTTTCAGATTATGGATAAATCTCCAAATTTTCATAAATCTCTCATTTTTTATTCAAATTATGCGAAACTTGAACTATTAATTTTACAAAATAAAGTAGAATACAAAAATGCAGATTATTCTCCCATTAATCATACATTATAAAGACCATCAACCAGATAGATATGAAAATCATATATATTCATCCAACCAAATATATACAATATTTGAAAGAACCCGTTTAGGAACAACATAAAACCATGAATTAAGCCTATAATGTTCTCTAATATCTCATCAATTAGAACAATGGTTTTCAAAATTAGGACATGCTTGTTCCGTTTTCCAAGAGATAGTATGATATGATACAACATAATTGCACTTCATATATACTCAAAATTAATTATACATGAATTTCTGATCAAAGAAATTTCAGTAACACAATCAAGACATAAATAGAATTGCACCATTAAAAGTCTTTAAGATTATTGGAAATTTAGAGTGCAATATACTTAGGGATGACAATTGAGGCAAATTTTTTGGATACCCGCCCTACCCTTGCCCCATTTGGGGGCGGGGATTAGGAATGACAATAGGGTGGGTTTGGAGCGGGGGAACCTATCCCTGCACCCTGCCCCATCACTTGAAAGGACATCTCGTCCTCTGCTTCTTGTGCCCCCGTCCCCTGTCCCCCGGCCCCTGGCCCTCGGCCCTGCCCTATTAATAAATCCTCGCTAGGGATGGGGATTACCCGCAAGTTTTTTATTTTTATTTTTAAATTATGCACTGTCATTAATTAATAATACACAAATTTCAAGACGTAAACTAAAATTAAATAAAAAAAATATAAATACATATTAAATTAACATCAAATATGTATTTAAGCTATAATCCTAAGAGGTTTAGGTCTTTTTTTTTTCTTTGGTCAGAATAAGAGGTTTAAAAAGTTTACTATTTACATGTTAGTTTTATTAACACGATATTTGTGTTGTACAATAAAAAATATAAAAATATAGCCCTAGCACTAATACAAATAAGGAAACAGGGAGGAACTAATTAATCCTAACAATTAGGTTAATAAATTAGAAAAGAACAATATTTCATAAAACTATACAATTAACTAAAATATTTTAATATAGATATATAAAGTGTTTAAATAATTTTATTAATATGCGGGACGAGGAATGCGGAGTGAGAAATGTCTATCTCCATCCCCCGGCCTGCCCCCACATGGAGATTCAAAGTCAACCCCCATCTCCCACTCTATTTTCCATTCCCTATTCCCCACAATAGTTCTTCCATTTGGGGCGGGGATAGGGTGGATACCTACAAAATCCGTCCTCATTGTAAAACCCCGCATGCATTCATGCATCTATTTAAATGAGTTATAAGTATTAATGTGCGCTTGTATTATTTTACTTATCTTCACAGACTTCTTTGTGCATTCACCTAGTTTTACGTGCATTAAGTGTTAGATAAAGTAGACATTAGTTAAATATCTTTTAATGCCCTCTATATATATCTTAAATGTTTACTAGGTGCAATAGAAATAAGTTAGAAACTAAGTTAGAGTTATAGGAGTTAAGTAGAGTAACTTCGGGGTAACATTGTAAATATTAGAAAACTTTGTGTTCAAAGTACAATTAACTAAACTTTGACTTAGACACTAATTAAACTACATAGGACTAGGATTAGCTTATAAACTACACTTGAAACACCCGGCTATAAGAAGAAGATGAAAAAGGAAGAATGACAAAGCTAGAAAAACACTTGGGGTCAAATAGCAAAACTTATAAATTTTTGGGGTCAACTTGCAATTATGAAAAGTTATACTTGGACACCAATTAATTGCTTTAAATTAAGGATTAACTCTCCAAAATCCCATTAGAACCCTAAGACTATAAGAAATTAGAAAAAAAAGTCAAGATTAAGAGCTCTTTAAGAATTAGGGGTAAAAGTAGAGACTTTGGAACTTTCGGGGTCAAAATTGTAATTATGAGAACTAATACTTGGAGACCAAGTTTGGCATTTTAAACTGGATATCGCATACACTAAATCGTGCAAGGAACACCCTGGTTGAATTAGAAAAGAAACGGAGAAACTTTTACATTTTAGAAAACACGAAGGGTCGATTAGCAAAACTCACAAACTTTAGGGGCTAAATTACAAATACTAAAAGTTAAACTTGGGGACCAAGATTACAGTTATAACTAGGATTTAAGTTGGCTAATTACATAAGGAGCCCCATAACTAAAGCTAGGCAAATTAGGGGTCAACTTGTAAGAAGAAGAAACAATAAGGGCTAAAAGGCAATTAGACAATAGTTTTTAACCTAGCTTCCAAGAGGAATATAAGAAGACTTTTCATCATCTTTTCCTCTTCATATGGCCGCCCACCTCCTATGAGAGACTAGAGAGCGTTTGAGCTTTATTTTACAAAACCTTGTGAAGAACAACAACATCAAAGATGATATTCAAGCTTGCTAGGTGATCTTAAGGCATTATCAAGGTGGTTCTTGCATTTCCAACCAAAAACCAAAGGTGAGGGTTCTTTCAAAATGGTTATTGATGAGATATAAATGCATATTTATGGATTTGTGAGGCTTGTATGGTGATATATTAGCTAATCCATGGATGAAAATTGTTTGGATCTTGATTGTTGAAGATTTGAATCAAAGTTGTGGTTGCTGAAATTTTGAATATTCTTGGATGATGAATGTGACACCCTGACCCGAGCATATATGTCATTTTATTAATTTGAATATATTTGTATGCAATAATTGACATATTTCTTGATTTATGTGCATTTGATTCGTTTATGCGCACTTTTATCATTTTACGTGTACTTGTTTGTTTTAATTATCGTAGGAAATAATTAAATCCTACTAAATTAAATTAGCAACTAAACTAGTTAGAACCTAACTAAATGGCAAAACTAGCAAATAAAAATTAGTTAGGAAGGCAAATTGGACTTTGGGCCTTTTAATTATCCTACTTATTAAATTAGTCTTAAAAGCAAAACAAGACACACAAAACACACACACACACACACATATCAGATACACACACACACATGTTGAATACACACAAAACACACACGGCTGAAAATAGGAGAAAGAAAGAAGAAAATGAAGAAAACCAAGCCTATCAAGCCAATTTCTTGCATCTTTTAGCTTAATCAAGGTGAGGAATTGCATCTATCTTGCATTTTATGGTAGTATTATGCTAATATAATGTTGTTTATGAAGTAGATAGTTGAGCCATTGAGTTATAATTGCAAGTGAAGTTAATTTCCAGCTTGTGTGGTGTTAGATGAGTTATCTTTTGCATGTTTTGTGAAGTGTTGCAAGTATTCTTAATGATATTGTTGTTGCTAGTTGGTGCCCTTTTATGAAGGCTAGGTGTTTGATAGAAGTTCACAATGAAGTGTATAAGTGTTTCATATGGTGAGTACATGACTTAGCAATGGTTTAACTAGCTAAAATGCAAGAAGATAACAAAGTGCAAATTCAGACAGTCCCCTGCCCTTGTCTTTCGAAGCTCTTTTGACCTAGCAAACGTGCTCGAAACTTAATGAAATTTACACTGCAGCTATATTAGGCAGTTTGGAACAAATGTTGATTTCTAGGGCTAAGTCTAATTCTAACGTTTTAGGCCTCCGATCTAGCCATTTTATAAATGTGTTCTGAAAATCGCTGGTGCAGGATAGACACGCGCAATCATACGGAAATGGTTGTATCTTGAGGAATTTAGATCGTAATTGAGTTCCGTTTGAGGCTAAAATTATCTACTCTCGAAGAGATTCATTTCTATGTAAAAATAAGAAAGTTTAGAGGACAAAAACATAGGTAATAAATTTGATAAATTTAGGGTTCTGTTAAAAGAGTTGGAGATGGGCATTTTTTCGTGGGGTTCTACTTGCTAGGTATTGTATTGTATATCTATCTTGTATATTATAGTTCATAAGTGAGTAAGAGCATTCATTTGATAGTTTTAGAAGTTTTATGGTTATTTTCATGTTAGACCAATGATTAGTTAGTAATATATATATTGAAGACCAAGTGTTTGTTATTTTCTTGAATGAAGTGGATGAGGATGGAATCATGCTTAGTATAACTTACGAACTAAGAATTGGGTAAGAAATTCTAGTAATTTATGCATATGTTTTTTGGACCCTTTATGCTACTTTGGAATTCTTGAGTCTTTGATGACTAGTTAGGCTTAGAACTTCTTGTTCGATAATCTTTTAGAAGTTTTGATCTCTAGTAAGTGATATGTAATAATTGAATAAGTTAAAGTTAAATACCTAGTCAGTTAGTTAAGATTTTGGTGATTTAAGGGTATTTTGAAGCTATTGTATTTAATGAGCATTGAAATAAGCCTAATTGCAAGTTTGGAGTTAGAGAATACCTAAGTATGTAGAATGTAACTCTTTTTAAGTTGAATGCTATGTATGGTAACGTGTTTGAGAGTGCATTTTAGTAGTTGTGTAACTTTGTGTTTTATGTGTTGTATCTTGAATTTTTGGTAGAACTCGGGCTCGGTTATGAGGTTGGCTATATTCTTGCATAGTTGGCCTCCTAAAGGTGAGGGAGTTCTCATTCTTTTGTGCATCTTAGTTTATTTTATTGTTCATAAATTGTGTAGTTAATATAATTGTTTATACTTATGTGTACCTTGTTAAGAATTGAGTGAATATGTTTATCTCTTGCTTATATTGTTATAATACTTAATTAATTGTAACATATGTGCGGGGGCAACCTACTTTGTTGTCCCTCGTTTATGTATTTATTGAATCATCTCATTTATTGTTATCTTGAGTGCATTGTATCGTGGTTGCGCAACCATTTGGGCATGGTAGTATCGGGGAAACTAGCCGGCATCGGGCTTACTAATATACCTTGGCTACTATGGTTTCCCAGTCCCTCGCTCGTTTGGTCCGGAGACTGTTAGGGGGTGTTGGATCGTAGGATTTTGGGGTACATCCGGAGTACACCCATTTGAGTGTTTTGGGTTTATGCCGGCACATTGAAGATGTTCGTGGTTCGAGGATCGAGGTTATTTGATTAAAGATCAAGACTTGGAGTGTTTTGGTTATCGAAATCGTATCCTTTCGAAATGCGTAGTATTCAATTGCTTTATTGATTCCCTATTGCTTAGTTGTTATTCTTGAGTTTAATTGCCGCATTGCACGAATCCCCTTATAAATGTTTACCGTAATTGCTTCTCTTCCTCACTGAGTATACATTATTTGTATACTCATTCTTCCTCATGAATATTTCAGGTTATAGCCAAAGAAAGTGAAGTTCGTGTTTCATGATAGTTCGTGCTTGAAAGGATGCATAACATGTTATGTAGCATGGATTGTAAAATACTGGAAATATGTTCTTTCAATGAGTTGTATGTATTTAAAGTATAAGTAATGTGATTGAAGTTAATTAGATCATTAGGGTAGTTTGATTTCATAGCTTATGTAATAAGATAGTGTAGTTTATATTCAATGCATGTATGTAGTTATTTTAAGGAAGAGTAGGTTAGTCTTTGTATTCGGAAATGTACATTTGATTGTGAACTTTTGTTACGAACCAAGGCTCGGATAGCCTTGAGAAGTTGTTGTATGTTTGGATACGTTACTGGTCCATTTATATATTGTGTGCAGGTAAACTGTTTGTCCTATAAATAGGTAAAACTCCATCAGTTTTCCCTAAATTTTGTGACCGGGTTGGTATTGGGTTGAGTATAGCATATTTACTAGAATTCTCGATCTCGTGAGGGGTCTGGCCGTTATAATGAAGGTTGTATCTAGCTATACAAATATGATTGATTGTTTCTTATTTAGGTTGCTAGAGGTTGCTTGAATGAATAGGTGTTGCTCTTGATGATATGGTAGCAAAGCATACAAGAATTTTCAGAATAACTTTTATGCACAGATTTGTGCAATCAGAAATTTTAAGTCGTTTTTATGGCTGGATGATTTTAGAAAAAATTGGAAAAACTTAAGGATGTAATAGACTCATAGAGGAACATTTCTTATGTTGGACAAAACCTGAAAAAAAATCGTTTTCATGCTCAAAAACACACAAGACAGTAGGTTACGGGATTTTTGTAAAAATCTGACAGCTCACTGCCTTAAGTTTCTTTTGCACATTAGAACTAGTCAACGATCTTAGGATCAAACAAAACTTTCGCAGTATCTATATTAGGTAGTTAGGAACAACTTTCATGTTTTACAAAATGTCAGATTCCATTGTTAAAATGCTTTAAATTTTCCATTCCCGAAATGACGCAAGGATATCTTGCAATCTGGACGGATAAATGCAGTTGCATGAAATAGGTTATAACTCTGTCGTTCTAGATAGGAATTGAGCGTTTCTTGATTCCAGAATTATCTACACTTGAAGAGCTTTAATTCTATACAAAAAACAGAGTAATTGAAGTCCAGGAAGATAGTTAACTGATTTGCTAAATTTGGGTCAATGCATTGGCTTAGGCAATGGCTTAGGAGAATTAGATAAGTTCTAATGCTTAGCTTATTTGATGAAATGGCTAAGTTGCTTGTTCCTACTAATGTGCAATGATATTATATAACTTCTAGATATGTTAGGACACTTGTGTGAACATTTATATGGATTATATTGCTTCTTACTCGATAATTACCCAGTTTACTATAAATGTATAACTATGTGAATGTTTTGAACTCGATGCTTATCTAAATGCTATAAATGCTCGTATTATGTGAACTTGAATTGGAATTGGTGTTAAAAGGGGTTGCAACCACCTAGTCTTGGCATGGTAGTGTGCATACTATGCCGGAAATCCTCGGGGTGTCGGTGATCTTATGTCTACCATGGTCCTATTTCCCTCTCGCTCGGGAACATTGATTTCCTTGGATAATCGGGTCGTAGGTTGAGTAATATCTGGAATACTCTATTGGGGAGATAAGGAAAAAGATGTCGAACATCTCAATTAATAGCAAGGTAGGCCACCTCCACCGCTTGATATATGATATATAATCACCCTCTCGCTTAGGGGCATTGACTTCCTCAGAGATGTTGGAAAGAGTAAGTTATTTCTTACTTAGTATGTGTTATATGACTTGTATATAGATACTTGATTGTTTCTTGATTGCAGATCTTGCTTGCATTACATCAACAGATTTACAAAAGGTTCATGAAAAGCAAAAAAATATATTTGAAAACCCTTCCCAGATTCCCCCCTCGCTGAGCTTTGGTGCCGAATAAGCTCACCCTCGTTTTTCCTCCCTTTTAAGTGTAAGTGAGCTGGAGTACAATAGTTGATGATTGTGTGCTAAAGAAAAATATATTTGTGGCTTTAAACTCTAGTGATGAAGTTTGTATAATATGTGATATTTGAATTAATGTAATGGTTAGATGTCGTACTTATATATAAGTTTTTGGTATACAAATGATATATGTTTTACTTTGGAATTAGATTGTCGATTTAATATATGTTGGACGAATTATATTGTGTTGTTAGAAGTTGGGGTTGAGGAGTTGTAGTGAAGAATTTGGAGTTGTCGGTTTGAGGCTTTTCTGTTTGCAGGTTTAAACTGAAAAATCCAAAATACAGCCGTTGTGCTGCCTGATTTTCGATGAAACTAATAATAGGCTGAAAATTTAACTAAGTATGGATTGCTAATTAAATCAATTAAGTTACAACAAGATTTAGTCCCTCGACTAAGGTAAAGGAAATTGAGTAATTTAGAATTTAGTAATTGAGATATAATTATTTTAAAAGTCTTGAAATATTGATTTATGATAATAGTGCTCGGGCTATTGTAATTGCGCCTTAGCGGACTTAGGCAGAGCGATCTTCTTAAGCCCGTGGCATCACGATCTCAAGAATGTTGGTGGTTTATTCATGGTATCAGAGATTATATTAGCGATTGAAAAATTAGGGTCATGACACTCGTTGTCATCCTTAACGGGGATTGGAGTGAGAAATGAAAAATGAGGCGTTGGGGTGGGGATTAACTTTTAATCCTTGCGTGGGGGCGGGACGGGGAGCGGAGATAAGCATTCTTCACCCCACACCACTCGCCCTATATATATATATATATATATATATATATATATATATATATATATATATATATATATATATATATATATATATATATAACATATGTATTGAAAACACTAGAGATTTGTTATCATTTGACATAAATACATTTATTTCACTATTGATCATTATGAATTTAAGAGATCTGTTAATTGTTCCTAGTTGTACTTCAAAATAGTTTCAAACAACATAATTAATAGTGATATTTAAAAAAAATTGTAATTACTATTATATGTGGCATGCAATAATAATAAAATTCTAATAATCAATGCAATCCCAATAACAGAAAAAAAAATTTCTTTTTCCACATACAGTTTTATACACAATGGTTTTAATCAAAATTTATTTTAAATACTTAAAACTCAATTATTATAATATTGTTAACGCCAAAATTGGGTTTGGACCCATGGTCCAACCATGATATGTCACTTGACCCTAGACAATGCTAATTATTGGGCCAAGGCCCACATACGATGCCACGTGTTATGGCCTACTTTTGAGTTAATTCTGCTAAAGGCCCAAAATGTTTGGCTAAGCCCGAACCTTGGCACTATCTA
The DNA here is from genome assembly GCA_037974665.1 of Ehretia macrophylla. Lineage (NCBI taxonomy): Eukaryota > Viridiplantae > Streptophyta > Magnoliopsida > Boraginales > Ehretiaceae > Ehretia > Ehretia macrophylla. The sequence goes on from CM075776.1 coordinate 52,370,623, forward strand.
TACAAGCACGTACGAGTGCAACTCAAACTCTACTAGATACCTTCTGATAGACAACCAAGGCTACTAGAACGGGATGACAATTGGTGGATTTAAGATAAAAGTCGACTTTGTCTCAAGAGATAAGCAACCAATGAGTCATCTTAATTGAGTAGCCTACGAGGATCAGATGACTACCGAAGGACTTGGGATAGAGACTACCTCTATCTTTCCCGATAAGCGATCACATAGTCCACTAGGATTACGAGTCCCAAGAGTTCGTGACTCTTGGTCTACCCTTACATATAAGTAGGCCACGCCTACACAAGGAGATGACATCGAATATTCACCGCATCTAGCAATACTTTCCCTCTCCCCTCTACATATTCACGGCCTACACTCCTTATATAGATGTCGATACCACGATAGTCTCCTCGTTTCCCTCCTTATTTTTCTCATGTTTTTACCTCTCATAACAAACTACTGACTTGAGCGTTAAAGTGTTTTCGGTCGGCACCACACTAGTGTCCCAAGACTTAAGTCATTCTTTCGACTTTTGTCCTTGTAGGTTGCTGGTGGCTCAAAGTTCGTGATTGTAGATTTTGATGTCTACAAATATTATTTTCACTATTTAACTACAAGCATAGTTGTCAAATCGTGAATTGAAATATTATTTTTTTGAATGGTGAATCGTATCGAATCGTGAATCGTAACCATTCGGTCACAAGTATAAAAATAGGTAATAATTAATATATCTTGTTTTTATTAGTTGTTTCTGATTATATTAGTTTATTTAAATACATATCTTTAAATTAATTTCAGTATTTCACCACTTTAAACAACTAAATATTTTTATAAGTCAATCTCACCACTTCACAACTAACAATAAAAAATATGGTCAAAAGAAAAAATGCCTTACAACTACATGTCACTATGAGATGAAGCCAAAAAGCTGTGCTTAAAAGAGAAACAACAGCTTGATACTCAAATGGGTTTTTGAGAAGTAGACTCAACACCTCCAAGCCAAGATTTTGTAGACAACATAAGGGTTTTCCCTTCTTTTCTTTCTCTGTTTTTTTTTATCTCTACTCAAGGTTAGAAGTATTTTATGATGTTTATAAATGAGTTTTCCTCTTGAGTTTGTATAAATTGGTTTTTTTTGGATGTTCAGCTTCCATGTTATCCAACAAATACTGGCTGTAACGAGTCAATCCCTCGCGAAATCGAGACCACTATTAATTTCACTAATAACAACCCGACCCTAACCCCAGGCACAAAAAGCGAGGAACAGAGTTTTCCCTGTACTTAGGCCTATCCACAAACCAACACGTAGAAGAATCAACACAACAATATCCTAAAACATACATATAAAGTTCCATTTCCAATTCATAAGACTATTCTAGCTTCCTTTCCTTAGTCAAGTACATACAGGCATTGGACTTAAACTTTACTAACCTAATACAAATACTAGCTTATCATACCACTCTAATACTTTAAATTAAAATTTATTACGAATTCCTACTTACAACAAAAATACACAAGATCAATAAAGCAGAACATACATTTAAATCGTTAAATATACCTTATATATATATATATATATATATATACATTATTTTACATTTCATCTAATAATTTACACATGACATTCACTCCCAAACAACGAGCTATCATCGAATGCTCGAACTTTCCCTTCTATCTCTGCAATACTTGAAAGGTTGTTGAAAAAAGGGTGAGCATACACTTATGCTCAGTGAGGGAGGGATAAAACAGGAAAGTTCTCGAAAACTATTTTCATGCAATGCATATAAGACATGCATTTAACAAAAGTTGTAACACTTAGGAATGTAAGAAGATAGCATTATAAGTAGAAAGCTTGCAAGTAACATAACGTTAGACAATAAGTAAACACATGATGGAAACTCGAGAATAAGCTTTATACATGGTAAACTTGTAGACATTATAATATTAAACGCTAAATAAACACGTATAAAAAGGATATTACGAGCTCCATGGAACGTTTCGTCCACGCAAGCCATTAACTCCATGGAACGCTTTGTCCATGCGGGTTTTCTTTTCTTTTCTTTTCTTCTCTTCTCTTCACTTCACTTCACTTCACTTCAGTTTAGTGCCGGCAAACCTTATATGCCAATGGGCTCCTGGTGCACCCATAATCCTACGACCCACGCCTATGGAACGCTCTGTCCATGCGATGAGGGAATAATCCACAGAGGGTTAGCACCCACTGGTAAACCCGTTACCGCCCAGTGGGTGATCACCACAATCGAGCCAACGCGATGGTTGCAACCATAAAAAACGTTAGTTACACTTGTTAGCTTGTTAGTTCCACGAGAATATCATTATAACGTATCACGTAATCACGTTGTAGCACTTATAGCATGCAGATATGAAATGACACGTAAGAGAGGATTGACAAAAGAGGCCATCCTCATGCATATAGTCGCTAACATGTATTAGTAACACTAGCCATGCATTACCTTACGTTAAGGTTACATGACACGCTTTACTTTAACTAATAGCTAAATAACATGCTTAGAACTTTGCATGTCTTTCATGACTTGTAAATGACCTTAGTTAGCTAAACATCAACATGCACGGAACGTAACATTTTTAATTCATTGAATGGCAAGTAGTCAAAAACATTTACAAGATAACCAGTACATCAACTTAACTACTTTACATTATCTAATTAACCTGATTGAAAACATTCTTACATTAGATGAGTTGAAGTCATCTTTGAATAACCAACACTTGCATACCAGTAATTCTAAGACACTTCCAACAAACATTTAAACTACACACTTAGTTAAACTTACATTTAAACTTCATTGATCATTATTTACAACATGGCATAAACTTATATAGCAGAATAAATCACTTAAAATGCACAGAGGAATGATCCCTCACCTCTATAAACCAAACATGCAAGAATCTAGCCAAACCCCTCCAATTGCACCAATCTCCTTCAATTACCACTCAAGACCACTACCTAAACACAACAATTCCATTTAACTTAAAGACAACTCAACTACTTTAAAACAAGTTAAACTTCATAACTAGCTCAACTTCAACTAGATCACAAAGGAACATCAAGTTAAGCATTCAATTAAGATAACTACACCTAAACACCAAAATCCGTAGCCTAACAGTAGCCAAATTAGGACGGGTGACCGCTAGGCTACGAAATACCGTCCGTAGTAAAAAGTCCAGTCTCCAATTTAATATTTCGTAGCCCATTCGTTGCCAATTCCGAAAATTAATTTGTATTTATTTTTTATAACTTCCGTAGCAAAATAGCCGTAGCCTATCCGTAGCCAGCTTTTTAAAAAAAAATTAATTATTAACGTCTGTAGCAAGTCCGTAGCCATTTCGGTCGTAAATCATCCGTAGCCTACGACTACGGATTAGTAACCGTAGAATATCGATAGCCTTTTTTCCGTAGCCAATCCGTAGCTAACTAAAATTTTTATTTTGTTATTAATTATTAATGTCCGTAGCAAAGCAGTAGCCATTTCGGTCGTAAATTGGCCCTCGTCCATGGCTACGGATTGTTATGGTAGCTAATCCGTAGCCAATTGTTGTCAAATATCTGTAGCCTTTTTGTCGGCACATTGCCATAGCTATTCCGTCACTAATTAATTATTTAATTTTAAAAAATAATAAAAACAATTATAAATATAAAAAAAATTTATATTAACAAAAAAATTAAAAATACAAATTATTATTTACAAAAATTTTAATATTTACAATAGATTTATAATATTTACAAAAAAAACTAATACAAAAATAATATTAATTTACAAAAAAACTAAAATGATCTACTATTGTCTTCTAATCATCTCACTCACATGATTTTAATGCCTGCAAAGCTTTCCTTTTTTCTTTCTGTACTTTCTTATGCTCTTCCAAAGTCATCTCCTATTACACCACAAACAAATATGCATAAATAACACACAAATATTGTTTGAAGATATTTAGAGCAGTTTAATTTATTAAATTCCTCATCTACATATATATATATTGCCAAATTTCTTCTCCCAATACAATCTAACCAGTGAAATAGTATTAAAACGACACCAAAAGCTCATGAGTTAGAAGAGAAAATAGTTAATAAGAAACTTGGAATCAGTCCAAGGCTTTTAGTAAGAAATGTAATTGAATCTCCTAAGTAATGTTTTGCGTATAGAAGTGCCGTTTGTATGAAATTACCTTATTATCTACCCTTCTAATATATAATTCATTGTATCACCAATGCCATTTGCATAAAAGGGGATACAAGTTGGAGAAAATTGATGCATTCATATTAAAAAGAGAAATTCTACCACATTTTGAACCATTGTAAGCCAGATCTCCACAGTCCTTAACAGGGATAATTTTATCATCAAACATATAAGAAAAATGTTCAGTCACGTTCCCTCCACCGAGTATGCATTTAGAAAAGCTTGAAAACACAGGGACATAGTACTTGCAATACCACAACACTCAACTCCATATGAAGAAGGATTATCTTCTCCAACATCATCCTTCCAATTCGATAAATACCCGAATGGATCATTTTCCACTTTTTCTTTAAATCTCAACAAAGTCAATCCTAAATCACTTAATAAAAGAATTCCATTTAAGCACGTGATTCCATTATTTCAATTCTAAATTAGCATGACTCTATTATTTCAATTCTAAATTAGCTTAACTCTATTATTTCAACTCTAAATTAGCACATGACTTCATTATTTTCACATATAACAAAAGAATAGCACCACTAATCAAATAACATTTCATATTCGCTACATCAGCATTAACATATACATATTATCGGCATTAACATATATACATATTGAACTATAAGCGTGGTACATATTCAACTCTAAACTATTTACCAATAGATAGAGATAGGAATATGATGGTGGTGCACTTGGTGGTGGTGATGGTGCCATTGATGGTGTTAATGATGCCCTTGATAGTGGTGATGGTGGTGGTACTCTTGATGATGTCTTTGGTGGTGCCCTCGGTAGTGATGGCGAATAAAAATTAAATAAATAAATGAAAAAACCAATAAATTACAAATAAAATATAGATTATATATATATACAGATACAAATATAAACTAGTATATTGCACTACCTTTGATGGTGTTGGTGATGCCCTTGGTGGTAGTTGTTGGTGGTGGTATCCTTGGTGTTGATGGTGTCACGGCCTGACTGAACGCGACAATAATCGGACAGAGTCTCCCCTTAATTACGGACATTCTAACACTTGTACAGTTATACTCAATGCCAACAACAAATACACAAGAACACCTTCTTGAAGCTTTGCTTATGCATAACATGCTAAACACAACATTTCTTCATAATAGGTCTATATAAGCCTAGCAATATTTATAAGTCCAAGTAATTTAAATTTCATGTTGTAGAAAGCTTCTAAGTCTCACAATATTAGCTAGACTTGTCTTTACTCACAAGTTCTCAAGTTGAATTACAATCCATAAAGCAAAGACTTTCTAAGTTCAAAAATAAGCTAAGTATGCTTTAGTTACATTTCCAAAGTGATTCATAAACTTGCAACTAAACTCTTTGATTTCCAAAGTCAAAAGCTATGATCTAACATCTGCATAATGGAACTTTGTTGCAAAACGAACTATAAAACTTGCAAAACATCATAATCCAATCGTTTAATTCAATATAACTCACAAAGCATTCACAACCAATAATTCAATCGTTTCACAAATCTAGTGATAGCAAATTAGGCTACCACTTATAGCATTCACACATATTTTACCTAATTTCCGTTAGCAATTAACTTGTACGAGAGCACCATTAAGTTCACTTGGTAATCATTTTTAGCAATCTAACTAGCTAACAACATAAACAAGTCACATTTCTACTTGAAATCCAAGAAAATTTACAAGATTCTAACTTTAGGCCTTAGTTTGTAAGCATGTATCATGTATATATGTTGTATGCAATGTATGTAGGCTAAAAACACTCATTCAAGCATTTTATCAAACATATATTCAACATATTATACAACTACATCAAACAACAACACCCACATAAAGTTCCTAACTTTCAACAACATTCTACACATGTACTTCACATTTACTTCATAATAAACAACCTAGCATGTGAATTCATAGCGCAATTTAACACTAAAGGCCCAAAATATTTAAGTAGTATATTGCACTACCAAATATATAACATTTCATATTGCACAACCAAATATGGCTACAATACAACATTTTTAATTCACACAATATTTATGCCAAATATAATACCAAATATTTATGTCAAATATCACTAAATAAAATTAGAAATAAACATAAAATTAAGTACAAAAACTATAGATTGAACAAATAAAAATCTAAAATTCACACACACATACATATATATACATATGTGTATAGTAGACATAAAAGAAGGGAAATATAAACCTTAAACTATTTACCTATAGAAAAGAGAAAAGGAGATGGTGGTCATGGTGATGGTGCCCTTGGTGGTGGTGGTGGTATCCTTAGTAGTGTTGGTAGTGTTAGTGGCGCCCATGGTGGTGGTGATGGCGCCTTTGGTAGTAGTGATGATGGCCATTGTAGTAGTGGTGGTTGATGGTAGTGCCTTAGAGAGAATAGAAAGAAAATTTCGTAGAGAGAGAAGAGAGGGAAAAAAAGTAGAGGGAAATGAAAAAACTTGAAAAACATTATGTTGTTGTAGGTGAAAAAAAAACGCGGGCGACGAAATGGCTACGGGTTTGTGTAGCCACAAAAAAAAATTTTTGTTTTACCCAGCCCTCTGGCGGCGGACCGAGGCATATGTGAAGCCTCTGTTCGTGCCGGCCGGCCCTCCGGCGGGACTTTTGGTAGGCCTTCCGACTGCATCGGCAGACCCTCCGGCCTGCCAAGATTTTTTTTATTTTTTTATTTATTTTTTAAAAAATTCTCCTTTCTAAAACATCCCAAATTTATGTTTTTACAATATTCATAGGCTGATTTAATTTAGTTATTTTTTTTAAAGTTTATATGTACTTTATTATATATATGATAAGTTTAGTTTAATTTAACTTAAGTTTGTATTAGCCAATTGATTTCTCTATAAAAGTTCGCACGTTAATGAAATACGAACTAAGTTTATTTTTATCTGAAAACTTTACAACTCAAGTGAAGTTTATTACATTGTAGGTGCAATCAAAATTCTATAATTTAAATTAAAAATGATAAATCTCAATTTTTTGTTGAATTGGCTACTGCTGGGCTACGGAAACGTTCTAGTCTGTAGCCCAGCAGTAGCCAATTGGCTACTGCTAGGTTACAGATAACTAATAATATGTATTATAACTTGTTAATAGGTAGAAACAACATATTAAAGCATGTTAATATTCTCATATTTTTCTTGTTTATGAAGTTTAGACACAATGTGAAAGTTTTTCGACTCTTAGACTGAACGTTTATTAATATTAACACAATGTTAAGTGAAAACATGATAAGTTCGATTTAAATGGAAAATGATTTCTTTATAAAAGTAGGCATGTTAATGAAATACAGACTAAATTTATTTTTGTTTAAAAAATTTGTAACTCAAGTAAAGTTTTTACATTGTAGGTGCAATCAAAATTCCATAATTCAAATTAAAAACGATAAACCTAGGTTTTTTTGTTGAAGTCCATAGCCTAGCAGTAGCCAATTGGCTACTACTGGGCTACGGACAACTAATAATATGTATTATAATTTATTAATAGGTAGGAATAACGTATTAAAATATGTTAATATTTTTATATTTTTCTTGTTTATGAAGTTTAAACACAATATGAAAGTTTTTTGACTCCTAGACTAAACGTTTATTAACATTAACGCAATGTAAAGTGAAAATATGATAAATTCGATTTAAACGACAATTGATTTCTCAATAAAAGTATGCACGTTAATGAAATACGGACCAAATTTATTTTTCTTTAAAAAATTTGCAACTCAAGTGAAGTTACTATGTTGTAGGTACAATCAAAATTCTATAATTCAAATTAAAAATGATAAACCTAGGTTTTTTGTTGAAGTCCGTAGCCTAGGAGTAGTCAATTGGCTACTGCTGGGCTACAGAAGCGTTCCAGTCTGTAGCCCAATAGTAGCCAATTGGCTACTTTTGGACTACGGACAACTAATAATATGTATTATAACTTGTTAATTGGTAGGAACAACGTATTAAAACATGTTAATATCTTCATATTTTTCTTGTTTATGAAGTTTAGACACAATGTACAAGTTTTTTGACTCTTAGACTGAACGTTTATTAATATTAATGCAATGTTATGTGAAAATATGATAAATTTGATTTAAACGACAATTGATTTGTTTATAAAAGTACGCACGTTAATGAAATACGGACCAACATTATTTTTATTTAAAAAATTTCCAACTCAAGTAAAGTTACTGCGTGGTACGTGCAATCAAAATTCCATAATTCAAATTAAAAATAATAAACTTAGGTTTTTTGTTGAAGTCCGTAGCCTAGCAGTAGCCAATTGGCTACTGCTAGGCTACGGACTTGAACGTTTTCGTAGCCCAACAGTAGCTAATTGGCTACTGCTAGGCTACAGACTGGAATGCTTCAGTAGAATTGGCTACTGTTGTGCTACGGACAACTAATAATATGTATTATACTTGTTAATAGGTAGAAACAACGTATTAAGACATGTTAATATCTTCATATTTTTCTTGTTTATGAAGTTTAGATACAATGTGAAAGTTTTTCAACTCCTAGACTGAACGTTTATTAACATTAACGCAATGTTAAGTGAAAACATGATAAATTCGATTTAAACGGCAATTGATTTCTATATAAAAGTACGCACGTTAATGAAATACGGACCAAGTTTATTTTTATTAGAAAAATTTGCAACTCAAGTAAAGTTAATACGTTGTAGGTGTAATCAAAATTCCATAATTCTAATTAAAAATGATAAACTTTAATTTTTTGTTGAAGTCCGTAGCCTAGCAGTAGCCAATTGGCTACTGCTAGGTTACGGACAACTAATAATATGTATTATAACTTGTTAATAGGTAGGAACAACGTATTAAAATATGTTAATATCTTCATATTTTTCTTATTTATGAAGTTTAGACACAATGTAAAAGATTTTCAACTCCTAGACTGAACTTTTATTAACATTAACACAATGTTAAGTGAAAACATGATAAGTTCAATTTAAACGACAATTGATTTCTCTATAAAAGTACGCACATTAATGAAATACAGACCAAATTTATTTTTATTTGAAAAACTTACAACTCAAATGAAGTTTACTACGTTGTAGGTGTAATCAAAATTTCATAATTTAAATTAAAAATGATAAATCTCAATTTTTTGTTGAAGTCCGTAGCCTAGTAATAGCCAATTGGCTACTGCTGGGCTACATATTTGGTTATTTTATTTTTTTTCTATTTAATTAAAATATCTGTATTTATTTTTTTTAAATATTTTTTGAATAATATATATAGTCCGTAGTCAATCTGTGACTATTGGCCACTGCCTGGCTACAGACTTTTTTATGAATTTTTTTGCCGAATTAATTAAATAAGCCGTAGCTAGTTAGTAGCAAATTTGTCATAGCTAGGCTACGGAATATTATTTTTTATTTTTTTATTAATTGAAATTATTGTCCGTAGCTAATTAGTAGCAAAGTTTTGTCGTCATTTCAACGGGGCCTAAGTTGGTTACTGCTGGGCTACAGAATTTTTTTCCCGTAGCAAATCTATAGTCTAGCAATAGCCAATTTACTACAGAAAAAATCCGTCACCCGAATGCTGTTTTCTTGTAGTGCATAACTCACTATAAAATATGCTCCAATAATCATTTCCATGCATTACATTTCAATTGCATAAGTTACATTTCTCATGCTTGGACACTCTTTAACTTCATGATTTGCAAATATCTTTAATTCTCGGTCATTAACATGCATATAACTTCAAACACCTTTTAGCTATAACATTCATTAACAATTTAACAATTAAAGCTAACTTTATATTTCACATAACTATGATATCATCTTTACTAGCTCTAAATCTTAAGTAGGATGCCATATAGATCAACTACTAAGATATTTTAAACAATATAAGGTTCAAGCTAACAAAAAGATAAAAGTTAACACAAAAGAGGCCATTTGGCCGAATTCACACACACTCTCTCTCTCACACACACACACACATATTATGTTTTAACATGCTCTTGCTTGTTTTAGACACTTAGTTAGTCATAAGAACACTTAGCTAGCTTCATTCATACATTAAACAAACAATTTGCACTCAAACATGATTCTTTAAGCAAATATACTATTCATCATTTTCAACTTTGTAACTACATACAAATCTGAAGCTACACATGTAAACAAAACTCAAAAGTTTACAATATCTCTAGTTACCACATAATACATTAGAAGCTATACATCATCATTTTGCAACAATATTAACATTTCAAAACAACTAGAAATTAAGTAAAATGCACAAAAATAATACTTCCCTCACCTTGAACAAGCTTAGACACACTAGGAATTAGCTAAACAACCTTGCAATCACCTTGATTGAGCTCAAGAACACAAACCCTAGCTATTTTTTTCCCTTTTCTCTCCTCCTTGAACCCACGGCTTTTCCTTTCAGTTTTCTCTTGTTTTTGTTGCCTAATATGATATATTATATGTGTATGTATGGAATATATAGATATATGTATGTGTATAATATAAGTAGGCTTTGGGTTGGGCTAAATAATTTAGTTAAACAACTTAAAATAAGTCCAAAAGCTAACTAGTCTTCTAATGGCTAAAATGCAAGTCTAAATTTTACTATTTATGCGAGACACAAAATATGTTTTCTACTCACCTTCCCGACATGCTATGCAAATAAAATTTATGAACGAATGTTAAGAAACAAGTGTACAATAAGGGCAAAATACAAAATTCACAAAATAAAATACTTTAATTTTTATCCCGAGCTCAAGGCTCATTTTAAAATAATGAAAACTAATTTATTAGGTATAAGAGTATAATTTCATATATTACAAATAGTAAAATAATAAGTTAACCATTTTATATAAATTAATTAAATTTAGTTTACATATTTTCTAAGAATATGAAAAGTATCTTAATGAATGAGTATAAATTACTAAGTAAACAATTAATTGCACATCAACACTTAAATAAATATATAAATATATGCGAATAAGTACTATCCACAATATGCTAGGTCCAGGGTGTCACATTGTCCTTCTTTTTGAAGCCATGCATGGGCGCAAGCTGCCAGAAGTCCAAGAAGGATGACACCATCAGACTTAAGGCTATCTTCAATCTGCATTCTCTTGAGACACTGAATCGCTTCAAATCGCACGATTCAAAAATGATTCGCAACGATTCTCAATGATTCAGGGGTGATTCGGCTAAATTTACGATTCATTCAATGATTTGAATCATTTTTTTATAAGAATCGAATCGAATCGTACGATTCATATCGTGAATCATACGATTTTGACAACTGTGACTACAAGTATAATACTCAATATAATAGATATTTAACTTTTATTTAAGATATTTATTTATATTTATCATTACTATAATTTTAATTTATATTATGAAGTTATTTATTTTAAATTAAATTTAATTCTGCAAGGTTTAAAAGATTAATAAAAAAACCCACAGGTAATCCCCATTCTCTATGGGGATTTTGGGGCGGGGCGGGGCAGGGCAGGGCAGGAGATCGGGGTAGAGAACGCAGGAGCAGGGCGGGTGACGGGGGGAATTTTCAGGTGACAGGGAGGGGTATGAGGGTAGGTCCTCCCGCCCTAAACTCGCCTCAGTGCCATACCTAAATATACTTGAAAAGAAAAATTTTCAAGCTACGAGTCGAAGATATTGCAAAATAAATGCAATAAGAAATCCTAATATCATTGAATTACCAAGAAATGTAGGAGTCAAACCAGAATACCATAAAATTCTATAAATTGCAAAACCAAGCGAATATGAGATTAGATTGAGGCCTGAATCTGATTCAATTTTCTTAAGACTTTTAACGTCTTGCTATGGTGCTTACGGACTACAGTACCAGTCTTTCAAGATGCAAGGTTCTTAACTTTTATTATAGGAGCACTTAAAATTATAAGAATTGGTGAACTAAGAATTGTAAAGTCTTTCTTTAATACAATAAACTTTGCAATTAATATAAATTAACATTTTCTGCATTGTAAGCTTTTGTCTTTCTTGGTTTTGTCCCATCACTCTCCAAACAAAGAAGCAAATATATAAATATATAATAAGTGCAAGCAAAGGATAAGACACAACCAAGGATTTGGTATGGTGGTAAGTTACTTGTTATGTTTGCAAGAAGTTGCGGGATCGATTCTCACTGGTTATATATGTGTTGTACGGTTTTAGATCTCCCTTAAAAAAAGGACAAGATACAACACGTGTCTTGATCAAATCATTACAACCACCATTAACAAAATAAAGTCACCACAAACATACAATCCATTAACAATACTAATTCTCATGCAAGCACAATGCCCCTATGTCATCGCTGCTGTCATCTAGCTGGCTATTTGTATAGATTTCTCTAGAGAACTTCTAGAGTAGTCTAGGATAGGGATATTTGTGCAAGTTGTGTAGATAATTCTGAAGGTGCGATCTCAGCCATCTATTTGGATTAATTTTCATATTCTGATACACCTCCTTAAGCCCCCTCAAGCCTACAAGTCTAAAGTTCCTCAATTCCTATAAAAGTAAATTAGCATAGCCTACAAGTCTAAAGCTCCTCAATTCCTATAAAAGTAAATTAGCATAGTAAATTCTTCAAACAGATATCTGCTCATCAAGGCAGCCTTGGCTACTGCTTCTAATGTTGACTGGGTTCTCACTTGTGCTTTTTCCAACTATGAGATCAACATAACAACATAGTTATTAATCATGAGAATCATAAATGAAACCATAACCAGAGAACTATGTCAAAATTGAAAAGATATGAACTAATATTATTAATAAGCACCTCTTTGTTTATTATGGACTAATATTTTTAATAAGCGCCTTTGAGCTTCTGGATTCTGCTAATCAATTCACCCCTAGATTTTTCTTCCTCTTCTAATGACTGGGTTCTTACTTGTGCTTCTTCCAACTATGAGATCAACATAATAACATAGTTATTAATAATGAGAAGCATAAATGAGTCCATAACCAAAGAACATATGTCAAAATTAATGAAAAAGATATGAAATAATATTATTAATAAGCACCTCTTTGTTTATTATGCATTAATATTTTTTATAAGCACCTTTTTGATTATTATGTCAAAAAAGTAGATTTTTCTGATTCTTCCAAGAATAACTAATATTCCATCTTTATGGAAGAAACACAAATTGAAAATGCACCTTCTGTCTTAAGGTCATAAGCTCTTTGTGGCTAAGACCCACAAGCATTCCTCTATTTAACTGATCAAGTTCTTCTATCAAGCATGAAATATCACTTTGATATTTCTTGATCAAGGATTTTTCATCAGAAATCTGAACAACCATGTACATGTTTAGAATCCCATCATTTCAAAAGCTTCTGCATGTAGTAAATCATATGCCAGTGCTAGCAAACCTTATGGCATGAAGCGTAGATTTCAACGGGTTTTGCTCAGCTTGCAAATTTTATATACTCACCTCATTATAGATTTCAAGGTTTGAAACACAAAATAACAACTCTCGTCATGGAGTCTAATGGGAAACTTTATTAGTCATCCACGCTAAGAATGATGATTTTTATTTATGAAAGAAAAATTAATTTTTAGCACGATGACTTACATCTTGAATAGCAGTCATTAGAGAGTTAGTTACTAGATATTTTAGTGAAGATTAGTTAGCATTAACAGCTACGGTTCGGTTGTACCATTCTATAATTAGCAAGTATAAATACGGACACAAGGTGTATAATGACATAGATTTCACATATCATAAATGCATCTCTATAGCTGTTCTCTCTCTCTACAATTCTCTTCAGCATGACACTACCTTTATAGTTTATGTTGGAAAGAATCACTTGTACAACCACCGTTGATGGTGACTCTTAATGTCTTCTCTTTTCTTTTCTTTCAACCGTTTATACTATAATCACGAATAAAACACACAAAAGATGCAACAAGAGAATAATATATCCAAGTAGTAGACGCGCTTTATATATAAGGGTAACGACAATACTTCCATGCATAATGTGTGTCTTTCCACTACTTGTTACACCATACACAAAAATAGTTCCTGCATTTCAATCACCAAATTAGCGTTCTATGAAATTATAGTGTTGGAGCACCCGAAATTAGTTTATTGTTTTCGAAATTCACAATCACGGATGAAAACTAAGAGTTTAGTCACGAGAATGCAACAACACTTCCTCAAATAATTTTCATCTTTAAAATTTATATACGTTAACCTTAAAATCAAACCAGTTGAGGAGCGGACTCCAAGATTTATGAACAACTCCAAAACAACCTTAGCAACATGACCCCAAATTATAATCACAGAAAACATACGGCAAAAGGCAGTAATCACACCAATTCAAAATTCTCCATAAATAAAACTCCAAGCTCACATTATATAATCTTTTACTCAATAAAATTAGTAGATAATACACCTAAACTAAAATGGCCACTTTAGATAGGACCAGGGATACATCATTCCTTCCTCAAATAATTTCCAAAGTTTATACATGTAAACAAGGTAACCTAAAAAATAAGTCGACACTTCGAGATTCATAAACATGACCTAAGAAAACTTTTAATCACAAAGCAACCTAAAACAATAATAAAGAAAGTCACGTAACATGAAAAGGATTTCAATCATTAGACTACATTCATCATATTTCCTCAAGCGAGTTTCATTTTGACAACGTAACATCAAGATCAGATTCATCAAGTTGAGACTCTAAAATCTATTAGCATAGCTCTCAAGATATGATAATCATTGATATATCATAAATGTATACTAACGACACTAAGAGGATTTCAAGATTATAGCCTACAATCTACAAGCACTGATCTGATTTCCACAATCTTTTAATGAACAAATAATCAAACTATCACAAATATTACAATCCTGATACAAATCGATTAAATTAACAAAAGCGAGATTAGTCCATCAAAGGTTTAACTACATGGCAAATTGTATTATTTATTCATTTGCTGGGAAATTTTCTTTATTTGTTTATTTATATTTAATATGTTAATTATATCCAAATTAGTCCTTAGAATCTTTCTGTAGATTCTATTCCTAAGGAGTTAAGAATATGGGTGACATATATCTTTAATGATGAATGGATTCTAAAATTAGTTCCTAAACATATATAGGACAAATTAATTGGGACATTAATTTGTCAAGATAGGTTGAGTACATATTGTTCGCTACCTTAATTAATATGCGATATTAAAGATAAGAGTAATGAGTCTCATTTTCTAAAGCAGAAATATGGGTACTTGTTGGAGGGCAAGTATACTAAACTTGATCAACCATAAAACGAATTACATGTAGATCCATTATAAGTCAATAATGTGTTATATTTCATATGTAAATAAACCTTAAACCTAATATATTATGGTTATCTTATATATATTAAGTAATTACCTTATCTAAAAGTTTAACCTGTTAGAGATGAGTTTATTATATTATTTATTATTTTCAACACGTCCCGCAAGTGCAGATGAAGTTAATTTTTTTAGCATATGGGTACTTGTTGGAGGACAAGTTACTAAACATGATCAACCATAAAACCAATTGCACGTAGATCCATTGTAAGTCAATAACTTGTTATATGTCATATGTAATAAACCTTAAACCTGACATACTATGGTTATCTTATATATGTTAAGTGACCACTTCATCTAAAAGGTTAAACTGTTAGAGAGGAGTTTATTATATTATTTCTTACGTATCATATATCAACAACTTCAACTTCTACTTCATCTTGACAACACCGTGTCATGTGTAATGGTTATGTTAACATCTATTTTTTTGTTGTACCTCAACTTATTGATTATGATTCTCATTTTATTAATGGTACATCTATTATTATTAATTTATTGAAAATTTGATATTCCGTTAATTTAGTAGGATTTAGACGGTTATAAAGCTAATAGGCCACTGAGTGGGTACGAGACCACTATATTTTGTGCCTTTGTTTTGGTTCTGAAAAAAACCTGTTTCGTTTTGACAAAGAAAAAAAAATGTGGGCTCTTATACACTAATGTAGCCTGAGGCATAAATTGCTCTATATGTTGGGCTCCTCCAGCTTTCATCATACCGCTTAATTTGGAGCATGGCAGAGTTGTACCCAAACTTGTAAATTTCATGCTATTATAAACAGAGTTGAAGACCAATGAACACCCATACACTCACAATTCAATTGGTAATATTTAGTACTGTAGATCTATTATGTTCAACAAGTGAATATAAAGAATATAAAGTCAAGGAGAGCCAAAACGATAAAATTACAAGAGCTGGCTCTCATTTAAATTTTAAAAATAACAAATTTATCTATTCGCAATATTACATTTACATTCATATCTAATTTTATAAGTGATATCATTCTTAATCTTTTACATAATTTAGTCTTCCGTTGTCATTCCAGAATTGTGAACTCGATTGTTCCTTTCCCTCCATACATGATAGACCATTGCATTGAACATCATACAAAGATAAAACTTTATTTAGCCCCGTCTCACTATACACTTGTGAGCATGTCTTGGATCTAGACCATCGACTCGGGTGTGGACTCTGAAGCTGGCTTGGTAGCAATGTGGTTGAAAATTTTTATTTCTTCATACAGTGAGAAGATAGCTAAGGAAAGAAACACGATCATGGAAATAGGAATAAGAGCGAAGCCCAAGCGTCTGTGAAGACTCTTTATGCGTTCGACGTAATCGGAGTTACACATATCTAGTTACGTTTCTCGCCTGCAAAATTTCAGAAAGTTTGTTATGTTAAGAGAGATGCGAGAGGTTGCGAGCTCGAGTTTTGCTCGTTACATTATAAAGCTTCCTCTAAATCAAAAAAAAGCAAAACAGAGAGATGCTTTCAATGCTTGCCGTTTGCCAGGACTTGTACAAATGGATATTCCCCATCCTTTTCCTATCAAAACTTGGAAGACAGTTAGCAATCCTTTTCCTATCAAAAGTTGGAAGCCTGATCGATGTTTAGTATAAACTCCTTATGTTTGACTATTGGTGGAGGCTTGATTTAGGAAACGTTGTAGATTAGTTTCCTAATCTTACTAGTAGATTTTTTTTTTTTTGTCAAACTTACTAGTAGATTTCATTGGTAGCATATTAGACTAATTTCATATTATTAGTTAACAAGCTTTGAAGCTTATAAATAGACTTTCTATTATATTTTAACACTATTTCAAAACAGGAGTGGACTCAGATACTCAAACTCAGGGTGTGCACTCGAGTAGTAAAAGATATCAGGTATGCACTCATACAACGAAAATATCCAATATACTAATTTAAATAAATATATATATATATATATATATATATATATATATATATATATATATATATATTTTCAAGTTAATGTGCACACTTTCTTTACAACATAGGTCAACTACTGTTTCTAAAAATAGTCTTTTCGTCCTCTCTTATCTTGTATCATTAATTCTTGGTGTTTCATAATAAATTTTATATTCTTGGCCAGACATTATGTGACGTAAATTCTTCAAAAATAAAAAAGAAAAGATCCACTATTGAAAAGCATTCCATATTAAATTACATAGTGGCTCACAACACCACCACAAAAGTAGAGACATGAAAGTTCTTTAGTGTAACACATGAAAATTGCGTACTATTAAAAACCAGGGAGCATCTTGCTTTGCATACAGACAAGCGACATTGCCTAAAAAAAGAGAAAAAGAGGAAAAGAACAATTGGATGTACGTACATAGATCCAGGGATTGTGTGGATAGAAGCTAAAATTTGCCATTGTGTCTCGGCTCCATTAGGCAAAGCTCCATCAGACTCCATGCTATGAGACTATCAAACAAAGGGATCATGGGGTTTGCTGGGTGGATATTAATGGTGTCGTTTGCTCTATAGTTTTTTCTTTTTTGTTTGGTCGAAAGTTTGCTCTATAGTTGGGTCTACTTTATAACTATTCTTTTTAAAAAAATTGGAGATCAAAATCCTAATTCGAACTTAAAACTTTTGATTATAAGAGGTTACTATTTGACCATTCTACCAAATTCTTAGGTTATATTCATATTGTCGAGGTTGAAAATCTCACAGTTAGATTCGGGAGCTACTTTGGCCGAGCTGGATTCCTTTGATCCGACTCCGAGCTAAACTTTCCTGGTCGGCTGCAGATCCTGCACAAGAAGGCAAGGAAAAGGCGGGGTGACGACCCGAATTTTCCCCTCAGGCGTGCGAATGATTAATAGGTCCGAGCTGGCAAAGTAGTTGAGAGCAAGTAATAACGAGAGAGAGTAAGTGAGGAGGGTTGAGCTGTATTTATACTGATGTTGTGTCTGTGAACATTTAATGCGACGCAGCTTTATGTCCCATCAGTGCTTTATGTCCCATCGGAACAGCTGGAACTGAGGTCGGGGTTAATGGGGTCGGGTCAGTCATCTAGGGTTGATCATTGGGCTGAGCGAGCTGCTGATGGAGCGCGGATTGGCCCATCTCTGATCAGGTCGGCTAATTTAGCTCAGCTCGGGAACCCCTCGTCAATTCCCCCCCCAGTCGAGATCGAGTGGGCGAGATCTAGAGGTAGAAGCTAATCCCGAGCTGCAGGTGCCCGACCCCGATAGAGGGGATGGCCACGTCAGCAGTGCATGCCCAACGGATAGCTGCCACGTCACCTGGCGGTTCTGACGAGACGCGACGTTTGGCCTTCCCGAGGCGAATTTCACGGGCGCCTATAAATAGGGCCACCTCCTCCGAGACTCGTTTCACACTTTGCTTTCAACTTCTCAAGGAATTTAGGTCGGACACCAGAGTGGTCAGACGCAATTAGCTCGGAAAGAATCTTCTCGGGATTCTGCAGTTTGGACCAGAAGAGTCGGCCACACTCCGCAGTTGGGAGCATTAGGTACGTCCCGACTCCCTTTAGTCATTCCTGTACATTTGTATTTGCTGTAGACAGGATGGGGAGGTCGGAATCAGAAGATTCTCAGGCGATGGATGTAAGGTCTTACGGCGGAGATGAAAGTCCGCCGAGCTCGGCATCTACCTCGAACAGGATCCGTGGCGGAGAGAGCACCAGCTGGTCCTCAGGGCCGGCTCGGAAATCCAATCGCGAGGAGAGTGACGACGACTGCCAAGTTATTGGGGTTAGACTGGTGCGAGAGGAGGCAGAAGAAGACCCTATGGCCGACCTGGGAGAATTCGATGTCGGGGGGGACGAGGAGCCGCTGAATCGACTGGAGGGCATTGAAATACCGCAAGAATTCTTAGCCGGGGTGGATGCCACCGAGCCGATCGAGGCTGTTCCAGTCAGTGCTGTTCGACCCCGGAGCTCGGCTTCAGCTAGCGCTTCTTCAATTCGGGGGAAGAGGATCGAGCAGTTGTTTGCCTGCTGCAAGCGAGAGTGCCATTCCACCGTGCAGATGGCGAACGCAAGACTGAGGAACTGGTCGGTTGATCGGCATCACAAGTTGAAGGTTCCAGGTCGGCAAGAATCGGCGTGTTACCCCCCAGCCAACCACTACACCATATATGATCTGGCCTTCGACGTCATCCAGCTCCCCCTCCCTGGCTTCATCGTTGGAATCCTGAACCATTTCGAGCTCAGCCCGGGTCAGATGTCACCGAACGGTTGGGCTATAATGGTGGCTTTCTACGTGTTCTGTTTGGAGAAGGGAGTGGAGCCGACCTTGCGTCGATTCAGGCATTTCTTCGTATGTAAGCCCAATCCGAAGCAACCGGGGTGGTTCCACTCGCAGCTCGGGTCGGTCACTCCATATTCACCAAGTGGCACTCATCTAACAAGGGCTGGCATAATGATTATTACTGGGTGGAGTCGTCTGTGAATCCTGGATGTAGGCTAGACTGGCTCCCGAGTCTGAGGAAAACCGTCAATGATGACCCTAAACTTTCAGAGGAGGAGCGTAGGGAAGTGGCAGCGCTCAAGCCCGCGCCCGGGATGCTGATAGACATTGACAGTGTGCTGAAATGGGAGCGAATCTGGGATTCTAAGTTATTTGGTCGGGAGCCCGACCTCTCAAAGGATCATCCCCACCTGATTCCCGACCCGGATGGAGATGACGGGGCCGGCTCGGAAGAGGGTCAGTTTGCAGGATTGGCGTCCGACCTCCCGTCCCGTTTTATTAACTTCGCTTTAGCTGGGTCTTCGACTCACTTTTGATTCCCTTTGCTCTTTACCTTTGCAGATATGGCGGATATGAGGAAGCTCGGGTACGCCCAGGTGCGGTCAGGACTGGGCGGCACTGGACAAAGCCAGAGGCAACGCCACAGCGGCCAAGGGCGTGAGATCGGTCCCGAGGTCTCCTCAAAAGGGGCTTCGGGGTCCCCATTGCCGAAGAAATCTGGGTCGGGCCTAACGATCCCGGAGCGCTCCTCCCCCCGATCCGAGAACAGAAAGCGGCCTCGGCCCGGGCACTCCGGAAAGGGCAAGGAGTCGGAGTTCAGTCCTCCCGACCAGCACCTCATGGAAGCGTCCAAGGTGGATCGCGACCCCAAACTGGCGACGGTCCCAGCCGAGCAACTCTCGCTGGACTTGAGGACGGCCATTGTTACGGTAAGTCCCTATCCATCTTACATAGGGATCGCATTCTTAGCTCGGCTAATTGCTTTATCTTCTGCTGAACAGGCCGAGTCCCACATCCTCTCTGCCCCCAGCTTCTTAATCAAGGCCCAAACTCACTACGTTGAGCTCGAGCAACGGTACGTGGATTCCCGAGCCGAACTTGAGACAGTGAGAGAGGAAGCCGCTCAGAGGCAGAGGGCTGATGCGGCGGAGGTCGAGCGCTTAAGGAAGGAGCTAGACCTAGAGAAGGGCCGACGTGAAGCCGCGGCCAAGGACGTCGATCGCTACAAGCGAGAGAAGCGGGAGGCAGAGGCAAAGTTCAAGGAGTTGGCGGAGCGGGTCGGCGTCCACGGGGAAAAGGCGGTGGAGGCCTTCAAAACCAGCGACGCGGCGGTGGACTGGTTGGCCACGGAAGGCGAGGCCATGGCAAAATACGCGGAAATGGAGTTCTACTTCCGGGGTCAAGTTGCGGCTCGGGAGAGAGCAAAGACTTTCTTTCCATCCTCCAAGAACGACTACATCGAGATCTTGGAGGGCCCGCCGCCAGAATTCTGGGAGATCCCCGAGCTTCCCTCCGACCTGATATCCCAGGCCAAGGAGGTTACTGAGTTTGTCCAGAAGGGCCTGGACCAAGTTGGGGATGAAGCTGAGGCCACCACCTTCGCTGCCGCGCCAAAGTAGATTTAGCAATGTTTCCCTGATAGGGCTATTGTAATTTTTCCCGAGCTGGGCCTTTGTAATCATTTTCCGGTTTTTAATGAAATATTTATTTTGGCTTTATTTGCGTTTCAATTAAGTTCGTACACGCGTACTTTTCTCTCCGCAAATTTTTCTCAAGTTAGTGGGGTCGGACCAATTTTAATGGATCATACAAACTTAGGAGTAATAACCCGAGCTGGACGCGACTGATGTTTTAACATCCTTATCCGAGCTGGCATAATATGGGCAACTCATTACGGTTACCGATCCGAACTCGTCAATCCGTTTATAAAAATGGTCAAACTAATGTCGACAAGTATTGAGCTCGAGTTTAGACCCAAGCTAAAACACCGACCTGAGGCCGGAATGCACCGAGTTGGAACTTAATCCGAACTGGCAAAACTGAAAATTGTTACCAATTATACCCGAGCTGGAACTTAGTCCGAGCTCGTTTACTTTTCATTTGCTCGTGATTAGGCGTGGCCACCGCGTTAATCCGAGTTCGAGTAATTTTGTAGTTGTAGCATTTGCACCCGGGTCGGGCATTGCACTGGTTTGTGTACTTGTTCCCAAGTCGGGAATTGCACTAGTTTACAAAATCGCATTGTATTGAATTTGTACAAGGAATATTTCGGCCCGGGGCCTTTACAAAATATTACGGCTCGGGGCCGTTGACAGAATATTCCGCCTCGGGGCCGGTTTTAGACAAAATACCGCTTCAAATGTTCTGAATGCCATGCATTTTTTAACAGTTTTCCGTTCTTGTCTCGAAGGTAGAAGGTCCCGGGTCGGACTTCTTTCATGACCTCGTAGGGTCCCTCCCAGGTCGGGGAAAGCTTGTTAGTGGAGCGCGGCAAAAAGATGGCCTTCCTGAGTACGAGGTCGCCGACCTTAATAGGCTTAGGCTTGACCTGCTTGGAAAAGGCTCTTTTCATTGCAGCTTTGCTGGCCAGCATTCTGATTTGAGCTTTAGCTCGGAGCTCTTCAGCGAGGTCGAGCTCTTCACGGATTCGTGCTCCGTTTATTTCTGGGTCATGGTGGAGGGTTCTACTGGTTGGAGACCCGATCTCCACTGGCAGCACGGCTTGAGTGCCGAAGGTCAGTTCGAAGGGCGATTCTCCCGTCGCCGAGCTGATATTGGTCCGTTGAGCCCACATCACTTCTGGGAGAATTGATGCCCATTGGCCCCCTCCTTCCTCTAGCTTGGTTTTCAGACCCTGCAAAATGATTTGGTTAGTTCTTTCGACTTGGCCATTACTTGGAGGGTGAGCAACAGAGGAGAACCTGAGGCCGATCCCAATCTCAGCACATTTGCCTCGAAAGTATGCACTGTCGAATTGCTTGCCGTGGTCGGTGACAATGACCTTTGGTACCCCAAATCGGCATATGATATTTTTCCATACGAAATCCCAAGCTGCCTTTTCTGTTATTCTGGCAACACCTTCAGCCTCGGGCCATTTGGTGAAGTAGTCTACGGCCACGAAGGCGTGTTTCTTTTGGCCGAGACTGGCCGGCAAGGGGCCGATGATGTCTAGACCCCACTGATAGAATGGCCAAGGGCTTACCATCACTGTGAGGTCTACAGCAGGCTTCCGCTGCACGTTGGCGAACCTCTGGCAGGTGTCGCACTTTTTTACATACTCTTTGGCATCTTGCTCTAAGGTTGGCCAAAAATAGCCGTACCTTAACGCCTTCCGAGCCAGAGCTTTACCCCCCAAGTGGTTTCCACACACCCCTTCATGAATCTCCCGGAGTACATAGTTTCCTTCCTCGGGTGCAACGCATTTCAAAAGAGGCCAGGTGTAGGCTCTTTTGTAGAGCTGCCCGGCAATTATGACAAACCTTGAGGCCTGCTTCATGAGTTTCCGAGCAGCTTTTTCATCCTCCGGGGTCATACCCCCTTCCAAATAGTCCATGATTGGTTTGGTCCAATCTGGATTTAAGTTGAGCTCGGCTACCGCTCGCATCCCCAACTGGATACTAGGTTCAGATACTTCTTCCACGTGGACAAGGGTAGGTCGGCTCTCGCCCAAGGCTAGCCTGGATAGGGCGTCAGCCTTCATGTTCTCTTCCCTGGGAATCTGCTGTATCGTGAACCTTCTGAGTGTTGAGGTCAAATCCTTGACTCTGTTGAGGTAGGCTAACATAGCACTGTCCTTGGCTTCGAACTCCCCAGATATCTGACTTGCAACCAACTGAGAATCGGTGCTTAGATCGATTGTCTGTGCCCCGAGCTGAGCAGCAATTTTCAGCCCTGCAATCACCGCTTCATACTCTGCTTCATTGTTGGACGCCGAGAAGGCGAACTTGAGTGAGTACTGGTGCTCATGCCGGTTTGGGTCGAAGATGACCACCCCAGCTCCGCTCCCAGACTTCCCTGAGGCCCCATCCACATGGACCTTCCACACGTCCTCCGGGTCGTACTCTGCTCGGCTAGTGCACTCTACGACAAAGTCAGCAATGGCCTGGGCTTTGATGGCTGTCCTGGGCTGGTAGGTGATGTCGAATTGACTCAACTCAACTGCCCATTTCAGTAGCCTGCCCGACGCTTCTGGCTTGTGCATGATGGATTTGAGCGGAGCATCAGTCATGACTTTAATCGGATGAGCATCGAAGTATGGTTTCAACTTTCTAGCCGCCGTGATGAGCGCGAGGGCGAGTTTTTCCAAGGAGGAGTATCTCACCTCGGCTCCCTGCAAGGTTTTACTAACGTAGTAGACCGGCTTCTGCTCCTTGCCTTCTTCTCGGACTAGCGCCGCCGCCACCGCTGTTCCCGAGCATGCCAAGTATACTACCAGCTCCTCCCCCACCTCAGGTCGGGATAATAGAGGTGGCGAGGCTAAGTACCTTTTCAGCTCCTGGAAGGCGTTTTGGCATTCCTCAGTCCATTCAAAGTTCTTAGGGTTCCTCAATATTTTGAATAGGGGAGCGCACTTGTCAGCCGACCTGGACATGAATCTGCTCAGCGCCGCGACTTTTCCTGCCAACACCTGGACGTCCTTCACGCAGGTCGGGGGCACTAGGTCTAGGATCGCCTGGACTTTCTCCGGGTTGGCTTCTATTCCGCGGGCTGTTACCATGAAGCCCAGGAACTTGCCTGCCTTGACGCCGAATGCGCACTTTTCCGGGTTCAATTTTATCCCAAAGTGCTCCATTACGGCGAAGGCCTCAGCCAGGTCAGTTACATGGTCTTCCGCCCTCCTGCTCTTGACCAACATGTCATCTACCTAGATCTCCATATTCCGGCCAATCTGGTTCTTGAAGACCTTGTTCACCATCCGAGTGTATGTGGCTCCAGCATTCTTGAGGCCAAAAGGCATGACCTCATAGTAGTAGAGTCCTTTATCGGTGGAGAAGTCGGCCTTTTCTTTGTCCCCGGGAGCCATCTTGATTTGACTATAACCTTTGAAGGCATCCATGAAGGAGAGCAGCCCGAACCCGGAGGTGGCGTCCACCATTTGGTCAATCCGTGGCAGGGGGAAGCAATCCTTGGGGCAAGCTTTGTTGAGGTCGGTGAAATCAATGCATAGTCTCCATCCACCAGAAGACTTCGTCACCAGCACCACATTGGACAGCCAAGTTGGGTACTGTATTTCCTTTATGTGGCCGGCATCCACCAACTTGTCCACTTCTTCCGCTATGATTTGTTGCTTATCATAATGAAAGTGCCGACGCTTTTGTTTTACTGGATAGTGATTTGGGTCGGCATTCAGGTGATGCTCGATCACACTCGGGTCAATTCCTGTCATGTCAGAAGCAGACCAGGCAAATACATGCTCATTCTTTAAAAGAAATTGGCTTATACCTTTCTTGAGATTGGCAGATAGTTCGCACCCAATCTTTGCTCTCTTTGTTTCGTCAGAGAGCTCCACCTCCTGGAGGTCCTCAGCCGGGCTTCCCCTCTTAGCGTCTCTCTTTTCTTCGGGCAGATCCGGTCCCCAGCCGATTTGATATTTAGGTCGGAGGGAGGTTTCATAACACTCCCTAGCTGAGAGCTGGGCTCCGCGAATGGTGGCTACCCTAGATGGGGTCGGGAATTTCGGGGGTTGGTGGTACGTTGAGGGGAGGGCCTTGAAATGATTAAGCGCCACCCGACCTAAGATCCCGTTGTAGGTGGAGTTACAATTCATTACAATGAAGTTGGCCTGCATCGACACCCACTTATCCCCAGCCTCCAACTTCAGCGGGAGGTTGATGACTCCTTCGGCTCGGTGGGACTGCCCGGTGAAACCTGCTAAAGTACCACGCAATGGCCTGAGTCGGCTCCTGTCCAGCCCCATTTGCTCAAAAGCACTGAGGAACAAGACTTCTGCCGAGCTCCCAGTGTCCACCATCAGCCTTTTGACGGTGAAGTTGGCTATCTCTGCGCTGATCACCAGGGGGTCGTCGTGAGGCAATATGACCCCCTCCAAGTCTTCTGAGGAAAAGGTGATCCCTTGCATCCCCGGGGCCGGTCCCTTCATTGGTCCATATTCCCTCCCTGCACGAACATAACCCTTTCTGCCTGCCGAGGTCTCGCCTCCTGACGCTAGCCCTCCCGCTATGGTTTCAATCACAGCCAGACGTCCGCCCCCAACCTGGCGCCTGGTCGGACTTCTCTCCCTATCCCTTTGTTCCGTATTTCGGGTCGGCTGTTGATCTACATACCTCCGAAGGTGACCTCGGGCAATCAGTGCCTCGATCTCCTGCTTCAAGTCTTTACACTCTTCGGTGGTATGGCCATAGTCCATGTGGTAGCGGCAATATTTGGTCTTATTGCGCTTATCAGGCCGGCCTTTCATTCTCGGTGCCGGAGGCAGGTAGTTTTGGTGCTGGATCTCCATCAGGATCTGCTCCCTCGAGGTGTTGAGGGGAGTGAACATCGTGAACCGGGGGTTCGGCTTCGGCTGCTGGGGCTGTTTGCCTCGGTCATTCTAGGCTTTGACCCCAGGTTGGGCTCGGGAGGCCTCTCCTTTCTTCCCGGCCTCCTTCTCCTTGTCGTCATCTCTTTTCGCCTGGTGGATTTCCTCCGAGTGTATGTACCCTTCTGCTCGAACCATCAGCTCGGACACAGTATCCACAGGATCAATTGCTAAGGAAGACGTGAGTGGGCCCGACCTAAGCCCACTCTGGTAAGCCATCAGAGCCATGGAGTCCTCCAGGTTCGGAATTCAGAGGGACTCCTCATTAAATCTGGCCGTGTAAGCCCTCAAGCTTTCCCCTCGATGCTGCTTCACCAACAGCAATGTTGAAGTATGACGAGTGGCGCGGCGGCTTCCCGCGAAGCGAGACAGGAATGCCTCAGCCAGCTGGTGAAAACTTGCAATTGAACCTGGACGAAGTTTTTGGAACCAGTCCAAGGCATTGCCAACCAAGGTGGTCGGGAACGTCTTCGCCTTCATGAGATCTGGCATATCATGCAGAGTCATGTGGTGGTCAAAATTGAGCAGGTGGCTGGCTGGGTCTCCGTCTCCATTGTAGACGGCCAGGTTGGGCATGCGATTGCCGGTGGGTAGGGGCGTGGCCAATACCTCGGGAGAGAGTGGGCTTACACCGAGTTGGTTGATGACCTTAGCTATGGCAGCCGCGGTCTTTGCTTGCTCGGGGTCGGCTTGAACCGCCCTTTTACCTCTCGTCGGGTCGGATCTTGGCATTGGCTCCAAGAAGCCCTCCTCTTCCTGCGTCCGTTTTCGTCTAGTCTCCGGGATGTGGAACTGGGTGCGCGATGGCCGCAGCGCGACCTCTTGCGGTGCCAGGGGGCCCTCAGCCAGCCGGGCCACCTGCTCCTTAAGTTCTTCAAACATCCTCAGCATCATCCTTATCTCCGGTGATAGGCCGGAGTTTGGGTCTCCTTCTGCTGCGGGTTGGGTTTGAGTGGCTAAGTGTATGCGTTGGCTCGTTCCAACGTCGGCTTGGGTCAGGTTTTGGCTGGGCGCCTGCGTGGCTTCGAGGTCCCCTTCCAGGTTGGGTGAATCCTCTGCCGGTACGTTGGGGCTTCTAGTTTGCACCATAATGGCTTCTCAATGAGTGGTGAAGAGAGTTATAGAAGAACTCGTCGTTCCCACAGACGGCGCCAAACTGTCGAGGTTGAAAATCTCACAGTTAGATTCGGGAGCTACTTTGGCCGAGCTGGACTCCTTTGATCCGACTCCGAGCTAAACTTTCCTGGTCGGCTGCAGATCCTGCACAAGAAGGCAAGGAAAAGGCGGGGTGACGACCCGAATTTTCCCCTCAGGCGTGCGAATGATTAATATGTCCGAGCTGGCAAAGTAGTTGAGAGCAATTAATAACGAGAGAGAGTAAGTGAGGAGGGTTGAGCTCTATTTATACTGAGTTTGGGTCTGACAACATTTAATGCGACGCAGCTTTATGTCCCATCAGTGCTTTATGTCCCATCGGAACAGCTGGAACTGAGGTCGGGGTTAATGGGGTCGGGTCAGTCATCTAGGGTTTATCATTGGGCTGAGCGAGCTGCTGATAGAGCGCGGATTGGCCCCTCTGATCAGGTCGGCTAATTTAGCTCAGCTCGGGAACCCCTCGTCAGTGTCGTTTGCTCTATAGTTTTTTTTTGGGGTCAAAAGTTTGCTCTATAGTTGGGTCTACTCTAACTATTTTTTTTTCTTTTAAGAATAAAGTTCAAAATCCTAATTCGAACTTAAAACTTTTGATTATAGGAGATTACTATTTGACTATTCCACCAAATTCTTAGGTTATATTCATATGAAACATAAATACAACAACTATTATTTCACAGTGAGCAACTATTCACAAGTAAATCAAATTGCTAAGTTGATATCAGAAATTAATCAAGGCTTGATTAGAAAAAATGGGGGTAAGAGAAGCGGAGGGAGAGATTGAGGAATTCTTCCCCATGTTCATTTTAAAAAAAGTTTGATCGGAGTAGAGAAGTAATTATCTTTTTAAAAGGTAAAATTCAATACCTCTAACTTGGTGAAAAATAAAGGGTTCTTCACTTTGCGTATAAATTTTACCAATATCTTTCATTTCTTAATTTTCAATCCAAATAATTAAGACACAAATCTTTCTTGATTATTTTCTTTACAATCTTGTCCAGTCCAAATAAAAGAAGTTTTTATTTCTCTATTTTCTTTAGAGAAAATATCATGTTACCTCTTCTGTGATGTCCAAAAGTATCACTTTATCCCCTGTGTTCGTAAAACTTTAAGAAAGGCCCATGTATTATTAAAAAATCATGACACTACCCCCATTCATGTCTTTTTAGCTATTAAATGTCATTTTTAACCTTTAATAATACATATAATTTTTTTTTTCTTTATTTCATTTTTTACTATTTACCACTAAATAAAAAAATTAATTAATTTTTTTTTTATATAAAAAAACATCATCTTCCTCAACCACCCCCACCCCTGTCTGCCACCAACCCCTACCCCACCCCTACCATCACCCCACAACCCTCACCGCCATGTACCACGCTGTTGCTCGTCAGAGCAGTAGTGAGATCTGCTGCTTTGTCGGGTAAGGGTAGGGAAGGGGAAGGTGAGGGGTAGGGATGGGAATAGTGGCTGACGGGGATGGAGGTGGGGGTGGGGATAGGTAGGGATGGTTGGAGAAGATGATTTTTTTATAATTTTTTTATTTAGTGATAAATAGTTAAAAATGAAGAAAAACAAAATGTATTATAAAAGGGCAAAAATGATATTTAATAGTTTAAAAAAGATATGAAGGGAGTAGTATGATGACTTTTTAATAATATAGGAGCCTTTTTTGAAATTTTATGAATACAGGGGGTAGAGCGATACTTTCGCATATTATAAGGGGATAACGTGATATTTTCCCTATTTTTTATTATGTTTTCCCTTACTTTCCTTTATGAATCTTAATTAGTCTCGTAATCAAAGCTAATCCCTTTATACCTGAGTAAAGATTATCACAATGTCATGAGTGAGATCAAACAGTTGTAAATTGTCCATATTATTTTATAATCATAACTGTATTAATACCTTTGGTGGACGTACAATAAATAGAATAGATCACGCATGCATCTAATTATAAATTTTATAATATAAGTGAGAGACTAACCATTGATAAGCGTTAAAACTCACTTATGATATCATAGCTGTTATGAGTTGATTTATTCCCCTTTATATATGACACTAACGATTCTTGCAAAATAGATCTGTATTGCAAAATGTACACGATTTAAAGAAAGGGATGCACTGCAAAGGGAATATCCAAGAAATTGAGATATTTATTAATCTAGAACATGATATGCACATTGCTTATAAACTACTATTAACTTAATTCTAATATTTTAAGCAATACTGTTACGGTAAAAATCTCCATAGCATGTCTCGAGTTACCCTGCAAAAGGAAAAGATGTGGAGCGTACTCACGTAAGCACTCCAATACTTAAGTTACTACGATTCTCTTACTTGAGGAAGAAGATAAGTACAAAAATGGAAAGTCTATATAGTGCATGAATTACCTCCATAATGAAAATGTGAGTGATATTTATAGCTTTCTAGAGAATCTTTTCCTGATTTTCTACGATTGTGTCAGAGTTAGTTAAAACTACCTTCGAGGTCTTTAGGACACCCCAGATGCCCGATCCCCTGTTTGATCATCTGGACGAACTTAGCTGGCTTCGGACCTCGGGTCTATGAGACCTCGAGATAGGTCCCAGGGCTGACCTCAGCCCCACAAATCCCTCCAGGGGTAACTTATTATGCGAAATGTCCTAAGTTAAAAATCTATGTCCTCTTATAATTCCAAA
The DNA here is from genome assembly GCA_037974665.1 of Ehretia macrophylla. NCBI lineage: Eukaryota > Viridiplantae > Streptophyta > Magnoliopsida > Boraginales > Ehretiaceae > Ehretia > Ehretia macrophylla. The sequence continues at coordinate 52,400,800 of CM075776.1, forward strand.
TAATGCTTGTCTTTTGACTGAGTGGATCATGCATTGAGGTGTGACCATAGAGTTAATATATAGTCTTTGTGGATCTAAAGTGGTCTTATCTACCTAGAGTGAATTTCTTGTTATAAAAAATAAAATAAAATAAAACCTACATTTGATAAAGATTCTGAGTGTAATGTATTTAGCATGCGATGAAAATCCAACAGAGTAACTTGCTATGCATATGGACAGGTGACATGGCTTAAAATAATAGAAAAAGAAGAAAAGAAGAATTGAATACGCATAGATCATGGGGTTTGCAGGGTGGACATTAATGGCTCCACAAGCTGTGTCCTGGGCATTCATGATGTTTTGAAGACTTTTCAATGATCAAATGGGAAGGTAGTATTCATATTGAACTTAAATACAACAAGTATCATTCCCTAGTAAAGAACTATTCACAAGTAAATTAGATTGTAGAACTAACATCTAAAGATAATCAAGGGGAGTTTAGATTAGAGGATATAAGGGTAAGAGAAGGCGATGGGAGAGATCGAGGAATCTTTTTTAAAAAGTTTGAATGAAGTAGAGATTGTGATAATCCTTCATAGGGCAAAATTCAATACTTCAAAACCAAATTGGTGTAAATACCAGTTTTGCAATCCATCATGCTATTTTTTTTCCTTGTTTATAGAACTGATATGGGTAAGACCCCTAGATTTTATTCAAATCGCGAGTTGACCTCTCGGGAAGATCAGGGAAGCCTCGTCCGAGGTCCTAGAGACCTCGGATGAGGGGTCGGATAAATCTGACCCCTCGAAAATAGCTCGAAGACCTCAAAAATTGTGCATAGAAGGGTCCAAGGGGGTCGGACGAGGTATAGGGTTATCCGAAGGTCTCTTTTTAGGACCTCAAACCCACTAGAGCTGGCAGACATTATTCCTTAATATCAGGGCCCGACCAACCACTGCATACAACTAATTCTTCACTAATCATTTAAACAATTATCCATTAATCCTTTAATGATTACACACTACTCTGCTATCTTCCCTTTTGACTCAGGCACAATGATTCCTTTTGACTCAACAACCATGATGACTTCTCTTTTGAATCAGAAGCTATGGTGCCTAAAAAAGTCAGAAGGTTAAGCAAAGAAAGGCAGGTATATCTGATACTCACATCAATACTTGTATACATACTTATTCTTCTGCACAAGCACCAAGCTAATTTAAGTGTCAGAGTGCTAATGCGGGCAAGACCTGCTAAGTCCTCTTTATTTTGTAGATATCAAGGCATCGCGTGAAGACACTGATCACTCGACATTTTTCTACCTTAACATGTTGGCGCCCACCGTGGGGCCGATTCTAAGTTCCCTACTGAGTTTTTTCACAAGATTATACCATAGTAACTACCATAAGTCAGAATGTTGTAAGTGTACATGTAGAAGAGGCTGTACAGTAGCCAAATGTGCAGTTCTGTCTAGGAGAGACCTCTAACCTTAGACAGACTGATCTACCGCTGCCAAGGGTGGAAATACTTGCAGGAAATCATCCACCATATACAAACACATACATTAACCCATACACAAATCTATACCCAAGCTATCTGCTAACATACTCACAAAACTATCTGTAGGGACCTGCTTGGTACACAGGGTAGCAATATCCCACTGCCATAACGCAAGTTCCGCAGACTAACCAGCCAGCAGATCTCGAATATATCCTACAAACTTTGGAGGAGTTGAGAAAGGCTATTCATAACCAAATACCTCAACTAGCAACACACCACTCAGAAAACCAACCACGCCGAGCATTTCAGCAAAATCCCTCACGCCAAAAAACCTAATTAACCAGAAATATAACCAACCAAAGAGAATCCGAACAACAGATTCACATCGTAGGGCAACACAGAAACGATGAGCTCCACAGGGTCATCACAGGGCTTAGATTCAATGGCACGAGGCCCGTCTCAAAGTGTCCAAAGAGAAGGTATTACTTATACCGTCTCAGTTGTAGGAGCTTTCAAGGGCCCAAATCTATTTAACCGCGCTATTAACGAGGTTCCAAAGCCCGCGCATTAAAAATTATACTATTTTCCCACCTATGATGGGCATGAAGACCCTAAGGATCACCCGGCAATTTTCAGGATCAGGATGGAGTTCACAGAGTTGCCAGAGGCTTGGGTATGTAAGGATTTTGCTAGAACTTTAGTGGAAGCAGCCAGAGTATGATACAATGAATTGAAGGAGGGTTCAGTCGATTCTTATGCGCAACTGGCAGAGTTATTTGCGGGAAGATTTTCTTCGGCTATTAGACTAACCCGTCATACTACCTTTTTTCTCGGTCTAAAGAAGAGAAAATGAGAAACTTTCTGTCAGCACGAAACCTGTTTTAATGAAGCTACCCTCTAGAGTACTCAATTTGATCAGAAATTTGCAATATTGAGGTTCACAAAAGGAGTAACGAACGAATTATTCCAAGCCTCTTTAGCTAAAAAGACCCCATAGAACATGACAGAATTGATGACCAGGGCGGAGAGGTATATTAAAGTAGAAGAGGTGGCAATGGCAGAGAAAGAGGAAGACCCTAAAAGTATAGGGCAGAATAATCAAGCTCATATAACCCAAAAAGAAAGAAGGGCAGAAGAGGTGGCAATGGTGGAGAAAGAGGAAGACCTTAGAAGTATAGGGCAGAATAATCAAGCTCATATAACCCAAAAAGAAAGAAGGGCAGAAGAGGGCCGACAAGAGCAGAGGGGAAGGGAAAGAAGAGAACTACCTAGATTGCAGAGGTTCAATAGCTATACTCATTTGATGAAACCCAGATCTGAAATATTGGCTGAAATCCGGACATGGATGAACCTCCCTGATCTGTCAAAAATGAAGACAGAGAAGGAGCGCCCCAAAGGCAAAGGGCAATATTGTAGGTATCACAAAGATTTTTGGCACGATACCGAGGCCTACAAGAACTTAAAAGATGAGATTGAAGCCCTAATAAAGCATGGGTACCTGCAAGCCTATGTTAGGAGGGGCAATCAAGAAGAAAGATAGAGGAAGAGGAGCCCCAGACATGTTCATGCAGCACACGCTCAAGTAGAGGTTGATATTATAATATGAGGCTTGGCCTCAGGAGGGGAAAACCTCCAGGCCAGAAAGGGTTACCGTAGAACGGGTCGCAGGGATCCCCCGATAAAGAGATTAAGGGTAGATGAAAATATCACCTTTGGAGATGAAGATTTGAATGGTCTGGTGTTGCCCCATTACGACCCACTAGTGATTGCAGTGGACATCACTGGGATTGTAGTGCGCAAGATCATGGTTGATATAGGAAGCTCGGCGGAGGTCCTATTCCTGAGCACTTTTGAGAAGATAGGGTTGAAAATGGAACATTTGAGGATGATGAAGGGAACCCTGTCAGGTTTCAATGGCAGAGAAGTAAGGCCCGAGGGTATGATAACGTTGAAGATGATCCTCGGGCGAAAGAAGCAGAGCCATAGTGAGATGCTCGATTTCATTGTGATAGATTGTGAATTATCATATAATGGGATATTGGGGAGAGTCGCATTGGGAAACTTCAGAGCGGTGGTATCCACCTATCACCTGGCCATAAAGTTCCCATATGAGGCTGGAATAGTGACAGTAAGAGGAGACCAGTGGAGAGCCCAGGATTGTTATGCAACTTCTCTGAGACTACAAAAGAAAGAGAAAGAATTAGTTGAGATCCCAGAGAAGAAAGCTAAAAAAGGACAGGAGCTGAAGAGAGTAGAACCCGTAGAGAAATTGCAGAAAGTTGAATTGGCAATTGGAAAAGTGGTTCAGCTCGGAACAGAGCTTCCTCCAAACTTGATGGAAGGTATAACCCATTTTCTATCTTATAATAAAGATGTATTTGCTTGGTCTGTGCATGATATGATAGGAAAAGACCCACAAATAGCCGTGCATTGGCTAAACGTAGACCCAGTATTCAGGCCGGTGAAGCAGAAAATGCGGGTCTTCCATGCAGAAAAGAACCAAGCAATCAGAGAAGAAGTGAGTAAACTATTAAGGGATGGGCACATTCGTGAAGTGGAGTATCCTACCTGGCTAGCAAAAGTGGAGGTCCCAAAGTCTTCGAGAACTTGGCGAATGTGTGTAGACTTCACAGACCTAAACAAAGGCTGCCTGAAAGACTGCTACCCTTTGCCAAGAATAAATCAAATGGTGGATGCCACTTCGGGTTTTGAAATGTTGTCATTCATAGATGCCTTCAAAGGATACAACCAAATTAAGATGGCGCCAGAGGATGAGGAGAAAACGACGTTCATAACAGACCGAGGGGTGTTTTGTTACACAATGATGCCCTTTGGTTTGAAGAACGCAAGAGCTTGTTACCAACGCATGATGGACAAGGTATTCCAGGCACAGTTGGGGCTAAATATGGAGATCTATATTGATGATATGCTAGTAAAAAGTAAGAAGGCATAAACTCACATTAAGGATCTGACTGAGACATTCTCGATAATGAGGAGAGTTGGTATCAAGTTACATCATGAAAAATGTGCCTTTGGGGTTCAAGCAGGGAAATTCTTGGGGTTCGTAGTTACTCGAAGAGGCATCGGGGCTAACCCAGAAAAAGTGCAAGCTATTTTGGGTCTTGAGCTGCCCAAAAGTGTCAAAGATATTCAGAAATTGACAGGGAAGATAGTAGCCTTGAGCAGATTTATGGCTAGGTCAGCAGACAGATGTACTCCTCGATTCAAAATCCTGCACAAACCAAAGGACTTTCGGTGGACGAAGGAATGTCAAGAGGCCTTTGAGATATTGAAGGAATACTTGAGCACGACACCTTTGATGTCCAAACCAGAGCCTGGTGAAGTCTAGAAGTATATCTAGGAGTATCCCCGGTGGTCGTGGCTGCAGCACTGGTACGGCAAGATAGAAAACAGCAAAGGCCAGTCTATTATGTCAGCCAGATACTTAAAGGTGCAGAGCTGAGATATCCACCCATAGAGCGTATGGAGTTGGCCATACTTATGGCTTGAGGAAACTCATACATTACTTTGGGGCACACCCTATATATGTGATGATGGATATGCCATTCAGACAAGTACTGCAGAACCTAGAGGCGTTGGGGAGACTTTTAAAATGGTCTGTGGAGTTGAGTCAGTTTGACATCACTTTCAGACCAAGGACGACAATAAAAGTTCAAGCTATAGCGGATTTCATTGTGGAATTCATGAAAGGACCGCCAGAAGGCTGTCTGAGGCTGTCGAGGGATGGTCCGAGGCCGTCGGAGGGTTGTCCAAGGTCATCAGAGGATGATCCGAGGCCGTTGGAGGGTTATCCGAGGTCATCAAAAGGTGGTCCGAGGCCGTGGAAGATCTAGGTAGATGGGGCCTCGGGCAAAAGCGGTAGCGGAGCTGGGGTTATACTGCAAGATCCAAAAGGTGATGAGTTGCAGTTCGCTTTGAAGTTCCGTTTCTCAGCCTCGAATAACAAGGCCGAGTATGAAGCCCTCATTGCAAGTATCAAAACGGCTCGGGCGATGGGGGCTGATTCAATAGAAGCCCACATAGATTCACAACTAGTGGCAAATTATATAAGTGAAGAGTATGAGGCCAAAGATGAAACCATGGCTGTATATTTAGCCAAAGCAAAAGAAGCACTAGCTAAATTCGATGGTTTCACAATCAAACAAATCCCACAAATGGAAAACGAAAGAGACAATGTCCTCTCAAAGCTTGCAGTAGGGGTGACAGGGCCAGTGACGATAGAGATGGAAGAGGTGTTCGAGCCGAACATAGTTCGGGAGCGCAAAGAAGTAGCCCAGGTAGAGCACAATGAATCTTGGATACAACATATGGTTGATATCCTTGAAAGGGGAATCTTACCAGAAAATAGTGAAGAAGTGAGGAATGTGAAAATCCGAGCCCCAAAGTATGTAATGCTCAGAAAGTAGTTGTATCAAAAAGCATTTACTTGGCCCATGTTGAAGTATGTATATAAAGATGAGGGCGACTATACTCAGGGAAATACATGAGGGAATCTGCAGTAATCATATAGGCTACAGAGTATTGGCTCGAAAGATATTGAGATATGGGTATTTTTGGCCGACCCTAAATGAAGATGCTCGGCGCTTGGTGTAAAAATGTGATATATTAGGACCTTTCCCAATGAGCACAGGTCAGAGGGTCAAATGTTTTGTGACGGTAGATTATTTACTAAATGGGTGGAGGCCGAGCCTGTCGCCAAGACTACAGATAGGAATGCTTGGAATTTTGTGTGGAAAATTGTCGTATGCAAATTTAGGATTCCAAGAGTGATAGTAATAGATCACGGAACCCAGTTCGATTGCCATTATTTCAAGAAACAATGCTCAGAGTTGGGCGCTTCCCTTAGATTTGCTTATGTAGCACATCCGCAAACTAATGGCTAATTAGAAAATACTAACAGATCTATTTTGCAGGGTCTAAAAAAGAAGCTAGCAGCAGCCAAAGGCCTCTGGGCCGAAGTTTTACCAGTAGTGCTATGGGAATACAGAACAACGCCAAATGAGTCAACAGGCGAAACCCCTTTCAGCCTAACGTTTGGGGTAGATGCAGTCCTACCTGTAGAAATTGGCTCAACAAGCCAAAGAGTCGCTGAGTATGAAGAAGAAGTTAATAACCAGGCCCTACGGGAAGACTTGGATTTGGTGGAAGAATTCAGAGAGAAGGCCAGAATAAAGATGCTCGAAGTCAAGAGGGCTATGGCAAGATATTTCAAAAAGAGAGTAAGAAACAGAGAACTTAGAGAAGGGGACCTGGTCCTCAGAAGGGCAATCTTCAAACCTGATCCAAATCAGGGAAAACTCGGACCAAACTGGGAATACCCGTACAAGATAGTTAAAGAGGTCAAACCCGGAACTTACAGACTCAAAGACCTCAATGGTAAGCAACTAAGAAATGCGTGGCACGTAGAGCATCTAAGGAAATACTATGTGTAATCTTTCTCCTTGAATATTTAAGTACTGTTTATGTCAAGACAGATTATGTCCATATAATAGATTTCCAAAGTTCTATTGATGATTACAGTAGAAGAAAGCCAAATCCCAAAACAGGAAGCCAATGTCCAAGACAAGGGGGCACGACCCCCGATGTCCAAGTCTGGGGGCACAACCCCCGAAGCCATTAAATTATCCTTCAACAGTAAAGGGTTTAAAAAAGACATAACCCAACGAAAGAAACTTAGCACAAAAGGGAAAACAATAAATCAAGAAAGAGAAGAAAAGCTCTTTTCATTAAAGACAAAAGTCTTCATTACAAAGGAAAAAGTAAAAGGTAAATACAATGCCTATCCCTCATCCTCACTATCCTCGGACTCATTCTCAGAGCTCAAGGAGTCACCAGCAAGCAAATTCTCCCTAATAGTTAAACCATGCCTATGAGCATAATGATCAAGTTTTGCCTGAAGTGCAGCAGTGACGTCATCCGTGGTGTCAGCGGCAGATCGATCATATAACTTCTTCAAATCATCCTTGTATCCCTGCCCACAATGGAAATTCTCCATTGCCTAGGCCTTTATAACCTCTAGTGAAGCTTGCAGATCCCTGAATTGAGCTTTGACGGAACCTCGAGTTGTCTGAGATGCCTCTAACTCAGATTGAAGCCTTTCACACTCAGCCCTGGCCTCCTCTTAAGCCCTCTGGGAAGCCTCCCAATCAGTCCGTAGTTGACGACACTTAGAATTTGCTGAAGCAGCATCTTCCTGAGCCGTTCTAGCTATCTCACGGGTGGCAGTAAGCTCAGCCTGGATCGCAGCCTCTGAGCTCCTGAAACGCTCCTCAATTTCTTTAAAGGTAGCCTCAGCCTCAGCAAGCTGCCGCTCATATTCTTCCACAAAGCGGTAGGCCACACCGAGACTTATGGATATCTGCAACAACCAAGTAGGGTAAAAAAAACACAACTCATATGAAAATAGAGGAAGAACTAGAGAAAGAAAGAAAATACCTTAAGGCGAGCCTTTTCAAAGGCTTCTCAGGCAATGGGATGTAACCGATCCCTCGGAAGTTCATTCAGAGAACTCGCCACATTATCGGGGCCTTCAGGAGCAGGGGGAGACCTCAGACGACACAGGGCAGAGGACCTAGCAGCAAAGAATGACGCGTCCTTGGCCAAACCACTGTCCTTGGGCATAACACCAACTACCTCTTCATAAGAAGGAACTTCATGATGAGCAGCAACCTCCTCAAAGGCTTCCAATTTGCAAGTAGCTTTTTTAGGGTTGGGGAAGAGAAATCCTGCGAAGCATGAGGCTCGGACCAGGTGGGCTCGGGCGAACACTCTGAAAGGACAACCCTCTTTCGTTTCTTACTAGGACCACCTTTAACCTTCTTCTTTCCAGCTCGTTTAGTAACTCGAGATCTTTTTGCCTCACCTTAAGCTTGTTGTGCCTCAGCCCGAGCTTCCTGAGCAGTTGCATCGACCAGATCAAGTCCATTAGCACTGGTAGTTCATACCTCGGCTGCCTCAGAAGTGCCAGGAAATATCTGCTGCTGAACATCCGGGACAATGGTACCTGTAATAGCAAGATAAAGGTCAACTAGGCAAAAAGAAAAGCCTAAAATGAAAATACATGTGTGAAAATTTCCATTACCTTTATCCCTATCGTGGATCGGAACATCGACTTGGAACTCAGCTACTGGAGGAGATAAGACCTTTGCAATAGAGGTTTCTTGTAATAGAGAGCGAGAAGGAGGCCCACCTCGGCATTAACACCCCTCGACTGATCATAAATGTCAGAGGCTAAAATGGCTTCACAAGTCAAATAGAGGGCACTACGTACGGGCCAAGCTCGATGAAGAATGTAAGAGGTCATAAGCCTCTCAGTTGGGGTCAGGAGAGGAGGTTCACGATAGGCGTTAAGCTTAGTATGAGAAAAATGCCTGTAAAGCCTTCTGACTAGCCATCTGAAAGGATGAATGACAAATACAAATTTGTTGTGCCACCCACGGTTGCTAGAAGGCCAATTAAAAAATAAATGATGTTTAGGCCTAGCAGAGAAGGAGTATACACTGAAATTTTTGGGGTCATGGACCAACTGATGAAATTGACAAAAAAGGTTAAGGGTCAGAGTAAGACTGAGTGATTTGACCTATATGTAAAAAGCTACTATTTTCCTCCAACCATTAGGGGAAAACTAGCAAGGAGCAATGTCAAGGAAGTTAAGGATGCGAACGACAAAAGGTGGAAGTGGAATGTGAAGAAATCGAAGAACGAGGAAGGGTAAGGCTAATTCCCCTACCTCAGGTCGACAGGACACTTCATGATGGCCAGGTATTCTGCAGTCATAACCTTGCGGAAAGACACTTTCGTTGCGAAGATCGAGCAAGTTGACTTCATCAAGGGTGCAATAATAGCGCAAGGCTGAAAAATCTGTTTGAGCCTTAGGGTCGGAGTCAGGAGTCACGGTCCTAGAAAGAGGAGGAGAAGGTTTGGGCACCCTGGGGATCATCTCTAAAGTGATATGTGGAATATCAGGGTTAGGATCGTATCGAGGAGTGGTTTGAAAAGCTTCGGATTCAGTAGGATTGGAAGGGCTGGACTCCGAAGGCCCGACTTTATTAGTCCTAACTGACCTAAGTGGCTGAACCAGAATAAGAACTCCGAGGGGTAGAGAATGAGAAGACGGAGGAACAACTACGGCCGAAGGTTCAGCATGGACAACCCTCTGAGTACCGAGGTCTCAGGTCATGGCAGGGAGAGCTACAGTGACCTCTATGAGTTTTGAAGAAGAAGTAGATGAAGAAGGCACTATAATAATGGGTGTAAGAGGCCGAATGAAGAGCTTGAATAGAGAGCCGAGGTGTTGGAGTGGGATCCGAGGTGTTGGAAAGGGATCTGAGGTATTGGAATGGGATCTGAGGTGTTTTAGCAGTGGGCCGAGGTGTTGAAGTATGGCCTGAGGTGTTGAGGGGTGCACCGAGGTGGTGAGGTAAGACGCCGAGGTGAAGGCGCAGTACACCGAGGTGGTGAGGTAAGGCGCCGAGTTGAGGCATGGTGCACCGAAGTGTTGAGTGGTGCACTAAGGTATGAAGTGGTTCACCGAGGTGTTGAGGGGTGTGCTGAGGTGGTGAGGCAGTACACTGAGGTAAAGTAGAGGTGCGCCAATGGAGTGAGGTAGAGTGTCGAGGTGAAGGCACCGACGTGAAGTAATAGTGTACCGAAAGAGTGAGGCGGAGTACCGAGGTGAGGGTGCCGAGGTGAAGAAGTGATGCGTCGAGATGGTAGAGTAGTAATCGAAAGTGATGGAGCAAGGTGTCCACGTGTTGAATCGTTGGCGAGAGAGGGAGAAGAAGAGAGATAAATGTGTTTGAAAAGAAATGTGAAAAGTGAATTTTTGAATGGTAAAAGGGGTATTTATAAGAGTGAAAAAAGAGAGGGAAAACCAAGAGTTTTCAATCCTCACTATTAATTCAAAAGTCACTCCACCAAATCATGACAAGTGGCAAGGCTGCATTAAATAATAGTTGGCAGTAAATTACACAGAAGACGAGGTGGTACTAGAGTAATCTTCCAACTAGTCTCGACGTATCTGAGGCATTAAAGTTAGTTCCTGAACCTATTTTATAGCTCCAAGAACTGAAGGGGCATCATGATATGGGTAAGACCCCTAGACTTTATTCAAATCACGAGTTGACCCCTCGGGAAGATCAGGGAAGCCTCGTCCGAGTCCTAGAGACCTCAGACGCCCCTCAAAAATAGCTTGAAGACCTCAAAAATTGTGCATAGAGGGGTCCAGGGGGGTCGGACGAGGTATAGGGTTATCCAAAGGTCTCTTTTTAGGACCTCAAACCCACTGGAGCTGGCAAACATTATTCCATAATATCAGGGCCCCACCAACCACTGCATACAGCTAATTCTCCACTAATCCTTTAAACAATCATCCATTAATCCTTTAATGATTACACACCACTCTGCTATCTTCCCTTTCGACTCAGCCATAACAATGACTTCCCTTTTGACTCAGCAACCATGATTATTTCTCTTTTGAATCAGAAACTATGGTGCCTATAAAAGTTAGAAGGTTAAGCAATGAAAGGCAGGTACATCTGATCCTTACATCAATACTTGTATACACACTTCTTCTTCTGCACAAGCACCAAGCTAATTTAAGCATCAGAGTGCTAATGTGGGTAAGACCTGCTAAGTCCTCTTTGTTTTGCAGATATCAAGGCATTGCATGAAGGCACTGATCACTCAACATTTTTCTACCTTAACAAGAACAAGTAAAATAAAGTAGCGTATTAGATAGCTAATTAAAAAATTTTAAGTTGGCAGTCTTGTACAAGATTGGTATTCTAACTACCAAAGCTGGCCTAAAGTACTACTTTTTGATTTTGTTGCCACAGGAATTGGATAACTATATAATGGCTTGTTGTTTTAGGGATTAATGAAATCTTTCTTCTAACAAATGCAAAAAAAATAAAAAAAATAAAATTGATGTAAGATATGGGGAGGGGATTTCAAAATTTCCTCTCTTATATGTAACATATGGAAAAAGGTCATTCTAGGGCCAAAACTTAGTGTATAGTAGAATTAAAGGTCTCAACTTTAGGGGGCGTTTGGTTCGCGGAATGTTACAAGATTCCTCGAAATATGAAGTCTGGAATATGACATTCTCATGTTTGGTTCACGGAATAAAAAAATATTCCTGGGAATGTCACATTCCCATGATTTAGCCAAATTCTATTCCCATGTGAGGGGGTGGGAATATCACATTCCCAAGTCTTGGGAATAACTTTGAAAAAGTAAAAGACCCAAATACATATCTTAGAAAATACAAAATTAAAATAAATACAATAAAATAATTCAAAAAATAAAATAATAAAATAATAAAAAATAAATTAATTAAAAAATAATAAAAGTAAAATAAAAAAATTAAATAAAATAAAAAAACTAAAGAAGTTAAAAATAAATAAAATAAAAAATAAAATAGAAAAAATAAAATAAATAAAAAATAAATAAATTACAATAAAAAATAAAATAAAAAAGTACATAATAAAATAGAATAAGATAAATAAGATAAAAATAGAATTAAAATAAAATAAAATTAGTAAGAAAAAAATAAAATAAAATTATGCAAAATAATAAATTTAAGTTTCTAATTTTGAAGTGTCAAGTTAAAATTTATAAATTATAAAAATAAATTTACTTTGGTTGTATTAATACATTAAATATTTTTACCCACGTATTAGTAAAAGTATGCAAAATGTATCATTTTTTTTTGGTAAGTAAATACAAAATGTATCGTTATTTGTACACTTTGTTTGATATTCTTGTCTTTTTAAGTTAGGGACATTATTGAAAAATTGCTTAACATTCTTAGAAATATTGAGTTAAACCAAATATAATAAAATAACATTCCTATGAACTTGACAAAATATTCCCAGGAATATTTTTAACAAACCAAACACTTTTAACCACATTCTCGAGAATGAAAAATCTATCCGTGAACCAAACGCCCCCTTAAAATCATCCATGTCAGGGTTTAAACTTTTAAAAATGAGTTGTTTTACACAACAGTGACTATCGGTGTTAGTATTTTTCTTTTCTTTTAAATCATATGTGGTATTTTTTTCTAATTTCTTTTCAATTCCTAGATGGCATTATCTTACATGTTTTTGGATTGATTAATCCTAATTCATAATTATTCTCAGAAGGCTATCAAAGAATTTGCAAGTAATATAGGACACTATCAAACAATAATTTGCAAGCAAGATACACAGAAGTAAAGATTTAAACCACTATCAATAACAATTCAAGGATTTGTCGTACTGAGAAAAGTATTACTGCAGACTTGAAAACTTCTTAATCTATAAAAAAAAATTCTATATAAGAGCCTTAATAATAAGAGAAGTGTCAAATGTTGATACTTATCCTTATACAATTTCAATTTTGACATACGATTAAACTTCATATATAGTTGAAATAAAAAAAATATGAATTAACTATGCATTTTAAGCATCAAAAATAAAAAACTTAAATGAAGTTACACTAAATCAATAAAAAAAAAACCTTTACCTATCTCATATTATTATAAAACAGAAAGAGGCGCTAATATGATGTCACATCCATAACTTTAAATTATATGGGCACATAACCATTTTTAGGTGGTTGCCTTAGAAACAATTCAATAAAAAAAATGCATATATAGGTTTGTGTTTAATTATGTAGATATATTTTGATATATTATTTTTTAACTTTAAAAAGGTCTAGAATCATTATATATTATAAGAGAACAACTATTTTGCCATGTGTCGCGTTATGAGCATCTACATATATTTTCTACAAAAAATTAAATAATCATATTATCTTTTACAAAAATTAAATAATCATATTATTATATGCAAATATACTACAAAATTAATTTTGAATTTTGAAAAAGACTTTTGCGGATTAATATTACCGATAATTATCCTAATCATATCAATTAAGACTTCTATCTACCGTAGACTCTATCAAATCGTAGTTTAAAACTTAAATTAAGCTAATCACTATCAGTAGATTCTCTTTGCCAATAAAATTATTAGATTTTATCTGCAGGTATGATTCTTTTTTTTTTGTCAAACTGCAGGTAAGTTTCTACAAACTTTGTTTTCAAGTGATTTACAATTCTCATTCATAACTCTAACCGAAGGTTATTGTATACTGATTTTACTTTATCTTTCCGCTTTAGTTGTAACTATTCTTGATTTTGTATCATTTTGCCTCCTAATTTCTCTTATTCTCTATATATATTTTTATTTCATTTTGGTTTCTTTTTCCTTTATATCTAACGATTCTTTTTTTTTACTTGTCAAATTGCAAGTATGACTCCATTCGACTGGTCTATAGTTCTCATTCCTAACTCCAATAGTAGGTTAATAAAGAATGGTGTAAAGCATATTCAAATAAAACTCTTGAATGAGATTTTTGCAGCATTATAGATTTGTTTTTTTCATGTGGTTAGCGCTTCTGTTATTGCTGATCCTAAGCAAGTACTTGTGTCATCTCTCTTTTTGTTGGTTCTTTTGTTTTCTGATCATAAAGCTGGCCAGGCTCCTAAATTAGTAAACTCTGAATTTTTTTTTCTTGGATCGCATAATATCCACTTAGATTGCGACTCAGTTATTTGGTTTTTACTTCTATATCTGGATAAGGTAATCATTACTAGAGATGTGGGTTGTCCCTCCATGAGTCTCAAATGTCTAGATAACGGGTCACCAAGCTGAAATTTATATTACAGTTGAGCATCATGCAAGATTTATTTCCTATCAATATCTAACTGTTGTTGATCACTACAACCTTACTAGAGATGTTCTTGGAAATTATTGTTCTTCCTAGAGATTTTGAAGTGACCAGAGAGTCAAACTTATTACAGAAGGTCATCATCCTTTTTTAATATCAATCTTTGTCTTTTTTTTCCAATCAATTAGATTTATTATTTTTCTGTGCGTTTAGTTTAAGTTGAGTAACTAATAATCTATCAATTGAGGAGCATTAACTTGGTCCCATATGTTTCCCTATCTATTACCAATAAACTATCAATTTGAGTAGCAGTAACTTTGTTCTTTTAACTGTTTTCGAAGTTAGGAGCAGTTCATTTTAGTACATAGAATGTAGTGTGTACATGCATTTACTAATATCATATGTTGCTGACAAATATGATACGTGTTTGGGTTAGTTTCATTCTTGGTTTAAGCATGAAAGATGGTCTTTCATGTGATTCTTTCCTCTTTGGTTTTCACATTTGTTTTTTTTTTTTTGAAGGGAAGCCTGGCCAATAATTACTGGTCCAACAATTTGGGTAGTCAACCACACTCTACCTATTGATCAGCTTAAGAGATGTTTTCATATTTATGTAGAAGTTAGAGAAGTTTTCTGGTTTTCCTTCTGTATATTAGAGTGTGACATATATTCTTTAAATTCTTTCTCAATATCATGGCAATAATGATTTTTCACCGATAAAAAAAGGAAAAAAAGACTGTGTTGGAATCAATTTGACAAAAAAAAAAAATTAAATTGTCTAATTATCTCCGACAATGGGGTAATATACTAAACAAATTGGATTCTCTCTTTTGTTGATTTTCTCATTTTGTAGATGAGATATACTATGGACCATTGGATGTGGTCCTTCTAAACTCCAACATTCAGGCTTAATTTTTTTTTTTTTACATACAATCAAAAATATTTCATGTCAAATAAAAAAGAAAATAACTCAAAGCACCTTTTTGGCGAGTACCATCGTGTAAATGTATGTGTGTGTAATGGTTTTTTTTTTTTTTTTGTTGGTGTGGTAAAAGTGTGCAAGTGATTCCTGTAGCTTACAAAAGATAAAAAAAAACTCAATATTTACTATCTTGAACTTATAATTGGAACAATCATTATATCAGTGTCAGCACACAAGCAACTTTCGTACTGGAAGAAAAAATATTTATTTAGTTTTATATGCTAAAGACCTTTAAAGACTGTAACGATTTCAGATTACATTCACTATCATAACATTATCATCTTTTATATTTAAACGCCATATATCATAAATTTGTATCCTATGTATATATTAGAACTCAATCTTATCTTTATTTAAACTTTTTTATGTCTATCGCTTTACTTTTTGCGTTTCTGAAGAGTCAGATAAATAAAATAGTATTAGTGTGAATTTTTATGAGTTAACAAGTTTCGTTTTTTGTTTTTTGGTTTTTTTTTGTTGTTGTTGTTGTGGAATCATCCTTCAAAATCAAGGTTATTTTTCCTTCTTTTTTTTGTCTGATTTGATCATAGCTCTTCTTTATCTAAGTTCTTCACTCACACACTTAGTTTGATATCATTATCAGTTTTTCTAATTTTTATGTGTTAATACTATGAGATTTGTATGGTGGTAAAATTCTGAAAAGGAAAATAAAGATTTTATCTTGGAAGTGATTTTATATTATTAATTAAATATTTTATTTATCAATTTTTACTCATCTATTTGTGACATTAGTGGAATAATACTGAGTAGCATGTATATTTATCCTACAACCTTTGTATTTGTATTCCAAACATTAGTTGCGACAAATAATGTGAAGTGAAACTTTTAAACCATTTTTCATTTGCATTGACTGTGTGATAAAAGCTTTATTTCAACTTTGGGAGTATAAGTCTGCAATGTCTGAGATGATTCATTGTGCTCATAAGCAAAATATTGCCATATCATTCTCATTTATTATTACTTATTGTTCTATCTTTATATGGGCAATTCATATTACGACTTTGATCATCTCATCCAATTTTTGTTTTTCTTCCTTTGGTTAATATCCATTGAGGATAATGTATAAAATGGAAATGGATATCCATGATTTAATCCTTGTTTTATCTTTCACTACATCACCCCATAATAGAATGTGTTCCACATATAAATTAGATAAACCCTTAATTTACTATGCAAAATTAGTTTTTTTTTTTTTTTTTTTGTATTTATGATTCTTTCCTAATCTATCTATTTGCCAAAACAAGCCCTCATTGTCTCTTATCTAGAGTGTGGCTAAGGGACCATAGTCTATGACTACCATTTGACATGTTTTTATTAATACTGGTCTCGAAGAGAAAAGAATATATTTTTTTCAAGAAGTTTTTCATTTTTACTATTATTTTTTCTTTTTTTAAATAATTACTTTTTCTAAAAACCTATATTCTTGGTCTAGGTATGTATATTCTTGATACCCGCAGGTCTGACTTTTTTTAGGGCATGACGGTGAGAGATTAGTTTTGGAGAACAATAGGGGTGCACTATTAATTAAAATTGTGACTCATGATGATTTGTGATGCACCGGCTATCCCTTATGACTTCTCACTTCCACACTTTTTGGGATTTTCCTTTTCTTTAATTCTACTTCTTTTTATTTTGTTGGCTCTTTTACCACATAAATTTCCTTCAACGAAATTTACTCCATCAAGATTCTTATCATGAATGGATGGATTGAATTTCAATTTAAAACAAGAGTTCAAAATTAGCTTTATACATATGAACAAATTGAAAAGTTTAGCTTACTTAATTTTTAACTCAATTTTGACCAAAATTATAATTTTTTAGACTACTTGCAAACACGTAATCACAAGAATGCCAATGACCAAGTGATACAAATATTGGACATCTATGCACTTGACTTGATTCAACTAAACTTATTTATACCTTAACATCTTGATCAACAATACCATAATCATCCATAATATGTACGACTTTGCTGGTCACACATCTCTTTGTAAAAGAATAAGAGAAATGAATTTATTTTTTTCCTTCTTGACTACATATATTTATCATGATATGGCTTGCTTATGTTAGTATAGTCATCTCTTATAACCCAACAACTATAAAGCCATACTAACATAACAACTTACAATTACATACGTTAATTGCAAGAAGAAGAGCTGCAATGATGAATAGATGATTAATTTTGTAAACATGTTATAAATCTTATAATCCAACATATATACAAAGCTTATAGTCAATGATGATAAAAATGATAAAGGAAATATGGGGATGGGGAAGTAAAAATAACAAACTTATTTTAAAAGTTTATCGGTATTCTCAGAAAGTGAAAAATTAGGTGAAGGCAACTTATGTTATTTGAAAGTTTAAGTCACGTTATCTTGATTTATTTGATAGTTTTGACCATTTTTTGTGCAATCTAATTGAAAACAAAAGTTAAAAATAGACATTAGATAACATTTTAGGTTTAACTAAATGGAGTGTTGAAACTATCTATATTTTGACTTTGGATGTTTTATTATTTTCGTATAATTTCTTAGATATATCAAGTCAAACTCTTTAACACAAAAACAATATTTTTTCCCAGATTTATTACTATATTTTAATCAAGACAAGAGAACATAATGCTAATCATATCAAGAAAAGCATTTGGTTGTGTACTTCATTCCAAACTATGAATTCAAGTATATATTTTTATCATGGGAATGCGTTGAAAGAAGTTAATAACATATTAAATATATGAGACTTAAAATATTAAAATTTGTTCATTTAGTTACAAAATATGGTTTAATAGTCATAACACTTGCGATTGATCTTATAAAATGTATATAATGTACTTTGAATTAATACGACAAATATAATTTGAATTAAATAACTTTTTTAAGTATTAAATTATTTACAATTTCAAATTCATAGAGCATGGTACTATACATATACTTTAGATACTCTTAATGTATTTCAAACTCAGAAATATGTTTGTGAAGTGAAAGGTATAACAAATCTATGTTAGTTTTGACTAATTACGAACCTACCAATGATTTTTAATATATATATATATACACACACATGTTAGGCATGGTCAAATAAGAAATTTTTGTATAATGTAAAGCATTGTAGCATCTTCTATTGAGAAGCATATGCATGGCAAGATTGGCCATTGGATTCGGGAATTCCTGGTGATAAAAAATAGATTTACAAGTAGGTCATATGAGCAAGGAGTAAGAATGATGTCAAAATAGGAGGAGATGACGTGAAGAAGATATATATACATGTATATTTTAGAACGCCTAATCTATGTAAAATAGTGGTTACAATTCCATTTTTATAAAAATAGGTGTTTATATTTATTTCTTATTTGTTTATTTATTCTTTTGAAATAATATAGCAAAGTAGCTATATAGTATAATTTCTTAATAATGTAATTAAAAATTGAATGAATTAATTTTATATTTCATATTTTTAGAGCATTTACATTACACATGTGCGACACTCGTGCATCGCACGGGTATAAAACTTGTTACGCCCCTTGTTGCACCCCTTGCTGCAACAAGAGCTGTGAAATTAATTGGCTTGTGTTTTGCCAAAATTATGCTTTGACTGAATTTAATTATGGTATTTGCATATATATTTGGAGAATTATGATTGACAGATTTACCATATTTTCAAGAGAGTTGAAAAGGTAAATTGGCATTTATTTAAAGGTGATTGAAGTTTCTTTATTTCAAATAAGGAAGGTTGTCTCATTCAAGAATTGCTTGGAGACAAAGACATTCCATAAATCTCAAGGCCAAGCACGGATTACCTTGTGGAGATTTAGGCAACTAATTCAGCATATATACAGAGCCTCACATGTTTGAAAGTTGTGCAGAATAGAGTGAAAAAAATAGAGTTGAAAAAGAAGATTTTTTTAAATATTTTCGAGCTGTCAGGTTTTGCTGCAGCAGATTGACGATGTGTTGCAATAGAAGGCAGTAACAGTGGAAATCTGATATAACATATGTTGCTACAACAGCGCTGAAACAGACAACTTGTTTATGCTTCCGCTATGCGTATTGTTTTAATCTTTTGATAGGAAGAGTTTTTATTTGTTTATTGTATTGTTCATTCTTCGGGAGAAGAAGGTGTAGTTCTCAGGAGAAAACGTTGCAAGTCGAGGGGAGCTCGCCAAACCTAGGTTCATTAAGGAGTTCATCATCAAGGGGTTGAAGTCAATAGGGAGTCTTTACTTGTGTAAGTCCATTGATATTGTAACTTGCGATTTATTAATGAAACAGGTTTGTTGGACCAGGGGAGGTCCCGTGGACGTAGACCGCACGGTTGAACCACATTAAATCTTGGTGTTTTTATGTTCTGCATGCATTTATTTATTTTGTTTAACTTCTGTTACAACAAGATACTAACCAGAAACTAACAAGTGGCATCAAGAGCAGGTTACTGAACTGACTCAGTTAGATCTTCGGAAGAGTTTTTTTGGTTATTTTTGCAGATATGGACACTCTACGTGATGGCGGATCCATCAATAAACCACCTCTTCCCGATGGAACAAACTATTCATACTGGAAGGCACGGATGAAAACTTTCATTAAAGCTATTGATGAAGCTACTTGGAGAGTTATGTTAAGTGGATGTGAACACGCTACTGCCACAACTGCTGAAGGCACTATTGGGAAAAAATCTGAATTACAATGGACCAAAGCTGAAGACTCGGCGGCCACCCACAATTCAAAGGCGTTAAATGCTATTTTTAATGTCGTGGATCTGAATTAATTCAAGCTTATTTCATCATGTGAAATAGCGAAAGAAGCTTGGGGAATCTTGCAAACAACATATGAAAGTACTGCTGTAGTGAAAGTGTCGAAATTACAAATACTTGCAACAAGGTTTGAAGAATTGCGAATGCACGAGGATGAAACCATTGCTGAATTTAATGCTTAGATTTGTGACATAGAAAACGAAGCTTTTGCACAGGGAGAAAAATACTTAGACTCAAAGATGGTGAGAAAAACGTTGAGGACAGATTTGCTATTAAGGTTGCAACAATCGAAGAAGCAAAAAATGTGGATACCATGAAGCTTGATGAACTTATGGGGTCTCTACAGACCTTTGAGATGAAATTCAAGCAGAAAATAAAAGAAAAGGGCATTGCACTACAAGTAGAAATTCAAAAGCAGGAGGATAAAGATCTTTTTGATGATGATGAATTGACGGAATCTCTGGCTCTTCTAACAAAAAATTTCAAAAAGGTATTTAAAAAATGGAAGAATCAAGCTAAAGGCCCAAATTTCACAAGCATTGGCAAAAATCCTCATGTTGCAGCAAATACTGAAACATTCAAGAAGCAAAATGAAAAAATGGTTGACGGAAATAAAAAGAATAAAGGAATTCAATGTCGGGAATGCAAAGGATTTGGTCACATTCAATCTGAGTGTGCCAATACGTTGAAAATGAAGAAGAAAGCCAAGAATGCCTCATGGAGTGATGTAGAATAAGAAAGTTGCAGTAGTAGTGATGAAGAGCACATGAGCAACTATGTTGCGTTCTATGCTGCAGTAGCGCAATTAGATGCTATGACAGATGCTGAGATAGGTGCTGTGACAGATGCTGAGACAGATGCTATGAAAGATGCTATGACAGATGCTGTAACAGATGTTGAGACAGAAACTGAACCCGCTGCAGCAGAATTTGCAACAACATTAGCAGCAAAATTGGTTATGTCAGATGGTGAAACTGATTTCGAATTAGACAGTGATGAAGAAGAAGAAAAATTCATAAGGACCTACAAAATGATGTACCAAAAATTGGTAATCATGTGTAGGGTGAATCAAGATCAACTAACCAAAATTGCTAAACTTGAAAAGGAAAAGGCTGAGTTGCAGCAAAAAACCGACATGCTGCAATAGGAATTATCATATATTCCGCGTGGCTCCAAGATGATGAACTCAGGTACAGATAAACTTGATTATATGTTATCCATTCAAAAGTCTTGCAGAGATCATACTAGATTAAGCTATTAAGGAGGAGCATCAACAAGTCAAACTGTATTTGTCAAAGAAGCTTAAAAACCAAAGGTGGAACAATCTGTTGCAACAAAACAGAATGACAAGACTACTGATGTCCCAACTGATGTTCCAACAAACCTGTAACAGAGAGGAAAATACCAGAATTTAAGAAAAAGAAGTTTGTTCTAGTTTGTCATTTTTGCCACACTCCTGGACACATCAGACCACGATGCTATAGGTACATTGACATGCTGAAAAGAGGTAAGTTTGCTAAACCTTTTATTCATGATGATTTTAGGAGGCCATCACACATGAAAGAAAATTTGTTGCAACAAAAAGTGAAACAAATCTGAGTAAGAAAATTAGTTTTACCTTGTCCAGTAGAGCATAAAAAGGTTATTTTCGACTATGTTGCAATAGAAAATCAACTTGCAGATATCTTCACTAAGGCATTAAACTCTGTAAGGTTTAAGACCTTGAGAAAAGCCTTAGGCATCTATTCTCCATAAGATAAAATGGTTTATGTGTATGTGCATTGGTTCATCACTAGAGTATTGAAAATTATATGTATAAATCAACTACTAATTTCATTTGTGGAACCATATTATCAATGCACATTATATACTTGTCATTCTGATGGATTTTAAATTAAAGTCTCAACAGGAAAAGATTTTGAACTTACTTGACGACTGGGGATCTAACAAAGAGAAGTCTCTTTGAGATTCATTCTTGAATTCTATTCATCTTGTCACAAGAAAAAATCATATGTAGGATATTGCATCGAAGCGAAAGTTAGAATGGAAAGGGCTACCTAAGACCACAAAGAATGGTTCTAGAGTGAAAGCCGCCATACCAAGAAAAAGAAATCTTGAAACTCCTATTTGAAAGATGGTTATATATAAAATCTTGCAGGGGTGATTAGATGACCAGGTATGTTGGAACAAGTATTGCTTTTAATCTAACCTGGTGTTATGGATGTTAAGGACCATCTAGAGTGGCTTGTATATGAAACACACACACATATGGCCCATACTTGAAATTCTTGTTTGATTTATGCATGTGATCAGTAGAAGCTTGAGTGGTGACTCAGAGTTCATACTAATGAGAATTTGTTTGTTTTTAAATTCTGAATTTTTTTAAGGGTCAAAAGAATCTTGAGGGTTGAACGTCAAAGTGTGAAATTTGTTTGATTGACGTATATTGCAGCATAATCTCACACACCAAGTTTTCGCACCTAAGTCTGGTCATAATTTGCTGAAACACAAATTTTCTTATTTATCAGTCTCGTGTTGGTTTGTTGCATCAAAATTGGAAAACTAACAGTTTTATCGCAGCACAGCTTTTCTGTCTGGTGAACAAGTGCTGCAGCAAGAGCTGAGTTGTTACAACTTTTTGTTGATGTGTCATAACTAAAATTTTAAGCGGAAAATTAATGGGCACACATCAAGCAGGTACTCAAGAGGAGCGAACTACAGTTCCGTTTCTGTTGCAGCAGGAGCTGATGTTCATGGGGAGCATGGTGTGACTAACCCTTTGTCTTTGTTTGACAAAAAAGGGGAGATAAATGGGATTATATATCTTGTCTTGTTGAATATTTTTTGCTCTGATGTTCTTATGCTCATTACTCTGATTCTGAACTTTTGATTCTTGCTCTGATACAAGTTGTTTCTTTTGGTTGTTTTAATCTCTGCTTTGATACTCTGATATATTTTGTGTTATATTTCCATTGGCTCTATCTGATACATAGTTACATTGATGATACCTTGTCTTTATATCTAATGTGTTATTACTCTGATATTCAGTTTCAGTTTTGCCAAAACAAAGCCAAAGGGGGAGCTTGTTACGCCCCTTGTTGCACTCCTTGCTGCAACAAGAGCTGTGAAATTAATTGGCTTGTGTTTTGCCAAAATTCTGTTTTGACTGAATTTAGTTATGGTATGTGCATATCTGTTTGGAAAACTTTGATTGACAGATTTACCATATTTATAAGAGAGTTGAAAAGGCAAATTGGCATTTACTCAAAGGTGATTGAAGTTTCCTTATTTCAAATAAGAAAGGTTGTGTTATTCAAGAATTGTTTGGAGACAAAGTCATTCCATAAAATCTCAAGATATATAATTCAATTTATGGTTACTATTCCATTTTTTAAAAAATAGGTGTTTATATTTATTTCTTATTTGTTTATTTATTCTTTTGAAATGATATAACAAAGTAGCTATATAGTAAAATTTCTCAATAATGTAATTAAAAATTAAATGAATTAATTTTATATTTCATATTTTTAGAGCATTTACATTATACCTGTGCGACACTCGTGCATCGCACGGGTATAAAACTAGTTATTGTTTCAAAGCAATGCCACTTTGGACTTGAAAAGAAAAAAGAAATACGACTTATGATTTGAAATAAAAAAATGTCACGTAAGCAAAATACTTACATGGTTAGTTAATGATGTGTACACCTTCTTTTTAGAAATAATTAACTGTGTATAAGACACATTCTTTTTAGAAGTTCAAACCCTTTCATAAATAATTTTCATATTGAGGTTTTTAATTCTATATTGCACAAACTTTAGGTCCTAAAACGACCCTTTTCCTTATAAAATATTTTCACTCATTTCATTTTTTTTCCAATTCAAAATATATATATATATATATATATATATATATATATATATATATATAATCTTCTATGATCCTTTTCTTAGTTATATTCTTTTGTAGTCTAAGGGATTTTTCCTTTCTTTCTTTTCCTTTTTAGTTATTTCCTTTACTTTTTCTTTTTCAAATCCAAACTATATTCATATTGACACTTTAGCAGTCCTCGCAAATGGATTTGCATAACAAAATGTTTACGATTTCAAGAAGAGGGTGCCCAGAAGAGGAAGGATCCAAGAAAGCTATCTATATTATTCTAGAACATAACACGATTACATTGCTTATAAAGTACCACTAAATTCTAATCTTTAAAGAAATATCACAACTACAAATTTTTCACAACATATTTTTTAAAAAAAAATCTAAACTCCAGGTCTCACAGTATTTTACTGTTATTATAAACTAATCCAATGACCAAAAGTACAAAATAATGATACTTTGTACAAATAATTTTTTTAAATGTATTTTTAGTCTGAAATATTAATCAGTCTTTATTAAAAAAATATAAAAAATATATATAAATATTAATTATATATTATAATTTTGTTAAAAAGATATTCTGGGTCCGGACATTCGATAATTGACGACGCTGATTGGGCTGCTGGGGCTGCG
Organism: Ehretia macrophylla; assembly: GCA_037974665.1. Taxonomy (NCBI): domain Eukaryota; kingdom Viridiplantae; phylum Streptophyta; class Magnoliopsida; order Boraginales; family Ehretiaceae; genus Ehretia; species Ehretia macrophylla. The sequence continues at coordinate 52,425,279 of CM075776.1, forward strand.
TCCGGAACATTTGATGCTTTATGGTATCTACTGATGCACTCCATTAGATCATCTATTAAAGAAAATCACATGCCCACCACTCAAAACCAATTATAGCACGTTGAGTTAGTATTAAAATGGTATGTGAGCTCTACATTTCATTCTTGACGCAAGAAGATATACATTAGAAGAGGGGCCCAAAACGCTCCAACGTTTTAAAGAAATTTCTTATTGCAACATACATAACCAATCCAATAATATGTAGTCGAATACCTTTTCACTTTAGAATAAAGCCATTTAGGGTTTGTTGTTGGCACACAGGTCCACTAATGGGATCTTATCACTTATGTGGCCTGCACGCTGCACACAGGTCTCACTTTAAATTGTGTTTGACTCTCTTCAACTATAACGTCATTGTTTGTACCACGTTTATTAAAAATATATGTCGGTTAGATAGTCAATTTTAACTTGTATTAAGTTTTAAGAAGTGTTCGTATATATAGTTATTTAGCTTAGTGAAATCAAACTTTGAGGAAATGTTTTAAGATATATATAGTGTTTCTCATGTGTCTATTTAAAATCTATTGGGTATAACATTTTAGAAATTAGATAAGAAATATTCAGTCAAGGATAAAAATATTAATTGTTATAGATGATTGATCAACAACTTTATCAATTTTTTATTTATTTAATGCATGATATCGTCTGTTAGTTTCAAGGGTCCTTTGTAACTAATGACACGTGTAAGTCACATTGCCAATAACAATTTTTTAAAGTGGAATAAAAATCTTCTCTTGCCGATCCAATAAAAATAAAGAAAACCTTTATCAAATTTTTTTAATGTTGAAAAAGGGTGTCCAGATTACGTTTCTTTTTTTGTTTTTCTTTCTGTCATCGTACCATTTAAACTCTAAGTATCATATCTTGTACTGATCAAATTCATACCACGACTCAGACCGTATCACTAATCTAGTAACTATGATTTAGATAGCGATTCGTTATGACTAAAAATTTTAATTTATGTTTAATTTATATCTTCTATTTACAAATATTATTTGGCTCTTGACTAATTTGAAATATGCATTTAAGTGCATTATTACACTACGAAATTCACAACTTTAGAATGAATCCAATATGATTCTACCTAGGGTAAATTATTCATCAAAGAAAAACTAAAATCATTTTATATTTAATACATGACCACCTGCATTTCAAATTATACCACATGAGAAAGAATTCAATGACCTTCTGGAAAAACTCTCATTAACTCTTGGTATTATTCAGTCAACAATTGAGCTCTATATTAACTTTAGGGCTAATGACCAAAATGATCCCTTATCTTTTAGTTTTTTTATATTTTCGTCTCTTATTTACAAAATGTAACATTTCAGTCCTCTATTTTTTATTGTGTGAAAATGTTGGTCCTTTTTGTGAAATTTGTTAAAAATTAACGGAAAATTTGTGATATCAAGATATCAATTTTGTCTTTGCTAATTTTGAAAATTGGTAGTCATGTGAGCTACACGTAAATTTGTCATTAAATTTTTAATAAATTTTACAAAAAAGACCAATGTTCTCACAAAATAAAAAATGCAGGACTGAATTGTAAGGGACAAAATTGTTAAAAACCTAAAAAATAAAAGATTATTTTAGTCATTTACTCTTAACTTTATTACCCAAACAAACTCATCCTGACACATGAAACCTAGGAAGTTTTTTTTTTGATAATTCAGTGAGGTTTATTGAATGGAAATCAAAGTAGAAGAGTACAAGCAAGCTTCAAACCAAACAAAGAAAAAGCAATCAAAAACATAAACAAGTGCTAAAAAACCAAAAAGACTAATTGTAGCAGAAAAGGCCCCAGTTGTTCAACACATCACGATTGAGAGGCGTCTTGAATTAACGACCAATAAGAAATTTGGAGTTGATCTCGTTCTGGATGTTTTTAAAATTTATTCTTCAACGTGTGCTTCTTTCAAGAGGGTACGCCTATTTCTCTCAATCCAAATATGATAAATAGCAGTACAAAGATGCAAAAATTGTTAAAATGTACACTTGACCCCTCTTAAAACTAATTGATGTCAAGTGAAGTACTCCAAAATCTTATAAGATGGTCAGAGAGGGGTCACACGCGGAAGATTGAAATTGTGTGGAATATCACACACGCAGAAGATGGTTGAATACATGTGTGACATAATTTGAGAAGGGTCACACGTGAAAAAAAATGCGTGGGACACACATGGGAGATGAATAAGACTAGATCATGGGTCTAACTATCATACTATGTTAAAAATCATAGATTTTTGTCTTAAAACTAATTAATGTCAAGTGGAGTAGCTCAGGATCTTATTAAATAATTTTAGAGTTTTTAATTTTCTGATATCGAACAAGAGTATATTCTAACAAATATATCAAGTGAAAACTAGTCAACTTTGGGGGGCACACTGCATAGAATTCCTTCTTTTTTCTTTTTAGCGGAAGTGTTACTAGAAGAAGTTAGAGCAAGTCGAAAAGAAAGGCCATTAATTAAAAATTAGAATACAGAAAGACTAAACAAATTAATTCTAATAAATTTAAATATTTTTTTAAAAATAACTCCACATTATGAAGAAAAAAAGAGAGGCAAACCTCTCAGATGTACTCAAAAGGAACAAATCAATAATATAGACTATGTTTCTTGAGTAGCTCAGGGCATGACAATCAAGGATGCATCGGCTTTCGATAGACCGAGGAAAGAAAGAAAAATACATCAAAAATACAAGTGTTGGATCAAACATTAGTAATTGTTTCTTATTGTAAATGAATGCAACGACTCAAAAATAATGAATAATAAAATAATTCATATATTGGCATTTTGAGTTCACTTCCAAATTTCTGATTTGTTATTCCCAGTCCACTACGTCGAGGCAGGTGTAGATTTGGTAGCTGCTGTGGACGTCATGGGTGAACACACATTGGTGCTAGTGCATGCAGTAACCTTCATTAATTCTGATTTTTTTTAAAATATAATGACTTTTTTTTTAAATATATTTTTAGTTTGAAATATTAATTAGTCCCTACTTAAAAATTTAAAAAAAATTATATATAAACGTTAATTATATATTATAGCCCCACTAATGATATCTTGAATTCGCTTGGACGTTGCAAGTGAAAATTGATGATGTCGATTGGGCTGTTGGCACTGTATCTAAAATACTTTTTTCGAATGACATAATAACTCAATTGATAGTAGTTGACAACTAATTAATAAAATTTCAAATACAACGTTACACCTTTATGCATGTATAAAATTAATCAAAATCAGAGTTTTAAAATAATTAGTGTCGAATCACCAATTACATCTAAACATTTGATGCTTTATGGGTGTGTGCTGATGCACGCCATTATATCACTTTTTCTTTTTATTGGTCAGCACGCCATTAGATCATATATCCAAGGAAATAGATATGGCATGATATTATCACCACTCAAAAACCAATTACAGCACGTGACACGTATGCCTTATTGCAACATTACATAACCAATCCAATCATTTGTAGTCGAAGACCTTTACACTTTTTCTGTTTTATTTTTTTGTCGTAATACCTTTACACTCTTTTTTTTGTTTTTTATTCAGACCTAAAACAAAATTTAAATTCACAAATTCTCGTATAATTAATCCTGGACCAAAGCCCTAGTTACGGGATGATACCTTTACACTTTAGAATAAAGTCATTTAGCGTTTGTTGTTCGCACACGAGTCCACTATGGGATCGTATCACTTATGTGGCATGCCCGCCTTCCAGCTAAGTTTTATCTTCGATATTAAACCATAAGACTGAATTACTTGAGATGTCTGTGCCCATAAAAAATCGCAGAGCCACCCATTAATAGTAATAGAACTTTGCGGATTTCTTTCGTCTTTTTTTTAGATAAAAATAAAATAGGTTTTGAATCTTAAGCACTATTTATATAAATGGTAGGAGTTCGGTTAATCGTGAAAAATAACAAAACCGTTTATCAAACTAATAACCATAACCGTAATCAAAATTTAATGGTTTTCAATATCAGTATAACCGTTAAGGATTCGAAAACTGCGGTTAACCATAACAGTAACCGTTTAACTAAAAAATAATTAGTTTAAATAAAAAAAACCTAAAAAGTATAAGAAAAACTAGTTTAAATGTAAAAATAAATAAAAAATAAAAGAATTCAAGCCAATGATAAAACTTGAAATAAATTACATAATAATTTTATGAGCAAAAATCAAAATCAAGAAGTTATGAAAAAAAAATTCAGAGAAACGTCTATTCTTTTGGTTCGGTAAGTAAATATGATAATTCTTAAAAGTATAAGTATTGGTTTAATAAACTTAGTCCATATCTTTTAATTGAGTTTAGTTTACTTTTTTTTAATTAAGTTTAGTTCAAATTTTTATCATTTTAATTACCAATTTTAATTAGTTTTCTATTATTTTAAGTGTATATATATATATATATATAAGATTTTTTATTAAATTAATAATTGGGTTTCGAATTTCATTTTTTTTTAAAGTCAAAAATCAAAATCTATCGATTTACCCATCGGTTTCTCTTTATAAAATTCAAACCCTAATGGATTCCCCAACAATTTTTGTTATAGGGTTTTTATCAAGCGATTATCCGTCGATTTTGGATAAAGCGAATACCCGTTGTCATCCTTATTTGATCTCAATTTAAATTGGATTGATTCCCTTCAATTATAATCTCATTTGTTTGCACCACGTTTATCAAAAAACAAATACATACGTGGATTTAATAGTCAATTTACTTGCATAAACTTTTAAGGAGTGCTGATATATAGTCACTATATTAATTTTATCGTAAAGATTCAATCCAGACACAAGTTTTCCCACCCAGTGGCGGTACTGGGGGCCGGCAGCCAACGTTTTAAATTTTTTTTTAAATATATATATAGTATTGTTAAAAATTATTATCGGTCCCTTTATTTTTAAATAATTTTATATAGTATCATTAAAAAAATATTTTGGCCCCTTCAATATTGAATCTCTAGCTCCACCCCTGCACCTACGTCTATCTTGTTACAACTTCACCCTTGTCGAACGACTATTGATCAAATGATGTTGGAAAGCAAGGGTTAGGATAAACTCCTCTGAATGGCAAGTTAATCCAGATGACTTACTTTTTTATATGTGAAAGCAAACTGACGTTAAGTACTGAGATCAGCCACAAAGGAATAAGCTTGAATTAAGATAGAAAGTGCCCTCCTCACCTTATTGGAGAAAAACTAAAAGGAACAGAGTATTTAAAAAATGATCGTGTAACCAGATCTTTTAATTATTTATTTTTGTCTTTGTTATTAAAGATCAACTAAGCTTCGTTTTAAATAACAAAAAAAGGGAGATATATGGTGTTTCCCATGTGTCTATTTAAAAATTTTGATTATACCACAAAAATCAATATATATAAAAGGCTTAACTAATTCAATTTAATTAGCTAAGTGGAATCAAACTTGAGGAAATATTTTAAGATATATAGTGTTTTACATGTGTCTACTTAAAATCTATTGGGTATAACATTCTAGAAACTAGATACAAATATTCAGTCGTGGATAAAAATATTAATTGTTATAGATGATTGATCAACAACTTATCAAATTTTTTAGTGTTGAAGAAGAGTGTATAGAATACGTTTTTTTTCTTGTATTCTTTTTTGGTATATTAGAGATTGAAATCATGATTTGAATATAAATTTTTTTATCATAATCAATCATTATTTGAACCTTCAACTCAACTCTTAGATAAAAAGGAATTTTTAACTATTCACGCTAACGTTTCTTTCTTTTCTATTGTTTATTTATTTATTTATTTTTGTATCAGTATGATAATTTTCTATACGGCGGCTAGAATACTTACATATTGATACATTAGACATTAACAATATCAATTTTAACATGTGGTCCACAATATTAGTTATAGGGCTTAGATTGCGACTCTTTATGACTAATTCAAAATTTTATGCTTTATTTATATTATTTCTTCATAAATATTGTTTGCCTTTTTACAGACTTGAAACATGCATTTGAGTACTGGCGGAGCCAAGTAGGCTCCAGGGGGTGCATGTAATTTGAAATATATAAAAAAAATATAGCCTTTTTAAAATATATATATATATATTTCCTCTATATCCTCATTTTTTTCTCTTCATTTTTCACTTCTATTCTCTTATTCTTAAATAGGTTTTTAATTTATTTTTTTAATTTTGGAGACTTGTGTTTATCATTGTGTTTCAATGACGGGTAAGGTGGTCAAGCTACCTGCGCCTGTCTGGTCCGATCGTTTAGCCGCTCTTTCTAAAAGACGGGAATGTAAATAGAAAACATCTCCTGGGAAAGCCTCACGACCTGGTGGTCGGCGTAACAATAATGACATTTGTCGATATGAATTTCACTTCATTTATTTTTGTAATATTTTTAACATTTAAGTTAATTTTTCTAATTTAATTGTACATTTATTTTTATTTTTATTTTCTGAATAATTTTTAGATTATTTTTATTCTAATTGATTATTTTGTGTCTTTAATTAAATAATTTAGATTCAAATATCAATGAATTTTCTTTTTTTTAATATTATAATCCTTTATCATTAAAATCATGATTGTAGGTACATAGACAATAGTTTTTTTTTTTTATATAAATTTATATAAAACAAATTTGCGTAAATGAGTATCCTTGATTCCAGTTACTAACTCTATCGCGTAGTGCACCCCCTAACTCCTGATGTCTGACTCCACCACTGTATTTGAGCATTGTTACATTACAAAATTTATAATTTTAAGGTGAATCAAATGTGATTTTATATAGGATAAATTCTTCGTAAAAGAAACAATTAAAATCATTTTTAGTACATGGTAACCTGCATTTCAAGTTATACCACCTGAGAAGGATTTCAATGACCACATAGGAAAAAAACTCTCGTAACTCTTGATATTATATATTCAGTCAACAATTGAGCTCTATATTAATTTTAGGGTAAATAGCACCATAGCCCCCTATGGTTTGCTGAAAGTGCACAAGACCCCCTTGTGCTTTCAAAAGTGCATCGAACCCCCCTGTGGTTTGAAAAATATAGCACACGTGCCCCTTCCATCTTTTTCTGTCTATTTTTTTAACGGAAATGGTTAAATGACACAAATGCCCTTATTTCCATTTTTGCCTTTTTATCTTTTTATTAATCCAAAATCTCACTTCTCTCTCTCTCTCCTCCAACCGGTGGAGCAACGGAAAAAAAAAAAAAAAAAAAAACTCTCTCAAACTTTCCGACGAATCTCCAGCCATTCTCCACTGAAAAATGCAGTTTTCCGGCGACACACCTGCCTTACTTACCTTACCTTTCTGTACCTTACTCCTTCACTAATCACTTCATTTTCTTTCTCTCTCTGTCTCTCTCTAAAAAAAAAGAAGAAAGAGAGAGAAAAATCTGTTGCAGAAAGCACACTTAGTGTGTGTTTGTGTGTGAAGAATCGTTGCAGCGTATGCTGATGCATTGTGGAAAGGCTGCTCTTTACGTTTGTAGCGTAACTTTTTGCCATTAAGGGGGACATCTCTGTCACCAACGCGGATGTCTAAGGCCTTTAATCGGGAAGCTCAACAGACATTGGAGTTGAAAGCTTAGGCTAGCAGCAATAGTTATTTACCTATACAAAATGGCTTTTTCCTTGATTTTTGTGCTATAATTGTTATGTATTTCCTTATCTTCTCATCCCTTTGTACTTTCACATTTTTCATATAATAAAATTTTGCTATATATATTAGAGATTAACATTCAATATCAGTGTGTGTTTGTGTGTAAACATGGACCTTTGAATATCAGTGTGTGTTTGTGTGTGAAGAAGACAGTTTATTTTTTTTGTTTTGTTTTTTTGTTTTTATTTTTTTGGTGAGAAGGGTATTGTAGTAAATGTATAAGCTTATTTTATTGGTAAAACTTATAAAATCAATCAAAATTGCAATTCAGGCGCGTGTAGTACACTTCTCATTAAAATTAACGATTTTTTTGACGGAGGGGGCACGTGTGCTATATTTTTCAAACCATAGGGGGGTTCAATGCACTTTTGAAAGTATAAGGGGGTCTTGTGCACTTTCAACAAACTATAGAGGGCTATGGTGCTATTTACCCTTAATTTTATTACCCAAACAACTCATCCAAACATTGAATTCATCTTTCTTTATTCAATTATTCTTGGATGTCCTCAAAAGGGATATAGTGCATAGAATTTATATATATAGACAATCTGTCAATTGAACCTCAGAACTTCCCCCAACCCCTTGAGCAGTGCATTTGTCTGCTGCATTTGCTTGGCTCACAAACTCTCTCACTATCTACACACACACACACATACTTCTCTTGAGGGGTCAATGGATTTCCCATCAAGTTACACAGAAAGTTATCTTCACAGGCTCTTCATGTACAACATACTTGGTTTTATCAGAGCCACCATACTCTCAGTGTTAAGCTTTCTTGGCATCTCTGATTTTCTTCAGCCACAGCCACATTTTGCTGCAAACCAACCCCGTATGCCACTTGTGGCCCCTGAGCCGCCCGTATCCGCTATCCTCATCCAGGAAATTCTCCCGGTGATCAAGTTCTCCGACCTGCCCTCCGCTGTCAATGTTGGCGAGGGACAGCCACCAGAGAGCTGTGCAGTGTGCTTAGAGGAGTTTGAAGGTGGTGATGATATCAGGTGCTTGATCAACTGTAAACACATTTTCCACGGAAGCTGTTTGGACCGTTGGATGGACCATGACAAGAATACTTGTCCTCTTTGCATGAAACACTTCGTTCCACCACACTTGCTAGAAGAATTCAATAAGCGGCTTTGGGAAGCCTCTTGTATATATCCTGATTTCTATAGTGAAGATAATGTCGTCTCTGGCTACTAATTAAGCAATTTCTTGATTTTTATCTTTTCGAAGACCAGTAAAATGGATTGAATTTATTACCGACAAAGTTTAGTAGCATTTTTTAGTAGTGGAATTATTTCATTCCAGGCACATAATATGTATCTTCCAGGTTGTTAAGAACCAGAGACTTTCATCAATTGATACTAGGACTAATACATAGTAGTCTAGAATTAGTCTTAATGTTTATATTTTTTTCATGTGCAGAGGACAATTATATCTAACACATTCCCACGTGTGACTTAGTTTTTGAACAAGTAACTTAATTTGATATTAAAGTGAGTGAGTTCGTAAAGTAAGTTATAAACGTAAATAGACTGTCAAGGGCTCTTAAAGAAAGAAAAGGAAATAGTTTAGTCAAGCTATTCTTTAGCCCCAAGGAATTCAATTTACCATAATTGTAATATTCTTTCCCTTGTAAGTGTCAGATTTCTTGTTGTAAATTTCTTTATATACTGTAATATACAATCAGTAATAAACAAGTTTTTCGGGATATTCTTTACATGGTATTAGGGCCTTTGGTCCAGTCATATTTATCCGCGTGTAGCCTATCTTAAATCAGGTTCACTTGTGTTTCATCTTTCGCGTGTCATATTTCACGCATCTTCAATCTGCCATGTGTGTCTTACGTGTATTCAATCTTTCATGTGCGACTCATCTCAAAAATTCAGTTAACATGTATTCAATCTTTCAAGTGCAACCTATCTCAAAATTAGGTCAACGAGTGTTCAATCTTCCACGTGTGAGAGAGAGTATTAGAATATACACTTGTCCCACATCGAAAAATTAAAAACTCTATGACCATCTTATAAGATCTTGAGTTACTCTATTTAAAACCAATTAATTTTAACATGAAATCTTAATTATCTTAACATATACGGCAGCTGAAATGACAGTGTTAAAGCTAACATGGTTAGTATTCGGGAAGTGCATTCAACCCACCATTGGAGTCATGAAGAAAAAATAAGATTATTTTAAGCTGAATTGAGGCGTAAAAGGTCGTCCCATCCTGACTTTCAATTTTTTTTTTTTTTTTTTAAAAAAAAATTTGAAGTTGATGTGGGAATTCTGACCAGCGGTTGAGTTGGCAAAGTTTGATCATCAACAGGTAAATTTGAGTGTAGTAGTGTGTCCTAACATAAACACCAAGTCAATCAAGAATGTGAAAGGCAAAGAATATATATATATTTTTTTTTTTTTTGCTTTGCGCACGAGGTATCCCCACACCCTTGCGGGGTGGGACTAATCCTCGTTCGGGGCGGGAGGAAATGACCCCTGGCCACGAGGTGCTTCTAGAGGGTTTTGAACCCCTGACCCTTGGCTAGGTAAAGTCCGCCCTACTGGTGATCTATTTACCATCTGAACCACAGCTCGTGGTTAAAGAATATTTTCTTCCGATGAATCTTCTTTGCCTTCTTGACCATGCACTTGTGGTTCGATAAGGTTCCATTTTCTTCACAAATTTCTGGTTCTTCATTAATGGCGGCAAGCTTCATCTTGAGTATTTCCTCAATGTGCATGCGGGACCCTGTCCTCAAACTTTTCCTGCTTGTGCATGGCCCCGTGCACCCACCATGTTTTTCTAGACCCTTTTCTCATAGTGCTTAATCACTTTCTCCAAAAATGATGACCCTTAATAGACTTTTTGGCTTCAGTTCAACACAAGACATACATAGCATATGCAGAATGGCTTATGATTATGACAACTTGATCTGGTTTATGGCACCAGTGCACACCCTGAACTTGATTGCTTGGACGAAACTAATCCATATCAAGGCTTGTGTAGTGAAGAGAAAATAAAAATAAAAATATGACGTGAGTGGTATTGGCTGTAATACCAATTACCATGTAAGGATAAAATGCATGTTTTTTTGCTAAAGGCAAGCTTGTATTAATATCAGAACAAAAATATTTACATAATTACAACTTAATCACCAATAAGTATGGTCATCGATGCTCCAAGCCCTACAAATGACTTAGTTTAAAAGAGTATATTTAACTCTCTTAATTTTACACATTTTTGTACGAACATCAAAAATAATGTAAGAAAGAATTTGCTCCTTGGCCAAAACTTCATTGTTGTGAATGCGTTTTTTCTGTTCCTTCCACAAGTGAAACACAAATGCACCCAAAAAACATTTCATAATAATCACCTGGAAGGAGGAAAGAGAAGCAATATGAGTAAACCATTCCTCAATCAAAAACCAATTATTAATTGCCAGAGGTCCTTTGCACATTCCCCAGCCAATTTTCCAAATCCTACGAGCAAAGGAGCAAAACCCAAAAAGATGATATTTATCTTCATTGCAAGCATAGCAGAAAATACAGTAAGTAACTCAAGAGTCTCAGTTTCGTTGGTAATTTATTTAACCAACACAGCCAAGTGCACAGAGCATGTTTGGGAATTGCAAATTTGAACCAAATCGAGCTGCTCCACAAGACTCTGTCACTTTGAGGTTTAATAGCTTCAATCGCCCATTTTAATCTATACTTTCCAGATGGAGAGTTAGCCCAAACCTTACTATCCTCTCGACTACTCTATGGACGAAGACCATTCAAGTGATTCTGAATAATGGCAAACATTGCATCAGACTGAGGCCAAACCCAGCTTTGTTTTCCCTTAATTGAAGAGTTATAGAGAACTCCTATTTGAATTACAATAGTCCAGTCACTATAGAATTACTTGCTGATAATGTTGAGATAAACACGCTAATTATCTCCGATCAATAGCAAAATAAAAGTCAAATATGATTAAGGACTTTTGATTGGAAAAGGATTGTTAACACTCTCTTTCAAGTTTTGATTGGAAATTAAAGGATGGGTAAGATCCCTATATATATATATATATATAAGTGCTGGATATCACTAAGCATTGAAATCATCTCTCTCTCTCTGCATAGCAAACTTTTTGGAATTTGGCAGGCGAGAAACTGTTAGTAGATAAATTTGATTTTGAATTAGAACTCTATTAAATTAGTTTTGTCTAGAAAGTCTTTTTCAGGTGGGTAATGATTTTCTATAATCATATCTTAATTGACATAGAATTTTGTGAATCTATAAAATAAGGGCTAGACCTTTCAATTGTAGTCCTACCAAATACCAAATATTAGAGCAATAAAAATTTCGTTTAGAATCTTCATATTATTTTCCTTTATTTTCTTTCTACGATAAAATTGTCTCTTTCATATACTAACAGAAACTAGCTAGAAACTAGATATGTGTGAGTGTTGTTACTCCGATTACGTTGCAGGTACTTTGGCGGCAGTTGTGTTTCTTAGCTCAATTGGTGCGGGAGCTGTCACCTCATGGCTCGTGGTCCATATGGTGAAAGAGAAAGAGAAAGAAGACTTGTACACGTTTGGCTTGGTTTTTCTTTCTATTTGCATCATCGTCTTTCTTGGTTTTGCTATCGGCTCATTGTATGAAGCAATTAAACGTTTCAAGAACGCTGCTACCAAGCCAGCTTCAGACTCCACGCCGCCGAGTCCATGGTCTAGATCCAAGACAAGCTCACAAGTATATAGTCGAGATGGGGTTACATAAAGTTTGTTATATTTATTTTTTCTTTTACCTTAATTTAAAGGAGGTATAGAATCAATTTACAAGTTTGTTCACGTTTTAAAATAGAGGTGTGGTGAACAATACACATAATAGCTCCTTTACGCAAAAACCCATTGCATAGAGGTGCAAATGTATATATAAATATATATATAGATGTATATGACTAAAGTTCGATAGCTTCTCTTCAATAAAAAAAAAAAAAAAAAAAAAAAAAAAAAAACAGCCTTATTATTACTATTTTATTTGGATGATGAGCCAAAAATACTATTTTATTTGGATGATGAGCCAAAAGGCTTCGCAAACCAAGGGACTTAATAGAAGTAATTTACGTAATAATGTTCTAAGCTTGGACGCGTGCCCTTTAATCTTTCTTATTGAATATCATTACCTAACAACATGATCATATAATCGATCACCAGTTGCTATATAAAATGTTGTAATTGTTGTAAAAGAGAAGTATATCTTCTCTGGTCCTAAGACAAGACTGGCCATATCTCCAGCAAGCTTTTTCGCAAGGAACAAAACGCCTATGTACATCGACATTAATACAACATTAGGTTTTAGGTCTAAGGGCAAAAATAAACTTTTCCTTTTGTATTCTTGTGTTTAACCCCTTTCTCTTATGGTTTATTTTGTCTCTAGCAATTCTATAAATTTAAGTAGATAAAACAAGGTTTGGAATTTGAACCTGTGTTTTTCCCTTAATAATATTATTTGGACCTTGCGAAACTTGAAATATGCAAATAATTTTATTATTTGGTGTGTTGACCACATCTAAATATATACTTTGGTCAAACATTGATGTTTTACGAATTTTCACTATTTACTGAGTTTTATACTTATTTTTCGGTTTCTAAAACTTTTGCAAATAAGAAATTATTAGTTTGTTCCGGAGGGATAGAGATGATCATCTAGTGGAAATGAGAACATTAAGGACTCTTAATATTTTTGCGGGCTTTGTTGACTATTGTTATTATTGACTAGCTAGAGGTATGACCATCTATTATTTAGATTTTGGTTATTTAGTTATCCACATTGAAGGTATGGGGCATCTTTGAAGATTCATATTGCTATATAAAAGTTACTTTAATTTGGTGTTTAGTCGCCCTGAGTTTAATTGTTGTAAAATCTAAAAGGATTATTTACATTCCTACTTGTGTATAGTGTCTTGCGGACTTAAGAAGTTGATCCTCTTAAGGTTGAGACGGTCTCGTCCCTCAAATTTGTCTAGGCAAATTTTGGAAGCAGGTGATGATTTTTCGCGTGTGTGTGTGTGTAAGCATTTGCGCATACAATATATCAATGTGTATGTGGTGATAATTTCTCAAGAGTGGTGGAAGTGGTGGGATTGGTGATGGTGGTGGCGACTTTTATTTGGTTATAATCAATTTGAATATATGTTGTGTCTATATGGTGATAATTTTTCATCAGTGGTGGTGGTGGTGGCTTTTATAAGGGTTTTGATAGATTTAAATATGTGCATGCATATATGTAAGTTTGGGGATAGAAATGGGTGTGGGTGTCTGTGGTGATTGATTTTTCATGAGCAGTGGAAGTGGTGGCAATGTTGGTGGTGTGGCGGTGGTGGAGAAATAGAAGAAGGCAAAGTAAATAGAAAAGAAGAAATAAAAGATTGAGGCGAAAACCATTATTATAATTCCGTGAATATGAAATGCCTGAATTGAAGCCTTCATTATTTTTGTTGTTGTCGTCATTTCCTTTGCTTTTGTTGTTACCTTTAGTTGTAAATTGAGCAGTGATGAGTTGAGGCTCCTATCGAGCCCCTTCTCTCTCGAGGAATGCCTCATGATCAATGAGTTTATCAACCAACTCCTCAAACGGATAGCAGCCCTAGTCTCGTCGTAGTCCGCTCCTAAACCGAACAAAACATTGATGACCAAGAGGCAACCTAGCCAAGGCCAATTCATCAAAAATGGTCTTAATCTTGCGCATATAATTAGTAATAGACTAAAGGTCTTTGATAATTGTCACAAGACTGTTCCACAGGCTGTTTTTGAAGTATTGGCATAAGTGGTAGCAAGCTTGTTCAGAGCCTCCCAAGCCATGGTGGCCTGAGTCGCTGACGGAGCAATATTCAGCTCAACAATGGCAAGAATGGCATAGCGTAAGTCGTAAGAAACTATGGCCATGGTAGATGAGCGGGATCTGGAAGTGTGCATGCCAGGTAGGGTAATTAGCATCATTTAGCTGCAGCGGAAGTTGGGCTGCAGGATTAATGGAAATAAGTGTGGACGAAGAAGAGTCACCCTCACTGACTAATAGTTGTGGAAGATGTAGCAGAAGTACTTGAGGTAGACGAAGTCAACATTATATGTTGCTGGCAAGATAAGGTGAAGCAGAAAGAAGAAGAAAGAAAAAAAAAAAAAAAGGAGTGAGCTTAGCAGGGTCACGATTCCATACATAAAAAGTTTATGCTGTATCAAAAATCCCACACTCAGCATGTTGTACTTCTTCTCTTTACATAATTGTGCACAATACAATACATGATTACATTGGATAAGTTTGACTCTTGCATACAACTATAATGCCGAACAGGATGTGAGAAAATTTAAGAAGAAGAGTTATCAAATCAAACACAAGTGCAAGATCAAATAAATTAGGACTCTACCTCTATTTCAGATTGATTTGGACTGCTTTACCTTATTCTATATAAATTAGAATTACATTAACCTAGATGGATTAGGATTAGATTAACTAGTATAAATAAATTACTTTGTGGCCTATTCGATACACCTTTCAATTTAGTTTTATCAGAGATTGTCCTTCAACTCTAGCACTCTAGAGTTTTTCTTAGTTTTTTTAGTTTTATGTATATCTCGTAGTGAGGCGTTTTCCTAGAACGTATCTAAAATTGCTTGCATTCTGCGCCAGTTGGCACCAGAGCCGAGGTTAAGATCCTAGGAATTGTGATTATCACTATTCCAATTCTCCAAGATCAGCATGGCAAAATTCGAACACAACCAAGGAGGTGGCATTAATAGCGGTAACCACAGCGCTGCTAGTAGTGGCCCACATGGCGGAGATGGCTACGTCCAACCTGTCAACGGCGACCAAGGGATGGAGGCACTTTGGGCAGCATTAGAGACATGAGGTGCAGCTATAGATGCATAAAGGGTGGCGTTTGAGGCGCAGGAAGGAAGGTTAAGAAAGGTTACATGTGAACATCATGAAATTCGCGATATCCTTAACAACTTAAACCTTAATGCCAACAAAGTTCGTGTAAATAATGGGATCAATCGTGCCAGATAAGATGCCTATGGCCAACCCTATCAATCAACATGAACTTGCACTTTCTCGTAGGCAACCAGCTTATGAACATGATTTTGAAAATGAAGCTTTTAATTATCATAGATACAACCAAGAGCAAATGAGATTCAGAAACAGATGTCAATATCCTAATCAAAATGGTTTTTCTCGACAACGCATATCATTAATGTATGATAAAGTGTGTGATAACATAAAAGGAAAACAAGCAACACGTGCCATCACTCCGAACAGGAAGACTCATCCCAACGTAAAAAGATTTTCCATTCACAGTACATCATTCAAGGAAATTAATGCAATCGTATCATTGATAATGGGAGCTGTAAGGATATGGTATGCAATCTCATATAGGAAAAAATCCAAAAGAAGAAAATGTGAAAAGAACCATCTAAGTTGTTGCCACGAACCAGAAAAAGCTTGTTGAAGTTTTAGACTTTGAAAAGAGCCATCTAAGTTCAAAAGTTGAAGACTTAGAATGTAAAGTTGAATATTTGCTATCACAATTGGATGGTCGAAAAGAGATAAAGGAATTATTGTTAGCATTAAGCGCTTACCACTAGGTTAAAAGCCTAAGCTGTTAGAAGAGGCGCAACTTTATTTCCTTATTGATTCAGTGTGTGCTGTGAGCGGGCCTGAGGAGCTTCGCAGTGCATACACCATATACTGACAGACTGGACTGTCATGCACCGATACTGCTCTTCCCGCGATAACGAATTCATAAGATGATTGTTGGCCCCCCATAAGGCCAACAATTATCAAGTAGTCTAAAGGGTCATATTTTTTCTAGGTCACGGGATGAACTTTCAATTATATTGAACAATCTAGCTTTTTCTTTGGTCTCAATATCTTTGAAGAAAATCTTGCCCTAGTGAAGAGATTAGTCATGAGTAAAACAATAGGAAATATATTGTCTTATTCATTCGGGAAGTTCTGTGAGAATACTACATATCAAAGATGGTCATATGGTCAAAATTCGAGAAGAAGGCACCACATACTTGAGTTAAAAAAATTTACAAGTTAGAGGCAACACGAACTCCTGATGTGTCTAGCTCGTTGAATCTCACGGTTCTTCAACATTGCAAACTTGCATGACAACTATCTGCAAGATGACCTAATGTATCCAAGAATAAAAACGAGAGCGAGTTTTCTCAAGTGGAAAGGAATAATGCGGAACATATGTGAGAAAATTTAGGACAAAGAGTTATCAAGTCAAACACAAGTGAAAGATAAAATAAATTACAACTCTACCTTTATTTTAGATTGAGTAAATTGCTCCAAACCCTCACGTAATTTGTCGAAAGTGCGTGTGACCCCCATGTGGTTTCAAAACCCCCTCCCCCCTTGTGGTCTCTTAGCCAGTGCATACAACCCCCTTCATTAATTATTCCATCACTTTTAAATGAATGTGTAATACACGCACAGTTATTGCAACTTGAATTAGTTTTCAATAATTTTGTCAATAAAATAAGTGTGTTTATTAACCAAAATACCCTTTCACAAATAAAAAAAAAATTAAAACAATGTCATCTTTCCCAACACCCCTATCCCTCCCCCTCCCCCGTTTCCCCATCCGTTAGCTCCCTACTGCTCCCCACATACCCCGTGCCACCCACATCCCCACCACCCACCTCCCACGACAATATATATATATATATACATATATGTATATATTCATTTTCATATGCATCGATATGTGTAGATATATGTGTGTGTGTATATATATATATATATAGATATGTTTACAGGGATGAAATGTTTACATTCTATTATGTATGATGTTGTCTTCTTCTTCTTTTTTTATAAAAAAAAAATTATCTAACATACAATTTGCTATCATACAAGTGAATCTCTCTTCTACCATAACCAAAGCTGCAAAATCCTTTTTCTTTGAAAGATCAAAGCTGCAATCTCCTGGAATTAGCTTATGATAGCATCCTATGTTTCTCTCTCTAATATATATATATATATATATATAAACGGAAGGGATTCTTTTTTGGCTAATTAAAATAGGGGCATAACAGTCTTTTACCATATTCTATAACTAATTTTGACAGAAACATGGGTTTGTGTATATATGCAATGCGGCAGAGACCACAGGTATATCCCTAGGGAGTTTCGAAACGACAGGAGTGTCACACGCACATTCGATAAACCACAGAGACGTGTGGAGTTATTTACTCTTTCAGATTGATTTGTACTACTTTACCTTATTCTTTGTGAATTAGGACTACCTTATTCTATATAAATTAGGATTACCTTATCCTAGATGAATTAAGATTAAATTAGCTAATATAAATGAGTGACTTTATGGCCTATTTGATACACCTTTCAATTTATTTTTATCAAAGATTGTTCTTCAGGTCTAAACTCTAGAGTTTTCTTAACTTTCTTAGTTTAATATATTCCTGTAGCGAAGCGTTTTCCAAAAACGTATCTAGATTTGCTTCCGTTCTAAATTAAACTAACTGAAAAGTGTTTGGATGTGATTGCAGACGATAAAGAATCAGAATTGATTAGACTAAGATTTATCTCGTGAGCCGTTATTCGAATGCTCTTCATATTTATGCTTATCACTATCATGGATTCATAAATGAAATATATTACCGAGTTTCCAGCTGACAAGACCAAATGACAAAGCATACCCATCAGAAACCCAGAAATTTAAAAACCTGGAGACAATACTACATTACTTATTTTGGATTTATAGTAATACAAACACTTGCATGTCTCTACTGTACCACACAAACACAGTAAAATAGGTAATAGTTGGCTCCTCTTACGTTGTTCGTGATTCTTAGTAGAACCAAGAAGAGTTTGTAGACAGCCTAGAACGCCGAATAGATTCCGCTAGACAGATTTCAAAGAAATTCGTAAGCAAATTATCTCATCTATAGGTTTCATGTTGCAGGTATTAGCATCTGCTTGGCCTTCAACAGGATATTACAGTTTGACATTTGCTAATTGTGAACAACCATGTCTATGCATCACCAGATAGCAGATTAGACGAAATCATTTATATTATTTCAAAAATGTCAAAAGAACACCAAAAGTTCATATTCTTTAAGTTGATCAGAAAGAATGTTTATGTATCTTAATGTATTTCAGAGAATGTTAGTAGACAAAGCAGATCTTCGGTCTCTACACCGAGTGGCAGAGATGCATGAACTCAATCCTCTGACATAAATGCACACCAAACATGTGGCTATACATACATGAAATCTAAGTTAAACCATAAAATGAGTCATGCGAGAGAAGTCTTTCCAGTTTCTGTTTCCAATAGTTAAAGGTTTTATAAATTATGGCTTGTATGGACAATAATACAACTCATACCTTAGACTTCAGCATACAAGAGAAATCAGAGAAAGCAACATAAATGTCTCGACATAGTTCTGGTCCAGACAATCACTTTAGCAGTAAGACTTGAAAAGAAGTAACCAAAGAGACAAGGAAATCAAGCCTAAATTATAACTTTAGAACAAAAATAAAAACAAAAATTTAAAAACAGAGCAGTGCCAAGGCAATCTTGTTAGCTTTTTTTCCTCTTTGTTTAGGGGTAATCACTTTGTTCGAAATCATATCCTCGTATAGAGCTCTGGCAAAGAGATGGACTTGCAAGTTGCAACCAGAAACAGAAATTTTCAAAACATAGTTCACAAGTTTTAATGTCCTAAGTTGTCAGTTCATTAATAACTGTCGAGCATTAGTAATGGTTTTAACACTTTGAAGGATGATTGAACTAACAGGTTTTATTCTTGTTTACTAGAAACAAGATACTTTATATTTTTTTTAATATTAACTACTTAAGAACAAGGATCTAGTATCGATTTTGACATGTCCTCGAAAATTTGAAGTAAGTGCGAATACTCCCAATTTGAGGCCTACGTTTGAGTCTCAGATTTTTTATTTCAAACATTACTAAACTGGGTTCTGGAAATAGAAAAGTCATGTAGGGAGAAATGAAGAAAACAATGAATTTTTAAGTATTTATTGCTCATGATAGACCACTGAATACTATTAAGCACATTAATTCTTACCCCGTCTCATTTTCACACCACCTTTGAACACTTCAATGTTGTTGTAGCACAAAGCTAAGTGTTCCAATTGCCTTGATCTGGTAGCATTGACAGATATCAAGTCATTTACATGCTCTAACAAGAATACATGCTTTTATACATATAATGTTTCTTGTAGTGCAAACACCACATATAACTGACCATTGCAGGACTTAGCAAAGACTAATTACCAACAGCTGCTTCTACAGTTCATACTTTAAAAGCTAAACAAAGTGCAAGGCATACAGAGGTACATATTTGTAAACCAGCAACTCAGCAGTACAGAGAGAAAAAAATACATAGAGGATGAGAGAATGGACTCGATGGAAAGTTATCAGCTCAGCCAAAGAGAGACACCAGAAGTATAGCCTAGTAATCTCTGATTATGTTTGTTTTCTGCAACAAACGGCAAAGAATAATATGGGTGGAAATATTTCCCTAAATTATAAACAAACTTCTGGATATTGGATATTACAATAAGTACCTGTAGAAATAAACTCATGGAGTTGGATAGATCGTCTGGAGCCAAATCTTCCTTTCCAGAGGCATGGAACAGCTTCAATAAACCCAATCCAACAAGTCCAGCCACGTAGTGACAATATTCATCATAATCATCTACTGTTTCGATCTGCAAGACAGGTGAGCATCACACATCACATTAATTGAACTCGCAAGTCGCATGCATACTTCGCAATAGCTATCAGATCAGCTGCAAAGACCCAGCAAGATTTAGAACCTCAAATATCCTAAAACTTTTTATTCCAAGTTTACAATATCCAATTGCTATACTATACATTTGTTGAGTCACATTTAGTTTCCCACGCAGACACGTTCAAGATGGATACATAAATTTAAAATTTAGATGTCACAGGGGATGTATAATTCTCAATGTTGTTGATGGTGCAGACAATCTCCTATGGAGGGGTATATTTTGATGATACGAGAATTAGTAGCAAACTATAATCTATTCATATTGTAATGCCCAGATTTTGAACTTAATATTTCTCAGAAGATATCAGGTGAAATGGGGCCAACTTTGAGAAAAAATGCTTCTGATTTTTTCCCAAAACTTCACTCGTTTCAGTGGAAGGAAGTGAATGAGAATGACTCAGAGCAAACCCAACAACCACAGCGAAAAGTTTACATCACCGGTTCCATTTCTAGCACGATGTTTCTTATACCTCCTTGCATATAAATTTCACCATTCCTGCACCCATCCTCATGGTAATATCCTCAATTGCCTGTTGATAAGTGCAACAGACTATGAGTATTTACGTCACAACCGAATCTGAGCTTTCATCATACGATTAAAGCAACAGCAGCAGGGCAAGATGATTGCCCCCTTCCAAGTTCTAGAAAACCAGTTGAAACATGATGGAACTGGCCCATGAGAACTTTTTAATCCTTTGTGCCACTTTACAACCAAAAGTAATTGAATTAAAGTGAAAAGAAACTGGAAAAGCAAACAAGTGTAAAGTCTTTCGCATATTAGATATCATAAAAGTTTATTCACAATAAAGAAGGCAACTACTTGGGTGAAGAAAAGAGAAGTGTTTATAATGGATCATAGTACATCTTCAAGCTACCTTCGTAGAGAAGTGTTTATAATGGATCATAGAAGTACATCTTCAAACGGCCTTCCTTAGATGAAGGCAAATTACAAATAAGAAACTTTAAAAAAAAAAAAAGAATGAAAAGAGAAAGGAGGAATGATACAGACAAGACATAGAGACCATATATGAGTACAGGGCAACTTACAAGAAAAATGCCATTCCTGACCATATATGTGACGGTGGAAGGCCATCAGAATGGACACTTTAACCTCTGTACCTATACTTGTCTCATCCTCTGTTGCAAACATAAAAGTCACTCATGTAGAGACTTGTGAGCAGGAAAAATGATTTGGAACACTGGAGAAATGTAGCCACGTTGAAGGTGATTCATAAGACCAGTAAATACCAAACGGATGATAAATTGAATAAAACTATTACTGCTTAAAGAGAAATAACCTAAAAGAGATGAAGATATGCAATACTTTCCCAACTTTGCAACATAACTCATGTACCAATCAAAAGAATATAAATCTGTACAGGTAGAGCCAATTGGACAGTGTCTAACACATTTTAAAAAGAGTATCAATGTGTCGAGAAAAGATGTACTTCTTGTTGTCCCACAAACCCTTCTTTTCAGTTCTCATCGCAACAATAAAATGGTAGACACTATATAGTTTCAAAACAGATTGACTCTAGATATTAATCCTAAATACCCAAATAGAATCACACGAGGAAAATGAAAGGTCAGAAGTTTTTCAGTCTATGGGCATAATCCATTTGATTTTAATTACTAAGTTCGAGAAGAAGACTCATTCTGCAAATAATTTATTTTTTAAGGAATCAAAGCAGATAGTAAGCCTAGAGGTGGGAGGAAAAGAGAAGAGAAGAAGAAAAGGAGAATTACAGAAAGATTATAAAATTTTCCCTGAATTCCTGAAATAGTCATATTATGACTAAATTTTGGGGTAAATGGCATAACACCTCAAGTGATTTACTCAAAGTGTATGTTTGCCCCCAGTGGTTGCTAAAGTAGTTAAGTCCCCCTAGTAGTCTAATAAAATGGTGCACACATCCCCATAAACTAACCGTTAATATTTTAACAGTAGCGTGTAAAATGACGAATATGTCTTTTGAATATCAAAACAAAATTAATGAATCAGAACATGTTGTCCTTTACCCCTAGCCCCACCAACACCACCACCCGCCATCATCATCACCCCTATCCCCCATCCCCAGTTTTGTTGCCTACTCCCACCTCAACCATCATCACCACCCCCATCCCCATCCCCACACCTGTAGCCCATCTGCCCACCCACACCACACACCACCTCCACAACCACGCCACTTCCACAACTATACCACCTCCGCGACCAATCCAAACTTACCAACACAATACCACAATACCAATCACACCACCATAGCACCGAAAATTGAAACATGCACACACGCAGCAAACACATACACTCTTAGCGTCAAACACACACACACACAACGAGAAAAACAAACACTATGCAAACACACATACACACAACACATAGTGAATAAGGATTGGGGGTGGGGGCTAGAGTTCTTTGATTTGGGAAGGGTCATGGGATTGGGGTTGATGGTGGCGGTTTTGGGTGTGGGCTTGGGGAAGGCTGCCAGGGTAGGGGTGGAAGGGACTGCTGGGAGGTCGTTTTATTATTTTTTTTTTTTAAATTTGAAATTGCCATTATATCCTGTTAAGGGTAATTTGGTCCATAAAATTATTTTTTTAAATGGACATCATAAATAAAAATAATTAAAAAAACTCACAGCATTGCCAAATTCACGCGTGCGCTGCATTCACTATTAAGTTGGATAGTTTTTCTAATGCAGAGAGGACATGTGCACCTTTCTATAAACCATAGGGGGCAAATAGCTAATTTAGAAAATACAAGGGGCAAATGTATAGTTGCAGTAAATCACAGGGTGTTTATGCAATTTATCCAAAATTTTGTTATGTTTAGTAAGTCTAAACTCGTAAGCAACCATTCAAATGAAGCACAAAGAGAAGGATTTTATATTGCATCTCCTTGCAAAGTAGCTATTGTCCTACTTCTCGATGGCTATTGTCATGAAAAAAGGAACTAGGCAAAAAAAAAAGCAAGTTCTTCAGTTTCTTTCTTTAGACGAAGGAGAACTCCAATTTTCTGCTTTCCGTATCCTTAGAAACCAATACTCCTTGATTTTACAGGTTTTTCAATTGGGAAAATGGTCTCACTAGTACCCATTGTTTCATTTTGTCCTAAGTTAGTGCCCATTGTTCAAAGTTGACCAAAATGGTCCTCAATGTTTGAAAAAATGTCTCAAAATGGCTCTCACATTCAAAATTCAGTCAACTTTAACAAAAAATGCAATTAGCGGGAACACCTCAATCTACTGTTTGAGGGCAAAGTTGAAAATTAGACAAAAAATCATTCTAATAATTTTTCAAAAAGTCTAAACAGCACTTTGACTCCAAAAGAAGTCTAAATAGCCTGCCAACTTAAGAATGCAATTACTTTGAACAATAAAAAAGTTATTCAAATTGTAGTAAAACAATTTAAAGAAAAACTAGAGAGAACAATGAAAAGAGCTGCTCAAGATGTAAAACTTCAAGAGCACACAGCAAAGGGGACTAAGAGTTGAGGAAAACACCTGTAGATGTAATGCATTCTGAGGGCTGCAACTGGATCGAAAACACCCGTACATTGTCCTCCAACAAGAACCCCTCCCCTTCCAACAACATTGATCCCTACCATTCCCCTTCACTGCTGTTGCATCCGTGAGACTACTTCAAACCAATTTCTTCTTTGTATCTCAGAAAATAACATGTCATGTCGCTGCCTCATGTCTATCGTGAAAGGTTGCAATTCTTGATTCTTGCACATGTGAAAATCTGCTACTCCATTGCTGCCACTGATATCCCTGGTTGGAAAAACAGAGACACTTTCAAGTTACAATCACCATTCTTCCCAACCCCATGTAATGCTGGCTGCTCCATTTTGGATGAGGTCATCGCATAATTAGCAAATGCAGTAGGGTACTTGGCCAGCAAAATAGCAGAGCCTGGAAAAGGAGAAACCCCATTCTGCATCCAGTTTCTATCCCAAAAAAATAGCAAGATTCTCCAAACCAACAAAATTACTGTGATCATATTTACGATCAATATAATATTTACATTAGGCATAATCAGTATAATATTAACTAACCAAAATAGCACTATGTATACAAAAAAAAAAAATACAAAAAAAAAAAAGAAGTCAGAAACCCTAAATAAGATTTAGGGCTTCTGATTTCCCCTAACTAGAAACTCTAAATCAGCCCTAAATTCATGAGTTTGAACATAAACCATTACAGATTGGGTTAAAATTACAAACATACCGTATTTAGGTAGATGCGAATTGAGTCTTCGAACATAAACCATTACCATGATGGTACGCGGGTGTGCGAATGTTAGAGACGATAATGGTACGCGATGCTGGTTGACGATGATGGTTGAGACTATGATGATGGTACGGGTGTGGCGTACGCGGGTGTGGCAGCAAGGTAATAGTGCAAAAACATTGAGGGGGGTATAGTTGACATTTACTCAAAAGTGGGAGGGTGATTTAGTCTTTTTAATTGTTTTCTGTCAAACTTGTGGCAGCAAGGTAATAGTACAAAAACATTGAGGGGGTATAGTTGACATTTACTCTTAAGTGCGAGGGTGATTTAGTATTTTTAATTGTTTTCTGTCAAACTTGACAGGACTTTGGATGTGTTTTTTTCCAAACATTAGAGGTTATTTTGATCAATTTTAAACAATAAAGACTAACTTGAGACAAAATGAAATTATTGAGACTAATGAGACCATTTTTCCTTTTTCAATTTATTACACTTTGTCATTGTGATATATAAAGGTGCAAATTTTCATAAGATTACTTTTTTGATATTAGGGAATTGGGGCTTGTTTGGATTTAGGAGGAAAAAAATAATAAAGGAAAGGAAATAATTCGATAATAAAAAAGGAAAAAGGAGATTAAATCTTGTTTGAATTGGTAAAAATTATATAGGAAATATTCATAAAATATTACGTGTACTCTTAGTTAGGATCAAAAATATAATGAAATTGAGGGATAATTTTTTATAAGCAAATTTATATCTTTACCATCTTTTAATATCTCTTATTTTCTGCTTTTCTTCTTTGGTGAATAAGATTCAAACCATTTATCGATCTGAGGGATGCAGCTAATAGGGTAGTATAGACATTTGACAATCATTTAAAATCTAATCCCCTCAAATCATCCATTTTTGTTGCATTCTATCCACATAAATGATTTTAATAAACAAATCATTCTCTAACTATTCCAACCATTCAAAGATCTCTCCACAACGAATATTTTTCCCCAAAAATCCCAATCCAAACAAGAACTTTAAAGAGTCTAGTCCTCCTTATACCTTTTTAGTGAACAATAATAACAAGCACAATCAAATATGATAATTTTAAGTAAGTTAAAACAATACTAAACTATGTTATTATTGGTTCATTCTGATTATAAACTAATTTTATATCGATGAAGACAAACCATACACTGCAATTTGAAAACTAGCAAAATGTCACACCTTGCTGATATAGGCCCTTATGTGAGCGAATGAAAGGCCAAAAAAGATGTACACAGCCAATTTCCTTCCTTGGGGCTTTTGAAACATTTTAAAACTTTTGAGATGATAGAATATTTGTAGAGATTTAATCGATTCCAATCATCTATGATTAGGTGGATTGATGTAAATATCTCTTAATTTGTATAGAATAATTAAGAATGTAATTAAGTTGTTAGATCGGGATAATCCTAGCCATCTATTGGTCTTGAGTGATCTATAAATAGTGTATCTTCCATTTGTAGAAAGAACACGAGAATTGTCACAACTAAAAACCACCAATATTTAATTTACCTAACCAAAAATAATAAAATAAGATAAAAAACAATTTTATTAGTACACGAAAATAAGTTCATTATGAAAAAGAATGTGTAAATCTAAAATTTTAGTTTCAACTCTAACGCAATAGTTGCACTGGTTTAAAAAATAGTTATTATTTACCAAAAAAAATTATAATAAAAAATTTGCACCATGATCATATATATGCAACGTTTAAAGTTATTTGTAATATTTTTTTAACCTTTTTACAACAGTTCTATATAACAATAAATAAAATAAAAAAAAATATGATAGTAGATTTGAATTAAAATAGTCAAGATTCAGATTTGTCAAGATTCAGAGTTTGACAATTCAAAGAAGATTGATGAGTTCATGAGAATAACTCATCAATCTTCCCGAATAAAGATGACAAGCTAAACAAAAAGCTCAGAAAGATGTATGGCCATGCCTCCTTCCAAAACTCCTTCGGCACTTTTTCCTTCCGTCAGTGCTTCTTTGTCTTGATCCAAAATAGCCAAATTGAAAGTCTAAGAACGACAAATGAAGATCCAATCTTTAGAACATCTGACAATGCCATGAATATCCTCCCATTCTGTCTGACAAACCAATTCCTACCATTATCCTAAACGACTTACTCCCTTCATATAGAAGATGACAAATAGAGTAACGATAATAACAGAGAGGGAAATCCACAGGGTATACGGGTAGTATATGCTGAGCCACATGAATAGCTTTTCTACAGTTAAAATAATTCCATGGGTAATCAGTTCAGCCTATACAAAAAAAATGTTAAAATAAATTAACATATATTTATATTTGGGATGTTGTGGTAGATTAAACTTAAAAAGTTATATTATTCTTACAATAATTTGCCGCCTGTGTTGCGGACCTCTCTGCAATGGATGCTGTGATGGCTGCAATATTTGTTGCGGATTTTAGATCCCAAATTCAGCAAATGAATCAAAGTAATGACTAAGACATTTAAAAGAAGTTGCAGAAAGACACATTAAGTCTACCAGGAAATACAATTAAGCGCATACTATGAAGATATGATTACCTCTGGCATATGTTAATAGTGTAATAAAGAAAGGAGAAAAGTACTATGTGCAACATGGATGATACTGAAATTGATGAACCAAAGAAAATCAAAAGACAAATGAGTTGAAGGGTTGAACTATATATTCTTGAGATATATAACAGTGAAGTTAGCATGAGGAAGTTAAGTATGGAGGCTATTATGAGGGGAGAGTATTTAAGATATGTTGGTGATTTTAAGTGGCAAAACTTAAAAAAAAAAATAGTGGCAAAACTTTGCCGTAGACTATGATGAACTTATGTTAGTACACAACCTTGAGATGGAAAGAAGAAAACTCAACTTTTGATGTGTTATGACTACATCAAGGATTGATTTTACTTTCTTCTACACTGTTAAAATCCTTGTAAAGTTTATGCAACGGTTAAAACAACATTGAATAAGACACCTATTTGAATAAATTTTTTTTTATTAATAAAATTCCATGAGACTCCATGCTATAAGGCTATATAAAAATAAAAATAAAAAGTTATCAAACAACACATTAATGGTGTTGTTTGCACTATAGTTGTGTCTACTATATAACTAGTGTATTGTTTTTCTCTTTTAAGAATAGAGGTTGAAGCTGTAATTTGAACTTAAAACTTTTGATTATAAAAAGTCACTACTAACCCATGTCACCCAACTCTTGAATAATATATAACTACCCTTTGAATATTGTCCTCTACCTCTTATCAGACTCACCTCTTATCAAGCCTTTCAAATGAGAAAACAATATTCTTATTGAGCATAAATACAATAATTAGCATTTCACAGTGAGCAACAATTCACAAGTAAATCAAATTTCAAAGTTGATATCTGAAAATAATTGAGGCTTGTTTGGATTAGAGAAAATGGGGGTAAAAGAAGGGGAAGAGAGAGATTGAGAAATTCTTCGCCTTGTTCGTTTTAAAAAAAGTTTGAAGGTATAGAGAAGTGATAATCTTTTCAAAAGATAAAATCCATATAATACCTCAAATTATTTCGTGAAAAATTTTGACCCCATAAGAAATTCATGAAAAATTAAAGGGTTCTTAAATTTGCATATAAATCTTATCAATTTCTTTCATTTTGTTTCAATCCAAATAATGAAACACAAATTTTTTTTGATTATTATTCTTACATAGTGTTTGGAAGTACTTGTACTGTGGAATTCATTTGATTTAAGTAAATTCCATGAAGGTTTATATTTGCAAATGAATTATCTTGTTTAGAACTGTAAAACAGTATTAAGTCGATTCTGTTATTTGTAGATATAAATTGTATTTGAAATGCATTTGAAATAGAAATAAAAATTATATTTTACACAAATATCTTTCCTTTATTTTATTGGAATTAGTGATAAAAATGATAAATAAGAATTTCAAGACTATCCAATGAGCACTACCATGAATTAAAGTAAGGAAAACATGAAAGGTAATTAACATCAGGTATTGGCTAAACATTGTTGATAAGGTATGTAGCAATTATTCATCCAAATTAAAAGGCAAATTACAAACAGAGTTGCAAGAAAAATTGAAATGAGTTGTTAGAATGGAAACGAAAAGAACTTTTGCCATGATTAAATCTGAAATAATTTTAAAGGACAATGTGATATCAATCAAACGTGGATAATAACCATGTAATCAAGAAGTGAGAGAATTTAGCAACTTTACAAAAAAATAAACTCCATTTACCCCTTACGCTTATTAATTTGAATCAACCTTCCTTCATGGTAGATATCGTAAAATAATCTTGAAGAAAAATATTATTCATGTCTTTACATATTGATCAATTATTTGTCTTCGTCTTTTGTTGAAAGAGGAAGGGTGAGGGTGAGGGTTTTGGACTATCTTTTATTTTTACTTTTTATTTTTGTATTTGAACCAAAGTTAAACCAAGTGTTAAAAAAGCCAGAGGGCAATTTTGTCTTCAAAAATTAAACAACTATTTTAAAAAATATAGATTTGTAAATTCCACCTCTTGATCAAGAATTTGGATAAAGTTTGAGCAAATCCAAAATTTGCAAATCTTGAAATTCTAATTTTTTAAAGTGTTGCTTCCAAACATAAGAAATTGGATTTGCAAATGAATTACATAAAATTTTATGAAATTTATTTGTTTCAAATCCATAAAAAGAAAAAAGAGTTCGTCTTTCTCCATGTTCTTTATTATTTTTCCCTTACTTTACTCTCATGAATCCAAACTAATCCCTTTGTAGAGTAAGAATTTTTCCATAACATCATATCGTCCTAAGTAGGATTCAATCATTTTGAAGTGTCTATATCATTTCACAATCATAATTGTATCAACAATTCGCTATACATGACACTTGCACAATCTTTTTTTTTTTATTTATCAAAAAAGGTCATACTATATTGTCATTAAAGTCAAAGTACATTAGCCAACACTAACGGGGTTAGCGTCCCTCATTACAAGAGTGGATAGTTCTAGGGGGATATTGGTAGCCCAAGAAAGAGGTAAACAACCTATTCTAACTGCGCGAGCAGCTCAATACGCTACTTTATTTACAAATCGTGGGATCCAATGATAAGAGCAGCCAATAACTCGCAATAAGATAAAGTGGGAGTTGTGGATTGTTGAGAAAATCCTCCAGTCACACAAATTTGAGTCCTTAAAAGCCGCAATAATTGTTACAAAGTCGATATGTATGACAAAATGTACACGAATTGAAGGAGGTGAACTGCAAAGGAAGGATCCAATAGAAATTAAGCTATTTATTAATCTAGCATAACATGCACACTATTAATTCTAACCTTTTAAGCAATAAATTAATTTATAATTTATCACAAGATCATATATAAAAAAGAAAAGAATTATAGAAAAAAAAAAAAAAAGATTTTGATTTGCCTCCACTCAAAACGAATTATAGCACGTGACACATATTGCACCATTCATAAAATGTCCAACCACCAATCCAACCATTTGTAGCGGTGCACATCACTTGTATACTTTTTAATTTAATTTAATTTAATTTAATTTAATTTAATTTAATTTTATACTAATAACATCCGTATAGCGTTTCTTGTTAACACAGGTCAATCATGTATGCTTTGTTCTTTTTTGAGTTGGGGTTGTTAGAGTGAATGAGAAATTGCAAGAAATTCTAGAAAATTAAAAAAACTAAATTTTGTCCAAAAGGTGCATCTTTGTATGAATGGGTATCTCATTACCTATAAATACTAGAGCCTAGAATCATTTTAGGATATTCAATTTTCACAATTTACATACTGCATAAAAGAGAGAGTTTGAGCATTATTTGGTTCGCCGAATCTGATCTATTTGGAGTGCTCCTATAATCAGACGTTTGTCGTTATATTCTGGAAGACTACAGCCAATGACCGTTAACACCTTAAGCGGGGCGATTAAGTCTTAAGGACACTGAATCTAATTCAGGCCTCAACATCTACTTCGCTAATTTTTTCCTATCTTCCTTTCTGCTTTCACTCGTGAGTTTCCTATTCCTTCTGCAATTTTAGTTACATCTCTTCTTCTTCATGCATTGACTTTAATATTACTTCTTTACATTACCTAGTTTGTAGTTGCACAAGTGTACTGCATTATAGATTCTGTATTACTGCAACTGTAGTTTTTGTCCCTTACGTTTATATTTGCAATTAGTCTCTTTTAAATTAGTTGTTAATATAAGTTCTTTTAGTGTCTGTGTTGCCATTCTTTCTTTTCTAATTTTCTGCATCTTTCGGCACTGTATCAAATCAAATTCGGTCTGCACAAGTTATTACTTTAACGCATTCTCTCCCAATAGGGGTGTGTTGGCCTACCTTTTGTATTTGTTCTTTACTTGTTAATATGATTTCTTCTTTTGACCAAAAAAATAATTATAATTTCATTTGTTTGCTCGACATTTACTAGGAAATCAGTAAATATGCGAATTAAATAATTAATTTTGACTTGCGTTAACTTTTAGACTGCATTAATATAGTAACTTTACCATGTGCCCTTTTCATCCTATTGGAAAGGGAGCGTATTGAGACGGAGCGCGCGCAGCAGACGCCCTGTCCGGCTCTCAACCCCGGAGGTTAGGGCTGAGATACGCCTTTCCACAGAGTCGGCAAGTATAAGCATCAAAACACAAGGTCTAGCAGCTGAATTACCTGAAATCAAATGATATACCAATTAGAACCCGTTCTTGTGCGACTCGTGGGGCTTGGCTCTCGGCACAGTACCCAGGGGGGGGACCCCAAAACTCTGACCACGTGACAGTATCCCAAAAATAATGCTCGTGTAACAAGTTCTTTTTTATTTTTATTTTGTTGTTGTCTTTGTTATTAGAGACCGGTTAAACTTTGCTTCAAACTAAAAGAAGTTTTTTTTTTTTTTTTTTTTTTTTCATAGTACTTGGGATCACACCACGAAAATTAATTTATATGTGTCAAATTAAAGGTTAAATATATAATTAATTTAGCTAAGTTAATTCAAACTTGAGGACATATTTTAGAATCTATAAAGTACCCATGCTTATATTTAAAATCCATTGAATATAACTATTTAGAAATCAGATAACAAATATTATTAGCACGAGATTGAAACTTATATATATATATATATATACACACTGTGGAACTGATCATACGATAAAAATCAATTTATATGTCAATGGCTTAAATATATAATTTAATTTAGCAAAATTGTCATGCTCGGAGCTTAGAATCTCTGGCTTGTAAGCGAGATTGGTGCTATAGGTATAACAAATAATTACTTGGACTTCTTTTTTACTGATCTAAAATGACTAACCTAACAACACTCACTTATAAATCACACAAACACATTGTCTCCCACTGATGTGTGATGTCACATACACCCTCATCAGGGACACACATACCGGACTAATCAGGCAGTGCAGGATTCTAAAAGTGACTTCTACGGGTTCAAGATGACCGATGTGTGATGTCACTTACACCCTTGTCAGGGACACGCACTAGACTAATCGGGCGGTGCAAAATTCTAAAGGTGACTTTTACGGGTTTAAAATGTGGCTCTCGTCGCCTTCTTGGTTTAGTATTTTGCCCTGCATAGTATTTAGTTCCCGCACCGATTAGTAACCAGCTCTGATATCATTCTGTCACGTCCCGAACCCAGAATCTTAGAACGCAAACGAGACTGGTGTTGTAGGTATAAGAAATAACTATTTAAGCCACTTTTCTAGTGGCTCAAATTAAATGGTTAACCCAAATTATTCTTTATACTCAAAATACCCCCTTATAAACCATTTACAAACACTATCTTCCAATAATGTGGGATATTACAAAGGTATTTTAAAATTTGTAATGTTTCCCAGGCGTGCTTTTAAAATCCATTTGTTATAACAATCTAAATTAAAATTAAATTAGGTAGCAAATATTCGCATACGGATCGGAACTGTTACATATATATATATATATATATATATATATATATATATCGCTATGTTGATTAAAACTTGAGGACATATTTTAGAATTTATAAAGTTCCCATGTGTGTATTTAAAATCAATTGAATATAATTATTTAGAAATTAGATAACAAATATTATTAGCACGTGATTGAAACTTTTATTTATATATATCATGCAACTGATCACAGCATAAAAATCAATGTGTATGTCAATGGCTTAAATAATAATTCAATTTAGCAAAGTATTTTAGAATTTGTAATGTTTCCCATGTGTGTATTTAAAATCCATTTGTTATAACAATCTAAAAGATAAATTAGGTAACAAATATTCGCATGCGGATTGGAACCTTTTTTTATTATTTTTTTTGATGAGAAATTCTCTAAGATTATAAATTTTATAGTGTAATAATAAACCCCAATACATCTTTCAAATCATTCAAAATTGATCAACATTTGTAATGAAAAGAGATACATAAATTCTTATTTGAAACCTTAAATCGATCACAACAAATTAATTGCCGACCTCTTAATCTTTGGGGTGAGGCACGCTGATTGAAATTTTAAGTTGTTATATATGATTAATGAATGCTTGTCAAACTTTTTATTGTTCAGCAAGAATGCCCACATGGCTTTTCTAACAATATCAATTTTAACACGTGGCTCCCAAGTGTTGGAGGGCTATAGAATGTTTTCTTGTTGATGACATTAACACTATCAACTTAAACACGATGTTTCCAAGGACCGGAGGGTTTAGATAATGACTCATTACAACTAAAATTTTAGGTTTAAATGCATGGATGAATTTATTTGGGGTCAGTGAAAACTGAAACATCTATTGACTCAAAGAGCAAAATTATTAAAGAAAGAGTTAGAATTTAATTTTAAAAATATATGTATTTTAAAGATATTTTAAAACTAAAAATCAATTTAGCCCCTCATTAAAAAAAATTCATATATGAATGTTAAATTTTTTTATTTTTTGTCCTTATTAGATAAATATCTTAAAACTGCCTGTGTTCAAACTTTTACTTTTCTATATAAATATTATTAAGCTCTCGATTTGAAATATGTATTATGACATGCCATTATATGAGAATTTGCACCTTTAGGTTATAGGAATTTTGACACCTCGTGATCATCACAACAAGAGAACTTTCTGCGGCTCATCTACGGTTCACAATCTCCATTAGGCACGCAAGTTGATGTAAAATTCGTGTTCTGCAACCTCACAAAGGAAAATCAGAAGGTTTTAGACTCTGTTTGTTTGCCGTAAAATATTTTTTCGAAAAACATTTTCTTATTTTTACGGTGTTTAGTAACACCAGAAAATTGGTCAACCGAAAAACATTTTTTAGTCAAAAATAGTGGGCTACTTTTTGAAAATTTTCTGATCTTTGGTAATATCGGAAAATTAGTCAACTGGAAAATATTTTCCTGTAAAAAATGGTAGGCTATTTTTTGGAGATTTTCTGCTGTTTGGTAACACCAAAAAATTGGTCAACTGGAAAATGTTTTCCGGTCAAAAATGACGGCTAGTTCAAAATTTGGAAAAATATTTTCATTTATTTGGGAGATGAAAACATTTTCTGGAACTTAACCACCCCTATTTTATGTGTATATTTTTTTTTATATAAATCTCATGTCAGAAAATATTTTTTATTGTACATCCAAATACCAGAAAATATTTTACAGTATTCTATTTTCCAAGAAAATATTTTCCTCTAACAAGTTATTTTACGGCAAACAAACGGAACTCAGGAAAATATTTTTCACTGAAAACATTTTCCAATAAAACATTTTCCACTGAAAACATTTTTCACAAACAAGTTATTTTACGGTAAACAAACGGAGAAAAATATTTTATTTTCCAAGAAAACATTTTCCACTAAAAATATTTTTCACAAGTAAGTTATTTTACGGCAAACAAACGGAGCCTTAGTTGCAGTGGAGATTGTGCGTTACGAAGATATAATTATCAACTAATTATTTTATTTAAAAGTTTAAATTGTTAGATAGTTTGTATACTTAATTAATTTTAATGTCTTCAACATGCCCTAGTCTCTTACGTAAGCAATGTTGTTGAGCTATGCATGTGACATAGGAGATTATAGTGATTGTTGAGCTATGCAAGTGCATGACAATTAAAATTATAGTGGTGAGACTTATGTCTTGAACACGCTCCAAGGAAATTGATAATAATGGCGAGAATATAAAATTTTAAATTATTAAAGAAAAATGTTTGTTATACTTATTTATTATGTTTAACACATCTCTTATTTAAAAATAACTATTTTATCTAAAAATTTAAATTATTAAATAGTATTATGCTTTTGATGTCTTCAACAAGACCTACACTTATTTCTCAAGCTTGCCAGAAATACTGAACGACACCCATGGACCATATGCACCTTATCATGATGTGATTAAAGTTACGATGATTCATAT
This sequence comes from Ehretia macrophylla, assembly GCA_037974665.1. NCBI lineage: Eukaryota > Viridiplantae > Streptophyta > Magnoliopsida > Boraginales > Ehretiaceae > Ehretia > Ehretia macrophylla. Next base: position 52,460,476 of record CM075776.1, read on the forward strand.
TTTCGATTGGAGAGCTTAGTACAGTCGTTGAGGCTGTTGCCTAGAGAAGACTTATAATATTGTTATGTTAATTCATGCCATAGAACAGGAGTAGATTCAGACTTTTTTTTCAATGGGAATTAAAATATATAATTTTTTAATTATATAGTATATTTTTTTTAAGTGGTGATTAATTAATTTTTTTAACAAAAAATATATAAAAATTTAAATTTTCTTTTAAAAAAATACGTAAAATTTTTAACGTTCTTTTAAGTTAGTGAGGGTTACAGCACTTACTCGCTCCCAATTACATTCACCCCTATCCTAGCATGGACCTTTTTGTGCACTAAGTATGATTCTACCTAAAATGAATTCTATCTAATACCAGCATTTCAAGCTAAATTATACCACCAAAGAAAGAATTCAATGCCCCTAAAAAAAAGTTCTCGCAACTCTCTATAGTATTTAGTCAACATTTGAGCTCTATATTAACTTTATTACATAAGCAAAGAGATTGAATCTATACGCTCCAAGTCATAAAGTCTCTCTCAATTTTATTGCAATGCAAACACATTGAGTGAAAGTCAAAAAGTATTTGGTTTAGCGACATAACACTCGTAATGTTTGTGAAAAGTTGCGATTTTGAGTCTCGCTCATTACATTTTTATATATATATGTATGACTTTAGGCCTTCATTTGAATAAAAAAATAAAAAGAACATATCGAGTGAAAGGTCAACTTTGAGCGGCATATTGCATAGATTTCCTTTTTTTTTTTTTTGTGGAGATGTATAACTGGCTATAAGCAAATAGGAATGCCATTAATTAAAAAATAGAGCACGGAGAGACTAGAGAAATTAATTCTAACAAATCTAAATTAGTTAGTAAAAAGCTCGAGGTTCCATGGGTTTCCCATTAGGCTACAAAAAAATTTATCTTCCCAAGCTCTTCAAATACACACTTTCTTTACTTGGTCTTATGAGAGCCACCATACTCTCAATGTTTAGCTCACTTGGCATCTCTGATTCTCTTGAGCCAGAACCACATTTCCTGCTAAGCAATCCTATATAACCCCTGTGGCCCCTGAGCCGCCCTTATCCGCTATCTGTAACAATTTGGATCTTATCGGGAGCAATTAACAGTGGATTGAGTTGAAGTTTTTCAGTAATTTGGTTGCAGTGTTGGTGTTAAAGCACTTAGCAGAGCTATTTTAGAAGATGACAAAAGTAGAAGAAGAGAAAAAAATGAGCAGCAAAAGTAATTTTTCCTATTCCACTCTGTGACCACCCGAATATTTATATATGCCTTTTACATCATATTTTTTTTTTGCTAATCAAGCAAAAGGAAATCTATTAAAAAGCGAACACAACCATATACAAAACAATGCAAAAACTCCCAAAGCGACAACATTTACACAAGAATGTTCTCAATGCTCCAATTCCTACATATAGTAATATTCAGCAGGTTCCTTCTAAATTTGTTTCCCCCACACATCTTCAACTGTATCATCTGCTCGATCTTCTTGCACATCGCCTCCTCAACGCTAAACTCTTGATTATGAATACGTTGGTTCCGCTCCCTCCAGACAGAATACACCACCAAGCAAAAAAATAGCCGAAACAATGTAGCTTGCAAACCTTTTCCACGGCAGAATCTCCTACACCAACTCCCAATGTTATCCCAGTCATGGATAGCTTGAGGAATCATCAACCTGTTAAATCCCCACTTAAGAATTCTCTTGCTCAATCCACACTGGAGGAAAAGATGCATTCTATCTTCAACTACCAGCCCACAAATAACACAAGTACTAATATTTGTAACCCCCCACCTCTGCAATCTTTCCCTTGTTGGTAAACGATCAAGCAAAGCCAACCAAGTGATGATACTGCATTTAGGAATTCGAACCTTGGCCCAAACCAGTTCATGCCATTCTGTCTCATCCCCTCTACTTCTAATACAGTTCCACGCCGATGCAAGCGAGAACATTCCATTAACACTTCCCTTCCATTTGACAAAATCACTTGTATTGTTCCTGGGGTAGAAGTTAACTTGTAACCTTAAGCTTTGCATGCACTGCGTATCAGGCCAGCTCCAAGCCCCATGATGGATGATTTTAGATAGTGTATCATGCCAACCAATGCCAGAGTCATTAATCTGTTGGAGCGAAGTACAGTCAGCAAGGCAGCCTCTTGGGTGCCATGGATCACGCCAAAACAAAACATTACTACCATTACCAATCTGGTACACAAACTACTCTTTAGCAATATTCCTCATTTTCATGAGCTTACGCCACTGCCACGAACAATTAGCTCCAATGTTGCAGTCCGAAATGGTGTCATTCTTGATGTAATAGCACTTAACCCAATCGGACCACAGTGCTTTCGACCCAGAAATAATGTTCCAATAATGCTTAAGAGCCCCAGCAGAATTGATGTCCCCAATACGACGGAACCCCAAACCACCCACCTTCCTCGGTCTGCAAACAAGCTCCCAGCTCACTTTGGCTCCCTTAGAAGAATCACTCGATCCTTTCCACAAGAAAGCAGCCATCCTCCTTTCAATTTCTTTCGCCACCCCTTTAGGTAAAATCAATATCCCTGTCCAATAAGCTTGAATGCCATAAAGGACCGCATTGATTAACACGATACGACCAGCATAGGAAAAAGTTCTATTAGCCCAGTAATCGATTCAGCTATCTCCTTATCAATCAGCCCCTTGCATGCATTAATAGAGATACGAGTAGGAGAGAGTGGGATGCCAAGATATTTGAAAGGTAGTGAACCTTCCTCAAAATTTAACACACCCACTAACTCGTATATGCTACTCTTAGAGTCATTGACAGTTAAACCCGACAACTTGCTAAAGAGGTCTAAACCATATTTGACTGCTTCAATTGAACTCTTCTTGGCCTTAGAAAAAATTAGAACATCATCCGCAAAGCAAAAATGAGTGATTTTCTGCCTAGCACATTTAGGATGGTAGTAATAACCCTTATTCATAGCAATCTTGCCCATGATGCTAGAGAAAATCTCCATAGCCAACACAAAAAGGTACGGTGAGAGGGGGTCGCCTTGTCTCAATCCTCTCGCACCCCTGAAATAACCCTCCAGCCCTCCATTAATAGCCACTGAGAACCAAGTAGTAGTGATACAAGCTTTGATCCAGTTGATAGCAATTAAAGGAAACCCAACAGCTTCCAAGACTTTCAACATGAAACCCCAATCCACAGAATCATAGGCTTTACGTAGGTCAACTTTCAGTGCACATCTAGGCGAAATATGTTTTCTGCTATTCCCTCTGATCAGTTCCTGTCCCATGAGGATATTATCCGCTATGGATCTACCAGGCACAAACGCTGATTGGTTAACAAAAATGAGCTCTTCCAAACACGGCTTTATCCTATCTGCAATTATTTTAGATATGCATTTATACACCACATTGCAGTAGGATATCGGCCTATAATCAGAAACACAAGAAGCATTCCTGACTTTGGGGACAAGTGTTTGTGCCTAGACCTCAATCTGTTGTAACTACTTCGACACGTAGTCAATCAAATGCTTGGGTTGGGCCTTAATGCGGCTGCTTCTTCTTGCTTCTGAACTGTCACTTTTGGGCTGGATAGGATTGGGTTTCCCGATTGTAACATTACTTCCCCCATGATGAAGAACCTTGTCCTTAAGGTTCAATCCTTGGACTTCCAATTCATCGAGCCATGTAGCTTCCTCAACAGGGAGACAATCCCACTGGATTAATAATTGCCTTTGCACTTTACCATTTTTTAGGACATTTCTTGTGGCTAAGACTGCCATTGGACGAAGTTGAGGCATCTCTGGTGATGGAGGTAAAACCATCTGCGACTGAGGCATATTGTCAACTCCTAAAGCACGCTTCAAAAGTGAGATGTGAAATACTGGATGAATCTTTGCTTCCGGAGGCAATTTCAGATGATAAGCAACAGGGCCAATACGAGGTTCAACATGGAATGGCCCAAAGAACTTTCTGCCTAATTTTTTATTCCAAAATCCTCGGAGCGAGAGTTGCCGGTATGGCTGCAACTTAACCAACACCCAATCGCCGACCATAAATTCATTTTCAACTCGGTGTTTATCAGCTTGATCTTTCATCCGTTGTTGAGCTTTCTGCAAGTTAATTTTTAGTTGCGACAAAATGGCATCGCGTTGCTTTAGTTCTTGATCCACAACTTCATTGTTGGTTGAGTGAGGAGATAGCGCATCAAGGATGGTGGATCGCGACCATATACTGCCATAAATGGTGTCATCCCAATGGAGGAATGGAATTAGGTGTTATGCCAATACTCGGCCCACGGTAAGAATTTTGCCCACTGCTTCGGGGAGTCTATTACATAGCTCCTCAAATACATCTCAAGGGTCCTGTTGAGTCGCTCTGTTTGGCTATCAGATTCCGGATGATATGAACTACTCATATTTAAAGATGTGCCTTGCAATTTAAAGATCTCCTTCCAAAATGAGCTCACAAAAAGTTTATCTCGGTCACTGACAATGGAACAGAGAACCCCATGAAGTCGAACCACCTATTTGACAAAAATATCTGCAACCTTAGCACTAGTAGCGTGTGCAGCCAAAGGTGTAAAATGCCCATATTTCGCCAAACGATCAACAACAACAAGAATTTCCGAATACCCCTTTGAATTAGGTAATCCCTAAATGAAGTCCATTGAAACATCTTCCCAAATCTATCGTGGAATGGGAAGTGGTTGTAGAAGTCCCGCTGAGGAAAGATTGCTAACTTTTGCTTGTTGACAAACAAGACATCGTTCCACATACCGCTTCATATCTTGTCTCATGTTACGCCAAAAACAATTAGGAACCATTCGTAAATAAGTGCGAAGGAAACTAGCATGCCCACCCTCAATTGAATCATGAAATAGTTTTAATATTGAAGCTTGTAGTTTGAGAGGGATTATCATTCTGTTATGATACAGTAAGATGCCATCTCGTAACGAGTAGCCTGCCATGGTGCCTGGAGCATTAGTTAATCGTTGTTGGAGTCGAAGAAGCTCAGGATCATATTTGTTGGCATTTTGCAACTCTTGTAATATAGATAATTGTGGCATAGAGAAAGCTTGGAAGCTAGCATCCAGTTGATTGCGTGATAATGCGTCGGCAGCCACATTTTCTCGGTTAGGCCTGTAAACTATTTCGAAGCCGAACCCTAATAATTTGGTTAGCCAACGTTGTTGATCCGGGGTTTGAATTGTTTGTTCCATGAGAGCTTTGAGACTTTTTTGATCTGTGCGAATTATGAATTTGCGGCCCAATAAATACTGTCTCCATTTTGCCACGACAGCGGTAATAGCAAATATTTTCCTTTGATAAGTTGATCCCCCTTGAAAATTCTTTGTAAGTTTTTGGCTAAAATAAGCCACAGGGTACTCATTTTGAAGCAAAGTAGAGCCAATACCAAGGCCTGATGCATCAGTCTCCACAATGAAAGGCAATTGAAAATTCGGTAATGCTAGTACAGGAGCAGTGCTAAGAGCTCTTTTAAGTTTAAGGAATGCCAATGCTACATCAGAATTCCACAAAAATGAGTCATTTTTTAGTAAATCAGTCATGGGATGAGCAATAGAGGCATACCCTTTTATAAACCTTCGGTAATATCCTGTTAAGCCGAGGAAGCCGCGAAGTGATTTAAGATTGTGTGGCTCTTTCCACTCTACAATGGCCTGAATCTTTGACGGATCCATTTCCACCCCATGCTCCGAAATAATGTGACCCAGATACTCAACTTGTTTTCTTCTAAATGTGCACTTCGACTGCTTGGCAAAGAATTTATGTTCAAGCAATAGCTGCAAAACTTGCTTCCGCCATACAAACTCAACGAGAGCACCAATTGTAACAATTTGGATCTTATCGAGAGCAATTAAGAGTGGATTGAGTTGAAGTTTTTCAGTAATTTGGTTGCAGTATTGGTGTTAAAGCACTTAGCAGAGCTATTTTAGAAGATGACAAAAGTAGAAGAAGAAAGTGAAAATAATGAGCAGCAAAAGTAATTTTTCCTATTCCACTCAGTGACCACCCGAATATTTATATATGCCTTTTACATCATATTGTTTGTGCCTAGACCTCAATCTGTTGTAACTTCTTCAACACGTAGTCGATCAAATTCTTGGGTTGGGCCCTAATGCGGCTGCTTCTTCTTGCTTCTGAACTGTCACTTTTGGGCTGGATAGGATTGGGCTTCCCGATTGTAACATTACCTCCCCTATGATGAAGAACCTTGTCCTCAACGTTCAATGCTTAGACATGTAACTTCCTCAACAGGGAGACAATCCCACTGGATTAACAATTGCCTGTGCACTTTACCATTTTTTAGGACATTTCTTGTGGCTAAGACTACCATTGGACGAAGTTGAGGCATCTCTGGTGATGGAGGTAAAACCATCTGCGACTGAGGCATACTGTCAACTCCTAAAGCACGCTTCAAAAGTGAGATGTGAAATACTGGATGTATCTTTGCTTCCGGAGGCAAAGGACTGGGAAATTGTCTCAATGGTCAAGTTTCGCCTCCCTTTCATCGCCAGTGCTTGAGAGCTGTATAGTATGGTTAGACGAGTTTGAAGGTGGTGATGATATCAGGTGCTTGATCAGCTGTATTTAAAGTTATTGCAAAAACATTAAAAATCTTTGCAAATAACTTTAATTGTTGGATATGGTGTCATTTTATATGGTCTCGTTACAATTTCTTTATTGCAACGATTTTTCTGTAAATAATAATCAATTATTTAAAAATTGTTACGATTAAACATTTTAAAACCGTTATACGAAAAAGTAATTCTATGTGAAATTATTGAAAAGAAGATGATATATAAAATCAAGGAAGAGGATTGGTTTCCCCACTTAGTAGTCAGTTAAAACTAGAAGGATAAAACCGTGACCAAAATGTGGAGGTGGCACTGCAATGGCGGAGCCATCGAGGATAAAGGGGGGCACTATAGTAACACAGTGAATAACCAATGTTTGCAAACACTCATTTGTGCATAACTAATAATTGTTGGAATATACATTCCTCCCATATCGGAATATTAAAAACTTTAAGACTACTTTATAAGATCATGGGTTATTCCACTTAGCACCAATTGGTTTTAGGTTGGAACCTCAGTTATCTTAACATGGTATCAGAGTTGGGTCTTGGTCCTATATTATCTACATGTGACCCATTCATATTTCAGACTTTGGTATGCAGTTTTCAAATTCACTTTCATATTTCAGACTTTGGTATGCAGTTTTCAAATTCGCTGCTTTTGTACCACGTCATTCATTAATTGCGCCTTTACCCATTGACTTTGTGCAGCGTTGTTGCTATATTCCTCCCACTTCGAAATATCAGAAACTCTAAAACCACCTTACAAGATTGTGGGGGGCTACTCCCACATCTGAGCTGGGCCTTGGTCCTATGTTATCCACATGTGACCCATTCGTCTGAAGGGGGACTACTCCCACATCTGAGCTGAGCCTTGGTCCTATGTTATCCACATGTGACCCATTCGTCCTATGTTATCCACATGTGACCCATTTGTATTTCAGACGACTTTGGTACGCAGTTTTCAAATTCGCTGTTCTTGCACCACGTCATTCATTAATTGCGCCTCTACCCATTGACTTTGTGCAGCGCTGCTGCTACATTCCTCCCACATCGCAATATCAAAAACTCTAAGGCCACCTTATAAGATCGTGGGAGGCTACACCACTTAACACTAAGTTTGGAACCTCAGTTATCTTAACAATAATAACTAAAACTAAGAATAATAAACAACTACAACTAAAAACAAAAATTAATAAACAATCAAAACAACAACAAAAACTATAAACTAAAAATAAAAAATAAAAATAAATATATATAACTAAAACTATGTAATAAACAACTATGAGTAAAAAGAAAAATTAATAAACAACTAAAACTATAAATGAAAAACAAAAATAACTATAGTTATAACTAATAATAACTATAACTAAAAGTAAAAAAATTATAATTAAAACTAAAAGTAAAAAGAATTAAAAATAAAAATAAAAATAAAAATAAATAATAAAGTAAAACTAAGATACATTTCTCACCTTCAGAGTGAACTTTAAGTATAGGGGTGAGGGGTGGCGGGTGGGGGGAGGGGGCGCTGCATGTAGGGGTTTATTTTTGTTGAAAGTGAACTTTGCGTCTTGATAGGTGTGGAAACGAGTATGGCTGGACAAAAGTTAGGTGCAACTCTTTTTTTTTCTTTTTCATAAAGTGAAAATTTTAAAATATCCCTCATTAATGAGGGGTATTCCAGGGTGTGCCTAGACTCCATGTGTCTTTGTTTTTGGGTGGTAGAGTGAGGTCCAATGCTTGGTGCATTTTGAGAATTATTTAGGAGAAATGATAGTTTGAGTTATTACATCCTTTTCATCTTCCTCCTTGGCCCCTATAAGGACCTGGATCAAAAGCCTTACAAGGCTGTGTCCTGTAAATATTCACGAGTTAAAAAGTCAAGAAGATAATTATTTTTGCCTTGAATATATTGAATATCAAAATCAAAAGGAACAAGATGAGCTTGCCATCGGGCAAACATTTGCTTTGAAACATTATGTTTAATGTCCTTTGAGAACATAAACTTTGTTGCTTGACAATCAGTTCTTAATAAGAACTTCTAATTGTATAAATCTTCTTGAAATTTCAAAACATATTTAACTATGAAAAGAATTCTTGTGCAATAGTAGCATAATTCTTTTGACTATTAGTCCATTTTTCTGAATGAAATCGAACAAGATATTCTTGTATTGTGTCTGGATAGATTTGTTCCACCATAACCAATTATGGATGAATATGTTTCAATGACTTTATCCCAATTTGGGTTGGCTAGCATAAGACATGGCAGATTCTGCACAGTTTGTTTAATCTTTTTGACAGCAGCTATATGAACTGGAGTCCATTGGCAATGATTTTTTTCCAGTCTATCATATAAAATAGCTATGTCTGCAGCAAGATTTTTATAATAAGCCGAAATATAATTAAGATTGCCCAAAAATCTTTGTAATTGAGTTTTATCAAGAATTTTATCAAGAAATTTAGAAGCAAATTCAATACTTCTATTTATGAGAATAATTTTTCTCTATTCAATATTATGACCAAGAAATTGAATTTTTGCTTGGCATAAAACCATTTAGGTTGAGATATGACAAGACCATTTTGGATAATAAGCTGTTTAAAAATATTTAAATGTTTAAAATGTTGCTCAATATTTTTAGAAGATACCAAAATACCATCAATATAAATAAGAATAAATTCACTATAAAGAATAAATATGTTATTCATAATATGTTAGAATTCAGAAGGTGCATTTTTTAACCCAAATGACATAATATTTCATTCAAAATGTCCAAAAAGAACAGTAAAAGCAATTTTATCCCTGTCTTTTTTTGTGAATTTGAATTTCCTAGTATCTTGACTTTAGAGAATATAATAGCATTATGAAGTCTATAAAGTAAATCTTTTTTATTAGGAATGGGATACCTTATCTATTTTAATAATTTGTTTAAAGGCTTATGATTAATAACCATTCTAGGAACACCTCTTTATTTCTCTGCATGTTTATTTACAAAAAAAGTTGCGCAATTCCATGGGGAATATGATTTTCTGATTAACTTTTTATCAAGTAAACGATACTTGCTCTGGGAACCTTTGACTAAACTAGTGCATGTATTGGGACGTACCGCTGCACCTGTGGGTTTACCAATTGGTGGTCGGACTGTGCCCATTATCCAGTGGTTGGGCTCCGCCCTAAGGGTGGTTGGGCTCCGCCGATCTCAGGTGATCGAGCTCCACTAACTGAGTTATTACGTCATTAAAAAAATAAAAAAAAAGAGTAAAGAAGATATTTCTTTTTTACATAACTCTAAATATTTTGAGTTCATTTGACAAGGTCTAGCCTTAATTGGAATATCTTTCTCAGAAAAATTATCTTTGTAAGGAAAGGAAACATTATGTTTCTTTCTATCCCAAAGGGCATTAGGATGATCATTATAAATTTCTAAAGAAAATTGGTGTTGAGCCATTTTGATTTTCTCCTGAATTTTAGGATTTTTAAATCTTTAATTGAATATTATAAAAAGAAATATATTTTTTGAATAGAATTCAATTGAGAATTTTTTATATCAAGCATATCTTTGATTTCATTTAGAAATCTAGTTTTGGGATCAGTTATAATTCAAACATAATTGGGGAATTATTGTAAGTAGCAAAAATTCCTACTTGATCAACATTAGTAATAGGAAGAATTTCTTGCATAAAAGGAGTACCAAGTATAACTTGATTACTTTTATTTTGAACGAGTAAAAAACTTGTGGGAATGCAAACATGATTTTTACAAATAAATGCATCAGACAGTTTATATTGTATTTTTATTTTTTCACCTCTTGCAGATGTCAAAGAATGAGAAGTTTTTTCAAAATATTGAGTGGGTATTAAACCTTCTTGAACACAATTCAAATCTGCACCTGTATCAACAAAAGCAATTAAATTACGATGCATAATCGTAGTTTTTGTGATGCGTAATACTACTGATATTAATGATAGACTTCTATATTTAGCCAAAGGAATACTTATGTGGTTTGGGGTGTTAGCGATTTAATATCAATTATTCAGAGGCATAAAAGTCATTTCAGCCAGTCAAACCTAGACTGTTATGTTTACATTGATGTTTGTTAAGCTCATGGACTAAGTCGGTAATTCCCAAAACTGGGAGACCAGTTTGGTAATTACCCCAAACCTCAGGAACCAACATGCCATATTCCCAAGGCTTAAATATATGAATCAAGGCTTAAATATATAAATCAATTAAGTTAAGTTGATTAATTAAGGATTTTTTTTTAGAATTTGTAATGCTTCTCATGTGTGCATTGAATATACCTATCTAGAAATTAAATTAGATAACAAATATTCGCATGCAAATTGAAACTTAGATTTTAGAATTTGTAATGCTTCCCATGTGTGCATTGAATATAACTATCTAGAAATTAGATTAGATAACAAATATTCGCATGCAGATTGAGACTTTTTCTTTTTGGATGACAAGAAACTCATTTTAGGTAGAAATACATTAGTTACATTCTAAAATTATAAATATTGTGGTTCGGCAATGTGTTCTATATATACTTTAGACCAACAAAAAATCAAACAATATTTATTATAAAAAGAAAGCATAAATTCATAACCATAATTTCGTTACCTTTCTTCACTGCTCTGGCAACCGCTGCTTTTACAGCTTTTTATGCAGTATTTTTCAAAACTTTGGTGTGTGATTTCGATCTGGCATTACAAGGAGTGATGGAACGGGTTCTTGTACTGTTGTACTTAAGGATTCTATTCGGTGTTCTGACTGAATTTCACTATCGATCTTCGTCCTTTGCCGGCTTCAGGCTCACTGTTCCCTATTGGGCCTTAACCATCTCTCTTAATTTTCTGATTTATGTCTGTTGGGCCTTAGGCCACTTTGTTAACTTTTTGGTATCTGTCTGTAGGGCCTTAACTCATTATATTTATTTCACTGTATTCTCTACTCGATCATTTTTGAATCTGGACCTATTTGTAACTTATTCTTTCTAATGAATATTTTCTTTTTTTTGAAAAAAAAAAAAAAAAACCTCCTAATCCTTAGGGATTGGGACGCAGATTGAAACTTTAAGTTGTCATAGATGATTTATAATCAATATTTGACTTGTCAAATTTGTTATTGTTGAGCGAGAATGTCCAGATGACGTTTCTTTTCTTGTGTCAGTAGATGGAGCTATTGAGGTTTCTAGTTTATAAAATTAACAATATCAATTTTTAACATGTGGTCCCCGAGGGCTGGCGGGCTATGGTATGTATATACTAACTAGCACTCTTCCCGGAGCAATTGTTTTTTTTTTAATAAGAGTATTTAAAATTAGAAAATTTTCAAAATTAGATAATTTTAGAATCTCAAATATTTAAAAAGTAATACTATTTATGACAAAAATATGTGAAGTTTATTACTTTTGACTTAAAAGATGTCAAAATAGAGATCCAATCTAATTTTTGGGCTCTAAATTTGATGACAAAAATATAAATTAAATATCTATTTTGACATCTTTTAATTTAAAAGTGATAGACTCTATATACTTTTGTCATAAATAATATTACTTTTTAGACATTTAAGACTCTAAAACTACCTAATTTTAAAAAATCTCTAATTTTAAAACTCTATTAATAATATCCTAACATTAGCAATTTTAAGACGTGGTTCTCATATATAATTCTACTTCAAGTAAATTCTATTTTAAACTAGATTACCTACATTTTATGTTATACCACCTGAGAAAGAATTAAATGCCCCTAGTGAAAAAATTCACGAAACTGATCTTGATATTATTTAGTGAGCTCTACATTAACTTTATTACTCAAATAACTCATTCAGACATGAAATTTACAGGGTCAAAGTCATAGATTCTCTCTCACTTTTTTTGCAATAATTTAAAAGATTTAAACTTAAGATAAGATGTGCGGATGCAAACGTATCAAGTGAAAGGCCAACTTTGACGCGCGTGGTGCATAGAATTCTGTAGGAATGATAATAAGTACTCATTTTATTCGAAATTAATAGGTAATTAGTTGATAAAAATACGATAACAAAAATTAATAAAAAATTTGTTAGGGTTTGAGTTTTATAAACATAAATCGATGGATAACCGATAACTTTCGAATTTTGAAATTAAAAAAATCGAAAACCAAAACTCGATTATTAATTTAATAAAAAAATCTAACAAATATATATATATATATATATATATATATATATATATATATATATATATATATATATATAAAAGACTAACTAAAATTAGTAAGTAAAATGATAAAAATTTGAACTAAACTCAACTAAAAAAGTGAACTAAGCTCAATTAAAAAAGATGGGTTAAATCTATTACACCAATACTTATACTCTTAAAAATTCTCATATTTATTTACCGAACCGAAAGAACAGACGTTTCTTGCTCGACACTTGAGAATAAATTTCTCTTTGCATAACTTATTGATTTTTATGTTTCTTCATAAAATTATTATGTAATTTATTTCAAGTTTTATAATTGGATTGAATTCTTTTATTTTTGGTTTCTTTACATCTAAACTAGTTTTTCTTATATTTTTTATTTAAACTAATTAGTTTTTAGTTAAACGATTACGGTTACGGTTAACCGCGGTTTTTTAAATCCTTAATGGTTACGTTTATAGTTATTGGTTTTAAAAATCGTTAAGTTTTGGTTACGGTTATAGTCACTACAACATTTTAGACTTCTTGCAACCCGTGAAAAGCGTTGCAAATAAACTAAAAACTGTTGCAAATGACTTTATGCAACAGTTTTCTTACCGTTGAATCCGTTCTCGTTGTCTATTCTCTATTGCAATGGTTTTTTACAAGTAAATAGTAACGGTAAAAAATTGTTGCTATTGATACTTTTAGCAACGGTTTTATCTAAAGACTACATTATGAACATCTTTCTTTTTGCAACGGTTTTAAAGGGTAATAACAACGGTTTTTTATACTTTTTGTAATAGTTTTGGTTATTTATTGCAACAGTTTTGATTAGTATTAGCAATGGTTTTAATTCTTTTTGTAACATTTTTTGTCAAATATTGTAACGGTTCTTTTATGTATTAGCAACTGTTTTAGTACTTTTCGTAACATTTTCAACCTCTATTGCAATGGTTCTTTTGAGTTTTAGCAACGGTTTTAATACTTTTAGTAACGGTGTTAGTACATTATTACAACGGTGTTTTGAGTATGGGCAACACTTTTAATAACAATTTTTGTAAGTTATTACAACTATTTTGATGAGTACTAACAACCCTTTTGATACTTTTTGCAACGGTGCTTGTCAGTTATTGCAACGATTTCAATGGAAACTAGCAACACTTTTAATACCTTTGTAACATTTTTTTTAAGTTATTGCAACGGTTTTGTTGAGTTCCAGCGACGAATTTTATTCTTTTGGTAACACTTTTATAAGTTGTTGCAACAGTTTTGATAAGTACTAGCAACACTTTTTGTACATTTTGAAACGGTTTTTATTAGTTATTACAATAATAATTTACATTCATTAATAGATTCACCAATTATTCCACTAGATCTGAAAAGCATAAACAACGATTTATCTTAATTCCAAAAAAAAGTCATAACTGATACATTTGATATCGCAATGTAATAATAAGGAATATAATAAGTAGCCAAATAAAATTCTTAAACGTAAGAATCATATCACTATCCGAAACAATTCAATCTAAGGTAGTATTTCTAACTAGTCATCACCAGAAAAATTAAAAACTAAGACATATAGTTGAGCGATAAATGACATCACATCAAACCAAAATTTCAATTTTGCTACATATCCCATTCCTCTTCCATATCTTCATAAGCATTTTTTTCTGAATTTGAAATTTGTCCCTACATAAATAGACAAACAAATGTTATTATATGTCAATCAAAGCAATTTAAAAAATATAAGTATAGTATTTTGCATATTCAACATAGAAAACTGTAATAAAAAAAAGTAAGCTAGCTCATTATCAAATTCAATATAAAAAATAGTAGTCAAAATTCTAAGAAATTACAATAATAAACTCACAGGAAGCTAAAACATGAAACCCAAGATTTACAAGAAATCAAGCTTAAATAATCAAGTTAAAAACAATTACCTCGTTGTCATGTGAGAAAACATTATCACTGCCATAGGAAGCTTGGCTTAACAAAGGTGCAAGAACATTAGCATCGATAATCAAACCAGGATTCATTTGCTTCAAATTCTTTAGCACTGCATGAACTCCATTTGCAACACGATTGGTATGTTCATCCATTTTTTTTTCTGAAATCTTCCTTCATATATTCTTCTTGTTCTTTATGGGCTTTTTCCACTTCCTTAATTTGAAGTTGTTTCTTTAAGGAAGATGGAGTCATTCCTTGTCCATAAGTACGGACACGTCCAGGTTTTTCCTTTCCAAAAGCCATAGCAAAAATATCTTCTGGACGTTGTTGGGAGTCTTTAGAAAACTCTTCAAGTTGGGACTGTGTAAGTTGTAGGAATTAAATTAAACACTAGAAGAATATTATTAAAGAAATCTACAAATCATAAGAATATTGAGTAAAACCATTTCAAATCTTACAATCATGTTGT
Organism: Ehretia macrophylla; assembly: GCA_037974665.1. Lineage (NCBI taxonomy): Eukaryota > Viridiplantae > Streptophyta > Magnoliopsida > Boraginales > Ehretiaceae > Ehretia > Ehretia macrophylla. The sequence goes on from CM075776.1 coordinate 52,475,657, forward strand.
TTGTCTCTACATTTGATTTCTTTCCTTTCTTATTTCTGTGAGTTTCTATGAACAACTTCGCTTGTGTCGGCTCTTTATGATTTTCACTTTTCTCTTTCTATTCCAATATGAGAAAAAAGTATCAATAAGTAAATGTAGATATGTATATATATGTAATTGATAGAAAAAATATGAACACCTAAAATATGAAGACCTTAGCAAATATATCAATTAGTGAGTAAACGAACTTACCAAATCTTCACGTATTACTGCATAGCTTTCTGGACCAGATCGATGCATGTACTTCTTAGCCCTGTTAGCTGCATTATTGTCACTAGTTTTCTACATTAGATAAAAAAATTATTAGTAAAATGGTAAAATAAAATACCTTACAAATGGATATTTACTAAACTAAACTTAATTAACACATAATTCAAATGAAAATCATAAGAACAAAATAAACTAAACTTATAGCAATAGAAGTACAAACCTGCATGTTCATGATCTATTCCTGTAGTTTGATCAACTGTAAGGTTTTGTTGCTCCTAATCATTTTTTTCTTCCTCTTCTTCTTGTTCAATTTCTACCTCAAGTTGCTCATTGCATAGAACATTGTTAACAGACATAGGCGCATGTGAAATATCATTTGCTTTATGTTGATATGCCATTGTCTCTTCATCTACATAATGCATACTTTGTTGGCGTTTCTTTTTTTTTGCGACTTTCTTACCTTTGTTTTGAGTAGTTGAGGCTTTTAGAGATATCTTTTTGTTCATCTGTCCAATCCTTTTGAACTACAATAAATATTATTCATATTAGAAAAGCAATGAATCAAGTAACAAAAAAACTGTAGGATGTACACATTATATAAATGCTTTCAACGACTTGCAGGAAGTACATACATTTTCAATAGCTCCTACATCATTACATTGGATTGTCTTTTCATTGGCTTCTTTGGTGATGTACTCTACATAGATAGATACCTTTCTCTCTTCTTCTTCTTCTTCTTCTTCAATAGCATATGTGGTGATGTGTTGTATTAACTTTGCAACATCTTTTTTCACTATGCAATGCCTTTAGAGCAAATTGTAAAGGTTTCTTACGTTCACAATAATAGAAGCGTACTACCTTGCTACCTAGGAAAATGCTACAGTACTCTTTAATTTTACTTAGGCTCAGTCCTTGAACTTTGCACTCATGTATATTTGCAACCAGTTCATCAAAATAGTATCTTCTAGGTTGGTGCTGAAGCTTTCCATTGTAGTGCAAAATTATTGTAAACTCCATAAATTTTATTCCTGAAATCCTGGAAAAAGTAGAAAGAAAGAGATAATATCATTTAGTCCCCATTTTCCCTTCATAACTTCATAACTTTCTCTAGATATAAAAATGATAACTTCATAACTTTCTCTAGATATAAAACTTGTATATATGCATACACATATAGGATAGCATAAAAGAATATATAAAGCAAAAGGAAGCAAACAGGAAGGTGAGAGCTAGACATGCCTGGACATCATTCAACTTATTGTTTGGAATACTGACCCAAGCAATTACCTTGTAAGATATTAAATAGAGTAAAAGAGAGCAAGTTCATGACACTATCAGCATCTAATGAAAAAGAATTATAGTAGTAACAACTACAAAATTCCATAAAAGAAACTACACAAATCATATTTGTAATGTAATCATCAAATAAAAAGTCAAAGATAGAAATAAAAATAACAATTATAGAAATAAGGTTTTATATATGACCACAAATAAATAATTAGGAAACTAATCCATGAAGTCCCAATCAGTATTGTCATTTTCAGAGTTGTCCTCCTTGATATTCTCATGATTTAGCACATTAGTAAACTCATGCAATGGTATGTCCACTGTAGTTCCGGGAACACCTTCCCTAGACCACTCAATATTATCATCAAAAGCATGATTCATCACATAAGTAGGCTCTATCCTATCACAGTCATGTGTATTTGAGCTTTTATCCTCTCCAAAATATATTACATCTCTTGAAGTAACTTTTATTGCATAATGCCATTCTTTGTCAATGGGATCTTCCATATAGAAACATTGATGCACTTGAAAGGCAAGGACAAATGGATCATCTGAATAACAAGACTTCTTCAAATTAACACGCATAAGCCCGTAGATATCTTCTTCTGCTTGAAACCACTCATATTTGAAGAGAATAGTCTTAAACTGTCCGTAATAATCTAGCTCAATGATCTCGTGTATAGATCCATAGTATCTAAAATTCCTGACTACTAGATTTTGATCCCTAGAGCTAGCAAAACTAGATGTTTCTGCTGTTAATGTACTGTTTTGAGTTTTACACCTTGCATCTCGTTCCCTAGTATGAAACCTGAAACCATTTATTATGTATCCCTTATATCTCCATGCCACAAAATTAGGACCTCGTGATAGAATTTTAATTTTTTTTGGGACATTTTCATTCATTACACGATCTTCAAACCATTGGATGAAATCTTGACTATGACTTTGCGCCTTAGCCCATCTTTTCCTCTTTGATCGGTTGTTGATGAACTTCTCATGTTCACTACATTCATAAATATAAATTGTATAATAGACATTAGGGCATAAAAATAAAACTAAAATTAAAATTAGAAGAAGACAAAACTTAGATAAGCTTAAAAAAAAATTACCGTATGTAATCTTGAACTTCATCACAATTGAATAGTACATATCGATGTGCTTGAGCCCATGTAGCATGGTCAAGTGAGGTAGTTTTGCCCTTCATTCCTTTCTTTCCCCCTAAAGGATATCCAACATTGGGAAATAGTTAAGGGACTTCTCCATCAACAGTCACTTTTTCAAAATTTCGTGGTGCCTTATTTAACTTTGTCTTTACATCATCTGACAAATATCTTGAGCAAAAGGTCAAACACTCTTCAGCTAAGTAACCTTCAGCAATTGAACCTTCTGGGCGACTTCTATTGCAAACATAAGACTTAAATTACATAAATATCTTTCTATTGGATACATCCAACGAAATTGAACAAGCCCTCCTATCTTGACTTCATTCACTAAATGAATTGACAAATGCACCATGATATCAAAGAAACTAGGAGGAAAAGTCCTCTCAAGCTGACAGAGTGTTTCAACTATCTCAGCTTGTAGCTAATCAAGGTCATCCGAGTGAAGGACTTTGCTACATAAATTCCTATAAAATGCACCCAACCTAGCTAATGGAATGTTCCTTAGGCAACGTTCTTCTAATTGCAACTTGGAGCAAGTAATGCAATATAAAGTGAGCATCATGGCTTTTGTAACCTGAAATTTTCTTATCAGTAAGTTGCACAGAACGTGAAATGTTTGATGCGCTACCATCTGGAAGTTTTACATTTTTTAACACAGTACAAAACAAAGTTTTCTCTACTTCAGTCATTGAGAAACATGCTTTCGGAAGAACTGTTCGTTTTCGATCATTAGATTCTTTTAGATGAAGCTTCTCTCTTATCCCCAAATCTAGCAAGTCGAGACGAGCTTTTGCATGATCTTTTTTTTTACCTGGGATATCTAACAGCGTTCCAAAAACACTATCACATATATTTTTCTCTATATGCATCACATCTAAATTATAGGGAGATATGTTATACTCCCAATACGATAACTCAAAGAAGATGGATCATTTTTTCCAAGGGTTGTTATCGCCTCTCTTCAGCTTTTGTGCCTTTCCAAATACATTCTGAAACGTACGTAGACTTTTCAACACATCATTTCCAGATAGCGGAGGAGGGGCTGATCTAAATTCTTTTTCCCCATCAAAAGATTTTGAATCGTGTCTCCATTTATGATTTTTTTCCAACCACCTACGGTGACACATATAACAATGCTTATGACTATGTTTTAGATACAATGAACATGTCTCATAATTACAACAAGGACACGCCAATTTTCCCTTACTGCTCCACCCAGACAACATGGCATATCCAGGAAAATCGCTGATTGTCCATAATAGAGTAGCACGCATCTTGAATGTTCGGTTGCTTGAGGCATCATAAGTATCAACCCCCGACAACCACAACTCATTTAACTCTTCAATTAATGGTTGCAAGAATACATCAATATCGTTACCCAGAGAACGAGGACCAGGAATAAGTAAAGACAAAATAAAATATTCAGGCTTCATGCATATCTCCGAGGGTAAGTTGTAAACAAGAAGAACGACTGGCCAAGTGCTATGAGCAACACTCATTGTTTTGAATGGATTAAATCCATCAGATGTTAGCCCAAGTCTTACATTCCTAACTTCAGAGGAAAAATCAATGTGTCGCGAGTTAAAGGTTTTCCAAGCTTGCCCATCCTTGGGATGCCTCAATTTTCCATCTACAGAATTATTCTCTTCGTGCCATCTCATCAACTTCGCTGTCTTTGAATACATGAACAACCTTTGAAGCCTAGGTACTAAAGGAAAATTCCATAATACCTTGGTGGAATTTTGTGGGTATTTGTAAAATCTTCATCACCATCACATTGAACATCTTTACTTAGCTTCCATCTAAAGGCTCCACATAGATGACAATAATTTTTTTCCTCATACTTTTTCCAATAAAGCATGCAGTCATTAGGACAAGAATCAATTTTTTTTATAATCAAGTCCTAATTCCTTTACCATTTTTTTTTTGCTTTATTGAAAGACTCTGGAATCTTTGGAATAGGAATCGCCTCCTTCAATAGCTCAAGAAGAGCTGTAAACGATGCATTACTCCATCCATGGAGGCATTTCAAAAAGTATAAGCGGATTGTAAAAGAAATAGTGGAAAATTTTTTGCAATTAGGATACAACTCTTGTTGAGCCTCCTCAACTAATTTGTAGAATTTTTTAGCTTCAGCATTGGGCCCTTCTCTAATCCCCTCTTCTCGTGTGTTTGAGAATCCTTGCATAACATCCATAAAAGTATCATTCAGAAGTCCTTCCATATCATCGTTCCCCCTATCCATTTTAGCACCGACATCCGTATTCATTCTATATAATGTCTCATATTCTCCATGGAAAACCCACTTAGTGTACCCTTTAGTAAAGTCCTTAGTTATTAAGTGATCAAAAACTTCTTCTCTAGTACACCAATCACGATTGGTACATTTAACACAAAGACAAAGAATCTGCTCATCTATCACTACTTTTTCAAAAGCATAATCAAGAAATTGATTAACACCATTAATGTATTCATCACTCGCTCTTGCCAAATGAATCCAACTTTTGTCCATTATGCAAAACTTACTGGAAAGGAAAAAAAAAAGAAAAAGAAAAAAAAAACAATTACTTTGGAAACTGAATTGAAGAATTAAAAGTTATAATATAACCATACGTAACCATTAAAAGTATAAACTTCATATGCTAGATATTACACAATTTAAAACAAGATCAGGAAAGTTTAAAAGAAATTTGGAATCAAATATTAAAGTCTATCAATTAAAAACAAACTCTAAATTCAGAACTGTAGTTGAAAGAGCAGCATTAACATTCATTAATACTATGTACACTATACAACTCAAAACTAAAAGCTAAAAAGAACATATCAATAATGCACGGATAATTGATGGTGTGTTTATACATAACTTAGCAAAAAACTATGGATACCCTACCTTGGCCAATTAAACCCCCTGCACCAGCAGCTTTTTCTCCCAAAAAGATTTCCTTATGGTTTCGTATTCGGTTTAGAACATTTGCCTTTCAATTTTATTAATCTACCATCCCATTAGTTTCCTTTTTAATAACTTGTGCTCTATCTCTCTACTAAGCTACAAAAAAAACAAAATCTTTCTTACAAAAAAAAAAATTAAGTGAATCTTATTATTCATATTATACCTTACAACACCACATCAATATTCAATGCACATAGGTTATGAATGTTATTAGATATGACTTTCATTCTGATGTCATGTATCTACTATACCTATACAATGTACTCCAATGTGTGAGACAATTAGTTGTAAATAAGCGCAATTTAATCTAATTTTTAAAAACATTTAACATGTCTAATTAAAGCTTACGGGAATTTACACTTACTAAAAGAGTCCATTTCTTTACTATAAGATCTAAATACAATTATGCTTATCATTCAATCTTCAACATCAAAACTTTGAGTAATAAAAATTTAAGTCAAAGTAATTAAATTATGCTACTAGATAATAGTCTCACAAATAAATCATTTACCAAGATTAAGAAAAGAACCACCACAACACTTAAATCAACCACTTACCATCCACTGATTATGTCCCTACATTTGTGGAAAGAAAATAGATAGTATTATAAATTAACAAATAACCTTTTTTTATTTTATTAAAGTTATAATAGAGATTGAAGTTGAGATTCAAACTTAAAATTTATAATTGTAAAAAATCATTATCCGACTATTCCACTTAATCTCCTTATGCGTAAATTAACAATATTTTAGTTGTGTTCAATTTGCGATTTATTCAATATAAACCCTTTTTGGTATGTCTTTTACATGGGAAATGTTATTCAATTATAGTAAAAGAATATATTCATTGTTGCGTGCATTATTGCGATCAATACATAGGACTCTAGTAACATTAGCTTATCTCTGTTACCACCAAAGGAGTTGACCTTGAAATAGACCTCAGTGTTTTGCATTGATCCCATCAAAATTCTTAATCAAAGATCAATGCAGAATAAGTCAAGTTAAAATGATTACGAAAGGAATTAGACTTGAATACGAGGCTTTTATATATAGAAAAAGACCAAGTACGAAAACAGTTGCATACCATCAATATAGAAAATAGGCAGTAGTATGGGAAATCTTGAATTGTAAATTATACACCAACCAATTCAATAATTAATTAAAAAAAATCCCCAAATCTCATCTCCCAAACAAGAACCCTAAATTAATCAATGCTATCTTATGACAATCTAAGACATGGCTAATGATAATACAATCTCAGAAACCTATAACTTAAAGTTAGAAGGCTTACCACAGGTGTTGTGATACAAAATCGCTTTAATAGTTAAACTAATTTGCAATTCTTCACCAAAAAGAAATAAGTCTTTGAAACTCTACGCCAAGAGATGATTTAGAGAAATAAGATAAAAGATATTAAAAGTTTTGTTTGATTTGAGAGAAAGAGAGAAAGCTGTGAGTGAAAAACATGGAGTATTACATATAAGGCGTTTATTAGATGTGAGAGAAACAGAGAAGCCAAAACTGTAAAAAAAAAAAAAAAGGGTCAATTACCTTGTGGTATGAAGGTCTGCAACAAAGACTTCTTTTTTGTCAAAATAGCGAAAGGCAATTTTTTGCCATAAGTGATTCACGATTTGAGAAACCTAAATTTTGGGAAATTTTTTACGTCAAATTTTAGAGAAAATTTTGAGTATTGTTAAAATTTTGGTGGGAATGAGCTCTAAATAATTGCGGGAAATAATTTTATACCTTTCCACCAAATATTTCATTTTAGGTAACGCTATTAAGCATTGCAAATAATCTCAATTTAATAAACCGTTGCTAAAAGTAAAATTTATATCTATTACTTAGCAAAATGCGGGACTTAAGATACATACTACAATGGTTTGATAAAAGAGTTGCAAAAAATATTAGTTTTAGACAACCGTTACAAATACTGTTGCAAAACAGTAACTTTAGCAACGGTTTTTTATTAGTCCAATTAAAGGGTTGCAATAAGACAAAAATATGGTAGTGAGTTATTGGTTTGCTAAACAATTTTGGTTACGGTTTTGTCATTTTTTGCGGTTATCCGAACTGTTGTCATTGAGAGAATTCTGAATTCTTTTTTCTTTCTTTCAAGGAGGTATCACTTTGATAGAAGTTAGAATATCAAAAAAGGAAAATGGTGAAAATAATAAATAATATAATAAATTCTTTTTTAACAGTTTAAAATTTTAAATTAAGTTGTTACTTAATATGGTATCAGAATTTAGATACTAAATGATCTTGAGTTCAAAACTCACTATCACTCATTTAAAATTATTAAAATTGTCTAAGTGTAAGACTAAAAAACTAACTTCTCGCAAGTGTTGAAAATAATAAATAATAACGTCTCGGACACGTTAGTATGCCCACACTAACGAATGTTTTCACACTCAAGAGTGAAAATGTGAACCCCTCAAACACTTTGTTTTTCCTACAAGTTAACTATAACAAGTATAAATAAATTAATAAAAATAACTCTACATAATTGAAAAAAAAGAGAGACGAACCTCTTAGATGTCCTCAAGGGACATTGCGGATAAATTCTTGATATATAGACAATCTGTCAACTAACAACCCCTTCTGCAGTACGTGCATTTGTCTGCTACATTAGCTTGGCTTCCAAACTTTCTCACTATAGACACAAATCTCTCTTGAGCTTAAATGGGTTTCCCATTGAGCTACACATAAATTTATCTTCCCAAGCTCTTCACATGCACACTTTCTTTACTTGGTTTTATGAGAGCCGCCATACTTTCAGTGTTAAACTTTCTTGGCATCTCTGATTTTCATGAGCTAGAGCCATATTTTGGATTTAGGGTTTAGGGTTTACCCCATGTGGCCGCTGAGCCGTCGTATCCGCTATCCTCATCCGGGAAATTCTCCTGGTGATCAAGTTCTCCGACCTGCCCTCCGCTGCTAATGTTGGTGAGGGACAACTACCAGAGATGAGTGCAGTATGCTTAGACAAGTTTGAAGGTGGTGATGATATCAGGTGCTTGATCAACTGTAAACACATTTTCCACAGAAGCTGTTTGTGTTGTGTAGACCAACCCATGTGGGTGGTCATGATGATGTTTGGTTTTTTGACCAAACAAAGCAAAAAAAAAAAAGAAAAAAGAATGGAATGGACAGACCAACTTTGACTGGTCTGTCACTTGTTTTGAAAAAAAAAAAAAGAGTGAGTGAACGAGAGAGAGAGAGAAAGAAACAAAGAGAGGAAGAAGGAAAAGAGAGCAAAATTTCAGCCTGCATAATCTTCATCAAGTCGATGATCGGAAGAACATTTGTGGTACGATAGAGCTGAAATTTTGTGTGTATGTTCATAACTCGTGGGTCTTCAATCTGAACGGTGAAGATCAGATTTGGAGCTCTCTACAGCCCGTGTTTCTGACATGAATAGTGACAACATTTTTGGTGATTTCTTTTCTACTTCTTGGTTTAATATCTTTTGTTGATGCAATGTTTGCAAGAATATGTTATTATTGGTGAATATATTGTGTATGCTTCTAGTTGTAACTAGAGAAGACTCGTTTGTACCCATTATTTGTTGATAGTGGAAGTTTTTGGGTGGACTACGGTCCCGTGGTTTTATTCTCCACGTTGGTGACGTTTTTCACGTTAAAATCTTAGTATTTCTCTATTTTCTAGAATTTTCAGATTTGTACATATTGTTGTTTGGCTCTATTTGTTACTTCCTAACAGGTTTACACAAGGTGGGATGTGTTATTTCCGCTGTGCATTTTTCTGATTTGTTGTTGTTATTATCTCTGATTTCGGGTTTCCTCCCAACAAAGTGGCCTCAGAGCTTGGTTATTGAATTGTTGTCTTGTGTAAACAATGGAAGTTAATACAAGTAGAATGATATTTTTGAATGGTTTGAATTATGCCATGTGGAAAAGAAAAATGGAAGACTTGTTGTATGTGAAAGATTATTATCTATCGGTGTTTAGCACTGAAAAACCCGAGAGTAAAACTGGTGAAGAATGGGAGTTATTTCACAAACAAGTGTGTGGGTATATCAGGCAATAGGTAGATGATAATGTGATGAACCACGTTAGTAAAAAAACACATGCACCCACATTGTGGAACAAACTTGAAGAATTGTATGCACAAAAGTGTGGGAGCAACAAGTTGTTTTTGATAAAACAATTGATAGGTTTGAGATACCGAGATAAAACTCCTATAACTGATCATGTAAATGAATAACTTGGGATTATAAATCAATTAGCTGCCATTGAAATTAAATTGAATGATGAACTTAAGGGGTTATTACTTCTTGGTACTTTACCGGACTCATGGGAGACATTTAGAACGTCATTGTGTAACTCAACCCCAGATGGTGGAATCACTTTGAATCTAGCTAAAAGTAGACTTGTAAATGAAGAAGCTAGAAGAAAGTCACAAAATTCCTCTATAGAGTCAGATGCTTTGGTTACTGAATCTAGGGGGAGGAATAAGCAAAAGGGTTCGGGAAATAGAAGAAGTAGTAGAAGCAAGTCAAGAGGGAAGTACAGTAATGTCAAATGTCATCACTGTGGAAAAACGGGTCATACCAAGAGATTTTGCAGAATATTGCAAAATGAAAATTAGAACAAAAATAATGATAAGAAGAAAGATGATGATAGTGGTAAAGATCGTGTTGCTACCACTACGCAGGAGTTTTTCATTTCATGTGACAGTGATGTTATTAATCTTGCATGTCATGATACATGTTGGGTGATTGATAGTGGTACTTCTATTCATGCTACTTCTCGAAAAGACTTCTTTATGTCTTATACAGTTGGTGATTATAGGGTTGTGAAAATGGGTAATGATGGTGTCGCCAAAGTTATCAGTACAAGACATGTTTGTTTGGAGACCGAAAATGGCAGCAAATTGGTTCTTAAAGATGTGAAACATGTTCCTGACATTCGATTGAATTTGATCTCTGCAAGTAGACTTGATGATGAAGGTTTTCTCAATACCTTTGGTAATGGTCAATAGAAACTTACAAGGGGCTCTATGGTTGTAGCCAGAGGTAAGAAATGCTCAACTTTGTATTTGATGAATTTAAAGGTTTCCAGGAGCATTAAGTGGAAAATGAAAATGCAGCAAAGTTGTGGCACAAGAGACTGGGTTACATGAGTGAGAAGGGAATTTCAGTTTTATCCAAGAAAAATATTCTATCGGGACTAACAGATCCACATTTGAGAAAATGTGATAATTGTTTTGCAAGAAAGCAAAACAGGGTTTCTTTCCGGAGTCATCCACATTCTAGGAAGAAAAATGTACTTGAGTTGGTACATTCAGATGTGTGTGGTCCGATGAAAACTAAAACACTTGGTGGTTCTCTTTACTTTGTGACATTTATTGATGATCATTCTAAGAAGACTTGGGCTTATACTTTGAAGTCCAAAGATCAAATGTTGGATGTATTCAAGCAGCTTCTGGCATCTGTTGAAAGAAAAACTAGAAGAAAGTTGAAATGCATTCGTACAAATAATGGAGGTGAATATTGTGGTCCATTTGACAGGTATTGCAGAAAGCAAAGTATCAGGCATCAAAAGACACCGCCAAAGACACCACAGTTGAATGGTGTTGCTGAGAGAATGAATAGAACTTTGATTGAAAATGTAAGATGTTTGCTTTCACATGCAAATCTACCACATTCATTCTGGGGTGAGGCTTTGAATACAGTTGTTCATTTGTTGAATCTCTCACTATGTATTCCATTAAAGCTTGATGTTCCTAATAGAGTTTGGACAGGGAAAGATGTTTCTTATGATCATTTGCCAGTCTTTGGATGCAAGGTGTTTGTACACATTCCAAAGGATGAAAGGTCCAAACTTGATGTGAAGACACGACAATGTATATTTATTGGTTATGGCCTTGATGAATTTGGTTACAGGCTATATGATCCAGTTGAGAAAAAAATTGTCAGAAGTAGAGATGTTGTATTTGTGGAGAATCAAACAATTCAGGATATTGGCAAAGTTGAGAAAGAGTTACCCCTACGGTCAGATGAATTGGTTGATCTTGATATAATGCCTTCAACGTCACCAGTAACAGAGCAGGTTGAGGATGATGATCAAGATAATTTCCCGGATGTTGATCATGCAGAAAGTCCTACACAGGTTGATGTAGATAATGATGATAGTCAGTCTGAGATTCCATCAACAATTCCACTCAGGAGGTCCGTTAGAGACAAATAACCTTCCACGAGATACTCTTCTAATGAGTATGTTTTATTGACAGATGAAGGTGAGCCCGAAAGCTTTGAAGAAGCTATGAATGATAAACATAAAAATGAGTGGATGGAAGTTATGCAAGATGAGATGAAATCTTTGCATGAAAATTGTACATTTGAGTTGGTGAAGTTGCTTAAAGGCAAAAGAGCTTTGAAAAATAAATGGGTTTATAAGATAAAGTGACAAGAAAATACTTCTCAGCCACGATACAAAGCAAGACTGGTTGTAAAAGGGTTCAGTCAGAGAAAGGGTGTTGACTTTGATGAGATTTTATCTCCAGTTGTGAAGATGTCATCCATTCGATTTGTTTTGGGTTTGATTGCTAGCCTTGATCTGGAGATTGAGCAGATGGATGTGAAAACTGCTTTTTTCATAGTGATTTGGAGGAAGAAATTTATATGGAGCAACCGGAGGGGTTCAAAGAAAAAGGAAAAGAGGATTATGTGTGTAAATTCAAGAAAAGTCTTTATGGCTTGAAACAAGCACCTCGACAATGATATAAGAAGTTTGAATTTGTTATGGGGGAGCAAGGCTATAGGAAAACTTCTTCGGATCATTGTGTTTTTACTCAAAAATTCTCTGATGATGATTTTATTATCATGTTGTTATATGTTGATGACATATTGATTATTGGCAGGAATTCTTCAAGAATTGATAGGTTGAAGAAACAGATGAATAAGTTTTTTGCTATGAAAGACTTGGGACCGACAAAGCAGATTCTTGGCATGAGAATCAATCGAGACAGAACTGACAAAAAGGTATATTTGTCGCAGGAGAAGTACAACGAGAAAGGACTTCAAAAGTTCAACATAGATAAAGCTAAAGTGGTTAGTTCTCATTTTGCTACTCACTTTAAACTAAGTGCTCAACAGTGTCCTTCTACAGATGAAGAAAAGAAAGATATGCAGAATGTTCCATATTCTTCGGAAGTGAGAAGTTTGATGTATGCTATGGTGTGTACATGACCAGACATAGCACATGCAGTTGGTACAGTGAGTCAATTTCTCTCAAATCCTAGGAGAGAACATTGGAATGCAGTGAAGTGGATTATGAGATATCTTCGAGGCACATCCAAACTGAGACTTTGCTTTGGATGTGAGAAGCCTATGCTTGTAGGTTACATAGATGCTGATATGGCTGGAGATGTTGATACTCGTAAGTCTACTTCTGGTTATTTGATTACCTTTGTAGGGGGAGCTGTGGCATGGCAATCGAGATTGCAAAAGTGTGTTGCCCTTTTCACTACTGAAGCGGAGTTCGTTGCAGCAACTGAAGCATGTAAAGAGTTGCTATGGATGAAAAAGTTTTTGGAAGAACTTGGGTTTGAGCAAGATGATTATATCTTGTATTGCGACAATCAGAGTGCAATACATCTTGGTAAGAATTCTTCATTTCATTCAAGATCAAAACATATTGATGTGAGGTATCATTGGATCAGGGATGTTTTGAATTCGAAGTTGTTGAAACTTGAAAAGGTTCACATAGATGACAATAGTTCTGATATGTTGAAAAAGGCATTGTCAAGAGAGAAGCTTGAGATATGTCGTTTGGTTGCCGGGTTGATTGACCCACCCACATGAGTTGGTGGGGGAGTTTGTTGTGTAGACCAACCCATTTGGGTGGTCATGATGATGTTTGGTCTTTTGACCTAACAAAGCAAAAAAAAAAAAAAAAAAGAATGGAATGGACATACCAACTTTGGCTGGTCTGTCACTTGTTTTGAGAAAAAAAAGAGAGTGAGTGAATGAGAGAGAGAGAGAAAAAAATAGAGAGAAAGAAAGAGAAGAGAGCAAAATTTCAGCCTGCGCAATCTTCATCAAGTCGACGATCGGAGGGTCATTTGTGGTCCGATAGAATTGAAATTTTGTGTGCACATTCACAACTCGTGGGTCTTCAATTTGAATGGTGAAGATCAGATTTGGAGGTCTCTACAACCTGTTTTTCTGACGTGAACAGTGACAACATTTTTGGTGATTTCTCTCTTACTTCTTGATTTAATCTCTTTTGTTGATGCAATGTTTGCAAGAATATATTATTCTTGGTGAATGTATTGGGTATGCCTCTAGTTGTAACTAGAGAAGACTCTCTTGTACCCATTATTTGTTGATAATGGAAGTTTTTGGGTGGACTATGGTCCCGTGGTTTTTACTCTCCACGTTGGAGAGGTTTTTTAAGTTAAAATCTTGGTGTTGCTCTATTTTCTGAAATTTTCAGATTTGTGCATATTGTTGTTTGGCTCTATTTGTTGCTTCCTAACAGGTTTACACAAGGTGGAAAGTATTATTTCCACTGTGTATTTTTCTAATTTGTTGTTGTTGTTATCTTTGATTCCGGGTTTCCTCCGAACAGTTTGGACCGTTGGATGGACCATGACAAGAATACTTGTCCTCTTTGCATGAAACACTTCGTGCCACCACACTTGCTAGAAGAATTCAATACGCGGCTTTGGGAAGCCTCTTGTATATATCCTGATTTCTACAGTGAAGATAAAGCTTTAGTATCATTTTCTAGTATTTACATATTATGGAATTATTTCATTCCAGGCACATAATATGTATGTTGATAAGGCAGCTGCACAATTAGCTCAGCAGCTCAACAACAACTCAGAGATACCTCAAGCAGATCACTTCCCATCTCAGTCAACAGCGCTCGAGATCAATGCAAGCTCAGCTGAGTCGACAGTTAAGAATCTGTTATGTGGAACCTTGAACAACTAGAAGTAGTTGACGGCTGATGTAACTGAATACAAGATTCTACTGATGCCTATAAATAGCAATCAAATTAATCAGATTCATATCAAGAAATACAATAACAGTTGAGCACTATGAGTGTTTTCTCTCTTCTTCTTCAAGTTTGATATATGTTCCACGTTTTTAGTATTTACATATTATGCAAGTCTTGTGAAATTGAAAACATGTCGACGATTAATGACACCACTGAATGTCTTGTCCTTTTCATGTCCATGCATAAAGCATCGAAAAAGAGACAACACCAACTGAAGTCACGCTACTTCATGGACGACGGTTCTTCATGTTTCATGGTCATGAAATTGGGTCCTGTGCTGGATCTATCTGTATCTCAGGCCCTGTGTGTGTTTCTCAAGTCTTATACATCATTCAACCCCTCCCACATATCTTGGTGTCTATTAGCTAGTACACATATGGAGGGAAAAAGTTCAAATTAATGAGAGGTTAGTTTATTTGTATAGGATAATCAAAGGAAATGTCAAATAATTATGAGGTCAGTAGGTACAATATTTCCGTATTGTAAGAGTATGATTTTCCCGTATGAATTGATGTGTTCTCATTCCATGCTTTTATAAGCAAAATATACAGCCAAATATTGTTACATGAATCATTTTGATATACAAAACCTTATTATCAGAAGTTTTTGAAGAAGTTTAAACTACTTAGCAGACTCCAAAGACTAGAAGATAAAATAATAACAAAGATAATCTAGTATGATAATATAGCGAAAACTATAGTCTAAAAACTAATATTGGACTTAACCCCGCCCACAAGCGGACTGTAATGGCCCACATTTTTTTTTTTTGGTAATTCAACTAACCCAAATATAATTAAATTACAAGGATACAAGTGGACTGGTATTATTTGATAAATCAAATTATTCTAGTTAGATTTTGGATATTGTTATTTTCCCTAAGATGCTTAATTAAGGGCCCAACCCTATTACTTAATTACTAAACCTAAGATTATCATATAAATACACCCCATCTCTTATCGTCTCCCGAAGGATAGGAGAAAGTGATAGGTTTGCAACCTCGAAGTTCCTCCAACATTGTCATCATAGAATATTCGCGTACCTAGGACTGTGCTTAGTTCCAGGGATTTATGAATTTTAAAGCTTTAGAACACACTTTGGAAAAAAGTAAGTAGATGGACCCTTCTTCATAACAAGACCCCCTATTTTATGGAGTTTTATGGATAAGGTACATATTTATTGATGACGTCTATAGCATGAAAATAAATTTTGTAATCTATCAGAAGTGTTACATTTAATTTTTCTATACATTGTATTCTTCTTCTTCTTATATATATATATATATTAAAATTACTTAAGATTTGCTATCATTTGACATAAATACATCCATTGCACTGTTAATCATAGTTGATTTAAGAGATTTGTTACTTCTTCTTAGCTGTACTTCAAAATTGTTTCAAACAACATAATTAAGGATGATATTTTAAAGATTTGTAATTATTATTATATGTGGCATGCGGTAACAAAAAAATTTCTAACTATCAAAGCGATCTCAATAACATAAAGAAGTATTTTTTTTCCACATACAGTTCTCATTCACAATGGTTTTAGTCAAAATTTATTTTAAATACTTAAAAATTAATTATTATGATATTATTTTCACTATTTAACTGCAAGTATAATACTCAATACAATAAATATTTAACTTTTATTTAAGACCTATATTTATACTTATCGTTACAATAAATTTAATTTATATTTTAAAGTTATGTGTTTCAAATTAAATTTAATTTCACAAGGTTTAAAAGATTAATAAAACTCCGCGGGTAATCCCCATTTCCTACATGGATTCCGAGGCGGGACGCGGGCGGGGGCGAGGAATATAGGTAGAGAACGCGAGGGTGGGACGATTGTTGAGAGGACTTTTTAGGTGGCAGGGCAAGGTATAGGAATAGGTCCTCCCACCCTAAACCTGCCACACTGCCATTCCTAATATACTTGAAAATAAAAATTCCAAGCTACGAGCCGAAGATATTGCAAAATAAATGCAATAGGAAATCCATAATATAATTGAATTACCAAGAAATGTAGGAGATGAACAAGAATACCATAAAAATTCCATAAATTGCAAAACAAAGTGAATATGAGATTAGATTGAGGCTTGAATTTGATTCAATTTCCTTAAGACTTTTAATGTCCCACTACAGTACTTACGGTCTGTAGTGCCAATCTTCCAAGATACAATGATCTTAACTTTTTATAATAGAAGCACTCCAAATTATAAGAACTGATGAACTAAGAATTGTAAACTCTCTCTTAAATACAATAAACTTTGCAGTTAATATAAACTAATACTTTCTGCGTTGTAAGCTTTTGTCTTTCTTGGTTTTGTCCCTTCACTCCTCAAACCAAGAAGCAAAACATATGAATATATAATAAGTGCAAGCAAAGGACAAGACATAACGAAGGCTTTGGTCTAGTGGTAAGTTACTCGTTATGCTTGTGAGAGGTCACAGGATCGATTCTCGCTAGTTATATATGTGTTGTACGGTCTTATGTCTCCCTTAAAAACAACAAACTAAAAGCAAAGCTCAAATATAAGTAAGGTGACACCTCATGCCAACCTTACTTGGTAACAAGGTAGAAATGACATTGTATTATCTGCATCCTGTGTTATCTATATTTATTTGAGGTGATGACATTGTATTATCTGCATCCCTTGTTATCTATATTTATTTGAGGTGAAGAGACCTTGTAAGAGATACAATTCGTGCCAATGTTGACCTCATAGTCATTTGGATATTTGCTCTGAATGTATTACAATGTTTCACCTTTAAAAAGATATGTAAAATATAATCTACTATAAATTCACCGTGTTATACTAATACAATTTCTATCTATCACTCAATTTCTATCTATCACAGGAGCATAATTTCTACTTATTCCAATTGCAGTTCCAACGTTATTCTTTCCTTAAGGTGATTAAGAGCTTTGAATTCAATGACAAAAAATAGCGAACAAAGAGGTTTAATTACTATAAATTCACCGTGTTATACTAATACAATTTCTATCTATCACAGAAGCATAATTTCTACTTATTCCAATTGCAGTTCTAACGCTATTCTTTCCTTAAGGTGATTAAGAGCTTTGAATTCAATGACAAACAATAGCGAACAAAGAGGTTTAATTACAGCTGGGGCTAGTATTTGTCAACTGCTATTGTTGTCAGTATTGTGTTGTCTGACACACAAGGCAGGGCTGCCCTTGTTTAGGCATTTAGGTAAAACAATCATCAATAGAAATATTTTGAAAAAATTGTTTTATCTAAAACTTGAACTTCCTTGTTGTATTACAGAGAGGATCCAGTTATCAACCTTTTCAAGCCACAAGCAGCTTAAGCTGATCAATCTAGCTTGACTATCACTGGAATTGTGGATGATAATATTGCTATCAAGAGTGATCAGACTGATGATGTTACTGTTGACATTAATGATGTTTCAAGTAAGTTCGCAACTAATGAACTCTACTTTAAAGGGTTCATTATTTTTGAATTTATGGTTTCTGTTGATATTTTGCAAAAGTAGATGACGTTGATACCCATCCACCTCTACATCTCTGCCATTGTAGCTTCCGTTGCAGAGAGGCACCAAGTAGCATAGAATGCCGATTATTGCAGTAATAATCTAACTTTTAATATGTATATAATATATAAATATATATGTATTTATTTATTTTTTAACAATTTTTCTAATTTTTCTTTGTTGTTGTAGGCTGAATTGATTTTGTATGGGTTTATACTAAGTATTGAGAAGATTTTCATGTGGTTCTCAATCTATTTTCCATATACCATGTGGATTATTGCCTGATCATCACTATTGCTCAAGTCTTTTCTATTTTATAGGAAGTCTTAGAAGGAGCACGGTAGACACTAAATAGGATATTTCTCTCTATCTGATATTCTAAGTATGCTATCTTCATTTGTCATTCTTGGACTTTCTATTTTATAGGAAGTGTCAGAAGGAGCAGGTAGTCTGGGACCACGATAGCAAATGTTAGAGAGATCAGGTGGTTTGGGATCATGGTAGACGCTAGTTTGTCAGGTATAGTAAAATAGGAGAAAGCAATCAATTGTTTCACACAATTTAATCATTACTATAAAGCAATTTTCTAAACTAGTGAAATACTGGTGGATTATGGGACATACTATGCGCAGTTTTAGATCATTCTTAGATTTTTACATTCTTTTGATAATGAATGTATTTTCGTGTACTAAAGCAATTTTCTAAAGAAATCTTAGGTTTTCACATTCTTTTGATAATGTATGTATTTTTGTGTACTAATTAAATTGTTGTCTTTTAATTTTTATTTTATAATTTTTGGCTAGGTAAATTAAATGGTGGTTCTTAATTGTAACAATTCTCTTGTGTGCTTTTTACAAATTGAAGCTACACTATTTATAGATCATTTTAGACTAATGGATGGCTAGGATTATTCCGATCCAACAACTTAATTACATTCTAGATTAATCTATACCAATTAAAAGATATTTACATTCAATCTTCCACCTAATCATAGATGATTGGAATCGGTCAAATCCTTACAAATATTCTATTATCTCTTAAGAGTTTTAAAATGTTTTAGAAGCCCCTAGAAAGGAAATTGGCTATGTGTACATCTTTCCAAGCCTTTCATCCGCACTGCCCACATAGGGACTATATTAGCAAGGTGTGACATTTTGCTAGTTTTCAAATTGCAGTGTATAGTTTGTTTTCACCAATATAAAACTAATTTGTAATAAGAATGAACAAATAATAACATAGTTCAGTATTATTTTAACTTACTTAAGATTATCATATTTGATTGTGCTTGTTATTATTGTTCATTGAAAAGGTATAAGGAGGACTAGACACTTTAAAGTTCTTGTTTGGATTGAGGGTTGTTGGAGAAAAAATATTCATTGTGGAGAGATCTTTAAATGGTTGGAATAATTAGAGAAGGATTTGTTTATTAAAATTATTTATGTGGATTGAATGCGACAAAAATGGATGATTTGAGGTGATTGGATTTAAATGATTGTCAAATGTCTATACTACCCTATTAGCTGCATCCTTGAGATCGATAATTGGTTTGAATCTTATTAACCAAAAGAAGAAGAAGCAGAAAATAAGAAATATTAAAAAATGGTAAAGATATAAATTTGTTTATAAAAAGTTATCCCTCAATTTCATCATATTTTTAATCCTAACTAAGAGTATGCGTAATTTTTTATGAACATTTCTTATATAATTTTTACCAATCCAAACAAGATTTAATCTCCTCTTTCCTCTTTTATTATCGAATTATTTCCTTTCCTTTATTATTTTTTCCCTTCTAAATCCAAACAAGCCCTGATGGTCTATGTTGTGATTATAATTAATGGTCCAAATACCAAGGGCTATCTAATATTAAAAAAGTAATGTTTTGAAAATTTGTGCCTTTATATATCAAAATGACAAAGTGTCTAATAAATTGAAAAACCTATAAAAGCAAGGAGGATTGGTTTCAAGGATATGAAAAGCAGAAAATTGGAGTTCTCCTTCGTTAAAAGAAAGAAACTGAAATACTCAATTTTTTTTTTTTTTAGCCAATTCCTTTTTTCATGACAATTCTGGATAGTCATCAAGGACCAAAACAATAGCTACTTTGCAGGGAGATGCAACATAAAATCCTTCTCTTTGTGCTTCATTCGGATAGTTGCCTATGAGTTTAAGACTTACTAAACATAACAAAATTTTGGGTAAACTGTATAAACCCCTTGTGATTTACCACAAGTGCACATTTGTCCCTCGTATTTTCTAAATTAGCTAATTGCCCCATATGGTTTATAGAAAGGTGCACACGTCCTCCCTCTATTAAAAAAACCATCCAACTTAATAGTGAGTGTAGCGCATGCGTAGCTTTGGCGATGTTGAGTTTTTTAATTATTTTTAATTATGATGTCCACTTAAAAGAATAATTTTATGGACCAAAATACCCTTAAACCTAGTACCGACCTTACTTCAGGGTCAGGGTCAGGAAAAGAAAACATTCGACCTGATTCAAGTTCACCTATATTAAGATATAATGGCCATTTCAAATTTAAAAAATAAAAAATAAAAAAACAATTTCCTAATAGTCCTATCCACCCTCTACCCTAGCAGTTTACCCTATCCTTTTAGCCCCCATCCCCACCCTCGAACCCACACCAAAAATCGCCACCATCAATCCCAAATTCTAACCCCAATCCCATGAACCTTACCTAAATCAAAGAACCTTAACCCCTACCTCAATCCTTTTTTTTTTTGTTAATTACCCCACCCTAATCCTTGTTCACTATGTGTTGTGTGTGTATATGTGTTCGCACAGTGTATGTATTTTCTTGTTATGTTTGGTTTGGTCGTGGAAGTAGTGTGGTCACAGAGGTGGCATGGTCGTGGATGTGGCGTGGTTGCGAAGGTGGTGTGTGGTGCGAGTAGGCAGATAGGCTCCAAGTGTGGGGATAGGGGTGTGGGTAGTGG
Organism: Ehretia macrophylla; assembly: GCA_037974665.1. NCBI lineage: Eukaryota > Viridiplantae > Streptophyta > Magnoliopsida > Boraginales > Ehretiaceae > Ehretia > Ehretia macrophylla. Next base: position 52,496,816 of record CM075776.1, read on the forward strand.
GGATGGTTAAGGTTGGGGGTAGGCTACAAAAGTGGAGATGGAGGATGATGGTGATGGTGATGGCAGGTGGTGGTACTAGTTGGGTTGGGGGGTCGAGGACAATATGTTATGATTCGTTAGGGCAAGCTCAATGGAGTCTCTAAAACACAATAATTATAACTTTTTTGCAAATATAGAACCTTTAGAAGCAAAAATGCAACACCAGTGATTATTATAGAGCCCCAAATTGCTACTTTTGTGCCAAATTTAATAGATTTCAACAAAAATAGAGTCCGGACTCCATTTTGTTCAACAAATTTGTTGAACAAAATGGAGCCCCAAGAAAAAGAAAATTTTTTTTACAGCCCACATGGTCTCTTCCAAGATGTCAGATTTGACAAAAAAAAAAAATGTCTGATAAAAAAAAAAGTACAGAAATCTGCAAAAAAAAAAAAAAAGCCGTTGCATTCTTCAGCTTTAATCTTCAAAAAAATATAGTCGTTGGGTGTTGGATTTTCTATATATTCAAGCAAAAAAATCCAACACCCAACTTCAACAATTTATCCATTCAAGCAAATATACCCAAACAGCCAAAAAAAAATTTCATCTGTCGAAAAAAAAAAGGTTCATGCTGAAGATCTGTCTCTTTTTACAAATATATATCAACTGAATCAACTGCGAAAAAAAAAATATATATATATATATATATACACACACACACACAACAACCGAATCAACTGCAAAAGAAAAAAAAATAGTGCATCGGGGATGGTGGGGAGGGGAAAGGCAGCGGGGAAGGGGGGGTATACATCGGGGATGTGGGGTGGGGTGGGGTGGTGGGGAGGGGAAATACAGTGGGGAAAAGAGTGTACAGAAGGGAGGTGGGGTGGGTGGGGTGGGGAAGGAAAAGGGAAGCGGGGAAGGGGGGGTATACAGCGGGGAGGTAGGGTGGGGTGGGGTGTGGGTGGGGAAGAAGAAGGGAAGAGCTGTGGGGAAAGAGAAGGCGGGCAGATAGGTAGGTGGGAGGGGGGAGGAGGGAGGGGAGGGAGGGAGAGAGGGGATTGGGAATTCAATTTTTGTTCAGTTTGTTTTTTTCAAGGGTTGGGATAAATTTTAATTTTTTCGGAATTCAATTTTTGTTCAGTTTTTTTCTTAATTTTTTTTTCCTAAATTCTATTCAAAATTTAAAGCATGATTAAAATTACATTGAAATTCAACCCATTTAGAATTTTTTTTAAAAGGCTTTTTAAAAAAAATTTAATAGTTTGGGTCAATTTTAATTAAAAATTCATCCAAATTAAAACTAATTATAATTCAACTTGTAGACTTTGTAAATTTAATTTTTAGTGGTATTTTATTGTTTAAATAATTTATTTTGTTTTCTTAATTTTGCTAACTATCGTATTTTTTTTTTTGAAAGGTATAGAATATACCGATGGTACTTCGAGGGGTCGCAATTTCACCCTCCAAAAAGATATTGCTTTATGTCGGGCCTTCATCGCAATTAGTGAAGATCCTATTATCGGGCGAGACCAAACAATAACAACAATGTGGAACAAAATTCTTGAAAAAATTGAAGAGTTCCACCCCTCGAACTATCCAATTGAAAAGAGGACATCAAAAAGTCTGAAATGTCGATGGTCGCCCAGAAACCAAAATTGTACATGATTTGTGGAGTGTATTGCTCAAGTACATTTGAGACCGAGGAGCGGAGCAAATGCTATTGACAATGTGAGTTTTTCAGATATTATTAATTTTATATTGTAGATGTTATATAATATCCAAAAAATTTCAAAATTAATTTTTATTAATTTGTTGAATTGTTTTTTAGCTGAATGACGCTCGACACTTATACGCTACTGCCGGTGGAAAAATTTTTACCCTCAAACATTGTTGGACAATTTTACAAGATGTAAAAAATGGAGAAAAATTATCGATGTTCAATCCACACAAAATGCAACTGATTGGCATGCGTCAGTGACTCCACCAAAAACTCCAATCAAAAATCCAAATTCTCTCGATAATGATTATCCCAGTGAGTCAGTGGTGGAAACCCAAAGCAATCCTACATCATCAAGGCCGATTGGGAACAAGAAGGCTAAAAAATTAAAAGGTAAAGGCAATGTCGAAGATATCGTAGAAGAAGCAAGAAATATGGGAAAAATTATGAAGAAGTACACGAATAGGTATGAAGAATTTGCAGATACGAAAACTATGAATATAAAGATTTCGACAATCGAAACTCCGAAAAGAAGACCGTTTTTTGATTGAGCAACAAAGGGCCATTATTACAAGAAAGACCTCCCGTTCGATAAACTTTGACGATGATGTATACCATCCAAGTTTGCCCTAAATCATGGATTATTTGCATTGGCTAGTTTATTTTCGGTTGTACTACATGTTTAAATTTCTGAATTGACGATGTTGTTCTAATTTCGCATTTCATATTTGTGTTTTTACTGTCCCTTTTTTATATTTAATTTTTTTTAATAATTATACAAATTGAGTTTGTGATATCTAAAAATTGAATTAATTAAAGCGAAAAGACAAATTAAATTCAAATTAATTTGAGATAAAGATAAGAAACGGATGGTTGAGATTGATGAAAGAAAATTCAACCCAATGGATGTTATTCGGATCAGAGATTTTAATTTTAATTAAATACAAATTAATATACAAAAGGGAATATAATAAAAATAAAAAATACAAATCGAACGTAATTTATAGTCATCATAATTCAATAATTTTTACCGTTGTCAGAATTAAATAATTTTTTGGTCGAAATATTCGTAAAAAAAAGTTACGATGATGACAATAATAATTTATCAAAAGAAAATTAACACACGAGAAAAAATAACATATATTCAAATTAGTTTGTAAAATTAAATTTAACACAATATAGAGACTCAATTTTATTGAGCCCTTTATTGGGGATGGATTTTTTTTAGAGCCTCTAAAAAACACATGGGGCTTTAAATTGCTAAGGGGCTCTAAATTTAAGTTTAGAGCCCATCAATTTAGAGCCTCCATTGAGGATGACCTTAATTTTGTTCTAGTATACAAAAGGCATCTTTGTCATTTTACATGTTATCGTTAAAAAATTAAGAGTTAATATTAGGGGGACATGTGCACCATTTTATTAGACCACTCATTGTCTTAACTACTTTAGCAACCACATGAGGCAAATGTGCAGTTTGGATAAATAACATAAGGTATTATGCCATTTCCCCCAAAATTTAGTAATAATATGACTATTCCAAGAATTCAGGGCAAATTTTATAATCTTTCTGTAATTCTCCTTTTCCTCTTGTCTTCTCTTTTCCACCTCCAGGCTTACTATCTTATTTCATTAAATTATTCGCAGAATGAGTCTTCTTCTCGAACTTATATAGTTATCTTGCTGGTAAATTTCACAAATAGTATATAATATTTAAATATATTTTTAATTTCTTCTTTATAATTTTAAAAGTGACGCGATTAATCTTAAAAAATTTCAAAAACTTTCAATTGATTATCTACTTTTATATTTTTTAAATTTCATGCACATTGTTAATTTCAAAAGTAACACACTTAGTCCCAAAGTTTGCAAAAAATTGAAAAAAAAGTGAAATATTGGAACTAAATTAAAACTTTTTGTAAATCAAATCTCCTCTTTTTCTTCAATCTACGTATACATTTTTCTCATTCATTTCATTTTCTTTCCAATTTAAACATAGAAGATACAAAATCCTTTATGATCCTTTTCTTAAGTATTATAAATTTTGTGTAATGCAAATAGGGTAAATAGCACCACAACCCCCCTATGGTTTAGCAAAAATGCATAGAATCCCCATGTGGTTTCAAAAGTGCACCGGAACCCCCTGTGGTTTTAAAACCGTGCACACGCACCCCCTTCCTAATTTTCCGTCAACAAATTTAACTGAATTGTATAAAAAGACTTAAATGCCCTTCAAATTTTTTTTTTCTCTTTTCCTTTTCTCTTTTGTTTACAAACACACACACATACACACAGACACACGCACACACACAGAGACACACACACACACACACACACACACGTATATATATATAATATACACACACGTGTGTACATATATATACCCATGGATATTTATAATTTATACATGTTTATATATATATATAAAAGGATTTGCAGGTTTTTTTTTTTTGGGGGGGGGGGGGGTGGGGGTAACTGTTAGGTGATGGGGATATAGGGGTTGACGGGGTGGGTGTGACGGTGGGGTGGGGTGGGGTGGGGGTGGGGGGTTACGGTGGGGGTGGGGATGGTGGAAGAAGATGGGTTTTTATATTTTTTTTGTGCAAATTGCATTAGGAGAAAAAGAAAAGAAAAGAAAAAAAAAACCATATATAAGGGCATTTTCTGTCCAATTAAGTAATAATTTAAGTCTAAAAACATGAAAAATCACACCAAACGTGCGTGTAACGCACTCTCCGTTAAAAGTAACGGTTTTTTTAACGGAAGGAGCTGTGGTGTTATATTTTTAAAACCACGGGAGGTTCCGGTGCACTTATAAAATCACAGGAGCGTCCTGTGCATTTTGTTAAAGTATAGTGGATTGTGGTGCTATTTACCCATGTAAATAATTAGAGAATTTTATTTCTCTCTTTCCCTTTTTAGTTCTTTCCTTTCTTCAGCAATCCTCGCCAAAAAAGATTTGTACGACAAAATACATACAATTTCAAAGAAGGGGTGGCCCTGAAAAGCAAGGATCGAAGAAAGATTTCTATATATTATTCTAGAACATAACATGATTACATATTCTAATACTTAGAGATGCAAAAATATTGATCATATGATTGTTTTCGTTTTCCCTTTTTTTATTTATTTATTACAAACTCCAAGAAGTCTCGCAGTATTCTACTATTATGACGTGGGTTTAGTAGAGCCCGACCTAAAACAAATATTTCCGAGCTAAAAGACAATGTGTTTAACCTGATAATATTTAGATACCTAAAGAAAACCATATGATCTATTTTAAAACAACCACAAATGATAAACAAATATGTAATTAGTGGATTCCACCTCCTTCAAACAGAAAAAGAAGCATTAATAAAGATAACAAACTTTATATAACCCCGCCTCGACTATACACTTGTGAGCGTGTCTTGGATCTAGACCATCGACTCGGGTGTGGACTCTGAAGCTGGCTTGGTAGCGATGTTGTTGAAAATTTTAATTGCTTCATACAATGAGAAGATAGCTAAAGCAAGAAACACGATCATGCAAAAACGGAATAAGAACTGATAAGGGTTGAAGTTGAATGCACTTCAACCCAAGCCCAGCTTTGTACCTGCAAAACAGGGTAAAGGACTGGGGGAATTACTGCTCGAGAACTCCCTTCATTGTGAAAATTAGTATGTCCGAACTCAAATAATTACTGAAAGTGAGAGAGTAATAAATGAGTTCTTATTACCTTAATAGGTGTATTTAATGAATTATTTATACTAATCAAGTTACACTTTAATCATACTTTAAGCATGCTCCCATAAACCCCCAATGATGTGACTGTCGTCACTTGAGGTCGGGCCATATAGCTCCTCTCATTGACTACAACATTTTATCGGGTCTTGGGTTCTGGTCTTTCTGGCAGATCGGGTCTCATGCGAATCGGGTTTACACCCATATCAAGAACAAAGCCAAGCGTCTGTAAAGACTCTTCATGTTTCGTCATATAAGGACCAGGTACCATGAAGAAAAAGCTTCCCCACCAATTGAAACAAAAATCAACAATGCAACCAAAATGCGTTCGACGGAATGGGAGTTACACATATCTAGTTTCGTTTCTCGCCTGCTAAATTCCAGAAATTAAGTTTGTTATGTAGAGAGAGATGCTTTCATTGCTTGCTGATAGCCAGCACTTACATAGAGCTGGATATTCCCCATCCTTTTCCTATCAAAACTTGGAAGACTGTTGGCAATCCTTTTCCTATCAAAAGTTTGAAGCCTGATCGATGTTTAGTATAAACTCCTTGTGTTTGACTATTGGTGTAGGCTTGATTTAGGAAACGTTGTAGATTAGTTTGCTAATCTTAGTAGTAGATTTCATTGGTAGCATATTAGACTAATATCATTGTTACACCATAAAATTTATAATTTTAGAGCGAATCAACTGTGATTTTATTTAGGGTGAATTCCTTGTTAAAAAAATAATTAAAATCATTTTTTAATACATGATCGCATTTCAAGTTATACCACTTGAAAAGGATTTCAATGACTACCTGAGAAAACACTCTCGTAACTATTGATATTATATATTCAGTCAACAATTGAGCTCTATATTAACTTTATTACCCAAACAATTCATACTGATATAGAATTCCTTTAGCTTTTTCTTTTTAACTCTTGGATGTCCTCAAAAGGGACATAGTGCATAGAATTTATATATATAGACAATCTGTCAATTGAACCTATGAACTCCCCCCAACCCCTTGTGCAATGCATTTGTCTGCTGCATTTGCTTGGCTCACAAACTCTCTAACTATGGTTTAAAGTCTCGTTGCAAAAAAGCTATTGCAACGATTTTGTACAAATAAATAGCAACAGTCTAAAACCATTGCAACTAATACTTTTGGAAACGGCTTAAAGCCCACATGATGAGTATTTTCCTATTTGCAATTGTTTTGAAGAGTATTAGCAACAGTTTTAAAAGTATAAGCAACATTTCTTTTTATATTTTTTTGCAATACTTTTGGTAAGTTGTTGCAACGGTTTTCAAAAGTATAAGCAACAACTTTTTTAGACTTTCTAATATTGCAATGATCATGACACGTAATCTTTCAATAATGTGAATCATAAGATTCATAAAATCATAATATGCAACTCTAACACATATACAATCTTTTTTATTTTTACTATGTCGTGCACAAGGAAAATATGCAACTCTAATACATACATTTTACAAGAACATTCTCAAAGTCTCAACACCACTCATCTAACATCTTAATCCTCTTCCAAATGTTAATAACATGTATTAATGTTAAGTAATCCAGTGTGTTTCGCAACCAGAAAAAGTAGACTGTTAGATTTTGGGACGAGTCGCCCAATATGGGTTGACCCGTCCCGACCCATTTTGTATGGGTCAAAGAAAAGTTGTGGGAAGTTACATAACTTCTCACATCCTAATTTAAAAGAAAATAGAAAACGTCTATTTTCTTTAGATATTAAAAAATAAGACAGAGTGTTGTCTTCTCTGTTCTCTCTCTCAATTACTGGTTTATTATGTGTAAACCAACAATATCAAAGAGGGCTCTTAAGTTGTGGTAGTTAATCCACTCCCTCGTAGTTTGGGTTCTGATTCGCAGCAATTTAACGGTGAAACTAACATGGCTTTTTTCTACAATCCTTCCGCTGTCACTATGAGGTAAGTATACTTCATGAAATTATATTGGATACATATGTTGTGTATTTAATTCCAACAGTGGTATCAGAGCCATATTGTTGGCTCTCCGTTAAAATTATGCGAATTTATGCGATTTATGTGATGAATATTTTGAATGATGATTTAATGTATAAGTGATTTTATTTATGTTAAAATTATGAGAATTTGTTTCTTTAATCACTGGTGTATAATCTATGTGATTATACTTGAGAAAAATGCATAAATCAATTGTTTTGCACATTTATTTTTCATAATTGTCGTGATTGTTTTTGGGCTTTTTTGTATCTGTAACATAGTTCAAAAATTATAATTTTGTTATGTATGGAACGGGCTCGGCGAGAGCTTTCCGTGCATATATGGATCATTAAATTTGGCCTTAAAATGCGAAAGTTATAATTTTTTGAAGATTTTTTTGTAAATATGAAAAAATTAGGGTTAGTGTGTGTTCTTGGTGTAGTATGTGTGCGTTAAATAACGTGAAACATGGCTGAACATGGGACTAAGTGGGCCAATCAGGGATTGCCACGTGGCCATGATTTGGTGGTGTTATTAGTTTAATATTTATTTTATTAAATATCAAATTTTGAATTTTTGAAATTAGTATTCTTTAAAAAAAATTCAAAAATTTTAAAATTTTAACTGACCACCATGCCACATGGCACGTAGGGCCAGCCACGTGGTGCCACATGGCCAAAACTTTGTGTTATTTATGGGTTGACCTCATAACTTTGTGTTATTTATGATTTGACCTCAAAATTTTGTTTTTTTAATGGTTTGACCCCATAACTTTGTATTATTTATGGTTTGACCCTATAACTTTGTGTGAGTTTTGGGTTGACCCCACATCTTTGTATTATTTATGATTTGACCCAAAACTTTGTATTATTTACGGTTTGACCTGTAGCTTTGTATTATTTATGATTTGACCTAATAACTTTATGTTATTTACAGTTTGACCCCATAACTATGTGTTATTTTTGATCTGACCCATTACCTTAGTGGTAATTTAGTTTTTACCTCATGTTCTTTTTTTGGCCTATTATCTTTGAGATAAGGCTATTTTGGATCTCATGTTTCTATTTTAGACCATTATCTTTGTGATAATGTCATTTTTTCCCCCATGTTCTCAATTAGGGTCATTATCTTTGTGATAATTGTGTTTTTGGCCCCTATTTCTTGCAAAGCAAATACATAATTTAAATTAATTTCAATTTAGACACGAAATCAAGAGTGATTTTATTTAATTGTCCAAATTTCTTTGTGATTCAATTGTAATTATTACAATATAGGCATGAAATTTTCATAATTTCATATAAATGCCTGAAATTTGTGTAATTTCCTTGTAATATTTACAATTAGGGGCATGAGATTTTTGTAATTTCATTTAAATTCTGAAATTTGTGTAATTACGTTGGAATCTTTACAACAAGTGACATGAAATTTTTGTAATTTTATTTCATATTATAAAATTTATGTCATTTCATCATATAATTTGTTGTGTACAATATTAATAGATGCTACGTGTACTATTAATTTTTGAAATTAATTGCTTGGACCATTATGTACTAAAGTTATTTATTTTTTCGACGACTTTAGTGGTCATTCGAGGATTGTGCGAGTTAAACAAACTGCGAGAAATACTCCCAACACTACTGACCATATGAACACACATTGTTATGGGCCCAAAAATGATTATCCCTTAAATCTTCTTATTTTTATAATTATGTGATGGGATAATTTGATGAGCATGTGATAGTCATATATGATTTCATGCATAATGTCATACCGCACGGTTATTTCTCCTAACATGTAGAACCAAAATGTGTCTTTTGGATCTCAATAAGTTTGAGATAGCTTCTACGTGCCTAATAGTCATGGTCTACATGTGTGAAGAGAATTGAATGTGTTAATTCTTGTGGACCGAACCAAGTTATAAACTGATGGAGAACATTGATGAGTGCTTAATTATGTCTAACATTATTAGTTATTTATATGTTAAATACTTTTTCATGTTCATCTCATGATAATGTTTGTATTTATCATCATACTCTTATTATAATCTTGTATTGCATATGTTATTGAATTAATAATTAGTTTATTAATCCTTTATCTGAGTAAGAGTTCTATGCATGTTAATCTGTGTGGTTATCATATAGGACTTGGTTTTCCTAAAAAACGCGAGTTTGAGTAATTCGGTTTATAGGAATGTTATTTTGCTATGGCGAGTTTAGTTGTACCTTTTAGATACCTGATTTATAAATGATGGCAGATCGTACTACGATCTGCTGATTTTATATCTTGTGTCTATTAGTTACATTTAACACTTGATCTAGCAAAATTATTTAATATGTGCTAGTATTGAACATCCAATCGTCTATTCTAAGGTTATTAATAGTAGTAGCCTAAATATCATTATTGCCCTTCACCAAAGGAAAAATGAACGGTGATGATTGCAGTGGCATCATAAAGTTCAGAATATCCTTGAGGAACAACTAGGTGCTTGAATCACTGAGTTGTGTAGTGGTAAACCAAGTGGGTATAACATTACTCAACATAGGGGGTAGAGGCCTATCAGGCTCGAAAAATGTCATTGCTCGCATTACGTTGTTGGGCATTGTGCATAATACCTCATTGCTCGTTATGAAATTTGACCTATTGATGTGGGGATATCAAAAGCTTTTTAAGCTAAGTCAGCTTATATTGAGTTCGGCACATGCCACAAAAGTCTCAATGCTACTGAGTGATAGCATTTCTGAGATATCTAACATAATTTGAGAATTGAAGGCAATTGGCCACATTCTCATTGATGGTCAACAAACGTATGTTGTTATTATATCTTTACCATCTGAGCTAAGTGCACATGATTGTCATCTTGACACGAAAAGGAAATGTTAACACATTCCAAACGTTAAGCGTTAATTGGAGGTGGTGTAGAATGCCTTTAAGCTAGAAGGGCTACTGGTCAAACTTATGTAGACGAGACCAATAAGTAAAGATCATGTGGGTCCAAGTGCAAAAGGGCAATACCACTGAGAAAACCAAAGAAGACAGACGTATATGTGGCAATTGCAATTTAACATTGTGATAGCTACGTGCTACAATTGTTACAAAAAGGATCACTGAGCTAAGGATTGCCTTAAGCTGAAGATCAAACGTTTGTCTTTATGTCTAAAAACGTAAGAGCTTTTGTGGGATACCATTTGATTTTAGATCAAATCATGGTTATTTTTGTAATAACTCAAGAGTTAAAGTCAAGGGCATTGATACTTGATAAGTACCACTATGTGATGGTCAAACTCTATATTTTTCCACAATGTGCTAGAAGCTCCGGTTTTTCAAGTTAACTTGGTCTGTGCATTAAAATCCCTTTATGATTAGGTCTTATACTTTATAAGTACTCAGTTGAATTAATAGGAACAACTTATCATAAATCTGGCTACATTGTGGATGGTTTCCGTGTTCTATACGCTGAACATCAAAACCGTTGTGTTATTTATGCTATATCTTTGAGATCTGTAGCATAGCAAGCTAGGCATATACGGGCGAAATATAATGAACAGACTTACAAGAAAATGTCTTTTGAGATTGTGATTAGCGCAATTCTACCTGCCCTTGTGTGAAATTTGCCTAGCTGATAACACCACAATAAATATGTAAGCTTGCGAGCTAGTCGTCCATTGCAATCAATTCATCATGAAATTTCTTGGTTCAAAGAATGTTAGGGCATGGCAAGAGGCCTAATATTTCATTACTAACGATTTCATTAGTTGTGATCTTGTCCTTTTTGTTTCTCACAAGTCCAAAGCTTTTATGCACTTTGGAAGTAATTTTAAACTTATGAGAATCCATGAGACAGAAAATGAAATCGATAATTGATTGTGGTCAAGTATATCTATTTGATTAGTTTAAAGTCTTGTAATGAAAGAAGTATAGCACGAGAGCTAACTATTCCTAGAACTTTGCAACTATGAGATGTTGTAGAAAAATGAATTAAACTTCATTGGATATGGTTATATAAATGATGTGGCATATAAATTTCTCAATTTTGTGTTGAGAATACGCAATTCTAATCCATATACTTAACCAAGTGCCCTTATAATTAGACACTTCAAGACCCTATAAGTCATGGACAAATAGTAAACCGGTCCACAGTGACTTATAACTCTGGGAGTTGGCTACTTTGTTCATAATATTTCTCATAAGCATGGGAAACTGAAATCGAAAGGAAATGAAGCATTTCTATTTGGTACATTAAACGCTCCAAAAGGGAATGTTCATTGATGAATAAATAGTAAGAGTGTGTCTAAACTCAACATTCTTGGACAAAGAATTTCCTAGTGGGAGACTCAGTTATTGGAATTGAAGACTCATAATGGTCCTATTTCTCACAATCTTTCAGTAGGACTGGAGAACTTGTTTCCGTTCACTGATCCAAGTGGGAGATAAACAGCGGTTGATCAATATGAATTTGTTTCATATAGCAATATGAATTTGTTTCATATATGAGTTTATTTCACGACCAATGTGAGTTCGCTTCATTAACCGGTTTGTGGATCATATTCACTTGCAATAGTAATACTGGTATGGTCAACTAGAACTTGTTTCGTGATCAATGTGAATTTGTTTCATTATCGGGAGATTGTGAAAATAAGTTTTTCATAAGATTACTAGTTAAGATGATGGTGAGAAGTTGGATGAAAGCAATGGAAAAGAAATTGTATTCAATATGAGATATTAAGCTCGCTAGGGGCTAAAAGTTGTAATCCAATTAGAGGGTAAAGCTTATGAGCAAACCTTCTTTCGTTGTTAGGATTGTATTTGTTCATCGATTTCTGGCCATGTCATTTAGTTGAACCTTAACTTACATCTGGTGGATGATAAGATGACATTTCTTTGTGAACAAATGCATGAAAAATTCATTTTATATGATCTTCAAATAGTTCAAGAAGATATTTTGTACATGTCACCTAATCAAGGAATAGATTTGTGATTCTATCTCTCTAGATGGATGACATATTGTTGGTCAGAAATGACAAAAAGTATATAATCACTATTAGTAAGTGGTTGTCCTCAACTTTGTGGATGAAGGATAATGGTAGAGTAGTTTATATGTTTAGAGTCAAGATCCAGAAGGGTCGATCTAAAGATTCTTATTGTGTAACAAGAGTCATGAATCAAGAATGTTCTTGAATGACTTTACGTATAAGTCTACAAACATTTATATACTCTTGTAGTTAGAGGTGAAAGCCTAAGCTAAGGGATTATATCCTTAAATGCCAGAATAGATTGATGAGATAAAAATGTTTCCTATTCAAGCACCATAGAGGCCGAGTATATATTGTGGTGTATACGTGGCTAGATATTTGATCTTGTCATGAGATTGGTAAAGTGTTATCAATCAAAGCTTTGATAAGTTTATTGTATCGTTGTCAAAAGGATCGTGAGGTATTAAAGGGCAATTTAGTTTTGCCTATGTCGTTGAAGTGCTGATCTTTGTGGGAAGATATCCACATACGCTAACTTGGGTGGTGACCCAAATGAGCGATAAGATACCTATTCGTACATACTTTCTTGCTGATTATTGACACTAATTCGTGGAATAGCAAGAAGCAAAAATGCATAGTATTGTGGAACTGTGAAATTGAGTTGTTTGGTATGCTTAGAAACTACGCAAGAGGCAGTATGGCTCGAGAGATTATGATGGACTTGAGATGAATTAGTTGCTATGCGAGCAATGACGATCTATTGTGTCCATTAATTAACCATCGCTATACTAAGGATCTTAGATTTCATGACATAGACATTAAATATGACTTTGTGTCATAAAAGGAAGTGACTATGGATCACTCACCTACGCATGAGATGACAATGACCTCCTTCATAAACCCATCTCCAGAGATATGCATTTGTTGCAGTAGAATCTCTAGGGTTGCGTAGGATTTGATATTGATGTTTAGTAAAGTAATGTGCAATTACTAATGTACTCATAGTGATGAGTACTTGATGCTAGTTCTTAGTGAACAATTTTTCTTCATATGTTTGCTTAGTACCTTATCTTTGTGATAAGCTTTGAAGAAATTGAGTATGACTATACTAGCACATATTGGCATCGGAAAGTATGTCGACAGGTTGATAAGATTGGCTCTCTCACACGAGCAATCGCTTCTGGTGCAGTGAGAGCGGGCAGAGATGAGACGATGTAAGTTGGTTAGTATTTGTCGAAAAATTCTATACTCATATAAGATATGTCGCCTTAAGTATTGGTCTAGAATTAGTTTCTATGACATTATTAAGATGAGACCTCTTAATTATATATGTTATAATTAAAAACTTATATGAGGTCGATATGGATTCCCATGATCCATATAACCTGTGAATAGTCAGATATGAAACCTCGATTACTGTGTGTATTAGGTTTGAGGATTCAAGTTGGTTACTAAGTGATAACTGAACCAAGATCTGTATGATATTTTGATCTAAGTGAAGACATACACCCTTTATAAGGGAAGTCATACCATAACACATGTTTCATTCCATGTGTACTTTGCGACTGTATAAGGAAGTGGGTGAATGGATCCCTACTTCACCACTGTGTAAGTCCTTGAAGCAACAAATGTTTCTTTGGGATACCCTTAGTGACCTACGCTCATATTCTGATATGGCAAGTTCAATGTTAGCTACTTTGGTGTGTTACCTAAAGATCACATTAGATTCAATCATATGAGGCATGTCTAAGAAAGCGGTTGACTTGACTTAGAAGGATATTAAAGCGAAGGGAAGACTATTCGCATCTAGGCCCGCATGTGTTCATTGGTTGACCAGTTATACAATCTTTGTGATTGAACAATCTTTGTAATTGAACATAACTATGAATACATGTTAGAGATATAAAGATCAAACATAGCCTACGAGGGATAAGGTGTGTGTTGACTGATGTGAACTTAAAATTGGTCTAAGGTACAATGAGACATTTTTTTCCGTTGAAGACCGTAGCTCCCATGTCATCCCTAACAGGTGCATGGTCTGAGTTTCCACTTGTTGTGTGCTCACGCGTCGCACGACTTATTTGCCCGTATGAATTTGATGGTGGTTCCCGACAAGGTCATAGAGAGAGATAGTAGTGGATAAGGGTCTACCCATCTTGTGCGAGTGGGAGATGTTAGATTTTGGGACGGGTTGCCCAATATGGGTTGACCCAGCCCGACCCATTTTGTATGGGTCAAAGAGAAGTTGTGAGAAGTTACATAACTTCCCACATCTTAATTTAAAAGAAAACAGAAAACGTCTTTTTCTTCAAATATTGGAAAATAAGATAGAGTGTTGTCTTCTCTGTTTTCTCTCTCAATCTCTCTACTAGTTTATTATGTGTAAACCAACCATATCAAAGAGGGCTCTTAAGTTGTGGTAGTTAATCCACTCCCTCGTGGTTTGGATTCTGATTCGCAGCAATTTAACGGTGGAACCAATGTGGCTTTTTTCTACAATCCTTCCGCTGCCACTATGAGGTAAGTATACTTCATGAAATTATATTGGATACATATGTTATGTATTTAATTCCAACATAGACAAACAATCAAAAAACTTAATTTTGAGCATTAAGTCACTCGTAACACTTTTCAGGTACTAAAGAAAGTTATTTATGTCATTGCAAACTAAAATTGTGGCCAAGACTAGAAGAAAAGAAATTTGAAGCATGCCAATAAAGATCATTTTGAACAAGTTAAGAAAATAATTAAGTGTCAAGAGTCTCACTTAATGATTCAGCTAAACTAAACAACGTGTTTCACTCAATGATTCTACTAAACCAAACAACATAGTAAAATCATATACGATAATATGCAGATATCATCGGATGAGGTGTCAAATAATAAGTAAAGTGTTTCAAAAAAGGTAAAGATAAGAGACGAGCAGTCCTATTATAGCGAAAATAAATCCGTGGTCAGTTTACTAAAAGCAACCTTAACCCTTTAGGGGGTGCACTATGACAACTCGTAACTATTATAATCTTCAAGTCTGTAGCTCAAAGAACCTTCCAATGTTCAATTTTATCTTCCATTTCAGGCAACAAGATAAACAAACACCTAAAAATCCGTAAGACCTGAGGTTGAATTCAAGAAAATGTTGTAATTCTTTAATTTCTATTTTGGGACCATTTTCTTACGTCTCAATGGATTGTGATCTGAAAAGGAAGTAAATAATAAAGAATCAAGATTCTTGATTCCTGTATAACTATTTATTACTCCTCCCAACTTAGGTGAATCATGGAAGTCCACTACATCATGATTTATCTTGAGTTCTCAAGTACAGTTGCATCAAGTTTCCAAATAAAAAATTTGACTAATTATTTTCTCATCGCTAAACTCTGAGAATTTATATCCATTATGAAAAATTGACTGGAAAGACAATAAAGAATTGGAAACTTGAAAATAAAATAATCAAAGAAAAACTTAAAAACTTAAAAGTTATATGCTAAGTTTTTTTGACAAAAATCAAGAGTTTTCTTCACTTTCCAGATTATTTTTGTTATTTACTTGGCAGTGACCTACTTAACTTGTTCATACTATTAGTTTTAGAATTTTTTTTTAAAAAAAACTAAAACCTACTAATTATCGTGCCGGTCTGGATCAGGGGGTGGGCGGTTGTCTCGCATCCGAGCCATCTCATCCTACAGCTACGTCACGATGCTCAACAATTTTGTTTGCGCCTACTACTGCTCCTCAAACTGTCATTTATGGTTTCCGTTGCCTGAGTGACAGCAACGTCGACGTCTCGCTGCGTCAATCCAGTTGGGAGAATGGTGGATGCTTCGTCTAATCCCCTCCCAATGCGAATCCCTTGTGAGTCGAGTCCATAGACCCGTCCTATCCTCAACCCACTAGCCGCTTTGAAGAATTTTCATCGGGTGTTAAGCGATTGTTCATCCAGGATTGTCAATCCCTTTCCATTTCGACTAAATCTGTATTACCAATTTGTCCTAAGTATATACATAATTTATCATTATTGTATATTCCACAACTCCCAAAATAATTAACTACAATTAACTACAAAATATTATTAACAATAATAGACAACAATTAATTACAAAGTAATTCGAAGTTAATTTTATCTTTCCAAAGTTGTTTTCCAAGACCTTTAATTTTATCTTTTACATAGTTAAATTCAAAATCATTTTATCAATATTATTTCAACTACAACGCAAACATTTTCAAAGACAATTATCTCTACAACAATATCTCATCTATAACATTAACCTTCATTAAATTCAAGTCATTTTAACAACACTATTTCAACTACAACCCAACATCACATTTCTAAAGACAGTTATCTCTATAACAATATATCACCTACAACATTAACCTTCATTAAATTCAAAGTCATTTTAACAACATCATTTCAACTACAACATTATTTCAAATACAATATCTTAACACGAATATAAAAGATAGAGAATTAGAAGACTAATTTGAGCCGTAATAGTTTGGCCTATCGCACAAAACAAACTTCAATCCTTCAAAAAAATATTTAAAACAACCAACAATTGCATCATTAACAATCACCCAAACACTAAAAAATTTACATTACACATACACATAAGCATACATATATATATATATATATATATATATATATATATATATATAAATACTTGGACATTTAGAAACAAACTAAACACAAAAATAATGCAAACAAACTAAAAAATAATAAATAATAAAAATCAAAAATTCAAACATTAAAGAAATAGAAAAAAATAAAAATCTAATATTAAAAACCCCAAAATTAAGGTAAGCTTGATAAAAAATAAAATAAAATTTAAAAAACGTAAAATGCAAAAAACTAAAATATCCAAAAATAAAAAATAAAAAAATAAAAATTGAGAAAAAAACCACAGGTAAGTAAAGAAAGATTTCACTATAATGTGAAGTGTTTTACAACACAATCTCTCTAATATAAGGAGAGACCTCACACTATCTCTTGTTATAGGAGAATCTAGCTCACATTTTCTCTAATACAAGGAGAAAACTATTACACTCTCTCTTACAATAGGAGAAATTCACTCTTACTCATAACATAAAGACAACAAAGAAGAAGGAGAAACTCTCAGGAGAAACCTATCATTATTCCCTCTGAGCCTATACATACATACATATATATTTTTTAAGCTAAAAAATGAAAAAAGAACGAAAAAAACCTAAAAAAAATCTGAAAAATGAAAAAACAAAATGCACATATATATATTTATTACATTATACATATAGTATATATGTGTATATATATATATATATATATATGTATAATGTAATAAACAAAATAAAAACAAAAAAAATGTACCTTTGAAGCTCAACCTCAATGTGGTCGGGTGGGGTGAGAAGTGCGGTAGGGTGAGAAGTCGAGTAAGGGTTAGGGGTAGGGTCGAGTCGGGTGGGTTGAGGGGTCGGGTAAAGCTGGGTGGGGTGGGTTTCTAGAAAAAAAAAGGGAAACTTGTAATTACTAAAAATATGGGGTAGTGTTCTACCCCTTGTTTTTAGGTTGACTGTAAAACCAAAGGGCCAGTGGTCTCCCACTTAAAACAGAGGGCAGTTTTAGGCTGACTGGGCGACCAAAGGGCCCACTTAAATCAGAGCTGGCCTCTGATTGAAGTAGGGCCTCGCGACCAAAGGGCCTCGAGGCCTTTTGGTCGCCCAAAACCCTAACTTTTTATGAATATGGACATTTTGTAGCCCATTCTTAGACATTGGTGACCAAAGGGCGACTAAAATTTTACTTTTTATCGCCATTTGGTGGCCAATGGCCACTATAGGGCTACAAAATATCATGCAAAAGATAGAATTTGTTTGATATAAACAATTCTTTTGTTTTAAATAACTATTCTAAGCTAAATATTATCTTTTATTAGTCATTCTTCAATTTACACTAATTCATTGATGCTAGTGGGAAATTAGAATTTGATTAGTATGCGAAAAACTAATGACAATGATACAATATTTATTGTTTTTCACTTTGTATTTCATGAATCCTACTTTCATTAATTAGAATATAAAATTATTAATCATTAATTCATTTTCATGTTCTTATATCTTAAATATGTACAATCTTCATACCATTAAGTAAACCTTAAAATATATTTTCAATCAAAACAAAATACATCTAGCATAAACTTGTAATGTATTTATTATTATTAATTTTTATGTTCTAAATCAATCTAATTTTCTATAAACATGGACATTTCATAGCCCCTTCGTAGTCATTGGCGACCAAAGGGCGACCAAAATTTTACTTTTTGTCGCCATTTGGTGGCCAATGGCTACCACAGGGCTACGAACTATCATACAAAAGATATAATTTGTTTGATATAATCAATTCTTTTGTTTTAAATAGCGATTCTAAGCTAAATATTATCTTTTATTATAGTCATTCTTCAATTTACACTAATTCATTGATGCTAGTGGAAAATCAGAATTTGATTGGTATGTGAAAAACTAATGATAATGATAAAATCTTCATTGTTTTCCCTTTGTATTTCATTAATCTTACTTTTGTTAATTAGAATATAGAATTATTAATCATTAATTCATTTTCATGTTCTTATATCTTAAATATGTAAAACTTTCATACCATTAAGTAAAACTTAAAATATATTTTCAATCAAAAGAAAATACAACTAGCACAAACTTGTAATGTATTTGTTATTATTAATTCTTATGTTCTAAATCAATTTAAGTTTCTATGAACATGGACATTAATGGCCACCACGGGGCTACGAACTATCATGCAAATGATAGGATTTGTTTGATATAATCAATTCTTTTCTTTAAATGGCTCTTATAAGCTAAATATTATCTTTTATTATAGTCATTCTTCAATTTACACTAATTCATTAATTCCAGTGGGAAATTAGAATTTGATTGGTATACGAAAAACTAATGACAATGATAAAATCTTTATTCTTTTTCACTTTGTATTTCATTAATCCTACTTTTATTAATTAGAATATAAAATTATTAATCATTAATTTATTTTTGTGTTCTTATATCTTAAATATGTACAACCTTCATACCATTAAGTAAATCTTAAAATATATTTTCAATCAAAACAAAATACATCTAGCACAAATTTATAATGTATTTGTTATTATTAATTCTTATGTTCTAAATCAATCTAATTTTCTATGAACATAGACATTTCATAGCCCCTTCGTAGCCATTGGTGACCAAAAGGCGAACAAAATTTTACTTTTTGTCACCATTTGATGGCTAATGGCTACCATTGGGCTACAACCTATCATGCAAAAGGTAGAATTTGTTTTATATAATTAATTCTTTTATTTTATTTATTTTATTTAATTTTTTTATAATTTCTTTTTGAAAAATCAAATGATATTTGTTGCATATAGGTCGCCCTTTTGCGACCTAAGGGCGATAATTATTTATTTTATTTATTTAACTTTTGTTTTTTATCAGTTTATTTTTTTATAATTTTTTTAAAGAAATATTAAAATCTTTGGTCGCCATGTAACGACCAATCGGAGACCACAATTTTACTTTTTTTTTATTTTATAATTATTTTTCTCATTTATTTTTTGTAATTAGGTTGTGAACAAAAATTAATGATAACGATAGCCATGTGGTCGCTATTTGGTGACATAATGGCGACCAATCACTAATTAAACAATAATTATCTTTTATTGTCGTTATTTTGTGCAGTTTTGCTACCATTTGTATTTTTTTCTGGAGGAAATTTTTTTCGCGCATTTTAGTTACCAAAAAGTGACGAAAGATTTGTTTAATTGCCCCTTCGTCGCCAGTCCTATAAAATGGTTACAAAACTTTATTTCGTCGCCATTTTTCGTAGCCTCAAGGCTATTTTCTTGTAGTGATGGGGAAACAATCCTTTTCCTTGAAAGTGATGTAGTATCCCCATGGAGTTCTAATTTGCAGATAGTTTTCTTGAACGTGTATGTGCCTAGTCCTTTCTACTTAAAAGTATAGGACCCAGTTAAATAATAAGTTAAAAATTACATATTCATTTGAGTTAAAAACCAAAATTACAAAACATTTTATATATGGTTGTTTGTGTATAGCTAACTAATTTCCTTAATTACGCTTTCGTTAAGGATGAAGACATACATGCATGCATTCTCACAAAGAACGAAAGCATTACAACCGGAAGGAAGCATTCCTTCCTATCTAATATGTATGGTTGGGGCGTGCAGAAATTGTTAGAATTTATACGATCTAATATCTGAATATAGAACACCAAATAAATACATATTAACTTAAGATTTGAAACATACCAAAAATCTACACCATATTTTTGTTGCAATCGTATATTGTATTATAGGGGTGAGTTCTGACGCGCTCAAATCAATCTCGAGATCAAATGTCGGACTTAAAGAGTTAATAAATTAGTTTAAAGTGAGTATATAAAGAATCAATTATATATTCATGACTTCTAGACTTACTATTTATACTTATTTTTGGAGTGAGTCTTACTAGCATATCACAAATAAGGACAAAATCACGGCTTTAACTCGGACGCTTATTGTGAGCTCGAGGGATCATTTTATCTCTGGAAGGATTCAACTGTTTTACCAATTAACCCTTATACACGCTAATTATATTACTTTTTTACCCTTAGATTTATTTGTCCCTTTCTTTCTTTTTAAAGTGGGAGTACACGTAAGGTGGAACTAAAAGTGTAGTGGTATTTTGTCCATTCTTAGGGGGCGATTTATTTGACCCTTATTGGAACTTTAACATATAAACACAAAAAAACATACGTCAGACTTGGCCAGTAAACCAAAAAAATAATATAGATATAACTATTCCGACAAAAAGAAATATAGATATAACCATCACATATTAACATATGATGACGATGATTGGGCTGCTGGTGCTGCTTGTGGAACATTTGATGTTTCATGGCTATCTGCTGATGCACGCCATTAGATCATATATCCAAAGGGAAACAGATTTGATTTGCCCTCCGCTTTGTAGCCGTCACAGATACTGTATACATTAGAATAGCAGCCGTTCAGCGTTGTTCGCATACGAGTCCACTGAAGGGTCTTATGTGCCCTGCATGCCCTCTAGCTGAGAAGTTTCATCCTCAATCTCAATGTACATTGGACTATTTGCTGGCATCACATTTATCGAGAAATAAACAAATAAGACGATTGAATTATCAATTATAGCTTGATATAGTCACTATATTAAGTGCCTTCAGAATGATAAATATTTAAAAAGGAGTGAGTACCCTGACAATAATCGTTGTGTCACTAATTTTTTGGTTAAATTTTTATTGTATTTGTTATTAGAAAATCAGTTAGGTCTTCATTCAAATTAGGAAGAAATTTTGTACTAGTAGTATCTTTTGATTATATGGCTTACGTAATTCAATTTAGCTAAGTTGATTGAAACTTGAGGAACGTGTGTGTTTTGAAATCCATTGAATATAACAATCTAGAAACTAGATCACAAATATTCGCACGCAAATTAAGACATTTTTTTGTTAGGAGGAACTGATCGTACCAAGAAAATCAATATATATGTCAAAGACTAATATATAATTCAATTTAGCTGAGTTGATTCAAACATAGGGAAATATTTTAGAATTTATAATGTCTCCCATGTTTCCATTGAATATATTTAACAATCTAGAAATTAGATAACAACTATTAGCACACCGATTGAAACTTCTTTTTTTACTTTTTTGTTTTTGACGATGAGGAATTCACTTTAGGTAGGATTGTGTTAAATTTATCCAAAGTATGGTATGCTCTAACACATGTTTTAAATTAATTAATAGTCAAATAATATTTATGATAAAAGAACAGAAATTCTAACTTAAAATTTTAAGTCATAACAAATCACTATTTAATCACTCCTCAGAACCCTTGGGGCCACGCTGATTGAAACTTTAAGTTGTTCTAGATGATTAATCAATGACTTGTCTATTGAGCAAGAATGTAAAGATCACGCATCTTCTGTCAGTACGAGGATTTTATATTTGGTGAATAGATTGTATATAGTAGCACTCTTCCTGGAGCTATTGAATTTTCTTCTTGATGCATTTGACACTATCAATATCAATTTTAACACGTGACCCACAAGAGTTGGAAGGCTTAGATGGCAACTCGTTACGTATTTTTAAAGATTTTAAGTTTAAATTTATATCATTTTATCATAAATATTATTTAATTCTTAATTAATTTGAGACATGCATTGAGACACGTCTTACATCAAGAGATTCACAACTTTAAGGTGAATCAAGTGTGATTTTATTTAAAGTGAATTTTTCATCAAAGAAGAAAAAATCAGTTTTAATACGTGATCGCCTGCATTTCAAGTTCAACCACCTGAGAAAGATTTTGATGCCCTCGTGGAAAAACTCTCGAAGCTTTAGATTCTATTCAGTCAACAATTGAGCTCTATATTGATTTGGTTACCCTTTTTTTTGTCAAACGTTAACTTTATTACCCAAACATGAAATCTACAGGCTCCAAGTAAAAAATTCTCTCTCACTTCTGTTGCATTTAAATGAAAGTTAATATAGGTTGTAACGGATGAAAACATATCTAGTGAAAGGTCAACTTTGAGGGGCATAGAGCATAGAATTCTTTTTTTATGGGGAGATGATTTACTAGCTTAAGGCCACAAATTTGGAGAATTTGCACCTAATTTAAATTTTCAAAGACATATAAAGCGATAATAGGAATTTGCATTAAGTAGTTAATATTAAAATAAATTTATATAGATGCTTATGATTCATTTTTAGGAGGCAAACCTTATACAAAAGAAGAAAAAAATAGAAGTATATGTTTTAGGTCACATATGTCCATATCTAATGATTAAGCAAGAGGAGTAATTAGTCAAATTTGTGGACATTCCAAGGAAGGAAACAGTTATGATACTAGACCTCATGCCCTAGCGAGCATGTTAGCACGCCACAAAGGAAAATGTCATTGATTAAGGTATTTTCGCTTAATTTTTAGACAGTTAAAAGTATTATTTGTAAGTTTAAAAACTAAAACTAATATGTTTGGACTATTTGTGAAAGAGTTATTAAGTAAAATCCAAAACTATGAAAAGCTAAAAAGTAAGAATCTCCAAATTAGAGTTTTTCAAAAAAAAAAATCCGGCAAAACCGTTTTTACATCATGCCACAAACTAATTTTCTTTTTTTTTTTTCCAAAAAAGCCCTCCATACTTTTAGAAGCTCAACATTACCTTCAAAATCTCTAAAAACTCAATATTGTCTAACATGTCAAAGAGTCAACGATTTTTATTCAATAATACTTCTAACCTAACTCTACACCGCATTTAAAATTCTACTTTTACGTCAAACAAATCTTAAATAAGTTGATAAATGACTCCACATAACCGGAGGAGGAAAAAAGAGAGAAAAACCACTTGGATGCCCTCAGAAGGGACATAGTGCATGGAATTCTCTATATATAGACAATCTGTCAATTGAAACTTAGAGCTCACCCCAACCCATTCTGCAGTACGTGCATTTGTCTGCTGCATAAGCTTGGCTTCCAAACTTTCTCACTATACACGCACAAATCTCTCTTGAGCTTAAATGGGTTTCCCAATGAGCTACACAGAAATTTATCTTCCCAAGCTCTTCACATGCACACTTTCTTTACTTGGTTTTATAAGAGCCACCATACTCTCCGTGTTAAACTTTCTTGGCATCTCTCCTTTTCTTGAGCCAGAGCTACATTTTCCTACAAACCAACCCCATATTACGCCGAAGGCCCCTGAGCCCCCCGTTTCCGCTATCCTCATCCGGGAAATTCTCCCGGTGATCAAGTTCGCCGACCTGCCCTCCGCCGCCAATGCCAGTGATGAGGGACAGCCACAAGAGAGCTGTGCAGTGTGCTTAGACGAGTTTGAAGGTAGTGATGAAATCAGGTTCTTGATGAACTGTAAACACATTTTCCACAGAAGCTGTTTGGACCGTTGGATGGACCATGACAAGACTACTTGTCCTCTTTGCATAAAACACTTCGTGCCGTCACACTTTCTAGAAGAATTCAATAAGCAGCTTTGGGAAGCCTCTTGTATATTTCCTGATTTCTACAGTGAAGATAATATCATCTCCGGCTACTAAGCAACAACTCTGTGATGGATTAATATAGGCTTGTGGAGGAGAAAGATAATAGGCTAGCAGACAATCCTGATCTTGTAAAGGAGGAGGGTAACTTTAAAGCTGAATCCACCACACATGTTCGTCCATGCACCCACCAGAGGCCGTGACCCGGGTGTGGTCTATCTTACCCAACTCGAGCTAAGAAGCGGCTTGCGAGCTCTATAAGTTGTTTTTTTTTTTTTTTTTCCCTTCCAGACTTAAGTTCAGAATATGAGAAAAACATGGGAGTTACAGCCTTTAATTCTCACCATCAATGGTAAATTGTTTCAGCCATTTGAATGGTTTTGTATTGGTCAGTTTCATCAGACTTTATGATGATCATTAAGCCTGGTAATATTCGTCATCCTCCAGCTTAATAAATACCAGTAGCTCCAGTCATTTCACCTCACCACTTTTTTCGTTCCTAGCAATTCTAGCTATTCTGCATATCGCATAGAAAGAGTTCAGACGCTATCAATTTGCAAGTTCTTGTGATTCGTAGTGCTGCCATCATGAGAAGCCTCCTAGAAGGTTTGCGTGTATAGTCGTAAGCACCAAAGCAGAGTGCTAAAACCTTAAGGAAATTGTGTTAAACAGAAACCTTGATCTTCAACTTTTTGGTTTGGTTTTTGTATTCTGTATCTAATTTAATTGTCATTATAATCTGTTGTCAATTACATTTATATGTAATTTAGAGCATTCACTGTATCTTTAAGTGTATTCTGCACGTATTTATTACTCCTTTTGTTTAAAAATTGTGGTTTCATTCCAAAATCAATTAATAGTTGAAAAATTAGTAGTAGTCCACAACTAGTGTTGGAGCTTATAATTTATCATGTGAAGTGATTGTATATTTTAGGGAGAATAGCATGAATAGTCTCTATTATTTTTTAAAAATTTAGTTTAGTTCCTATTGTTTTAAAATATTTAAAAAGATTCTTAATATTTTTCAAAAGATTCAATTTAGTACATATTGTTTCAAAAGGTTAAAAAAGGTCCCTAATATTTTTCAAAAAGTTCAAAAAGGTCTCTAATATTTTTCAAAAAATTCAAAAAGGTCCTCAATATTTTTCAAAAGATTTGGTTAGTCCCAGCCTCATTATTTTAAAAGGTTAAAAAATGTCTCTAATACTTCTCAAAAGACAACCATTAACTTTGACATACTCTTTTTCATAATATAGTCTGACACGTGCCATAATTTAATTAGTTCGCTACTAATATACAAAACAACGTTGTATGTGTTATCTTCTTCCTCATGCCATGCGAAAAAAATATATAGATTATGCATAATATTTAAAAAAATCATAACTACTTCAATTTTTGTCCAAATTTCATAAAATTTGGTCCGTTAGAATCGAAATTTCAAGGAAAATTCATAATTTGTAATGGTCACATGATTCAAATTTCAAAAAAAAATATTTATTTTACCAAAATTGTCCTTCAAAGACTAGTCACGTGACACGCACGTGGTTACTATTTTATCAAAGTTAATGATTGTTTTGGCAGTAAGGACCAGTTTGAGTCTTTTAAAAAATATTAGGGATTAAACTGAATCTTTTGGAAAATATTGAGGACCTTTTTAAACTTTTTGAAATAATGAGGACTAAACTGAATCTTTTTTAAACATTAGGGACTGATTTGAACTTTTATGAAAATAATGAGAATTGATTTGAACTTTTATGAAATAATGGGAACTAATTTGAATATTTTTAAACAATAGGGACTATTTTGAACAAAAATAAAATAATGGGGACTATTGCTACCATTTTTCCTATATTTTAACACCTACTTACATGCTACGCGCTGTTTAAAAACCAGCTTATGAGGTAAGATCAGGCAGTGATGGAAGTAGCGTACATAAGCAAATAATATACAGTTTTCATGTTGTTAAAAATTGATAGCTTTTATTTTAAAACTAATTGATACTAAAAAAAATACGAAATCGATTCGGAATTGGTCTTGAAATTTATAATTTTTCATGTGGAATAATGTTACATTCTAACGTCTTGCAACGTTTGACCCAGTTTTAGAGAAACAACTTTTTGAATATATGAGTTGATACTAAGGTAAGTGATCAACGAGATGAGTTGCATACTTGAGTTGACATTGAGGTAATTAAGCAAGATAAGTGGTATGTCACAAGTGGATAGACATGAATTTTATATTAAATTAAATTCTTGTTGTTCTACTTAGGTTATCCTCAATAGAAGCTCTAAATTGAGGGGTTCTAAAAATAAATTTTGAGCCCTGTTGCTTTCTAGAGCCCTATTTAGAGACTCATGTATTTTTTAGGGTCTCTAAAAAAAATCATCCCTAGCAAGGGGTTCTAAATTAATGATCCATGGTGGGACCCGCAGCCCCTTCCATTTTTTTTATTTAGCCAAAGTACTTTTTTTTTTGAAGTTGTCAACTTTTTTTTTTTTTTGTTAAAGTTGCTAGTCAGATGTCAAATCTAATTTGTTAAAGAGACCCATGTGGTCAAATCTGATTTGCAAGAGACCCATGTAGGCTCTAAATTTTTTTGTCTTTTTCTTGGGCTCTATTTTTTTCAACAAATTTGTTGAAGAAAATGAAGCCTAGTCTCTATTTTTGTTGAAATATGTTAACTTTGAAACAAAAGATTAGATTTGGGGCTCTATATTGTTCATTGGTGTTAAATTTTTTCTTCAAAAGTCTCTATTTTTGCTAAAAAGTAGTAGTTATTGCATTATAGAGCCCTTGTTGAGGATGTCCTTATGGGTTGATTTATTTATGAACCCGTGTGGGCTACAGTATCTTATGATTTTTCATGTGGGATAATGTTATATTTTAACATCTTCCCATGTGTGGCCCGATTTTTGAAGAAGTGGCATTTTGAATATATTAGTTGATACTAAGGTAATTAAGTGAGTTAGCGAGATGAGTTGCGTACTTGAGCAGACATTGAAGTGACTCATCAAGATAAGAGGTATGTCACATGTGGATAAACATGATCAAATGAAACTATTGTTGTTCCACTTAGGAATGGATTTATTTATGAGCCCGTGTAATCTCCAATCCCCACTAACTCCAAAAGTAGAGTTATTAAGAAGTGAAATAAAGCTAAATTTTTTGAAAATATGTGTATGTTTAAAGTACTTCCTAAGCTGAAAAAATATTTTGGCCTCCTACTAATAAAAATTGTTCCTATATAAATATTAAATCATATAATTTTATTTTTTACTGAACTAAAATCCTGACCTCCTGACCTCGTCTCTGATTCCACTATCTTATATTCTCGACAGTCTTTCTGCACATCCCCAACCATTCATAATTGATAGGAAGAAATGTGTTAGCATATATAATTCATCCCACATACAAAAATCACAAACTCTTAGAACACCTTATAAGATCTTGGGCTACTTTACTTAGCACCAATTAATTTGAGGATAGAACTTCAGTTATCTTAATATGGTATTAGAGCTTAGGAACCAAAGGGTCCTGAGTTCAAAACTCACCGCTACCCATTTAAAAATATTAAAATTGTTCATGTATAAGGCTAAAAAACTAACTCTACCTACACTTGCGGGGGCGTATTGAAGATAATAAATAATATAATAAACTTATCTCTAATAGCTTAAGTTTTTAGATGAGGTAGTCAATTAACATGGTATTAGAGTTGTAAGGTCCAATCATATTCGTCTACGTGTGACCCATCTATTCTCTTGTTTATCTCATTGACTCGTGCACCTCCATGTCAGCACGCAATTCTCTCTCTTTCTGACTTGTGTGCCCCATATTAGTTCTTGGTTCTTACTCTCGCTGACTCTTGCATCCCAATGTTAGCTCTTGGTTTTCAATTCTTACCGAATGATATGTGAGGCGGGTTGTTAGCATATATAATTCCTCCTATAGAAAAATCACAAACTCCTATACCACCTTATAAGATTCTGAATTATTCTACTTGACACCAATTAATTTTAAGATGTATCCTCAGTTATCTTAACAGAATACTTCCTTTTGATCGTAACTCATTCGTTCTTTATGAGAATGTACTTAAAAGTCTTCATCCTTAAAGAAGCTCAAGTAAGAAAACCAATTAGATAGAGACAAACAACCATATATACATTATTTCTATGAATGTGTCTGTCAATTCTTATGTATCATTTAACCAAAAAAAAAAACACTCATATGTATCACGTTCAAGCAAGAGGATTGTTTTCCTCGGATTTAAATTTTCTTCTATCATATAATATTATATCAAATAGTGATGAATTAATCACATTATTTTATCATAAGTATATATTGAATCTTTATAACAATAATATTAGAAGATCAAAGGCTCTGTTTGGCGTAATTGTGAAATTTTAGCTTTTGAGCTATAAAACTTTTAGTAGTAAAAAATTGGTTAGAAGTGTTGTTAAACAAAAATTGTTGATTGTTTAGCTTATATTTAGCAATATTGAGATTTTAAATTTTTTTAGGATAATATTGGACTTTAAAAATATGGAGTATATTTGAAAATAAAAAAATAATAACTTTCCACATTATGTAAAAACAGTTTCATAATTTTTTTTTCAAAAACTCCATTTTGGATGCTTCTTAGTTTTTTAACTTTTTCCAGTTTCAATTTTTACCTAAAATCACTTTAAAAAATGAGCTAAACAGAGTTAATTTCAACTTCTAAACTCACTCAAAATGCATTTGAATATCTAAAAATTAGGTTAAAAAGAGCCTAAATCAATTTTTTTCATGTAATAGTAAGCTAAAATTAGAAGGATGAACCATGCTCGAAGAGCCAATATGTCCTAATGTTAATATGTCGGATTTAGGTCTGGCGCACACTGATTGATAGGGCCAAACACCCATTAAAATGTATGAGGAACTCAAATGTTTAATTGTACCATGTTTGGAGAAAAATATGACTTTTGGCTCATTTGCATTTTTTCATATTGTCTCGTATCGACTAAAAAGTATCCCTCATCTCATATTAATGCAATGACTTTTGCAAGTCTTAACTGGGGATAGCAGTCATTAAGATTTAAACCCTTAGGTTATTTTGGAGAAGAAATGAAAGATTTTCTTGTAACATGTGCACATCATATGATAACACTATCTGATAAGGGTTGAAAATGTCCTTCAACTCGAGCTCAACAATAATCTGTAAAAGAAGTAGATAGCGAGGTTATGACCCGTGCTACCCCTCCTGTGTGAGAGTAAATTAGTATACCCGAACTCAAATAAGTACCAAGAGAAAAATAGCATTAAATGAGTTATCTGTTACCTTTGGCAAGTGCATTGAATCGGCTATTTATACAATGTTGACGCCAAAATTTGGCTTGAACCTGATCGACGTGCGGTTATTGGGCTAAGGCCCATATACGATGCTATAAGTTATGACCTACTCCTAAGTTAGGTTTGATAGAGGCCCAAGGCCCTTGCTAAGCCCGTGTAGCGACACCATCCTACGTGAACTATTGAAGACGAACACGAGTACAACTCAAACTCTATTGGATATCTCCAGATAGACGATAAATGAGACATTCCAATTGATTGGACTACTAAGTAGCGGACGACAATCGACAAACTCGAGATAAAGATCAACCCTATCCTACAGGATAAGTGATTACTCGATTGAAGTAATCCACTTGAGATACAAGACCCAAGGGATAAACAACCCTAGACTTATCACAATTGCCCAGCCTACAATAAGCAGATGACCACCGAAGGACTTGGGATAGAGATTACTCTATCCTATGCGATAAGAGATCATGTAGTCTACTAAGAATACAAGTCCCAAGAGTCCGTGACTCTTGACCTACCCACACCTACATAAGAAGAGGGTATTGAACATTAGCAGCACTAGCATTACTTCCCCTTTCCCCTCTACATCTTCACAGCCTACACTCTCAATATCGATATCGATACTACGGTAGACTCCGTCTTTTCCCTCTTATTTTCTTCATTTTCTTATCCTTTTTGATAACCTACTGACTTGAGCGTCAGAGTGTATTCGGTCGGCACCACACCGGTGTCCCAAGACTCACGTCGCTTTTTGAATTATGTCCTTGTAGGTTGTTGGTGGCCCAAAATTCATGATTGTAAATTTTGATGTCTACAATTTGGCACCCACCGTGGGGCCCTAGCAACTTAGTTACCCAATCAGAAGGCTTTAAACCCTCGATTACTCATACTTACAACAAAAGTCATGGCCAAAATTAGCACTCAGAACGATCTCCAAGCCCAGATTAGGGCCTTGATAGACGAGATAGACTTATGCAAAGACAAGTTGAAGGAACTTGAGGCAGAAAATGCCGCGATCCGTCGAGAGAAACTTGAGTTAGAAGAGAAAAACCGGACGCTCTCGACAACAGTCGCCACGTTACCCAGTCACGGAAAGTCAGTCACGCATAGCCGAGTGGTAGATCCAATGAAATCCCTTAGATCTATACCTCAACAGACACCCAGGAGTGGAGTCTATCTCCAAACTACCGTCGCCACTAAGCGACTACAAACTCAATCAACAGATGAGGGATGACCGAACCAAGACAACTTTTGCCGATTCCAATAGATTGAGTCCCTCATCCAAAGGATCCCTGGTGTGCTTGTCCCCATCAAGAAGATTGTAGCAAATAGTTTTGCCAACTCTCCGTTTGTTGACACCATCGTCATGGTAAAGATACCGGCTAAGTTCAGCTTTCTAAATGTGAGGCCCTAAGATAGGACTACTGATCCTGAAGACCACATAATGCAATACAATCAGAGAATGTTCATAGCAGTTGTCCCACAAGATTCAAGGGAAGCCTACATGTGCAAGGGTTTTGGCTTTGGCTCCAGCTTGGTAGGATCTGCCCTGCAATGGTACATGAGCCTACCGAACAATTGTATCGTCTCTTTCGCACTATTGATAGACATGTTTGTGGAGCAATTCGCGAGTAGCATAAATTTAGAAAAATAGTCAAACAACCTCTACTTGATCGTGCAAAGGAGGGGAGAACCCCTACGGGACGGGGCTATATCGGCAGATTCAACAATGAAAGGGTGTCCATCCCACATTGTGACATGGCTACAGCTCTACCTTCCGCAAAGGTGTACTTCGCGAGTCGGACTTGTATAAAGAGTCAACCAAGTACCTATGCAATACCATGGAGGATGTCATTGCCAAGGTGTAGGCCCATATCAAGTGGGAAGAAGATAGAGCCAACTACCATCCCTCTTCATCGCGCTACAGTAGGCGAGACCATAGTCGGGTTATGACATTTGATCGATATATCGAAGACATGAGCCCTACCCTATAGATGAGTGGAATAATCATTATTCATGAGACGATGAACAACCACTCAAACTAGAACAAACTCGCAGGAGAGGGATGATAGCCCAAAGAGAAGGAAAGTATGTGACTCAAGATACCACTCAACTAGGGTTACCACAATACGAGCATACCATCAACGCCATCACTGGCAGATCACGGGTTAGTGGGACTGCACACTCAATAGCAAAGGTACGTATGTAATAGCCTAGACCTAACATATAGTAAATAGTACTAGCCTGCATATATTTAAATGTGTGTTTAAATGTTTGAATGCCATTATGTGTCTTCTTTAACAAATTACATTTATTAGCTAGAATACTATTCACATTTCTTAAAAAAAAAAAAAAATTTGCAAATTATATTTTATAATTTATATAAAATAAATAACCTATTATTTTGATAGTTGCGTTAATTAGATTTATTTTCTTACCTTATTTACATAAATTATATTATTTGTTTAAAGAGCTCCGAGCTCCGAGCGATTTTCAAATTATTTTATTTAATTATTCGGCATACACATTTACCTTATTTAAACTATTTCTAAGATACATTCATTGAAAGAATTTCGTTTAGAGCTTTTCGAGAAGGGTTTGAGTGAATAGTATCACGTAATGAATAGTAACTTGGCCTAAACTTTTTTTTTTTGGCCATTAGATGTTCTAGGGTAGTTTTGAGCCATTAATCATCATCTAAATTAAGTAAAATAAGCCCAATGACAAACCAACCCATTAATTACATAGCCTTATATATTATATATACATAACAAGTATATAACTTAGAAAGAAAAAAAAAAACAAAGTCATCTAAAGGCAGAGAAGAAGCTGTGGGGTGTCTTGGTCTAGAGCTTGGAGAATTTCTTCAATTTTAGGCAATTTTAGCAAGGATCAAAGGTGTTTCTAGCTATTTCCTTCTATTTCCTAGCTTATACGAGGTGAATGAAGCTTGTTTTATGCATTTTTGTTATTTTTTAACTATCGCGAATTTGTGTAATTATTGTTAATTGATGATATAATGCTTCTAATACCTCAAATGCTAGCTAGTAATAGTGTAGAACAAACTTTTGAGCTTATATTTCATGTTAGTTAAAGATTTATGTGTAGTTGATATGTTGAAGATGATGAATAATAGTTTTTTAGGGCTTTTGATTATTCTTGTATATAAACTTAATTAAATGATGTATAAGCATGCTAAGTGAAGTATTAGAATTGTGATATAGTGAAGGTTGTATGTATACTCATGTGTTGCAAGAAGAAAGAAAGAATTAGAGTCTAAAGGTGAAATTTGCGTAGTTAAGTGTGTATCGTATGGTAGATTTTGTGTATCCATCGATTGATTTTGTGTATCATTCGGCTGATTTTATGTACTGTCCGACTGATTTTGTGTATTGATTGACAGATTTTGTGTATTAGCACTATTCACTTATGACCATTAAAATGTAACCTGATACAAGTTTTGACACTTGATATGGACCCTAGGGATGCTAAAACGGTTGCACGATAAAAATTATTGAATTTCAAGATAGTTGAAAATTAATGTCTTAGTTGCGTCTAAAATAGAAATCAATTAAAATAAGGCACTGGGGTGAGGTTTAGAGTGCTAATGGGTCTTAAATAAGTAGGATAGAACTTAATGTACCTTTATGGCACTTAAGTGATGCTCGGTTAGGATACTTGTAGTTCAAATGGACTAAAGGGCAAACGGGACTTCTGTGGTAATTGCGGGTTAAAGGGTGGTTTCAAGGGTCCTAAAGGTGTCATAAAGTATCATTAGAAGAATTGAATAGCTCATTTGAGAATCTTGAAACTCGTCCTTCGATTGTGAGTCAAATAGTATTAGTTGACAAAGGGTAAAATATTGAAGTTAGGTGTTTAAGACTAGTAATTGTCTTGTAGATGGTTATTATGTGTTTAAATGCATTCTTATGGCCTACGTGAGCTAATGGTGAAGTTTCATGAAAAGTGTGGATTTATCTTCTTTGAACTTATATGTCTATTTCATGTTTAATGCTTATATCTTGTTATATTATTTACATTACTTGTAGATTGTATTGTATGTGTGAAGTTATGACTATAACTTGTATACTTAACTACTTGAATGATTACTTAGGTTGTATGTTAAGTTAAAGTATATAAATGTGACATTTTGCTAAAGATAGGGTTTTAATAAACATTGTATGTTAATTAGGTAAACTATAAGTTAACTAACCTAGTTGATAATTAAAAATTGTTGTAGTTAAAGGATAATTGAAGTAATGTTTGGTCTTAGGTAGAAGGTGATTGAGAGTGATGCACAATCTTGCATCTTGGAGCTTGGTAGAGGTGAGGAAGTCTTCATTCGTTTTGTTCATCTTTTAGCTTATTTTATTGCTTTTAGAATGTATAACTTAGTTTAGTTGATAAAGTTTATATGTACTATTTACTTGCTATCTTGTGGTTTCTCGTGATATCTCGTGATTTCTCATATTTATTTGTGATTCTCGCGTATTATCTCGTGAATTCTCGAATTCATATCGGGTTGTGCAACCTTTTCGGACATGGTAGTGTAGAGAAACTCCGGGCAGCATCGGGCTGTCGGTCTAGATCGGCTACCATGGTGCATATTCCCTCTCTCGTTGAGGCATCCTCCCCTACCCCAGAGGCATGGTTCACCTCGTTAGGACATACGGACCTACCTCGGGAGATTGGGTTGTAGGATCGGGGTACATTCAGAGTACCCCATTGGAGGAATAAGCGGTTTGCTGGCATTTGTTATCGAAGATCATGATTCGTGGTTCAAGATCGAAGACAAAGAAGATGAACCGTATCCTTTTTAAATGTTTTTAATGCTTTATTCAATAATCTTGCTAACTTTTATTACTTGGGTTATTTGTTTAGTTGTTGCATCGCACGAAATAATTTTTGAAAATTCCCGGTTACATGTATCCCCTCCCTTACTGAGTAACTTTAGTTGTTCATTCCTCATTTTAACATGTTTTAGGTAGGGCTAAGGTTGGACTACTTGTTGTGAGGCCTATTTGCTAAATCGGTGTGCTGATTGTGGAAGATTGTGTTCATGTTCTATTTGTGGTTTATTTGAGACCTTACGGTCTTATATATGTTTGTATTGCTTTGGAGGAATGTAATCTAAAGTTAGCAATTTTGTATGATTTGCTAGTAGTTGGATTGTAATAACTTATAAGCTTTACTATATTGCTTAGTAGTTGTGTGCTTGTATGGTTAGTAGAAGTTGGTTGCATGACTTAAAATATAAGAAAAGTAAATAAATAATACTAGAGTGGTATGATAAGTGAAAATTGTAAACATAGACTTTCAACAGTTAATGAATGCACGCTTGTATGTCTTCAATGTTAGGTTCCAAGACTCGGATGGCCTTGAGGAGTTTATTGTATGTGATAACAGTGAAAGTTGGGAATTACAGAGAAGGTTGGACTTTGGTTTTGAGGATATAATTGCTTGTACAGGTTTCCGATTGTCTTATAAACAGGGGAGACTCCATCTGTCTTCTCTTATTTTCGTGACCTTGGGTATTGAATCAGGGCTCCGGTCTCGTAAGGGATCGGGGTGTTATACCTGTCACATGTTCAAGTCTGACTTTAGGCCCCAACAACTCAGGGAGTTCGAACAAGATCAAGTCATCACATTCCCTATCCATGGAAATGCCTACTTTGATGGTCTGCACCATGATGCCCTGGTCATTGAGTTGATGGTAGCCAACCGATTGGTCAGACAAATACTCGTCGACAATGGTAGTGCTGCCAATATACTCATGCTACATACCTTAAGAGAAATGGGAATTGATGAATCCTGTATCGCGAGCTCTACAACCATACTAGTAGGGTTTAGCGGAAAGTGCAAGAGCACAAACGGGGAGATTATTCTTCCCATCGATGCAGGAGACATAAACCACTTAACTCAGTTCTCAATGATAGATTGTCCATCGCTTTACAACATTATTATGGGAAGGCCATGGATCCATTATATGAAAGTTGTTATGTCCTCCTACCACTAAGTGATCAAGTTCCCTACCAAGTGGGGGATTGGTGAAATAAAAGCGCAATAGAGAACCTCCCAAAGATAACCAAGCCACGATGTCATATACCAACTGGAGCAATCTACCTTGCAAACTCAATTTAACCAACCTATCGTAAGCACATGTATGTCACAGTAGTCAAAGTACCATCTGCCTCAACAAACTCCACTTTTAATATTAGCAACCTTTAGTTAATTGCCCCTGTAAGGGGTCGTTAGTCTCAAGTTAGTCTCCCATCCAAGGGGCTAGTAGGTTAATCTCAGTCATTGACATGCCCAGGAGCCAATCACTTTAATTAGTTTCTCAAAATAAAAAGGCAACATGTTTCGGCCCCCTCATTGTATAATTTGTCTAGTTAAAACTCCGAGGTCTGAAAGCGTGTTTCAAGCCAACTAGTGAAATATGAGCGAGCACACCCATTGTTTGAGCTACGCGATGTAAACCCACTTACAAATACAAACTCAAACAATCATCTAAACTTTTTTTGCTAAAAGAGACTTACGGAGCCCCCAATACATTACCTAAGCGTCAGGAAAAATAGAAAACAACCAAAGGTCCTAAAGGGACCAAACTACACGGTTGTAGTCCATGGCGGCCAAATAGACGTCTTAAGTGGACCATCCTACTAAAGGCAATAGTCCATTGTGATTGAACAAAAGTCCTAAATAGACTAGCCTACGTAGTCCATTGCGACTACATCAAATTCCTAAGTGTACCAAACTATTATGGTAGAAGCCCCAGTAGCAGAACTACCTATGCAAAGTCCCAAGCTGACCAAACTACTTTGGTAGAAGCCCCAGTAGTCGAACTACCAATTCAAAGTCCTAAGAGGACTAAACTATTATGGTAGAAGCCCCAACGGCCGAACTACCTATTCAAAGTCTCAAGCAGACCAAACTACTTTGGTAGAAGCCCCAGTGGCCGAACTACCAATTCAAAGTCCCAAGCGAACCAAACTACTTTGATAGAAACCCCAGCAACCGAACTACAAATTCAAAGTCCCAAGCAAACCAAACTATTATGGTAGAAGCCCCAGCGGCCAAACTACCAATTAAAAGTCCTAAGCAGACCAAACTACTTTGGTAGAAGCCCTAGTGGCCGATGTAAAACCCCGCACACATTCATACATCTATTTAAATGAGTTATAAGTATTAAAGTGTGCTTGTATTATCTTACTTACCTTCACGGACTTCTTTGTGCATTCACCTAATTTTACGTGCATTAAGAGTTAGATAAAGTAGACATTAGTTAAATATCTTTTAATGTCCTCGATATATATCTTAAATGTTTACTAGGTGTAATAGAAATAAGTTAGAAACTAAGTTAGAGTTATAGAAGTTAAGTAGAGTAACTTCGGGGTAATATTGCAAATATTAGAAAACTTTAGGGCCAAAGTGAAATTAACTAAACTTTGACTTAGACACTAATTAAACTACATAGGACTAGGATTAGCTTATAAACTACACTTGAAACACCCAACTATAGGAAGAAAAGGAAAAGGAAAGAATTGCAAAGCTAGAAAAATACTTGGGGTCAAATAGCAAAACTTATAAATTTTTAGGGTCAACTTGCAATTATGAAAGTTATACTTGGACACCAATTAATCGCTTTAAATCAAGAATTAACTCTCCAAATCCAATTAGAACCCTAAGACTATAGGAAATTAGAAAAGAAAGTCAAGATCAAGAGCTTTTTAAGAATTAGGGGCAAAAGTGGAGACTTTGGAACTTTCGGGGTCAAAATTATAATTATAAGAACTAATACTTGGAGACCAAGTTTGGCATTTTAAACTGGATATCGCATACACTAAATCGTACAAGGAACACTCCGGTCGAATTAGAAAAGAAACGGAGAAACTTTTATATTTTAGAAAACACAAGGGGTTGATTAGCAAAACTCACAAACTTTAGGGGCTAAATTACAAATACAAAAATCAAAACTTGGGGACCAAGATTGCAATTACAACTAGGATTTAAGTTAGCTAATTACATAAGGGGCCCCACAACTAAAGCTAGACAAATTAGGGGTCAACTTATAAAGGAGAAAAAACAACAAGGGCTAAAAGGCAAATAGGCAAAAGTTTTTAACCTAGCTTCCAAGAGAAGAATAAGAAGACTCCTTGTCATCTTTTTCTCTTCATTTGGTTGCCTCCTCCATTGGAGACTAGAGAGCATTTGAGCTTTATTTTGAAAAACCTTGTGAAGTACAACATCATCAAAGTTGATAATCAAGCTTGCTAGATGATCTTAAGGCATTATCAATGTGGTTCTTGCATTTCTAACCAAAAACCAAAGGTGAGGGATCTTTCAAAATGGTTATTTATGAGGTATAAATGCATATTGATGGATGTATGATACTTGTAAAGAGTTATAATTGCAATTCCATGGTTGAAAAGTTATTGGATCTTGTTTGTTGAAGATTTGAATCAAAGTTGTTATTGCTAAAATTTTGAATGTTGTTGGATGATGAAGGTTGTATCTAGCTATACAAATATGGTTGATTGTTGCTTATTTAGGTTGCTAGAGGTTACTTGAATGATATGTGTTGTTCTTGATTATATAGAAGCAAAACATGCAAGAATTCTCGTAATAGTTTTCTAAACAGATTTGTGCAATCATAAATTTTAGCCCGTTTTCATGGCTGGATGATTTTATAAAAAATTGGAACAATTTCAGGATGTATTAGACTCATAGAGGAACATTTCTTGTGTTGGAAAAAATCTAAGAAAAAATCGTTTTCATGCTAAAAAAACACGCGAGACAGTAGGTTACGGGATTTTTGTAAAAATTTGACAACTCACTGCCTTAAGTTTCTTTTGCGTATTAAAAATAGTAAACTACCTCGGAATTGAACGAAACTTTCACAGTAGCTATATTAGATAGTTAGAAATAACTTTCATATTTTACAAAATGTCAGATTTCATCGTTAAAATGCTATGCATTTTCCATTCCCAAAATGACGCAAGGATAGCTTGCAATCTAGACAGATAAATGCAGTTGCACAAAATAGTTATAACTTGGTCATTCTAGATCGGAATTGAGCGTTTCTTGATTCCAGAATTATCTACACTTGAAGAGATTTAATTCTATACAAAAAACAGAGTAATTAAAGTCCAGGAAGATAGTTAACTGATTTGCTAAACTTTGGTCAATGCAGTGGTTTTGAAGAATTAGATAAGTTCTAATGCTTATCATATTTGATGAAAGGGCTAAGTTGCTTGTTCCTACTAATGTGCAATGATATTATATAAATTCTTGATATGTTAGGACACTTGTGTGAACATTTATATGGATTATATTGCTTCTTGCTCGATAATTACCCGGTTTGCTATAAATGTATAACTATGTGAAAGTTTTGAACTTGATGCTTATCTAAATGCTATAAATGCTCGTATTATGTGAACTTGGATTGGAATTGGTGTTAAAAGGGGTTGCAACCATCTAGTCTTGGCATGGTAGTGTGCATACTACGTCGGACATCCTTGGGGTGTCGGTGATCTTATGTCTATCATGGTCCTATTCCCCTCTCGCTCGGGAACATTAATTTCCTTGGAGAATCGAGTCATAAGTTTGCGTATTATCCGGAATACTCTATTGGGTAGCTAAGAAAAGAGATGTTGAACATCTCAATTAATAGTGAGGTAGACCACCTCCACCACTTGATATATGATATATAATCACCTTCTCGCTTGGGAGCATTGACTTCGTCGGATATGTTGGAAAGAGTATGTTATTTCTTACTTAGTATATGTTACATGACTTGTATATGGATACTTGATTGTTTCTTGATTTCAGATCTTGCTTGCATTGCATCCACGGATTTACGAAGGTTTATGAAAAGGAAAAAAATGTATTCGAAAACCCTTCCCAATTTCCCTCCTCGCTGAGATTTGGTGCTGGATTAGCTCACCCTTGTTTTTTCCCCCTTTCAGGTGTAATTGAGCCCGAGTACAATACTTGATGATTGTGTACTAAGGAAAAATATGTTCATGGCTTTAAACTCTAGCGATGAAGTTTGTATTATATGTGGTATTTGAATTAGTGTAATGGTTAGATGTCATACTTATATATAAGTTTTTGGTTATACAAATGATATATGTTTTACTTTGGAATTAGATTTTTGATTTAATATGTGTTTGACGAATTATATTGTGTTGTTGAAAGTTGGGGTTGAGGAGTTGTAGTGAAGGATTTGGAGTTGTAGGTTTGAGGCTTTTATGTTTGCAGGTTAAAACTGGAAAATCCAAAATATTGCCGTTGTACTGCCCGATTTTCGAGGAAACTACTAATAGACTGAAATTTTGGCTAAGTATGGATTGGTAATTAAATCAACTAAGTTAGAACAAGATTTAGCCCCTCGACTAAGGTAAATGAAATTGAGTAATTGATAAATCTATATTTTTAGTATTTTTAACCCATTAAATCATGTATGTTGCATTATAATTTTGAGCTTAATTGTATATTTTACACAATTTGAGTGCAATATAGGTTTTTGTGGTCGATTTTGCTCTTTCTTCTTCAAAACTTATATTGCACTCAAATTGTGTAAAATATACAATTAAGCTCGAAATTATAATGCAACATACATGATTTAATGGGTTAAAAATACTAAAAATATGGATTTATCAACCTCCTCAAACTCATTTTTTGCTTGTCCTCAAGTAAAGACATCAACTACTTCATAGATTCAAAAATATTAAATCTAAGCAGTCAATATATTTATACAGTTAGATTTTATAAAATACAAAATTAACAATGCGTTTGTCTTCCAAACAATTCTACCCCAAAAAATTGTTTTGTATCTAGAAGAACATAAACCAACTTAATTACAAAAACTCATTCAAACCTTTTTAAGCACTTGTAACTCAATTAAGAGGTAAATAAATTAATCACGAAAAATTGGTAAAATCAAAAATATTTTCTATAGATAATCATGAAATGTTAAAACTCAACAACCTTCCAAATCGTGTAATACTCCCTTGTTTTTTATATATTTTTTCTTCTCTTTTTTTATTTTTTATTTTTTTATAAATATTTATTTTATTTTATTTAATTTTTATTTTTATGAATAGATGACCCGAATGGTAGATGTTGGTTGATTCAATGACTTTCTTGAAGTATTTCATTTCTTCGGTTGAACTGTGTTTGGTAAAAGAAGGCTTGTCTGACAGGATTTGTATTGATAGTTTTTTTATAACAAAAATGCTAAAAAATGGTTAGAAGAAAGCATTTTTTATAAAACCCTTTTATGCCTCTGTTTCCTGAATCAACACTTTTGATATAACGTTGAATGAGTCATCTATTCATTCATTTTAAAAAAAAAAAAAAATATATATATATATATATATATATTTTAAAGTGTATACCAATCTAGAAAAATAAGTCAAGTTTTAATAAAACATAACATCTCACATCGAAAATACCTCAATCTACTCATTTTTGATAATTAATAAATAAATAAATAAACTCTAATTGAATCTTGTGACGCTGTTGAGATGTAATAATAGTTAATAAGGTTTCAAAAAAAATCTAGATACAAACTTAACTCTTAGCAGCTA
Organism: Ehretia macrophylla; assembly: GCA_037974665.1. Lineage (NCBI taxonomy): Eukaryota > Viridiplantae > Streptophyta > Magnoliopsida > Boraginales > Ehretiaceae > Ehretia > Ehretia macrophylla. The sequence goes on from CM075776.1 coordinate 52,538,184, forward strand.
ATCATTTTTTCATTACAAATTCACAGTTAATTCAAATATTTTCATAATCTAACCATATTTGAACAATTAAACACTCAATTTTAATTATCAAGAATAAGTGAAGTAAAAGTTTTGAAATTTTTGAAATTTTTTGTATATCAGGATGGGATCAACTTTTTCCTCCTCCTCAAACCCGAACCTTACATTACCCTCAATAAAAGAAAAATTATGTAATGCAAAGGAAAAAGAAAGATACAACTTGATAAATAATCCATGCAATGTTCCTCAAAAACTTCTGAAAGAAGAATTGTCAAATAAAATCTCAAAAGCCAACATTGGCTGTGTGTTTAAATAAAAACTAAAATATTCTAAAGAAAAATAAAATAAAAAACATAAACTGAAATAAAATAGAAAGCACGCCATCCGAGTTACTGTGAAGGTAGCTGCTAAGGACCTGCTCCGGATCCTCTCAAGAAAGCAACATCAGCTCTTAAAGCAGTAACATCCTCTTGCAGTCCATCAACTTTAGTATTCAGCGCATTGATGTTGGTATTTATTGTCTGCATCTCTCTATACATTCTTTCCATTAAAGACTCCTCAGATTGATTAGCCCGTTGTTGTGAAGAAGTGGCGCCTTCAGCAGGGTGAATAGAGGGTCGTGGAGCATTTAATGCTAAGGGCATCTTTCTAACAGCTCGCTCCAAATATTTAAGACTCTTTGTGAACTCCGATTCACCATATGAAGTAATAGGGAAATCCAAGAATGGCTCATTAAGGGAAAAAGGAAAATTAAACCATTGAAGTAAAGAAACTATCAATCGAGGAAAACAAAGTGTAGATGCAGTATCAAACCTCTTAATGTGATCTATAAGACTCATCATATTTTCTCCAATTACAGCCCCAACATCAAAAAGGTCACCTTGATAAATCCAATATAAAACCTGTAACACAACTCCCGTCCTCTCTTGATCATGACCATATGGGCAAAGGTTTTTTTTAACAATTAAATCAGTTAACCACATATCCCTCGGAAGGGAAGATCTCCTTATACCTACACCATGTCCAAGAACTGGACCCCCACACAAGTTAGTAGCAATTTCCAAATCTGGAATTCTAGCAGGAAAGCCCTCAATTGTCGCATAAAACATATCATGCCCACACATAATAGTCATGATATCAGTAGTAGTAAATGTAAATTTAAAACTATCAACTGACGCACTAAATGTACCATCATCATAAGAAAGATGCTCATAAAAAGGTCGAATGAGACGAGGAAAAATAATTACATCATCAAAAGGTGGGTGCAGAATGCAGTCAATGAAATATCCATCAAAATAATTAAAAGCACGTGCCCCACCTTCGGAAGCTCTCAGAACATTCGAAAAATCAGTTTCAGCCTCAATTTGAGCATTCTCAAGTCGTGCAGTCAATGATAATCTCTATCTTTTTGGAGCCATAGTCTAAATAACAAAAAAAAACTAAATCAGAAAAATCATGAAAAACACAAAACAATTTTTTTTTTTTTTACGTAGAAACCATTTATACAAACAACACCTATTAACAACCACAAAATCACCCTTAACAACACACAATATCGACTAGCCATCCACTCAAATTCTCCAATATTGATACCATACATAAATCCTACAATTAGAGCAATATAAATAGAAATAAATATATGTACAGTAATATGAAATTTTTAAATATATATTTTTTAAATTTTCAGATTTTTTTTAATTAAAATTAATAGAAATAAAAACATAAAACTTGAAACTAAAATTTAACTAAATTCCATATACATACTCATATACATATACATATACATATACATATACATACATAAATATAAAAAAAATCACACCAAAACGAAGTTTGGAAGCTATAGAACAACAATAATCCATAAGCAAGTAGTAAAAATCATCATAAAAGCTTCAAAAATGCGTATACACATACATATATAAACATATACATACAGATCTAAACTTGAAATAAAGTTGAAAAAAATGCAAAAATAAGAAAAAAAGCATAAAAACTCACCTTGGGTTGCAGATCTGTAGTTGATTTGGAGTAGGAAAGGGTTTTGGTAATTTTTGGGGGTGATTTCTGTGGGGTGGGGGGGTTTTTTATGTTTGATGGTTGCTGCAATCGGGGCTTAAGTTATAATAATAATAATATAACAGAAATGTTAATAACGAAAATGAAAGAAAATTATACTCTTACTATATATAGATATAAATAGATACATATATAAATATAAATATTATAAATACAAAAACCATAAAAACAAACCACAACTTTTTTTTTGATTAAACATAAAGACATTACAGAAGAGGAAATACAATAACATAAAATTATCTCCTAATCTTGGGAATGCAAGAACATTCTTTTTCTACCCAACACGCCTATGATCCTACTTGATTAAGAGATAAATAAGAAGAAGGTAAAAGATGAAAATGCTTACAAAATAGTACACAACCATGGCAAACTGATCTGCCGTGAGAGTCCCAAACATCATGTTGGTTGTATGCATCAAAGAAGATAATTTTTTTTTAGAGAGAGTGGAGAAAGTAGGCGGCAGTAGAGAGAAAAGAAAATGAGGAGAAGAAGAAAGAAAGAAAGAGGGCTTTAAACCCCTCGGTTAGGTCGTACCGCGCTCAAGCGCCACTCAAGTGCGTTCGAACGTAGTTCTTCCCGTTTCTGCCTTAAATGTTTTTGCAAAATCAAAAAATATAATCTTCCTCAAACCTATTTTCTACAAAGCCACACTCTTTTTTATTTATTTATTTTTTCTTAATTATTTTTTTAATTTATAAAATTGGTATAAGAAAAATAAACACATGAATTTTATTTCAATCAACATGAGAAAACCAAGTGTAAGAATATACAAATGAATACTGACCGATAGTCATCCATCAAGATTCGAACCTTAAACCTGCCTCCAAAAGAAACAGCTAGATCTGGATTTAATTTAAGAATCTTTGAGTTTAGATTAAATCTAGAGTTCAACCACTTAACGAAGAGTTGTCCGCCAGTTTGAAAGGAAACACTGGAAGCCTGGAAATACAAAAATAGGATCCCAACCCTATTTCAGTTTCATACATATGCAGCAAAGTAAACCACATTTGAACACCAAATGAATGGCATCAAAATCTGGATAGTAAATCTACCTGTCATAGCGTAAGAACTGGCCGAAGCAGATGTGATGAATCACGTATCACATGCCCCTTAGAATGACATTAGTTATCTTTCTCTCAAATGCCATGAGAGCCACTATTTACATAATAGTGGAAAAAGACCTCATAATGTTGAAGTTAACGCCAATTTAAAGCTAATTGGTAACCAAGCGACAATATCTAGGACAAACCTTGGAATGTTACTGCCACGAGATCCTAGATTACCCAGAGATCACATGGGTTCATGTGAGGCATACACCCTAGTACAAAGAACACTCTGTTTTTTCCACAGACAGTCACTACTAAATGCTGCCACTGTGTACCCATTCTCCCACCCATTTAGTATGAACGTGTCACACAAATTGTCAGAGTTTTTCCTTCTAACTGGGAATAGCACTGGAACCATTTAATGTCAGCTAGCAAGACATGCACACACAGTTAAGTGCCGTAGTTTAACGCTTTCGGGCAAAAATGAAAATATTTTTATTTATTTTTTAAAAGAAGTTAAAATTAAGGGACTAGCTCTTCCAAAGGTTTCTGTGTTTACGTCATCTAATACTTTCATTTGGCACTCATATGGGGCCACAGTCAGTTCCACAGGGTCAAGAGCAATACAGTGGGGTTTTACGTTACAAACAATACCGTCTGGTGAATGCTCTCACTCCTAACTACTTTATCAAGGAAAGCCCAACATACCTAAACTACATTAAGCTGGTGGAGTGGCAAGTACTGTTAGACAGAGTTGCACTGGTCAAATAACTGCACACAAAACGTACAGTGACCACTAGTATTATGACAATCATACATTTATGAGTGCTTCTCAGGGTTAAGACCCAAACTACACTAAGCTGGAGAAAGACTTATTTCGTACGAAAAATAAATAAATGACAAAAAAAATAAATATTAATTCCTAATACCTCGAGAATCCCTAGGTTGCCTCCTAGGAAAGCTAAGTTTAACGTCTTCAGCTAGACAGAGTCATATTGAAATTGTTACTCTGTAGGGATTGAATTCTTAAGTTCAAATGACTATTCACCCCAATTCTTTAACTGGATCGCTGGTTTTAGCCTTTGTCTATTTACAAACATAGTTTTCCCATTTATTTTATCTTTTATCTTGACAACCACAGACGAAAAAACTTGTTCCAACTCAAATGGTCCATCCCATCTAGACCTCAAATTTCCTAGAAACAATCGTAACTTAGAATTAAATAACCACACATCTTCTCCAGGAATAAATGACTTCCGAATAATCATTTTATCATGCGTTCTCTTCATTTTTTCACTGTAAATCTTGGCATTTTCATATACCTCTAAACGCATCTCTTCAAGTTCATTTAGATGGAGTAACCTGTTTTTACCAACTTTCTGCAAGTCTAAATTCACAGTTCTAATTGCCCAGTAAGCCTTTTGTTATAACTCAACAGGTAAATGACATGTTTTCCCAAAAACTAAATGAAAATGTGACATTTCTATGAGAGTTTTATATTCAGTTCTATATGCCCAAAGTGCATAATTCAATCGAGTGGACCAATCCATCCTATTAGGTCTAACTGTCTTTTCAAGGATTGATTTAATTTCCCTATTAGAAACCCCAACCTGGCCACAAGTTTGTGGATGATATGGAGTTGCAACCTTATGAATGACTGAGTATTTCTTCAACAATTTTTCAAAAGTTCGGTGAATGAAATGACTTCCGTCGTCACTAATGATGGCTCTTGGAATTCCAAACCGACAAAAAATATTTTCTTTTATGAATTTCATCACAACAGTGTGATCATTAGTCCTTGTTGCAATTGCTTCAATTCACTTAGACACATAATCAACACCAACTAAAATGTATTAAAAACCAAATGAGATAGGGTAAGGACCCATAAAATCAATATCCCATACATCAAAAAGTTCACAAACCAAGATGGGATTTAAGGGCATCATATCCCTCTTTCCCATGTTACCTGTCTTTTGGCATCTTTCACATGCTTTGCAAAACTCATAAGGATCCTTGATTAATGTGAGCCAATAAAACCCATTTTGCATAATTTTGATAGTTGTCCGTTATCCTCCAAAGTGTCATCCACATTCCTGCGAATGACAAAATGACATGTTGCTTAGTTGTTCAGACTCTGGTACGCATCTGTGAATAATTTGATCAGAACAAAAACGGAACAAATAAAGATCATCCCATAAATAATACTTTGCTATTGAGAAAAATCGATCTCTCTCAGCCATGTTCCACTCCTTGGGTATTTTACCTACTGCAAGATAATTCACAATATGAGCATACCAAGGAAGTTTAGGAGCAGAAATTAGCAATAATTGTTCGTTAGGATATGTATCTCTCAAGGGTAATTCATTTTCTGTTTCTTGAATTACAATCCTTGACAAGTGATCAACAACAACATTTTCTCGACCTTTTGTTATCTTTGATTGTTAAATCTAATTCTTGAATTAATAACAACCATCGAATAAGCCTAGGTTTAGCATCTTTGTTTTCCAACAGGTATCTTAATGCCGAGTGGTTAGAATAAATGATTATTTTTTACCCTAACACATAAGACCAAAACTTTTCTAATGCAAAAACTACAGCAATCAATTCTTTCTCTGTGGTGGTATAGTTTTTCTGGGCATCATCTAAAGTTCGGTTGGCGTCATAAATCACACAAGGAACACGGTCCTTGTGTTGACCTAATACAGCTCCTATGGCATAATCCGAAGCATCACCCATAATTTTAAAAGGAAGAGAGTAGTCCGGTGGTTGAATCATTGGAGTAGTAGAAAGTGCATTTTTCAGTGTTTCAAAAGCAGTAACACATTTTTCATCAAAGTGGAATGGAGTATCCTATGCCAACAAATTCGATAAAGGTCTAGCAATTTTACTAAAATCTTTTATAAATCGTCTGTAAAAACTAGCATATCCAAGGAACGATCTCACCTGTTTAACATTTGCAAGAGGGTGAAGATTTGAGATAATATCGACCTTAGCTTTATCAACCCGAACTTCTTCCTTGGATATAATGTGTCCGAAAACTATTCCTTCCTGAACCATGAAATGACTTTTCTCTCAACTAAGTATGAGATTAGATTCTTAACATCTTTTCAACACCAAAGAAAGATTATTCAAACAAGTGTCAAATGAAGAGCCAAAGATAGAAAAATTCATCCATAAAAATCTCAACAAATTCATCCATCATATCAGTGAAAATAGACATCATGCAGTGTTGGAAAGTGGCTGGTGTATTACAAAGGCCAAAAGGAATTCTTCTATAAGCAAACGTGCCAAAAGGGCATGTGAATGTCATCTTTTCCTGATCTTCGGGATCCACAGGGATCTGGTTGTGTCTCGAGTACCCGTCAGAAAACAGTAATGACCTTGTCCTACCAACCTGTCTAAAATTTGATCAATGAATGATAAAGAAAAATAATCATTTCTTGTTGCAGCATTGAGTTTCCTATAGTCAATACACATGCGCCATCTAATTGTGGTGCGGGTGGGTACCAATTCACCTTTATCATTTGTCACCACAGTGATTTCTGATTTCTTAGGTACAACCTGTATAGGACTAACCCATTTACTATCCGAAATAGAATAAATGATACATGCATCTAACAATTTTACTATTTCCTTCTTTACAACTTCCCTCATGTTTGGGTTTAGCTTACGTTGCATCTCTCTAGATGTCTTGGCTCTATCTTCCAACTTAATCTTATGCATGCAAAATGAGGGATCTATTCCTTAAAGGTCTGCAACAGTCCAGTCTAATGCTTCTTTATTCTTAGACAAAACATCAACAAGTTTAGCTTCCTGTTCCAAAGAAAGATTATAAGCAATAATAGCTGGAAGTGTTTGATTTGACCCTAGAAAAATGTACTTGAGATGACTAGGAAGTTGCTTAAGTTCGAACTCAGGAGAAGATTGTACAGAAGGAAACATGGGTTCTTTAGAAAGAGTCAAGGAAGATTCTATTGCACATACCTGAAATTTTTCATCAAATCTTAAATTACTTTCTAAAGAATCCTCGGATTCCTCCTCAATCCTAATCAACATTACTTCATCATCATTCAAAGTATTCTCCAAAAAATCTATTTGCATAAGACTAAGAAAAGACTCTTCAATTAATGGATCAATCTTATCAAAAATAAAACATTCAAGACCATCATCTCCATCTGCAAACCTAGCAGCATTAGCAACATTCAGTTTTACCTTAATATCTCCAAATATAAACTCCAATTCTTTAGTTGCATAGTGAATTTTTGTATTAGTTGTTGCTAAGAAGGGTCTCCCTAATATGACTGAAGTTTGGAACTTTTGAGTTTCTCCTGGTTCTATATCTAGCACAACAAAATCCACAGGAAAATAGTATTCATTAACTTTAACCAAAAGATCTTCAATCATGCCCCAAGGAATTCTAAGTGATCTATCAGCCAATTGAAGGGTGACAGGAGTAGGTTTTAATTCTCCTATATCTAACTGCTCAAAAAGATTCTATGGAAGAAGGTTCACACTAACTCCTAAATCAAGAAGGGCACGATCTACACAGTGATTATCAACGTAGCAAGGAATGGTAAATGCACCTGGATTTTTCAATTTTGGTAGAACATAAGAAGAAAGAATGCTACTTACCTTTTCAGTCAACCTTACTTTGTTTGATATCAAAGCTGAATTCCTCATTTTCTGAGTGCACAGATCCTTAAGAAATTTTGCACAAGCGGGGATTTGCCTGATGATTTCTAACATAGGTAAATTGATTTTCACTTGCTTAAAGGTTTCAAGCATTTCTTCCATTTATGAATCTTTATTAGGTAGATCCCATAATGCCTGTGGAAAGGATGCTTTGAGACTCACTATTAAAGGAATTTTCTCATGTGAAATCACAGTTTCAGATTCATTTTCAGTTTCTTTTGACAAATCAACAGTAACTTGAGATTTAGCTTTTTGCTTTGTTAGTCTCGCATTTTCGTAAGCTTCAACACTTACCTTGTTATCAACTTTCTTACCACTTCTCAATGTAGTGACAGCTTGAAGATCCTCCACTTTTTGATTTGTAGCTGCTACATGGGCCTTACCTTTTGGATTTCCATCTGGTTGGGCAGGGAGCGTTCGTTCTTCTATTTTCTGCATGGTGTTAGCCAATTGTCCTACTTGTCTTTCCAAGTTGACAATTGCCTTTGTATGTGTACTTACTAGGTGCAAAATTAGTTCCATATTATGATGTTTTTTCAAAACCTGCTCTTCAAAAGTAGTTCCATAAGAATTGGAACCTGAATTAGATCTTGAAGGTACCTGTCTTTGTGGTACTGAATGAAATCCTGGTGGATAGCCTCTTGGTCTTTGTTGTTGAACATCTTCCTGATTCTGATCCCACCAGAAATTTGGATGATCTCGTGTACCTGGATTATAAGTGTTAGAGAATGGATCATAATTACGGGGATATCTATAAGTATCACAAGCTTTCTTTAAAATTGAATTGGGATTTGATGCAAGAACATCTTCACCTAACTCAACTACATGCAATGATTCTTTTCTTTTAACCATTTTTTCCAAGGTAAGAGTTAGATTTTCAATCTTTGATGTGAGGCCCGACCTGAATAACGTGTTTTACCTCGATTTATGTGTCTTAGACCCAGAATTATATGATCAACCTTGAATTACGTGCCGTGTCTTGATTTTTGTGCATACCTCGTCATACGTGCCTTGCCCTACAATTGTGTACCGCGACTTCGATTTATGTACAATCCCTCGATTCGTGTGCACTACCCTTGAACTGCGTGCCTTAACCTAGATATAAGAGTTGTACCTTGATTTTTGTGCATTGTATCGAATTATGTGTCTTACATTAGTTTACGTGCATTCACCTAGGTTTGCATGCATTTACATTGGAATATGTGCATTTACCTAGAAGCGAGTGTCTTACCTCGTAGTACGTGCCCTAAATCTAAGAATGTGTGCCTGCACGCTAATCAATAAAGATTCCTGTACAAAGCACTAGACACTAAAATAATCCTACACAATTTACTAACCAATATTATATTCCTAATTCAAATTCACTACAAGATGAAACTTTACAATCTTCTAAACATTCTCAATAAAATATATATACTACCTATACATACACATATACATATTTCTCTACAAAACCCACTAACTATTAAAATATTATATTCTTCCCAACATACTCAACTAACCAACAAACTATTATAAACCTACACAAAACACTACAATACTCATAATACTACACCCAATATTTCAAATATACTTTAATCTATCGCCAAACACTAGAATTCAAAAAAAAAAAAAAACAATACACATACACACAAGGCCTACCCGGCCAACAAGGATATTCTTACAAACCATACACACAAAATTATAATTAAACACACACAAACACAAAAAAAAAACATTCTCTTACACACACAAAACACAAGAAAGCATAAAAAATATTCCTACACACTACCCAACCCTCTCCTTTCTCGGCCTACTCACCCAAAACATCCCTACAATTCAAAAAATGCTCAAGATGACAAAACAATTCAGCCTTGTAAGCTCCAAGGCCGACACACACACAAGCAACATTCAACAAGTCTTCAAACATCATTTTTCCTCTCAAACTCTCTCATTCTTTCTCCATTTCGTCTAAGGCTCTCCCTTGAGCTTCCAAGACTTCTAGCAAGCTCTCAAGAACACTCCAAGCTTCGACCATAGCAAGGAAGGCAAGCTAGATAGCTCAAGTCACATGCAAAGCTCACAAACCTCTCATTTCGGCCATAGGTAAGCATTAAGGGTTTTCTTCCTTGTCTTTTGGTTTCATACACATGTACACCTCCTACACATGCTAACTAAGCTAGGATTTAAGGAAAACCAAGCTACCACTAGGCCAAAGCAAGGAAAATAGGCCTTTCGTGCTATTCAAGTGCGTTTCTTGCAGTTTCGTCCATCAAGTTGCTAAGGTGAGGGTTAAATCTTTTCAAAAGCTTTCAAAACTCACATGCATGCTCTCATATGGCTGTATTTACTCTTGAAGTTCATGTATATGTGTTTATATGAGTCTATCTACTCTTGCATGGCTTGGAAATTGCTAGAAACTTTGATATATAAAGTGACATTTTTCTGGCAGCTCTCTACCCATGTAGAACGAGATAATTTTGGCCTAGTAAACGATGTTATAAATGCATGAAAATTGGTATCTCACTATATTTTTCAGTTTTACATATTTCTTTCAGAAATAGGCTAAGGCTAATTTTGACTTTAAGACCCATAAAAATGGCAAATATCAAAATGTGTATAAATCTGGACAATTTTGCGTAGTCTCACGGTTTTGGTCATAACTCCTACGTCCGAACTCAGAATGCTACGAGGTTTGTTCCTAGATTTAAAGCACTCATTAAGCTTCAATTTGACATTTGGTTCAGTGAATTTGGAGATTATTTGCTTGCTAAACTAATAAGGAAAAACAGACTATTGCAGTGGTATTTTTGCTTGATAATATGCTTTAAATCATATTGTAATTTTTTTTGAGGTATTGATTGCTTGAACTTGTGGAAATTTGAAGTTGCATAGGCTGTTTTGTTGGTTGAGGTTGCTTAAATTAGTTGAGGCATGGTTTAGGTACATTACATGATGAATTTTTGCTTAATCGTATGTGTAAGCACGAAATTGAGGCCCTATTGCTTATGAATATTTGCTAAGTGATTATCCTATGGTTAAATGAGTTCATTTGAGTGGTTAATAGGCTGTCCAATAATCCCTAAGTATGCATGGAATGGCTTAGGTAACTCTTGTGGTTTTTATCAAACAAAACCAATACCCGAGCACGGCCCTTGTAAACCCTAATGGCTACGGAGGTTCCCGAGTCCCAAACCATTCATGTGTGCTTATAATTGATGTTGAGGAATGTTAATAGGCTGCCCGGAATTGTCTTTATAGCCCTAAGCATGATTCTTGATGATTGCATGTTGATAAGTTAACTATTCTTGTACCCGATTTTGGGTAAAGTGTCGTTGCATGCTCGTATGTTCCTAACACTTGGTATATGAACTAAAATGAGATATATGACTTGTTTGTAAGGTTTTACTTGTCTGCCCGTTAAATGTTCATATGCTTCTAAGTGTTTTACAAAGTAAAATTATATGCCAAAGCATACCTCGTATGTTTACTTATCGATATGTGATCTTATACTTGCTCGGAGGCAACCTACTTTGTTGGCCTCCTAATGTGAAATGTTAAAAGATATTCTATGGATTATTTTGAACATGATCACTTGGCTTCCCTTGAAAGTTTAATTGCTTTCAAATTGATATATGAAATGATTATATGTTCTTACAATGCCTTATGTATCAATATGTCAAAATGTGATCATATACTTGCTCGGAGGTAACCTACTTTGTTGACCTCCTAATGTGAAATTTTAAATGACATAAATGTCCATTGCATACAAGGTTACAACATTTCATTGTGGCATGGTAGCATTTCACGCACGCCGGGCGGCATCGGGCTTGTCGGTGCTACCGTGACTACTATGGTCCAATTCCCTCTCTCGCTTAGGGGCTAGACTTCCTCGGAGAGTTGGGTCGTAGGTTTGGTGTACATCCGTAGTACACCCGTTGGAGTGATAAGTGGATGATGGATACTAGCTACAACAATGGCTATCGGAAATGAACTTGAGAGCAAAAGCTCACCGTATCCTTTTACTACGTGTTTTAAGTACTCTCGCTTGGTTCCTAGAGGACCTTGGGGAGGAAAGACGGATAAATGTGTTAATTTATATTTATGTTATGTTATGAACTTACTTATTTTATATGACATGTTTTCAAAGGAGTTTTCATAAGTTTAACCGGAAAAGGATTTCAAAACGTTGTCACTTGTTCCCCCTCGTTGAGTTCATAAGGACTTACCCTCTTTTATCATCACAGGTGAAGCAGTTTTGGAATAGGTACCCAAGGAGAATGTGCTTGTTGATGAATCCTTGGAGTGATTATGTGCCTTATGTGCCTTTCCTGAATGTGGATGCCTTTGTAGACGTTGTGTTTGTTTTGAAGACTACTATGTTGCTATTGTAAATGACACTCGTTGTAATTTGGGGTCTAATTTTTGCTTGTGCTGATTATAACCAGACAAACTCTCTATTTGGTTGTTTGCTATCACTATCTTGGTTTAGTAGTTATCATAGGCATTTGAACCACTAGGTGAAGAACCAAATAAGATGACTCTATTTAATCTTAACTAGGTACTCACTCATAGGCTAAAGAATAATAGGTACTTGTGTAACAGGAATTGACAAATAAATGGGACATAGTTATCATGTTAGGCTTAGTAATTAATGAGACTTTTTAGATAAATTAGTAGGCATATCGGTTGATGACAAAATAGGAATCTTTATTCGAATCGGTGTAATGATTGGAAATTTTGAGGCATTTAGCAAATAGGTCAAACTAAGGAGCCCAATTACAGTCGTTATACTGCCGGTTTTTCGGGAAATCTTTTGGAGTTCTAGGCTAACGAATAAGCATTAATCTTTGCCAATCGGTTATAGTCGTAAAATGACAATAACGATTTAGGTCATACCCTAGTCTAGCCTCTATAGGTCGGGTTGAGGAGTGACATTTAATGTCAATGAATTGTAATCATTAGAACCTACACTTCTCTTCCTTTCTCTAGATGAGGATGCACGATTTCGTGAATTGTTACTCAGTTTTATGAACAATTTTGTGGCTTCTTCTGGAGATTTTTCAAGGAGTAAACCATTACAAGGGGAATCAAGCAAACTTTGATTATGCTCATTTAACCCTTGATAAAAATTGTGAGCTAATTGTCAATCTGGAATAGTATGATATGGACATTCATGAATTAAGGTTTCAAATCTATCCCAACTCTCATGAAGTGCCTCTCCAGGTAACTGAGAAAAACTATTTAATTGATTCCTGCATTCATTGGTTTTTGAAGAAGAGTAAAATCTTTTAAGAAATTCTCTTTGTAGTTGATCCCAATAAGTAATGGAACCAAAACGTAATCTGTAAAGCCAAATTTGTGCTTGACCCAATAAAGAGTAAGGAAACAATCTCAATTTAACAACCTCTTCTAAGGCAATTCTAGTATTGATCGATCTGCATGTATGGACAAAAGTATTAATGTGATCATACGAGTTTTCATTAGAAAGACCGTTGAACATGGTAAGCATTGAAATCATGTGAGACTTTATTTTAAAACCTTCATCAGTTTCAGGTAAGGCGATAGCGTGAAGGAACATAATCTTGTGGTATGGAAAAATCTTTTATGCTCCTCCTTACATTTCCTACTTATCTACTTTCAACTTGATCCTGATTTTGGTTTTGATTCGAATTTTGATCAGCCATGATTAGAAATTTATGTGCTTTGTTTCTGGATTTAAAAGTTTTCTCAATTTCTGTATAAAAAACAAAGATGGGTAGGTTTAAAGATCTTCGACCATACATACAAAATTAAAATATGAAAATGAAACAAAAATGAAATAAAGTCTATACAAAATAACAAGATTAAATAAAATAAGAACTAAAATCTAAAATATATATACATATTAACACTTCTATACATAAATCAAAGACTTACCTTGTTTGATGAACACCGATCCCCAGCAACGGCGCCAAATTTTGATCGCGTCGTTTTACAATCAAAGAATGGTAGAACAACTTCAAAACAAGTAATTTGAGATTGAATTTGGCCAAACCGAGTGCAAAAACGGATTCAGGAGGCTGAAAAATCTTGAAATAGACCTAGTCAACTTTTTGGTCAACGATCAAAATCAACCGAGCAGGTCAAAGTCAAAGTTCACCTGCCACAGTCGAAAGTGCGCTCGAGTGCCCCTTTTTCGCGCTCGAGCGCCACTTTTTGAAAAAGACACACAATTGAACGGCAGAATGCGGACGGAAAAAGACATAAAAAATATAAAAATAAAAAATGCAGAAGGGCGCTCGAGCGTGCCTGACTGGCGGTCGAGCGCCCTCATGAAATTTTGCCTATAAATGTCGTGATTTTCAGCAACAAAACGAACCATATTTTCCGTAGCTTATTTTCTGTTACTTTTGTGAGTGTTTGTGTGATTTCTTTAAGTGTTTTTGTTAGTAGTTAGTTTGTGTGAGATTTGTAATTCCGAGAGGAGGGTCTAGTGAGCCATCAATATACCGAAATCATACCGGTCTATCGAAATTCGTTCAACACGATAAGTATTCTTTTATTTAAATTTTCGTTATGATTTCTTGTGCTTTAAAGTTTATCATAACACACTAGACCCGAGATTCGGGGTGGTATGTGTGAGGTTACTCTTGTATATATGTTTTAATTCAGATTTATTAAAGTCTCGTATTTTTATTTCTAAGTATTCTTTGATTAATTGTTCGTATACTTGTAGTTATGATTTAATTAATTGAAAATACATATACGCCCAAGTTTTGTAAACTAATGGCAATACGAGACTACCTCGGATGGATTCTAGTCTGGTTGTACCGACATCTCCAGGTTACATAAGTGAAAGATTAATTGAGAAATTGGATATCGTTAGGTTGTACCAACATATCCAGTCTTGCTAATTAATTAATCTTATCACTTACGTAACTAAAGGCTGATCCCAGTAGTAGGAGCTTGTAGCCCTATTTTTGAAGAGCTTATCTTTTAAATATGAATTAATAACTTTGTACTTGAGTATACCGAGCTATAACCACCCTGAATCTTTAATCCTCTGGACTTTCATTGTTGAGTGTTGTAATTTTTCAAATTAATACATTTGTTCAATTCACTTTTGGATCTTGTTTCTACTGTATCTTTGGACATTGTGGACATTTCTTGGACTTAATTTATCGTACTTTTTGGACTTTTGGACTTAATCAAATTTATCTGTGACGGGAGATAGTCAAACAAATCTAAATTAAAGATTGAACTTAATTTGGTAACCCAATCTCCGTGGATCGACTCTCTACTTGTCATTGCTAGAGGTAATTCAAGGTAAGCAATATTTTTAATCATTTAATCTTACTACTATTTTTTATCGTAAAACGACGCGTAATTTAGAATTTGGTAATTGGGATATAATTTTTTAAAAAGTTTTGAATTATTGAATTATGATAATAGTGCTCGGGCTATTGTAATTGTGCCTTAGTGGACTTAGCCGGAGCGATCTTCTTAAGCCCATGGCATCATGATCCCAGAAATATTGGTGGTTTATTTATGGTATTAGAGATTATATTAACGATTGAAAAATTGGGGTCGTGACTGCCAAACTACCAATTCAAAGTCCTAAGCGGATCAAACTACTTTGGTAGAAACCACAACGGCTGAACTGCCAATTCAAAGTCCCGCGAGACCAACCTATGGTCTCATACAACCACTCAAAGTCCCATGTGGACCAACCTACAATTACGATCTCATGCGACCACTTAAAGTCCTAAGAGGACCAAGTAATAGTCCTTTGCGACTTTATAAGAGTCCTAAGTAGACCAACCTACGTACCCGACTTCTATGGTAGAAGTTTGTGGCGACCAAACTACCTACCAAGTTAGACTCCTAAAAGGAGCAACCTACTATGGTAGGGAACCCATCTACAACGAAGACACCTAAAGTGCACAACCTACTATGGTAAAGTCCGAAGTGACCTACCAACTAAGACGCCTAAAGGGCGCAACCTACTATGGTTGGGTCCGAAGTGACCCATCTAACAAATAAGATACCTAAATAGCGTAACCTACTATGGTAGGGTATGAAGTGACCCATCTACCAACTAAGACGCCTAAAGTGCGCAACCTACTATAGTAGGGTCCAAAGTGACCTACCAACTAAGACGCCTAAAGGGCGCAACTTACTATGGTAGGGTCCGAAGTGACCTATTTACCAAATAAGATGCCTAAAGGGCGCAACCTACTATGGTAGGGTCTGAAGTGATCCATCTACCAACTAAGACACCTAAAATGTACAACCTACTATGGTAGGGTCCGAAGGGACTCATCTACCAACTAAGATGCCAAAAGGCGCAACCTACTATGGTAGGGTCCGAAGTGACCTATCTACCAACTAAGATACCTAAAGGGCGCAACCTATTATGGTAAGGTCCGAAGTGACCCATCTACCAACTAAGACGCTAACAAGGCGCAACCTACTATGGTAGGTCCGAAATGATGCATCTACCAACTAAGACGCCTAAAGGGGACAACCTACTATGGTAAAGTCTGAAGTGACCTATCTACCAACTAAAATACCTAAAGGGCGCAACCTACTATGATAGGATCCAAAAAGACTAACCTACCAACTTAAAATCACAAAGGGAGCAACCTACTAAGGTAGAGTCCGAAATGTGTAATGTGCCAACTTGACCTCTTGTATGTTGCAACCTACTATGGTAGGCTTCGAAATTATCAACCCATCAACTTGAGATCCTAAGGGGACCCACCTACTACGGTAGGTTTCGATATCATCACACCACCACTTAGTATCCTAAGGGACTCGCCTACTACGGTAGGCTCTTAAATTATCAACCTACTAAGTCGGACCAATCTACGGTCCTCTGTGACTATACAAAAGTCCTATGTAGACCAATCTACGGTCCTATGCGACCATATAAAGTCCTATGCGGACCAACCTATGGTCTTACCTGACCATGTAAAGTCCTATGCAGATCAACCTACGACCTTACGCAACCACATAAAGTCCTATGAGGACAGACCTACAAGTACAGTTTTAAGCGACCATATTAAGTCCCACTTGAACCAACGTACGGTCCCACGAGATCGTTTGACGTCCTATGGGTACCAACCTATGTAAAAGTCTTAAGCGGACCAAACTATTAAGGTTGTGGTCCATTGCGACTACCCAAGAGTCCTAAGGGAACCAGCCTACTAAGATATTCCTCCATTACAACTGCATAACAGTCTGTAGCGACCAAACTACCCAATTAAGGTCTTAAATGGATCAGCCTAAGAGTCAGTAGTTTGTAAAGGCTAAACTACCTAATCAAAGTCTTAATCGGACTAGCCTACATAAAAGTCCTACTATAGGCACGACTTACAACCATTATCTTTGAAAAATCAAGACTTATTTAATGAGAGCCTGCAAGTAACTGTAGGCGACAAGAACGTGACTTGATTATAAGATGCTACCATCCATTTGGAGCCTACCGATCATGGTAGGCTGCCACTTGATTGAAAAACTCTACCAAGTTCAAGAATGCCAACAATGGTAAGAAACAAATAAGCCAGCTGATTTTAGAGCGTCAATCTAAGAAATCTCTGTGGCTTACCGCCGGCACATCTAACCCTACCTACTTTAGTAATGACCCATTTCGTTCTAAATTACCATCAAGTTTGACGCTACCAACCATGGTAATCACAAAGATGCAGCGATGCCAAATTACTAAAGTAGCCTACTCAACTACAAAGTCAAAATCTTTTTTCCCAGTACATGCATGGTTAAGGCAACGAGTTACACTTAACAAGGTTTAAAAAGTGGAGATTACCAACATGGTAGGCGTCATTAACTTCTTGGACCAAGTGGTAGGCGCCAGATCGAAAGAGCGATGAGGTTGGCTTTGCACTGAAAATAGAATACAATAGACCCTAGTCTATTGTTTCTTAAGAAAACACAAATATTTTAGAAGACTACCAGCACGATATGCTCTGAACTTACTCCACCATTTTTTAAACAAGAGTACGCAAACGAATTTTCAGAGTCTACTATCGTGGTGGACTCCAGCGATACTTCACAGTTTTTGATACTAGGATGCACAAACGACTATTTAGAGCCTACCATGTCATGGCAAACTCTAAGACTAACTCTATAATGTTCGATATGCTAAGAGAATAAGTGCATCTGTTCTTCAAAGCCTACTGACATGATAGGCTCCGGTGCTACCTCCATCTTTTTGGATAGGAAGGTTGAAATTTTCAAGCCTACTAACATGGTAGCCTCTGACTTGGCCCCATAATTAACATGTGAGGAAAGTGCATTTTTTCAGCCTAACAACACGATGGGCAACAACAGCTCCATTCTATGGCATTACAAGTACAATGACTACCAACACAGTAGGTTCCAGTTGTGAAGAACTATGGTTTCAATTTTTAAAGAAATTCAAGGTAGAAAAGCTACTATATTCGCGTCCTAAGTGGACTAGTCTACTAGTATGGTAGTCTGTGAAAACCAAACTATCTCATTTGAATGCCAAATGGTGTAGCCTAAGAAGGTAGTAGTTCCCTTAAATCAAGCTTACCTAAGGCAGCCCGCTCGGGTCAAGCTCTCTTAACAGTAGGCCACCCATCTGCCAAACGCGTAGCCAATCACCACAATTAAGACTACGATGAGACAAAGAATAAGTAGCTCATAGGGCAACAAGGCTTATGCAGAGCATAACTAAAGACAGAAGTCGCATAGGCACGTTTAATATAGTCAAGGCCCGAAAGTTGTACGTAATTTGCACCTACCGTGCAACCAAAAGACAAAAGTGCAATATGCGCAACGCATGCATAAAAGAGGTCAAAGTCAAGAATAACCAGTGTCTACCATATATCAAGGAATACTAGGGGCACGTTACCTCATAGCTCGTTGGCGCCTATTGCGCTACAAGTCATTGAAAAGAAAAGATGGACAAACTAGAAAGACGGATTCTCCGCGAGCTTTCCATAAACGTCAGGCTAGCCAGCTTGTTTGAGTCAATCTAGCCCTCGAAGGGTACTTCGGTACAACAATGAAAGTACATGACAAAGGAAGACACTGACGGGCGACTACTAGACTACTATTCGAAAAAGCTACGACATGTCGGCTCTACCTCAATGACAAGGGAAGGGTCCTAAAGAGTAGCCTACCTGAATAAAGGAATGTGCTAGATTAGCGACTAGCCACTAGTTCACGTACCATTAAGGTTCAAAAGTCATAACCTACATAAGGGTGCTAAGGAGTCGAGGCTCGCAAATTGTAGCCTACATAAAGTCACTATGAGGTCGCCTACCTTCAAAGTTCAAAAATCGCAGCCTACATAATACCAAAACGACTAACCTATATAGGGTCTAAGGGACTAACCTACAAAGAAGAACTCTAGAGGTCGTAACCTATGTTTGGAGTAGCGCACAACCAAAAAAAAAATGATAGATTCAAAGAAGATGGTAGGTTGCGAAATTCCAAGATGCAATGGTAGGTTGCGAAATTTCAAGAGGCAATAGTAGGTTGCGAAATTTCAAAAGGTAATGGTGGGATGCAAAACAAGACTAAAGATTGTAGGAAATGGATTGCTAGACCAAAGGTGGTAGGATGCGGACCTCAAGGCCAAAGATGGTAGGATGCGAATTTCAAGACCAAAGAGTGTAGGCTACGAATTGGAAAAAGTCATGGTAGGTGGCGAAAATGAGCACAAGCCAATGGTAGGTTGCCAAATTGTGCACTACTACATGGTAGGCTATGAAACTATGCACAACAAATGGTAGGATGCGAAATTGCCTACCAACAAAGAGTAGGATGTGACGTTATGTACTAACGAATAGTAGGTTGCCAAATGATACACAAACAACACGTCTCAATTACGTAGGCTACTCTCAAGCATGTAGTAGCCATGCAAGCCCCTCCACCTCAAGCACATCAACTTACATGTAGTCACCTCAATAGCTTAGATAGGGAATTCTAATCTGTATGAACTCACGCTCGGAGATTCGAAGGCCACTCCATCGAGGCTCCTAGCCTCGTGGTCTACCTACTACGACAACACGAGATGTAGCCTACTCTCGATCGTGGGTAAATAGTAAGTAAACAAAGTTTGCCCTTGAGCGTAGCCCACACAAAATGCCTCTCTATAGAAGGACCAAGTCGGAGTTGTTTCGCCAACGAGCAACTATTCCCTAACTCGAAGACTCTTCGACTTAGGGAGTGGGGGACAAACTGTTGACGCCAAAATTGGGCTTGGACCCATGGTTCAACCACGACAGGTCACTTGACCCTGATCGATTTGCGGTTATTGGGTCAAGGCCCATATACGATGCTATAAGTTACGGCCTACTCCCAAGTTAGATTTGATAGAGGCCCAAGGCCCTTGCTAAGCCTGTGTAGCAGTACCATCCTATGTGAAAAACTGAAGACGAACTCCAGTACAACTCGAACTCTATCGGATATCTCCGGATAGACAATCAAGGAGACATTCCAATTGACTGGACTACTAAGTAGCGGACGACAATCGACAAAAAGATAAAGATCAACCCTATCCTACGGGATAAATGATTACTCGATTGAAGTAGTCCACTCGAGATACAAGTCCTAAGGGATAAACGATCCTAGACTTATCACAATTGCCCAACCTAGAAGAAGCGGACGACCACCGAAGGACTTGGGATAGAGACTACTCTATCCTATGCAATAAGCGATCACGTAGTCTACTAAGAATACAAGTTCCAAGAGTCCGTGACTCTTGGCCTACCCACGCCTATAAGTAGGCCACGCCTATAAGTAGGACACGCCTACACAAGGGAAGGGCATCAAATACTAGCCGCACTAGCATTACTTCCCCTCTTCCCTCTACATCTTCACGGCCTACACTCCCAATATCGATGCCGATACTATGGTAGTCTCCGCATTTCCCCTCTTATTTTTCTAGTCCCAAGACTCACACTGCTTTTCACCTTCTGTCCTTGTAGGTTGCTGGTGGCTTGAAATTCGTGATTGTGGATTTTTGATGTCTACATACAATATTAATGACGGGCAAGCATCAAATGCGTAATAGTGCCCTCACTATTCATGTTAGACCTTAACCTTTTGTCTGGGGTGTAAAGTTATTATTCAGTAGGTAACACATTTATGTCCCATCTGACATTAATACTGGTTCTGGTCACATGTCATGAGTCGGGTTTGGGTCAGTTCATGCCCGCTCCCAGATCAGGCTTATTTTTATACCCATATAACTATCAATTTTTTAATTAAGGGAAATGAATTTGAGTGATGAACGAGGAGTCCCTTTTTAAAAATTAAAAGAATAAAATGTTCATTTTAACACGTAAGGAACTAAAATATCTCTCATTTCATAATTCAAGGACTTTTGCAAGTATTAACTAAGCATGACAACCGTTAAGGTTTGGATTCGAACCCAATGGGTTTCTACCTGATAACGAAAATTGATGGAGTATGTGTTAGAGTTTAATTTTTATAATTAAAGAGTAAGCAACGAGTAAATTGATAAGTTTTAGTTCTAAATTTAAGAAAAATCAAAAACCAAAACTTGATTATTAATTTTTGCATATAAAATACATGAAATATATGTATTATTGTCCTTGGTAGTTCTAAATTAGCTATTTATTATTGTAGATTGATTTTATTTATTGAAAAATATATCACAAAGGGATGTTCAATTTGAAATTGACAGTCAAGAAAAATGTAACTTACCTAATTTGTTGGGAATATTTACTTATGAACAAATAATGTGAAGGTTTTGCGATTTATTAGAATTATATCATTTTATTGTGCATGATTTTGATTCATTTTTTTTCTGGAATTTTGACATGTATATAGAATTTTTTTACATTTTAGGTTTTTTTATCAACATTAATCTTTTGTTACTTAAAAATATTAGACAGTTACAAATACGCTTAGCTGTAGTCTTTTAGACCCTTAATAATTATGGTTGGAGTTATTGATTTTAAAACCCATTAAATTTTGGTTATAGTTATGATTATAAGTTTTGCTCAAAAATTTCAGTTATAATTTTTTCATTTTTCACAAAATGATTTTGGTTATAAGTTTTGCTAAACGATTTCACTTATGATTTTTTTTTTCTGGGACTATTCAAACCGTTGTCGTAGGTAGTATTAACCCCATTTTAATTAGAACATAACACGATTACATTGCTTATAAACTAATTTCTAATCTTTAAAGAAATATCATAGTTACAAAATTGATGAGAAAATCTTTTAGATTTAATATGCCCTCCACTCAAAACGAATTATTGCACGTGACACATATTGCACTATTCATAAAATGTACATCTACCAATGCAATCATTTGTGACTTACACAGCAACTTTATACTTTAGAATAGCCGCCGCTAAACACTTTCTTGTTTACAGACGAGTCAACTCTGGGGTCTTATGTTGGCATGCATGCCCTCTAGCCCAGAAATGTCATCCTCGATCTCAATTTAAGTGGGAGTGGCTCCCTTCGTCTATAATTCTATGGGAAAATAGCTCATTTAGTTTTAAATGTTTATTTATTTTGATATTTTGATTTTAAATATTTTAAATTGTACATTTTAATGCTAAACATTTTACATAAAGGACACCATTAGTTTATTAGTTCATTTATGTTAAATTTGCTCCGTTAATTTTATGTGATTCGGACATCGCGTGTAAAAAAATATATATATATAAAGTTAAATTGGTCATTTAGTTTATAACTCATTTAGCTTAAATTAGTCACTATGATCTAAATGACTAATTTAACCTTGTATATTTTTTTTACGCTCGGTATGTGAATTACGTGATCTTAACAGAGCAAATTTAACAGAAATGAGCTAATAGACTAACAGTATCCCTTATGTAAAACGTTTAGGACTAAATTGTTTGATTTAAAATGTTTTGGACCAAAATGTAAGCAAACGTTTGAGACTAATTGAACCATTTTCTCTAATTCTATTGGTTTGCGTAATTTGAGAGTGGCTCCCTTTGTCTATAACTTTATTGATTTGCGTAATATTTATCAGGAAGCAAATAAATATGTTAATATTTTTAGAAAACACTAATACAGGAACTATACCAAGTTCTCTCCTCACCTTATAGAAAAAAGACATAAAGGCAAAGACTAGTACCACAAAAATAATTGACGTGTAATCATTTTTTTTGGTTACATTTTTTGTTGTCTGAGTTATGAAAGGTTAATTAGGCCTTCCTCTAATCCAAAAGGAAAAAAAAAAAGAAGAAAAATTTGTAATGGTATTTTGGATCATACCACGAGATCATACTACAAAAAAAATAGAAATTTGCGACAGGCTGTCGCCATGCCGTTTTCAACACGATGACGGTTTTGTGACGAGAAAGTTTGATGCAAATTTTGTAAGGGGAAGGTAACGACAAAATATCCACTGTAAAAAATCGTCACCAAGCCGTCACTGTTGATGACGGCCATCTTTGCCATCTCCAAATTTTGTGACGGCCATGCTATGTCATCACCAAATTGGCGACGACCAAGCTAGACCGTCACCAAATTGGCGACAGCACGATAAGGGGAAAAATTAGGTAGGTAATTCGGATAAAGTGGAGATGGTTCGGTGACGGTATGATGACATATTCCCTCACCATGTCGTCACCATAATGGGTAACAACTAAATTTTATATGTTTTAATTAGTAACATTAATAATATATTATGGTTAAAAAACCATAATATATAATTTTACATTTAAACCATGATACGGCCTAATATATCATGCTGGAGAGTCACCAAATTATTTTTTTCTTTCGTTTTCGGTCACATCTAACTTTATGACCATTAATTAGTCCGTATGCACGTGTGTTTTTATACGATCAACTCAGTAGTCTGTCAAATCACGATGACTTTTTAAGCGCATGATGACAAATTATAGATTCAGATGTTGAACCATGACGTACTTTATTTAATTTCTGTCTACATAAATATCCAGCTGTCCAATCACGGCATGCATACAATTGTATTAAATTATATTTTCAGCTAATAAATGTAAAACTAAAAATTAAAACTTTTCCACTTCATATAATTTTGTAAATTATAAATTTATGATTGCTAATTGTATGAATCATTTTTTTTTATAAAATTACACATTATATTTTGTACCTTTTAATAAATTCTTATATAATTACTAAGATTAAAATTATATTTTTAAATATACATTTTTTTTAATAATTTTAAACGTTAATAATTGTTTTTCATTTTTCTTTATCTCCGTATTGGAGACAGGGATCGATCCCATCTCCAACGGAGACGGGGGCTATACCCCGCCACCAACATTAGAGACGGGAGCTGAATCCCGTCTCTAATAATGGAGACGGGTAACCATCCCTGTCTCCAAAATTTTGGTGACAGGAGATGAATCCCGTCTCCACCAATCTTAAAAAAAAAAAAATTAATTAAAGGACATCAGCCCTTGATCTAATTTCAAAAACAAACACCCACCCCCATGTCCCCTACACCTTACCCACGACCCCTCCTAGTCCCCCATCCCCAGCCTTGCGCACCAGCAACCCCACCCCCCAAACTCGTCACCCCTACCCCTACACACCACCCGCGCCACCATCAGCCTCGACTCTGCCATTGAAGGTAACCCACCCCTTTTAATTTATACAGATCTATACATTTATACATATATATATACATGTATAGATCTGTACATTTATATATGTATATCTGTACAAATTTATACATGTATGTATACATATTTAATTTTTAGTTATATATATGTATATATCATTTGTTGTATATATTATTCATTTATTTTTTAATTTCCAATTTGAAGGTGTCCAGTTGAGATGAGTGTATGTGTAGAGTCATTACAACCGTACCATACAGCCACAGCTTCGGTGTTGATGACGTCGATGCTCACCGTTTCTTGCTGCGGTTATGGTTGGCTTCCCGAAGGTAATTTTTGTTTTTCAATAAATTTTTCCTCAAATTGTATTAAGTTAATAAATTTATTCGATAAATTTTGTTTAGGTGATTTCAATTTTAGTGTTTTATCAAAACCATGTTACTGTTAATTATATTCGTACATTATATGCTATATGTATTATGAAATTTTGGTGTATTTTGGTTCGGGTACTAGACATGCTTAATTAGTTGTAAGCATTTTCTATATTATAGTGTTGATTTATAAGTGCTAGTGATTATTTCCTATATCAAAGTGGTCTCTTTTGCTCTGCTCCAGTGAAGTTGGATAGTCTGACCCTCTAATGCATAAAATTTGAATGGCATAACCCTCCACAATCCATTCCTGAAATTTTGTAAGCCATACAAGATGGATAACATATGAAATTTTGGCCTTCTATGTTCTTCCAAATATTGTTGCAAAAGTTCCAGTAACTTCTCATTTACTGGACATGCTGATAGATGATTTAAAGTGAGTCATTCCTCTTCTCTTGCATTTCAACAACAATTTCCCTTAACCTAAAAGATAAAAATAGGTAGCATTGAAACATGTTAAGTAATGGATCAGAAAGAAACATTCTCTTTAGCACTAAAATCAGCATCTACTCTAGCAATGTAGGCGCCCCTCCTTCCCCTCCCCCCCCCCCCCCCCCCCCTATTTTTTTTCCCTTAATGTTTTTATTTTGATTCTTGGCCCCCCAATTTCAAAATCCTAACTCCACCCATGGAGACATGAAGGGATGTAGTAAGGAATTTAATGGAGTGATGATTTTGTATTTTGTTTTAAGGTAAAACAGTTAACAGAAAGTATAGGCTAATTCTTCATGTACGGGGATGATCATTCCTTAGACGTGTACGGACGAGCTATTGATTAAGTTACTAAGTTGGACTTCTTTTATAATGTTTTAATTTTGCTGATAATTTAGTTTTTATTGGAAAAAAAGGGGTTGTTGTGATAAGTTAATAGCTAAGAATTTTGGTGATGGTTGACTGATGTCATTTGGTTTGTTACAGACATTTGGCTTTGGGATTTAGCAAGCAGGTAATATTTCGTCCCTAAAATGCTTCATTTTAATTTCCTCAGGTGATAATAAGGCTATTTAGTTGTTGTGGTGATGCCTTATAACTTTGTCTTTTACTTTATTTCATCTATTATGCATCCATGTCTTACTAATTGGCGGCAATTACCATTTGAAAGGTGCTCCATTCACTCTACTCTTTTCTCTGATGCTCAAACCTTGGATAAATGGTCCATTTTTTTTTCATTATCTTTGAGCCTATGATAATGTTAGAAGAATATTGATTTTCACTTGGTAGACAATTTATTATGAGGTTTACATAAATTATGAGGGAAAATAAAGCATATCAGGTGGTTTGTAGAAAAACAAACAATATAATATAAAAAAAGAGGAACGTGTGATCTATGATAGAATAATCAAAATAAATGGTATATTTTTGTTTCGAAAAACTTATTCTATCATATTATTATATATGATATTTTTCCTCTCAAATACAACTTCCCACATTAAAGGTGTGTCCCACGGACTTGGCTCCTTTACAATTCAATTTTCTACAATTTTATGTAATTGTCATTCTGATTAATGCCACATATCATTAAATATCATCAAGAGATTATATTAATCTGGCTAAACTAGCTTTCTAACTATGATTATAATGTATTAAATATCAAATTTAAACTACCATATTTAATTAGTAAAACAAATATGGAAGCCATATTTAGCTTTTGAAGCCATACTTTTTTTTGCTCCAAAAAATATTACACGAGCATTCTTTATGACAAGTGGTTTATGGTCTTCAAAGTCTTGAGAAAAAAGATATTTATTTCTTTAATTATAGGCTCAGCCAAAAATGCACAAAGTGTTTAGTATGAAAAATAAATGGTCTTTAAAATCTCGAGAAAAATCTATAAAAGTTGGACAAAAAAAAAATTAAGCCATTAGACTTTTGCTCCAAGAAGTCATACGATTTATTTATTTTTTAAATAAAAATAAAAGAAGTCATATAATATTTGCTCCAACTTGTTTAGTGAAACTTAAAAAACCTTATGATTCTGGCTCATCATTTAGAGTGAAGGTAACAAAGATGAAAAAAAGAGTGACAGTCGAGTGGTCTTTAGCTTCTAGCTAATACCATACATAAAGATGCAGGGGTGTCATCCTATTATTCGTTGAAGATCAGAAAAGAGAAAGTCAATACGTGATTTATCATGAAGGCATAGTTATAAATTAAACAGAAAAGAGAAACAAAGGACATAACATTTGCTTTGGATTGAATTACTGCCCAATGACAAATAAGTACTTTTACAACTCCATTACATCCATGCTTAGCTGCCATGTGCAATGGGATCTCTCTATACCTAGAAATCTCAATGTATAAATACCATTAGAAGATGGAAATACTACAATGTGAATCTGCTAACATGACTTCAGTTGATCTTAAAAAAGCTTGTACAGTGTAAACAATTAATCTTTAGAAAATACCATGGTCTTAGCCTCTAAATTGACCTTTTTTGGGCACGCATAGTATAGAATGAAGCACATGTAGTATATGGGTCATAGTTTGCCACAGAGGTCTGCTAGGAGGCATTCAACTATGTTTACAGCAACTATTATAAGCTAATATAGATAAATGACCTTTGACAAATCTCCTGCTGATGCATTTGTCTATCACTATAATTGCCAATAAAAGATTCTTTTTTATGTATTAACTCAAATTAATTGTATTAGAATTTACATAATTAATACTATTTATTCTAAGTTATTGATACAAGTTGATTTTCATTATAAGTAATTTTATTTATAATATTTTATTAATATACATTGGGCTCAGCCCGTGCATATGCATGGGCCAGCCCTAACTAGTATATATATAAATGGGTTAGTTGTACATATATCATTTAAAAATGATCTACTTTTGCATTATACCAATTTTTGTAACAGATCTGTTCCTATTATAAAGAATTGTGAAATGTAAGACACAATAGGGATAATAATTAACAACATAAACATGCAGAGAGGGGAGGGGGTTTTGGGAAAAGAGAAAAGATAAACTGTTGCATGCAGTTTTGGCGAGGGTTGTTTTGGTGATGGCATAGAGAGGGGTGAAGTTGGCGAGGACATGGTGATGGGTAGTGTTTAGTAATGGCATGGTGATGGGAATTGTTTATGACGGCATGGTGACGGAAATTTTTTGTAACAACGTGGTGACGGGATAAATTGGTGAGGGCTTAGTGAGGGGAAACATTGGCGAGGGCTCGGTGACGACAATCATTGGTGACTGTCTAGTGACGAGCCGTCGCAATACGGCAACAGCTTGGTGACTGGGAGGATTTTGACGACCATCTCCTGTCTGACGGACATTTGCCCTCACTGTGCCATCGCAAAGTTGAAATTGGCGATGACACGGTGAAAGGAACCGTCCATTGTAGAATTCAGTTTTTTTTGTAGTGTCAATATATGTCAAAGCCTTAAATATATGATTCAATTAGCTAAGTTGATTAGGGGCGGAACTAGAAATCTAATATTGGGGGGGTCAAAATTCAAATAAGAAGATGATAAAAAAAAAAGATGAATAACTTTTTTTTAACGATATTACATAGATATTTTTGGAAAAAAAAAATTGTAAGGGGCCTAGCTCCCACGTAGCTCTGCCCTGAAGTTGATTCAAACTTGAGTGAATATTTTAGAATCTATCATGTTTGCGATCGATGTTTGTATTTCAAATCCATTTTTAGATTTTCCCATTTATGTAATGAAATCGATTGGATATAAACAATCTAGAAATTAGAAACAGATATTCACATGAAGATTGAAAAAAAAAAAAAGTATGACGAGGAACTGATCATACCACAAAAATCCATATATATATGTCAAAGACTTAAAATATAATCCAATTGCGCTAGTAAGTTGATTAAAACTTGAGGAAATATTTTAGAATTTGTATTTTGAAACCCATTGAATATAAAAAATATTCACAGGCGGATTGAGCCTCTTTCCTGTTTATAATAAGAAACTCATATTAGACAGGGTTATACTGAATTCAACTTAAATTTATAAATCTCATAGTATATCGATGTGTTTTAATACATACTCCAAATCAATCAAAAATCAAATAATATCTATAATGAGTTGACATAAATTTAAACTTAAAACCTTCAATTACAACAAATTGATGTCCCTTCACTCTTCCCAACCCTTAAAGGTAGGCGGATTGAAACTTTAAGTTGTTCTAGATGATTAACCAATGACTGTCAAATTTTTTAATGTTGAGCAAGAATGTCAAGGTCACGTTTCTTTTCTTTTCTTGTTTCAGTATGATAATTTTCTCTGGTCAAGGTCACGTTTCTTTTCTTTTTTCATTATGATAATTTTCTCTGTGGTGACTAGAATTAATGTATATAGTAGCACTCTTCCCGGTTCGTCAAGGAAGTAAAATTCGATTTTAACACAATCACCTGCATTTCAAGTTATACCAACGTGAGAAACAATTCAATGATCTTATGGAAAAACTCTCGTAACTCTCTTGATAGCATTCAGTCAACAGTTGAGCTCTAACAAACTCATCCAGACAAGAAACCTACAAGCTCCAAGTCATAAATTGTCTCTCTCACTTTTATTGGATTTATATGACACGTGCATAGATTTACGTTCAATAATCCCACAGACTTTTATTTCAACAAGTTTTCGCCCGTGATTGTTTAGAACCCCTTTTCCATCAATAGGTACACCCATAGCGTCGACCACACACCCTAACATAGCCTTTCTTACAAGAACATCCACAATAGATCCAGTGTGCTTGACAAGATCTCCTTTAATAGCAGTATTACTATTAAAGACAACAATCTCTATATTCTGATCATTTTCAAGATTCAAAGCTATTTATTTCACACTGCTGACAAATTCAACCATTTTTCCATTTTGAATCTCGTTCAATCCCACCATTTTTTCATTTTGAATCTCGTTCAATCCCATGACGTGCAATCCATCTCCAACTGATTAAATGACCACTCCACCAATCTCGTGTCAAAGTTAATATGTTGTGCGGATGCAAACATATCCAGTAAAAGGTCAACTTTGAGGGGCATGGTAAATAGACTTCTTTATTCTTTATTTTTTTAAAGCGTTGTGTCACTAGATAAAAGTCGGATCATAGAAAAGAAAAATACGACTAATTAAAGATGAAACAACGAGCAACTAAACAAGTTAACTCTAACAAATCTAAATAAATAAGTTGATACGCTCGGTTGTCCTCAAAGGGACATAGTGCATGAAGTTAATTCTCTATATATAGACTATCTGCTAATTGAATCTCAAAGCTCAACCGATCCCTTGTGCACTGAATATTACTTGGCTCCCAAACGCTCTCACTATACACACACAAACACACACACATATTTTTCTTGAGGGTCAATGGGTTACCCACTAGGCTACACAAAAATTTGTTTTCCCAAGCTCTTCATATACCCACTTTCTTTACTTTGTTTTATCGTAGACAGTACCTTACTCTTAGTGTTTAGCTGTTTAGGCATCTCTGATTTTCTTGAGCGCCACAACGACCTTTTCCTGCAAACCAACCCCATACACCCCCTACGGCCCCTGAGCCACCCGTATCCGCTGTCCTCATCCGGGAGATTCTCCCGGTGATCATCAAGTTCTCCGACCTACCCTCCGCCGCCAATGCCAGCAAGGGACAACCACCAGGGAGCTGTGCAGTGTGCTTGGACAAGTTTGACGGTAATGATGATATCAGGTGTTTGATCAACTGTAAACACATTTTCCACAGAAGCTGTTTGGACCGTTGGATGGACCACGACAAGAATACTTGTCCTCTTTGCATGAAACACTTCGTGCCACCACACTTGCTAGAAGAATTCAATATGCGGCTTTGGGAAGTCTCTTCTATATATCCATATTTATACAGTGAAAATAATGTCGTCTCCGGCTACTAAGCAATAACTCAGTGATGGATTAACATGGGCTTGTGGAGGAGAAAGATAATAAGCTAGCAGATAATCCTAACCTTGTAAAGGAGGAGGATGTTAAGATTCGTTGACTTCTTGTACATATTGTAAAGTAGGCAATATATCAACTAAGAATATAGTGCCTAGAATAATAAGATCATCTTGTCATAAGACATCTTTGTCAATTTCACATGGTATAGACCTAGCTTTAACCTAGTCTTTTTTCTTTTTTCTGAAAACTACCGCCGACCTTTTCTTGTTCAAGCAGGTCGTGTTTTTGTTCAAGCAGAACAGTCTAGCTTTCCCAAGCAAAAACAATCTGTTTCTTTGATTCACAAAAGTAAGAGCTGTTCTTTTTCCTTTTTTCTTAAAGCAAAGTACACTTTTTTGTCTTATACACTTTTTCAAAGCAGCAAACCTTTCTTCATTGAAGCCGTCATTGTTTTTTTTTTCAAGAAACTCACAGAAGCTTACGTTTCTTTTTTTCTTTACGAAATCATGGTTGACAATACTTTAGTCTCTGTGACTGGAAGCAAAAACGAAATCTCCAATACCGAGACTTCTAGTCCTTACTTCATTCATCATTCAGACCATCCTGGCCTGATGCTCATCTCCAAACCTCTCAATGGAGACAATTATTCTACATGGTGTCGTTCTATGTGTATCTCACTTAGTGCAAAAAATAAGTTGGGTACATTAATGAAACTCTTGAAGTCCCTTCAAGTAAAACAAAGCCGGATGAATATCTTCTCTGGAAACGTTGCAACGATATGGTTCTTGCCTGAATCCTGAATTCCGTTGAGCCCGATATTGCTGAGAGTATTATTTATTCCTCCACTGCGCATGAGATTTGGGAAGATCTCAAGGAACGATTTTCACAGAGTAATGCTCCAAGAATTTATCAGTTGCAACGCGAGCTTTCCTCCCAATCACAAGATCAGATGTCAGTGGCGAGTTCTTTCACTAAGTTTAAAAACTACATGATGAGTTGGTTTCTTTCAATGATTTGCCAACTTGTTCATGTGGGGCTATGAAAAAGCATATGGAGCGAGATGAACAAAATGCCTTGATGCAATTTCTTATGGACCTTAATGAATCATATAGCGCAATTCGTGGACAGATTTTGCTTATGTATCCATTGGCTACTCTTCGCAAGGCTTACTCTTTGATCTCACAAGAAGAAAAACAAAGGGAACTTGGCACAACTCGTGCCTTGATTGAACCAGCAGCAATGGTCGTTCGCCAACACCATATCAACACTAATGTGAGCCGAAAACCATTGCACTGTACCCACTACAATCGGGATTATCATACCGTTGAAACATGCTACAAGTTGCATGGATATCTACAGGGGCATCGTTTGCATGGGTCAAATAAGCAAAAATGGGGGCGTGGCAAAGCAGCTACTAATCATGTTAGTAGCCATATATCACTCCAGGAAATCCTGGTTGTCATGCCTTCATTGTCCGAAGCACAATGTCAGCAAATTCATTCCATGATTAGTGAGAAGGATACACACCAACCTGCCGTCAATGCTGTCGCCGACAGTTCCTCAAGTATCACTCAGTTTCTTTCTTGTGCCGATAATCGGTGGATCATTAATAGTGGGGCGACAGATCACATTACTTCGAGCTCACATTTACTTTAAAAAAATTAAGAATCCATCTCTACAGCCTGTAATGTTACCTAGTGGCGAGACGGCACCCATAACTTCCACTAGCAATTTATCTCTCAATTCTTATTCGTATTTAAGGGATGTTCTATGTGTGCCTACTTTTAAAGTCAATATTATGTTTGTGAGTCGCCTTACTAAAGGATTGCAATGCTCAGTGAATTTTTTCCCTTCTTGGTGCATTTTACAGGACTTGGCTACGAGAACGATGATTGGTTTGGGTAAGCAGTGTGATGGACTCTAGTACTTGGTGGCTCTGGTGTCTGACCAACAACCTTCTACCAAAAAGCCTTCATGTCATGTTGCAAGGAAATTTGTTGATTTATGGCATCGTCGCTTTGGACACTCTTCTCGTTTAAATTTTTTATCACAAACTTTAAGTTGTTCTTCTCAATTCAATGGTGTTTGTAATGCTTGTCATTTGGCAAAACAAACTTGCCTTCCTTTTAATAAAAGTTTTATTTCTACTACTCACCCTTTCTCTAGATCTATCATTCACTGTGATATTTGGGGTCCTCATAAAATTGTCTCTACTTCTAGTGCGCGCTATTTTTTAACAAGTGTGGATGATTTTTCTTGCTTTACTTGGGTGTACCTCATGCATCATAAACATGAGACACAAAGTTTGTTCAATTCCTTTTTTTCTATGGTTAAAACTAGATTTCATACCTCAATTGAGAACATTCGGGTAGACAATAGTGGTGAATTTTTATCCCTTTGTGATTTTTTTAGAGAAAATAACATTTCATATCAACATACTTGTGTTTACACGTCTCAACATAATGGTGTTGTTGAACGCAAGCATCGCCACATCATTGAAACTGCTAGAGCACTACATTTTCAAGCAAACCTTCCTCTTCAATTTTGGGGTGAATGTGTGCTCACTGCTGTTTATCTAATTAACCGTTTACCCTATCCTCTTCTTACTTGTAAAAATCCTTTTGAAAAACTCTATAATCATCCACCTTCATATTCCTACTTAAAAGTCTTTGGTTGTTTCGCCTATGCCACCTCTGTCCATCTACTTTCAAAATTTGCCCCTCGTGCTAACAAAGTTGTGTTCCTAAGGTATCCGCAAGATCAAAAGGCCTATCTTTTATATGACTTGTCATCAAAAAAAAAAAATCACAAGTTGCGATGTTATTTTTCATGAAATTATTTTTCCTTTTTCTGAACTTTCTAGTGACAATCTTTCCCCACAAATTGTTTCATCTCCACTACCTCAGCTCATTGACCCTATCGACATTTCTCCTTTACATGGATCATCTGTGCCCCCTATCATCCCAGAATCCAATGATCCTACACTTTTCTCTTCCCCTGCACATGACTCATCTCTTCCGTCCCCATGCCTAGAGTCCCCATCAATCCTTGTTCGTCATTGAGATCGTCCATGTCATCTTTCTCATCATTTTCGGGACTTTGTCATCACATTGCCATCATCTAACCATTTGGCGTCCTCGTCCCTAGGTACTCGGTATCCATTGAGCAATTACATTTCTTATCATCGTTACTCACCTGCTCATTTGACGTTTATTAGTCAGATCAGTCGTTTTACAGAGCTTGGCTCTTATGAGGCTGCTATTGCTAATCCACATTGGGTACAGGTTATGGATTCTGAATTACAAGCACTTGAACTCAATAATACTTGGACTCTCACTTCTCTTCCGCCAAGCAAGGTTCCTATTGGCTGCCGTTGGGTCTATAAACTTAAACACCGTTCTGATAGCTCTATAGAAAGATATAAAGCCTGTTTGGTCACTATAGGCTATACTCAACTGGCTGGTGTAGATTATCATGACACTTTCTCCCCTACAGCAAAGATGACCACATTTTGTTGTATCCTTGCCCTTGCTGTAGCACAATCTTGGCCTCTTCACCAACTTGATGTTCACAATGCTTTTCTTTATGGTGATCTCCAAGAAGAAATCTATATGATTCCTCCACCTGGTCTTCGGCGACAAGGGGAGAATTTACTGTGTCGCATCAATAAGTCTTTATACGGTCTCAAGCAAGTCTCACAACAATGGTTTGCAAAATTCTCAGATGCTATACAGGCTATTGGTTTCATTCAGTCCAAAGCAGATTACTCATTTTTCACATGCCATAGGGGGAAGTCTTTTACTGTCCTTTTAATATATGTTGATGACATCTTGATTACAAGGAATGATTTGGATGTCATTGTTTCCCTCAAACAGTTCCTTCATAACTGTTTTCACATCAAGGATCTTGGAAATCTGAAGTTTTTCTTGGGAATTGAAGTGTCTCGTTCTAAGAAAGGTATATCCATTTCATAGAGAAAGTATACTCTTGAGATCCTTAAAGATGCAGGCTTGTTAGGGACACGACCAATTTGCTTCCTTATAAAACAAGGTTTGAAATTAGATGATAGGGAGAACTTTTGGCGGATTCCCAAAAATATAGAAGAATGTTGGTACATCTCATCTATTTGACTATTACTAGGCCAGACATCATTTTTGTTGTTCATGTTCTAAGTAGATTTATGCATGAGCCAAGAAAGCCACATTGGGACGCTACACTTCGTGTTCTGAAGTATTTGAAACACACTCCAGGACAAGGTATTTTCTTTCCAACTCAAAATTCTTTACAGTTGAAGGCTTACTGCGACTCTGATTGGGCTGGTTGTCCAACCACTAGAAAATCAACAACGGTCATTGTATTTTCCTTGGTGATTCCTTGGTTTCTTGGAGGACAAATAGGCAAAAGACCGTCTCACTTTCTTTAGCAGAGGCCGAGTATCGAGCCATGGCAAGTGCATGCTGTGAACTTACTTGGTTGCAAAGCCTATTAAAAGATCATCAGTTGAATCATCCAGAGGCAGCCACATTATACTGCGATAATCAGGTTGTTTTACACATAGTAGCTAATCATGTGTTTCATGAGAGGACAAGACATATTGAAATTGATTGCCACTTTATTAGAGATAAAATTCAAGATGGTTCCATTACTACTAAGTACGTCGTTTCTTCACAGCAACTAGCAGACATTTTTACCAAGCCATTGGAAAAGGACACGTTCAATGAATTACTACACAAGTTGAGAGTTCTGGACATCCACTCTCCAACTTGAGGGGGAGTTTTAACATTCGTTGACTTCTTGTACGTATTGTAAAGTAGGCAATATATCAATTAGGAATATAGTCTTTAATTTGATTGATTGTATCCTTAATTGTCTCCCAAGAATATGAGACTCTTTGTATATATACCCCTTTGCCTGGAATAATAAGATCATCTTGGCATAAGACATTTTTAAAAGTTTCAATTTCGTATCTATTATTTTCTTATAGTTTCAAATTCGTCTCTGTTATCAAAGGACTAAATTAAAAAAATTTGAGAAACAATAGGGACGGATTTGAAACTTTTTGAAAATAATAAGGACGAAATTAAAATTTTTAGAAAACAATAATGATGAAATTGAGAAACTTTAAACAATAGGAACGAAATTAAAACTTTTAAGGAAACAATAAGGACTAAATTGAGATATGTTAAACATAGGGACTAAACTAAAATTTTTTGTAAACAATAGGGACTAAATGTGAGATTTTCCCTTTATGTTGTGTCTACACATTTTCAGCAACTAAATCAGATAGGAGGCAAAAGGAAATAAGGTTCAATATTTCGCAGATAGAATACAAAGGTTGAGAATCCTGATCCTAATAACATGCACAACCCATCAGGAAAACTCTTCACTCAATTTAAATTGAGGTAAGATTTACACGTCTCAGTTTGTATGTCCTAAAAACTAATTAAATATAATTTTATGACATGACAAATTGTATTATTAATTCATTTGATGGGAAATTTTATTTATTTATTTATTTATAATTAAGTGTTACTTGTATCCAAATTATTTAATGATCAAAATAGGACTAGCATAATAATTTAGTAATTCCTGAAATAATTTATCCTAATTCTTAACTAAAACATAAATTCAACAAACTCAAAATCATTTACAAAGTCCAAACCAAAAATTACCAAAGTGAACCACATTTACATGCAAATATCCCCAAGGCTCTAGTTCAAACAAAAGAGTATTGTTCAACATAGTCCTCCGATATTTCTTTCCCCCACCCAGTCTAACTAACTGCACAATACCATTGATAATCTATTCTTCTGAGTTAAACTTCTGCTAATAAAGCCTGTGGTTACGTTCTTTTCAAATGGTATAAACGGTAACACAAAAAATTAACCGTAAAAATGAAGGCTGGACCTCCTCACCTTTACAATATCTGCTAGTTCAGTCTCCAATATTATCCCAGGTTGGTATTTGTTGAGGAATGAGTACCTAATCAAGCCCAAACTCCCAAATTCTTCTACTCATACCACATTGGAAAAACAGGTGTTGTTTATCCTCATTGGCCAAACCACAAATATTATAAAGTGTTACCAAAAGATTTAGGTAACAAATTCGATCGAAGCATTTTTCTCTATTTGAAATGTATTAAGTCCTTCAAAGATAGGGTGAATTGCGCAAAACCCCCTTATGCTTTTGTTAAGATGCACATGACCCCCTTGTATTTTTAAAAGTGCACAAGACCTCCCTATGATTTTCAAAACACATCACGGTTAGTCCTTCCATTAAAAAAATCGTTAAGTCTAACCGCAAGTGTATGACACACACCCATTTTGCAACTGGGATTGTTCTTTTATAAATTTTGCAATAAAATATACTTATTCATTTACTAAAATACCCTTTTTACCAAAATATTTTTTTTAAAAATCAAACAGTTATCTTCCTCCCCAAAAACTCCACCCCCCCCCCCCCCGCTAGCCTCCTCCAACCCCTCCCCCCCCCCCCTAACAATACCCGCTAGCCACCCTACCTCCTCGCCGTGGAACTTATCTAGTAGATGATTTCTTACTACATGATTAATAAGAATCTGATGATAGCTTACTCATTCTCAATTTGACTAACTACACAAATTAGAAAAAATACCACTTCGTTGTTTTCTTTTGTTTTTTTATTATACAAGTGGCACACTCTATTTCTTAAGCTCGATCATATTATTTCTTTGTCAAACGTAAGAGAAGTTGATAATGGAGCGTCAAAGAAAACTCAAAGAAGTGATAGGCATATTCAAAGACAAAGTTTCATTGATCAAAGCAAACCTCTCAACCAAACACACAACCTCCTTAATTCACCTTGTTGTCATTCGCGCCATAACACATATATTCATAATATCAAGCTTTTTCATCCTTTCTTATGCTAAGAAATAAACAATTGAAATATATTTATTTTTTACAATATGTATGTATGTATATATATATAGAGAAAGAGGGGTATTATTGTGTAGAGATATATGTTTGTGTGTAATAAGTAAAAGGGAAAGGAAAAAAAAGAGAGAAAAAAAAATAGAGGTATTTATATTTTTTACCATTTTTCGTCAACAAAATTACTAGAAAAGTGAAGAGAGGTAACCGTGATGTGTTTTGAAAATCACAGAGGGGTTTAGTACACTTTTAAAAGCACAGAGGGCTCCTGTACACCTTAACAAAAGTATAGAAAGGTCTTGTGCACTTCATCCTTAAAGATAAAAACCAACAAATTGCTTAATAAACAGAGATGACATTATTTCACTATAGAAATCTTGATCCTTACAAGAGGCTTCCCGAAGCGGCTAATTGAATTCTTCTAGCAAGTGTGGTGGTGCGAAGTGTTTTATGCAAAGACAACAAGAATTCCTGTTATGGTCCACCCAACAATCCAAACAACTTATGTGAAAAATGTGTTTACAGTTGATCAAGCACTTAATATGGATTATAACACAATGTGTTCCTTTTTTGCATCTATAGGGTCCAAACACTCAACAATCTACCACAAATACTTAATTACCCCCAAGAGCAAATGGAGGTGGCAGGGTACATGGAGAGGGATTGTGAGGGGCAACAGCGTAGGTAGGGGTAACGGCATTGGTAGAGGCCGAGGAACTGATAGTAGTGCATTAACTAAGTGCATCCTCAATTGCTTCTATTTCTGTTGATACAAGAGCCACTTCAGAAAATTTTAGAAGAGAATGAGGCCATTCATACATTGTTGAGTTAGTAGCCACTTCTAAACTGTTGCTTTAGGATTATGTAGTTGCATTTGGGTAGGTATCTGGACAGCTTTATGCTATGTTTTTGCTTTAGGATTATGTAGTTGCTTTAGGATTATGTAATTGCTTTAGGACTATGTAGTTGCATCAATGAATGTGGGGATTATGTAGTTACTTTTGACTGTTTATAGTTGGCTAGTTTTTCAACATGTTCATGATGTGTTTGGGTAGGTATCTGGACAACTTTATGCTATGTTGAACAATGCATGCTGTAAAACTTTGGCAGCTTTATGCTATGTTTTTGGCTATTTATTACGAATGTTAACGTGTGTGCCTATATTATGCTTTCATTTGGAATCTTTTTTAATATGTCACAGGTAATTGCACTACTTGCTAACATATGTGTCACAGATATTTGGTTTAATGTGTCACAGGTAATTGCACCATTTTAATGTGTCACAGGACCATTGACAAACCAAAACATTTTCATAAACATAATATCTTACTACACACGTAAACATTTATTTAAATAACAAGATGAAAACAACTAGGACCATTGACAAAGAAAAGACACAAGAGGCAGTGAGAACCATCTTCAACTTCACAATCTCATCGTTAGGGATCTCTTGCCTCATAGGACAATTAACTTCCTCCCCATCTTCAACGCA
This sequence comes from Ehretia macrophylla, assembly GCA_037974665.1. Taxonomy (NCBI): domain Eukaryota; kingdom Viridiplantae; phylum Streptophyta; class Magnoliopsida; order Boraginales; family Ehretiaceae; genus Ehretia; species Ehretia macrophylla. The sequence continues at coordinate 52,577,293 of CM075776.1, forward strand.
TTCCATTACGTCAAAATCTCCAAGTGGAAGCAAAGGTGGCCCACCCAATGTCCAACTTGTTGTACGTGGGACACACCAATCCTTAAAAGATCTACAAGTTGGGTACCAGTAAAACAATCAACCTCTCATTTCTAAAACTTTTGACACCACTTTAATATTATACCATTGACCACAATGACACCAGCGATTTACATAGCGCAAGTCGAGTGAATCATATCTTGATGTTCTACTACTCCCTGATGACATTCTTCAAAAAATGCAAAACATACTGTCAAATTCTAGACATATAATAAGGGTAAAATTGAAGCTAATAAAGTTAATTGAACTTTTCTTTATGCTTAAGCCTGCTTATAATGTTATTAATCATTAACGTAGAGAAGCTTTAAAAATTATTGGTTCTAAAGACTAGTTCTGGTAATGTAAGGCTAGATATATAAACACATTATTATGCTTTTAATCGTTAATGTACATAAGCATTATGCTTTTGTAAAGAAGCTCGAAAAATTATTATGCTTTTAATTGTTAACATTGTATAAAATTAGAATTACAATAAGGGATTAGGGAAAAAAAACCGAGAGACAAAGTGTTAAGTTAGAGAGCATACCTGCCAAAAACATGAAGGAGTGAAGGAGTTCATGTCCACAAAAGGTGCAGCCCCTTTTTATTCCAATTGAATGGGCTTTTTGGTCAATTACCTACTTTATATATAGCCAAAAACCACTACAAACTGCGGTTGCTACGCGTGGACATCTCATTTTTTATTGAAAAACAGATAACAGGCTAACGAAGAGAGGTAGAGTGTCTTTTTCTATAAAACATAGGGGGTTTTGTGATGGTTTTTGAAAAACAGGGGGGTAGCGTGATATATATGAATAATACAGGGGGGCGGCGTAATATTTACCCTTTTAAGTACTTAAGGAATACATATCAGAAAATCTCAATATAAAATCTAAGAGCACATTCTAAAATTGTTAGGGATGGTATGCCCTAAAACCACTAGAGCACTAAGACATTTCATGTAAATGAATATATATATTCAGTTATGAAATCAGTGCATCCATCAAGAGCATACTATATTTTCTCTTTTATATGATATATTTGTATGCAATAAGGTTCCTTGATACAAGTGAATAGCATAGGTACTTGCTGATCCGCAGAGAAAGTCTATGCTATGAGGCTTGGATCAAAACTATAAGTTCATAACCAAATAGTGAAGCTAGGCACTTCACTATGTTAAGGTTATAATGAGAGGGTCTCCTATTTGGTAGGATGATTTTCATTTAGTTATTAGAGAGGCTTTCCGGACTTCTCTCATTAGTGCATTATGGTGCATTGAACGGGACTATACTAAGATGTAGTCTCAGTGACATTACTATCACTGTCAGAGAACTAAAAGCATCTTAAGCTACTAAGTGATCAATGCTCTATATCATGGGCATATGTGGATGTATCATTAAAACCTAGGTCATATGTTTTGATTCACTATGGATGAGATCTTATAACAGGGTCAACAGCTCGGTGTTTTGGGCATATGGACTAGATCCATTAGGTGTCATGCATATGAGTCGTGATTCTATTTTATCTTAAGTGATAGTGAGCTACTCACTTAGAGTTATCTATATGATCATCTAAATCTAAGCACTTAGTAATACAGCTCGGGCTATATTGGATACTGAACTTGTGGGTCGTTCCAAGGAACAAGGGTATAGTATCTGGGTGATGATTATAGGAAAGATAAAGGTCCAAGGTGTAGATATAATTAAGAAATGATGATAGTATGAATGTAGGACCTACTCTTGATTGCGGTTAAAAACATAGAAGGGCATTTTGGTTATTTTGCTTAGTAGGTCAAAGACGAAACCTCCACTAGAAGTTAATTTGTTGTATTGGAGTGCAACCCTAACTCTTTAGTGGAATGAGTTAAGGTTAAAATGGTCCAAATACTACTAGTGGCTAGCAGGGGCATTTTGGTCATTTTATAGTCAAAGCAACTATGTCTTAAAGTCCCTCTCCTAGCCACTTTTCCTTAATGGTTAACTGTCTATTTTCTTATTTAGTATTTGTATATAAATTGAGTATAGTTTCCTAATTAAGAACATGCAGCTCAATTTAGAAAGGCCAGGACATGAGGACAAGAAACATTCTTAAGACAAGAATATTTGTCCTAGCATTTAATGTCCAAATGACATGTGCTCTACTTGTGGATTAGGGATTAGATGTATGGAAGAGAGTTGTTAGGAGTGGATAAGATTCTTAAATTTAAATTAAGAAGATAATGTTATTATCTTCAAGATAATTTAAGAGTTATTCAAGAATAGGACTCCTATGATAACTAGAACTCTCCTTCATCCTTATCCTTTAGATTTTCGACTATATCATGATTGTCTTAGCAATTCCACACGTGATCTAGCATTACAGAGACACATACCGACAGACATGGATACACGGCTAGAGGAGGAAAAAAAAGGCAGAGAAAAAATCCATTTTTTCCTAACCATTGAACAAGGAAGTGGGATAGAGGAGAAGACTTACGGTTTCTGAAATGTGGAGGTGGTACACGTCCCTTGGGTGATCTTTTCCAGTAGCTCCACAGTCCTCTACAAGTGTGTATGTTGTAGATCTATGCCAACACAAGAGGTAAAATCATATACAGTAAATTTCTAGCACTAGATAGTGATTTTAATGTTGTTTTAGCATGATTCCGTGTTTATTTCCGCTTGTGGATTACACGGTGACATTTATTGTTTATAAACTCTATGTAAACTGCTATTAAATGACTAAATGCCTTAGGATCCACATTCTTTATGTGGTATTAAACTAGGTCACGAAAATCATGCTTTAAAACATAGAATCGATAGAAATTGCGTGTTAGAAAAGCTATTGGTTGGCGAGCTGCCTAGGGCCGATTAGGGGTTGTTTGTATATGAATTTTGTGTGGATTTAATGTGTGTGATATAAGGAACTAACCTTTGTTTTACAGCGTTAAGATATCCACTTTTGATGGCTCGATTTCATGAAATCGTGTGGATGTTTATATTTTTCAGCATGGTTGTAATTTAATTATTTGTGTTGGTGGTTTATCCAACTATTCTAATAGTTAGATTATTTCTTAGAATGCTAATTGTAAACTTCATATGGAGTATAGGAATGATTGTAATAGTATTAGTTTGCTAGGTGATGCAATCGATTTGCGAAATTATCAAAATGGTCAAAAGGAGAGGATTAGGAATGGTGGCTGTTTTTTATCCTTCTCCAAGGTTTTTGGCTTGTATTTGGTGGTTTTGGATCATGGCTATTCACCCTAAGAGCCGTGGATGATGGTAAGCCATAGTGGTCCAAATTCCAAATCAATTTTGTACTAGATGATTCGATTGGGGTCAAATTGCAATCAAAACAAAGTTTTGGCTGCCATGTGCAATTTGAAGAATTGATGGGGTGCAAAAGACAATTTTTAAAGTCCATGTGGAGGCAAGAGACATTTGCACATACATTTGGGATCAAATGTGTGATTGTGGAAAAGTCCCAAACAAGAAGCCATCAAAAGTGGAAAGTGATTGTTTTAGTAGTTACTATTTTTGTCATGGATGTTTATATTCTTATTTAATTGAATATATCATATGACTGTATCTCATATAGAGTCTATCCAGCTAATGATATTTCAAATAAGTGTAACTTAACTTAATCAAGACTACAATATGACCATCCATTCGGTGGAATATTGTGAGTAGGATTAAGACACTGAGACATCTAAGTAGTTTAAGGGTTTAACTACTTATTCTTGAAGTAGATGTCAAAAGTATGAATGTTTACTTTTTTTAATAATCATTCATTTGCATACATATCATATAGCTCATAGACTGATTAACTGTTAAATATATTCACAGATGTCGAAAGGTTCTTTTAGCCCACTCGCTAGTATTCTCAATGAGAATAAGCTAACTGGCCCAAACTACATGGACTGGAAAATGAACTTAGATATTATACTCAATGCTGAAGAGTATAATTTTTTTCTTACAAACCCCTGCCCATTAGTCACTCCTAAATCAGGTGAGAAGGAGCGAGAGTTAAAAAGACAATGGTTAAAGGACGATAAGTTGGCTAAATGCTACATCTTGGCCTCCATGTCGAACGTGTTCCAGTCTCAGCATAAGGGAATGGAAACTGCAACAAATATCATGTATTCTCTTGTTGAAATATTTGCTGACAAAAGTAGGCCCGAAAGGCAAGCTGCTATTAGAACCATCATGAACACTAGAATGGCTGAAGGTTCATCCATCAAAGATCATATGCTCAGGATGATGGACAACTTCAATATTGCCGACATTCTGGGTACGAAAATTGATGGGGAAATCAAGATTAACATAGTGCTGGAGACTTTGCCATAATCATTTTTTCACGTTAACCTGAACTATAACACGAGCAAGATACTCATGAGCTTACTAGAGTTAATGAAAGAGTTCCAGGCTGCAAAGGCTATAATGAAGCCCAAATGACATGTACTGATGGCTCAGAATACTTCTGGACTTGCCCCAAAGGGTAAGTTCAAGAAGAAGGGAAACCAGCAGAAACATAGCAAGGGCCAGAAGGGCAGAAGAAGAAGAAAAAGAATGCTAGTGACAAACCCAAAGGGAATTGCTTTAAGTGTCGCCAAAAGGGACACTGGAAAAAGGACTGTCCTCAGAACCAGGCCAAGGGCAATGTAAGTACCTATATTTCCTTGTATATTGAAACATGTTTAGTGGTAGATTCTACTTCCTTGTGGATAGTAGACTAGACTCTACTAATCATATTTGCAATGCGTTGCAGAGGTTTCAGGTAACCAAGAAGCTGCATAGGGGTAAACTTGTAATGCAGATTGGTGATGGCTTGAATGTGTGGGCCATCGCAGTGGGAGTAGTTAAATTATTTTTTGAGAATAATTTAGTCTTGGTTTTAAACAACGTTTTATATATTCTGGATTTGCGACGAAACCTAGTTTCGGTGTCACAGTTACTTTTGGATGGTTTTATTGTTAATTTCAATAATGATAGTGGGGTCATTAGCAAGGGAAATTCCATCATTTCTGGTAGAATGCATGATAGTTTATGTCACGCCCCAACTTGACCCCTCCTATAATCAGTCAGGACGCAACGGAATTTCGGCAGTATAACGATAGTAAATAGCACACTGAGGCTCTAAACCAATCTCAATAGAACAATATACATCAATTCCACAACCATACAACAAATAACTCCTCAATAAATACAACATACATCATAACTATATTATACAATAATCATTCCTCATTATACGCCTCCGTTCCAACATAATACATAAACCTTAATATACATTGCAAAATATGTTGATACCAACCTAGCAACCTAAACATAGACAAAAGAAAGGCTACTAAGACAGCATCAACTAATTCATTAACTTTTCAACATCTAATACATTATAAACTACAAAACAAAGAAAAGTCTACTAAGTTAATTTACAAGATAATAAAATAGTACAAAATCAAGGATAAGACTCCGGAACATAAGACTCATCCACATAAGGCACATTTTCCACATTCTCCTCTTCAGGAGGCACGTACCCGTAATCTTGCGAAAGTACACCTGTAAGCATGCAATAATAGAGAGTGAGCTTATATAAATAAGCCCAGTGAGGATCCGATAGATCTCTACAGTATTCACTATGGTCCTTGGATTTAATCCTTTGAGCAAGTAAACACACATTAACATCAATAATACTATCACCACATAATCTATAATGACCATTCAATAAAGGATACACTAGTTGGTGTAGCTCCAATCACCATCACGATCATAATAGCTTTCTTGTGACTCCCATAAACTCACGCACCCGAGGTACCCCAATAACCTCTCCCTTCATGACACCTCCGTCATGCGAGCTAGAGGCAGTCTCTGATGGTCATGCCGTTATCAACCCGACAGCCCGATGTTGCCCGAGAGGTGGCACACACATACCAAAGACTCAACAATAATAATAAACATCAATCATTCACAGGAGAACAGTCTAGCAGAACTGCCTACCTCCCGGCATCAATCATCAATCAATAATCATCAATAATCATATTATCATCATCAATAATCATATTATCATCATAATAACATCAATAATCAATTTAACAACAAATAACTAAATTAGATGACAAAGTAGGCCATCCAACTGAACATGCATTAAACACACAATCAAACCCTAGTTTACCCATCAATAACTCACAATTCAATCACTCAAACCACACCCGATCAACTAAGGCTCAATTCAATAATTTAAAGAAAGATAACCTAAACTTCAAATAATCATATCTTACATTCTACTAATCCAAACAACTTCAAATCAGTTTTAAACACTCACCCATTCAACCAACTACTTTAGCCCCCTCGGAAACCAACCAAAACACAACCAAATCATACCCGACAACCCTAAAACCCTAGTGTGTCATGGCTGAAATTTCTCAATTTTAGCACAGACATCGCAATCAAAAATTCGGCATTACAACGGCACTACCACGTAATTATCAAACATTTTGAAATCGACGGCAATCGATTCCGATCAACACAACTCAAAATAATCAACATTAAACAAATTATTCAACTTTAAATACCCCAAAAATAAGAATTATGCTACAACCATTCAAATCTCGTAGGATTATATATAAATGATCCCTAGCATGCATTGAGCAATAATCTAATATCAGATTAACATTCTAACGGTTCGATTTTCAATTCTACACAAAAACAAAAAAATGAGTTTTGAGATCCATAATTTTTCTCTCACATTTGATGCGATATAAGCCTAGGAATGCGTTCAATGCGTGCCCAACAAGCGGAATCCAACTCGGTATGATGTTCTACAGACAAAAACTAGGTTTTTCTTTGAATTTTTGCTTGGAAAACCTTGAACTCCTTTGGCTTTTTTTCTCCTATGGCTCTCGGCCCTTTGTGTGTGTGTGGAGTATGTTTTGTGTTGTGTTGAGTGTGTGTTGTTGATAATATGTAATTAAAAGCTTGGTCAAATAAATAAAATGCAAAGTCAAAGTAGTATTTTTTAGTCCGTTAATTCATTTTCTTGTCTTTTAAATGCATTTTAGCTATCTCCTTGCTCAAAACAAAAATGTAACTCCTAAGTTAGTTCAAGTAGATTATTTTTAGGTGATAAGAAGTTTTACAATCGAACAATTTCACCCGAGTCGGCTTAAAACTCGATTTTCGCAAAAGTCGGTGTAAAAACCCTAATAAATTCCTAAGCCGATTTTAAAACCGTTTTAATCAAACACAGGTCTATTAAAGTCCGTGGACTAGGTCTAGAAGGGTTAAAAAGACCAGTTTTAAAATTTTAGCGGACGTGTTTCAAAAATACTATTCACTAAAATCGACGATAAAATTTCTGACTCCGTTTTTGATAAAAATTTCATGAATGCACATTTATCATGTTCTAGGAGTATTGATAGTAAAATTACCACATTCTAAGTCACATAGCACATAGACAGGTTAATTCACGCAAAACGAGAAAAAGCACGCAAAACGAGATAAGATAGAAAAGTGGGGTTTCACAGTTTATTTGTTTTAACCCCGAAAGACTCTACACTGCATAATACTGAACAGGTACAGAATTATTTGAAAAGGAAAGCTTATCCTGCCAATGAAACCTATTATGGTATTTGTATTTAGGTCACATTAACCTAAACTGCATCGAGAGATTGGTCAAGAATGAGTTTTTGGACTCATTAGAACTTAAACCATGGTCTCAATACGAGTCATGCCTTAATGCGAAGATGACCATAAGGCCATTTACCTCTAAGAGGCATAGGGCAAATGACCTGTTAGAATTGGTACACACAGATGTGTGTGGTCCTTTGAATAAACCGGCCCGTGGAGGTTATGAATACTTCATTACCTTCACAGATAATCATTCGAGGTTTGGTTATGTATATCTGATGCGATTAAGTCTGAGTCCTATGATAAATTCAGAGAATTTAAGGCTGAGGTGGAACGTCAGATAGGTAAACAAATCAAAGTACTTCGATCTGATCATGGAGGAGAATACCTCTATGGAGAATTCAAGGATTATTTGGCACAGTGTAGCATTGTGTCACAACTGACAGCACTGGGTACACCCCAACAAAATGGTATGTCAGAAAGGAGACATCGTACGCTTTTGGATATGGTAAGATCCATGATAGCTTATGCATCTTTACAAGTATCTTTCTAGGGATATGCGCTTGAAACAACGACATACATTTTGAACTTAGTTCTATCTAAGTCAGTACCTAGGACTCCACAAGAAATATGGATGGGCCAGAAACTGAGTTTTAAACATGTCCATATTTGGGGTGTCCAGTTTATTTACTGAATAGCGATGCTAAGAAGTTGGTACCTAGGTCAATAATGTGCTATTTCATAGGCTATCCATAGGGTACGAGATGAGGTATTTTCTATGATCCCAAAGAACATCGGATATTGGTGAGTACCAATGCTAAGTACTTGGAGGAGAGTTATAGAAGTATACCAGTACCTAATTCGGAAGTCGATCTAGAAGAAGTTCAACCAGGAACTTCAGTATCACTAGATCTTAACAGCGAAGCTGTAGATACATTACAACCGACCTCTAACTCACAAACGGAGCCACGTCTTAATGGGAGAGTATCTAGAAAGCCTAATAGATACTATAGGGAATTCTTCCAAACTGACTCCATAAATCAGGTTGAGGATCCTAGGACCTACAACGAGGCAGTATCCAATGTAGATGCAGACAGATAGCACCAAGCAATGGAATCTGAAATAGAGTCTATGTACTAGAATCAGGTTTGGGAACTTGTGTCCGCGCCCAAAGAAATTAAGCCTATTGGGTACAAATGGGTACACAAAAGGAAAAGATGAGTGGACGGAAAGGTGAAAACCTTTAAGGCAAGACTGGTAGCGAAAGGCTTTACTCAGAAAGAAGGAATCGACTATGAGGAAACTTTCTCGCCAGTGGCTATACTAAAGTCCATTAGGATACTCTTGGCCATAGCGTGTCACTACGATTACGAGATATGGCAGATGGATGTCAAGACAGTTTTCTTTAACGAAAGTCTCGAAGAAAACATCTATATGGAACAACCCAATGGGTTCATTGCTAAAGGTCAAGAACATATGGTTTGCAAGCTTAAGAAGTCCATTTATGGACTTAAGCAAGCATCCAGTGCATGGAACATTAGGTTTGATGAAACTATTAAAGCTTATGGTTTTAAAAATGTTGATGAGGCCTATGTGTATAAAAGGCTATAAGGGAATGTTGTGGCATTCTTGGTCTTATATGTGGACGACATTCTTCTCATTGGTAATAATGTAGGGATGTTATGATCCATAAAGGCTTGGCTGTCATCTCAATTCCAGATTAAGGACTTGGGAGAAGCAAGCTATGTTTTAGGCATTAAGCTTCTATGCGATCGCAAAGCTAAGACATTAGCTCTATCTTAGGCTTCATACATTGAGAAAATACTAGTCAAGTTTAGCATGCAGGATTCCAAGAAAGGATTGTTACCCTTCAAGCATGGAGTCCCTCTATCTCAAGATCAATGTTCGAAGATGAATGAGGAAATAGAAGCGATGAATAAGGTCCCATATTTGTCAGCATTTGGGAGTCTCATGTATGCCATGCTTTGTACTAGGCCAGATATTTGCTTTGCCGTTGGCATAGTCAGTAGATATTAGTCAAACCCGGGTTTAGCTCATTGGGTAGTTGTGAAGCATATACTCATGTTTTTTAAGAGAACGAGGGATTATATGCTAGTTTATCGAGCGGATAATCTTGTACCCCTGGGGTACAAAGATTCTGATTTCTAGTCAGACAGAGATTCCAAGAAGTTTTGGATATGTCTTCACTCTGTTTGGTGGTACTATCTCATGGAAAAGTATAAAGCAGTCCTGTATTAAGGACTCCACCATGGAAGCAGAGTATGTTGCAGCATCTGAAACGACAAAAGAAGTAGTGTAGTTAAAAAAATTCCTTATGGAGTTAGAAGTAGTGCCAGCAGTCCAGATACCTATTATCATGTACTGTGATAATAATAGAGCGGTGGCACAGTGTAAAAAACCAATGAACCAAATGAAAAGGAAGCATATAGAGAGAAAGTACCACTTGATTCGGGAGATTGTCCAGAGAGGCGATATAGTGGTAGATAAGATCGCTTCGGAGAATAATTTAGCAGACCCATTTACTAAGAGTCTTACAGAAAGAGTATTCAATACTTATGTTGAGGTTATTGGTGTTAAATTAGGTTAGTGGTAGTGACTTTTAGTGCAAGTAGGAGTATGTTGGGAATAATATGCCCTAAAACCACTAGAGCACTAAGACAACTCATGTAAATGAATATATTCAGTTATAAAATCAGTGATTCATCATAAGCATGCTATTTTCTCTCTTTTATATGATATATTTGTATGCAATAAGGTTCCTTGATACAAGTGAATAGCATAAGTGCGTGGTGATCCACACAGAATGTCTATACTATGAGGCTTGGATCAAAACTATAAGTTCATAATCAAATAGTAAAGCTAGGCACTTCACTATGTTAAGGTTATAACGAGAGAGTCTCCTATTTGGTAGGATGACTTATATTTAGTCATTGGAGGGGCTTTCCGGACATCTCTCATTAGTGCATTATGGTGCATTGAATGGGATTATACTAAGATGCAGTCTCAGTGACATTACTATCATTGTCAGAGAACTAAAAGCATCTTAAGCTACTAAGTGACCAATGCTCTATATCATGGGAATATGTGAATGTATCATTGGATCTTGAGTCATATGTTTGATTTACTATGGGTAAGATCTTATAATAAGGTCAACAGTTCGGTGTTTTGGACATATAGACTAGATCTATTAGGTGGCATGCATATGAGTCGTGGTTTTATTCTATCTTAAGTGATAGTGAGCTACTCGCTTGGAATTATCTATATGATCATCCAAATCTAAGCACTTAATAATATAGCTCGGGCTATATTAGATACTAAACTTATGGGTCGCTCCCAGGAACAAGGGTATAGTATATGGGTGATGATTATAGGAAAGATAAAGGTCCAAGGTGTAGATGTAAGCAAAAAATGATGATAGTATGAATGCAGGACCTACTCTTGATTGCGGTTAAAAACATAGAAGGCGTTTTGGTCATTTTGTTTAGTAGGTCAAAGACGAAACCTCCATTGGAAGTTAATTAGTTGTATTGGAGTGCAACATTAACTCTTTTGTAGAATGAGTTAAGGTTAAAATGGTCAAAATACTGTTGATGGCTAGCAGGGGCGTTTTGGTCATTTTATAGCCAAAGCAACTATGTCTTAAAGTCCCTCTCCTAGCCAATTTTCCTTAATGGTTAACTGTCTATTTCTTTATTTAGTATTTGTGTGTGAATTGAGTATAGTTTCCTAATTGGGAACATGTAGCTCAATTTAGAAAGGTCAAGACATGAGGACAATAAACATTCTTAAGACAATAATTTTTGTCCTAGCATTTAATGTCCAGATGGCATGTGCTCTATGTGTGGATTAGGGATTAGGCGTGTGGAAGAGAGTTGTTAGGAGTGGATAAGATTCTTAAATTTAAATTAAGAAGATAATTTATTATCTTCAAGATAATTTAAGAGTTATTCAAGAATAGGACTCCTATGATAACTAGAACTCTCCCTTATCCTTATCCTTTAGATTTTCAGCTATATCATGATTGCCTTAGTCATTCCACACATGATCTGGCATTGAAGCGACACACAAAGACACATATAGATACACGGCTCGAGGAGGAAAAAAAAGGCAAAGAGAAAATTCACTTTTTCCTAACCATTGAACAAGGAAGTGGGATAGGGGAGAAGACTTAGGGTTTTTGAAACATAGAGGTAGTACACGTCCCTTGGGTGATCTTTTTCAGCGACTCCACAGTCCTCTACAAGTGTATGTGTTGTAGATCTACGCCAACACAAAAGGTAAAATCATATACAGTTAATTTCTAGCACTAGACAGCGATTTCGATGTTGTTTTTCCATGATTCCTTGTTTATTTCTGCTTGTGGATTATAAGCTGTCATTTATTGTTTATAAACTCTATGTAAACTGCTATTAAATGACTAGATGCCTTAGAATCCACATCCTTCAAAATAACTCTTCAGCCAAAGACTCTTTGGGCAAACGGCATGATACTCGTATTGTTTGCGAGCTATATGAATGGCCATCAGCCTCCCTTTGAATCAAAATAAATAAATAACTAGGTTATGGGCCAAAAATCACTTCCAAAAGACTAGACATCTAAATGAGCTTGTTTTTTCTTGCTTTGTTGAAACGTATTTTATTGTTTTTGTATTGTAGATATGGAATGGAAGGTGGCTGATATGGGGTATTCTGAACAAAATGAGTACTTGATATGGAATATGGGTAGTTAAATGTTAGTGGTGTGAAATTTATTTGATTTATAACTAGGGATGGAAATGGGGAAGGGTTTTGTGGGTACCTGTCCCACTCCTAAACCAAATGGGGCTGGAATTGGGGTAGAAAATAGGGAATGAGGCAGGAAGTGGGGATTAATTTTTAATCCCCTCGCGGGGGACAGGGATAAGTATTTCTCGCCCTACATAATCTGTCCCGCATACATGTTTAATTATTTTTCTATCTTTAGTTTTACATATGTACTAAAATTTTAGAATTAAAAATATAAAAATATAGAAAAATGATATTAGATAAAGTATTGTAAATAAATAAATAAAAATAGATTAATTTTATAGTCATTATTTTAATTAAGACCATTGCATACCATTAATTGAGATTTATTATCATTTCACATAAATATCTCCATGGATTTAAGAAATTTGTTAGTTGTTCCCAATTGTACTTTAAAATAATTTCAAACAATATAATTAAGGATCATATTTTAAAGATCTGCAATTACTATTATATGTGGTAAGCAATAACCAAAAAATAATATAATAATCAATATAATCCCAAAATACAAAGAAGTATTCTTTTTTCACATATAGTTCTCATACACAATGATTTTAGTTAAAATTTATTTTAAATGCTTAAGATTCAATTATGATAAATTTATTTTTACTATTTATCTACAATCATAAGACTTGATATATGATTAATATTTAATCTTTATTTAAAATCTATCTTTATAATTATAATTACTGTAATCTTAATTTACATTTTGAAGTTATGTTGATCAAATTAAATTTAATATTGTAAGATTTGAAAAAAAAACTGCAAGTAACCCCCATTCCCCACAGGTATTCGAAGACGGGGCAGGGGCGGGGAATGGGGGTACAAAATGCAGGGGCGGGGTGGGTATTAGGGAGACTTTTTAAGTGGTGGGGCAGAGTACGAGGATAGGTCCCCCTACCCCAAACCCGTCCTATTGCCATTGATATTTATAACTAAATTTTGTGATAATTTATGTTTACAAATGAATTCCTTTATTTCAAACTATAAAATAGTATTAAGTTAATTCTATGATTTGTAAATATTTTTATTGTAGATATTCCTTTTTTCTCCTATATCTTGGAGCTATTTTTGAAACTTTGACATGAATATGTACTCCATCAATAGCACTACGTAACTTTAAAATTAAATTGAATTAATTAGTATCAATAATAATGTGCAATTTTGGATGGCTAACTATGCTAAGACTATCTGAAGATAAGGGTGGACAAATAAATCATTTATAATTTTGACTTCTAATTCGAAGAAAAAGAAGAAGCTTGGATTAAGAAATATGAAAAATAAATTCTCCATGAAAATCTCACAAGAAGTATAAAAAGAACTAACTATATAGGGAATGAGGGTAAAAGAATACCAGCAGTATAAAAAAATAAAAATAAAAAATAAAAAAACCTTAAAGGACAATTTAATTCTTAAAAGATGAACAACAAATTTGGTAGCTTGAAATTTTAAATTTCACTTCTTGAGTAAGGAATTGAGTAAAATTTGTTTAAATCCCAGATTTGTAAATCTTGAATTTTTAAATTTTTTTTCAAAATGTGTTTCCAATCACAAGTAATTGAATTTATAAATAAATTTTGTAAAATTTTATGGAATTTATTTATTCCAAATAGTATATTAAGGAGAAGGGAAGATAAGGGGGTGCGGGGGGAAAAGATAGGTGATTAGCGTTAGGGTCAAATGAAAAAGGACTTTTTATAAAGTGCAATTTTTTAAACTTGCAGCATGATCACAATTTTCTTTAATGTATTCCAAATTTTATGTTAAATGTTTTTAAATTCAATAATGCCTAGAGTTTTCTTTATATTTTATTGCTTATATCTAATTTCTTTTTTGGCTAACTTTATATGTAAACTTTTTAATTGGATTAAAACCACAAGTCATGTTCTAATTATGATTTTTGTTAAGCTTATATCCCAATATTATTTTAGTTTTCTGACTTTTGACCTTTTACTTCTACCTAGACTTCAGAAAGAATATAATCATTGAAAATCACACGAGCCCTCAAAATTTAAATGTTAAGTGGTGAGAAATTAAAAAGTTAAAAATTAAAAATAATAATAAAACACTTGTGCGAGTGTTACAATAGAGAGTGCTATTCAATTAAAAACAGAAGCCTAGAGCTTTTTAAAGTAAGAGTATCTATTTCAACTCACTATGATTGATTGACAAAATAAATAGAGATTATGTTAGAGATGACCTTATCCAATAAAGTCTTGACTAACCGTTGACAATAACAATGTTTGATAGAAAATGTCTCCAACAGGAGAGGTTAGTGTAATTAAAGTAGAGTAAATTTCACACTTAATTTTTATTCTAAAAAGATTATATTAGTCTCTAATATTTATAAAATAATTTAAATTGGTATTTATTATTTAAAATTAGCCAATTTAGTCTTTATTGTTTTTCATAAAATTTTATTTAGTCTCCAAATAGAAGTCACGTGCAGGAATTGAATTGAATTTTTTTTAGAAAATAATATGGAGTAAATTGAATTTTTTGAAAAACAATAAGGACCAAATTAACTAAGTTTGAACAATAGGAACCATTTTGGATAACTTTTATAAATATTAAGAACCACTATAAATTTTTTAAAACATTAGGAATTATATTAAAAAATATATAAATAATAGAGATTAAGTGTAAAATTTATCCAATTAAAGTATTAGAATGGATGGTTATTGTACCATATATTTTATGAATTTATAACAGAGCACTAACAGTGACTTTGCTCTTTCACTGTTCTGCAATTCAAAATGGCTGTTTGGTAAAGTTTATACATAAGAAGAACAAAATGAACTCGTTGCCAGTGGCACTAAATTTTGTGGAAAGGATGATGACAAGTAGGATTTGATCAATTGCTTGGAAAGTGGATCCACTATAGTACTGGTGAGGATGAGTCCCCCAATTTTCTTTTAAAATATATGTGTAGTTAATTGAGAATTTTTTAAAATGTATATTTTTAGTATGATAAATCAAAATTAATTCTCATTAAAAAATATTAGTATTAATTTTTACTGAAATAGAATTCTTGACTCGCTCATGCTTGCAACCTAATTCACAATAAAGAACCTTACGAACATAGCTATACATAAGGTTGTTCCTCATTAACAAAAAAGAAAAAAGAAGAGGTTGTTCCTCAAGCCAATTACGTAGAAGGATTTTTCTTCAATACGTTGGAGTGAGAAAACATCTCTTTCATATGATGTGAGACTCATCCGCACATGAAATTTCCTTGCTAAGACAAAATATGTGTATCCCATGATATGTTCAAACCAAACCGTACGCGGTTACAAAATCACTCTCTTTAATAAAATTTCCTTCAAAACCACGGGTCTTTTGTGAATGATCAAACACAATTTGTGTACAGTGAATGGACTTCATATGGCACGTAAACTCCACTCAGCGCTAATAAAATGGTCGTTTAAAAAACTAATCCCTCTTCAATAAGTTGGTAGAAGTTTTTAAAATTTGTGAACTTATTTTAGTTTATAGCTTAAGTTTTTTTTTTTTTGGCAAAGTAGCATCAGTACTTTTTTCATCTTTAACAATGTTGAAATTTACAATACGTCTAATCATGTCTATTTATATGTATCTCTACTCACTTATATCAATGCTAGTTCACATATTTAAATAGTTAGCTTCTTCGAAACCTAGTTTCACGTACGTGAAAAGAGTATTAGAATATAAAATCTCTCATAAATAAAAAAATTATAAACTACAAAACTATTTTATAAGATCTTAAACGGCTACTTCTAACACTAATTAATTTTAAGATTAAACCGGTAATTCTCACAAACAATAAACATTATAGGTCATTCAATCCGCCAAAAGAAGGTGGCTTGCCAATACGCACATCTGCTAGGGTTTTTACATGTGGAAAGGTATAAAAACAGAGGAGGGTTAATTTAACATGTCGTGGGGGCTCAGCATCGTATAAGTAAGAAAATTTGCAATCTTGATCGAAACCATGATAGTGTTGTAATTTTATCCCTCACTTTTTCCACCTTCCCCTCCCTCTCCCCAAAACCCAATAATCAATTAAATTATTAATTTACAGAGTCAAACTTAAAAATTTTGGACAAAACAAATGTCGCAAATGCAGACTTTGAACCCGTAATCTTAAGGTCATGAGCCTTGTGAGCTACCAAATTACTCTACCCTGTGCTGATGAGAAGAATTGAATGCACCCCTCTACCATATTTGTACAAATAGAATAGTTATGAAATTGGATGGCCTCAACATTTACGGGGTGTTGGCAAACATAGGAAAGATGGAACAAAGAGGAGAAATGTCAAGTTAAGATTAAATAAGGAGTTGGTCTTCTCTTCGATAGCCGATTTATCCAATTCTGACACATGAAGTGTGAGTATGTAGAGTTCACATATATAGTTATAGTTGGATCTGTCGAATATAAGAATTTTTCTTAAATAAGTGACCAGATTAAACTAAAAATGAAGATTTACTTGGTTGTATTGATTTGTAAAATGTTGTATCGGCATGCCCAAGCTGGTTAGGACATGTAAAATGTAACAATATGGATATAATAACAGACATCTATCACATTCTCACAGGTCAAATTTGCTAACTTTTAATCTTTCACTGTTCAAATGCACGGCCATGCAAAAAGCAGAGTCCAGTTCTTGCAAATATCAATCAGATTCTCCAGAACTAAGACTCTAATTCTAAAGAAAGGATGGCACATTTCAGAATGGTCCTAACGCTGGTCAACAATCTTCGAGCTTCCCTTCATAAGCTTCACGAGAATAGTACAACACATATTTAGAAATTAGAAGCGCAAGACAACTCTATTTAAAGAACTCAATACATTAATTTGATTAGAGAAAAGATTCTACTGTTGCTTATGAATTTTCGAAAGAAACCTCCAGCTGTGAGCCTTTGTGATACAGAGGAACAAGAGTAGAGATGAACCATGTCCTATACTTTTTTCTTTCTTGGCTTTGGGCTATTTTGTGTTATAATGCTCTGCTATTTCAATTGAATGCAACATTTAATAGTAATGTAATTGTAAGCATAATTCCCTACTCTCCACCAACACCCCCCCCCCCCCCCCCCCCCCCCCCCCCCCCCCAACCACCCCCAAAAAAAAAAAAAAACCAAAAAAAAAGGAAAAAAAACACACACACTCAACACAATTTTTCCCTTGATTTGGTACTGGAATAGCCAAAACCTCTACTATACATTAGGTCACAATCTGGCCAGAGCATTCCAACAAAGGAGATAATTGTCTAATCTCTACACCTACAGATCACAATATATAGAAGATAAGATAGTAATAGCTAACAGTAGTCATTGGAAATACAAAAAAGTGAACATACCTTTAGATGCTCATCAACCATTTCCGTACTCGCATAACACTGCTGTGTTACATAGACCCTCCTCACACCAGACACTTAAAGAGGGTCCATGAGGGTCTTAACAGATAGCGACATAAAAGAAAAATAGACTTTTTAATTTGGCAGCATCCTCACTAGGACTCCATAATTTTCCACTCCCTTCTCTTGAGGTGAGTCGCTAATTTTTGAGAGAAAATTATTCGGATTAATTTGACTTGATATCAGTCTTTTATGTACTCATTATACATATATACTTATTATATATATATATATATTAATTCGAGTTGATATCACTCTTTTAAGTAGTCATTATACATATATACTTATTATATATATATATATATATATATATAAGAGACTGATAAGTCAATCTAAACTAAGTTAAAAAAAATTATTTCTAAAAAGTAATTGTTCATACATAAAATTATAATTATTGATAATAGACTTATTTGTGTGCCACATTGCTGAGATATGAGGTATATGATTGCTAACTTCTTGGTGGTTTTCTTTTTTTAATGATGAGAGATTCACTTCAAGTAAATTACATTAAATTCAACATTATGAATTCTGTAATGTCACGGTGTGTTCTAACAAATTAAATAATATTTGTAATAAAAAAAAATATAAATTAAGTATCGATTACTTGGTTTGGATTATGGGATTCACCAACAAATAAACCTAGATAGCATCAAAGCCGTCAAATACGAAAATAATAAACAACAAAAGAATTCATGTCAAAAACTTTTGATATGTGGGCCAAACTCTTTGAATCTTAGAAATCAAATGAAAAACCAATTTCAAATTGTGATGGTTTGACCAAAACACCCATCTCCAACACCAGATTGTGTAGCAGATTTAATGACACCTTTGCGCAATATAATAAAAGAATGGTGGACAACTGCGTCATATCAGGAAAAAAGATAGCAACACATGAAGGGGCGAGAAAACAACAGACACCATACACTCACAACCTTCGTTAAAGTTCTGTGAGATCTGCACAACCCAGACCCGAAAAATATAATAAAAATAATAATACTAAAAGATACAGATTCTATATTGAATAAATAAATAAATATGCACGAATTCAAGAATTGAATGGATTTAAAAACTAAGGGCCACTTCTGCGCATCAGGTTCATAACTTGAAAATTGCAAGTTCGAATCTTGTCTCCGTCTAAGAATTTGAAATAATGAGGAACCGGCAGCCTGTACGTCGTTGAAGCGGGAGTGGCGAGAAATGACTGGGCTCAGGGAGTCAAATAATAATTTATTATAAATAGATAGATTAAATTTTAAATCACGACTTTTACCTCTATTATATTAAATAAATAAATAGACAGAGAGTTAAAAGAGAAACCAAAATTTTTTGGATCTAGTACTTCATCGTGCCCACCCCACCCTACCCCATTATACACCACCCACACCCCCCTCCCCTCCCCCCTCCCCCCACCCCCAAACAAACCCAAGAAAACACTTCTCTCTTCGATAACCACCATGAGAATAAGAAAGCATGCCAAAGTTTCCCCTCTTGTATATGCAACTTCATCGGGCACTGTTCTGAAGAGCAACGAGTGTCAGCTGAATCAGTCTCCATGGGATGTAATCACCTTCTCTTCATCTGACCCATATGCAACCCCTAAGCCACCAAATCTATTTCAGGTCTGTTTCCTCATCTTTCTTTTCTTCTCTCTCACACACTCTACTGTTTAAACACACACAGATCCGTTACCTTACATTTTTCACTTTTTCCAAAATGTCTCTGCAAATTTTCATTTATATTTTTTTGTGGCTTTAGGGTTTTCTTGAAACCCCTCGTTAGGGTTTGACAAGAACCACTAATCCCACCATTTTTATCATGTATTTAGCCTCAAATGGCCAAAATCTTTTAAGGGTTTTTATCTTTTTTGCTCGATTGTTAATTTTATAGCTTGTATGCTTGTTGTTTTTTTCTGCATCGATGTATTTTTTTCTGCAGGTCAATGGAGATGATAGCTTTCTTGGAAATGGAAGCTTTAGTGATTCTATTGGAGCCGTTGAGAGGTAATCTTTGACCTGTTTCTTCTAATCGAACCATTTCGCTAAATTTTTCAGCTTTTTTTGCATTTCTTAAAGAATTATTAGGGTTTCCATTACCCATATCGATAACAAAATCTTTCCTAATAGTAAATGATTGAGCTCTGATTATTCTTAATTGTTAAGCTAAATGTAAGTGCTTCGATTGGTTTTTTAATCGAGAAGTTGAAATAAATTTTTACGCAGCGTGGCATCGATGAAATTATCTTGGAATCATGAGAAGGATATGAGGGACTATGATGCTCCGAAATGGGCTTGTCCGGACGGCGTCGCGGCCGCGGAAGGTGTCGAAAATGGTCGTGATGATATCAAAATGGTGGAACAGCCAGGTTTGAAGAATGATACACAAACTGTGTTTTGCTGCAAAAAGAGTGATGGAAAGCAAAGCAAGAAAAAGGCTAACGATGGGGAGGCATTATGCGAGCAACATTTTACTCAGTTGAATAGCAACAACAACACCAACACCACAACCAACAACTTGGCTCAAACTATTGCAGGAGAATCAGATAAGTCTGAAGAGCCTCGTCGCCGCCTTCGCCCGAAAAAGTCTTCATCATCATCAAGTCCTGACTCGTATTACTACTATTCCGGCTTCGGACCGCGGTGGGGCAAGAAACGAGGTCAAGGAAGAGTAGCACCTGACCGGACCAATGCTAGCAATGACAATGACGAGGTTAATAATGTTGAGCATATGGAGCCTATTCGTGAGCCTTCCCCTTCGTCTCAAATCGATAATGGAGAATTCAATTATGTCGAGGACGAGGACGAGGACGATGATGGAGAGAGTGGAAAGAAGAGAGCCCGGAAGCCGATTAAAGCTAGGTCCTTGAAGTCTCTAATGTGAAGGGTGCGATAATGAAGATATCGCGTATGTTTTAAGTTTATTGTAGGTGTTTTATTTTCAGTGCGTGGTGTTATTAAGGTTATTTTAGGGTAAGGTAGTTTTGGGTTTACATTTAGTTGTGTGCTACCTTGGGTAAGGATAGAAAGTGTAATTTTTATTTTAAGAATTTAGAGTGTAATTCGAGAAGGTCATAATTGTAATTTTATGCCATAATATGTTGAAATTCGCACCTCCCTTGATGTATGGTTCCAATTTTTTTGCCTAGTCAAAAATTTAAATTTATACCGTACTATCACAAATATTATTTATTCTTTAAATGTGTTGGAACTAGAGGCAGGGTCGACACCGAAAGTTAGGATGGGCGCTGCAGTAGCTAAGTCAATAACCAAAAGTAGGGCACTTATTGATACATCAATTATTTAGCCTAAAATCATATTTTTGATTATGTCATATCACAATATGTTGTAACTAAATAAATCCTTAATTTAATCATATTATAGGACAAACGAAGTGTTCAAGGCATGAACTCCCTCTCATATAATGTACTTTATAGCAATTACAAAAATGCAAGCATTAAAGCATATATAGAGTCTTCAAAGCGTGACTCTCCCTCAAAATAGTGATGATATAACATACATAAGAGAAAAAAATAATAATAACTATATTAATTGTAAATAGAAAAAGTTCTTTTCATTAGATGTAGAGGAAAATTGTTGCTTAAAAATTAATTTTCTTTTAAAAATCGTATCTATTCCCTATTCAACAAATAACAAATTAAAAATTCAATTCAAAATGAAATTGAAAAAGTTCCAAGCATAACAGGTATAAATTAAAGTAATAACCTATACATAAAAATAACAAGAAATAGGTTATTGTACAAGCAACAGAAAATGGCCTTAAAGTTGTAAACCTTGAATCACAAACCTACTCACCAAATTTTACCTCACCAGATAAGAAATCATCGTCCGATCGTAAGTTTGACAAAGAGTGGCCAGTTTTTTTTTATATCTCCCTCTCATTTCTCTCTCTATTTTCTGTCATTTTTATTTTCTCTCTTCACTCAACAAAAGTACAAAATATATTATTCTCAACGCCAAAAACAAAAGAATATAATTCAAAAGAATTGTTAGTCAAAAAATAAAAATAAAACACATCCATCACTTTTCTACTGTTATTCACTTATCATTATTATAACTAAAAAAATATATTATTTTCCAAACTTAGGGTGTGAACAAGCACACCTTGAGCCAAATATACCTCTGCCTTTGCTTAGAACATACGTTGGAACCCGCCGCTAAATTACGAGTTTTGAACCTTGTAATGGATCCAACGTCGTCTTACTTATGATGACTTCCTAATGTGATTTGAGATGAAATTGATATTTGTTAGGAACAAATACTTGCCTCTAGGTTAAAAGCTTAAGCTATTAGTATAAGTGCAACTTTATTTCCTTAGACTGTCTCCAACAGCCTCATCAAAATGGCTCCTTAGCTATTTTGGCGAGGTTGTTGCTTAAAACAATGCTCCAACATACTCCCTTCTTCGCTCGCCATTTTCACTTGCTCGCCATACTTGCTTTTAGGCTCCATATTTCTGGCGAGCTGTTATGCCTCGCCAAATGCCTCTCCCACGGTCAATTTTCCACTTTTGGAGTGTGAAAATTTAAGAAATAATTAAGAAAAAATATTATTGGTAGTTAAAATAGGGAGTCTGCTGGAGTGAAACTGAAATAAGGAGTCCCTAAAACTAGAGAGTCACTTATTTCACTCTCTATTGTAGAGAAAACATAAGGAGGCTGTTAGAGGTAGCCTTATTATGGGAGCACAGACCCCCTGCATTTAAGTGTGTTGGAGGTGGACCTTAGGATGACTTCCTAATGCTATTTGAGATGAAATTAATATTTGTTAGGATTATAAAGCGTTTATCACTAGGCTAAAAGTTTAAGCTATTAAGAGAGTCACAATTTTATTTCCTTAGTAGGATGAGTTGTCAAACACCGAGGCGCAACTTTATTTCCTTATTATAGGAACATAGACCCCCATGTCTATCTGTGTTGCGTGAATCCCCTTCCTGCGACACTTGGGGGATCCGAACCCACAACCTTGCTCTGAGACCAATTGTTAGGATTAAGGGCTTATCACTAGGCTAAAAGTTCAAGTTGTTAGTAGAGACGCAATTTATTTCCTTATTGTGACAACGCAGACCCCTACCCGTGTTTATGCGTGTTAGAAGTAGGTTTGAGAGGTTTTGCAATACACATAAAGCATACCGGTAAGATAGGCTATCAAGCACCGATACCACGTTCATACGTGATAACAAATTTATAGGGTGATCCTTGACTCCCTATAAGGCCAACAATATTTTAAAAGCTCATTTTGTACAAAATTGATATCAAATAAATGCAACTAGTGCTGGCCTACTAATTAAGCTAACCTTCTTCTATTACATAAACATAGTAAATTTCACACTTAGTCTCTATTGTTTACACTTTCTTTTAAGTTTGTCCTTAATGTTCCAAAAACAGTCATATTAGTCTCTAATATTTATAAAGTGATTCAAAATGATCCCTATTGTTGAAAATTTGTCAATTTAGTTCCTATTATTTTCTAAAAATTTAGTTTAGTCCCCAAATAGAGGTCTTGTGCAAGGACTGAATTGATTTTTTTAAGGAAATTATAGGGACTACATTGAATTTTATAAAAAATAATAAAGACCAAATTAGCTACATTTGAACAATAAAGATTATTTTGAATAATTTTTGTAAATATTATAGACCACTATAAATTTTTTAAAATATTAAAAATTATATTAAAAAAGTATGTAAATAATAGGAATTAAATATAAAATTTATCCGACATAAATAAGTACCATCCAATTAATCCGGTTTCTTTTACCGTATGTATTGTTATAATTTATTGAATAAAATATAATCAATGACAGAAACAAAAAACAAAAGATAAGACTTTTTTATGTCTATGGCTTGTCTTAGAATTCACGCACCTTTACCTTGATATTTATGAGAAAAAAGTACACTTCCAATCATATGGTGCCAAATATGATTCAACTTTCTTAATTAATGTTATTGTATTGGTGGTAATGTTGTGCAATGTCAGAATACCTACCTTTCAATTATTCAATATTGACAAACTCTTTTGTCCGAGAGGCTTAAACACTTTGACCTTAAATTTTGATTATATTTGGCCTAAATGTAAAATTTTAATTTTTAAATTATAAAGTTTTTAGTAATAGAGTCTTAGTTAAAATATTGTTGAATAAAATTCGTTGATTATTTAATATGTGTTGGACTTTAAAAAATATAAAAAGATATATTTGAAAAAGAAAAAGAAAACAGCTTCTTGTATTATATAAAAATAGTTTCGTAAAAACCTATTTTGAAAAGCTCGAATTTGAAATTTCTTGTTTTTTATTTTTTTTTCAACTTCATCTTTTACTGAAAGCACTTTCAGAAATGAGCCACATAGGTTTGCCTCAACTTTTAAATCCACAAAAATCACTTTTGAATGTAAAAAAATTAAGTCAAACAGAGTCTTAGTCCCGTTAGTCAATGTTGATCGAGAAGCAAATCGATGTATTGATTAGCTTGTTATACTTTGCAATTGCAAAGTTGATACCATTTTGTGAAATATTTACCACAACCCTTACTCGTTATAATAGAAAAAGATAGGAAAGATGAGGCATTTTCGCATAATTATTTTATAATATAGATTTGCCTTCATTCACAAAAAAAAAATAAATAAATAAAATACTTCCTTCTACACTAAGAAATAAAGAACTGAAAACTCGGTCACAACACAGCAAAATCGGAGACCTTGATTTGCGAGCTCTCAACAGGGAAGAATGGAATTACCTTTACCCACCGTCCAAGAATCGCGTAGTGTTCTTGCATTTTTGAAACATCACATTTAGATTATCCTGTGAAATGTGTTCAAATTTTATTAGGCAAAGAAGGAAAAGAATTCATCACTTCTTCTTATATAGTACAATAAAATGCACATTGAAATATCTTCCATCAAAAGTATAAGCAGAGATGAATGAAAAAATCAGCTCAAAGGCAATAATTTGGTAACATCAAAAGTTAACTTGAAGAAGTTGAGGAGTCCCCCCACATTGGAAAAATGAAACCACTTGTATCACTTTATGGGAGTCAAATTTGACATTTGAGTTTAGACTTTAAAAAATTCTATTTGTGTAAAAAATAAAGACGTAGTCAATATTAGATTCGATTCAAAATACTAAATGCACACACCCAGTTTAGAATGGTAGTCTGCATTATTCATTTGAAGATCGATATATCTTAAGAGACTTGCACTAGTGATTGTAATTTTTTTTTTGAGACAACAAAATCTTAAAAGAGATTGAATTAAATTCAAACTTTGACCTTATTGCAATTTTCTCTACAGTTGAAATTTCAATGCAGGTAATATTCCTCTTAATGCTCTTTTTGGACAATGGGAGAGGTCAATTCTTCCAAGTTCTGTTAAAAAAAAAAAAATTCTTCCAAGTTTG
Organism: Ehretia macrophylla; assembly: GCA_037974665.1. Taxonomy (NCBI): domain Eukaryota; kingdom Viridiplantae; phylum Streptophyta; class Magnoliopsida; order Boraginales; family Ehretiaceae; genus Ehretia; species Ehretia macrophylla. The sequence continues at coordinate 52,602,562 of CM075776.1, forward strand.
ATAGATGTAATTGCAGGAGGTAGCTTGGCTAGCTATAATCAGATGACGATATCTTTTAATTCGGTTTTGTGGTGACCAACTTTGCCAGAAAGGGTGGGGAGGTAGATTAGTTCGAAGGGTTAAGAGAAAAAAAATAACCAAAACATGTCATTGTCATTTTTTTTTTTTCTTTTTTGTGGTGAAATGTCATGGTCAATTTGAAGTATAAAGTTTAGGAATAGAATTTAATAAAATATCTTTTTCTATACTCAATCCAAATGGGTAAATATCCGAAATGGTACTTTATCTTTAGACTTTGTGATATTTTTGTTATTTATCTATCAAATGCGACAAATTAATCATTTATCTTTATCTGCAACGTCGTTAATTATTTTAACAAATTCTGGCAATTTTTTTAACGCAGATTGCATGCGCCCGACATGTGACCAACTTAATTTAGATTTAGGAGGGGTAAGAGACTAATTGGTCACGTGTCGAGCGCATACAATCTAAGTTAAAAAAGTGACGAAATTTGTTAAAATGATCAACGAGTTTTACAAATTTAAAGATAAGGGATTAATTTATCATATTTGATAAATAAATGACGAAAATATCACATAACCTAAAGATAAAAGTCCATTTCGATCATTTTACTCAGAAAATATTACTCAATTAGTCTTAAAAATGTTAGACAAATTCTTGTGTAGATGTTTATTGGACGAAACAGTAGAGGGTTCTATAAGTCTAAATCTAATGCCAAGCTCAATGTCACTAATTAAGAATTTCAATATATAAATCATTTTTTAAAATTTAATTGCAATTTCATTTTTTCTCTTTTAATAGTTGAAAATAAATCTGATTGCAATTTTGATAATCAAGAACCAATAGATAACAATCCAAAATAGCCAATATATTACTGATATTAGTGACCAAATACATAACAAAAATATTCTAATTAGAATTCAACTACTTCATTTTCTTTCAATTTAATTAGAATACAACTACTTCATTTTGTTTCAAAACCCCTTATTCTTCTTCGACTGATGCCATAAGATGGAATATTCTTTAAAAAAAAATACATTAATAGTATCATAAAGCCATTTGTTCCATTATTTTAATGTCTGGGTCTATTTCATGTACTACTTGGGATCATTCATGCATTTATTAAATTATTTAATAAATTATTTATTCAAGCATTCACAAATATTTTCCTTAGAGTGTGAACTTTTGTGATATTATACATTAATTTTTTTTCTTTTTCAATTCAAAATTAGGTCTAAGCTGATTATACATTAAATGTCAATATACCCTTTACATGAAAGGAAAATAAAAATTAAAGAAATTACCTTATTATATTGAAATAAAAATCCCAAATTATAATTTTCTATATTTGCTAATTATGGATTACAACAATAAAATTCATTAAATTGTTAAACCAAAAGTGGTTATTTTCTGGAAAAAGCCATTTCTTTACTAAGAATGTGTGACCCAAATGGCACAAACCAACCCCAAGCGCGTGCGTGAGGTGATTTCCACTTCATTATTTCATTTGTACATTGCTTAAGAACAAACGACGACCATAAGCCTAGCCGAGGTGGTAGTCAACACAACAATACTTAAAAAAAATAATACATAAAACTATTGTCATCACGAAACACTATAATAATCCAATATATGGAAATAATATATGTATATGAACACTCTGTCTACTTACTTAATCAGTAACCAAGAAACATGCTTAAATTCTACTCACTGAATCAACAGAGGAATAAGACCAAATCATGGCCAAGAATTGGATTCTGGGTCACTCTTGTCTGAATCTTTATCCCTTCTTTTTAGTATATGTATATGTGTATATAGTTACATGTTTTAGTTTTTGCTGTTTTTCATTTGCACAAGTACAAGATGGTGATGATGGTGGTGGTGGTGGTGGTAATTTGTACAATACTTTCACTATTTCCAGCTTCACATATGCAAGAACTGTGCTTAAACCTTATGATTGGCGTTACATAAGAGGTATTTTATTAATTAGATTAATTGATTCTTTCTTTTAATGTTTATTTTTCTGGGATTTTTTCGTAGTTAATTCTTCTTCTTTTTTTTTTTTCATTGTTTTTGATGTTGTTGTGGTTGTGGTCAGCTCTATGAATGATTAGACATGGTGGGTCTTGGTCAAAATTTGATCATTTTGCGAGTGGTCTACGAAATTATATTTTCTTTTTTCATATTTTTGATATGATTATAGTTTTGGTGAGGTTTATGAATTGTTAGGCATGGTGGGTTAGGGGTTATGGTTAAAATTTGATCTTTTTAAGACTCCTTGATCAATATGTTTATGTGAGTGGCTAAAAAATTTGATCTTTTTAAATGTTCTTGTAGAAGGATATACCGTGTAGCTGCTGCTTAGTTTTCATGTTGGTCTGTTTTTCAATGTTATATTTGAATTGGGTTGATTGTTAAGTATATATATGTTGCTGATTTGGGTAGAGGAAATGACATTTTGATTGCATCAAGTGATATTATATATTACAGTAAAAGCAATTATCTGCGTATTTATATTATTTTTTTCGAAGGACAATGAATTGATACGGTTATGAGATGTAATCATTAGTTCTTTTAGCTTTTAACTTTGTGTGATTAAATTCAATATCCTACTTTATGTGGAAGTTTATCAGTTTTCTTATATTTCCACTGTTCGAGACCCATCAATTCAGCAGCTAACGAGGTGTGTGTTCTGAGGCTCTCCAAATATGCATAAACTTAAACTCTTCAGCTTACATTTTGACAGTTTCCTACACGTGCTGACGAAATGAATAGTCTCTTTGAAAGGATTTATCTGACATTTCTCTTGACTTAAACTCGATAGATCATTCCAACTTATTCAAATGCACACATAGAAGTACACAATTGTCAATTCTTTGTTTTGTTCTTTGTTGAGACTTCTTAAGCTGTTTCACTGTGTAACCTCTACTCTGTTTTTTGTTTGAATAATTCGCTTATCTATGTTGGGGTGAAAATGTACCTATAAATGTAAAGTCTTACTGAATTTAGTTGCCATGCCTCATTGCAGTTGATTTACCACCGTGGTTCGCTTCAGTGTCCATAGCTTTACAATCAGATGTAGACCTAGTAAGTGTGCCTTTAAAACTTATTAGTTGTCTAATCCATATGTTGATGCTTCATAATGCAATTCTAGATGCTTGTAGGATTCCGGAACTATACTAAGGCCACCTAAAAGTACTCTGCCAATGATATGCTTCCGCGAAGGGAGCCCCCCTCTGCCTGATGTCTACAACACAAATCTGACTGGGCTAGGTAAATATGTGATGTTTCTGAAATTAGGCTTTCAATCATCGACTGTTTCAGGTCATCTACGTGGCTCTGTTTGTTTTGTTCATATTTAACTCCTATACATGGTGTGCTTACGATATTTATCCATTAAAACTGGGATGAACCGGTGAAAAATATATGATCCAAGAATTTACTTTCCCAAATCCTGAAAATTGGATCTTTTGGTCTCAAGTCAAACATTCTACTCTTGGTGGCAAACTATTCACAAAAGTATATTCACAGATTTATTATGAGGGAGTAATCAAGCAAGCATAAAATATATCATTCTCAGGCTCCTTCTCTAGAGGTTCACTAATTACAAAACTCAATTCTCATGCGTTAGTTCATATCATACTTGATATTCCTTAGTCACCATATGTAGTGCAAATGCCAATTGCAAAAATAGGCTGTCGTTTTCTCTGTTGTGCCATGAATTTTTGGATTTTGCAGCAAGCTATTTAAAGAGAATTTTACGCTGCAGTTTTGGGGGGTATTCCAAATGGTTCTTTTGGAGTAGCGCAAAATCTGCAGATTATTGGGCAGTGTTATCCTATGCAGAAGAACATATCTTTGAGATTGACAAATGAGCAGGTTTGTGTCAAGATTTAAATGAGCAGAGTAATTTACTTACTCTGCAAAAGAATGTTGCAGTTTGTTTCAACATGGTCTTTTGGTCGTGTTGAGAATATAGAGCTTAGCAATTGGATGCATTTACAATTATATGAGTAATTGATTCTCTCTCTCTCTCTTTCTCCCACTCACTCAATCACACACACACACACACACATGCGCACATACTCACTCTTGCTCACACATATCTAAGCGAATGCATGTAAATACATTTCCCATAAGTTGTCTTCATCATTTTCTGACAGAGTGTATGTTTGACAGATACCTCCAGGTGTATGGTATATTGGTCTGTTTAATGGCATTGGGCCTATGAGGACGCAATCGAAAATGGTAATGTCTTCCAAGACTGATGGTTGAAATCATATTTATTCATTATGTCTTTGTATCTTTCCTAGGGTGGTTTCTCTTTAGCTTTATATTAATAACTTCACATCCAAAGTTTTCTCAACAACCTGCAAATGATTTTCTAAAGTTGACATGAAAAACCAATTAGCAAAGAAGAAACCAGAGTCTAGCATTTCTTCCTGTTTTCTTCACAGTAAAAGATTGATGGATAGCTTCATCACCCATCAATCTGAACAGCAGCTGACGGTTGATTGAACTAAGAGATATATGTTTCTTTCCCTGCATGTGATTGCAATTAGATAGCAGCTATTGGAATTTCCCATATTATTTTTTTGGGAAAATTTTATAACTATTCGTACCAATGGGAGTTCGCTTTATAATGCTTTATAATCAAATGAACACAGCTCATTTCATATTTTCCCAGCTAAACTGTTTTTCCTTGACATAGATAGCTGTTGTCATCTAAATTTCCATTCTGCTTCTAAAAATCTTATCCAATTGCCATATTTGTGATGCTTTTACATGTTGTTGAATCCTAGCTTCTATCGTTGATTGCAGATTAACCGAGGTTCAGCATACTCATTCAGTGGTAATGTGAGTGTGGAAGGATGTACAGCCTCAATGATGTTGGGCCAGTTCTGCAACCAAACAGTTGATCTCCTTTCATGTATTGACAGCTATAATTTAACTGAAACTGGTTTCAGTAATAATTCTTACAACCAAATGGCAGAAAATGTGATTACTTGCAGAAATGCTGATGAGAAGATTTGTCATGGAGATGATGGACCAAAAATGTACTCCTTGGATATGGTGGGGTTCACTGAAAAGCTAATCATTACAGCATCAGATGTCAGATTCAATCAAACACATTCTTCAAATAACTCCAGTAATATGAATGATAATATAATATTAATGTGTTATGCTCGGCATGGTGCAATGTCATCAAAATCATCGCATGATTATTCTGGAAATATTAATGAATCCCGATTGGTTATTGAGGCACCTAGACTTGGCCGCTGGTATATCACAGTTGAAGTGGTTAATTTCACAGACAAAACTGGGCAAGTTCAGGATAGGAGCATAAATGTTTGCTATTCTTTGGAATGGCAAGTGGTTCAGTGCCCTGTAGATAAGGCTGGATTGAACTGTACATGGGAAAAATACGCTCTTCAGGTAAAATTTTAATGCAGCCTGTACACTTATCTCTTTATTATCTTCTCATTTTTTAGTGCACTAGTTCTTCTGCAGTTACTTTGATGTGATATTGCATCATCTTATAGTCACCAAGTAGTTCACCAAAGCTTGGTATATTACTTGGATAGAATAAGGGTTACCTGTTTGTAAAAGCATTTTTAGGTTTATGACTCCTTATGGCATCACTTCATACTGCTGATTTACTGGGTATTATAGAATTTTTATTGCTCAGTAACCCCCAACACACACACATATATCTTTTTTGTGAATTCCTTTAAGAACTTGTGGCAAGGGCCTCCTTTGACATGCTGAGAATGATTTTATCTGCAGACAGTTCTCAGGAGAAATCCATCTGTCCCATTTGAATCCTATTATCTACCAATCAGTAAAAAGGTATCACCAGATTCAGCCAACTTCCCCTTGGAACCCCTCTTAAGTAATGTCTCTTCAGGAAGAAGTGATGATGTTGCTTGGACATTTTTAGTCTTAGACATTCCTTCTGGTGCTGCTGGAGGAAATATTCACATCCGTCTTGCATCAGATGCAATGATAAAGTATGAGATATACGCCAAATATGGTGGTTTACCAACCTTAAGTAGCTGGGATTACTTCTATACAAACAGCACAAGCAGCAGCAATGGTTCCATGTTCTTTAAGTTGTATGATTCTAGTGAGAAGACAATTAGTTTTTATATCTTGTATGTTAGAGGAGGAACTTGGAGTATTGGGTTAAGGCACCGTAATCCTGCTAGTACCTTTTCAGCGACTCTGACTACCATGTCTATTTCACTTGAAAGATGCCCACAGAAGTGCTCATCTCATGGGAGCTGCCAATCTGTTGTTGATACCAGTGGGTTGGCATTATACAGGTTTGTTTGAACCTACTTTAAATCTAAGAAATATTTGAAGCAACTAGGCATTTGGCTCTTGATTTCTGCTCATTGTTGTTACTTTTCTTTCCCAGCTACTGCTCTTGTGATCGCAACCATGGAGGCTTTGACTGTAGTGTGGAACTTGTATCACATCGAGGTAATCTTTTTGAGTTTTGTAAGACAAAAAGAAGCCAATGGCCAATGTTTCCATGCTCTTTCTTCTAGTAATTTGAGTTTACTAGTTAGTCTCTGCACACAGAATTATACTTGAATTAAAACTTGTGGTTTGATTTTGAAGGGAAAATTCTTCTTGTTTCTTTCAAAGATCCTTTCTAACCTTTCGATTTAGCTTCCAAATTTACAAATATATAGAGATCCATCAAGCAGAGACAGGTTACCAAATCGGGTTCTATGAGCAAACAGTTTAATAAGAGGAAAATGGTAGATTCTTGGCACCATAACACTAACACTTTCTAGTGTTTGCATATTCTATATTAAGTGTGCAATGTTATCAAATACAAATTTATCTTTCCAGATATTTGATTTCTATGTCAAACTTATTGCTCTTTCTAATTGAGATAACATATACTGTAGCTAACGTGCAGACACAAATTGATCTTTTGATATATTTGATCTCTGTGTCAAATTTACTGCTCTTTCTAAATAAAATCATAAATACTGTAGCTAGCATGTAAAATTATATCCTTCCTTCCTCTCCTCTCTCTGTGTATCCGCGCTTCCGTTCTGCTTGTGTGTATGTGTCTAGCTTGATGTAATATTAGTTACTTGGAAGTCAGGAAGTTGTGATTAACATGAAGCTGATGCAATTCTTTAAAGGAAACATACTGAAAAATCATGTAGGGCACATATGGCAATCAGTTTCCCTCATTGCATCCAATGCTGCAGCTGTGCTTCCTGCTTATTGGGCGCTCCGTCATAAGGTAATCTTGAGTAGTGTTTCTTTTAAGATTCTTTTGACTCATTGATGAGAAACAATTGTACTAGGCCGCGGATGGCATTGACTTCTCTCGTCAGTCTCTGCTTCTACTTACCCTTGAAAAGTCTGATGACATTTTCTTTGATTATATGTTCAATTTAAACCTTTAAATCTTTGTAGGCATTAGCAGAATGGGTCCTTTACACATCTAGCGGAATCTCTAGTGGATTGTATCATGCATGTGATGTAGGTACCTGGTGTGCATTAACGTTTCATGTTTTACAGGTATGACTTTCCCTTTATGGCTTCTGATGGATATCTTCTTGAGTCTGACTGGCTATGAAGTCACCAATTATTATTAAATTTTGATTATTTTATGTTCTCAGTTTATGGACTTCTGGCTTTCTTTCATGGCCGTGGTCAGCACTTTTGTGTACCTAACTACCATCGACGAAACCTCAAAGAGGACAATTCACACGGTTGTTGCAATCCTTACAGCACTTATGGCTGAAACTGGGCCAACCAGGTATCGATAGTGTTAGGCTGTATGTTCATTGTACAATTTTGCAGGATTTTGTAACATGTTAAACTTTGCAGGTCCTCCAACATTGTTCTTGTGATAGCCATTGGGGCTTCGGGCCTTCTAGTTGGTTGGCTGATTGAGTTCTGTACTCATCTTAGGTCTTTCTCCTTTCCGTCAGAATTCCGATTGAATTTGCTTGAAAGGTAAAAATAATGGAAACCTTTAGTCCATTTACAGTGGAAAATTTTGAAGTAATACATTTTAAATAAGTACTTTCAAATCCAAGACAGTTGTTTGAATAATTCTGAAATATCATAGATTTTCTCCTTTTGTCAATTCATAGATGATTCAATAGGCTAGGATTTAAGATTTACGGTCATTTTCTCCAAAATCCGTGGTTTCTTAGCGAGCTTTATGTTATTATTACCATGTTTCTCAAATCCTCCATTAAATCAAAAATAGTGACTTTTAGGTCAGTGCGTTCTATGTTTAAGGGTCTGAAATCCAAGTTCTATATACAACAATCCAAATGAAATTACTCGTCTTATACTGCAATTTGAAGATGCATTTTAAAAGTAAAATAGATAAAGCAAAAAATGAGTTTCTAACATTATCTGGGACTTTATGGATGTAAACTGCAATCCAACTGCCTAGCATAGATACATGTACGCACAGCAACCAAAGTGTCATGGAAGAAAATAGTTTTTATCTTATTGATAAGATTAAAAGACTTGAACTTTGCCTTTTGTATTGACGTTTTTGAAATGCTTTTTCATGTTTTTCTTTTTTCTTCTTCCCTCTTTGGAAATTACTAGTCCTCTTAATTTCTTTTTGGCTAAATTCTTGACTTGTATGGTAGAATAATTGTTCATTTGAATATACCTGTTAAAATACTTCATTTTTGGCCTCACACTGATGATTTTATCCCTAACCTAACCCCAAACCTTCGATACTTAAATTAGTGATGAGAAGAAATATAGAAGCAGCAAGAGCGCAAATACTTCCAGTTGCAAATAGGAGTTTGTGTTTTCTAACAATAAAAGCTGAACTTTGTGGTGATGCAGATGGCAATCCCTAAAGGGATGGATTCAGGATCTCATCAAGATGCTTATAAAACGTTTTCGTTGGGGCTTCATACTAGCAGGCTTCATTGCTTTAGCTATGGCTGCAATAAGCTGGAAACTAGAAACCAGCGAAAGCTACTGGATATGGCACAGGTATTATGTAATCATAAAAAGATCTCTCTCTCTCTCTCTCTCTCTCTGTTTCTCATGTTTGGTACGAATTGGTCTGCAGTATGTGGCACATTTCCATATACACTTCGTCGTTCCTTTTCCTATGTTCCAAAGCAAATGCCGGGAACTGTGAGAACGGAAGACCATCGAATTATGAGTTGGCTCGACAAAATTCACTTCCAAGAGGTGAACAAAGAGTTGACATATAGATACACTTCTTCTTCAGTTTATACGTGAGATATAGTGCGACGGCGCAGACCGCGCAGAATATGTTGCTGCTCAAACAGAATAAGAGAATTTGACTGCTTCACTGAAAGGGGAATGTGGTGTTCATGAGGCACTTCAACATGTCAACTGAAGATTTTTTGTGTATAAATGTCTCCAACTAGTTTTATTCTTGTGAGAACTTGATAGCCAAACTATATATTTTTTTTTCTTTCAATAGGAGGCTAAAGCAGAAATTTCAATTGAGGGTAGCTGTGCAACAAACAAGAAGAGTATGTGAAAGCATGAGTTATATGATGGCTACAAATATAGTAACATGAACATTATATTATTTTTCAATCAAAGATGTCATGATATGATTGTTTACATTGCTCGTGGTTCAACTTTTTGCCTACTTGTTTCATTGTCTTGGATTCTCGTGGTTCGACCTTTTGCCTCCTCTTCTGGCTTGGGATTTGCGTAAATCATGTTGCGAGTTGATGGAATCCTTATGATCACCTAAACCTTTCAAAATGTTCACATATATTACAATTCCACGATCATTTAATACCGATGCATAAATAGGTGAACAATTGGTTCCACATCTGGCTCATGATGAAAATATAAAAGTTAGAAGGGCATTGCTATTTATCACTCGAGTATTGCATTGCTAAGTAAATAGTAAGAGTTCTTATCATATAAAGAGAGATTTGAAAACTCCTATTATACGTGAGGTAGCAATGTTCCAATGCGAGGCTAAGCACTTTGAGACCTAGATGAATACCCTTCATGAAAGGAGGAAAAGATAAGAGAGTTACTTTCTCGCCCTACAAATGAGACTCAGTCGTAGATCAGTATGCATATGGAGATTCACGATGATTTAAGAACAACTAAACTACTACTCATGAGGGAAAACTTTTTCTATTCGATCGGCAAAGAAAAAAGGTGTATTAGTCTGATTACTTTTTTTTACTAGTATCACCAAGTGACATAAAAAAATTTATTAAATTTAGAGAACATATTGTCTCCGTATTTATCACAAACATGCATATGAAGAAAATTTGTTGCTTTCTATTTTATTGCGATACTCCTGTTGGTAGTATTTTGCTTCACTTTTTTGTACATTGCTAAGCAAGTCCAGTGGTTTCTCACCGTATTAAGAGTGAACTATATGTTATCTAGCAGTTTCTCAACAAATCCAACTTAAAACCCCAAAAACAAAATTGAAGACATAAGAGGACTCAATGTATTGAATCAAAGTAGGAATTAACTCCTTTATGATAAAACTCAATTCGGGATCTTCTGTGTATGAAATTAACAGAGATAACAACTCTCGACAAGAGTGAGTAAAATCATCAAATCTATATAACCGATCTTTCCTAGTGGAATAAAGCTTAATTTGGTTTCTCATCAAATATGCACACTACAGCTTGTAAAACATGAGCGTTGAACCCTCTGAGCCTACCGTGCTTGTAAAAGAAAAGTCTTGGACCCTCCAAACCTATTGTGCTTGTAAAAGATGAGTCCAATTACAAAATATTATATACCTTATAAAAATTGAACAACCAACTGATTTCAATGGTTTTACAAAATCATTTTCTTAACATTAACAACATAAAATTCCCAGAAAAAATATTAATTAATTGGTGTCTCAAATGAATCTCCTCCTATCTACAACACACAACCATCATGAGATAATTATGACAATTGACAAAAAATCTTGTAGTGCCATATTTATCTTCTCTCCACAGGAAAATATTAAAAGGACAACTTTTAATCACCATGCAATTTGTCTGAAAGCATCTTCCTTCTACTCTCCCTGCAACTTTTATGGCCAGGAACAACCACATCCTCTGCATGGAATCGATCTTATGGTATACACGCTTATGACCTCCCCTTCTATGTCTTGTGGTAATTATTCCTCTGGCATTACAACCCTTCACCAAGTTACGTTTTCTGATCGTATGCATTTGCTTATTCTTCCCTAATTAAGATGCCTCTTTCAGAGTTGGAAGAGGGTGTAGCCTTGTCTGAGGCTGCTAGTTGTCTATAATCCTTGCGGATGCCCCAGAGAATTTCTGCACACTTTCGCATGCTAGGCCGGCTACGTCGATGAGGAGCCAAACATTGTAAGGCTAGCTCAAGAATCTTTTCCAACGCCAAGTTGTTCGCTGCAGACCTTTTCACTCTTGGATCCAATATTAAAATTGCATCACCCTCAGAAAACTTCTTCATAGCCTGCAATTGATCCTCTTTAATCAAATTATTCTAGAGCAAAAAAAGGAGATTGATTTACTTAGAATGACTTATAACATGCTAAAGATCGGACTAAGAACTAGAAAAAATGTTCTCTAGAGAAAACTCAGTATATTGAAGGGAAAACCAAAGGTTTGGGAAATTCTTTTCGCTCAAAAATAGGACTTGTTGAAATCCTTTTTTCCTTTTTCTCTCTTTCCTTTTGCTTATTTATGAAAAACTTGATTACTTGAACAGTGATGTTCCTTATAAAGATGTTGAAGCAAGAGTCATACCCATTTCGGTGTTACACGCTCTTTGAGTTCACGCTTTGGCTCAATTGGGCGCCTGCCTGTTACTAATTCTACAAGCAGTACGCCAAATGAATAGACATCACTCTTCACTGTAAGTTGGTAAGTTGTCAGGTACTCAGGGTCTAAATAGCCAGCGGTTCCTTTAACTTGCGTAGATATATGTGTGGCTGCTGATTCACTATCAGATACCAGCCGAGCAAAACCAAAGTCAGCTACCTTTGCACGGAGGTTTTCAGTGAGCAGGATGTTGGAAGACTTGATGTCTCTGTGGATGATAGCGTGATCTGCAATTAAAATGCTTCAGTGTTCAGAGAAAACTGAATTTCCTGAACCCAAAAACCAACCTGGTTACTATAGAATCGATCCTCACCTGTGTAATTATGGAGATATGCAATTGCATGAGCCACATCTATTGCTATATCAAGCCTTGCAGCAAGATCAAAGACATTGCCGAGCATACCTGCAAGCATTAAGCCATTAATTATATATTAGAAAAGTGGAGAAGGCAAAACAGCAGAACAGAATACAGCAGCATACTTTACTATGGGGTGAGAAAGTACTCACCATCCAAGTGTTCCCTGAGAGTTCCATTTGGAACATACTCAACAATGAGAACCCTCTCCTCTTCTTGCTCCAAGTATCCGTAAAGTTTGACTAAGTTCAGATGCTCCACTTGTGCGAGGGTTTGCACCTCACTTCGAAACTCATGTCCCATATGCTTATCATACATAATCTGCAGAAGAGAGCATTAATTGATGTTTAGCGCAAAATATTCAATGGTAAATGACTGTAATGTGTGCTATGTGAAGCAACTAATTTCTAGCTGATTGAACAGACTCTTTTGGCACGTTTGACAGCAACAATGGTTCCATCTTCCAGTTCAGCCTTGTATACTGTCCCAAAACCACCTTGTCCAATTTTAAGGCTGGGCGAGAAGTTTCTCGTGGCCTTGTAGATTTCTGCCATTGTGAATTTAACATTCCCAAACTCTTTCAAATGTGTTGAATTGTTTGAACTAGCATAGACGCCATGGTTTCGGTCATGTTTCTTCTCGCTGCTACCTGAGGAAGCATCTGATACAACAGACAGTTCAACAAAATGAACAATTAGTCTGATTTATCTTTAGCTCTTGAAAATCCTCCATGAAAGCAGAGAAGTTCAGTCAAAGATTATAACTGCAACTCCTTGACAACAAATTCTAAACGATACACAATTTTAATAACTGCACATGATTGCATAACGTAGTCCATTCAACTAATAAATAGTTAACTAGATAGTTTGAAGACACTTCATTTATGAAAAGTTACAGATTCCAGATGGTAAATGAAAATAAGACCACACAAGTACTAAGTGCCTGCCAGTATCCTTCATTCATATATTTGTCGATGTTAAGAAACAGATGACTCCATCCTAAAACAAGTTCATAGTAGATGGAGTAATCCACGATCTTATACAGTGGTCTTGGCATTCATGATTTGTTAATGTGAGAGTATTGTATATTCTTTAACACTCCCTTTTCACGTAGACCCATATTGAGACCAACTTTGAATACAAGAGTTCAAATGGAGGATCAGATTCAGAGAGAAGAACTGCATATGAGACTAGCATAGGGGAATAATAACGAGAAGAGATTGGTCACATGTGGATAGATAAGACAAGACCAGGGTCCAGCTCTAATACTTGTCAAAAAAAATAAGTTTTCATCCTAAAATCAATTGGTACTAGATGGAGTAACTCATAATCTTATATAGTAGTCTTGTGGGAAAATTGTAGTCTTTAACAGTCGATCCGGGATTAGGTGAGTAATATATACTTCCTTTTAAAAAGACCAGAATTATAACTGGATGAAAATATTTCAGAAATATCCATTCCCTATTTTCTGAAATTCCAGTTATAATTGACAAACATGGGAGTTTTATTTTATCAATAACATGCAGCATTAGCAGAACAACAGCCATGACAATGGTAATGCTGAATATCACATGGAATTATCATGTCATAGAAAGATTCTTGGTCTAAGTAAAAAAATCATAAATCAAATGGTAATCACCATCATTCAACCTTCACTTGAGACCTAAATGGTCTCGAGTTCGAATCACCTAAAAGTAGGTGGGGAACCACTGTTAAAAAAATAAAAAAAACTTCATGTTATAAATAGGTAGCACATTGCAATCATGAAACATAAATGATGCACTGAAGAAATTTCTCATTTCACTTAGTACTAAATCTAGAAATTCTTCTCAGTACGAAAAAGAAACATAATTTTTTAACTATACGAGTACATTTTTTTTTAAAGTGGAGACTAATTAATTTTTTAACCAAAAATACATTAAAAAAAAAATTTTAAAAATTCAAAAAAATACATAGAATTTTTAACATTTTTTTACAGCCCCACTGGCCCCCATTTACATCTGCCATTGCTTTCTCCACTATATAAAATGCAGTGTAAAACGAAATGTGTATATTTCGGATGCAAAAAAATAGATTAAGAAAATTACCCTTTACACAAAAATGGTGATGAGGGGAAAATAACACCAATCAATCATAAAGGACCACGTATTCCAATCAGAACAAAAGTCTTATAATAGCCGCACAAATAGAAAAAAATCCGCACCATCAAATGGGTTAAAAAGAAGCATATAATAACAGCAAAAAATAACATATAAAGAACTGTGTTAAACATAATAAATAAATACAACAATTACTACTTCAACATAATATTAAAGTTTAAGTATAAAAGTTCCCAAGTTTGACACTCACCGCCACTTATTTATAAATTTTTGTGACGTCCGAGGCTCAAAAATAAATATAATAAAAATAATCTCTAACAACTTAAGTTTTTAGATAAAGTAATAAGTTATAACAAATTAACCGTACTTAAAAGGTGCGACTGGTAGAGGTGGATACAAGAATTCTTGTCAGTGAAGTTAAAACACATAATCTTTTAACTATACGAGTTATTTTTTCTTTCAGTAAGAATTAATTAATTTTTTTTACTAAAAATACAAAAATATATATTTTTATTTTTTTAAAAAAAATATATAAAATTTTTAACGTTATCCTAAAACTACCACTGTGTCAAGACTGACAGAGGTACCTTAACAACCACACAAAAAACCATCAAACACGCCAATGCAGTAATTATCAACAAACAACTAAGTCGACTCTCAACCCATAACCATTCTACATGCATGCGTATACCTTTCTCTGTGTGTGTTTTTATATATGCATGTAAAGAATAATGAGTTATATATACCTGAAGGAACTTTATACAAATCAGAATAATCATCAAAGTTGCTCGAAGATTTGTTTTCATCTTCCGATGGAGTAAAGCAACCGGAGAAAGCTCCGGCGACGGAGCGGGCGACGATCTTGACGGGGTTCTTGCTGGAGCTGGAGGCGGAAGAAGTAGAAGAAGAAGAGTAAGTAGTAGAGCTGGCCGAGTGGCTTAAGTGGTCCGGCGTACGCGTCCCGACGGATCCTGATCGGCTGCTGGGGTTTCGCCGGCGATTAAACGGCGAGTTGGGCCCTCTCATTATGTGTGACTTGTCAACGACGAAGACTTTCGAATTTAGTGTTTTTATATACGGCTGGTGAGGGCTAACGTGCGCGGTTGGGTTTTTTTTTTTTTTTTTGTGTGGTCGAACGCGGTTGGGTTTTTGAATGTTGATTTTTTATTTTTCTTTTTTGTTATATATTCTCTTGCTTTAATTGGACTTCATAATATTTAGATCTCTTCAAATACAAGACTAATTAGAAGCACAATGGAGTATCAATAAAGTTTGTGAATTTGGGAAGTTCAAATATATGTTTGCGTGAGTGAATTAATAAATCGTAAAGCAAAAGATTTATACTTGAGACTTGATATTACGTGCTAAAAGATCTATTATTTTATTTAAACGTGAAAATTTTAAGTGGTAGTTTTTTCAGGTAATTATATAAGATTAGGGACAGTTATGATTATTTACCTAGGTGGTGCTTTCTAATTAAACGTAGCTATTATATAAAGATTGTTTTCGTAAATCATAATCCTAATTATACTCATTCCACCTAAAATAGAAATAACAATTTTCAAACAATTCCAAGATAATATAATCAAAGAAAATAAAATTTTCACTTTTAAATTTACATGTTGATATTTACTCCTTGGCATCAGGACTTAGCAAAGAAATAAACAAAACAAAAAGCAAAAAGAGGTTATCCCTTTTAAGTCGAATTAAGAAGAAAACATTTTGATAAAAATAAAGCGATTTATAAGATAGGTACATTTTAAAGTTTCATATAATGCGTGCAAGAAACTATGAAAGAGAGAAACTGAATAATGGGCCAGAAGTGAGATTTGAATAAAACTATAAGGACTGGTAATGTAATTTAATCAATTTAGGAATTGAAACAATTGACAACTAAAATTAAATAACTCATCTGTTGCTTGTCCTTCAATTTTATAAAATATATAGGTTTTCCACTACGAATCATTTTTATATTCTTGCTTCATTTTTTTTAAATAGGATATTCTTACTTCATTTGATACATTGGTGAGCCTATGTTCAACCATTATTTTCATATGTTGCTAAAGAAATTGTAAATTAGAGACTAATTTAAATAAATATTGGTCAACTTATTAATATCCATTTTCAATTCGAAGGATAATTCACTTCTTCTAGCAGAGAAGTCTGGCTTATTTTATTGATGCATGATATGCAAAATGAGTTATCTTGTAAAGCCTAAGGCGATAGACTAGTAGTAGATTCATTTGCAACGTTAGCAGAAAATTTGTTCACGTTTTATATTAGAATTAGTCATATTTTTCTTGAGACTAGTTTTAGTAAATTTTTGTCTTCTTTCGAATAAATTATGTATTTTGAAATTTAAACCTTAATATAAATTTAATTAAAAATCTTCTGATTATAAAAAATAAAAATAAAAATGAGTTGTCTCGTAAAAGCATTTATTAGATGGTACTCAAATAATTGCAAAGTGTAAAAAGCATACTATTAGCCTAATCATTCAGATACATTCATATCTCATAAATGTTCATTATTAAGTCGAACGAAACTATTCTCAGCAATGTCAG
The DNA here is from genome assembly GCA_037974665.1 of Ehretia macrophylla. Classification (NCBI taxonomy): domain Eukaryota; kingdom Viridiplantae; phylum Streptophyta; class Magnoliopsida; order Boraginales; family Ehretiaceae; genus Ehretia; species Ehretia macrophylla. The sequence continues at coordinate 52,619,434 of CM075776.1, forward strand.
TGAGTTTCACACGACAAGGCTGCCTGGTTGTCGGCAAAGGCAATAATTTTTTTTTATTTTTATTTTTTCTAGATACGACTTGTATTACAAACATCAAATTTATATTAGCCAACTCCTATAGAGTTAGCGTCCTTTGTACAAGCAAACACAAATCTAGGGGTATCTTGAAAAGTCAGTTATATGGAAAGGAGTTTATCCTAATTGTTAAGAATAATTTAGTCTTTAACTCGATTGGTTATTTTTGAGAATGGATTAAGAGGTTCTGTAAAGGAAAAGATTTTTAAGTTTTGATCATTAGACTCTTATTTTGTATTACGGTACATTTTATTTAGAGAAAACGCAATAATAGATTTTATGGTCAATGGTTTCATACTGAAAAACACATCAAAAATGAAATTGTTAATCTGGTTCGATTAAAGGTTTGCGAGGAAAAAAAATTTAAACCTAATCTGGTCAATAATGAACTGCGATCTCAGAAATATCTGTTTATAATCTTTTCAATTTGGTTGATTGTTTTTGTATGAATTTGTATTTGAGATTTTAAGTTTGATATTAATAAAACACTTTACTTAATTAACAAACAAAAAAAAAAAAGTTGACACGCAATTGGCGAAGGCAATAGTGAAATTCAAGATTCTTACTATGTCAACGTCAACTGGTTATTAAGCAGTCCAGATAGACGGAGATCCCAAAAGAAAACAATTTCTTTTTTTTTTTTTTGTTGTTGTCAAAGACCACAAATTTCAAGCAAATGAGGATACACACTTTACTTTATGACCAAAAAAAAAACGAAAAAAAAGATACACACTTTACAATATGAGGTGGATGTCTCCGCAATAAAAGTTCACAGCTGATTGAAGGGGAGTATTCGTGGAATCGTGTTGACGCTAAAGTTTCCGTGGTGTACTTTAAAAGTTATGTGCTCGTGACAAGGACTTTCGTCTAATGATGAGTTATTTATTTTTTATGTAAAAAATTATAAATTTAATTCTCATTAATTATATATATATATTATAAAATTTTAGATTTCTTTTCAATAAAAAAAAAGGTTATGTGTTTGAATTATAAAAATATTTTTTTTTTAAAAAAATATAAGATAAAAATTGAGTATAGTAGAACAAAAGTGAGCATGATTTTTCTCTCCATTAAGTACATAATAAAAATTTTGTACACTATACTTACCATATTACTGAGTAGCAATTTAGTAGATCAGTTGTCTCAGATTACCATGTCAATGATTTTTTTTTTTCTCAATTTAGTATATTTTTATTTTTGCTGACTATTAACTTGAGCGTCAGAGCATTTTTCAGACACTCTACCGGTATTCTAAGGTCATCTGACTTTTTTATCTTCTAGATATTGCAAGTCTGGTGCCTACTTGAAAATTTCAAGGGGTTCCCAACCTGAAATCCTCATTATAGATTTGAGAGTTTACATGTATATAACTTCACTAGCATTCAACCAAAAAGAACAAACTTTTTTTTTTTTATGTAACAAAAGGGGGCTGAAGGCCAATGAGCATTATCTGATCTACTTAAGAGTAGTTTTCTCTCTCTTGTCTTTATCTAGCAGATTTTGAAGTTGGTTCAGAATGCAGTTGAGGATGATGGTACTCAGGGGGAGCTGAATGTTATAGTTAGCAAGTCAATCGGCGTAAGAGTTAGCTTCCTTATAAACCTGAGTCAGCCTGAAGTGATCATACTTACAGAGAATGAAGTAGCAGTCTTTGATGATTAGCCTCAAAGGACTATAAAAGTGATGTATGTCCGAAACCAACTTCATAACAGTGAGAGAGTCAATTTCAATAGTTCTGCCAATTTAAGCCCTTCCAAAAAAAATACTAATCTTAGCCTTCATATTTGAAGCGAATCCCTTGATGCACTCCCCCATCTTCATTAAGGAAAAGTCCTCCTGCAGCTGCGTAGCCCCCCTTAGCTTTGGAGCAACCATCTACATTAAGGGCAATTTAAGCCCTTCCCAAAGAAACTTCACTAGCCCTACTCACACGATGGTCCTCCATGTTACTAAAGCAATTAGACTTTTTTTTTTGGTCAAACAAAGCAATCAGACTGAAAAATATGAAATACTTACAAAAATTGAAAAAGCAAATAGGAAATCAACGTTTCAATTTGAAATAATTATGAGAAACAATTAACATTGGGTATAGATCCAAATTACATTGATAAAAATATATAAATGACAATCAATTAATCAATCAATTAATGTCATTGATTGATTGATTGATAATAAAGATTCACGAATAGTATAGTGATGAGTTACTTTTTCTGACAATTAAAAGATAGAGTTCAAATATCATGGAAGTGAGAAGTAAACAAAAAATAAAAAAACCGAATTACATTAATTAGCCGCATACTTGTCATGTTAAAGGCATAGAAAACAGTGGTGGTACATCTTTGTTCTCCTAAGAATATTATAGGGCTCACCAAAATGAATACGTGTTACCATCACAAACCTAATAACAACATGTGTTACAAGGGACGGAATCAAGAATCCAAAGTCAGAGTGTGATCTCATACAGTAAAAAAGATCAGTAGATTGCATCATACAAGAAAAGTGGCTCAATACAATTATTTTCCTTTTTTGAACAAAACAATTTTTTATTTTTTTATTTTTTTTGTACACGCCTTCATATAAATGTAACTCTACTACATGTATTGTTATCAAGTTTGGCCATTCAAAGTGGCCAAACAATTGTAAGTACATTAGTTCCCGCAAGTGATGGTGACAATCAAGTTTGGCCATTCAAAGCAGCCAAATAATTTTAAATAATTTCCACAAATGATGGTGATATGTGTCGTTATCAAGTTTGGCCATTCAAAATGGCTAAACATTTGTAAGTAATTTCCAGTTTCCATATGATGAAAGAACCTAAGAAATCATTACATAAATAACTAGAACTACAAGCCTGTTACAAATCATGGTCCAAATAGTATTAATTGTAATTTAAGTCTGTATATAGATAAACCAAAGCTGGAATTTGAAGGCAAACAAGAAAGATGATGGAAATCAATCAGTTGGAATCATGAAAAAGTGGCCAAAAAGAAAAGTTAAATTTGACAGACTGTGCAATAATGCCTACTGAACATTTCAGGTAAGAGGATTGATGTCAGCTGCACTGATTGAATAGCAACCCACAATCGATCAATCTTATACCATATAAACAATGTATCCGTAAAATAACCATTTGAAGAGTATACAATCACAAAAGATGAAAATTCCTATACACTCTCTTACTTCCATTTGACTACTTGCTCTATTCTAATTTCTAAATCACTAAGGGAAAAAAAACCAAAAAATCTCCAATTCTGTAATATCATACTCCAAATTAGTTTTATAAATGATTTGAGTTGGGTTTGCAGTCGTCTTTTTCTTTTAGTTTATGGAGTATTCCCAAAGTAGGATCCGGCACTACAGCCACCGAGCAAGATATTTCACTTGAATCAGATGTATGAATCTTGCCAGCAGTTTCCACCCAGCTACAACCTGGAGTTTTGGGAAAATGCTTGTCCCGCATCGTTTTCCGAACTATGGCCGCATCAGACCAGCCCCCCGTGGAAGCATATACATCTGAAATGAGAGAATAGTTAACAGGCTTGTGTGGTTCTAATGTTAAGAGCTTCTCTGCCGCCCATTTTGCTAATTCAAGATTACCATGGATTTTACATGAACCAAGAAAAGCCCCCAGGGCGTCGGGCCCAGGTTCCATCGGCATTGACATCAGAATGTCAAGAGCTTCATTTAGAAGACCAGCACGCCCAAGCAGATCAACTAGACAAGTATAATGCTCCGAGTCTGGAACAAGTTTAAAGCCTTCAACCATGAGAACGAAGTAATGCAAACCTTTACTGACAAGCCCGCAATGGGCGCAGGCAGCAAGAACCTCAAGGAATGCTAATTTATCCGGTTTCACACCGCTTAATAACATCTTCTCGAAAAGTTCAACAGCTTTCTCTGGGAAACCATGAAATGCAAACGCTCCAATCATGGAAGTCCAAGAGACAAGATCAGGCACTAAGATCGAGCTAAAACACTGCAAAGCATAAGCAATTATACCGCACTTGGAGTATGCACTTACCAGAGCATTCACAACTGATATATAACTTGCATACCCCATTTTCATTGCATAAGCATGAACTTCAACAATTTCACCAGCCATGGACATGTTACCACATGAACTGAGGACACTAGCCAAAGTCAATTCATCAGGAACAAAACCTTCTTGTAACATTTTTTTAAGAAGTTTAGTAGCTTCCTTCTCATCACCATATCGTCCATAACCTACAATCACAGTGGTCCAAGAGATCACATTTCTACAGACCATCTCATCAAAAGCTTTGCGAGCATCAAACATATTTCCATTCTTCGCATACATATCAACAAGTGCACTAGAGACCACCATATCGATATCCCAGCCCCGTATAACAAGATTTCCATGTATCTGCCTACCCAATTCATAACATCCCAAACCAGCACAAGCATTAAGCAAACTAGTAAATGTAAAATCATCTCCACTATACCCTTTCAGCCTCATCAAATTGTACACCCCAAATGCTTCATTTCCCAAAGAATTCAACACGTAACACGAAATCATAACATTCCACAAAACCAAATCTTTCTTCAAAGCATAATCAAAGACACTCTTCGCATCACAAACTAACCCAAATTTCCCATATAAATCCACAAGGGCACTACTTATAAAGCAATCTTCGCACAAATCTACCTTAACGACACGACAATGCAACATTTTAGCCACCCCAATGTCATTCATTTCCACGCATATTCGAAACAACCCAACGAAGGTAATGTGATCAAGTTTCACATTTTCATTCAACATTCTCTGAAGATATCGAATACCCATATGAAGTTTCATTCTTACACCTCTATTGCTACCAGATATAGCATATATTAACTTGTTAAATGATACGACATTTCTTTCGGGCATTCCATCGAACAGCTTAGAAGCATCAGAGATTTCTTTGCATTTGATGTAATGATTGAAGAGTTGGTTCTGTAATGACTCTGCATTGTTTCCTGATTTTATTATGTAGGCATGTAAGTTTGTTCCTTTTTGAAGAAGGCCATTTTGGGCTGAGGATTTGAGGCCATGGTAAATGGATTGTGAACTGAGTCGTGACTCGGTGTTGATAAAGCGCCGAGTCTGGGTTGAGTTACTGTTGGGAATTGGCGGTAAATGTAACTGCCGTTTGAAATGGACGGCTGGGATTGAAAATGTACGGCGTTTCATGAGTAGAGGTTGTGGCAATGCCTAATTCCAAATGCATGATGTATTTACAACGACCATACTATTACTAGTGACAAAGCAAGAGCAGAGAAAGCAGTCAAATTTCACAAAACGTGATAAGAGATCATATGGATCACATGTGTACGGATATAATTATTTTTTTTAAAAATAAAAAATAAAATCACCACAAGTCGACCTCTCACCCATTTCTATTCTTTTGAAAATTGGTCTAGCAAATACCATATACCTCCCCGGTCTTTTCTATTTTATTTTTGTTTCCTTTCTCAAGGAAAAAAAAAAACACTAAAACCGGTCTTGCAAAATAGTGAGAATATATTCTAACTATTGTCGCCTGTTTCCCTCAATCAATGTGAAAAGCTCCAAAGAGTCTATTATAAGCCCAATGTTGATATTAATTTTACCAACTTTTTGTGCTTCAGAGGAAGCCTAGTCAGTTATTGTATAATCATTCTAGAAATATTTTACCCCCTTCTTTCTTTCTTTAAAAATGAATACAATTGCTCAGGGAGTAGCTGTAAAAAGACCTAATAGTTGTGTAGTGCTAAAGTTCGCCAATTAATTTACACATAAATTCACCTCCCCGTGGACATGCACCACTAGATAGCTACCATTAGGGCTTAAAAATCTGGCTACAATGTCTAATGACATGATTACAAGGAAATTCATTATTCCTTTCCTAGTTATTTTTCATATTTCTTTTGATAGGAGCCTTAAAAAATTATAATAAAAATAAAAATAAATAATAAAATAACAAAAATAAAAAATAATAATAATAAAAATAATTAAAAATATAATAATATTATTATGAAAATAATAATAATAATTATTATTATAAAAAAAAAATAATAATAATAATAAATAAAATAATAATAAAACTAAAAAAAAAAATAATAATAGTAATTAAAATAATAATAATAATAATAAAGTAAAATAATAATGATAAAAATAAAAATAAAAATAATAATAATAATAATAATAATAATAATAATAATAATAATAATTGTGGTTGTTATTATTATTTTAATTTTAATTTTAATTTTTTTTTATTAATAATAATAATAATCATTATTATTATTATTATTGTTGTTGTTATTATTATTATTTATTGTTGTTGTTGCTATTATGATTATTATTTATTATTTATTATTTTTATTTTATTATTATTATTTATTGTTGTTATTGTTATTATTATTATTATTTATGTTTATATTATTTACGGTTATGTTTATATTTATTATTATTTTTAATACTATAATAGTAAAAAAACAATTATGTCATATTATACAAGTCATTTATATTACTACTCTTAATTCCTAGAACATACCAAACATGTCATTCTCATTCCCAAGTTCATTTCATTTCCAATTTCATTTCATTTCTTGGCTCATTCCATTCATGCCCAAATCTATTTCAATGTACCAATCGCTACCTAAGAGTATCATTTTGCACCCCACATTCTAGTTTCCATGATGCGACAAGATTGCAACTAGTATTAGACAAACAAAAAAGAGCTTTTGTGTCTAATTTAGGATTGCAACTCTCACTAATCATAAATTGGATACACTCATATTTAATGGATAACCCTATTGTTGTTCTTAAAGTAACACACTAATTTTGGAATATACCTAGGATTAGTAGAAGAACTTAATTACATGAGCTTCATTAATTACTTAATTAATAATATGACTAGAGAGATCAATGATCGTCAAATAATAATACACTTATAATAAATGATCTAGATAATTGAGTAAAGACTAAATTATTGCACTATTATTTTACTAACATTAATTTCAACGTTATTATGTGATCCAAATTTGTTGAAGCAAACTTAATATCCAACGTTACTGCTTCACACCAACTCAGAAAATTCAACCCCAATGTTTGTCTTGTAATAATTACCAAGATCGGTCCAGTCCATTTTGTCATGCAAGTGGCCAAGTGTGGCTTGTAGGTGAAGGAAGGATTAACAAGATATACAAAAAGTACAAAATGGTTAATTAGATAAATCTCGACAACCAGTGGTGTAGTTGGTTATCACGTCAGTCTAACACACTGAAGGTCTCCGGTTCGAGTCCGGGCGACGCCATTTTTTTTTTCTTTTTCCATCTCTTTACATTCTACCAGTTAACTGTCGCCTCAAAAGTTGAAGCTTCCACTTTTGACTCGATAAAGTTGCAACTTTTTCTGCCCACCACCCTCCTTTACCATTATTTGCAAAACACACCCTTCTTTACAAAAAAAAAAACAAAAAAAAAAGAGCTTCTAAAAACAACTACCAAATGAAACACCACTTCCTCACCCTAACAACACCTCTCACGCCAGCAACCTTAACCACCATTTTCAGGTAAGCTTTTCACCATACTATTACACACACACACACACACATACATATATATGCTTTGAGTAAATTATCTTTCTTGGTCTTTTTCTTTTTATGTTTATTTTTTACTGTTAACTGAATTCACTTAATTTTTTTTACTTTGTTATCTAGATGATGTTTTGATTATATACTTATGTGAGGCTCTAAATCTATAAATGGTGATTAATTTGATAAGGGACTTGTTGGTTTGTTACTGTTGGTAAAAGTTTAGCACACACTGATATCATATGTGTTGCACCATGCCAGCAAGTGTATACAGTGCTGCAGGTTTCTTTATAGGGCGTAAGGAATTTACCCTTAACACCCCCCCCCCCCCCCCCCCCCCCCTCTTTCAGTTACTGTTATGCACAGCGGTTCGGGGGTCAGGGAGGGAGAGGCTGCCCGAGAGGAAATAGGACTGTGGAAGTTGGAGCTCCCACCCCCAAGCCTGCAGTGCACACATTGCTGCTGCAGGTTCCTCTATAGTGCATAAGTTTTACCCTTGACCCTCCTTTTGGCGGCTGTTGTTGTGCACATAGGTTGGGGGTCGGGAGGGAGAGGTTGCCCACGAGGAAATAGGACTGTGGAAGTTGTAGCTAGCACTGCCAAACCCTGACTAAAACTATGCTAGACTGGGAGTAATATAGCGAAGGACATAGATGGAGTGTACTAGGAGAAGTTTTTAGTAAAAATTAAGAGGATTTGATTAAATTTAGACCCTTGGTGATTACGCCTCGACCCCTTACTTGTTGAGACTTGAGGGGTTGGGGGGAGGATAGGTTCTGTGACAGGGAAAGGACTATGGAAGCCTGGTCAGAGAATGGCGAGTCAATTTTCATGGTTCTTGTGGAGTTGCTTTGCTCTATGATGAAGTGAAAAAGAGAACTCCTTGTGGTGAAGAAAATTGAAGTTTCATTGGGATGAGAAAAGACCACTCGGTTTCCCTTCAACTTATGAAGTACCTCTGGATAAATTCTTTTTACCAATCCTTGAAGTTGATATTGGAGAATATCTCCAAGCTAGTGGCTATGACAATATGGTGGGAATACTTTATTGCAAGTTTGGTTAAACTGATTGATATCTGATATTAAGATTTTGCAAGCTAATTTAATTCATAATGTTTTCAGATAGGAATTGCAGATTGCAGCTTTAGTTTTAAGGAGGATTTTCTCCCATATTTTTCTTGTAAAAGAACAATAGCAATCCTTAAGTACTAAAAATTCTTACCCGAGTTACTTTTACAAGGATCCTTCTCTTAATTTCTGCTTTGACTAATGAAAATGCAAAGTTAGGCTGTTTCACATTGTGGATTCTGTCTGCCCTTGTTTAATTTACTGTTATATTGTATATATATATTTTTAATGATTTTATTGTCACATTGTATATTTTTTTAATGATAACTATTTTTGACAGCATAATAAATTGATTAAGTAGACATAATGCATGCCTTGATGTGATATTTTACTTTTTTTTTTTAGTTATGGGAATTTTTGAAAAATTGTTAAAGATTCCCGGGAATGTTAAGTGTAAACCAAACACAATAATATAATATTCTCAGGAATTTGAGAAAATATTCCCAGGAATACTTTCTATGTACCAAACAGTATTTCTTACATTCCTGGGAATCACATTCCTTCTCAGGAATGAAAAATCAATCCGTGAACCAAACGCCTCCTTAGTGTAGCTGACTGTTACCTTTCTTTCTTCCAGATACACATTTACTTGTGTACCGCCCCTTATCACAAATCATCTTCTCAATCATTCTGTTCATATCGGGTGGCACAGACTGCTTTTGTTTTCCACTCTTAAGTTCCTCTGCCTTTTCCTATTTCTCTCAATTGGGATATTAATTATTAAGCTTGAGTGTGCTAGAAGTCATGGGGCTAATTTTGTATCGAACCACAGCAGAGAAGAAGAAAGATGATGGGCCATTTCCAATTCTAATTCTTGACTTTCTTATAGGTTGAAACTCAGTCAATTTTTCTGTTTATCAAACTCTGATAATTTGTTGAAAAAGGCTAGTCTAGAATGTATTGTTATTTAGGATCTCTCAAATTGATTTTGTTTATTTGAATATTTACCTAGCTTAGTTGTGCTCATCTTGTTTGTTCATCTTATCATCTTCGCTGTCTTGGAGTTGAGTTTACTTCTTCCTCGAGATCCTTTTAGTTACTTTTGCTCTGCCTTTTAAGAAATGGGATTCAATTGTTTCTTCTTCCTTTCGTGACTTTCTGGATGTTTATATACTTAATGGCTAATTATTCTTGAAGTTTGACTGCTATTATATGCTGGAATGTAGAAATCAGTTTCCCTAGCATTTGCAGATTGGGTTAGAGAAGATAGTTGCGGGAATGGGAGGTTGCTGCTGTTCTTCCAGGAAACTTCCACTTCATGGAAGGCCTGTATACTACTACGTAAGGACTATTTCAATCATTTTCTTGATGGTGCTTATTTCCCCGTGTAATCAAGTTCTCTTTTACTTATATCTGTCTCGGTAACAATGAACGAACCTTTTTCTTGCTTATCCATACATTTATTTTCCTTTCATTATCTTGTAGATATATTTCTCTCGTTACCAATAGTTAAAAAATTCTTGCTTCCTTGGTACAAACTTTGGAGGGGAGATCTGCTCATAGTTTGTATTTGATTAGTTAGAAACACATTAAACACAACCTTACAAATATGTCTCATTTAGCTTATAGGATTTTGTCTTAGGCGGATTTGTATGAAACAGTGTGGCATTCATTGAAAATTATATTTGAAAAAGCGGTGTAAGTGGCAAAAAAAGGAACTGCCAGTCTGCGATCAGTGCTCCTCTGTTCATAAGAGAAGTAAACATTTTATTGTTATGTTGCATATTAAGGTTGTAAACCAAGTTATAAGGATTGGCAACCTGTCTTTTCTGAAATCATGACAGGAAAAAATGAAGTATAAGTAATTCCATTGAATGATGATTCCTTGAATTCTTTTTTTGGTTCGACGTTTTTGCATGACATGCATTTTAGGATCATGCACTTTCCTGATTGCTGGGAGCTGCATTTTCTTCTGACTTTTAATCTACAGGAATTCAGCAAAGGATCTTTCTTTTGTTACTGATATTTGTAAGCACATTATTCTTCTGGCAGCTTTGCCAACCTAGAAACGTAAATGTAGCGTGGCTCCCTGCTGAATTTTCTTTTGGTCAGACAGTAGGAATGCACTAAACATAACTAGTATACTCTGAAGCATGCAGTGAATATCATTTTCGCAATCTGGCTTTATTTATAACAAAGTTTTAACGTGTAAAACTTATTTCTTGAGGGAAATCTGGGCATCATTGAAAATATTTCCTAGGTGGATTTCTAGCTGCTGATTTGCATTCTTGGGAACTAGCCCTTTTAGGATTTCTCTTTTGTATCTAATGGTAATCTTGATATTCCTATATCCTTCATACAGTGTCCTCCAGCTTCAGAAGAGCATGAGTCTTTGACATCTCATGATAGTGTCGCTACTGCTCTTGCGTCTGGATTCCTTGTTGATTTGAATCTAGATACGTCTATTCCTGATACTTTTCGATCACCTCCTGCACCAATACCTTTCGATGTGGTTCTGGGCCACCCACAATCACCAGACACTGAGTTTGCAGGAAATCTAATTAGTGGCAGTGGTTTTGAGAAAGATACTTCTGTGAATCTTAAAGAGTCAGATTGCAAATCTCCACAGAGCTTTCTTCTCACCTCCCCAGTTGAAATTGGAGTTGAACTTTTGAAATCAAATCTGCATAGAATTTCAATGACGGAAGAAGAGGATGTTTGTCCTACTTGTCTGGAAGGTGAGTTGCTATATTTGCTTTATCATGTCTACGTGCTACTGCCAGCTTTCCATTTCTGATTGTATTTACATTTGTTTGCAGAGTATGATGCAGAAAATCCTAAGATTATCACAAAATGTAATCATCATTTTCATCTTTCGTGCATACTTGAGTGGATGGAAAGAAGTGACACCTGCCCCATATGCAATCAGGTTTGATTCTCTGTGATCTATATGTGCTTGGTGATGTTAAATCTTTTCCTTCTTCTGCGAACAAGGTTTGGCATTGCATTAGTTAGAATATGATGACTAGCGTGGTGACCTTCATCAGTGCAAATACTGCTTTTATTCCATTAGTAAAGTTAGTTTTTCTTTGGGTCAGGATTAGTGATGATAGATGACTACACTGTGGTTGGACATTTTTGACTTGGATTGCATTCTTTCGTATATTGTGATGTTAATAGCAATAATAAGTTTCTGACGTCTAATGCTGCAGGAAATGATTTATGAAGATTTTTAATATTTTCTAGCCAAAGTGCCTATGTCATTTTATGTCAAAGCTTGCCAAAGTCAAAGGTTACAGATATGGTGTAGCTCCCCATTTGTATTTTCGGTCCACAAAATGATGGCCGAAAGTTCCATCTTAGCTCGCTCATTTATCTTGTAATTTGGCCGTGTAATTTAAGTGCTACTCAAATAGGGAGTCCATGCATCTTGATGGATTGAATGCAAAACTACTTGTTCATCAGTGTGAAAAAAGGCTAAAAGTCATTCCCTCATATAGATGCTTATGAACCCATGCTAGATACATCCGCCTTCGGCATTCTGCATAGGGAAGGCTTAAGCAACTGATGCTGCAGGGAGCTGACTATAGCCTAAATCTTCTTTCGTGGATGAAGATGTAGTTTTGCCTTCATCGTTAGGTTTATATATGTAAAATTCCTCGTGTATTTTTCTTTGTACATATTCTCCTTTTCATTGCATTGTACAGGATTGTATGCTGTACAGATTTTCTCCTTTCTTTTGAAGTGTTTATATTGTAAGCTCCATGTATGTGTTCATTTCAAATAGATGATGTAGAAAATATCTACCTTTCTTTTTCTCTTCCTCCTCTCCACATTCTTTCTCTAGTTCGTTTTCGAATCAATACAATTTAAGTTCAGGAGAAAGTCTTGCTTTCGGCATTTGGCCATCCGGCCGAGACGCACAAGTGTGGGCCCCACTTGTCGCTTGAAGCATTCACTTGAATTAAGAGACGAAGATATTACAGGGCTTAAACAAGTCAGTTAGGGTGAAGGTGTTCCCGTTTTGGATTTTGTCAATATAGTTTAGATTTCAGAGTAGGTTCGAATCTTCTTCAAATATGTCAATGGTTGAAGTTTCGTGAATTGGTTGCTCTTTTAATTTAATTATTTCAGACGTATCAATTTAACTTAATATTTTCTGAAAAACAATTTCCAGTGTAATACAAAGACGGTCCATTCATTTTCAGTGGTCTAACTAGACTAATTTACTGAGAGAGAGATTTTGTAGAATATTACGAGAGAGATTTTACGATTGTAAATTATCCAATCATTTTACTATCTTGTGATTGGGTCTGCTACGTGCCTAACTAGTTCTACTCTATTCTGCATCATAACTTGTCATCTAATGGGATTGGACAAGCCCTGTATTTATTATTGCTAAACTTTTTACGTTTTCTACAAAAAAAAAATAAAATTATTTACTCTAATTTATTACTCAAGAAAAAAACATCGAAGGAAAATTATTTCATCAATCTAAACTGATCACAGTCCGTGAACGATGAATCTACATATATGTAGCTGGCTCCCATATAAGCAGACAAACGTCAATCTAGAATAACTACCCCAACATTGAGGCAAAAATGTCAACCGCACAGCTCAAGGAAATGGAATCATGACTATCAATCATACTATTATCTAGAACAACTCTTAAAAATTATAAATTCACGTCCAAACAATATAAATAAAAGGATAACAATCTTTTCAAAGATTATTTCCTTATAATAGTCCAAAGAAGTCCAATCTGCTTTGTAAACTAGAAATTGTCAACAATATTAAAAAATCGTGACAAAAAAAGAAAGAAGAAGAAAACAATATCCAAAATGCGTCAAGACTTCTATCGGCTAAATCCTACATGTCAACTTGGCTTACAAGAGCTTATGCTTTGTCGCTTCTTTTCTATTCTTTTGTAATCTACAATTTTTATTTTATCCTACACTATTTATATATATATATATATAAATATATATTATATAACGAGAAACTTATTTTGTCAGATAGAGAAATACACATCATACTACACTCGCATAACCACGTCACAGAATATGAACTGTGAAGGTCTTTGACCAAAAAAAAAAAAAAAAGAACTGTGAAGGTCAGCCTGTATCAATGCAGTTCACTATCCAGCAGTCTTGCACCATTGCATAGTAAAGCACGCCATCACCACTGAACAACACAACACATTTGGGCAACCACTAGTGACGGATTCAGATATTGAGAGTCACGAGAAACACTACTGTAATAAAGTTAATAATTAAAAATTGGTGTACTTATTTATGCATAAATGTATTTTTATATAGATTATAAAAAAGACTTTTGATTTTATGCCTAAAATCATATTTTTCATGATAACAGATCACAAGATGCTATAACTAATCCAATACTTAATTTAAACATATTATAGAGCAAATCGAGTCTCAAGCTATAATTCCCTTTATATAATGCACTTTAATTATAGCAATTACAAAATTATGGGCACTGAAGCATATATGGAGTCTTCAAGAAATAACTTTCCCTCATATAGTAATGACATAATATGCAAAAGAGAGAAAAGAAAATAGTTATTTTCATTGTAAATGGAAAAAATCTCTTTCATTAGGGCTCCGTTTGTTTGCCGTAAAATATTTTACCGAAAAATATTTTTTGGATTTTACGATGTTTGGTAACACCGAAAAATTAGTCAACCGAAAAATATTTTTCGGTCAACAATTACGACTATTACAAAATTCTAAAAAATATTTTCATTTCATTTGGGAGAAGAAAATATTTTACGGAACTCACAGTACATCCAAACACCATAAAATATTTTTCAGTATTCTATTTTTCAGAAAAATATTTTTTCCCAATAAGTTATTTTATGGCAAACAAACGGAACCCTGTAAAATATTTTATTTTCTAGGAAAATATTTTCTACAAGCAAGTTATTTTACAGCAAACAAACGAAGCCTAGATGTAGAGGAAAATTGTTGCTTAGAAATTGATTTTTCTTTTTAAAAAACTTATCTATGCCCTATTTAACAAATAACAAATTAGAAATCCAATTCAAATTGAGATTAATAAAGTTTCAAGTATAACATGTATAAATTAAAAACAATATCCTATATATAAAAAAAATAAGAAATTGGGTTATTATACACATACTAGAAAACGGCTTTAGAGAGCTCCAAAACCAATCTACAGCATTCAGATTGTAGAAACTTGAGTCGCGAACTTGCTCACCAAGTTTCAGTTCCATTCAGTAAGAAGTCACCATTTGATTATATGTTTGATGAAAATTGCCTAGTTTTTTTTCTCTATATTTTTCTTTCCTTTCTTTCTCTTTATTTTCTCTCGTTTTTCATCATTCTCTCTTGGCTCAATAGATGTATAGACTATATCATTCTTAATGTGAGAGAAATAAAAAAAAATTGAAAATAAGTCACCTCTCAATACTTTTTAAAATTTTTTTTTATCACCCATCACTTTTACTTCCCATCATCACTTATCATTATTTTAACAATAATTTTTTTTTAAATAATTTTTTCCCAACTCAGAATGTGTCTGTGCACTCCTTGAGTTTAAGGTGCCTCCGCCCTTAATCACATTGAAGCACGACGCGCCCACAAAATATTACCATATATATCCCCACCGAGGCACCCTACAAACCAGCATATACCACGGGAATACCACACACACAACTATGAGAAAAAAAAAGCTGCATATTTTCTTGTTCGATTTGGAGTAAGTTAGATTAGCTTTGTCGATGTTAGAATTGATGAATGAGAAATTGACTTTAGAAAATGAAGAATGGTCAAGTGAGTTCTAACCGTGTCAGAAAAATAAAGTCACGATAAGATTTTATTTTATAATTGTTACAAATTTAATTTAAAGTTTAAATTAAATTTATTAATTTTTCTATTTAATAACCAATGTTATGGGGGTCATTATTGATAGCTGTAAAGTTACAATTTTTCACCTGTTATAAAATAACTGCAAAAGACAATAAATAGTATCAAGAGAAAACTGAAACTCTTATTCATTTCTCAATCATTTACATTACAATTATTCTTCTCTATTTATAGAGTTTCAGAAGCTAGTAGCTGATGACTGTAAGCTGCTTACACTGCTGCTTGTAAGTTGTTGATAACTGCAAGCTGCTTACGCTGTTGCTTGTAAGTTGCTTAGTAGCTGGTGACTGCAAGTTACTTATACTGTTGCTTGTAAGCTACTTATATTCATAGTGAATATCCACCAATCGATATTTCATAACATTCCTCCTTGGATATTCATTATAAAAATATGTCTCATTAAAACATCGTCAAAAAAATCTAATGGGATAAAAACTTGACTAAGGAAAAAGAGTACATTATCTTTATGAGAAATACTATTGCATTTGGCTTGCCTCGTTAAAACCTTATCAGGAAAAATCCAATTGGGATAAAAACCCTGGTGAAGGAAAAAGAGTATAATGCACAAATATCATCTCCCCCTCATGATGATAAATCTTTCAGGCGGTGCATTCCGTATCTTTGTACATGTGATTTGAAGATCGTTGGTGGTAATGCTTTAGTGAATAAAGCTGCTGAATTTTTGCTCGACTGTACTTGCTGAATATCAACTATTCCGCTTGTTTGGAGCTCATGTGTGTAGAAGAATTTCGGTGATATATGCTTTGTTCTTATCACTTTTGATATAACCACCCTTGATTTGTGTGATACATGTTGTGTTATCTTCATATAGTGTGGTTGGTCGGCCTTTGTCAAAGGGTAATCCATATGATTCTTGAATATGTTGGATGACAGATTTCAACCAAACACATTATCGGCTAGCTTCATGAATGGCTAAAATTTCAACATGATTTGAGGAAGTGGCAGTCATTGTTTGCTTCATGGACCACCATGATATAGCAGTGTCGTCAAAATGAAAAACGTATCCCGTTTGTGATCTTGATTTATGAGGGTTTGATAGGTAACTAGTATCAACATGACCAATTAATGAAGATCTTGATTGTCTTGAATAGAATAAACCCATATCTAGTGTTCCACGCAAATAGTGGAATATGTGTTTAATTCCGTTCTAGTGTCTGCGAATTGGAGCCGCACTATACCTGGCTAATAAGTTAACAGAAAAAACAATATATGGCCTTGTATTATTAGCAAGGTACATTAATGCGGTAATGGCACTCAGATATGGTGCTTCAGGACCAAGTAACTTTTCTCCATATTTTCAAGGGCAAAAAAGGATCTTTTGTCATATCAAGTGGCCTAACAACCATCGGGGTTGTTAGTGGATGAGCTTTATCCCTATAAAATCTTATTATAAACTCAACCACTATCTCATTAAAAACCTTGCTAGGAAAATCTAATGGGATAAAACCTAGGCGAAGGGAAAAAAAGTACAGTGCATATTTGTCTCCCCCTTATCTGAGCATAACAAGAGTATTATTTGAGTTTGACTGAAATCAATTTTTGATGAACATCTGTTTTACTTCCATTTGGTTCATCCATGAAAAAAGAACTTTAGCTCGACATGTTTCTATCATATCAAACATATTTTCCCTGCCTCGTTAAAACCTTACCAAGAACAACCTAATGGAAAAAAAAACCCTTGGTGAAGGAAAAAGAGTACAATGCATCAATATTTTCTCCCCCTCATTGCTACATGCATCATGGTGACAGATCTTTTAAGCGACGCATTCTACACTTCTGAGTATGTCCTTTGTCATCTTTGTTGGTAAAGCTTTAGTAAACAAATCTGCTAGATTTTCACCTGAGTGAACTTGTTGAATATCAACAATACCATTCTTTTGAAACTCATGTGTGTAGAAATATTTTGACGAAATAAGTTTCATCATGTCGCCATAGCCACCTTTAATGAGACAAGCTCTTTCAAAAGGTAAACCGTATGATTTTTGAATGTATTGTATAACAAATCTTAATCGTATACATTCTCAACTAACCTCATGAATTTTCACAATCTCATCATGATTTGAAAGAGCAGCACTCATGTTCTGTTTCATGGAGCCATATTACAAGTAAATACATGAAATGTTTGTGATCTTTCTTTGTGGGGGTCAGGTAACTAGTCAGCATCTGCAAGGCTGATTATGATAAGATCAACATTCTTGGATAATATAAGTCAATATTTGATGTTCCACATAGATAGCACGATAGGTGCTTATTTTCATTCCAATACCTTTAGGTTGGAACTACCCTATATTTCGCTAACAAATTAATGGAAGACAATTTTTTGGTCTTCTATTATTAGCAAGATACATTAGTGGATCAATAGGACTGAGACATGGTATTTCAGGATCAATAGTTATCTCATTATTATCCCAAGCGTCCTTTTGAAGATTAGGACAGTAATGATATCATTCTAATGCTTTCCATATTATTTTGTTAGTGAGTACTCGATCTTCAGGTCGATAAACTCTCACTTGTATAAGCTCTTTAAGAGCATTTATGACATTCAAGAATTATCAGCATATATTTCAGCAATAATTGGCAAATTTAAATTATAAAACAATAAACAATTGATAGCAAATAGAGATCTACAAGGAGATAATACTTCTTAATAAGATATATGACCAACAAAATATCAACATATACTAAGAAGGTTATACAATATTCTTCTAGAATGTTTTCATTTGTACAAAGATCTTTGTAAGCGATTACATTTCCCGGGATTTCAAGTCATATGCTTCAGGCATAGTAAGTTCTTCAAGAACTTAAATATCATATGCTTCAGGCATAATAAGTTCTTCAGGAACTTCGATATCAATATCACGTGATTTATATTGGCAAGTTGTTGCCATTTCTATAAGAAGCATAGGAACTCATTAACAATGGTATTACAGTTACCATATGAGGATATAAGCCAAAGCGTACCCATATAGCATACTAACTCATTCCCTGCAAAGGTTTAAGCAGTTTAAGGGATATATACCTATATGGTATAGTACTTGCAAGTATCCAAGCGTTGTGGGATTGAAAATCACATAGGGTTTGCTTCACAATGCTCCCCCTCAATCCCACATACGAGAATTTCACATTTGACATGTGAGCTGAGTTTTTACTATATTGCTTCTCTCTCTTTGACCAATCATGTCTTTGTCGACATTCATCCACACTTTGTGGTTCAGAATCCTAATCGCTTTATTCCAAGCGTTTGGTTTCTACAAGGACCAACTATTCTTCAATCTCGGCAGGGATTGTGCATTCACCAACATCAGTTGATTTTGCTAGTTCTATCGTGCTTCTTAAAGATATGGCATCTTCAGGATTCATAATTCATATATTAGGTATAATATCCTTTGCACCGGTAGATACAACACGCTTTTAATGTGTCTCAGATGCATATACTATGCGTTCACTATATGTCCTTCTGGGACAACAATTTGTGTTGACACATTCATAGCAAATATTTGTGATTTCACAGTATTCTTTGCATCTGGTAAATTATTTGCAATACTCTACAAATGAAGAATCACTTGAACTTCAAGTTCATTGAGCTAATGTCTTAGATTCAAATGAAATAATAATATTGTCCTCCAACATACATTACATTGAGATATCAAAGATGTATCATAGTGAACTTCAGGTTCCTTTAAAATATCTCATGCTAACTTCAGGTAGCGATTTTCTTTCCCTTTATTGGAGGGAACAACAAGCACCAAAGCATGCTTTAACGTGATCATCAACTAGGGGTTCAAGATATCATTATGCCCTTAGGTAGCCAAGTTGATTATGCCAAACCATGAGAACAATTGGATTATGATATCTTTGCATTTGTGCAAGAGGTTATTTAATTGCTCGTATGATTGTATGATACAACCCATAAGAAAGAGCAAGAATTTTGAAATACATGCTTCTAGCATGGATTCAAAAGAAAATGCAAAGATAGTCTTTATCACCATCATTTGTGGTCTCAATAAGTTATTCATTTCGACAAATATCTTTAATCTTAGCAAAAATCTTCTAGACTTGCTAAAATATAATGAATCCACGGTTCGAAATTATGGGCTACAAGGTTATGTTATATTAGCTCTGTTGGAGCAAGTTAAATTAGTAAAATCAAATAGCTAGTACATGTGCCTTGGACCAAGTGTATGACAGGTACACACTTAATATGTATTCAGACCACAAATGTTCATAGTGGTTTTGACTTTTCATGCTTTTTCCTCATTATTCCACTACTGGTGGTGAGGATTATCAATCTTAGCATTGTTTTTGGGACATATTATCTCAACCACGGTCATGACTATGACCAATTTAATATGTAGATATTATAGTTAGTACAAGAAGTGCAACATCATTCACTTTGGAGAACACAACTCTATTCACTCCGGGGAATATAGTTTCATTCGCTGCAGGGAATGTAATTTTATTTTCTTCAGGAAAATAAATATTATCCACTTCAGGGGATTTCAAATCCATTCGCTTCAGAGAATTTAATTCCACTCACTTTGGGAAATTTTCAATTATCTTCCTTTAGGGAGTTTCTATTTCATTCACTTAAGAGAATGTAATTCTACCCACTTTAATTTCATTCACTTTAGGGAATGCAATTTTTGATTCAGTTCGGGGAATCTAATTTCAATTCACATCAGTGAATTTTAATTTTATTCACTTCAGATAATGGAATTAAGCCAACTGAAAAATTTGGCTTTCTATAAATTTCAGTGGGGTTTTCACTATAACAATGTGAATTTCAATCCTACAAAGGATAAGATAATAAAGGAAAAATACTTTTCTATAAATGATATACATAGGGTATAATATTCATACCTCCATCTGAAATAACTTCAAAACTGTGGTAAGGTTTTCCTTTTCATATTCAAAGAGTAAGATTTGATTCCCACCATAACTTTCTACCAAGTAACTCAATAGTAGAGAGTCGTGCTGATAACGTGTTATATGTTTGATGAAAATTGCCTAGTTTTTTTTCTCTATATTTTTCTTTCCTTTCTTTCTCTTTATTTTCTCTCGTTTTTCATCATTCTCTCTTGGCTCAATAGATGTATAGACTATATCATTCTTAATGTGAGAGAAATAAAAAAAAATTGAAAATAAGTCACCTCTCAATACTTTTTAAAATTTTTTTTTATCACCCATCACTTTTACTTCCCATCATCACTTATCATTATTTTAACAATAATTTTTTTTTAAATAATTTTTTCCCAACTCAGAATGTGTCTGTGCACTCCTTGAGTTTAAGGTGCCTCCGCCCTTAATCACATTGAAGCACGACGCGCCCACAAAATATTACCATATATATCCCCACCGAGGCACCCTACAAACCAGCATATACCACGGGAATACCACACACACAACTATGAGAAAAAAAAAGCTGCATATTTTCTTGTTCGATTTGGAGTAAGTTAGATTAGCTTTGTCGATGTTAGAATTGATGAATGAGAAATTGACTTTAGAAAATGAAGAATGGTCAAGTGAGTTCTAACCGTGTCAGAAAAATAAAGTCACGATAAGATTTTATTTTATAATTGTTACAAATTTAATTTAAAGTTTAAATTAAATTTATTAATTTTTCTATTTAATAACCAATGTTATGGGGGTCATTATTGATAGCTGTAAAGTTACAATTTTTCACCTGTTATAAAATAACTGTAAAAAATAACAAATAGTATCAAGAGAAAATTAAAACTCTTATTCATTTCTGAATGATTTACATTTTAATTATACTTCTCTATTTATAGAGTTTCAGAAGCTAGTAGCTGATGACTGTAAGCTGCTTACACTGCTGCTTGTAAGCTGCTGATACCTGCAAGCTGCTTACGCTGCTACTTGTAAGCTGTTTAGTAGCTGGTGACTGCAAGTTACTTACGTTGCTGCTTGTAAGTTACTTATATTGATAGTGAATATCCACCAATCGATATTTCATAACACTCCCCCTTGAATATTCATTTATAAAAATATGTCTCGTTAAAACATCGTCAAAAAAATCTAATGGGATAAAAACTTGACTAAGGAAAAAAAGTACATTATATTTATGAGGAATACTATTGCATTTGGCTTGACTCGTTAAAACCTTACCAGAAAAAACTCAGTTGGGATAAAAACCTTGGCGAAGGAAAAAAAGTACAATGCATAAATATCCTCTCCCACTCATGATGACAAATCTTTCAGGCGGTGCATTCCGTATCTTTGTACATGTGATTTGAAGATCGTTGGTGGTAATGCTTTAGTGAATAAAGCTGCTGAATTTTTGCTCGACTGTACTTGCTGAATATCAACTATTCCGCTTGTTTGGAGCTCATGTGTGTAGAAGAATTTCGGTGATATATGTTTTGTTCTTATCACTTTTGATATAACCACCCTTGATTTGTGTGATACATGTTGTGTTATCTTCATATAGTATGGTTGGTCGGCCTTTGTCAAAGGGTAATCCATATGATTCTTGAATATGTTGGATGACAGATTTCAACCAAATACATTTTCGGCTAGCTTCATGAATAGCTAAAATTTCAGCATGAATAGAGGAAGTGGCAGTCATTGTTTGCTTCATGGACCACCATGATATAGCAGTGTCACCAAAATGAAAAGCGTATCCCGTTTGTGACCTTGCTTTATGAGGGTCTGTTAGATAACCAGCATCAGCATGACCAATTAATGAAGATCTTGATTGTCTTGAATAGAATAAACCCATATCTAGTGTTTCACGCAAATAGTAGAATATGTGTTTAATTCCATTTCAGTGTCTGCGAGTTGGAGCCGCACTATACCTAGTTAATAAGTTAACAAGAGAAGCAATATCTGGCCTTGTATTATTAGCAAGGTACATTAATGCGGTAATGGCACTCAGATATGGTGCTTCAGGACCAAGTAACTTTTCTCCATATTTTCAAGGGCAAAAAAGGATCTTTTGTCATATCAAGTGGCCTAACAACCATCGGGGTTGTTAGTGGATGAGCTTTATCCCTATAAAATCTTATTATACCCTCAACCACTATCTCATTAAAAACCTTGCTAGGAAAATTCAATGGGAAAAAATCTAGACGAAAGGAAAAACACTACAGTGCGTATTTGACTGCCCCTCATCTAAGTATAACAAGAGTATTATTTGAGTTTGACTGAAATCAATTTTTGATGAACATCTGTTTTACTTCCATTTGGTTCATCCATGAAAAAAGAACTTTAGCTCGACATGTTTCTATCATATCAAACATATTTTCCCTGCCTCGTTAAAACCTTACCAAGAACAACCTAATGGAAAAAAAAAACCTTGGTGAATGAAAAAGAGTACAGTGCATCAATATATTCTCCCCCTCATTGCAACATGCGTCATGGTGACAGATCTTTTAAGCAATGCATTCTACATTTCTGAGTATGTCCTTTGTCATCTTTGTTGGTAAAGCTTTAGTAAACAAATCTGCTAGATTTTCACCTGAGTGAACTTGTTGAATATCAATAATACCATTCTTTTGAAACTCATGTGTGTAGAAATATTTTGACAAAATATGTTTCATCATGTCGCCATAGCCACCTTTAATGAGACTAGCTCTTTCAAAAGGTAAACCGTATAATTCCTGAATGTATTGTATAACAAATCTTAATCATATACATTCTCAACTAGCCTCATGAATTTTCACAATCTCATTATGATTTGAAAGAGCAGCACTCATGTTCTGTTTCATGGAGCCATATTACAAGTAAATACATGAAATGTCTGTGATCTTTCTTTGTGGGGATTAGGTAACTGGTCAGCATCTGCAGGGCTGACTATGATAAGATTAACATTCTTGGATAATATAAGTCCATATTTGATGTTCCACATAGATAGCACGATACGTGCTTCTTTTCATTCCAATACCTTTAGGTTGGAACCACCCTATATTTCGCTAACAAATTAATGGAAGATAATTTTCTGGCCTTCTATTATTAGCAAGATACATTAGTGGATCAATAGGACTGAGACATGGTACTTCAGGACTAATAGTTATCTCATTATCATCCCAAGCGTCCTTTTGAAGATTAGGACAGTAATCATATCATTTTAATGCTTTCCATATTATTTTGTTAGTGAGTATTCGATCTTCAGATCGATAAACTCTCACTTGTATAAGTTCTTTAGGAGCGTTTATGACATTCAAGAATTATCAACATATATTTCAACAATAATTGACAAATTTAAATTATAAAACAATAAACAATTGATAGCAAATAAAGATCTACAAGGAGATAATACTTCTTAATAAGATATATAACCAACAAAATAGCAACATAAACTAAGAAGGTTATACAACATTCTTCCAGAATGTTTTCATTTGTACAAAGATCTTTGTAATCGATTACATTTCCCGGAATTTCGAGTCATATGCTTTAGGCATAGTAAGTTCTTCAAGAACTTCAATATCATATGCTTCAGGCATAATAAGTTCTTCAGGAACTTCAATATCAATATCACGTGATTTATATTGGCAAGTTGTTGCCATTTCTATAAGAAGCATAGGAACTCATTAACAATGGTATTACAATTACCATACGAGGATATAAGCCAAAGCGTACCCATATAGCATACTAACCCATTCCCTGCAAAGCTTTAAGCAGTTTAAGGGATATATACCTATATGGTACAGTACTTGCAAGTATCCAAGCGGTGTGGGATTGAAAATGACATAGGGTTTGCTTCACAATACTCCCCCTCAATCCCACATACGAGAATTTCACATTTGACATGTGAGCTGAGTTTCCACTATATTGCTTCTCTCTCTTTGACCGATCAGGTCTTTGTTGACAATCATCCACGCTTTGTGGTTCAGAATCCTAATCGCTTTATTCCAAGCGTTTGGTTTCTACAAGGACCAACTATTCTTCAATCTCGGCAGGGATTGTGCATTCACCAACATCAGTTGATTTTGCTAGTTCTATCGTGCTTCTTAAAGATATGGCATCTTCAGGATTCATAATTCATATATTAGGTATAATATCCTTTGCACCGGTAGATACAACACGCTTTTAATGTGTCTCAGATGCATATACTATGCGTTCACTATATGTCCTTCTGGGACAACAATTTGTGTTGACACATTCATAGCAAATATTTGTGATTTCACAGTATTCTTTGCATCTGGTAAATTATTTGCAATACTCTACAAATGAAGAATCACTTGAACTTCAAGTTCATTGAGCTAATGTCTTAGATTCAAATGAAATAATAATATTGTCCTCCAACATACATTACATTGAGATATCAAAGATGTATCATAGTGAACTTCAGGTTCCTTTAAAATATCTCATGCTAACTTCAGGTAGCGATTTTCTTTCCCTTTATTGGAGGGAACAACAAGCACCAAAGCATGCTTTAACGTGATCATCAACTAGGGGTTCAAGATATCATTATGCCCTTAGGTAGCCAAGTTGATTATGCCAAACCATGAGAACAATTGGATTATGATATCTTTGCATTTGTACAAGAGGTGATTTAATTGCTCGTATGATTGTATGATACAACCCATAAGAAAGAGCAAGAATTTTGAAATATATGCTTCTAGCATGGATTCAAAAGAAAATGCAAAGATAGTCTTTATCACCATCATTTGTGGTCTCAATAAGATATTCATTTTGACAAATATCTTTAATCCTAGCAAAAATCTTCTGGACTTGCTAAAATATAATGAATCCACGATTCGAAATTATGAGCCACAAGGTTATGTTATATTAGCTCTGTTGGAGCAAGTTATATTAATAAAATCAAATAGCTAGTACATGTGCCTTGGACCAAGTGTATGACAGGTACACACTTAATATGTATTCAGACCACAAATGTTCATAGTGGTTTTGACTTTTCATGCTTTTTCCTCATTATTCCACTACTGGTGGTAAGGATTATCAATCTTAGCATTGTTTGTGGGACATATTATCTCAACCACGGTCATGACTATGACCAATTTAATATGTAGATATTACAGTTAGTACAAGAAGTGCAATATCATTCACTTTGGATAACACAACTCTATTCACTCCGGGAAATATAGTTTCATTCGCTGCGGGGAATGTAATTTTATTTTCTTCAAGAAAATAAATATTATCCACTTCAGGGGATTTCAAATCCATTCGATTCAGAGAATTTAATTCCACTCACTTTCGGTAATTTTCAATTATATTCTTTCAGGGAATTTATATTTTATCCACTTCAGGGAATGTAATTCTACCCACTTTAATTTCATTCACTTCGGGGAATGCAATTTTCTTTTTATTCACTTCGGGGAATCTAATTTCAATTCACATTAGAGAATTTTAATTTCATTCACTTCAGAGAATGAAATTAAGCCAACTGAAAATTTTGACTTTCTATAAATTATAGTGGGGTTTTCACTATAACAATGTGAATTACAATCCTACAAATGATAAGATAATAAAGGAAAAATACTTTTCTATAAATGATATACATAAGGTATAATATTCATACCTCCATCTGAAATAGCTTCAAAATTGTGGTAAGGCTTTCCTTTTCATATTCAAAGAGTAAGATTTGATTCCCACCATAACTTTCTACCAAGTAACTCAATGGTAGAGACTCGTGCTGATAACATGTTATAAAATAATTGCAAAAGACAACAAATAGTATCAAGAGAA
The DNA here is from genome assembly GCA_037974665.1 of Ehretia macrophylla. NCBI lineage: Eukaryota > Viridiplantae > Streptophyta > Magnoliopsida > Boraginales > Ehretiaceae > Ehretia > Ehretia macrophylla. The sequence goes on from CM075776.1 coordinate 52,645,744, forward strand.
AACTGAAACTCTTATTCATTTATGAATCCTTTACATTACAATTATTCTTCTCTATTTATAGAGTTTCAGAAGCTAGTAGCTGATGACTGCAAGCTGCTTACACTGTTGCTTGTAAGCTGCTGATGACTGCAAGCTACTTACGCTGCTGCTTGTAAGCTACTTAGTAGCTGGTGACTGCAAGTTACTTACGCTGCTACTTGTAAGCTGCTTAGTAGCTGGTGACTGCAAGTTGCTTACGCTGCTGCTTATATTCATAGTGAATATCCACCAATCGATATTTCATAACATCACCAACGTTTTATACTAATGCAATTCCTGCGTGTGAATGTCGTTGCCAATTAATGCGGCTGAATGCATAGCCGTTGCTGTCTAATACAATGAACAGGCTATATGGAGAAGTTACCGCGGTTGAATGCTTATACATTAATGTCTAATTCACTCCACGTTTTATATGGAGGCAAAAAAGGTGGAAGAAATGCAGGGGCAGAGTTAGGAATTCTTGTCAGTGGATGCTAAAATTCATAATTTTTGAACTATACGGGTACCTTTTTTTTTCAGTGGGGGCTAATTAATTTTTTTAACTAAAAATACATAGATATCTAATTTTTTTAAAAACATACATAAAAATTTTAACATTTTTAGGGGTCAGTGGGAGTTAAAATCCATAATTTTTGAACTATACGAGTACTTTTATTTTTTCAGTGGGGGCTAATTAATTTTTTTAAACTAAAAATACATAGATATCTATTTTTTTAAAAAAAATATATAGAAATTTTAATTTTTTTGTAGATCAATGAGGGCTGCACCTTACATGCCTCCGCCCTTGCTAATGCCTGCCAATTTGTCAAAGTCTTCAGGGTGTCATCATTGCCTTAATAATGAGTGTCATTATTGCCTTTATGACTATGTTGGTTTGTCTTGGCCAATTCATCCTATAAATAGGAGGCTTGTGTGCATTGTTTCAACACGAAAATTTCTGAGCATTAGTATAGCATATGACATTGTTAGTTCAAAGGTTTTTGTAACATGAAGTCTACTGTTGTAAAAGGTAATTCTGTTGTATCCTATAAGATTTATGCTATTGAAATGTGAACACTATTAACAGAGCATTTAATTTTAAGGATATCGAATTTAACTTGAGTCTCGAACTTGTACTGTTGTCATTTTATACTTCATTTTAATCCCAGTTTGTTTTTATTTCCTGTTGTTATTTCATTTTTAATTCCAGTCACTTATCTTATTATTGTTGCTATTTTTTTCCAGTTTATTATGTAAGCGCATCTCTTTTAAGAGACTAAATGTGGTCTACTTGTCATGTCAAATATTAATCAAGACTTGTGATAATTAAAGTAATATGATTATAGATATTTATTCGAGATAAATATCTTATGGTGATAAAATCAACTTCGGGATAACTACTAATCATGAATAAATATCAGTATTTTACTAAGATAATTATTCCTTGATGGGAAGAAGAGATAAGTCCGGAATTTAGTTATTTATTTTGGGATCCCTAGCCTAGTCTGTAAATAGACCTGTGATTTCCATCAGATCAAGCGATCAGGAGTTCCTGACATGGGCTAGAATACACCTATAATTTGAGAGAAATAAGGTTATCTGTGTGATGTTCAAGGAGCTTTACTTGAGCAACGATAATCGAAAGTATATAATTTTATTTTCTGCATATTTAAATTTTGTTAAAATATGCTTACATATTATTCTCACTGCTTCGTAATATTTTTATCTTGCACTAATTATCTATGTCATATAGAATAACAGTTGAAGCTTGATTTGCATACCAACTATAGCCAAAGCGTACGACAAGTATAATTGGAAATCCATTTTATTAAGCCAAAGAGTTGACACAACTATAATAATGATAATAATATTATAACGAGGGAGTAGTGTGGAGATTTTTTTTTTTTTTTTTGGTAACGAGAATTGCATTAATAGAAAACAAGTACATTTATCCAATCCTTTGTGGATGGAAGTCCGAGTAAAAAAAATTCTGAAGAGGAGGAGGAATATTAACCACCCAGTCAACGTTCAAATTACAATTAACAAAGTTTTTTGTTACCCAGTCTACGACAGAATTAGCAGTTCTCTTCGAACACTGAAAACTAATGTCAGAGAATTCAATGGCAATTTTCTTGATATCTTCAACAATAGGTTTGATCTTCCAATTGATCAGCCCTGATGAAGTAATTGCGTGAGAAACCACAGCAACATCATTCGAAATGATGATGAAGTCTAAAGCTAAAGTCTTCGCAAAATGGCAGGCATGCCATACCGCTAGAGCTTCAGCCTCCAACGGTGAAGAACACACCAGATGGAAAGCTCTACCACATACGATAGAACCCAAGTGACTACGGCAGACGAGGGCGGCAGCAGCTTTGTCAGGAGTGAAAGTTGCGTCAACGTTTATTTTGAGATATCCAGGAAAAAAAGGGCGTCCAATTATGAAGGCTGTGAGAAGCATTCATGTTCGGAGCTTGAGAGAATGAGGGTAAGTTGTGTCTCAATGCGGCAAACTCAGAGAACTGACTATTGGATGCCAAACTGGTAGAAATGATAGAAAAAGTTTGGCCTTCCAGTACAAAAGCACATCTAGCTTTCTAAATGTTCCAACAGTAAAAGGCAATCTTTGATTCAGCCTCACCTTTAGGGTAACCAACAGAGGAACAAAGGTTAAAAGTATCAGTCAGCCACACATCCAATCTTGAAATCTGTTGAGGATTGATAGCAATCTGGAGAGGTGAGGCACACTAAACTCTTTGAACCCAGGGGCATAAAAGGAGCAAATGTTCCACAGTTTCAACATGACACTTACAAATTTTGCAAAGCGGATCATCTGCACATTTCCTTTTGAATCTTCCTCCTTGAGTAGGAAGGCAATGCTTCACTGCTCTCCATAGAAAATTGTGGATCTTTGGAGGGACGTTGATGGTCCAAAGTGTCTTCCAAAAAGATGGCGAGATATTGCTCGAGGTACTACCTTTAGAAGACTATGTACCACGGTTATGGAGTTGAATTGACTTTGCAAAGTGATATCCTGACTTGACGCTATAGGAACCATCTAAAGTATGAGGCCACACCAAATAATCCGAAGAGGGAATGGATGGTAGAAAAATAGAATTGATTTCTGAAGCCACCTCATCCCCCAGCTGAACAGAAATAACGTCCATCTTCCAGGTTCTTGAATCTGGGTCGATAAAATCAGCCACCACTTGAAACTCGACATATTCGAGCAAATGCAATCTTCTCAAACTAGGGACCCATAAATCATCAGAAATGTGAACTAAGTTGCCATCCTCAATCATCTAAAATGCTCCTTTCTTGATACGATCTTTTCCTTGCAATAAACTTTTCCAACTCCAAGAAGAGTCTTTCTTAGTCTTAGCATGCCAAAAATCATTGTTGGGGAAGTAAATCCCTTTGAGGGTTTGATACAGCAGCGAAGACTGATGATGGTGCAGCACCCAAGCTTGTTTGGCAATAGTTGCAATATTAAGGCATTCAAAATCACGAAAACCCAATCCTCCAGATTTTTTTGAGACAGTAAGAGTCTCCCAATTAATCCAATGGATGCCATCTTTGCCATTCTTAGACCACCAGAATTTTGCAATTTGTGAGGCCAAATTCCTGCAAGTAGATTTAGGAAGCATGAAAATAGACATAACATAAGAAGGGATAGTTTGGAGGACTGATTTAATCAAGATCTCCTTTCCACTTTCAGAGAGAAATGCATTTTTCCAATTTTCCATTTTTGCATTGATACGATCTTGCAGCCATCCAAGGGCTTGCATTTTAGAAAGACCCCATTCAGTAGGTAGTCCAAGATATTTTCCAAGATTGAGTGATTGTTTCAAATTTAAGGGATCAGCAATGAGATTCCTAACTTCAGCAGGTGTATTTCTGCTAAAGAGGATTCCTGATTTGCCACGGTTATTGCGTTGCCCAGAAACGAAGCTATATAAGTACAACACTTCTTTCACAGCTTCTGTCTCAGGTAAAGAAGCTTCAAACAAGATAAGAGTATCATCAGCAAATAAAAAGTGTGACAGGGAGGGCCCAGCCTTAGACAGTTTGATACCATGGATCAAATTTCTACTTTGGAATTAGCAAAAAAATTTAGAAAGGGATTGAGACACAATTGAAAAAAGGAAATGAGAGATGGGGTCTCCCTGTCTAAGCCCTCTAGAAGGAGTAAACTTAGGTGATGGGTTGCCATTAATCAAGATTTGGTAAGAAACAGAACGTATACAACTCATCACCCATCTAATCCAAGTTGAATGGAATCCCATCTTTTCAAGCACAAGTTCAAGAAAATCCTATTCAACCTTGTCATAAGCTTTTCAGGGCAGCCATAAACTTCTTTGATTTCTTTTTCTTTTTAAACTGATGAGCAATTTCTTGAGCAATAAAAATGTTTTCTTGAATGGCTATACCAGGCACAAAAGCCGTTTGAGTTTGCTCAATGAGGTTAGGCATAAACTGCATCAGTCTAAGAACAGGAATTTTTAAAATTATTTTATACAAAAAGTTTGTACAACTGATAGGTCTAAAATCACCAACAGATTGGGGATCTTTAATCTTAGGGATAAGGGATATAAAAGTATCATTAATAATACTTATATCGTTACCTCCATTCATAAAGCTATTGATGGCAGAGAAAAGATCCTCCTCCAAGATAGGCTGGAACTTCTTGTAGAAAACTCCTGAAAATCCATCTGGCCCTGGGGCTTTGTTAGTTCCAAGACTCCACACAGCTACTTTAAGCTCTTCTTTGGTTAAAGGCCTGATCAATTTCTCATTAGTCGCAGACATGACCACATGATTAACACAATCCAAGATTGAATCCATGCTTCTAGGACCAACCGAGCAAAATAGCTTCTTAAAATAGCCCAAGATAACATCATTGATAACAGAATGGTCCTCGGTCCAGTTACCATCGTCGAGCTTAATCCTCAGAATTTTGTTTCGAGCTCTTCTTTGGTTGACTGAGGAGTGGAAAAAGAGGGTATTCTTGTCGCCTGAGTCGAGCCATTTGACACGGGCTCTATTCGACCAGTACTTTTCTTCAATATTCCAAAGTCTTTCTAATTCAGCAATCACAGCACAGTATTCTTGCTAATTGTACTTATCAGCATTCTGAGATGAGAACAAGCTTAACTTCTATTTAAGCTTTTCAATTGTTGCCTTGTTTGGTCTCAAAGAGTTTTTGCTCCAACGAACAAGTGTTTTTTCACATTTTTTCAGATTATGTCTGACATCAACTATAGCCATTCTCCGATGAGAGCTATTCTAATTATGACGAATCACTGGTTCACAGGAGGCGTCATCAGCCCAAGCCGATCCAAAGTAAAATCTCTTGGATTTCTGTTTTGCAAATAGGTTATCGAGATGAAGAATAATTGGGGCATGATCTAATCCCACAGGAGGGAAAACGACAACCCAGGCATTAGGAAATCTGGTCATCCATCTGTATTTGTCAACGCTCTATCAAGTTTTTGAAAGATAAACATACCTTCTCTTCTGTTGGACCATGTAAAGCTACAACCTTTGCGGGCAACATCCGCAAGCCTAGCCTCGTTAATAAACTGGCAGAAATCAGAAATATCTCTTTTTGCTTTTGGGATACCACCACTTTTTTCTTCATGGCATCTGATAGAATTAAAATCACCAATAAAGACATGCTGGGGGTGGGAATGCTTCTGAACTTGGATAATAGACTCCCTGAATTTCCTTATTTCTAGCTTAGACGGGTAACAGTGAACAAAAGATAAATCCCATGAGTTAGAAGAGGGGGGACAAAAACGCAGATGAATCCAAGACTGATTAAAATTAATAACCTGGAAGAAAACATCATCGCGACAAAACACATCTAGTCCACTTGCGATACCTATCGGATCCACTACATGAACTAGCTTGTAATTTATTCTTCTAGCAATTCTAGCAATTTTATTCCTTTTCATCTTAGTTTCAAACAGACCGAAAGCACAGGGCTTGTGATGAAGAACAATGTCCCTCAAACTATTGACTATCAAAGACTGCCCAAGTCCTTGACAGTTTTAGGCCATAAAACTCATTGGCGATCAAGGGGCTGTTTTAGGACAGCACCCGCAACCTGTTCATTTGGATCTAAGGAGAGTTTGGCTGCTTTCATACCACTCTTATTTGCCTTCTTGCATTTTTTGTTATTATTGTTTTGAAATTCTTCAACGGAGGCTTGAGATATAGGAGCATGCACAGGGATATCAATAAGGTTGACATCCTCATATTCATCTGGGCAGGAGAAGTCTTCATCCCAAATGTTATCTTCGAACTGATCAGTGATCTGGGGATCAAGGTCTTGCTCAAGTTTCCTTTTCTTTGACTCATGAGTAGGGGTTGAAGGGTCTTGGTCTTGGATTTTTGAGATTGCAGTGGTATATGTGGAACATACAGTTTAGTTAGGTGTTGTCTTGGAGGTGGGTGAAAAACGTTTGGTAAAATGGTTATCAGACAAAACTATTTTGTTGGGCTGGGGAATAATGGGTGGTTTAATTTGTGGGTTTAAATTTGGAGGTGCATGATATTTTCCTTGTTTTTGGGTTTTAGGTTTGGCCTCAGGTTTGTTTGGTTGGGCTTGAGGTTTTGGTTTAGTTTGGAATTCCCCACTTGGGCTGGCTCCATCCGTATCTGATAAAGAATTATAATTTGAATCCTTATTTGTCTTGTCATCCATCTTGCCATTAGTTTTTCCTGTCTGCAGCAACACAGAATGAGCATTGCTCAATGTTGAATTGACGTGATTTGAGTTGACCCCATCTGTCTGACACACGTTTACTTTCTCTGCTGGTTGTTCACGCGCTGCGTTAGCAGAGTTATCTGAGTCAAAGGAGATGGGTGGCTCAACCTTGAAGGAGGCAGCAAGTCTTGTCGAATACGCTTTGAGCCACTGACCAAATCCACATTGATTATAGCGAGAAGTTTTGGAAGTCTCATTTCTTTGTTTCAAGGAGCAATCTCTGGAAGTATGACCAAGTTTACCACAATTTGTGCAAAATTCACCAAGCTTCTCATATCTAAATCTGATCCAAATTATGGGGAGCTTTCCCCTCTCAAGAGGAAAACCTGGTACCAGAGCTTTTTTGACGTCCCATTTAATCCTAAGTCTGAGACAGTTACCAATAATCAGATCATTGAGGCAAATATCAAACGCCTCCAGCTGGCCCAACACAGTTTGGGCAATTGCTTTAGCATTGGTTTCAGTAATGTAGGTTCTGGGGAGATCAAGAACTTGGACCCAGAAGGAAGTGTATTGGAGGTTTATTTCTCGAAGTTGAAGGTGGTTGCTTCATGGTTGAAGGATCAGGTGATGACCATGCATTTGCCAAGGTCGAAGGAGCCAAGCTCTGTTATAATCTTCCACACTTTTGAAAGTAATAATGAAGTGGTTTTTTTCTGAGTGGGTTACTATCCACAGTTTCAGACAGGCCCCAAGATTTTTCAATAACATCTTTAATAGTAGAGGCTGTGATAGGAGTATTGCTAACCACGTGGGCCACAAGCTCATAAATAGGATTGTCCCCACTTGATAGGGTCAGAGAAAGATGAATAAAGTTACCAATGGGGTTTTGACTAAAGGATGCCATTGTGATTACAAGAAATGTGAATAGAAGGTGTAAATGACAAAAGAGAAGGCTTAGTAAAAGATAAAGGTCGTGGGGTCAGGTACCGGATAGTAAGTGCAGGAGAGACATTCGGATTAAAGGTGTAGATTTTAGAGAATAGTTGAATGGTTTTCAGGTGAGTTTGAGGTGGAAATGTTTTAGTGATGTGGTTGTACGGAGAGAAAGCTTGAGCCATGAAGGTTTAGGGAAGAATACTTCTCATCAGAAAATGGTTGTAGTGTGAAGATTGAAATGATAGAAGTGATGGCTTTTATTAAGCCAAATATTTATCGCTGCTATAATAATAATAATAATAATAATAATAATAATAATATAATTTGTGAGTAGTGTGGGGGATTGAAATGATATACTTAGAAGTGATGGCTTTGAGGTGCTTGGCCATGTATACAATATACTCACATTGGGACCTGCCATCACAAAAAAATGGTTTTGTTCTCTTTTTGTTTGGTTTGTTTTTTTCACAATTTTGAGTCCGAATGTTACAACATTAATTCGTGAATTACATGGGTGAAAAAATAAATTGGAAATTATTAAGAAGGATTTGCAAAAAAAATGATTGCTATATCAAGCTTGAGAGGAAGAAAAAATTACTCGTTAGAGAGGGATAGGGAAGAAAGAAGAAAAGAGAGTAAGAGCTTAGTTGACAAAAAGAAAAAATGAAAAACAAAAAGAGGCTGAGAAGGCTCCTTATTTTATTATTATTATTTTCGTTTCGAAACATGTCAAGTTCGGGATGTTATATTGATTTAATTTCATTTACTATGAGCAAATGACGGTTACACCCTTATTTTAACTGAAAAATTAACAGAATCTTAAAAGAAGGACGTGAGTCTTATATATCAAATTGTGAAGGGTCTAAAACAAAATTATCCTTTTATTTTTTTTTGGAATAGTAGACATTTCGAATTTAGGAATTTAATCATGAGCAACCGTAAATTGATCCCTGTACTCAATTCCTAGGGGCTACAATAGCCCATTCTAGAGTGGGCTAAGACTCTAACTCTTAAGTAGAGTTGGCATTTAGGTCAATCCGGCCTATACCAGTTGTGGGTTGACAAAATTGGACCTAACTTAGCTTAGGTTTTAAGTGGGATGGGTTGAGCTAGGATTGTTTCTCAAAATTTAGGACCCTGCTCATGAGCTGGGCTGGGCCTAGCCCAACCTTTTATTTTTATTTTTTTGTAATTAGTTATTTAGAATACATAAACATATACATATATAAATACTGATACGTGCACATACACACACATATACATACACATACACACATGCACATACATACAGATACACACACACACACATATATATATATAACAAAAAAAGTTAATTGAAGGACACTTGGATTAATAAAAAACTAAGCTAAGTAAGATTTAACTTCACTTCTTCTTTTTTTAAGAAAAGGCTATTTAACGGTTAATAAGTCATAAATAGATTAATAACATTAACACAAAACATTACATAACAAGCCACAACCTCGTGAGACACGAATACATTAGTAATATGAACATGAAAATAAGCATTACATAAATGTTGGAGGAGATCTAGTAGAGAAGTTCTCCATTTTGTTGTGCACCTTGATAAGCGTACTAACCCTATTGGTAGTTGATGGTGACAGTGGACCTAGCAGTAGTAACTATGTAGACACTTGCTCTAGTGGTGGCTGTGGCGATGGTTGAATAACCACCTGAAGATTATTATTGTTATAGTTTGGGTGTTTAGTTGAAAGGTGTTTTGCAAACGTTCCAGTTTTAAAACTATGACAATATATAAATATATTCTAGTAATAATTACAAACTACATGTCCCAGTTGTTCAAATAATGCCAAATGATTCCAAACTACCGATGCTCGTAATCGTCGTGGTGGTAATTCTTCTGCGATAGCTATGTAGATGAATAGTAATGTGTTTAGTGTATAGTGTCACAATACACTAGAGTTGAAAAAATCACATATTTATAGGAATAGTATTGCATTGTTTAATGCAAACTATTTCAAAAAAATTTAATGTATAGGTGGACTTGAGTTGGGTTGAGTTGTTTCAAGTGGAAAAAGACTTCGGCTCAAATGGGCTCGATCACAAATTTCATGACCTAGCTTGAAATGAATATTTAGCAAAATTTGTATCGATCTTTCTTCATATAAATTTTACAAGAAACCCCTTTTTCCTTTAAAGCATATACTATGACAGATATAATTTTCATATAACTATCATTTTTCTCAATTTGTGAGGAAGATTTTTTATTTTTTAATTATCATTTTTCTCAATTTGTGAGGCATATTTTTTGTTTGACATAACTCTGAAAATTTTTACTATGTGATTCTTCGATTTAATTTATTTTGACCACTTTCTAAATTTTAAGGTTCTCTTAATTTTTTTTTCTTGTGTTTTTTGTACGTTTATTTTAATGGTCATATATTAATATATTCATCTTACAAGGAGAAAACCCAAATGATGCAATTATGAGAGATCGGCTTGTGCAATGTAGATGTGATGTTTATAAGTAACAAATGAGTTAATAGAACTTTCATAGTTTCACAAAGCTAGAAATGTTTGTTAAAGTAATGTATAAAAGTAGGGAAAATTATTCTAGTGATGACTGAACTATTACTCAAGTCTTGTTTTTGACTATTGAATTATGTCTGGCTTCAAAAAGGACATTAATTTTTCAAAATTGTTTTGTTTCAATCACTCAATTAGATGTTGTTAAAAGAACCAAAGTCGAAGTGGTAAAAACATAAATAGATAAAATCAAGATATTCAAAGGATATTAGTTTTCTTTTCTCATTTTCTTTTCTAATTTCACTTTTAGTTCTTTTTTTTTTTGCTTTTCTCTTTTCTTTCATTTCTCCTCCTCCTTACTCCATTCTCTTTCTCCCAATTTTCACCATCTTTCACACACTTTCTTTCCCCTCCAATATCCTACCTTTGCACTACTACTACCAATTGTCTCACCTTTTTCAAAATTAACCACTGCTAGCTCCACCACTAAATGTACAAATCTACAAACAAACCTTTTGGCTCACAAGTTTTACATGACTAAAAAGCAATGGAGTCTTTTAAGGTTACCAACTACTTTTGTTTAACATTTAATGAATTTTATGGTTGCAAACCATAATTAGTGAAAAGAGAAAATCAAGAGTCAGATAATATTTGACCAATTCCAAATTTAGTATGGATTATATATTTTTTCTTTTCTTTTTTGGTTTATAAGGTAATTTCTTTCACTTCTATTCCATTTTTCTTATGTATATGGTACCTGGGAGGATAATGTTTAGGAATACTTGTATAAATAGCTTAATACAACACAAATGATCCTCAAACATTTCTTCTATGCAATAAATTAAATAGACTCAAGTGTAGAGAAAATGAAACAAATAACTAGATAATTTTTTTAATAAACGAGAAAACTAATATATATAACATCACTTGTGGTCTAATTAGAAATATTCTTAATTATATGATGAGTCATTGATATGAATATAATATCAGCTATTTTGGATTGTAATATGTTAGTATCTTTTTATCAAAATTGCAATAACATTTTCCTTCAACGAGAATAGAGAAAAATTAATATCAGCTATTTTGGATTGTAATATGTTGATAGAACCCTTTGCAATTCCTGATTGACTTTTCCCATATAATCTTTAAGCAAAAGGAAAATCTGTAAGGAATCGTATATTAAAAAAATGAAATATAAACTTCAAAAAATTCAGCTTTTAGCCCTCAATTAGGTGATATGTCGCTATTTACTAAATAGTTAAAATTAACGCAGTGACATAGATGACCCATTGAAATTCATTGCTTCAATAGTTAACTCGTTTTAATAAAAAAATATTTAAAAAAAAGAATTTTTGAGTAATGTTATATTTATTTGGTCACATTTTAAGAAATAGTGTTTATTTTCACACAAAGTTCACATTTGCAAGAGATTTTTTATAACAACTTTTAGACAATTATTGAGTAACAATTTGAGCGTTATTTTTCTTTTGTATCTTAAAGCCCTTCGGACTAATTTCTCTCTCTACCCTCTTCCCATCCATAAGCAAGCGTTCCAACATAACCTTACAAAAGATCTTATAGTCTCGTTCTAATACTTGTGTTAGATTGGCACTAGATATCTAATTCTAATCTACATAGATACAAAAAGAAGTGTAGATGGGAAACTGAATAAGTAAGAAAAGAAGTAGAAAAAAAAATCTCGAATTTATTTTATCCAGAAAAAATAATGTATTCAATCAGTCTAAGTGAAATAAAAAAAACTTGATTCCTTTTTGTTATTGTTAGTAGAGTTCCAATGAAACCACCAAATTGAAGGGAATATCCGAATTTTTTCTAGGATAAATAAAAATAAAGTTTTGTCCTTATAGAACATGGGATTGGAATTCGATGGAAGTAATGAAAAAAGAAATCAATATGAATGGGGCAGGAAGGGGGGGAAAATAAAAAAATAGTGGATAAAAGTTATAGAAAATTATATACAAGTCATGACTACTCTCCCCTTTTTGTATTTCCTTAATTGAATTCCATTTGATTAGGGCGAAGTTCCTTAAAAACCTCCACCTTCTTTAAAATATTCTGAACAGTTCGTGTAGGTTGAGCGTTCTTTTCAAGGAAATATAGAATAATAGGGACATTTAAATAAGTTTGATTCTTTATTGGATCATAAAAACCCACTTTCTGAATATCTTTTCCCTCTCTTTGGGTTTGAACATCAATTGCAACGATTCGATAGACGGCTCATTGGGATAGATATAGATGAACAATACTCCCTAGAAACGTATAAAAAGTTTTCTTCTCGTACGGCTCGAGAAAAAATGATTTGATTTACAGTTTTGTCTATGTATGAAATTCGAATAAATGATTTTATGGATTCTATTCTAATTATGTATTGTGCTTAAATGCATGAATTTTGGCAAATCTAGGAGCATCCCTTAATTCTTGAATTAACCAGATTGGTTTCTCTAACCAATCTTGCACTTCTATCGACTAGTATCATGAATTGACATCTTTCACTCCTGTGCTTTGTCATTTCAACTTGAGAGAAGCTCTAATACGAGATTTAGTTAGCTCCTAATTTGCTAGCCATAACTCTAGACTAATTCCTAACAAGCATCATTCCAATATATATATATATATATATATATTTTCATTTATACTAGCTTGTCGATTTGTAATTAAGAAATATGCAAGTATAGGATTAGCACTCTCAACAAACTGTTCTTAGCATTAGTGTTTTAGACCCAAATGGAGAGGTTAAATGACACTAGAATATGAAGTAAAGAGTAATAGATTGATTCCTTGCTCTGTTTCACTATCACGACATAAATTTAAGTACAAAACTTACCTCGAGTATGTAGAACCCTAAATATACTTCATATGTGCATTGGATAAAACGTATCCCCAAGGGTTAGGCCCCTTTTTGCAGGTCAGTGGAATGTATTATATATGTGCTCCCAAAGTTATGGCAATATTGGGGTAGTATTTGATGATAACAAATATTGGATAATTGGTTTTATCTAGAGTGATTATGTGAAATGGATTTATATGTTTAAATTCATACTTGTGGCTCATGTAACTAAAAATATATGCCTTAGAGCAAAATATTGGCATATAAATGCTTAGCTTGTTGAAGAAAAGAAGATGTAAATATTTGATGATTCAATACAACATAAGCATTAAAGAACTAAAGTCTTAAAGACTTGAAGATGACGTGGTGATATAAGAATGGAAAAGACGTGATATAAGGGGTACTTACATAAACTTGTCATTTAATTTGCCTTAGATAGCATGTATTTAAGTTTAAGCTCTTAATGTTGTTTTTACAAAAATAAATCTAATCTCTCACAAGAGTTTGAAAAAATGTTTTGAGATGTTTGAAATAGATTAAAACATCTTTTAAAAATAAAATGTTGATAAAAGGTTTAAAGGTTTAATTTATCTTCAAAATATTGAATTTCAACACAGTGTGTTGTGTTGAATTTCTTCACATTCTACATCAAGGGGAGAATGCCTACTGAATGAATTACCAACTCGATCAGCAATATGCGAATTTTGAAAACTAGCTATTTTTTATATTAAAACTTTTTCTATAAGTTCCAGACCTTAACTATTTCAGAAAATGCCTATTCTATCCTATTTTATTGATCCTAAACTTATATTGTTAATGAGTAATTCATTCTATTACAATACACCAAGCTTGAGCTTACTTTGCATATCTATTGAGCATTCAAGAGGTTTGATTTGTTTATCTACTTATTTTGAGGAGTATCTGTTCTATTACACTTTATACAGTCAAACCTTTATTTACATTCATATACTCTTTGACTCTAGTATAGGACTATGAGAATCCTTTGATAGAGATGAGTGGGGAAAACTCTTTTTAAGTGTGGGAATATACTAAAATATCTTTTGTGGATTCAAAGGGTTGTAGGTTTGTGCTTCATCTATATTTGAAGAGGTACTAAAGTTTTAGTATAAGCTCTGGGGAAATCCTATGGATAAAGATCTTAGGTGGTGTACTAGACTTTTTGGAGTATGAACCATTAGAAAAACTTGCTTTTGGTAATTTCTATCCCTACTCTCTTTGCATTTACTTGTTTTGCACGTAAACTATTTGATAAATTGTCTAACTCATTATTGTTGTTCAATTGTAAATTTTTGAAGTAGGAATTTATTCCTTAATCCTAATTCTCTCTCCCTTCCCTAACTCTCTTAGAATTTTTTTCCCACCAACATATAGCTATTAGGGTGGGAAATAATGAATGTCTGTCTATCATTTTATTGTGAAAGACTAGATTGACCCGTTTTGCCATAAGTACCTCCATATTATGCACTAAAACTTAAGTTTATCAATGTAACGCCAAGAAAAAGCTCTAATAAAATAGTAAGTTGATCGATATAAAAGCCAAGAAAAAGATCAATAGACAAAATTGATTAGAGTTAGAGAGAAAAAGAACAATGGCCAACAAAGATTTATAATTATTCTTTCAATCAAGAGCTGTACACTATTACTTAGCATTTGCAATCATTTTTCATGAATATACTCTCTATCCATTGTTGATCATATTGGATTTAGAAGGTACATAGATAGACTCCAACTATGATCCAAGATTGATAAACAGTAAAATCTTTTAGATTTATGATGTAAAAGTTAAAAACATATATATAGAAGATTAAGAGTAGAGTTGTGATTACTAGTGATATATGGACATCTAATAACACAACATAGATTTTATGGTAACTAGTATAATTTGGTGATATAAAAAAAAATATTCTTTTTCCACAAGTAGTTCTCATGATTAGTGTTTTGTTAGAACCTGTTTTAGACGCTTGAAAGTTGATCATTGTAACTGGTACTCAATTTTATAATTTATATTTGACTTTTTTCAATATCTATACTTATTTTCGTCATTTACCATAACTTAAATTTGTCTCTTGAATTATGTGCTTTAAATTAATCATAGTTTCACACGATTTAAAAGAAAAACCATAGGGATCTGCATGCTTCATGAAGATTTTTTGGATGGGGCATGGCAGACATCTTTGTGCACAGTATCGAGTCCTTAACCATAAATTCCATAAATTCTAAATTTTGTTGGATCCGTTGAATGTGTAAAGTTATATATGGGCATTTCAGATTTGTTTGGTTATAATAGTTACGGAAATGAAAAATCCATCATTACATTCACAAAAAAGTAACAAACACTGAATAGAAGATAGATTTATGTAAATGATATGATCAGTCCCATTTTGTACAAGTGCACAAGTAGTTTGGGCAAACTTATTATTATTATTATTATTGCGTTTAGTAATGACCATAGTTTTAATTGTAATCTATTGGTTTTTGGTTGTTAAAATGTGATTTCTTTTCGAATTAAAAAAAAAAGACAAAATCGGATTTACATTAGATTTCAAAAGCTCAATCTATATCAAAATTGTAAAGATTTACTGACATAGAGATGCACAGAAGCCTCTTTAATTGCTTATCAACCTTTTTTCCCAAATCTCTAAGCAAAAGGAAGATTGGTAAGGCATCGTATACTAAAAGGGTGAATTGCATAAGACCCTTTTATATTTTACCGTAACTGTATAACATCCCTATAATACAAAACTACCAAATAAATTCCTTGTGGTTTATTGAACTAAACATAATATCCTCCGTAAAAAGTTCTTTCTATTTTAGTGAAGATATATTTTTTTTCTTTTCTTTTCTTCTCTCATCACCCACTCTTTTCACCAATTAAAAAAAAAAAAAAAAAAAAAGTTCATTGTCATCGTCCTTATAACCCCACCCCACCCCACCCAACCCTACCCTACCCTACCCTACTCCACCACATCAACCCCGTCAGCCCCCCACCGCACCATCCCATATAAGATCTGTGTATATATAATACATATACACATACATACATATATATATACCATACATATACATACATATATATATATATGTATGTATTTCTTTGTTTGATGGTCTTCGTATCACAGAGGTTGTTATATAATTACGATAAAACACAGGAGTGTCCTATGCAGTACTTCACCCTATCCTAAAACAATTTCAAATAAACCATAGCATGATAGCCTTCAAGAATTTCAACATGTAGGCCTAAACTAGCCCAAATATCAATATCTTTGGGAACTTACCTATGATGAAAACAAACCCAATCGCACAGATGATCGTTGAAGTACATTGCTTAATTCAATAGCGAACTTACCTTAATATAATTATTTTTTAAAAACCACAATTTGTGAGTAACATTATATATATATATATATATATTTATTTATTTATTTGTTCAGATTCTCAATAGAAATAAATTCTTTTCATTTTCATGCAAATTTGCATTTACAAGAGCATCCGCTTAACTTTTTTAGACAATAATTCAATAATATTTTGAGTGTGAAAAGACAATATCACTTGCTCTCTAGGACTCCATTGCTTACTTATTTCTCCAGAGAGAAACATCTAGCTTAAGAAAAGAGAAAAATAGAAAGAAGCGCTAATATGAGCTTTTAGTTAACACCATATGTCTTGGATTTCAATCTCTCCTACACACCACCCTCGCCCGCACACCACCCCCCCCCCCCCCCCCCCCCCCCTCCCTCTCTCTCTTTTATTATAGTTCTCAATCTGTAAGAAAGATGCAAGGTATAGGAGCAGTGCTCTCAACGAAGTGATCTTAACATCAATTTTTTGGTTCAAATTAAACCTAATAGGAATAAGTAGAGGTTAAATGAAATGAGAACACAAAGTAGAGAGTAATGGATTAATTCAATTCCTTGTTTTGTTTCACCATTAACAATATAAATTTAAGTACAATATTTATGTTGAGTATGTAGAATCCCAAAGATCTCATATTATGTGCATTAATTTGGACAATCATTGTAATATTTTGGCAGCATAGCACATTTCATGTGAATGGAACACATGAAGTGTGCCACATATTCATCTTCACTTAGGGAAGATAATATAGATGGGTTTTATAGGTTGTCCCACTTTTGTAGATGAAGATAGGATGGGAAATGGATAATGAATAAGCATTCTTAGCCCCGTATACTTGTATACTTGGATAATGAATAAACATTATTTTACTCTTGGATTCTCATATATATACTAAAAACTTAATGTTATAAATATAAAATCCACGAAAAAGATCATTAGACAAAGCATGATTAGAGTAGGAGAGAAAAAGAATGACGACGGGCAAGAGTACTTTTATAATTATTTTTTTAATCAAGAGACTGTACGTTATTTGTTAGCCTCTATAATCATTTTTTGCATGAATACCATGTATCATTGTTGATCACATTGGATTCATAGAAGATTTGTCAATAGTCTCCCACTATGCTTCAAGATAGTTTGAGAAAACATTGATATTATGAAGATTTATGATATAAAAGGAGAAAGCATTTGAAGATTAAGAATAGATTTGTGATTCCTATTGATATATGGACATCCAATAACTCAAATAAATATTTTACGTTAATCAATATACATCCGATAATTCAAGGAAATCTTCTTTTATTAAATGTAGTTTTCATAATTAGAGGTTTTAGTTAGAATTCATTTTAGTAGGGGCGGATCTAGGAATTTAATATTGGGGGGGCCAAAATATTTTTTTAATGATACTATATAGAATTTTTAAAAAATTGGGGGGGTTGATAATTTTTTTTAACGATACTACATAGATATTTTAAAAAAAATTTAAAACGTGGCCCCCCTCCCACACTACATAGATCCGCCCTTGCATTTTAGATACTTGAAATTCGATCAGTATAATATTATTTTTGCTATCTAATTGAAGGAATGGAACTTAATATATAATTTATATTTGACTTTTTTTTTCCAATATTCATATTTACATTGATCTTTTAAAAAAAAAAAAAAAAAACTATATTAATTCATCTACTATAATTTAAATTTGTGTTATAGATTTAAAACGCTTCAAATTAATCTTAATTTCACGCAATTGAGAAACAAATCTATGGGTAATCCC
Source organism: Ehretia macrophylla (assembly GCA_037974665.1). NCBI lineage: Eukaryota > Viridiplantae > Streptophyta > Magnoliopsida > Boraginales > Ehretiaceae > Ehretia > Ehretia macrophylla. Next base: position 52,663,915 of record CM075776.1, read on the forward strand.
CATTCTGTATGAGGATTTGTGACGAGGCGAGGACAGGAAGTGTGTTAGGAGGGCACTTTCAGGTGATAAAGCGGCCATGAGAATGTCTCACCACCTCAAACAAGCCTTTGCCATTCTTATCTGCTCCTTTATTGAAATCATTGGCTTTATTCCTTTATAGTGAGAAACCCTCGTAGTGTGTTTTATCATAAATTCTAAACTTTGGAAAAAAGACACTCGAATGTGCATTTACTCTAGTTCTACTTCATGTGAACAAGTAATGAATATTCTTCTTCTTTGGCTTAGTTTCAGGTCAAGTGAAAGATAACATATACCTTAAAGACAGCCTTATACACACACAAGAAAGGATTTTTGCCCAATTTTGAAGCCTCAGCACTCCCAAGAAGGCAATCAAATTCTTCCAAAGGCAAGAACAACATAAGATCAAAGTAAAAGAAGATTCAAGATTCTTCCATCATTATCTATTTTCACAATTCACCTATGAGCTCTCTTGAACTCTTTTTTTTTTTTATACTTTATTTTGAATTTTCTTTTCTATGTATTCATGCTAAACACCCATGATTTGAGGTGTTAGCTAGCTAGTTACTTTGTTTTATACTAAGATTCGAGTTTTAATTCATTGATACATATTTGGATTATGTGTTTTGATTTTCTTGATTTATCATCTAGATATTCGTAGTTGTAGTTTTGTAATTCAAGAAATCTCACTCTTTTGCCATTGAATCTTATAGATTCTAGGGGTATAAATTAATAGTAAATCCTTTAGTTAGTAATTGGCTTTAATTGATATAGATAATCTACTGCAATAATTTATGCTCATTAAGTTCAATTAAAAATTATGGTTAAATTGGGTTAGTTTCAGGTTAAGTGAATGACAACCTATGCTTTAGAAATATGTTATGCTTTAATACCTCTCAATTACTTTAATCCATATGATTAGAGCTTGTAGCCTAATCCTTCATGCTTAATTGGCTAAACCCCAATCCACAATAATAAAGAATAGTAATTTAGGCAACCTACCATTTCAAATCAGCTTTCTCCCATTTTTACATCTCAAAGCTTCTAGATGTGTTAGAGTTAGAGTTTTTCATTAGTCAATTTTTATTTTCCTATTAATTAACTTTAGTCTCAAAATTAATTCTTAATGTTCTTTTATTAGTATTTCGAATTCTTCACGGCAATCCCGATTTTCTGTGAACGACTCTTGAGTAACAATTCGCGTGGTCAAAAAGAAATTTAAATTTACTATCATATCTTATTTTTATAACTTATTATTGATCGTAAAAGGACTACGAGGCAGCATTTTTTTTTTTAAACTCGTTATAAATAGATTTACTTGTGATTGTATGATTTTGAAGTTATAAGCAAGTATAATCCTATATTGTCTAGGATTACTTCCCAACTAAAAGTATGCAAAAAGAAAAAAAAATGTGAATGAAGATAGTATGTTGGAAAGAACTTGTTCTATCAAATATGTTCTCATGTTAGCAATATTGACAACATATTTTTGGGAGAACATTCTAAGTTTGTCATATTTTCTTGTTGTTAGGAAAAATAATTAACTTTTCATGAATTAATTACGACTAACTAGCTTTCATCAATTCCTCTTAAGAGAATGCTACATTATAATATTCATACTATATCTCAAGTTTGAGAAAACTGAAAACAATCAAGACAGACATGAATGGGGAAGAATTTACAAAAGTTCTCATTGATTACTATGGATGCAACTTGAAAGGATATTGGCACATACTTGTCGTACATCTCAAGTGAGAGAGTAAGCAAGAAATATTGAAAAGAAAAGTGAAAATTTGGTGGATTGTAAATTGACTCAATGTCTTGGCATTTGAGATTTATTTGTTTACAATAATTTCGCTAATGGCAAACATACGCTTAAATTAATAGAAAAAAGTAGCAGACTTTTAGCAAAATGTGCATGAATGTCATTTTCTCAAAAGTGTTCTCTGAGTCCTATTTTGTACAAGTGCAAAGGGTCCAAGTGAAAAATACCTTATTATTATTATTATTATATTATTATTATTATTATTATTTTTGTGTTTAGTGCTGACCATAGTATTTTTAAAATGAATTGTAAAATATTTCCTTTGGTTAGCTGAGAATTTGTATTACCACCTTGTGGTGTCGAAATAAAATTTTACCCCCTTATATTTTTTTTGAAAGATGGCATTACAACCCCTTGTCAGTTTTTTATCCTATTTAATAGCATATGTGACACACTTGAATTGGTGTTAGGACTCGAATTTTCAAGCACCAAAAGAACAGGGCTAGGAATTGATCACATAAATGCAGATAACAAGAACAACAATCATTGGTGCTTAGTTGTCGTGAACAACAAGGAGAAAAAGTTCCTATATATTGATTCATTAGAATGGGCCAGGAAGGAATTCGACACTCAAGTAGTGAAATAGTTGTCCAAGTACTTCTATGATGTGGTCAAGAATTCATCAGGTGAAGACATAGATTTTGAAGGGCTAATTGATGATATGTTCACGATTCATGAATACAAAGCGTTTGTCTAATGATGACTAAACAAGAGTCCAACTACTTGGAAATTTAACAACCCTTGCATTTATTTTTTATTTTTTTAAAAAGTCAGCCTACGAAACTAATGAAGCAACCTACAAAACTAGGAAAGCTAGGAAAAACCAAGGAACTTGTAAGGTGAAAGTAAAGCGTAAGAATTTGAGAGAATGTAGTTTATTGCTGGGATAAAATCAAACAAGTCTCTAACTTGTTAGTCCAAAATCATATAGGTCCCTGAGTTTTCAAAAACCTCTTAGGAGGTCCTTCAACAAGGGGTAGTTTAGTCTTTCTATAATAATTTAATAAACAAAAGACAAAATAATTAAAATATGACACCATAAGTTCAATAAATTATACATTCATCCTAAAAATGTAAAATAATTAGAAACTAACCCCAAATTATTCCACCACTACCACCACCATCACTATCACCTCCTCTTTTTTTTTTTTTTGGTCAGAATCATCACCCCATTCATATTAATAAACCCACAACACTATACATTATACACTATACACATGTAGATGTACACACCATACACAACACATGCAAATCTACATACATACAGATTTCAACAATGGAGGTTGATTTGTCCAAAAAAAAAAAAAACCAATGGAGGTTGATGACTTTTGGGGGAGGTACTGTGACGGATTGAAGGATAGATTGCAATGGATTGGGCTATGGGCGTAGTTGCGTTGGTGATGCTGGTGGCCAGGTTTGTGTTGTTGGGTTGATGGGTTTTTAACATGTGCTGGCAGTGGTGGTGTTGATATTTGTGGTTGGAGTTAAGAGTTGGGATAGAATTGATAGGTTTGTTAATGAGAATGTGGTGGTGATGGTTATGGTGAACGTTAGTGATGGTGGTTGTGTTGATGGGTGTTGTTGGGATAAAGTTGATAGGTCTGTCAATGTGGTGGTGGTAGTGGTGGTGTTGATATTTGTGGTTGGAGTTAGGAGTTAGGATAAAATTGATGATAGGTTCTTTAATTTGGTGGTGGTGGAGGAGGATGAGGAAGAAGTGTATAATTTATTAAATTTTTGGAGTTAGACATTGTTGTTCCTTGATAACCTAAGAGGGGGATGAATTATATTGTTTGGTAAGGTTAAGCAATTTAAAAAATTCTTGATGCGAAAATAATGTCTAGTGAAAGATGATAATACTCTAGAAGTTCTTGTAGGTAATTTATCAAATACTTAGTGAGCACACAAGTATATAACACTAGATAAGCAATTAGAACTTCAAAAATAAATTCTAAATAGATAACTCAACAATTATCAAACAATTAATATGAGCAATATCCACACGAAGGTAAATGACTTGAAAATAAAAATAATAAAGTAAAAGAAATCAAACATGATGATTTTCAAGTGGTTTGCACTCCCGGATGCCTAGTCTACCATCTAAGGTCTTCCCTTCCCTTAGGATTTAACAAATCTTCACTAAGATGCTTCTTTAAATGTTGGTGAAGCAAAAATCAACTACAATTACTCTTGAGTCCACAAGAGTTACACAAGTTCCTTCAAGTGTAGGTGAAACTTAACCTACTATCCTCTGTTCCTTTGAGTTCACAAAGGATTACAATACTTCTTCTCACAATGATTCTCTCAATCTATGTGAAAGAATGTATTACAAAGATTGTATGATAATATGAATGACAATTGCAACTCCTATTTGAGTTTGATATTACAATTGAAGAATACTTTGAATGCTCAAAGATATGAAAATGATAGCTCAAGATTTCTCAATGAAAATGATATGAAAAGCTCTTTGATTTAGCTTAGAAATCTGAAGATTAAGGCTTGGAGAGATAATTGAGATGGTGGGAGAGCATGACTTAAAAAGAAGGAAAAGTTAGACACAAATCAGATTTTAAGCAAAAATTCTGGATTTTCCCGTTAAGCCATCCGGTCGTTGAGGCCTTCTTCCGGGCACCCGGGAAAGGCATGTATCTCCCGGATCAGCTTTCTTTGTCGGTCGTTGAAGCTTTTATCCAGGCGACCGTATAAGGGCAGTAACGCCCAGATGCTGAACAATGCTGAAAAGTGATATTTTGAGCCCAAAACAATTTGTTTAAAAGTAAGGCATTTGGGCATTTTTTAAGGACACTTGTTCAAAAAGTGTTTCTAGCATTTTTAACATCTCAAAACACTTTCAAAACTCTTGAAAATATTTAAAATGATTTTTATAACATAAGAGTTTGAAAACCAAAAAAACTGTTTTTCAAAGATGATTTTGAATTGATATTTTGTAAATATGAAAACCCTTTTTTTGGAGAAATTATGAGCTATACAAATCATACTTAGGCAAACGACATTATTTAAAGTCGGTACCCCTTATGTCGCCACGTCTCCTTCCTTGTGACTCCCTCTTTATCGTCGAGTCTTCAACTTGAATTTTTCAAGTAACAAGTCTTTTTCTTTGGGTATACAAAACTAGATTCCTTTGAGAGTCTTCATTTGGATGAGATAAGACAAATGATTTCCTGTTTGGGCTTTGATACATTTTTCTGATTGGGCTTTGACTTGATCCAATAGCTTTCTAGCCTTTGACTGAATTTAGTTGATCCATATTGATGTGGACTAGCTTTGTTGGATTGAATGTCTTACCCAAAATACAAAAAGACTACTAAAACACAATTTAGATGTTTTGTTATTATCAAAATAAAGATTATAAGCTTTTTAGGCCAACAATCTCCCATTTTTTGATGATAACAAAACATTGAAATTAGTAAGCATGAAATAGTTGAAATTGAAGAATAAAACTTGATTTGAGGTGCACCACTCAATTTGAGCTTGATTGAATCAATAGCTTGTACTTGAAAAACAAGTTCCACCTGAATAAGTGCACAGTTTTATAAATGACAAACATATATGATTATACTTATTTTACTCTTTTCATGTTTTATTCCCTTTCAATATACCTTTTCTCCCCCTATTTGACATCAACAAAATATAGGTCACATAGCAAATAGTCATAAGAGTAAAAGTCACAGTGATCTATAACAGGTATAGGACAAGAGATAACCAAAAGAAATGCAAAGCATTAATGAAATGAGGTAAAGTATCCAAACAATGTTAAAAGGAAAGAAAAATGTAGAGGAGTATTTGATGAAATTAATATCTGAAAGCAAAACAGATTGTTTGAAGAGAGACAAACCTCAAAGCATCCACAGACTAAGGACTAATATGGTGGTCATATAAAGCCTTCAACATCTGCTCCATGCGATCCAAACGAATGTCTTGTGCATTTAGTCGGGCAAGGATTTTATCATGTGAGAAAGAGTGAGAGGAAGACGATCCAGCTCTTTGTTCTTGAGAACTACCAACACCACTTCTGCCTTGACGTTCCATAGGATCTCTAAAATTAGTGGGGTCAACATCAAGAGGTTCAAACACAAGAGGATCACCACTCGTATCATCACCAACATTGAGAACTCGAGAGTTACAGATTTTCAACTTTTGGTGAGTGAGGCTAGTGACATTGAGAAGATAGGATCTATCACTAATGGTCTCAAACTCTTGATCACGCGGAACTTCTAACAACTCAAAAAGATATATTAAGGGTACCCCATAAGCAAGTTGATTTTGAGCTTCCTTGGTGTGGATGATATGGTTAATAATGATGTGTGAAAGATTAATACGTTTAGCTTCATACATCAAATACATCAACAAAGCAGTGAATTTCGGAATAGAACCATCCTTAACTTCTCTCGGAATAATGACTTCATGAAGAATGTAGAATAAAAGCTTCTTTTCTGGGGTGATATCCTTAGTCTTAGGATAACTCAAAGAACTTATTCCCGTCCCTTCCCATAGAAATTCTATAACTTTGGTTTCTAAATTATCAAGAACACCTTCCGACATGCTCCTATATGAATAAAGTTTTGTGCCTTGATTTGGAATCCCAAAAGCTCTAGCGACAACACTTGCAGTTAATTCCAATTCTTTAGTCTTGACTTGACTATTCAACTTCATGGTGTTAATATCTAAGTTCACATAGTAATAGAATTCTATAATCCATGAAACACACCCTTTGTCTTCAAATCTCAACATAGGTGGCCAACCTTGAGCATCCAAAAGCCTAAAAATTCTAGTACCATTAAGCAAGGTAGGAGGATCCAAAGTTTTACCCCATAAGATGTTTTGTAGGGGAAAAGCATCGGGATTGACAATGATTTGAGGTCCGGATGATAAAAATTCTCCTTGTTTGCGCTTCCTAGAGTTAGCCCTTGGTGGTGCCATTGAGAATTTGCAAGATTTTGAAGCTTGTTAGAAGAAAATTTTCATTGAGGAATTCTGTCGAACACCTTGTAGACAAGGATTTTAAAGGACTTGTTGTTGAAGATTTTGAAAGATTTGATGATGCAAAAACAAGATTTTGATGATGAAGAAGTGTTTTGATGCAATTAATGGTGAGGGATTATGAAAGTGTTGATGTTGAACAATGTGGGATTGAGAGAGAATTAAGTTTGTTTTTGAAGAGGTTTTGAAAAAGTTATGAAAAAGTTGGAAAAACCATTTCTTATTGTCGTGATCTGGGCGATAGGCCCTTTATCCGGGCGCCCGGATGAGGGCAGTAACGCTCGACAGTGGCTACTCATCCGGTCGTTGCATGCTTCTTCTGGTCGACCGGAAGAAGGCAGTAACGCCCGAATCACTATTTTGCTTAAAAAAATGCAATTTTTCACAAATTCAAGTGACCCAAAGCATTCCTAGTTCTCTTCTAATAGCACAAAATTGATTCTCATGCAATGGTTTTGTAAAAAGGTCGGCCAATTGATGCAAAGAATCAACAAATTCAAGTTCAATATCACTTTTTTGCACATGATCTCTGAGAAAATGATGACGAATTTCAATATGTTTAGTTCTAGAATGTTGAATTGGATTCTTTGATAGACTTATAGCACTTGTATTATCACATTTGATCGGCACACGATCATATTCTAGACCAAAGTCAAGCAAAGTTTGTTTCATCCAAAGAATTTGTGCAATACAGCTACCCATAGCTACATACTCGACTTCTGCCATTGAAAAAGCTACACTATGTTGTTTCTTGCTAGACCATGAAACTAAAGCATGTCCTAGAAATTGACAACTATCACTAGTGCTTTTTCTATCAATTTTACAACCCGCGTAATCGGCATCGGAGTATCCTAGAAGTTCGAAAGATGTGCATTTAGGGTAAAAGAGTCCTAAAGTAATAGTACCCTTAAGGTATCTAATAATCTTTTTTATAACATTCAAGTGGGATTCCTTGGGAGAAGATTGAAAATGAGCACATAAGCACACAGAAAACATAATAACAGGTCTTAAGGCAATCAAATAGAGAAGGCTTCCAATCATACCTTGATATTGTTTTTCATCAACCGATTTACCTTTTTCATCTTTGTCAAGCTTGATTGACGTTCCTATAGGAGTGCTCATTTTTTTTGCTGTTTCAAGCCCGAACTTCTTGATGAGTTCCTTAATGTACTTGGCTTGATTTATGAAGATCCCTTCCTTTGTTTGTTTGATTTGAAGTCCAAGGAAGAAATTTAATTCTCCTATCATGCTCATTTCAAATTTTTTATGCATACATTCAGAAAAATACTTGCAAAGGGATTCGTTAATACCACCAAAGATAATATCACCAACATATATTTGAACAAGCAAGATATCTTTAGCTTTTCTTTTTACAAATAATGTAGCGTCTAGTTTATCTCTAGAAAAGCCGTTATCAAGTAGATAATTACTTAATCTATCATACCATGCCCTAAGGGCTTGTTTAAGTCCATAAAGAGATTTTTGAAGTTTGAATACATGACTTGATAAATTTATATTTTCAAAATCGGGTAGTTGTTTAACATAAACTTCTTCTTGAAGATAACTATTTAAGAAAGCACTTTTGACATCCATTTGATAAAGTTTGAAATTCATAAAACATGCAAATGCTAGCAACATTCGAATGGATCCAAGTCGTGATACCGGTGCAAAGGTTTCTTCATAGTCTATTCCTTCTTCTTGATTATACCCTTGTGCAACCAATCTAGCCTTATTTCTAGTTACATTACCAGATTCATCTAGTTTGTTTCGGAAAACTCATTTTGTACCAATAATCGGGTAATTACTAGGTCTTTCAACTAAGGTCCAAACTTGATTTCTTTCGAATTGATTAAGCTCTTCTTGCATAGCAATAATCCAATCATCATTCAATAATGCTTCTTTTATATTCTTAGGTTCAATTTGAGATATAAAAGCAACATATTCACAAAAAATATTTAGATTGGAACGAGTTCTTACACCTTGTGATAGATCTCCGAGGATTTGATCATTTGGATGATTTTTGACAAATTTTCAATATTTTGGAAGATCTTGATTTGCTGATGTGATTTGATCATTTAATGTTGGTTGTTTTTCCTCAATTGGAGTATCAATTTGATTGCTTGTGGATGTATTACCTTCTTCACTTGTAGAAATAGGTTGACCATGTTCTTCAACTTGTTGAATGCTTACATTATCATCTTCATCTTTTCTTGACATAAAGGGGTTAGTTTCATTAAAATTAATATGCATAGATTCCTCAATTACCGAGGTTCTTTTATTGTAAACTCGATATGCCTTGCTTCTAGAAGAATAACTAATAAAAATACATTTGTCAGATTTTGAATCAAACTTACTGAGATGATCTTTGTTATTTAAGATAAAGCATTTACATCCAAAAACTTTAAAATGTGAAATATTTGGAGTACGTTCTTTCTATAGTTCATATGGAGTTTTCTTAAGAGAATGTCTAATTAAAACTCTATTTAAAATATAGCAAGCCGTATTGATAGCTTCTCCCCAAAAGTATGTAGACAAATTATTTTCTTTCAACATTGTTCTTGTCATTTCTTGTAGAGTTCAGTTTTTTCTTTCAACAACCCCATTTTGTTGAGGAGTTCTAGGAGATAAATTTAATGACATGTTCCTCATTTGCAACTTCATTTCTGAAAATCCTTGCATTACGCTCCCGCCACAAATGGTAAATGCAAGCACAAAACATAAGTTTAACAATAGATCCCTGCAATGTCTTCCTCTTTGCAAAAATACTGCATCCTTGCACAATTCTATCCCATTGGACACCCAATGTTTTGATTCTTGCTTTTTTTTCGCAGCTTCTCCAAACTCTTCTACTAAACAAATATTCAAAGAAAATGTAGTCCCTAGTTTCTAAGACCATGTTGCAAAGAGTACAAACCCCGTGAATTTGAAAGGCCCAACACATGAGACGATACCGTGTTGGCAACCTGTCGAGGATAGCTAGCTAGCCAAGAGCAAAAACTATGCTTTGGTATATAATAATTTTTCCATAGCAAGTGAAACCAAGGCACTTTTGGATGGCATTGTTTGATTATTCTTTTACCCAAATCTTGAACTTTTGGTCATTCACTTGTTTTGCAATTTGTCAGGTAGAATTTTTTTTTTTCACAATTATAATTTTTTCTTCAATTTGTGAGGCAGATGTTTTATTGAATATAATTTTGAAAGTTTTTACTATGTGATTCGCCAATTTAATATATTTTTATGGTTTCTTGAATTTTTGAATTTTTTATTGTTTCTTGTGTTTTTTGTGCATTATCTGCTATGCTAATGTTAATTCTCGGATCGGTCTTACAAGGGAAGAAATCAAAAGATATAATTATGAGAAATTTGTTTTTGCAATGTGGTTAGGTCTATAAGTAATGAATGAGTTAATTGACTTTAGTATTTTCACATTCTCAAAGCAAGAAATGTTTGTCAAAGTTATAAAGACAATTCAGATACAAAAGAACTAAAAAAAATTAAAGTAACATCTATCATGACCATATTAAAGGGTGTAATGTTAATTCCTTGAGATGTTTCTCTTCCTAGATTTTTGCTCTCACTTCTCTCTAGATTTTGGCTCTTCACCACCACCTCATTTGGCCGCTTGCTTCTACCTTGGAGCCTTTACACAACTTTCTCCCATGGCCAAGAAAAAGAAGACTTTAAAAGCTACCCGCGCTCTAGTGCTCGTTTTTTGGCAAAATCTTCCTCCTCCTCGTTGTTTGATGTTGATGTTGAAGGTTATTCTTCTACGTCCTTAGATGGAGATGAAGACTCATGCTCTTTCGAGTTTTGAGCTCAAACAAGCATTCAAATCAATTATTTCTATGGGGCTCTCTCCAAACTCTAAGTCTCGTCTTAAAGCTCAAAAGGGTTCTTGCTCTAGCACATCAAATTCGGGTTCCTTTTTTCCCCTGAAGGAATTTGAATTTGGTGTGCTAGAATTAAAATAAAAAATAAAAAATTCGGGTTTGAAGGTTGATGGTGCAAATATAGCTACTCTTCCATCAGCCTCTCATGATGCTATTCCAAGAGCTGATTCTGATACAAGCCATTTGAGGTTAGAAGCTGTAGCTAGGTGGTGTTGGTGATTATAGGTGCTCTTAAGGTTAATCCCAGGGTTCACCATGCATCCGAAAAGTCTAATGCAACCATTGAATTTCCTTATGCGAATCTTAGGTGTAAAGCTCATAATCAAGTGAAAGCTAAAGCTATTACTCCATCCGTTGCTGATTTCGCAGCCAATTTTGAGGCTCCTCTTGGTGAAGCAGTAGGCAATTAATTCCATGAATAATGCTCCATCCTCTTCTAAGGTTAGCCTTCATCCTTCTAATTTGAATGCTAAAGCTAATGCTTGGTCCTCTAAAGGGGGTAATGTTGTTACTAATAGGAACAATATTTTTCTGGAAAACTTGAGAAAGAACCTCAAACCTGAATTTGTTGAATGTGAAGAGTATGTGGGAAATTTGGTTGCCTCTCCACCACTTGAAGTCTATGGTTATTGGAAGAGTACTCTCATTGGCCAATACATAGACAAACCTCTACCATTTTTTCTTATTGAAAAGATGGTGAAAACTCAATGGAAGAGCTTTGGGCAAGTAGATATCAAGTCCACCAATAATGGTTTGTAAGTCTTTCACTTTGATTGTGAGGTGACATGTGATATTGTTCTTGAACAACTGTGGCATGTAAATCACCAAACTTTGCTTCTTAGGGAATAGGACTTTGATCCTCAACTTGTCAATCTCAAGTGCGATAAAGTGCCTATGTGGCTTAAATTCATCAATGTTGTGCTTGATCTTTGGTCTAGATGGGGACTTTGCTATATTGGTAGTACTATTAGTGTCCTTCAAATGGATTCTAAAATGGAAGCATGTACACATCTAGGATATACTAGAGTTTGTATTGAAATGAACATTAAGAAAGAACTCCCAACTAGAACATGGGCTAGAACTAGAAGTGGTACCCTTGAGGAAATTGGCATTAAGTATGCTTGGAAGCCTATGAAAGAACAAGAGGAGTCTAAAGTTGCCCTTGACAAGAGCAACAAGAGAGCTAATGTCCCCCATAAGGAACAACGCACTGAGCCGAGAGCTCCTATTCTAATAAACAATAATCCAAGATTGGGTTCTCCTAGAAAATCTAGCTCAATTGACAAGGTATTGACAATGAAGCGGAAGATAATGAACTTTATGGACCCCGTAGATCCCCCAAAGGAGACCTCTCTATTGCTATCAATGCTATTATGGAAGGTAAACCACATTCCCCTCGCATGGGCAATGCATCCCTAGAGCTTCTTGCTTTCCCCCACATTCCTCATGATTTCTGAAGAGCATATTCAACCGAATCCAAGAGGATGTCAATGTGAAGAACTTGTTACATTTGGTAATTCAATGATGTTCTCATGAAGTTTTATTTTTATTTTTATTTTTTTTTGGCCTTCTTAGGCAATTGTACTCTTGTCTGGCTCCTAATGCCAGCTTGTGGCACTTCATTTTAGATTTCTATATTTGTACATAACACTTTTTCATTTTAATGAATACACATTTTGTTGACCTAGCAAAAATGAAAAAAAAGAAGGTGTAATGTTGAGTACAGGTTAAGCAAGACAAATAATCAATGTGTAGGCTATTAGCAATAACACATTCGCACCGTAGAGCAAGATTCAAAGCAGCAAAGCACCGACGCACCACTAGGTCGTATGTTCCTCGTTATAACTACGAGATGTTGCGAAATCAATTCTCATATATGACATCTTTTAATATGTGTTGTACGACTTAAACTTCCTGTGAATCAAAAAAAAAAAATCGAAAGTTTATTAAATATATTCTTTTCTCTTTGTTCTTGTTGGATTATCTCATTCATACACATATTCTCTTTGTTTTCCAGACTATTATAGCAACACTGCACCAATTGATCAGCACCATTAAACCACCACTACACCACGTCACCACCATTAGATCGATCGTACTGCAACAATACTACAACAATGCAGCCACCATTAAACCACCACTACCACACCATGCAACACAACGACACCACCACTGAAATCACTACTACAGCACCATCCAACACCACTGCAACACCCATGCCCCACTAAACTACCAGTAAACCACAATTGCACCACCTATGCACCACTAAACCAACACTACACAGCTACAACATCATTGCACCACTAAACCATCATTACAACACCACTAAATCACCACTGCACCACTAAACCGACGGTGCCTGCAACCATATATGCTACTATTCTAAAATTATAAAAATCCGAAATATTCGAAAATATTCCGAACAACATCCTAAAAACTATCATCACTATTGAAATACTAAAAGATTAAAATATTGTAATGCAAGGTATTCTTCTTCTGCTACTATTGCTAGTGCTTGGGGTCTCAATTTTGGCTTGTTTGTTGGTTGACGGTGTTCATCTCTAGCAGAGCGGATTCAGAAATTTTATATAAAGGGGATCGGTTAAGATTCACTTTAAAAAAAAAAAAAAAAAATGAGAGAATTTAAATAAGAAAATCGGAAATTAGGAAAAGGAAAAAAAATTAGGGAATCATATTATTTTTTTAAAAATATTACATATGTTAAAAAGAAATTTGAAGGCTTGGGAGGCCGAATTCTCACCAATCCCCCTGCCTCCGCCCCCCTCTTCAGAATATTGAACTCGTAGAATCTTTCAAATTATTTTTGTCACGAAGAGTAGGCCAATGAGCAGAGGTCAAATAACTCCCTACTTTTCGCTGACCTACACAGAGAGTGCATGTGTTTCCATTTCATTACAATCAAACACCACCATTCATTTTGTATTGGCTATTATAGTTCGCAAGGTGAAAATATCCCCTGTAACAATAGCCAAATAAGAGAACAAATTAGCATAAAAATATCATTTGTCATTTTGCTGAGACGAAATCAATTAACAAAAAGATTAAAAGAGATCACAAAATATTCTCTTGCTATTGCAAATTTTAACGAAGCAATGATGCTCGTTAGTCTCCTCATCATCATTGATTTCTTCTTCTTTGCATCACTCTCTTCACGTTCCTTCCTCTCCTCATTCTTGTTGGACTTAATTATATTATAGGACAAATTAAAATGAGAGAAGTGCTGTAAATAAAAATATAAGATATACAATAAAGATTAAAATAACAGAATGTAAAATTAACAGTATTAAAATTTAAGGATGTAGAAATAAACTAAATACAGATGATATCGAGGATCGAGTTAGACTCGATGTCCTTAAGACTTTAACGTCCCGCTACAGTACTTTCGGTTGATTGACGCAAGCCTCCCAGGATACAAAGATATTTTCTTCGTAGTAGGAGCACACCAAACTACGAAACTGTCGAACTGAATATGACAAACTCTCTCTATTGGACACAATGATAAAATGAAAATATTTGTTCTGCTTGCTCAATTTTTCGTTCTGCTTCTTCTCTTGAGCAAACACATACACAACTATTTATAGCCATTTTTTAATAGGAGTCATCATTGCCAAAATATTCTGATAGAATAAATTATTAATATATTAAACATAATTCAAACTTTGAGGCAAGTGTGCACCACGAAAATAGTGAAAGCCTGCTACTCATGTTCTCATTCCTTGCAAGCATGCTTAATACAATTATTACAACAAACCTTACACAATATTAAAAGATTTACATTCACAACTTTTAAAATTCCCACAATAAATTATTCTACAAAAGAATATTTCCATTTGCATTATCCAAATATTCTCACAATTCTCATCATCAAGCTGCTCTGACAAATTATGTAAAAGATGCATTTCAAATATAATAATTAATTAAATTTAAACGAACAACAAATTGTTGAAACCTAGAGTGGATTATATGAGGCAACTCACAACGGATGATATCTTTTTGACAAGCTTTGTGATCAAATGCAATAACTTTGAATATTGAGCAGACGATTAACTGAAAACTAGAAACTCCCCAACTTGTAAGAAATTTCCTCTCACAAAGTCCATCCATAGTAGTAAAGTAGTACTCGTCACAAGTTGCGTGATAGTTTAATTCTCCACAAATGATAAGCCTCCAAACTTGACTCTTCCTACACACGGGCGATTGGCTGGGAAAAGAACCTAGAAGATATAATTGCAGTCTCGACACAATTTATTTGTATTTCTCTATCTTCATACTCTACGATTGTCCAATAGTAAAGTGTAATTTTTTTTTTATTTAAAGGGAAGCCTAAAAAATAATATTACATCACAATGATGTTACACACATCGAACTTAGAACCTCTTACACTAAAGCAAAAATCATACTATTAGAATAAATGGCCAACAAAAAGCTTTCACGGTGCCAGAGAATGTAATTTAGCATTAATTGTTGACTAAATTTCATAAAGAACAATGTTGGGTAATTTTCGTAATAACAAAGAAACACATATAATTATATCAAATATATAAGAGAGGGCATAACAGATAAACAAACTTACCTTCATGCATGTGGAATCCTTAAGAATGACATTGAAAAAGTGCAAGTTTGACTTTCATAGTCATAGCTGTCCCAAAACAATAATAACAAAATAGTTCTATATAGCTATGAACTAAAAGACGACGTAGTCAAAAATTGAGAAAATCAAATAGTGATTGAAAGTCGCAACATTGATTAAGCATTAATCTTAAGTCAACTTTACCGTCCATCCCATATTAACGAATTGGATTATGTAACATTTTAATCATTGGTCATTTCGTCTAATGGTATGATTCTCGTTTTAAATGTGAAAGATTTTGAGATACATTCTTATATGTAATATGTAAAATTACTTAAGTCCCTCTTAAATAAATAAAAAATAAAACAAAATAAAAACTATAACATTTTGGCCTTCGTGCAAGCAAAAAAAGATAGTGGGACCAACGGACACTACAATATTTCAAGTAATACAATTTTGTAGCGTATGGCCATCAGGGCACTTATAAATTTAGGGTGATAATTTACTCAAATTATAGCGTACAAACAATAGTAATTTAAAGTGCAAAAACTCCTTGCATGTTAATTATTAAATTTGCATGTTAGACTCAGTAGTACCATGATAGTTATCCTACAATATACAAAATTTTTTTGCACTATCCTTATATTTGTTAGACTCACCGTAGAATTTAAAGAGTTACAGAGTTACGTTACTAAATTTTTACGATTTCGTGAAGTTTAATGGGTAACGTCAGGAAAACTTAGTAAGATTTTCTGGCTTCTTAGCCTATTTTTGACATGTAACATAGGCTAATTAAGCTTTTAGTTATATAAATTAAGTTATTAGCATTTTGCCTAAGAACTTAATCAAACTAGTTCTGCATTAAGGTTGGTGTAAGATCGCATCATTTTAGTTCTTCTGTTGCCTCTCTCACTCTTGTCATTGTTGATCTTGAGCCAAAAAAAGCGGGTACCGTTAAATAATTATTCTAAATTCAAACATTAAATAATCGGTAATTAGCACAAATTTTGCTGGTTTTTTTTAATACAAATTAGCATATATTTTGTTGATTTTTATTTATTTATATAAACTGGCATAAATTCCGTCATATTCTTCACATGAATTGAAATATCATGATAAATGAAATCATCAGAATTATATGACCGACTTTATTTAGTTTAAATTAATCAGAGAATATGCAGTTGAGCATCTTCTTTTTATGTTTTCGCTCTTGTTGTTGTACTTTCTTCCATGGTTGACATTTTTCTACTTAGTGATGACAAAAAAAAAATTACATATAATAGCCGCAAAGGCACAAGACAACAAAATTAAAATTACACACAATGAGGCCACGCCATAGGTCCGTAGGAAATGGACATAACAATTAGATGGGCCAAGTCTAGAACTAAAATGCCCAACCCCACAAGTCGTGGTTCTGTATCAAAAATCCAACTCAAAGGCCCAAAACTAGATACCAAATGCTCTTATAGTAAAGCAAAATTAAGGGATGAAAGCTAGAAACGAGAAACTTAAAACCATCCTATAATATATCAAAGTGTTAGATGAAATGATGACTTATTGAAGTTAAAAGTTCTAAATTCATACTACAATTTCAGTCTCTATCACAAAAAAAAAAATGCTAAAATATGAAACTATAGATTAGAAAAAGTTTATATATAAAAAATCAATAATAACAAAATAATTGTAAAAATAATTGACAAAATGCCAGTCTACACTAAAGAGAGGCATAAATATCAACCACTACCTCAGACCAATATCTTTACCTACTAAGCCAAGCCCATCACAAGGTCTAACCCCCAAATCTTGGACGACCATAGGCTTTATGGAGCACCAAAAAGAAATTTAAAAATAGAAAAAGATTCGTTTAACTTAAACTCTCTCTCTCTCTCTTAATTAACATATTATGTAATAAGTTTGACATGTAAATACGATTTATTTATTCAAAAAAAATAAATGATATGACAATTATCATATAGGAGATAAAGAATTAGTGATACCACTAGTCGAGGTATTATTTGGTCACTTTAATTTTTTTTTTAAATATGTATATTTTTTTTTAAAAATTGAATCTAAAAAAATAATTTATACCCACTATAAAAAATTATAATATATGAATATTAAATTGTATATTTTAACTCTCATTAAATAAATGTCTTAGATTCGCCCATGGCACATAGTAGGTTAAGACCAACTATAACACTAATTAGAATAAGGGTTAAATTCACTTTGTACCCCTATCATATACAATTGTGACACTTATTACCCCTCACCTTTAAAAATACCCACTTATTAACCCTCTTTTTAACTTCACGTTAAAAAATTAACTGATTGTGTTACTGTTCATATTTTCTACCAAAAACACCCCTACCATCTAAACACACACAAACAATAAAAACACTCTTCTATACCACTTTCATCATCAATACCCCGCACACATACCCCATTTTCAACATCAACATCCATACACAACCTTCAAAAACACACAGTGAGACACCAAAACATACACATACACAGTGACAACACGCACATAGACACAGTCACATGCAAACACGCACATATACACAATCACGAATATGTACACACACAAACAACAAGAACAAAATATGCAAATCTTGGTGAAAGAATGGCAAAATCCTAGTTGATTTTGGATCTTATATTGTCTTGCAACATCGAAAATATTATAATAAAAAATAAAAATAAAAATAAAAAACACACACGCAAACATTCACAAGCACACGCACACACATAATCAAAAGCACACGCACACAGTACCACACACACATGGTCCACGCGGTGTGGGGGTAGTGGTCTGCGTGAGCTGCGACTATAGAGGTGGTGGTCAGCGTGTCGTGGGGCTGTGGGGTGGTGGTCTGCGTGGGGTGGGGCTGTGGTGGGTAAGGTTCGTGTGGGGTGAGGGTCATCAGATTTTGGGTATGGGGTTGGGGGTGGGGGTGTGTGGGGTTAGGTTGGGATTGGGGATGAAAGGTGTAGGGATTTGTTATTTTTTTATTTAAAGGTAAATTTGTATTTATAAATAGTTGATAAGGGTCATTTATTAATTGTGCATTTATGTTAATAGAATTTAAAATTGACCAAAGTCAAAGGTTAATAAGTGGGTATTTTTAAAGGTGAGAGTTAGTAAGTGTCACAACATGTATAGAATAGGGGTACAAAGTGGATTTAGTCCTTAGAGTAATCAGTCTGGGTCAAGTTCAACACAACCCGACCCGCTATCCAAAAAAAGCAAATTCCTTAAATCGCCCTTCGTGCAATACTAGGTGGGTCATATATAAACAATGACCCACGAGAATTCTCTTCACAGCTACAAAGTATAGTGCGTGGCAGTGAAAGACAAGGTTACACTGCTCAATTGAAGGACTCTGATCTTTACCTAACAACATGGTTAGTTTCTAACCATTATTCTTATTATAAATTCCAA
The DNA here is from genome assembly GCA_037974665.1 of Ehretia macrophylla. NCBI lineage: Eukaryota > Viridiplantae > Streptophyta > Magnoliopsida > Boraginales > Ehretiaceae > Ehretia > Ehretia macrophylla. The sequence continues at coordinate 52,682,682 of CM075776.1, forward strand.
GCTTTGTTTTCTTTTTCTTTTTGTTTTTTTTTTGTTTTTTGTTTCTTTTAATCTGGCTTGTGCATTAACAAAAAGTGCAATATATGTGTTTTTTTGTTTTTTATGTGAAAATGTCGTAGTGTAAGTAAGCTAATATATTAGATGCATAAATTTAAAAGGGAAAATCTCACTCCTCATTATTTTTTTTTATCCTAAACTAGTCCCTATTATTTCAATTGTTCTAAACTAGTTCTTAATATTTTAAAAAAAGTCTCAAGTTAGTCCTTTATGTTAAACTAGGTGTTAAACTAAACATAAATGACTAGCAATAAGGGGGTAAAATGATAAAAGTATTCATCTTCTTCTTAATACCACCACCACCCACCTCCCCTGCCACTACCAACCACTGCCCCTGCCACCACCAACACATAAAACACACACAAATCGTACACACATATACACACAAATCACATACACAATACACACACCACACAACCACCGCCGCCCACCAAGCACCTCCTAATACAACACACACGCAACACACATATATACAACACACACACACTCTACACACGTATATACAACACACATATATACACATAAATCACACATATGAATCACACTACACACAATAGACAACTTATTTTTTGTTGTTTTTCTTTTTTGGTCAGATTGGGATGGGGCAACGGCGTGGGGAGGGGGTGGGGTGTTTTTTCTTTCTTTTTTTCTTTGGGAGTGGGAGGAAGGGCGGGGATCAGATAGGTGGGGGAAGGGGGTTTAGTAATTTTAATTTGGTTTTAAGGGTGTTTTAATAATTTAATAGGTTATTTTTTATATTTTTAATAAAATGGACTAATTTGAGATATTAAGAGATTAATTTGGGACAATTGAAATAATGAGTACTAGTTTGGTATAAAAGGAAACAATGGAGACTTGTAGTGACATTTTTTCAATTTAAAATTATGTCTTATAATTAGTAGGTGTGAGTCCTTTCTTGACCTGTGTGTAGCGAAAGTTTTATGCACATGTATTGAAGATACGTATGTTAAAGAATTTTTTTTAAATTACTTTGCTAGTTTTTTGTTAATAAGACCTTTCCACATTACGTCAACTCAGGATTGTAATTGACAAAAAATAAAAAATAAAAAATAAAAAGAAATAATCTCAGTTCATAATGTGGAAAGGTCTTTCTAACCTCTAATTTTAAACAAAAAGATTATTGCACCACCACCCCCAATACCACTACCACTGGTGTTATTGCGTCTCCAGCAGCCATCCTTTACAACACCTCCATCCCCACCTCGTCCCATTACGGCGCCGGCCTTCTTCGACGGCACAGGTAAATTCGTTGTTCTTCAATCTCCAACCCCCGCAAATTTATGAGTACTATCCTGCAATGAGAAACAAGTTTACTATTAATAAGATATTTTGGAAATAGTCATAGAAGCTAGCATGTATATCCATAAAGCCACCTCAAGGAGCTTAAATTGGGTGTTTTTAATAGTCTAAATCGAGAACCTCTTCTAAAATTTAATGCAGATTAGTATCTCCCCAGTTTTGTGTGTTGTGTGTGTGTGTGTATTGTGAGCTTTGGGGCCCTGCCTCCCTGCGCTGGTTGCGGGGGGGTAGGGAGGGATCATGAATACCTTCAAATTTATATGTTAAAAAGGAACAGAGGAAAAAGATTTCTCTGTTTAATTTTACTTATTAAACTTTGTATCGTTGGTTTTCTAATGATTCAGTAGGAGAAAAATTAATGAAGAGTTGTTCTCTTTGAAGTTATTTTCCAAATTAAGATTATTATTATTATTTTTTTTACTAGTTTCCGTTGCAAGATTGTTGTTTCTGGAGCTGAAGGCGAAGCAAGTTTCTGAATCTTTGAGAAATGGATCACAAACTATTCAAGCTAGACATTGATGAACTTATCAATAAGTTCGCAGAGGTATATTATCAAACTACTAATTTCTTGGATTCCATTGCATCACATTTTTCTTTTATAATTACATTTTATTTAGACAATTTTTATAATTACATCGATTATAATAATATTTATATATCTTTTTTACCTTTGTGCATACGTTTTGGCTAAGATCAACTATAATAGGTTTCTTCCTTTTGTACTGTAATTTAATTGCGTGGTGATATTTTTCAATAACAGGATGGGTCAACAACTTTGGCAGAACTGAAGAAAATATGGCTTTCAAAAAAATTCACCTACATTTTTGAGGCTAGTCCTACCACGAATCAGGGTTACTTTATGCAGTCACTCTATGCCCATGCAATTGGTATGTTCTTTGAGTGATAATAAAGCATTTCCCTAGTTCTTGAGTTTCTATGTAATATAGTAACTTATGTATAAGTTTGTTCATTATAGTTAGATTGATATGGACAATCATATTCAGCTTGTGTTCCCTCACCCCTTCTGCTCTTTTCTTGTTAAGTTTTCTTTTTGAAGAAGATTATAACAATAATTTAGGAGATTAAAACCATGTCTATCGGATTGTAACATCCTAATACCTAACAAGATATCATATAGAGCTAATTTTACACCTGTGGCCCCTGCACGCTGTCCAGCTAACATACCTGACTCTCATCAATTTGGTTAATTTGTTGCGTGAACCCAGTTTTTGTTTTCCTTTGTAAAAATATGTTGTGTCATGCACATCAAGAACCACCTTTCTTTGCTCCAAGTGATGGAATCTTGTGATTGGCACCTAATGGTGTTGTTAGGTGCCACCATGTTGCGCAACTAAGTTTCTCATTCATCCTTCATTCCCTGTATTAATTATTGCAGTAATGAGTTCAATGCTGCATACACATACCAGAACTGGATATTGGATTACTATCATTTATCTATAAGGTTGCTAGATTGATACTCTTATATTATCAGTTCAATCTGAAAAAATTTCATGACTGGCATATCTGAATGTGCTTGTTGCTTCTACCTTTAGAATTTATCGTCTTGAAAGATATTAAAGTTTCTCTATTCTCCGGGTGAGCTGTCACATTAATGACTACTATTGTACTACAAACTTGTCATCTTTAAATGATTGAATTTGAAGTCATTATATGCTAAGGATTTTTTTATTATTATTCTGGTTAAAGCTTTGCACTCTTTTTTGGTAAATGATGTAGTCTCAGTAGATTAACAGCATTGTAATTGTATGCAGGTTATTTGGCCTCTTCTTCTTCTTCTCTCTCGCATAGACTTGGTGGGCTGTATTGCTTGTACTGCCTCTATGAGACTCAACCATTCAAGCCTCCTTTTAAAATTTATATATCTCTTGGTATGAGTCCAACCTTTGTTACAATTAGGACTATAATAGGATTTACGAGGTTGATAAGATGGTGCTTATGCTGATTTTCTAGTCTTCTACTGATACTTCCTATACCTAGTGGTAGGACAGATAAAGTCTGTTTGAGGAATATCAATATCACGGTATTGATGTATTGGAGTTTCTGCTAGGGAATGTTCATTGCTTGTTCAAGAAGAGTAATTCCCCTACTAATCTACATTTGGTTTTGAGACCTTCACTCTGTATCTCAGAGATAATCATGGTGTTTGGTTTGGAAGGCAGCTTTTGTTGTATCATTTAGCAAAAACTACTAGGACGAAGCAATGTCTTGTTCAAGCGGGGGCAGATTTTTTACAAACATGCAATAACTCAAAAGATATAATAACATCATTAAACTAAATCAAAATTCCGCTGAAACTTGGATCTTGAAGTGAGATAGCAAGTTTAGATGTAAAAAAATTACTGAAAATGTTAAATGTAATTACCATGATAAAGAAAGAAGGATAGAAACTCATCATGGACAATATGTTTCGCAATCAATAGTAATAACAAAATTGAAATATCAAGCCAAGTAGCAAATAAAGAGAAAAGATAACAGAATCTAGGGACAAGAGAAGCTATACTCACTAGGGAACTAGTAAATTGTTTTTAGTTTGTGAATCTTAATTGTGGCCAATTAGCATAGACCAAAATCTAAAGAAGTGTTGCACAGGAAGAGTTCAAGTAATTAGATGCACCATGAATCATTACATACCATGGTGATGTAAAATTATCGTGGGTGGGGGAGTAGGCGGGCAAGTGCCTACTCCCCTTGCCTTCCTTTGCCTTAGTCCAAGGATTTGTCTTGTGGTTATGTGGGGTGGTTTTGTTTTTGTTAAGATTTCAGTAGAAGATTTATTTTATTTTGTCAATTTGTCAAATTTTGCAGGTTAGAGGAAAGCAGTTTCATTGCTAAGATAATTTGTCAACTATTATCCTATTGAATAACTTAATGTAAACTTTTTCCACCAACCATAACCTCCTCCTACTCTCCCCCTGTGTGTCTTAAGGAAAGAATTAAGTCGTTGGTGTTAAAGCTTTAGCTATTTGGCTATCCTGCAAATGCTGCTTTGTGTTTTACGACCCCAAATTAGGTACTCTGTATGACTGAGCGTCTGGTAAGTCAAAGCTTTGTTTAACATTCTCTGCACCTCACAGCATTAGGTGCTAAATACATCGTACTTGGCAAAAAAGTCTGCATGCAATCAGACAATATTGGTTGAGAAGAATTGAGGTGTCCCCTTAGAGTCCATAATGCATCAGCTTGTCATTGGGCCAATAACATCAGCTAGGGTCTTTTAAATTGTGAGAGTGATGTGGTTAAGTATTCAGTTCAAGAGTTTTCGTTATAACGTCCAACTAACACCATTCTCTGGACTGCCACTGATGCCCAAGAGGGTATGCCCTATTGGTTGAGAAGAATTGAGGTGTCCCCTTAAAGTCCATAATGCATCAGCTTGTCATTGGGCCAATAATATCAGCTGGGGTCTTTTAAATTGTGAGAGTGATGTGGTTAAGTATTCAGTTCAAGAGTTTTCGTTATAATGTCCAACTAACACCATTCTCTGGACTGCCACTGATGCCCAAGAGGGTATGCCCTGCCTTGAACATAATGTAATTCAAGGGAACACAGGAAAAATGATAAAAGGATTCATGAAAACATAGGATTTAACCTTTTCCTGTCTAGTTATCTGTCTGCGTACTTTTTCTTGGTCAAGGGGGTGGGTTTTGGGGGGTGAGGGACCCAGGGGTTGCACTATGGATGCATGAAGACATTGTGGTAGGCTTCCTATGAGTAAATTGGAACCACTACTCTTGAACATGACTTTGGGGTAGTCTAAATGGTGGTGGAGGATCATAAGCTCAAGGAACATAGTTCTCATTTTATGTGCTTCTTGTGATCTGGAATGCTTCTGGTGCAACATGTGATTAGTGGTACTATCTGCCCATGTCCATGGACTATAATTCTCGTGTGCCACCCTAGTTGGAATTGACTGAAACTGTGTATCAGCTCTTTTTTATCTCCTTTTTTACTTCACACTTCTTTCCTGTTGTTTGACCTTACGAATTTCCCATGCTAGGAGAGTTGAAGCAGCTTAGGAATCTTGCTGCAGCTGCGAAGGAGAAGGGCATAAAAGTAGTCTCTGCTTTAGTCAAAAGTATGCTAGAGAGGAACTTGTTCCTCTATGGGTTCTTAGATTTAAATCAAGGCTCTGTAACGGATAGGGTAAATGAACTCACAGATATCCAGAATGCCCGTGTCCAGGTTGCATATAAGAAGTATGTGTATTTCTTCTTTCCTCATTTTTTTCCTGCTTTAAATGATTAGATCAATATTGTATAATTGCAATTCTGCTATGCCTTCATTCCTGAGCCCGCTCTTTCCTGTATTTCCTCTATTTCTTCCCTTTCTTCTTTGACTGTGCCTCATCACATTATACTTCTGATCAAATAGGTTGTTTGCAAATACGAGAATTGAGCACTTCATCCATATGGACATGGTGAGTTCCTGAACCTTTTGTGGCATTAGGGACATGTTATATAGTGTAAATAGATAAATGAATCAAAAGCACTTGCATCCTGGAAAATATGAATTGTTTCGATTTGCAGCTCCAACATTTCTTTTTCTGTTCTTTTTATTTTTGGGCAATATGTACCCCAAATATCATTGAAGTGACTCAGTGTGGTCCTAAATATCAATGCTGTGAGAAAACCCAACTGCAATTGGTCTCATGTTACTATCAAGAAAACTTCGAGTCACATGCTAACCAATAAATTTTTTGACACATTGGGCTATGGAACCAGAATAAGTTTCTTAGATGAACTTTGTGATACAAATATTTAATATGTGTGATACAAATTTTTGAAATAAATTTTGTCTTTTCCATGGTGCAAGTTGCTTTTGACCCTATATGGATGCTGGCAGAAATGATAAATGATTAATGGAATTAGCATTTTTGCTCACGAAGAGTTTATGTTGGAACTGTTTGATTATTTGATTAGTTGGAGTATTTCATGAAAAAGAAAATTAGTAATGGCTAGAAAGTGGTGGAGACAACAACTGCAAATTAAAAAAATTACTATTGGGTGATTAGTTATGGAAATGGGATACGCCCAGTCAAAAAGGTGTTTATGACAACAGTGAGTTCTATTAATTCTAATGATTAATAGAAATTTCCGGGGTCCTCTTTTGTGATATCATCTGTAACATCATCATTTACGCTATAGATACTTTTTCACCTCAACTTTTCAAATAGATAGGTAGTGTAAAGTAATGACACATGCACAAAAGGAGAAAATGACTAGTAATAACGTTGACTTTCTATGATCAGAAGAAGGGTAACACCTTGATACCTTGTGGTTTAAACTAATCTGAAATATCTTGTTTGTTGAAGAGGGTGGAAATGACAGTGCTGTTCAACCAAACGGAACTGGCCTTAACATATGTGACTATTTCGTCTCTAATTTACTATCGTCAAATCATTTGCCCAATTGATCTCTATGGTGTTTTACGTCATCGGATTGTGTCACTATCTCTAGTTATTTTCTGATAGTATTTCTAAATTATCGGCAATCTAGATGATCAATATAATACTTCATTCGGGTACTCTTTTTTTTTTTTTTCTCTTTTTTGTTGCTGGTCTTATGGATTTGAGATATTCTAAATCTTGTTGACTAATGTGTTCGATAGACGGTCTTGCAATACATGAACTCAGACATGTATCAGAAATCATAAGCTTGCCTGTTTGTATATTTGATCATTCTTTTACCCCAAGTGCTATCCTCATGCTGCAGGGGACAGAACTTGATGTTGGTTTGATCAAGAAAATGTCAACAGATTATGCAGTGGCCAAAGAACTAGCCATAACAGGTGCAATATATTTCTATCTTCTTGCAGTGCATGAAGTTTTATGATGAGAGTTTAGATTCATCATCTTGTATGACTGTTAATGGCCTGCCCTTCATATGTTCAACTAATGCTCAATAAATTGGGTTTTTTGACAATTGCTAAGCATTTTGAGTGCAGAAAAATCATTCTCACGATCACTTCTTTCGTTTGATTTATGCATGAAGTATGAAATGACTCGTATATTTGGGCTAGCATGCATTTCAAGGAGATAATGGGAAGAATTTTTGCCTAAAACTTCTCAATGCAGCTTATTTATTGACATTTCAAATGAATCTGAAATATTCATTTAGAGATATTACGAGAGCCCATTCTTTCATCATTTCCCTGCTACATGCTTTGATCTCCAAATGGATATTACTTAGCTCTTTTAAGATAGTATTCCTTTTTAATATTATTTCCTGATTTTTGTTCAACTTATTTCATATTGTTTGTTCCTTTTCTTCAGTGTGTATTGATTTTCATATTTCTCCCCCTGAAAAATCAATTTACTAATTTAACTAAATATATGTATTTGAACAGAAACTAGTACCACTCTCTCTCTCACTGAGCACCATGTTTCTACCTTCTAAATTTAGCACCCCAAATGTAATTTAGAGATCCATTTTGCCTCAAAAGTTGTGAAAAGTGGTGGGTCCCATGTATATTTAAATCATTAATAATGTTTGAGTCTCTAAAAACTTCCAAATTTAGTATGTTTTACATTTTAGCACCCCTGATAAGGATAGCAATCTGGATAATTGTTTCTGTTACTGAGACAACTTTTCATTTGCTTTTCTTATAAAAGAGGCTCGTGAGCTGGTTGATGTTGAAAACATAAAGCACATAGCAGAAAGTAGGAGATTAGTTGGAGACGTGGTAGAGAAGACTGCTGAAGATTGGAATATTCAGAAAGAATCGTTCTATCAACAAACAGGATTTGGTTATCCCCCTGTTGAAGAGTCTTCACAACAGGGAGCAAATGGCAGCTCTAAACGGAAAAAACTTGATGATAATTATAGCCAGAATGAAGTCACTGAGATAGTCAAAAGGAAAGGCAATAAGAAGTTAGAAGAGCAGCAAAATGATGATGAATTTGGTAAGGAACTAGAAGAGGCGCTGCTGTCCCTACCATTTGATCATGACAATGAAAAAAACTGAATTAACGCAACAGCCTGGCAAGGTCAATGATGAATATTGAAAGTTCGATAAAGAGAATTCTCATAGGAAGAAAGATAAGGACATCTTCCAACTGGGGAAAATGAAATCTGAGGTCTGCCGAGGGACCAAAATGCGACGAGCTTGGCCATGTATCTTACAAGGGAGCAACGCACAATGTATCTGATCAAGGGGAAAGGGCTTTCATTGGTGGTTGGTTTTATCTGCCTATATCAGCAAGACTGTCCGGTTTTGCCCCCTCTGTCTGTTAGTTTTAGTTAAAGAGGCGAAATTCATGCAGTCGTATGATTATTGAAGAGCCTTTCGCTCCGCTTCCTTCTTTGGTTGGTATGGTTGTTTTCTTACACTGAATGGTTAAACAAATTCAACAAATTGTAGTTTGTGAGTATGAACTTCAAAGATTATGAGTGTAATCCAACATAGAAGAAGATATCAATGCATCTTATATGCACCATTGTGTCATATTTTCCTTTGTAGTTTTCCTTCTGTCATTGTACCCCATATTTTCCAGTTGTGGAACACATTATTTTCAAATTTCTCTTAAGAAGGGTGAACTATCTTACTATACGTTTTGGAATGCAATTTAATTTGGAGAACTATTTTTCACATGATTTATTTATTTATCTATTTTTTCTCTCAGCCATTCATGTTTCTTTTATAAAGATTTTCATTTTATTGTTTCCTTCTTTTTTTTTATATAAACAATTTCTTGGTAGAAGTTGGCATGGAATGATGATTTTTGTTCTGAGTTTTTACACTGTTTTAACCATTGCAACACATACCCTTAAAGCCTTGCTGCGGCAAAGTTTAGATATTATCCTATTGATCATATAGTTTTATTGTTTGACACTATAATGGCTAGAGATTGTTTCCATTCGTCTACTATTTCTACCTGATCTTTAGAAGGCATGCTCATCAAATTTAATAATGTACCAGATAGAGCAATTAGTTGTTTGTTTAGTGTTTTTTTTTTTTTTTTTCTTTTCAAAAAAATCTACTTTTGGATCATTAATCAACATTCTTTGGAAACGATATTGCTAGAAATTATTCTTTGAGCATGAGGAAGTCCAATTTTGAATATAAACGAATATTTCTAGAATTTTTGTTGTATTTTATTTTACAGGCCCTAGAAAAATTACGTTTAACTAAAATTTCATATCTCCAGTAATTGTTGAATGTAAATCCGATATGGATGAGTGGAAAAAGTATACTTACCAATCTTTGGTTTCAAGTAGAAAGAGTATACTTATAGAGTAAGAGTGTTTTGAATGAATTACCAATCTTTATTGTCAAAGCGCAATAGTTATACTAATAGGCGAATTACTCCTGAATAGTCCGAGTTCAAGATAAATGGAAAAAGGTATATATAGCCAACTCTCCTTTACAAGTAAAAGAATCCTCTCCAAATAAAACGTTTGAGTTTATGGGTCTCACCTATATAAAGAACGTACGATATGTGGGGGTTTAAGTTATCTCGGCCGACCTCAACTGGTCGGGTCTATTACTCAAACTGAATCACATTATAATTTTGCACATGACCTTGGTTCTAGTAATGATATCGGGTCAGTTTTATTAGCTAAATCACGTTGCCCCCGAATTTCATTATCCTGTGGCCAAGGGATACAGGAAATCGCCTATATATTATACCTCACCTTCGGTAAGTCCGCTATGGTATACACCATCTAATGGTCACAATATCATTGTGTTTGGAGTGTTATAATCATTACGTGGAAGCAAATACATAAGCAAATGAGACAAGTGTCGAGTATACAAACATGACAAAGTAAATGACAGTGAAACCCTTTATTAAGCAATTGTGCAGTGTGAAAATTGGTGATGGAGAAAACTCTTTCTTTTGGTTTGACCCATGGCACCCTTGGGGTTGTCTAATGGATCGCTTGACGATAGACGATAGTTGTTTAACCATTGTTGGCAGAAATGGCCAGGTGGCGGAAGTATTGGAGAGTGGTCTTTGGGCTTGGCTGGATCATCCTGTTATTAAGGATATTGGTGACAATATTCACTCCTTGCCTGACATGAATAGGAGTGACTCTCGGAGATAGAAGCCAAACTCCAATGGTTTTTCTTTACTGCTTCGACATGGCAGGCGATTAGAGTGAAGTATGAGGAAGTGAAATGGTACCACCTTGTTTGGAGTAGGGTTAGAATTCCTACACGTAGTTTCATCACTTGGTTGGCTATTCTCAATAGGCTTCCAACTAAGGATTAATTATTTGTTTAGAATGTTATTAGGGATCGTGTTTGTTAAATTTGTGGGATTGTCGTGGATGATAGGGACCACTTATTTTTTACTATGGAATGAGTAGAAGGATCTGAGCTTGTGGACTTGATATGGTTCTTATTGAAGTGGGCATCTCTAGGCGGAATTTTGTGGAGGATTGGAGTAATAGATTTTGTAAAGGAGAGGATCTCCAAGCTACTCTTTCAAGGCTTCTGTTATGTGAAATAGTGTATGCAGTGTGGAAAGAGAGAAATTATAGGATTTATCTGGACAGCTATGCCTCAGAAGAGAGTGTTGTTGCTGACATTTTTCAGTCAATTAGATTGAAAATTTATACACGTAAAAAGTTCAAAGAGAGTGTAAAGAATAGAATAGTACTACGCAAGAGATGGAACCTAGGTAGTGAATGGTATGTGGGAATGAGTTAGGAATGAAATGACATTCTCAGTTCTATTTTAATTCTCATGTTTGGTTTGGGGGAATGAACTTGGGAATGTCATTCCTAAGAGAATCCCATTCCCACATACATGAGAATAGTCATTCTAGACCAAATATATGGAAATGACTCATTCCCATTTGTTTGGGAATAACCTTGACTACTATACCCTTAATAATAATAATTATTATAAAAATTATAATGAAAATAATTATAATAATAATAATAGTGATTAAAAAAATAATAATAATAATAATTAAAACTATAATAATATAATAATAATAATAATAATAAAAATAAAAATGATAATAGTAATAATAATAAATAAAATAATAAAAATAAAAATAAAAATAATAATAGTGATTAAAATAATAATAATAATAAAATAAAAATGATAATAATAATAATAATAAATAAATAATAAAAACAAAAATAAAAATAATAATAGTGATTAAAATAATAATAATAAAGTAAAATAATAAATAAAAATGAAAATAAAAATAAAAATAATGATAAAAATAAAAACGAAAATAAAAATAATTATAATACCAATTTAATATTGATAATAATAATAATAATAATAATAATAATAATAATAATAATAATAATAATTGTTGTTGTAGTTATTATTATTGTTATTATTATTTTATTTTATTTTATTTTAATTTTGTTAATAATAATAATAATAATTATTATTATTATTTTTATTATTATTTATTGTTGTTGTTGTTGTTATTATTATTATTCATTATTTATTATTTTTATTTTGTTATTATTATTATTGTTGTTGTTGTTGGTGTTGTTATTATTATTATTTATGTTTATATTGTTTACGGTTATATTTATATTTATTCTTATTTTTAATACTATAATAATAAAAGGATAATTCTACCATATTATACAAGTCATTCACATTATTATTCTTAATTCTTAGAGAATACCAAACATGTCATTCTCATTCCTAAGTTCATTCAATTCCCAATTTTATTTCATTCCTTGGCTCATTCTATTCATGTCCAAATCCATTTCAGTGTACTAATCGCTACCCTAGAGAATATCCTTAACTTGTTTTGGTATGATGTTTGTATGTTCATGTTTCAAGTTTTGTTGAGTTTAATGAAATACTTTGTTTGTCTAGCAAAAAAAAAAAAAAAAGAAGTTAAACCTACAAGTGCACAAATCTATGCACTATAGTATGCTAGAATACAGGGTTGAATCTCCACAAGGAGGCTTTGAAGTGAGTCTACAGGGCTTTGTGTGCTATTGACCAACTATGTGAGTGTGTGAAAGGATATCAATGATGAGAAATGGGTTCTAAATCCTAAAAATAAAATAAAAACAACTAATGGTCCTAATGGAGTGGTAGTACTAGAATCAACGGACTATCACCAATTGGAAACGAATTAAGATTGGATTCTATGCAAGGATAATGGACTAGGCTCAAGATCTAGATTTTGTTGGTGACTAAGTCAACCTAACTACAAGCCTTTTAAATGTTGTCACCTAACTAACCAATTACCTTCACTTAAACCTAGGTACAACTTCCTCCTCTAGACGCTCTAGTAGCTGGGTGCGGATTTTCCTAAATAATTCTAAGTTTGATTAGTTAAACTATGTGAGTTAACCATGGCACAACCTATGATTAATTATACGATAAGCCCGATTTATATGAGTTAAGGTCACGCTTCACTCACAAATCTACTACAGGATTTTTTAAAATTAGTAATTGAAATATGTAAGTATTAAAAACACAAACCCACATAAAACTAAGACCACGTCGAGTTGTAAAATCAAACATCTACTCGCTACAAGTATTTTAATGCAAATATTTGACATATAGAAGCATAAATAGGAACAATCTCAAATGGATATCAACATACATATAAACCACAACATTCAAATACCCAAAACTAAAATGAAATCATAGTTCAAATACACAATATATAAAAAACCAATCGTAGCTATGAGTTAATCAAAACATACTTGGAATCGAAGAAAAGAAAATGAAAAAGACAAGAAATTTCTCCCTCAATTTGTGCTCGAATTTGATCTGTAGATCCAAGTAATTGAGTAAAATGCATCACATCCCCTTGTGTTAAACGAAAGTTGCACAATAAATCATGTGTTTTGAAAAGTCACAAATAACCCCTTGTGTTACACAAAATGTTGCAACATAACCCCTGTCGTCCAATAGGGGTATATAACGAAACTGCCAACCTACCCAAACCGCCTAACCCAACCCAAACTAATTCACTTTTGGCAATTCTTTTAAAGTTTCATTGGCTATGGTTTAAGATTTTTATAAAAACCGATTATATAGTTTGGTTTATAGTTTTTACCATCAAAACCGGTAAACCCAAACCGACCCAAATACATACATATATATATATACATATATACATATATATCACTCATTTTTTGTTTCAGTAGGCCCAATACAAGTCTATAATCCACTACAATATTCTACCCTGTATAAAATAATAAATTAGTCCAATATCCGCAAGATCACAACACCTTCCAAAACTTCAGTCACAGACTCACGTTATATACAATATAATCTCTTTAAATTAATAGCATTGGGACAACTAAATTCTATTAATTTAACGAGATATTAATTTATCGATAAATTGATAATTATTAATTTATCAATATATTTTTAGTTTTTTTGGCTTAATAGTAAACATGTTATATTTATGGTATTTTTTTTGAAAAGTAACTCATATTTTTTCAGACAAATTTGAAAAGACAAGTATAGAAAAGTCTAATGAGAATAAAAAATAAGAATCTAATTTAGTAAGATTAGAACAAGTTTCTCTAATCTCATATCAGGATTATGATTAGATCAAGTTTCACTAATCTTATATTAAATTTATTATGTATTTTTTAGCTAATTATTAATTTATGAAATATTTGGGTCTATAAAATACAAAGTAAATATTTTAAATGTATTATCTTATAATTTTATCGAAATTATTAATTTTTTACACTGGTCTCAAGTCAGGACTAGACATTTGTTATTATTTAAAAGAGATTATTAATTTATCCAGTATTAATTTAAAGAGGTTCTACTGTATAAACCGCTACAAAAAATAAACAAAATAACTTTAATATTCTCCAAAAAACTTTTCACCTTCCTTTACATTTTCCAATCCCTCTTCCCTTTCCTTGAAGAAATCAAGAGACGCCATGAACTCCCTCTGTATTTTAAGTTTATACAATATACGTGAGTTACAAAGGCAAAAATTTACCTTTGAAGATCAAGAATACGACAAAAGAGAACCTTCTGTTTCTAAATGTAAGTTTTCATTTCCTTTCATTTGAGTTTTTGATATAGTCTCATGGAACACTGATGCTAAATCTAGGGATTTGTTTATAGGGATTAAATTATGCCCTTGTGTTGTTTTGCTTAATTATGGTGATAGTTTTCTTTTTTTATAACTTTCTACATGTTTATAATTCCACATCTAATCAATTGCAGCAAGATTTGTGAAGTGTTAATGTATTGTTTCCTCCACTTTTGTATATGGGGTAACTTATTGTTCAGTTGTAAAGAATTGAACTGATTGCATTACCATGAGATGCATGTGTGTTGAATCTAATTATTTCATTCGAAAGAAACACAGTTTTTTAATGAAATATGAATTACAACTTTACGAGTTCCTTTTCCGAATGATGACTAATGGCTCTTGTAAAGTTAATCGACATATTACTCATATAATGATGCCCAACCTGCCTGAAAATTGCAATAAAATTTAAAAAATCCTTGAATATGTTTCTTGGCAATTTCACCAAAACACATCAGCTTCCAAGATGTATTATGCATCATCGTTAATTTATGGAAAATACAAAACAAGGTGGATAGCTATATCTAGGGTTATTACAGAGTATTGCATCTATTTTTTTTTTAGGTTTTGATTTCGGTAGTTAACTGATGGTTTAAGTTACATAGTTAATGGTTAGAACTATTTTTTTTTATTCATGTTCTGCTAAAAAAATATTGTTGCTTCAGATTCTCTTAGCCTTTTTTATTGTTAAAAGCTGAGAAAATTGATATTTTGTTAGCTATAGTCTTTTCAATTTATGATCTAAATTATTTTTAATTTTTAATTTTATTAGACTTCTCTAATTTCTTTTCATGTTTTCACTAGATGGTGATGAGGCTGAAAAGGTAGCCCATGGGGAAAACCAACGCAGTTGTGTAACAACAGAAAGTAAAGAAAAAGTGGCAAGTATTGTAGTTGAGTCAACAAAAATTGACGCTCCAAATGCTGGTAAAGTTCCTGAAACCCCTAAAAAAAAGAAGTTAAATCCAATGCACAAGTTGATGAACAATCTAAGAGTGGTGCTAGGACAACTTCAGAAATATGAAATCATTTTACTAAATCTAGTGGTTCAAATAGAGTTAGGGTAGCCTGTAATTACTGTAGGAAATCATATGCCTATGAAGGAAAGGTCCATGGCACTAGTAGTCTATGGGGCCATCTCCTATATAGATGTCTAAAATACTCATACAAAATTCCTGATAAAAAACAAAAGACCTTGTTGTTTAACCCCAAAAAAGAAGGGCTGGAAGGAGATAGTCCAACTACTCTTAAAGTGGTGAGTTATAATGTTGAGGAATTGTAAGACCCGGCATGAGAGCCTATACGTAATTACACTATTAATAATGCATTTAAATCATTTCATATGCATTAGCATCAATTAATACACAATAATGTCATTTAACGTGCATCTTCATCATTTTACATGCAAAATGTTCATTTTCGTGCATTTAGGAGTGTTAAGTGTCGTAGACATTAAATATATGCTAACAAGTAGAGATTAGCAATTAGTTAGTTACAATTGAACCAAGAAGAGAAAACTAGTAGAACATAACTTAGTTGGAGGGTAGGGTGGTCATTTGGACAAAATGATATTTGTTTACCTACTTTTCTATTATTCTTGACTAACCAAAACACACAAACACATAAAAATACACACTCATACACAGTTAGAAGAGGAGGAGAAGAAGGAAAGAAAAAGAAAGAGAAAGAAGGAAGGAAGAAGTACTCTCAAGCCACTCCTACCCAATTTTAGACCTTGTCTTGTACCCTAGAACCTTGCATTTTCTTGCATTCTTGAGGTGAGGGATTTATTTTCAAATGTTCTCTAAGGAAGCTTGAAGCATGTTTAAGAGTTTTTATACTTTATTGAGAATGATTTTGGAGTAAATATATTTATTATCTAAATTTGAATTTTTGTTGGAGTTCTATGGCTTCTAGAGCATGTTGTAGATCTTTATCTTGTTAGATGTTGCTTTGGTATACTTGTAAGATGTTGTTCTTAAGTTTGGGTGTTGGAATTGGAGGCTTGAGTAGTTGTATGGGTTCATAAGAGTTATTTGGAGATTGGGTAGTTGGTGTAGAACTTGAAAGGAAATGCATTTGTGTTGTTTTTGTCATTTTGGGCATTTTCTGCAGCTCTCGATCGATCAGGGATGAGGCTCGATCGATCAAGCACTGTTCATGCTAGAATAGCCTTCTGCCCAATCGATCAGTTACTTTTTCCAATCGATTGGACAGTGTGCCCGATCAATCAGCCATTTTGGCCGATCGATCGGACATAACACTGAATTTATTTTCATGCCACCCGATCGATCGGGAATTTTCTCTAATCGATCGGGAAGCCCCTTTTTTGAAATAATTGCTTGAGATAATTGGTTTTATGTGGTTGTATGATGCCTATCACTTGGCCAAAGGTTTATACTATGTAAATGACTTAGGGAGGCATTGCATACATCCAAAACTTGTCACTTCTAAGGGTACTTTATATCAAAGCTAGGTAACTCGTTCTAAGTTTATATGCAAGATGATTATATGAATACTTATTATGCCATTGATTAACCATTTATTACCGATGCCTTATTTACTCTTGTTTAGCTTGGTAATTGGAGGCAACCTCCCTAGTTGACCTCCATATGCTTGTTTACATGTTTCATGAACCTACGTGGTCTTAATTGAAATTTTAAGATGTTCACTTGCTATATGTGGTCGAGGGAAACCTACTTCGTTACCTCCCTTTCATGTTGATGCATATATTTTGCTTATCATGTTAACAATTACGGGCGCGATTGTTGCAACCACAATTATGGGTATGATAGCATTTGTTTTCCCTGGATAGCATAGGGCTACCAGTCGGTCTCGACTACCATGGTCCCCGGTGTTTATCTGGATATCACCTAATGTTTGGAGTTTGGGTAAAGGAATGAAGACTGAATCAAGGCCGGCCGTCTCCAGCAATTAAGACAGTATCCTTTGATATATGATAAACTACCTTCGCTTGGTTCCTTGAGGACCTTGGAGAGTAGTGTTATGTGTTAATACTTGTTCATGATTACTTGTACTTATTCATTATCCATGCATGACATTTTTTCTAAATGGTTTCAAAAGATCAAAACTCTTGCAAAAACCCCCTTCCCGTTATCCTTCATTGAGCTAAGTAGTGTAGCTCACCCTTTTCATGACAATATATTTCAAGTAGGGCCGCGCCTGAGCAAGCAGCACAAGCCGAATGCGAGCCTTATTTGTGTAACAAGTCGGGCTTCTTGTTGTGATCCTGCTTGCTTGTAATTATGAATTTTTGGATGTTGTAAACTATGTTAAATTGAACAACTTCAAGTACTGTAATATTCTTTTGGAACGTTGGATTGTAATCTCACTATTTGTCTATTCTTTTGAGGTCTAGAAGGCTTTGAGAATTTGTAACATGCTTGGATGGATGAAGTTAGGCCTTGTATATATGTATGAACAGGATAATGGAAGTTGAAGTGCCGATAGTTCGAGCACCCTTCTTGAAGTTACTTGTGATTATTATAAATGTTTAGGTTATGAATGGATGATTGTACAGGTTTATTTATCCTGCTCGCTTCACGTTCTAGCCTTGTCTTACTAATGGGTCGGAGTAGGGGCGTGATACCTTTAGGTGGTATCAGAGCTAGCCTAGGCTAGCAAATGTCCAGGTTTAAAAAAATGGTCCATGGGTAGATGCCCTAAATAGGAAGATGGACTACTTAAGAGATGTTTTGAATTATTTATGTGATAAGGTGGCTTATGTGTCTAAGTGCGAATAATACTTGCTTTGATGTGGTATTTGTTTCTTGTTAATGTGAGGTTTATGTGATTAAGTATGGCCATACTCTATATTGTGTCAATATTAATTTATCTATAATCATTCATATTAGAAGTAATTGTAGGACATGTACACTCATTTCATATCATGATGAATGCGTATTATAAAACCATGAGTGGTCCATGTGCTATGTCTATAGATGGCAAGTCGTAATACCCGCGTAAATGCCAAAGTACAAGGAACGGGGAATGTTGATCCAGCCAACCCCGGAATAGCCATGTTTAATATGATGACAACTGCGTTGGATCGTATGAGTAGGGTGATGGAACAACAAGCGAACATGAATATGGGTGCGGGTAACAACAACAATAATAATAACAATGGTGGTGGCAACAACAACAATAACAACCGAGGTAGTGAAGATGATACGTTGAGAGACTTCTTAGGGTATGAACCTTTTAAGTTCTTGGGTGAACCTGACAGTGAGAAGACGGAGGCTTGGCTTGCCAAGGTGGAAAAGATCTTTGTTGCCATGGACTACAAAGATGAAAAAAAGGTGGCTTTTGTAACTTTCTTGTTGGATGAGGATGCGGCAAAATGATGGAGAAATGAGAAGACTCGTTGGGAAAATAATGGCACCCCAATAACATGGGCTAGCTTTGTGGAGTCCTTTAAAGGAAACTATGTGTCCGAAGTGGTTCGGGAGAAGAATGAAGAAGAGTTCCTGACTGTGAGGCAAGGAAGTTTATATGTGGTACAATACGAAGCCTGATTTAACAAACTCTCCAAGTTCTTGCCAGGGTTGGTCCAAACAGAAAATGCAAGGATCAAGCACTTTGTTCGGGAGCTAAGGCCCGAAATTCATGATATTCTTGCATCCCACCGTTTCACTACTTATGCCGATATGGTTGATTCGGCATCTCGAGTTGAGAAGAGAAAATTGGATATTCGTGGGGGACCGAGTCAAGTAGGTAAAAGGACGATGTTGTCACAAGCGCCTCAGAGATCGTACTTAGCCCACAGTCAGGCTTCAAGCTAAGCTAGATCAGTCCCTACTCAACCACAGCCGAGTGCTTCAATTACATAATTGGCTAGTGGTTCGTCAGGTAGTGCTATGGTTGCCAAGAATATGATGCGCAATTATTGTGGTAAAAAGGGACATGTGAAGGCCCAGTGTTGGAAAAAATGGGTAAGTGCTTAGGGTATGGAAGTGATCAGCACCTAGCTAGGGATTGTCCGAGACGGTAAACCAGAGGTACATCGAATTAGGCCATTAGGAATGCACCAACGTAGAGGGTCCAAGCCTGGGTATATGCTGTTGATCAAGAGGAGATTCCAGAAGCTGCATCAGTTTATTGATACTGGAGCTACGCATTCCTTTATTTCACCTCAATGTGTACATCGAATCAAGTTGCAAGTAGGACCTTTATCCTTTCATGTAGAAGTTAGCAATCCTATGGGCACCAAACATGTTTCTAAATATAGATGTAGAAGATGTAAAATTCAAATAAAAGACCGGAAATTTTTGGTCGATCTCATTGTACTTACTTTTAAAAAATATGATGTTATATTGTGAATGGATTGGTTAGCTCGCAATTATGCCCAATTGGATTGCCGAACGAATATTGTAAAGTTGTAGGTACCGGGTCAACCTATAATTGAAGTGAAGGGTAGAGGTGATTTTTCAGGAAATGCTGTGGTATCCTCGATCGAGGCTGTGAAATTAATGAGGAAATGATGTAGTGGATACTTGACTTATTTGATTAACAAACCAACTGATCAGGCTAAGCTTGTAGAGGTACCAGTGGTGAATGAATATGTTGATATATTTCGAGAAGAATTACCAGGATTGCCACCAGAAAGGGAGATTGATTTTGTAATTGAGGTATTGCCAGGTACTCAGCCCATCTCAAAGGCACCCTATCGGATGGGCCCGACTGAATTACAAGAATTGAAGAATCAATTGCAAGGATTGTTGGAAAAAAAGGTTTGTTTAGCCTAGTTCATTTTCTTGGGGAGCCCCAGTATTGTTTGTAAAGAAGAAAGATGGCACGTTGAGATTATGTATTGACTATCGGGGACTGAATCATGTGACTGTTAAGAACAATTATCCCTTGCCATTGATAGATAAGTTGTTTGACCAGTTACAAGGAGCCAGGGTTTATTCAAAGTTTGATTTGAGGTAGGATTATTATTAGTTTCTCATCAAGAAGGAAGATGTGCCTAAGTCAGCTTTTAGAATAAGGTACGAACATTATGAGTTTGTTGTGATGCCGTTTGGACTAAAAAATGCTCCTGCTGCCTTTATGGACTTGATGCACAGGGTATTCCAGCTTTACTTGGATCAGTTTGTGGTGATATTCATAGATGATATTTTGGTATATTCCAAGAAAGAGGAGGACCATGAAAAACATCTACATTTGGTGTTACAGAAGTTGCGGGAACATCAGTTGTACGCCATGTTTAGTAAATGTGAGTTTTGGTTTCAACAAATTGCTTTCTTAGGGCATATAATCTCCCAAGCGGGGATAGCAGTAGATCCCTCAAAGATTGAAGTAGTGCAAACGTGGAAGAAGCCCGAGAGTGTTACAGAAGTGCGCAGTTTCTTGGGTTAGCCAGGTACTACCGGAGGTTTGTAAAGGATTTCTCAAAAATTGCGGGACTTCTTACGAGATTGACACAAAAGAAGGTGAGCTTTACATGTGATGATAAGTGTGATAATAGCTTCCAAGAGTTGAAGAAGAGATTGACAAATGTTCCTATTTAGCATTGCCTGAGGGGAGCCAAGGGTTTGTCATTTACAGTGATGCTTTGAAAGAGGGATTAGGATGTGTTTTGATACAAAATGGTCAAGTCATTGCTTATGCCGCTCGAAAATTGAAGCCCTATGAGGTGAATTACCCCACTCATGACTTAGAGTTGGCGGCGATAGTGTTTACATTGAAGAAGTGGAGGCATTACCTGTGGGAAAACAAGTTCGAGATTTTCACTGACCACAAAAGCTTGAAATACTTGTTTTCTCAAAAAGAGTTGAACATGAGGCAAAGAAGATGGATAGAACTATTGGAATACTATAATTGCACCATCAACTATGTGCCCGGGAAAGCTAATATGGTAGCGGATGCGTTGAGCCGAAAGGAAAGCTTGGCAAGATTGAGGATGAATGCTCATATAATGATTCAACCAACATTACTGTCTCAAATCAAAGAGACCCAACAACGAGACCCACAATTCCAGAAGATAAAAGAAGACAATCCAGATTTCAAACAACAAGACGGATTGTGGAGATTTCGGAATCGGGTTTGTGTACCGAATGACCTAGAATTGAAAAAGCAAATACTTGAAGAAGCTCACAACACGAGGTATACAATACATCTTGGAGGGACGAAGATGTACCGAGATTTGAAGCAGTTCTATTGGTAGAACAATATGAAGCGGGAGATTGCAGAATATATGTCACGTTGCTTGACATGTCAAAGGGTTAAGGCAGAACATCAACAACCCACAAGGCTATTGCAACCCTTGGAAATTCCACAATAGAAATGGGAGCACGTAACAATGGATTTTGTAACAGAATTGCCGAGGTCACCTCGAGGCTGTGATACTGTTTGGGTAATCGTGGATCGGTTGACAAAGACAGCCCGTTTCATCGCAATGAATAAGATAGATAGCATAGAAAAGTGAGTCGATTTGTATATAGCTAATATTGTGAAGTTGCATGGTGTACCTATGAGCATAGTGTCCGACAGAGATCCAAGGTTCACATCTCAGTTTTGGCAAAAATTTCAAGAAGCTTTGGGAAGGAAGTTGAGCTTTAGTAGGGCTTACCATCCTCAAACAAACGGGCAATCCGAGGGCTTGTGCATTGGATTTTGGAGGGACGTGGGAGAAACATTTGTCGTTAGTAGAGTTTGCCTACAACAACAGTTACCAAGCAACAATTGGCATAGCACCCTACGGGCTTTATATGGACGGAAGTGTAAATCCCCTCTATATTGGAGTGAGATTGGTGAAATGAAAGCCATTGATCCTACATTTTTACCGAAAATGATAGAGAATATAGATAATGTGCAGTTGATCCAAAAAAGAATGCTTACCACTCAGAGTAGGCAGAAAGGTTATATCGATAGAAGAAGAAGAGACTTGGAGTTTGAAATTGGTGATAAGGTATTTTTGAAATTGTCTCCACGAAAAGGATTTATTAGGCATGGCAAAAGTGGAAAATTAAGTCTGAGGTACGTGGAACCGTTCGAGATCGTGGATAGAATTGACAAATTAGCATACCGGTTGAGTCTACCAACAAATCTCTCTGGTATACATGACGTGTCCCATGTCTCAATGTTGAGAAAGTATCAACCCGAGCCTTCTCATATCTTGGAGCCGGAACCGCTACAACTTCGTGAGAACTTCTTCTATGAAGAAAGGCCCGTGCGAATTTTAGATGAACAAGAACGGGAGTTGTGTAGGCTGAAGATTCCTATGGTGAAGGTATTGTGGAACAACCATGGAATTGAGAAAGTAACTTGGGAGTTACGGGATCAGATAGAAAAGCAATATCTGGAGTTATTTGCAAGGTAAGATGAAATTGCCAGGACGCAATTCTTTTAAAGAGGGAATGATGTAAGACCTGACACGAGAGCCTATACGTAATTACACTATTAATAATGCATTTAAATCATTTCATATGCATTAGCATCAATTAATACGCAATAATGTCATTTAACATGTATCTTCATCATTTTATGTGCAAAATGTTCATTTTTGTGCATTTAGAAGTGTTACGTATCGTAGACATTAAATATATACTAACAAGTAGAGATTAGCAATTAGTTAGTTACAATTGAACCAAGAAGAGAAAACTAGTAGAACATAACTTAGTTGGAGGGTAGGGTGGTCATTTGGACAAAATGATATTTGTTTACCTACTTTTCTATTATTCTTGACTAACCAAAACACACAAACACACAAAAATATATACTCATACACGGCTAGAAGAGGAAGAGAAGAAGGAGAGAAAAATAAAGAGAAAGAAGAAGAAAGAAAGAGAAAGAAGGAAGGAAGAAGTACTCTCAAGCCACTCCTACCCAATTTTAGACCTTGTCTTGCACCCTACAACCTTAAGCTAGAATTTTCTTGCATTCTTGAGGTAAGAGTTTTATTTTCAAATGTTTTCTAAGGAAGCATGAAGCATGTTTAAGAGTTTTTATACTTTATTGAGAATGATCTTGGAGTAGCTATGAGTATTATGTAAATTTGAGTTGAATTGGAGTTCTATGGCTTCTAGAGCATGTTGTAAATCTTTATCTTGCTAGATGTTGCTTTGGTATACTTGTGAGATGTTGTGCTTGAGGTTGGGTGTTGGAATTGGAGGCTTGAGTAGTTGTTTGGGTTCATAAGAGTCATTTGGAGGTTGAGTGGTTAGTGTGGAACTTGAAAGGAAAGGCACTTGTGTCGTTTTTGTCATTTTGGGTGTTTTCTGCAGCTCCCGATCGATCAGGGAAGAGGCTCGATCGATCGGGCACTGTTCATGCCAGAATAGCCTTCTGCCCGATCGATCAATTACTTTTCCCGATTGATCTAACAGTGTGCCTGATCGATCAGTCATTTTGGCCGATCGATCGGACAGAATACTGAATTTATTTTCATGCCACCCGATCGATTGGGAATCTTCTCCGATCAATTGGTAAGTCCTTTTTTCGAAATAATTACTTGAGATAATTGGTTTTATGTGGTTGTATGATGCTTATCACTTGACGAATGATTTATACTATGTAAATGACTTAGGGAGGCATTACATTCATCCAAAACTTGTCACTTCTAAGGGTACTTTATATCAAAGCTAGGTAACTCGTTCTAAGTTTATATGCAAGATAATTATATGAATACTCATTATGCCATTGATTAACCATTTATTACCGATGCCTCATTTACTCTTGTTTAGCTTGGTAATTGGAGGCAACTCCCTAGTTGACCTTCATATGCTTGTTTACATGTTTCATGAACCTACATGGTCTTAATTGAAATTTTAAGATGTTCACTTGCTATATGTGGTCGAGGGCAACCTACTTCGTTGCCTCCCTTTCATGTTGATGCATATATTTTGCTTATCATGTTAACAATTACGGGCGTGATAGTTGCAACCACAATTATGAGTATAGTAGCGCTCGTTTTCCCTGGGTAGCATAGGGCTACCAGTCGGTCTTGACTATTGTAAAACCCGGCACGAGGATCTATATATAATTATATTGTTCATAGTGTATCCATGTTATTTCATAAGCAATATCAATAATTAACGAGCATTAATATCATTTAACGTACATATTTATCGTTTTACGTGCCAAAATGTTCAACTTTGTGCATTTTGGAATTTAACGTGTCGTAGTCATTAAATATATTCTAGCAAGTCAAGATTAGTAATTATTTTAATTGCAATTCAACTAGGAAGGGCAAACTAACAATACACTATATAGTTGAGGGGTAAGGTGGGCATTTGGTCAATGGATATTTGTCTACTTAGCAAATACTATTCTTGCCTACTCAAAACTCACACAACATACTCAAACACACACAAAATCCCTGTATACACACACACTCATACTCTCACTCACACGACTAAAAAGGGAGAAGAAGAAGAAGAAAGGGGAATGAAGAAAGGAGAAGAAGTTTTGTTAGCCGTTTTTGAAGCTTGTCTTGCATTCTACAACCTTGAGCTAGCATTTCTCTTGCATTGTTGAGGTAAGGGTTGTTTTCTTAAATGTTTTTCAAAGTTATAATGGGCATGATTTGTAGATATTGATATATGTTGAGCCTGATTTAGAGAAAATATATAAGCTTATGTCTTACATTCAAGCTTAGTTTAGATTTTTGGACTTGTAAGTTGATGTTACAAGAGTTGTTCTAGGACTACCATTTGTCTATTCTTGCCCAATGAACTATGAAGATATGTAGGAATGTATAATGAACATAATTGGTACTAGAAATGCTAGAGTATATCCCATGGATATGGGGTTTGAGGATTCAATCTTAGAAGAAATGTGAATTGTTGGGTTTTGTGATCTTCTTGAGTTCTTGATGGTAATTTGTTGATTGATTTATGTTTTAGCATGTTATGTTGAGGTATTGAGGTATTGGTAAGGTGGAGTTTGTGTGTAAGTTTGGGTATTGGGAGGATAAGGGAGAATTGGTATTAGAACTCTCAAAGTTGCAGTTGAAATTTCTTTAGCTAGGCATATCGGATGAGTGACTCATCCGACTTCACTCATACGACATTTAGCTGAACTCTCTGGAAAAGTCAGACGAGCCACTCGTCCGACTGTTCATCTGACTCCCTTGGCAGTTTTGCGCAATAGTTTTTCGGAAGCCATATCTCACTTAATTGAATTCCGAATTGAGTTCCGTTTGATTCTAGAGTTATCTACATTCGATAAGCTTAGATTCTAAACCAAAATCAGATTAATTAGATCTTGTGAAGATAGGTAAAATAACTTTTTAAGTTGGGACTAATGCAAAGGCTTTGAGTTTAATACATGTTATGTTTCCACATTGAGGGCAACCTATTCCATTGACCTCTACTTGCATGTTTACGCATTATATGAACTCTATTTAGAACATGATTACATTAATATGCCATTGATTACTGTTACTAATCGGTGGCAACCTACTTTGTTGCCTCCGAGCTTGTTTGTTATGATTAAACTCTTCTCTAGCTTGGTGTGTTTCCTTGGAGAGATGGTTGGTATAATTAAGTTGTTGAATGCCATGGTGGAAGTTCTGGGCTGCCTGGGCAGTGTTGGGCTTACCAGGACGGACTCGGCTACTACAGTTGGGTTGCCTCCGGAGTACCCTTATCGGTTGGTGTTTTGGGTTTACTATGGAAGCTGATTCGAGACTAGCCATCTCTAACAACTGTTTAAGTATCGTATCCTTTGATATATGGTAAACCTACCTTCGCTTGGGCCCTTAAGGAACTCATAGGGTGGGATTATGCGTTACTGCTTGCTTATTAATTCTTGTATACTAATTGCAACTCATGCATGACATGTTTTCAAAAGGGTTTTCTAAATGTCAAAAATATTTGCAAAACCTACTGGGACCGTTAACCCTTACTGAGCTAAGTGTAGCTCACCGCTTTTTATAACAATTTTTCAGGTGAGGCCAAGATTGAGCTTGTGCTAGGGACTCAAGCTGATAGCGAGGCCTATTTGTGCGATGAGACGAAACTTTGCTTGCTATGATTCTAGTTGCCTGTAGATGGTTATAAAGATGTATTGAACTATTTTATATTTGTACAACTTAAAGTATTGTAACATTCTTTTGGATGTTGACTTGTAACTCTTATTACTAACCTATTCTTTTGAGGCCTAAGAAGTATTGGTAGTTGTAGCATGCCGAAGACTGTGTGTAGGCCTTGTATATATGAATGATCAGGTTAAGGAAGTCGTGGTGCCAATAGTTTTAGGCACCCTTCTTGAAGTTACTTGTGTATTTTGTAAACATTTAGGTTATGGATTGATGATTGTACAGGTAATCTATCTTGTTCGCGTCACGTTCCAGTCTTGTATTGATGACAAGTCGGGGTCGGGGCGTGACACCTTTTAGGTGGTATCAAAGCTAGCCTAGGTTAGGGAATGTTTGGGTTTAGAAAAATGGTCCGTGGGTAGATACCGTAAATAGGAAGACGAATTAGTTGAGAGATGTTTTGAATTACTTATGTGAGAAGGTGACTTATGTGTCTATATGTGAATAATATGTGCTTATGTACAGTATTTGTTTCTTGCTAATATGAAATCATGTAAATAAGTATGGCCATACATTATACCATATCAATGTTAATTTATCCATAATCAATTATATTAGAAGTAACTATAGGACATGTATACTCATTTCATATCATAATGCATGCGTATCATACAACCATGAATAGTCCATGTGCTATGTCTATAGATGGTAGGTCGTTATACCCGTGCAAATGTCAAAGCACAAAGAACAGGGAATATTGACCCAGCCAACCCTAGGATAGCCATGTTCAATATGATGGCAACTGCATTGGATCGTATGAGTACGGCGATGGAACAACAGGCGAACATGAATATGGGTGCGGGTAACAACAACAATAATAGTAACAATGGTTGTGGCAACAACAACAATAACAACCGAGGTGATTGAGATGACACCTTAAGAGAGTTTTTAGGGTATGAACCTTCTAGGTTCTTGGGTAAGCCCAACAGTGAAAAGGCGGAGGCGTGGCTTGCCAAGGTGGAGAAGATTTATATGGCCATGGACTACAATGATGAAAATAAGGTGGCCTTTGCAACTTTCTTGTTGGAGAAGGATGCGACAGTATGGTGGAGAAATGAGAAGGAGCGTTGGGAGTGAAATGGCACCCTAACAACATGGGTTAACTTTGTGAGGTCCTTCAAAGGCAACTATGTGTTGGAGGTGGCTCGAGAAAGAAATGAAGAATAGTTCCTCACTATGAGACAATGATACTTATTAGTGGTACAGTATGAAGCTCGATTCAACAAACTCTCCAAGTATTTGCCAAGATTGGTCCAAACAGAAAGTGCAAGGATCAAATACTTTGTTCGAGGACTAAGGCCCGAAATTCACAATTTTCTTGTATCCCACCGTTTTACCAATTATGCCGACATGGTTGATTCCGCATCGCGAGTTGAGAAGAGGAGATTGAATACTCGTTGGGGACCAAGTCAAGTGAGTAAGAGGCCGATGTTGTCACAAGCACCACAGAGATCATACTCAGCCCAGACTCAAGCTTCAAGTCAAGCTAGATCAGCCCCTACTCGACCATAACCGGGTGCTTCAGTTACTCAATTGGCGAGTGGTTCTTCAGGTAGTACTGCTACCGCCTGTAATATTATGTACAACCATTGTAATAAGAAAGGGCATGTAGAGGCCCAATGCTGGAGGAAGAATGGTAGATGCCTTAGATGTGGCAGTGATCAACATCAGGCAAGGCAGTGCCCTAAATGGCGAGGCATAGATCAGCAACACTAGACCACAGTCAATGCCCTAACACAGAGGGTCCAAGCTCGGGTATATGCAATTGATCAAGAGGAGATTCCAGAGGCTATAGTAGTAGTTGAAGGTACTTTCTTAATTTTGCAACAACCGGTAAAGGTGCTTATTGATACTAGAACCACGCGTTCCTTTATTTTACCTTAATGTGTGCATCGCATCAAGTTGCAAGTAGGACCTTTATCATGTCATGAAGAAGTTAGCAATCCCATGGGCACCAAACATATTTCTAAATATGGATGTAGAGAATGTAAAATTCAAATAAAGGACTGGGAGTTTTTGGTTGATCTTATTGTACTTCATTTTCAAAAATATGATATTATATTGGGAATGGATTGGTTAGCTCACAACTATACCCAATTGGATTGCAGGACGAAGATTGTAAAGTTCTAGGTACCGGGTCGGTAGAGGTGATACTTCAAGTAATGCTATTGTCTCCTCTATCAAAGTTGTGAAATTAATGAGGAAGAGATGCAGTGGATACTTGGCTTATTTGATTAACAAGCCAACTGATCAAGCTAAGCTTGTAGAGGTGCTAGTGGTAATAGAATATGTTGATGTGTTTCCGGAAGAATTACCGGGATTACCACCAAAGAGGAAGATTGACTTTGTGATTGAGGTATTGCCAGGTACTCAACCTATCTCAAAGGAACCATATCGGATGGCCCCGACTGAAGTGCAAGAATTGAAGATTCAATTGCAAGGATTGCTAGAAAAAAGATTTGTTCAACCTAGTTCATCTCCTTGAGGAGCCCCAGTATTGTTCGTGAAGAAGAAAGATGGCACCTTGAGGCTAGGTATCGATTATCGGGGGTTGAATCATGTGACTGTCAAGAATAAGTATCCCTTGTCATTGATAGATGAGCTATTTGATCAATTACAAGGAGCCAAAGTTTATTCGAAGTTTGATTTGAGGCAGGGTTATTATCAACTTTCCATCAAAAAGGAAGATGTGCCTAAGTCAGCTTTTAGGACAAGGTATGGGCATTATGAGTTTGTTGTAATGCCGTTTGAACTAACAAATGCTC
This sequence comes from Ehretia macrophylla, assembly GCA_037974665.1. Lineage (NCBI taxonomy): Eukaryota > Viridiplantae > Streptophyta > Magnoliopsida > Boraginales > Ehretiaceae > Ehretia > Ehretia macrophylla. The sequence goes on from CM075776.1 coordinate 52,711,909, forward strand.
CTGCTGCCTTTATGGACTTGATGCACAGGGTATTCCAGCCTTACTTGGATCAGTTTATGGTAATATTCATAGATGATATTTTGGTGTATTCCAAGACCAAAGAGGAGTATGAGAAACATCTACATATGGTGTTACAGAAGTTGCGGGAACATCAGTTGTACGCCAAGTTTAGCAAATGTGAGTTTTGGCTTCAACATGTTGCTTTCTTAGGGCATATAATCTCCCAAGCAGGGATAGCAGTGGATCCATGAAAGATTGAAGTGGTGCAAACATGGAAGAAACCTGAGAATGTTACGGAGGTACGCAGTTTCCTTTGGTTAGCTAGGTATTACAGGAGGTTTGTGAAAGACTTCTCAAAAATTGCGGGACCTCTTACAAGATTGACTCAAAAAAAGGTGAACTTCACATGGGATGGTAAGTGTGAAAATATCTTCCAAGAGTTGAAGAAAAGATTGACAACCGCTCTTATCTTAGCATTACTCGAGGGAAGTCAAAGGTTTATCATTTACGGTGATGCTTCAAATGAGGGATTAAGATGTGTGTTGATGCAAAATGGTCAAGTCATCGCTTATGCCTCTCAAAAGCCAAAGCCTTATGAAGTGAATTACCCCACTCATGACTTAGAGTTGGCGGCGATAGTGTTCGCATTGAAGAAATAGAGACATTATTTGTGGGGAAGCAAGTCCGAGATCTTCACTGACCATAAGAGCTTAAAATACTTGTTCTCTCAAAAGGAACTGAACATGAGGCAAAGAAGATGGATGGAACTCTTGGAGGACTACAATTGCACCATCAATTATCTGCCCGGAAAAGCTAATGTGGTGGCAGATGCATTGAGCTGAAAGGCAAGTTTGGCGAAGTTAGGGTTGGATGCTCATCTAATGATTCAATCATCATTATTATCTCAAATTAAGGAAGCTTAACAACAAGATTCACAATTCCAGAAGATAAAAGAAGACAATCTGGATTTCAAACAGCTAGATGGGTTGTGGAGATTTCAAAACTGAGTTTGAATACCAAATGGCCTAAAATTAAAGAGAAAGATACTTGAAGAAGCTCATAGCACGAGGTATACAATGCATCCTGGAGGGACAAAGATTTATCGAGATTTGAAGCAATTCTATTGGTGGAATAATATGAAGCGGGAGATTGCAGAGTTTGTGGCACATTGTTTGACATGTCAAAGGGTTAAGGCTGAACATCAGAGACCTGCAGGACTCTTGCAAACTTTAGAAATTCCACAATAGAAATGGGAGCACATAACGATGGATTTCGTGACGGAATTTCTTAGGTTACCTCGAGGTTGTGATACTGTTTGGGTGATCGTGGATCGGTTAACAAAGACAGCCCATTTTATCGCAATGAATAAGACGGATAGCTTGGAGAAACGAGTTGATTTATATATATCTAACATTGTGAAATTGCATGGTGTACCGTGAGCATAGTGTCTGACAGAGATCCTAGGTTTACATTGCGGTTTTGGCAAAAGTTTCAAGAGGTGATAGGAACAAAATTAAGCTTCAGTATAGCCTACCATCCTCAAACTGAAAGGCAGTCCGAAAGGACCATTCAGATCTTGGAGGACATGCTACGAGATTGTGCATTAGATTTTGGAGGAACATGGGAAAAACACTTGCCGTTGGCAGAGTTTGCCTACAATAACAGTTACCAAACAACAATTGGCATGATACCTTACGAGGCCTTGTACGGACGAAAGTGTAGATCTCCTCTATATTGGAGTGAGGTTGGTGAGATGAAGGCTACCGATCCTACATTATTGCCGGAGCTGATGAAAAAGATAGAAAATGTGCATTTGATCCGGAAAAGGATACTTACCGCACATAGTAGGCAGAAAAGTTATGCCGATAGAAGAAGAAGAGACATGGAATTTGAAGAGAGTGATAAGGTATTTCTGAAATTGTCTCCTCGGAAGGGGTTGATTCGGCATGGTAAGGGTGGCAAATTAAGTCCGAGGTACGTGAGACCATTTGAGATTGTAGAGAAAATTAGCAAGCTAACATACCAGTTGAGTCTGCCAACGAATCTCTCTGGTATACATGACGTGTTCCATGTCTCGATGTTTAGGAAGTATCAACCTGACCCTTCTCATATCTTGGAGCCGGAACCGTTACAACTTCATGAGAATCTCTCTTATTAAGAAAGACCCATACAAATTTTGGATGAACAAGATCGGGAGTTGCGTAGGAAGAAGATTCCTATGGTAAAGGTGTTGTGGAATAGCCATGGTGTTGAGGAAGCAACGTGGGAGTTACGAGATTAGATAAAGAAGCAATATCCAGAGTTATTTGCAAGGTAAGAAAAAATTATGAGGACACAATTCTTTTAAGGAGGGAGGATGTAAAACCCGGCACGAGGATCTATATATAATTGTATTGTTCATAGTGCATTCATATCATTTTATAAGCAATAGCAATAATTAACGAGCATTAATATCACTTAACGTGTATATTTATCATTTTACATGCCAAAATGTTCAACTTCATGCATTTAGGAATTTTACATGTCGTAGTCATTAAATATATTCTAACGAGTCAAGATTAGTAATTATTTTAGTTGCAATTCAACTAGGAAGGGCAAACTAGCAATACACTATCTAGTTGAGGGGTAAGGTGGGCATTTGGTCAATGGATATTTGTCTACCTAAAAAATACTATTCTTGCCCACTCAAAACACACACAACATACTCAAACACACACAAAATCCCTGCATACACACACACTCACGCTCTCATTCACACGACTAAAGAGGGAGAAGAAGAAGAAGAAAGAAGAAGGAAGAAATGAGAAGAAGCTTTGTTAGCCGTTTTTGAAGATTGTCTTGCATTCTACAAACTTGAGCTAGCATTTCTCTTGCATTGTTGAGGTGAGGGTTGTTTTCTTAAATTTTTTTCAAAGTTATAATGGGCATGATTTGTAGATATTCATGTATGTTGAGCCTGATTTAGTGAAAATATATAAGCTTATGTCTTATATTCAAGCTTAGTTGAGAGTTTTGGACTTGTGAATTGATGTTACAAGAGTTGTTCTAGGACTACCATTTGTCTATTCTTGCCCAATGAACTATAAAGATATGTAGGAATGTATAATGAACATAATTGGTAGTAAAAATGCTAGAGTATATCCCATGGATGTGGGGTTTGAGGATTCAACCTTAGAAGAAATGTGAATTGTTGGGTTTTGTGATCTTCTTGAGTTCTTGATGGTAATTTGTTGATTGATTGATGTTTTAGCATGTTATGTTGAGGTATTGAGGTATTGGTGAGGTGAAGTTTGTGTGTAAGTTTGGGTGTTGGGAGGATAAGGGAGAGTTGGTGTTAGAACTCTCAAAATCGTAGCTGAAATTTCTTTAGCTGGGCAAGTTAGATGAAGCAAGGCGGATGAGTGACTCATCCAAATTCACTCATTCGACATTTAGCTGAACTCTCTAGAAAATTCGGATGAATCAAGTCGGACGAGCCACTCGTCCGACTGTTCATCCGACTCCTTTGACAGTTTTGCGCAACAGTTTTTCAAAAGCCATATCTCACTCAATTCAACTCCGAATTGAGTTTTGTTTGATTCTAGAGTTATCTACATTCGATAAGATTCGATTCTAAACCAAAATCGGATTAATTGGAGCTTGGGAAGATAGGTAAAATAACTGTTTAAGGTGGGACTAATGCGAAGACTTTGAGTTTAATACATATTATGTTTCCACATTGAGGGCAACATATTCTGTTGACCTCCACTTGCATGTTTACGCATTATATGAACTCTATATGGAACATGATAACATTAATATGCCATTGATTACCGTTACTAACCGGTGGCAACCTACTTTGTTGCCCCCGAGCTTGTTTGTTGTGATTGAACTTCTCTCTCGCTTGGTGTGTTTCCTTGGAGAGATGGTTGGTATAATTAAGTTGTTGAACACCATGGTAGAAGTTCTGGGCCACTTGGCAGCGTTGGGCTTGCCAGGATGGACTCGGCTATTGTGGTTGGGTTGCCTCCGGAGAACCCTTATCGGTTGGTATTTTGGGTTTACTATTGAAGCTGATTCGAAACTGGCCATCTCCAATAACTGTTTGAGTATCATATTCTTTGATATATGATAAACCTACCTTTGCTTGGGCCCTTGAGGACCTCAGAGGGTGGGATTATGCGTTACTGCTTGCTTATTAATTCTTGTATACTAATTGCAACTCATGCATGACATGTTTTCAAAAGGGTTTTCTAAATGTAAAAAATATTTGCAAAACCTACCGGGATTGTTAACCCTCGTTGAGCTAAGTGCAGCTCACCCTTTTTTATAATAATTTTTTAGGTGAGGCCGAGGTTGAGCCTGTTCTAGGGACTTAAGCTGATGGCGAGGCCTATTTGTGTGATGAGACGGACTTTTGCTTGCTATGATTGTAGTTGCCTGAAGATGGTTATAAAGATGTATTGAACTATTTTATATTTGTACAACTTCAAGTATTGTAATATTCTTTTGGATGTTGGCTTGTAACTCTTATTACTAACCTATTCTTTTGAGGCCTAAGAAGTATTGGTAGTTGTAGCATGCCGAAGACTGTGTGTAGGCCTTGTATATATGAATGATCAGGTTAAGGAAGTCGTAGTGCCAATAGTTTTAGGCACCCTTCTTGAAGTTACTTGTGGATTTTATAAACATTTAGGTTATGGATTGATGATTGTACATGTAATCTATCTCATTCGCATCATGTTTTGGTTTTGTCTTGGTGACTAGTTGGGGTGTGACAACTACCATGGTCCCCGGTGTTTATTCAGATATCACATAATGTTTGGAGTTTGGGTAAATGAATGAAGACTGAATCAAGGCCGGCCGTCTCTATCAATTAAAATAGTATCATTTGATATATGATAAACTACCTTCGCTTGGTTCCTTGAAGACCTCAGAGGGTAGTGTTATGTGTTAATACTTGTTCATGATTACTTGTACTTATTCGTTATCCATGCATGGCATGTTTTCTAAATAGTTTCAAAAGATCAAAACTCTTGCGAAAACCCTCTTCCCGTTATCCCTCATTGAGCTAAGTGATATAGCTCACCCCTTTCATGACAATATATTTCAGGTAGGGCCGTGCTTGAACCAACAGCTTAAGCCGAAAGCGAGGCTTATTTGTGTGACGAGTCAGACTTCTATTTGTTGTGATCCTGCTTGCTTGTAATTATGAATTTTTGGATGTTGTAAGCTATGTTAAATTTAACAACTTCAAGTACTGTAATATTCTTTTGGAACGTTGGATTGTAATCTTACTATTTGTCTATTCTTTTGAGGTCTAGAAGGCTTTGAGAATTTGTAACATGCTTGGATGGGTGAAGTTAGGCCTTGTATATATGTATGAACAGGTTAATGAAAGTTGAAGTGCCGATAGTTCAAGCACCCTTCTTGAAGTTACTTGTGGATATTATAAATGTTTAGGTCATGAATTGATGATTGTACAGGTTTATCTATCCCACTCGCGTCACGTTTCGGTCTTGTCTTAGTAATGGGTCGGGGTCGAGGTGTGACAGGCATGTAGGCTTGCACTTGCAAAAATGATCATAACAGATGAGTTGACCTTTAGATTTGTTGAAGGGGAAGGGTTTAGGAACTTTGTTCAAGTATTGCAACCAAAATTCATAGTCCCATGTCGCACTACAATTGCAAGAGATTGTTTGAAGTTGTACTATGAGGAGAAAGAAATGTTAAAAAAAGTGATAAAGTCACAACATATCTGCCTCACCACTGACACTTGGACATCTGTTCAATAGCTTAATTATATGTGTCAATTGGAAATTAAACAAACGAATCTTAAACTTTTGTTTAATTCCCAATCACAAGGGTGAGACAATTGGTAAGATGATTGAGGGTTGTTTATCTCAATGGGGCATTGATCGAATTTTTACCATCATTGTTGATTATGCTAGCTCCAATGATGGAGCTATTAAGCATTTGAAAATAATAACAATGGATTGAAGAGATACAATCTTAGACCATGAATTTATCCACATGAGATGTTGTGCACACATATTGAACCTTATGGTGAGAGAGGGAATAGATGAAATTCATGAATCCATTGCCAAGATCCGAAATGCAGTGAGATATATAAGATCTTCTCCGACGAGGCTACAACAATTTAAGAAATGTATGGACAAAGTGAAGATAGAAACTAAGAGCCTTGTATGCCTTGACATAGAGACTAGGTGGAATTTAACCTTTTTAGTGTTAGAGACAGCAGAGAAGTTCAGAAAGCCTTTAAGATACTCAAGTATGATGATAATTTTTTTTTAAAGCATCTTAAGGAAGGTGGGGCTCCCAATGATAATGATTAGGATAATGCAAGAGTATTTGTTAAGTTTTTGAGGTTGTTTTACAATGCAACATTGAACTTATTAGGCTCTTTGTTTGTCATATCGAATGCATTTTTTCATGAACTTATTCCATTGCAGTCAAGGATAAGTCAATTATGTAAGAGTGGGACACACTTTTGAGCTCAATGACGGAGCGCATGCGAGCCAAATATTGGCAGAATGTGGATAATATTAATTTTTTGTTATATGTTGCTATCTTATTGGATCCTCGATATAAATTGGTCTTTGTCAATTTTGGTTTCAATCAAATATATGATTGTGGGAAGACTAAAGAAATGACAGAAAGAGTAAAAGAGACCTTAGTGCATTTGTATGAACATTACATGAGTTATAGTCCAAGCATTGAATTTGCTACTCAGTTTGAAGATCAATATGTTAATGTGATGGATTTGGATGAAAATGATGTACAACAACTTATGGAACTTCAATTTGACAAGCACATGGAAGAGATGCAAAGTGCAAGGGGTAATTCTGAAGTTGATAAGTACCTGTTGAAGGCTTGTGAAGGTTGTGGTAATTCAAAGTTTAATATTTTGGGATGGTGGAAGCACAACTCATCTAGATATCAGATCTTATCTCAAGTAGCAAGAGACGTGTTAGTCATTCCTGTATAATACTTGATCCTTTTAGAAGCTCCTTATCACCAAAGATAGTGGTGGCTCTAATTTGCACACAAAATTGGTTGCGGTCCTATCGAAAGCCAATTGACTTGAGAGAAGCAATGGATGATGTAGAAAAATATGGGGAGATTGCTACAGGTATTATTTATGTTTTGATTTGTTTTATTTTGAGTAAATAAGTAATTTGACAGAATAACACATTTTTTTTATAATTTCAGAACTTTCACAATCTAGTTTAGGATCTTCTCAATGTATTTCTATTGTTGACTGATAAGGTAAATTTATTTAGCCATAATTTTTCAGTGATTATTTTTAATCAGGACAATCCTTAGTCCCTTATTACATTAATGATTTTTTGTTTCTTCTCTTGTGTAGTATTACTCTTTTAGTCTTGACGCCTGGAGGATGCGAATCACATTGCTACATTTTTCTTTGATTCAAGTGCTAATTTTTTTCATTTTGTGTTTGGCTATGTTTTGCTATTTTAGGGACTACTAATATCCTGTGGTTATTTTATGTTATGGGGAAGTACTGTTTTGAATTTAGGGTAAATGTAAAAACTAGTTTGTGGTATTTTTACATGGACAAGTATGTTGTTTCTTTTTGTTTGTTGTTCTTATTTACATTTTTAATATAAGCAATTACATTAGCAGGTAGTAACCGATACCAACCCGACAAACCGAATTGAACCGAACCAAACCATTCTAATGGTTTGGGACCCGCCCAACTATGGGTGGTTTTAATAGATGTATGGTTTGGTTTGGTTTCAAAAAAATGGCGAATGAAGGTGATGAGTTGTAGGGTCTTTTTACCACAAAAGTCCTAGAATATTTAATAGTGAAAAGAAACAATTGTGAGGCTTGGCTTAGTGGTTAAATTGTTAGTTTGCTAACGTAAGGATGCTAGTTTGAGTCCTTGCAATGCTTTCATTTTCTCTCATGGACATCTAGTGCCACGTGTCGCCACCTAATTGGAGGAGATGGAACTGTTACGTGTCACCACATATTGAATGAAGAAAAGAAAGATGATAAAAATGAAACAGAAAAAAGTGAAAAATGAGAAAAGAAAGATAAATAAAGGATAATATAGTCATTTTACACTTGTTATTAACGGACATTAACATAATTCAAGATTGGAAAGAGTGTAACATTGTGCATAACATAGGGAGTTATTTGTAACTTTCAAAATACAGGGGTTATTTGTGACTTTTCAAAACACAGAGTTAACAGACATTAATGGAATTTAAGTCTTGCCTTTTGTGATGTTAAATCCTTGATTCTATGCTAGGAGATCATGGGTGTGAGGTAGATCCAGGTATGTATGTGTTTTTGGTAAAGTGGGTGAAGATAGAGGTAAAAATCTCTTTAAAATGGGTTGAAACACGTTTTAAATCGCTATTAAGGTCTGCGAAGGACCGGTCGACCGACAAAAAGGTTCTAGTTGATTGGCTCCAAACTCAGTGGACCTTCCCACCCCACCGAATAGGTCACTAGTCGAGTTGTCAGTCGATCGACATTTACTGGATAGCCATTGGACAGGCCATAGCTTGGCTTGGCTGGTGAAGGCAAAATGCATTGTTTTTTTTTTGGGTTTTTGTTCTTGCTAGTTGATGACGCTTGGCCGGTGGCTATTCCGGTGAGTCCATTAGCTTGTTTTTGCACTATTATTTACTCAACTTTGCACCACATCCATTTGATTCGCATTCCAACTCTTTTTTCTTCCTTTTTGCTTGCTCATTTTCACCTTGATTTTATCTACAACGCAAAAGATAGCAAAAATCAATTATTTATGTTCTTATTCGTGCAATGATCATTCAATCAGAATATACTCTAAATGGGTGAGAGATGCACAAAATTAAGCTCAATCTACACTTAAAACACATCCAAATAAGTATACAAATACCAACACATCAAAGTGTTAAGTAGGAGTAAATTGTTCAACAAAAAAAAGAACCAAATTAGAATTGTTCCTCCCCTTTTGGGTCTGGAGGGAAAGATTTGTTGGGATCCATCCCCAACTTGATCGTGCCATTCAAGTTGCACTATTTGAGGTCTAAGCTATCAATTTACTACATTAATGAAGTTGTAAATTGACCATAAAACAATCCCAATTCATCCCCTTTCCTTATTTCACTTATAAATAAAGGGGTTAGGGTAAAGAAATATATCGGTAAGAAGACTGAATATTAGAAAACATTGAGTGGTGAGTAATTCAACTTTTGAGAGAAAGTTTTTTTTTTTTTTTTTTTTTTTTTTTTTTTTTTTGTGTTTCTGGTGAAAATCGATTTATATGTGAAGGTTATAACTTTTGTCCGATCAAAAGCTGTGGTGTAAGACGTTTAAGATTTTTGTTCATAAAGCCAAATGTTGTGATCCTTGTATAATGATTGACGAATTACTTCGTAAATATAAACAGTTGTTGGCCAAACTATGTATTTCAAAAATATTTTTTGGTACAATATTTTGTGGAACCTTTGTCGAGAAATAGCCGATATTCCTAACAATATCATCATATGGAACATCTACATGACTCTACCTATAATAAAATGATTTCCGAACATGTAAATACTAGAAAATGCTACTAAATTCTTTAGTAATAAAATAGAATCATCTTTCTATATGTACAACGTATATGAGTCCGGAAAAAATAAAATCAAGAAATTGCTTAGGAGCTAGAGATTATTATATTATCCCTTCAACGCATAAATCGGTATCACTATAATAGGCTTCCCAAAGTCGCTGATTGAATTCTTCTAGCAAGTGTGGTGGCACAAAGTGTTTTCTGCAATAAGGACAAGTTTTACTGCCATGGTCCATCCAACGGTCCAAACAGTTCTTATGGAAAATGTGTTTACAGTTCAACAAGCATCTGATATCATCATCACCTTCAAACTCATCTAAGCACACTACACAGCTCTCTGGCGAGTGTCCCTCGCCGGCGTTGGCGGCAGAGTCCAGGTCGGAGAACTTGAACACCGGGAGAAGTTCCCGGATCAGGATTGCGGATTCGGGCGGCTCAGGGGGTATATCAGGTTGGTTTTCTTGAAAATGAGACAGGCCAAGAAAGCTAAAGAGGGAGAATATGATCGCTGTGATAAAGTCAAGTAAAGAAAGTGCGTGTATGAATAGCTTGGGAACATAAATTTCTGGGAAACACATAGCACCTCAAGACAAATGTGTGTTAGTGTGTGTGTGTATGTTTTTTATGTATAGTGAGTGAGGTTAATCTCTATATATATATCAAGAGTTGCGAGAGTTTTTTTTAATAAAGACGTCAAATTCAATCTGTTCACGTGTTGTTATTTGTGTAGTTAACTGCCAAGCATACGAACAAAAGTCAATTGTTCCACAACGGAGTGCTGATTAACAGTATTGACACAAGAAAAGAAACATAGTTTGAACTATAATATATTCTTGGGTGCACACCCACGTAGAGCAACACGTCACACAAAGAACGGATCTAAGAATTTTTTTCCCTAAAAGTTAAAACACATAATTATTAAACATATAAGTATTTTTTTTAATAAGGATTAACTAATTTTTTAACTAAAAATACATAGATATTTAATTTTTTTTTAAAAATACATAAATTTTTTTAGAAAAAATAGTTCAATTAGTCCAAAACATTTATTTGTTTTGACATTTTAATCCCAAACCTTTTAAATCAGACACTTTAGACCAAAATAGTTTACATAAAGAACACCATTATTAGCCAATTTATGTTAAATTTGCTCTTCTAAGATCACGTGATTTACACACTACGCGTAAAAGAAAAAAACATATAAAGTTAATTTGGAGAGAATTGGAGATCGGGTGATATTTTGTGAGAAGGAGTTGTAAACTAAATGACCAATTTAACCTCGTATGCTTATGCGCGTTGTGTGAATCACTTGATATTAACGGAGCAAATTTAACAGAAATGAGCTAATGGACTAATAGTATCCCTTATATAAAATGTTTAGGACTAAAATGTCTGATTTGAAACGTTTAAAATTAAAATATCAAAATACACAAACGTTTAAGACTAATTAAACTATTTTTTTTAAATATTTTTTTAAATTAATAGAGACTGCAATTCCTATTCATCCGCTAATAGAAGTCCGGCTAGCCCACTAATAGATTTGGCCCTGCATCACACTCACATCAGACAAATTTTAATCAGGTGAGACCTTGACTTAAAATTCAGGTCACATATTGTTATTCGATTGTTCTAGAATAGAGTGCTAAGGTGACAATAATTAAACAAGAAAAGAAACATGATGAGAATTGTATAACACATTCTTGGTCAACACTTAAAAATTTGACAAGCAATTGATTAATGACAAAATTTACACGATTAGAAGATAAAGGTGCACTGCAAAGGAAGGATCCAAGAAGACAACATGACTCTAAGCTTTTAGAGTTATCAATTACAAAATTTATCACAAGATGATATCCAAAAACAAAAGAGATTATTTAGACGAATTATAGCACGTGACACGTATGGCATATTGCAATATGCACAATGTGACCAATCAGACATTTTTAAGTGGCCAGCACGTCCTCTACCTTAGAAGTTTCATCCTCTCATTTTATGTTGGATTGACACCCATTTTATATAATTTGGATAGTATGATTATTTGGATAATACCACGAGAGTCAATCTATATGTCAAAAGCTTGAATAGTTCAATTTAACTAGCCTGATTTTGTTAGGATAAAGACACAAGCATACGTACAAAGTAGCAAAAACACAATACGTTTTAGTGGTTTAATTACCTTTAATTTACATCCACGACCCAACATTTGAGATAATTGTTATCTCATATATTCAATAGTGTTTCTACTTATATTCAGTTTGAGTTTAAGTCCCGACTTTAAGCCAAGAAGCTGTCTCATTTATAAAGTCATATAACGGAAGGTTTAGATTTTTTTCGTCCAAAAAATCTGTTGCATCGTAACCATTATTGTTGAATAGTGAATTTCACATTGTGAATGTAGGTAGAGCTAACATCTGGGTTGGCCCAACCTAACCCATACAAGTCGTGGGTTGACAGAATTGGGCCCAATTCGACCTAAGTTTTTAGCATTTTGTGTTGAGAACACACACACACACATATATATATACATACATATATATATTCACACATATAAAACACTTGGATTAATAAAAACAATCCTAGTAAAACCTCAACTTAAATTTTTCAAGAAAGTCATTTTAACAACTAACGAGACACAAGTAGATTGATAAAATTAACATAACACAAAAAGAAAGATTTTTTTTTTTGGTAAAGGCCAAAAGGGTCAGCCCAATGAGCAATATACATATAAAATAAAGATCAGTTTTTCTACTTTAACAATTACATGTCAAACAAATTTTAACTAAAAGAGAAGAAAACATTATTTTCGAAATTTCTTTTTCTGGATCAATAATTGAAAAAAAAAAAAATTTCAAAATATTTCTTGAAAATCTTACAAAAGCAGGTTGTAAAGCCTTTTCGACATTAGCTTCAAAAGCAAGATCTTCACCAAACTTAAATGATTTTTTAGATGTAAGAACAATCTTCATCAACTCAAATGATTTTTCATATGCAAGAACATACTTTTGCTAATTATATCCTATTTACTTCATGTAAATGACGAAAAATGGTCACACTACTATTGCTAATTATCTCCTATTTACTTCGTATTTTTGTCTCGTTCTCTCATGACAACAACCTTGAATTTCCAGTTCGAAAACCAAGAAGACATTTGGATGGAAAAATACAGAGAATATATTTGCCAATAAAGAAGCTCATAAGAAGAAGAAGAAGTAATTGCAGAAGGAATGAAAGCGTGAGAGGAGTAGAGTGGCTAGAAGGGAACAACAATGACAATAAAGAAGAAGAAAAAAAAGGAAAAAAAACAACATCGAGGACAATTTTATCCTTAAGATGAGCAACCAATTTTGTGGAATTGGATTTACAATTTTCATCTCTTAAACAAACTTGAAGAAATCTCATATTCATAATTTTTGGATTTTCAATTTTTTTAGAAAAGGTGCTTCTAAACCAATCAATTTACTTTGCAAATAAATTTCACTAAATTTAGGATAAATTACCAACATGATCACTTATTTTTTATTTCTATGATATTTTCGTTTATTATCTACTAAATGTGATAAATTAGTCTCTTACCTTTAAATTTGCGACGCTGTTAGTCTTTTCAACAAATTTCGTCAATTTTTTTAACGTAAATTATATGTGCCCGACACGTGACCAACTTAAGTCAGATTTTGGAGGGGTAAGAGACTAATTGGTCAAGTGCCGGAAGCATGCAATCCACGTTAAAAAGTTGGCAAAATTTGTTAAAAGTACTAACAGTATCATAAATTTAAAAATAAGAGACTAATTTGTCATGTTTGGTAGATAAGGGACAAAAATATCACAAAACTAAAAAAATAAAATGGGACCATTTCGGTAATTTACCCTAAATTTTATTTGCTCCAAAAAGTATGTACAAGTAATAAAATTAAATCAATTTTCTATTTGTACAATGCTTAAAGACTCTCATGCCTTTCTTGATCTTCCCTATCCTGCCTCCTCCTCGTACCAGTTGATGCTGCATCAGTGCTTAATATGAGTTTGCTTCTGTCCGCGACAGCTAAATCCAGAAAAAGGAAGATAAAGAAATTTGTTAAAAGCTAGAGATTATATTATGTTCGATGGAGATCTCGGGACTCATATAATAGGCTTCCCAAACCAGCTCATTGAAGTCTTCTACCAAGTGTGGTGGCACCAAGTGTTTTCCGCAATAAGGACAAGTTTTGCTGCCACAGTCCATCCAACGGTCCAAACAGCTCGTATGGAAAATGTGCTTACAGTTCAACAAGCATCTGATGTCATCATCACCTTCAAACTCATGTAAGCACACTACACAGCTCTCTGATGGCTGTCCCTCGCCGGCGTTGGCGGCGGAGTTCAGGTAGGAGAACTTGATAACCGGGAGAAGTTCCCTGATCAGGATTGCGAATACGGGCGGCTCAGGGGGTTGGTTTTCATGAAAATGTGGTTCTGGCTCAAGAAAATGAGACAGGCCAAGAAAGCTAAAGAGGGAGAATATGATGGCTCTGATATAAATTTCTAAGAAACCCATTGAACCTCAGGAGAAATGTGTGTTTGTGTGTGTGTATTGTGAGAGAGTTTGGTAGCGAAGAAAGTGCAGCACACAAATATCACTACAGGAGGGTTTAAGAGGAGCACTGAGATTCAATTGTCTACATATATATATCGAGTTTCGAGAGTTTTTCTATAAAGACATCAAAGTCAACTCAAATAGGGTGACTTCAAATGTAGGTCACGCGTTGTTATTTGTATTATTAAATGCTTAAGTATTCAACAAGAAGAAACTCAATTGTTCCACAACAGAGTGCTGATAAATAATATTGAAACAAGATAAGGAACATATTTTGAATTATATAATACATTCTCACACGTTATTCACACACGGGACATTTTGTATTTAGGTCAGACCATGACTTGAAATGCTGGTCAGATGTTATTTATATTATTAATGCCAAGCATGCAACCAATAAACTCAACTATTCTAGAACAAAGTGTTAAATTAACATAGGTTAATACTCATTTTGGTCATCATTTATTTTTAATTTGATTGATAAAGTGGTCTTTTATTTTCAAAAGTGATACATTTTAGTTTTTTATTTTTTGTCTGAGTAACACCATTAGTTCTTTTTAGTGATTTTGTTAAAAAAAGATGGAAAATGAACGTGATTAGCACGTTTCTCTTTTTTTTCCCAAATTAATGTGATTAACATGTGAGTTTCTCGTCAAATTTTTAACGAAATTATTACAAATAATTAACAGTGTCACTCGGCTAAAATATAAAAAATCAAAATGTATCACTTTTGAAGAAAATAGACCATATATTTTGTCAATCAAATCAAAGATAAAAGATCAAAATAGGTATTAACCAAATCAACAATAGTTAAACAAGAAAAGAGACACGATCTGGATTATATAAATAGTTGGTCAACTATATATTGACAATTAGACAAGTAATTGATTAATGACAAAATGTACACTGCAAAGGAAGGATCCAAGAAAGTATGACTCTGGTGTTTAGAGCATTGCGACACAATTACAAAATTATAGCACGTAAACACATTTATCATATTGTAATATACACAATATCTATGACCAATCAGACATTTTCAAGTGGCCTGCACGTCCTCTACCTAAGAAGTTTCATCATAACATTTCTATTGAATTGGTTCCTATTTTATGTAATTTGGTTAGTATGATTATTAGAATAATACCACAAGAGTCAATATATATGCCAAAGGCTTAAATAACTTAATTTAACTAACTTGATTTGGTTGGGACGAGGATACTAACACACACAAAACAGCCAAAATACAAGATATTTTTTATGTGGCTCAGTCATTTTTAATTTATGTAGACGATCCTACATTTGAAATAATTCAGTATTCCTCAAACATTTACACTTGACATTATGTATTGAAAAAATCTAAACACTCCCTCACAATTTATTTATTTTTTCTTGCAAAAATACGGAAAGCTCCTACCTTTTAATGTCTCACAACTGACTACAAGCTAGAAAGTTCTTTTCGTAGGAAACTATTTTTGAACCTATTAGTCTTAGTAGAGGTGGCATCTGGGCCGGGCCGGCACGGGCCTAGTTTAGTCTAGCACACGAAAATTTGAGCCCAGTCCAACTCGAATGAAAGTGGGTTCGACTCGACTCAGCCCACCACATATAGGTGGGCCGAGTTGGGTCATATATTTTTTGACCCAACCCATTTGTGCCCAAGTCCATTTGTGTCCAAGCCCAGCCCAGCTCAGCCCAACCCAGAACCCAACACAGGTCCAGCTCAAGCCCAATTCGAGCCTAGATAAAACCCATCTTGATATTATAATTTGTACATGTAATTTTTCTTATAAATAGTTAGTGTATTCAACTTCATTTTACTACAAAACTATATATATTGTATCTTTATTTTACTACAAGAGAATATACAATATCTATGGCTATAGGAGAAGAAAATCTTTCACAATGATTATGTTCAAATGTTTGAAATTATTTTGCTTACTTTGAAGAATATGGGTATGTAATTTATAACTATTGTGAACGTAAATATATATATCGTCGTCAATTTAGAACTGGAACGCTTGTAAGACATCTTGTATCTCAACACTCAAATGTTCCAAACTATTTTAATCTTCAACCACCGCCACCACCGCCACCAACACGAACTCGCCCAGCACCCGCACAAGAAGTATAATAAAATGAAGAACTTCTCCATCAACTTTCTTCAAGCATTTATGTAATGTTCTTTTTTTATGTTTATTAGTAATGTATCTGTGTCTTGTGAACTTGTGGTTTGTTAAGTAATATTTTATCATTTATATTAATATTATCAATCAACTTATGTCTTGTTAATTATTAAATTAACTTTTTCGTAAAAAAAGTTAAGCTTAAACTTTTTTCGTTATTAATCCAATTATCAAAATTCAGAACACACTAATAATAAATAAATAAAAAAGATGGGCTGGCCCAGCCCAACTCACGACTCGTGATAGCAGACTCGTGGGCCGACTTGGGTCCTATATTTCAAGAATTGAGATCAGCCCAGCTCAGCCCACTAAACATATGTGCTGAGCCGAGCTTCTTTTTCTTAACCCATGATTCGGACGGGCCGTGCTCTAAGTCTTAGGACTTCTATCTTCTATATTCAATGGACTTCTATTTATATTCTACTTGGGCTTAAGTCTAAACTTTGAGCCAAGGTCTAATATATCATAATTGAGGAAATATTTTGATACATATTGGGGCTGATTGGAGCTGTTTTCCATTTTTTGTTTTTAAAAATATAAAATTGTTTGGCATGAGTTATTTTTAACAATTATTTTCAAAAACTGTTTTGAGAAATATGTACTCAAGAACAAAAAAAACAAGAGCACATCTTATATGTTTTCATGTGTTCTTATTGCCTTTTCTCACCCATCTAGCCCCCCAACCCCCTGACATCCCAGAATACATTTTAAATTAATTATTAATAATTAACTTAGTTAATAATTAATAAAAAAAAATTAATGGATAAAAATTAATTAATTGATAAAAACCTAATGATTTAGTTGATATAATTTTAAACTAATAATATTATATGAAATAGATGATTTCATATAATTTTAAGGGCATTTTTATTTTAAAAATTTGTTCAAAGAACAATTTTACTCAAATAATTATTTTCTATTATTCTTAAAAATTATTTTTAAAAATTGCACTACAAAACAAAAAAAAATCAAACCACTTCCAAATAGGGACATTGTTTTCATGTGTGTTTTAATTAATTTATGTATATGACAATCTAACGATTAGATAACAGAGGTTCACATGGGGATTGAAAGTTAAGTTGTTATAAATCATTATGGTTATAGAATAAACTTAAATTTATATGATATGATAATTTAATACGGTATAGGTAGATAGAAATTGATAGAAATATATGTCATGTACAGAAGAATTGAGCATTTCATTTGATAGAGTTAGCTGGTAAAAAAGAGTTGGATGTTAGTTGTAATTATTTTTTTTCTTTTTAAATGTTAATCCATGTATTACCTCAATCTATGTATTGACTTATGGTATATACCTTTTAGTTATTTTTTAAAAAAAATATTGTCAAATTAAAACTTCTATCTTACATAATTCTTTGATAAAATAAACTTTGCCTTTGCCTTTGCCTTGCGCCTTGCGCCTTGCGCCTTGCGCCTTGCGCCTTGCGCCTAGGCACTAGGACCTCATAGCACCTCAGTGTGCCTTATGTCTTTTTATACATTAACCTTAATTCTTCTTTTCTTAATTTTATTGCTCCAGCACATCCTTAGTTTTTTTTTTTCTTGTTTCATTCTTCTGCTACGAAATGACTACGGACACATACGAGTCTGTAGCTATTTCGTGACTAATGGTGACCGTAGGGCTACAAACCACTATTATTCGTAGCTTTTTCATAGCCAATAGGTAGTAAGTTTGTCAAACTTACTGTCCTTGCCAGATGGAGACGGAAAGGCTACGGAAGCCCATTATCTATAGCTATTCCTATGGCCAATGGCCATCGCATGGCTACAAACCAATATTATTCGTAGCATTTCCATGACCAATTGAGACAGAATGACTATATATGGACATTAAATTGTATTTATCTTTAACTTATTAATAAATCAGAAAAACGTGTAAAAATATGTTAATATCTTTACATTTTGCTTATTTATGAAATTCAAACTAAATGTGAGAGTTTTTAAATTACTAGATTGACGTTAATTAATATTAACACAATGTTTAATGAAACATGTTAAGTTTAATTGAAACGGTTATTGAATGTCTATGAATTTTTTCTATAAAAATACACATGGTAATAAAATTCGAACCAGTTTTGTTATTATTTGAAAACCTTGAAAGTCACATAACATTATTCTCTATTGTAGGTTGAATCATACTTCTATAATTTAAATTAAAAGCGATCTACGTTATTTTTTTCCAAACTCCATATCCATGTTGTGGCCAATGGCTATGGACACTTAATGGTCTGTAGCTATTTCGTGGCCAGTGGCCACCAAATGGATAGGGATCCATATTATCTGTAGTCTTTCCGTGGCCAATTGAGACGTAATGGTTACGGACATTTAATTGTATCTATCTTTAACTTATTAATAAATCAAAAATATATATAAAAACATGTTAATATCTTCATATTTTATTTGTTTATGAAATTCAAACTAAATGTGAGAGCTTTTAAACTACTAGATTAAATGTTAATTAATATTAACACAATGTTTAATAAAATATGTTAAGTTTGATTGAAACAATTATTGAATGCTTATGAGATTTTTCTACAAAAATACATATGGTAATAAAATACAAACCAATTTTGTTATTATTTGAAAATTTTGTAAGTCACATAACATTACGCTCTATTGTAGGTCGAATCACACTTATATAATTTAAATTAAAAGCGATCTACTTTTTTTTTTCTCAAACTCCATAGCTATGTGGTGGCCATTGGCCATGCAATAGCTACGGACCAATACTATTTGTAGCCTTTCCGTGGCTAATGGAGACGGAATGGCTACAGACAGTTAATTGTATCTATCTTTTACTTATTAATAAATAGAAAAATGTATAAAAATATGTTAACATCTTCATATTTTTCTTTTTTATGAAGTTTAAACTAAATGTGAGAGTTTCTACATTACTAGATTGACCATTAATTAATATTAGCGCAACATTTAATGAAACATGTTCAGTTTGATTGAAATGATTGTTAAATGTCAATGAGATTCTTCTATCAAAATACACATGGTAAAGTTTTGTTATTATTTGGAAACATTGCAAGTCACATGATATTGACGTCTGCTATTGTAGGTTGAATCACAATTCTATATTTAAATTAAAAGCGATCTACTATAATTTTATTTAAAAATCCGTAGCTATTTCGTGGCCAATGGTGACTGTATGGATACATATATTTTATTAAATCAACAAAAATATACTAAGTGATAGTTCGTAGTCCGCCATTGCTAATGGGTGACGACGAGGCTACAGATATTCATTATTTATTTATCTATTAATATTAATATTTTATTACCTAGCAATTATAAAATCAAAATATAAATAAAAGTTATATTTCATAGTTAATCCATGGCTAATTTATGACGACATGATCACAAACTATCACATTTTATTTTTCTGATTTAATAAAAAATTTCGCCTTCATTCAGTAGCAAATTAGCCACTCATGACTATGAATTTTTAAATATTTTAGAATAATAAAAATGTTATGTCGCTAATCCGTGGCTATTTGGCTACTGCTTGACAACAGAGTATTATTTTTTATTTATTTTTTATAATTAAAATTATAATCCGTCCCAAATCCATAGCCAAATTTTGGTGCTACTTGACTGTACCACATAAAGCTTATAGACTACACTTTAGTCACCCAAGAGTTGTTTTCTTGTAGTGTAAGATAAGTAGAGGGAAGTGATATATAGCCAGCTCTTCTTAACGTGTAAAGGATTATTCTCTAGACATAACGTGCTTGTTTTAATGGTCTATCTAAAATGCCTGCATTGATATGCGGGCATTTATATTGATATTGACAAATCTTGGCTAGTAAGCTCTATTACCCAAACTAACTCGCATTATGATTCTACACATTGGCTCGATTCTAGTAATAACCTTTGGTTGGTTTTATTAGCCATATTATTTGTCCCTCTGATATCATTGGCCTACAACCAAGGCACATATGGAATCACTTATTATTACTCGGCTTTGGCAGGTCAATTGTGGTATGTACCATCTAGCAGTCACAACATCATTGCAATGGGAGTATTAGTATCAAGAGCACACAAGTACATAGGCAAAGTAATATGAGGTAAAATCCCGAGCTAGAACACAATTATCAAAATACCCTTATAGTAGGATGTACAGCTAGGGGCCTTGATGACCTCGGCCCCGAGCCCATAGTAGTGCAGATATGCGGAATCAATAGGCCTTGGTCCATGGATATATCTAAAAGACCTCAGGAAAATAAGATGTAACTAACTGTGACACAATTCCATAAAACAAGGAAGAGAAAGAAAAGAGAATATCTCATAAAGGTATAAATAGCACTCACAATCTCATGCAAAAGGCAACAAACACATTCTATACACTTTATTTTCTTACTTATTTTTTTCAATGAAAAGGAAGTTACTAACTTAAACAGAGTGCTAACGTGGGCTCGACCTACATCGTTCTTTTTTACATAACCAGCCCAAGTCAACTCTCCGGAATTTTCACTGTTAACACAAAAGAAAACAGTGTTGAGCATATAGACATGACAAGATGATTCTAATTGGCAAGATGAACCAAAAAATGATTTGCATCTTAAAGGGTTATTCTGCAGAACAGGGATCGATAACATTAGCGGTCAAGTAAAGAGTGTTCACTGAAAACATGCCAAGAAGACAAGAAGATAGTGACATTCTCTAAGGTTATTGAAGTGTTTAGAGAAACTTTTTTTTTTTTTTTTTTTTGCAAAGTAAGCAAAACTGTGCATTTCGAAAAGGAAAAGAAAACAAAGAGTTTGTACAAACATAAATAACAAAGATCATTCAGACCGAAACCAAAAAACTGAGACAACCAGATGCCCACTACAGAAAAATATTTTCAAAAGAAGAAAGTGTTATGTAGGGGGAACAAGTTATTTAACAAAATTCTGAATTCTGGTCAAGGCGAGCAATATTAGAGTTATTCCTCTCTTTCTGGGTTTAGAGGGGAAAAATTCTTGAGATCCATTCCCAACTTGAGGTGCAACTCAAGTTGTACTATTTAAGGATTAGAGTATCAATTTACAACATTAATCAAGCTATAAATTGACAGCAAAATAACACCAATTCACCCGCCTCCCCTTATTTCACTTATAAATAAGGACGTTAAGGTGAAGAATTAGTTTAAGAAGATTGAATAGAAAACATTGAGTGGTAAGTAATTCACTCATCAAGAGAAAGAGTTTTTTGTGGTTTTTTAGAAAATCGTTTTATCTGTGAGGGTTATAGCTTTAGTTTGATCAAAAGTTTTTTGTGTAAGAAGGCGTAGATTTTTTTGTGCATAAAGTCAAATGTTATAATTTTTGGATGTTGGCAATTGTTGAACAAACTACGTTCAAATTTGTGTAATCCTTTTATTTCACATGGAATTTAGAACGGGGAGTAGTCGATATTCCTAACAATATAATCACATGGAACATATATATTGTTGAGTTGTAAAGCTCATCTGAATTCAAATGACAGCAACAATTTTGACAAAAGTAATAAACTTTGTTGACAAAAGAGAAAAACAGCAAACAAAGTAGAAAAGGAAGGAAAATGTAGAAAGGAAAGAGAGAGAGAAAATTATTGTTGGAAGAATTTGTTCAGCTGTCAAAATGGCTTACACTGATCATTCAGTGGAAATCTCGTTGATCAGAGATGAGAGTCTCATATCTCAAAAAGGAAAATATAAGTTTCTCTTGAGATGTAGAGAGAGAGGAGTGTTGTAATCTTAGAGAAGAAAAAGATAGGTTCTTCTTGAGATTTAGAGAGAGTACGTAGTCCCAAACTCAAAGGAGAAAGATATAGGTTCTTTTTGAGGCTCAGAGAGAATAATGTTAGGTTTCTCCTCTTTCCTTGTTGTCTTTATGTTATGAGTGAGAGTGAGTTTCTCCTATTATAAGAGAGAGTGTAATAGTTTTCTCCTTACATTAGAGAAAATGTGAGCTCGTTTCTCTTATAATAAGAGAAAGTGTGAGAGTTCTCTCCTTATATTAAAGAATGTGTTGTAAAATACTTCACATTATAGTGAAATTCTCATATTCTTGCTCGTGGTTTTTCCCTCAATTTGTTTGGAGGTTTTCCACGTAAATCTGGTGTCTCAATTATTCAATGTTCTCAATCTTATTTTAGTTGCATGATACTGCTTGACCCTGATCATTCCGCTACGCCAATACCCAATAATGGTATCAGAGACACTAGTTATAGTCACTGGTATACATACGGGGATACTGTTCATAGTTACTATTCACACATACGGTATAGTACTATTCATTTATACAGTCAATGTACTATTCACGTATATAGTTACAACATTATTCCCGTATACGATTTTGGTACTATTCACATATACCGTACTATTCACAGTGAAACAGTAGGAGCCGATTCAAGTTGAGAAACAGATCATTGTGAACATCGTGGTGATAAAATAAGAAATAAGATCTTTAACATGAGTGATCACTCTGATGGAAATTGAGGATAATGGGCAATCTTGATAAAAAGACAATTGTTTGGCGACAATTGGAGACCAATAGAGAGGATTGTCGACAACAAGAGAAGATAAATAGATGACAATGATATTGCCAATAGGAATTTAGCATTGGCAAGGTGTCAAGCTGGAGTCAGCAAAGGAAGCTGGAATGTGTTGACTAAAGTCAAGCCACTTCACGGAAAGATCTTCTTACAGTGAAGACTTTACATTCTTTGAATGAGTAATTCCATATTGGTGTGACATACGTTATTGTGTTGGATTACAAAATAGCTAAGGTTGAATGTGCGATGCTTCAGACTTTGAAGACTTTCAACTTTGTATGGTCAACTCACTATCCGTTGTTCGAGTAATGGTCTTTCAGGCGATCTAGTCTTCGATGATATTGCAGTTGTTGCTCTAAAAGAAGTCTTTTGGCGCAACAACAAGGAAGACAAATTGGAAAGTTCAGGATGAGCAGAGAAATAGTAGATGGTGAGGGTATATCAGTGGTACGTGGCTCGAGTGGAAGTCACAATCGTAGTAGATCAAAGTTAAGAAACAGGGAAGATCCTAAATGTTGTATTGTAGCAAAAAAAAGGCGCGTCAAAAAAGATTGCTAGCTCAACATGTCAACTCCCGAGATAACAAATTCTCAGGGATGTGTTGCGGATACATCCGGTGATGGAAGTATATTACACAGCCAAACAACAACTATTATGTCTAAAGGAAGAAAGAAGCTCGTTGATGAATGGATTATGGATCGGGAGCAATGTAGCACATGGGTTCTTATCAAGAACAATTGTGAACATATGAAATTGTCTGTGGAGGACCTGCGTAATGCAGGTCATGCCTTAGAGATTGTTGGTATTGGTACCATCAAGATGAAAAGGTACGATGGTATAATTTGCACCATTCAAGGAAAATGTAGGGTGAAGGGTTTGGAGAAGAAGTTATTGTCTCTTAGACAATAAGATGACCTTGGCTGAAAAATCCATACTGAGAATGGGATCGTGAAGGTCGTAGTCGCGGTTGTAACGGAAAATGCAAAGAATATCACATTAAATTTATACATGCTTTGGGGAAATATATGTTGGAGGAAGCAAATGTATCGGTTGCATCAGCCAATCAAGAAGAATCAATAATAATGTGGTATATGGGTCACATATTAGAACGAGGTTCAGAGATTCTCTTGGAACGTAATCTCTTACTCGGGCTCAAATCAGTAATATGAGCATCATGATATCAGTAAGCAGCATAGATTGGAATGGTAGATCTACTGCCTGAAGAAATTTGGACTTGATGAATGGGAATCGCCGGTTTTATCCCTAGGAGTGGAAAGATACTTTGCATCATTTGTTGATGGTTACTCCAGGAGATTGTGGGCGTACTTAATCAAGATCGAGACAGTTGTGTTTTCAGTAGAAGACTACAAAGTGCGGGTGAAACAAGAATCCAAGAAATGCAGGTTCTTGGGCTATGCTGATGATGTTTTGGGGTATCACCTGTGGGTTCCTATTGTCCATAAGGTTATCATCAGCAGGGATATAATATTTGCATGGGACAGTCTGCAAAGTGAGGATGACAGCACTTTGAAGGAGACTACTGCAAGTTAAAACAAGGAGATTTTTCATCTGAAAGTTGCACCGGAGTACGAGGAACAAGGACCAGATGAAGATGAGGCTAAAGAAGCCTAACGTTGTTATGGCGAGCGATGTTGCATATTGTCTTTTAGCGAAAGACGGAAAGTCGTTAACTTTCTGAAGAAATTTAATACATAATATGGATTCTTCATAAACCGAATTAAATACTAACCTCATAGTATATGCAGAATAGTGTGTAGGAATTTGCCACATTAGTTCCACCATATAGAAGCTGCAAATTGAAATTCAAAGTATGGATTCGAGTTTGAATTATTGTCCACAACTTAAGAACCCTTTGATTTGATCAATACACTTATTAAAAATGGTAGAGAGTATTTTAGATAGAGAAGACATAGAAGAAGACACTCTGTCTTCTTTCTCTTAGAACTGATACGTTCAGTTCTATCTTTTTCCTATTTCTATAATTGGAAATAGGATATGAAGTTATGAAAATAACTTTCCATAACTTCTATGGACCCATACGAAATAGGTCGGGCCGGGTCAACCCATATTGGGCGACCCAGCCCCAAAATTCAACATCTCCCACTCGCACAAGATGGGTAGACACATATCCACTACTATCTCTCTCTACGACCTTGTCGGGAACCATCATCAAATTCATACGGGCAAATAAGTCGTGCGACCCGCGAGCACACAACAAGTGGAAGCTCATACCATGCACCTGTTAGGGATGACATGGGAGCTATAGTCTTCAACGGAAGAAAATGTCTCGTTGTACCCTACACCAATTTTAAGTTCACATCAGTCAACATACACCTTATCCCTCATAGGCTATGTTTGACTTTTAAATCTCAAACATGTATTCATAATTATATTCAGTCACAAAGATTATTCAATCACAAAGATTGTATA
Organism: Ehretia macrophylla; assembly: GCA_037974665.1. Classification (NCBI taxonomy): domain Eukaryota; kingdom Viridiplantae; phylum Streptophyta; class Magnoliopsida; order Boraginales; family Ehretiaceae; genus Ehretia; species Ehretia macrophylla. Next base: position 52,737,227 of record CM075776.1, read on the forward strand.
ACTAGTCGACCAATGAACACATGCGGGCCCAGATACGAACAGTCTTCCCTTCGCTCTAATATCCTTCTAAGCCAAGTCAACCGTTTTCTCAGACATGTCCCATATGATCAAATCTAACGTGATCTTTAGGCAATATACCAAAGTAGCTAACATTGAACTTAACCTATTAGAATATGAGCGTAGGTCACTAAGGGTATCCCAAAGAAGCATTTATTGCTTCAAGGACTCACACAGTGGTGAAGTAGGGATCCATTCACCCACTTCCTTTTACTGTTGCAAAGCACACATGGTATGAAACATGTGTTACGGTGTGACTTCCCTTATAAGGGGCGTATGTCTTTACCTAAATCAAAACACGTACAGATCTTAGTTTAGTTAACACTCAGAAACTAACCTGAATCCTCGAACTTAATACACTTAGTAATCAAGGTTTCAAATTTGGCTACAAACAGGTTATATGGACCGTGGGAATCCATATCGACCTCATGTCAGTCTTTAATTGTAACATATACAATTAAGAGGTCTCATCTTAATATTGTCACAGAAACCAATTTCAAACCAATACTTAAGGCGACGTATCTTATATGAGTATAATATTTCCTGACAACTACTAACTAATTCATATCGTCTTATCTCTGCATGCTCCCACTACACCAGAGGCAATTGCTCGTGTGAGAGAGCCAATCTCATCAACCTGTCAACATACTTTTTGATGCCAATCTGTGCTAGCATACTCATACTCGATTTCTTCCAAACTTATCACAAAGACAAGGCACTAAGCAAACACATGAAGAAAATTTTGTTCACTATGAACTGGTATCAAATACTCACCAGTATGAGTACATTAATAATTACACAATACTTTACAGAACATCAATATCAAGTCCTACGCAATCCTAGAGATTTTACTACAACAAATACATATCTCTGCATATGAACTTATCGAGTAGGTCACTGCCATCTCTTGCGTAGGTGAATGTTCCACAGTCACTTCCTTTTATGACACAAAGCCATAATGTCTATGTACTAGGTCTCGCCATGAAATTTAGGGTCTTTAGCATAGGCGACGGATAATTAGTGGACACAATAGATCGTCATTTCCTGTCTAGCAACTGACTCATCTCAAGTCCATCATAATCTCTCGAGCCATACTGCCTTTTGCATAGTTGCTGAGCATGCCACACAGCTCAATTTCCACAGTTGACAATACTATGCATATTTGTTTATTTCCATTCCACAAAGTCGTGTCATTGACCAGCAAGAAAACATAAGAGGTAACTTTACGCTCATCTGGGTTATCACCCAAATTAGCACTTGTGGATCTCTACTAATAGAGATCAACATTTCAATGGCATAGGCAAAATCTAAGTTGTCTTTCAAATACCTTAAGATCCTTTTGACAATGCTCCAACAAGCTTCTCTAAGACTTTGATTGATAAAAACATATCAATTCCATGGCAAAACCGAATATCTGGCCATGTATATACCACAATATATACAGGGCTTCTTATGATGCTTGAATAAGGAACATTTTATCTCATTAGTCTATTATGGTATTGGGGACATATCCCTTGGTTTAGGCTTTATCCCTCAGTTACAGGAGCATCTATAGGTTTGTAGACTTACGCGTTGAGTCATTCAAGAACTTGCTTGACATATGACTCTTGCAACAAGAACAAGAATCTTAGATTGACCCCTCTGGATCTTGACTCTAAACACATAAGCTACTCCACCAATGTCCTTTATCCCACAAAGTCAAAGACAACTAACCACTTCCTGATAGTGACTATATACTTCTTGTCATTTCTGATCAATGATATCATCTATCTAGATAGATAGAACCACTTATCTACTTTCAGATCAATTGACATATACGCATATGCCTTATTGAACCATTTGAAGATCATACATAATTTCTTGCATTTCTCCACTAAGAAACATCACATTTACATCCATCTGATGTAATTTGAGGTTCAATTGGGTGACATGATCAGAAATAAGTGAATAGAGACAAACCTAACAATGAAATAAGGTTTGCTTGCAAGTTATACCCTCAATTTGGGTACAACTTTTAGTCACTGGCGAGCTTCTATTTGATATTAAATCCAATTGTTCTTTCATTGCTTTTCATCCGACTTTCCCTTACAAAAAGATGAGAGAATTTCAGCCACTATCTAAGATCCATCATCATCTTAACTAGTAATCAAATGAAAAACTTATTTTCATAATCACTCGGTAGTGAAACGAACTCACATTGATCACGAAACAGATTCGAGTTGATCAAACCGATATTACTATTGCAAGTGAACATGATCCACAAACCGGTTTATGAGATAAACTCATTTTGGTTATGAGACAAACTCACTTTGATCTTGAAACAAATTCAAGTGGACTAATCCAAACCAAACGTGTTTCTCTCCCACTTGGATCAGTGAACGGAAACAAATCCTCCTTTCAACTAAAAATTCGCGAGAGATAGGACCATTAGGAGTATTCAATTTAGAAAACTGAATCTCCTACTAAGAAATTCTATATCCAAGAATGTTGAGTTCAGACACACTCCCACTATCTATTTAACAATGAACATTCTCTTTGGAGCGTTCAAAGTACCAAATGGAAATAGACATATTTCTTTTTGGTTTAAATTTCTCAAGCTCATGAGAAATGTGATGAACAAAAGTAGTCAACTCACATGGTCATAAGTCATCGCGGACTAGTTCACCACCTGTCCATGACGCATAGAGAGTTGAAGTGACTGATTTCTAGGGCTCTCGGTCAAGTAAATATCTATGTGGCAGTTATTTATTCTCAACACAAAATTGAGAAAACTACATGAGCCAACATATATTTAACCATATCCAATGAGGTTTTATTCCTTCTTCTACAACATCTCATAGTTGCGAAGTGCCACGAATATTTAGCCCTCACGCCATACCTTTTTCGTCACAAATTGTTTTGAACAAATCAAATCAATATCACCGAACTAGATTGTTTCTCAAAGATTTCTCATTATGTTGGTTTGATTCTCAACATGGTTAGAATATCGTCCAAAGCAGTTAAATTTCGGACATGTGAGAACAAAAAGGGCAAGACCAATACTTGTGAAAGCTTTGAGAAAAGTAACAAAATGTGAGGCCTCATACCTCTCCCTATCATTCTTTGGACCATAGATTTCAGGATGAATTCAAGACAATTGAAAACTAGCTCACAAGCCTTCGCCAAACATTTTTATTGTGGAGTTATTAACTAGACAACTTACACACCGCGGCAGACAGAATTATGCAAATCACAAACTCAAAAGACCTTCTCTTGCGAGTCTGTTCATTCTATTTTGTTCAATATGCCTAGCTTGCTATGCTACAAATTTCAACGATGTAGCATTAAAAACACATATTTATATAGCAATGGTTCTTCATGTTCAGCGTATAGAACAAGAAGACCATGCACAATATATAGCCAGATTTATAATGAGTTGTTCCTAACAATTTGACTAAGTTCCATATATACAAAGTTGAGAACCTAATCGTAAGAGGATTTTATCCATAGACCATGTATTTCTAGAATCGGAGCTTATAAGATGCATGGAAAAAATTAGAATTTGACCATCACATAGTGGTAGCTAACAAGTGCCGATGCCCTTGTCTTCAACTCTCGAATTATTTCCTACAAACAACCACCGTAATTCACCCAAAATCTAATGGTATTGTAAATGCTCCTTCATGTCTAGTTATAGGGTTAGACGCTTAGTCTTCGGCTCAAGGCAATTCCGAGCTTAGTGACCATTCTTATGATAATTGTAGCACATAGCTCAAATTTGTCACATATACGTCTGACCTTCTTGGCCTCTCAGTCAGCTTATCCTTTCTTTTTATCATTGGAGTCATTGCCCCTTGTGCTTGGATCCTCATGACCCTTGTTTATTGGACTTAGCTACATAAGTTTGACCAATGCCCTAGATGGCTAAGAGGCGTCACCTACAATCTCCAGTTGAAATTTTATGTTTGGAATGTCTTAACATTCCTATTGTACGTCATGTTGATAATTATGTACACTCAGCTAGAAAGAAAGGATACGATGACAACTTGTGTGAAACCCCACTTTTCTGCTTATCTCGTTTTACGTGCTTTGTCTCGTTTTGCGTGCATATGACCTGTTTATGTGCTATAGGACCTAGAAAGTTATAATTTTGATGTCAATACTCCTAATACATGCTAAATGTGCATTCATGAAATTTTCATAAAAAACGGAGTCAGAAATTTTATCGTCGATTTTCAATGAATAGTGTTTTCGAAACACATCCGCTATAATTTTGAAACTGGTCTTTTTAACCCTTCTAGACCTAGTCCACGGACTTTAATAGACCTGTGTTTGATGAAAACGATTTTAAAATCGGCTTAAGAATTTATTAGGGTTTTTACACCGACTTTTGCGAAAATCGAGTTTTAAGCCGACTCGGGTGAAATTGTTTGATTGTAAAACTTCTTGTCACCTAAAAATAATCTACTTGAGCTATTTTGGGTGTTGAATAAATGTTTTGAACTTTGGTGATCAAGAAAATGCATTTAAAGTCAAGAAAACACTAAAAATAATTAGTTTCCACTTTGACTTTCTTTTATTTATTTGACCTTTGCTTAATATATGATCAACACACATTAAAAACAAAGCAAAACACCACCAAAAACACACACAAAACCGTGGCTCCTTGGAGGAGAAAGATAAAGGCATTTTCAAAGCATTTTTCTCACAGATTTTGCGTTTCAAAGCCGAATTGAGTGATTCAAAGCTTGAAATTGATTGTTTGGCATCCATTCTACACATTTCTTGCATCAAAACACATCAAAGGTGAGAGAAAAATTCTAGATCTCAAAATGTCATTTTTGTGTTTTTGCGTATAAATGAAGATTGAACCGTTAGAATTGAAATCTGATGATAGATTATTGCTCCTTGCATGCTAGGGATCGTTATATACTAATACTACGAATTTCTGTCGGATATAGCATAATTTTTATTTTCCGGGTATTTAATTTTGATTAAAATGTTCAAAGTTGATTTAATTGAGTTGCGTTGCTCGAAATCGATTGCCGTCGATTTCTAAATACTTGATAATTACGTGTTAGCGCTGTTGTAATGCCGAATTTTCGATTACATTGTTTGTGTGAAAATCCAGAAAATCCAGCCATGACATCCTAGGATTTTAGGTTTATCGGGGTTGTTTTAGGGGTGTTATGGTGGATTTCCGAGAGGGCTAATGTAGTAGATTGAATGGGTGAGTGATAGGAACTGATTTGGTAATGTTTGGATTAGTAGATTGTAAGTTATGAATTTTAGAAGTTTAGGTTGTCATTCTTTAATTTCTTGAACGATGCCTTAGATGGTTGGGTAGTGTTCGAGTGATGAATGGTGAGTCGTTGTTGAGTAATTTAGGGTTTAATTATGTATATTATGCATGTCCGGTTAGATGGCCTACTTTGTCATCTAACTACGTTGTTTGTTGTTTAATTTAATATTGATGTTATATTGATGTTATTGATTGATTATTATTGAATGCGGGAATCGGGCACTCTTGTTGCTGATCTCCCAATTGATTGATTGATTTATGCTTGTGTGATTGATGAATATGGAGTCTTGGTATGTGTGTGCCACCTCTCGGGCAGCGTCGGGCTGTCGGGTTGATAACGGCATGACTGCCATAGGCTACCCCCAGCTCGCATGACGGAGGTGTCATGGAGGGAGGGGCTAGTGAGGTACCTCGGGTGCGTGAGTAATGGGGAGTTATAAGAAGAACGGTTGAGATCGTGATGGCGTTTGGAGCTACACCAAATAGAGTATCCTTCATTGAATGGTCATATAGTTATGTGATGATAGCTTTATTTATGTTGTTGTGTGTTTACTTGCTCAAAGGACTAAATCCAAGGAGCGTAGTGAATACTGTCGAGATCTATCGGATCCTCACTGGGCTTATGTATATAAGCTCACTCTCTATTATTGCATGTTTTCAGGTGTACTTTTACAGGATTACGGGTATGTGCCTCCTGAAGAGGAGAATGTGGAAAATGTGCTTTACGTGGACGAGTCATATGTTCCCGAGTCTTATCCATGATTATATGTTGTTTAATGTCATGTATATTAGCTTAATAGACTCTTATATGCTTTACGGTTCTTAGTGTAATAGTTGTTGAAAGGATGATGATCCAAATGGTGTTAACTTAGTGGCTTTCTTTTGTCTATGGTTAAGTTGTAAATATGTCTCAACTTATTTTTGAAATGTATGATAAGGTTGAGGTATTGTATGTCATGTTGGAACGGAGGCGTATAACGAGGATGGTTTATGGTATATTATGATTGTGTTGTATGTTGTTGTTTGAATTAAGGAGTTGCTGGATGTATGATGTTTAATGAGGTTGGTTTGGAACCTCGGTGTCCTATTTACTGTCGTTATACTGCCGAAATTCCGTTGCGTCCTGACTGATCATAGGAGGGGTCGTGTTGGGGCGTGACAGTTTAAGTGGTATCAGAGCGCATGTTAGCTGTCAGCCGGGGTATCCTCGGAATGTGGGTAGTGGTCTAAGCATGCAAGTATGTATTAAGTGAAAGAAAAGTGAAACATATGTTAATATGTTTATGTGATTAATTTACTTATGTGTCTAACTTTCTATGTGACCAGTATGCCTTGTGTGTTAAGTGAACTAATGTGGTCAATATGTTTTATGTGATAACGAGCTATACGTACTCAATTTGTTGTAATTAATGTGCATTATGTGATTTATGTGCATTATGTGATTAATGTGTATTATGTGACAATTGTGTTTTATGTGATTTTGTGCCTTGTGTGAAGTTAGTTGTTTATGTGCTTTTAATTGTTTATAACTAGCTTATGTGAAACAACGTGCTTTAGGTGGTCAATATACTTTAAGTGACCAATGTGAGTTACGTGATCAACTTGTCTTATGTGAAGTTTGTTGCTTATGTGACTTTAATTGTTTATAACTTACTTCTGTGATATAACCTGTTTATGTGATGTTGGCTTCTTATATGTTGAATTGTGTGTTATGTGATAATGTTGCATTGTATGATAATTGCGCATTACGTTATACTTGTCTTTCATATGATATGGTTGCATACATGTTTTAACTCGTGAGTGACCTTTTAATGTCTAGGGTGGTTGTAAGAGTTTTCGGAAATAGTGGTAGGCCATGATTTTGAATTATTATTATTCTAGAAGTTTATCAGTTAGATTTTAATTGTTATGTTTATGGATTTTAGTTTCGGCTTAGTGGATTGATCTTGATGTTCCTTTAGCGAGAATGAAGTTGTTCGAGGAAATAGCAATGTATCTTGATGATTATAATTACTTTTGTTGCCATGTTTAACTTGTTATTACTTGGAGATGGATCATAAGTTGAGGTTTCCGTGAGGTTATCATTAGACACTTTTGGAGTCTCAACTCAGATTATACTTTCTTGAGGTCATTTTAGAATGAATTTATTTGAGGAATTAGTGATGTATATTTGTGAATGGAATAGATTGTGGTATAACATGTGAATATTTCTACTATTTAGGATTGTTATATTATTAATGGATATTTTGGAGTTTTGATCTTTAAACCTTGGAGACAATTGGAGTGATTCCTGACTAAAGTTACTTTATTCGAAGATGTAATTTTTGGGAGATAGAATTATTTGAGGAAATAAGAATGCATTTCGATGGCTGAATATTTACTTACCTACATCAAGCTTTTGGGTTCTAGGTGGTATAACCTTCTAAATTGTTGATTGAGGATTCACTAGTGTTATAATGGGTTAATATGAATCTGTATTGTGTTATCAGATTTTGGAGTCTTCATTAGTTAATCATGTTGGGTAATCGGTGATTTATCTCGTTTAGTGATTGGTCTGATACGGAATGTAAAATTTTGGAGTGATTTATCTTGTTTGGTGATTGTTATGACTCTTTAGGTTCTCTAGATCTCCTTAGTGTCTTGTTTTGGAGGAAGATAGATTGTAAGATTTGACTTGTTGATGTTTAAGTGTGTAGGTGGGACACCCTTCTTGTACTTCATAATTCTATCAGTGTTATTATTATCTTTTACTCTATTCTCACTTATTTGAGAGAGGGTTACACTTTTCTAGCCTATCAATTGTTTCTTAAAAGTTTTGCTTATTGGATTAATGGATCCTATACTCATTTGACATTGTTTCTATTCTTAACATTCATATTTGCTTCTTATAGCAATGTCGCTTATTGGAGTTAAGGTTTGAGACTTCTATATTTCATTCTATATCTCTAGCCATTCGTTTCAAAATTTCATTTCATTCTACTACTATTTATTTGGAAGTAATTTTTCCTTTGGTATACCATTTTACTTATTCGAATTTCACTTGCTTGATGTACTCCCTACCTAAGTACATCATTGTCATTCTTGTTGATCCTTGTTAATCCTATTGTTTCATTATTAAATCTTGAGTCATTACTTTGCTTGTAATTGCTCATTCAATATACTCGGCATTGTCCTTCTTATTAATACTTCTTTGGTTATTGTGTGCTAAGATACTCATTATCTTGACACTCATATTTTCTATTGAATTAATCATCTCTTATCTCTTAATTTTATTTCACCTCAAGTACAACTTACTTGTTGGTTCCTTGAACAATCATCGAGAATTGAAATATCTACTTGTTCAGGAATTTTTGTTCAACATACTCAGCACTGTTTTGACTCGTCATCATCCTTTGTTCGTACTTATTTAACTGATAGGTGCTGAGACATTTCTTATCTTAGTTATCATGCTTCCTTATTAAACTATTAACCTTTTGATTCTCTAACCTGTTTGACCTCCTGTTCACTTGATTGTTGGCTCGAATATGACTTTCCATATTCTTATTTCCTTATAAATTTCATAAGAGCCATATTCTGACAAATGTCACTTTTGAGATATTTCCTTGATCAGTAATCATTCATGTTATCGTGAATGAGTTTTAAACCCTCGGGGTGTTCATAGAGCTCTTTTGTGTAATAGGGGATGATTGATAATTAGTGGTGTCATGCTAGGACTTTGGAGTTGTGATTTCTTTCATATGCAATAAGATATTAGGTAGGAGAGAATTATGAATTGGAGATTGTCTTAGAACTATGATCATCAACTTGCAGTCAACAGAGTTTGTTCTTTTGAGGTCTTTGGTTAGGTATCATCCTAAAAGATAAATGGGAACTAAGAGAAGTATTGTTAAGTGTAACGATTGAGGATTTAACTGTCTGTCAGTTCGAGAATTGCGCGGACGCAATTGTTTTAAGGAGGGGAGAATGTGAAACCCCACTTTTCTGCTTATCTCGTTTTACGTGCTTTGTCTCGTTTTGCGTGCATATGACCTGTTTATGTGCTATAGGACCTAGAAAGTTATAATTTTGATTTCAATACTCCTAATACGTGCTAAATGTGCATTCATGAAATTTTCATCAAAAACGGAGTCAGAAATTTTATCGTCGATTTTCAGTGAATAGTGTTTTCGAAACACGTCCGCTATAATTTTGAAACTGGTCTTTTTAACCCTTCTAGACCTAGTCCACGGACTTTAATAGACCTGTGTTTGATGAAAACGATTTTAAAATCGGCTTAAGAATTTATTAGGGTTTTTACACCGACTTTTACGAAAATCGAGTTTTAAGCCGACTCGGGTGAAATTGTTTGATTGTAAAACTTCTTGTCACCTAAAAATAATCTACTTGAGCTATTTTGGGTGTTGAATAAATGTTTTGAACTTTGGTGATCAATAAAATGCATTTAAAGTCAAGAAAACACTAAAAATAATTAGTTTCCACTTTGACTTTCTTTTATTTATTTGACCTTTGCTTAATATATGATCAACACACATTAAAAACAAAGCAAAACACCACCAAAAACACACACAAAACCGTGGCTCCTTGGAGGAGAAAGATAAAGGCATTTTCAAAGCATTTTTCTCACAGATTTTGCGTTTCAAAGCCGAATTGAGTGATTCAAAGCTTGAAATTGATTGTTTGGCATCCATTCTACACATTTCTTGCATCAAAACACATCAAAGGTGAGAGAAAAATTCTAGATCTCAAAATGTCATTTTTGTGTTTTTGCGTATAAATGAAGATTGAACCGTTAGAATTGAAATCTGATGATAGATTATTGCTCCTTGCATGCTAGGGATCGTTATATACTAATACTACGAATTTCTGTCGGATATAGCATAATTTTTATTTTCCGGGTATTTAATTTTGATTAAAATGTTCAAAGTTGATTTAATTGAGTTGCGTTGCTCGAAATCGATTGCCGTCGATTTCTAAATACTTGATAATTACGTGTTAGCGCTGTTGTAATGCCGAATTTTCGATTACATTGTTTGTGTGAAAATTCGGAAAATCCAGCCATGACATCCTAGGATTTTAGGATTATCGGGCATGAATTAGAGGTGTTAGGGTGGATTTCCGGGAGGGCTAATGTAGTAGGTTGAATGGGTGAGTGATAGGAACTGATTTGGTAATGTTTGGATTAGTAGATTGTAAGTTATGAATTTTAGAAGTTTAGGTTGTCATTCTTTAATTTCTTGAACGATGCCTTAGATGGTTGGGTAGTGTTCGAGTGATGAATGGTGAGTCGTTGTTGAGTAATTTAGGGTTTAATTATGTATATTATGCATGTCCGGTTAGATGGCCTACTTTGTCATCTAACTACGTTGTTTGTTGTTTAATTTAATATTGATGTTATATTGATGTTATTGATTGATTATTATTGAATGCGGGAATCGGGCACTCTTGTTGCTGATCTCCCAATTGATTGATTGATTTATGCTTGTGTGATTGATGAATATGGAGTCTTGGTATGTGTGTGCCACCTCTCGGGCAGCGTCGGGCTGTCGGGTTGATAACAGCATGACTGCCATAGGCTACCTCCAGCTCGCATGACGGAGGTGTCATGGAGGGAGGGGCTAGTGAGGTACCTCGGGTGCGTGAGTAATGGGGAGTTATAAGAAGAACGGTTGAGATCGTGATGGCGTTTGGAGCTACACCAAATAGAGTATCCTTCATTGAATGGTCATATAGTTATGTGATGATAGCTTTATTTATGTTGTTGTGTGTTTACTTGCTCAAAGGACCAAATCCAAGGAGCGTAGTGAATACTGTCGAGATCTATCGGATCCTCACTGGGCTTATGTATATAAGCTCACTCTCTATTATTGCATGTTTTCAGGTGTACTTTTACAGGATTACGGGTATGTGCCTCCTGAAGAGGAGAATGTGGAAAATGTGCTTTACGTGGACGAGTCATATGTTCCCGAGTCTTATCCATGATTATATGTTGTTTAATGTCATGTATATTAGCTTAATAGACTCTTATATGCTTTACGGTTCTTAGTGTAATAGTTGTTGAAAGGATGATGATCCAAATGGTGTTAACTTAGTGGCTTTCTTTTGTCTATGGTTAAGTTGTAAATATGTCTCAACTTATTTTTGAAATGTATGATAAGGTTGAGGTATTGTATGTCATGTTGGAACGGAGGCGTATAACGAGGATGGTTTATGGTATATTATGATTGTGTTGTATGTTGTTGTTTGAATTAAGGAGTTGCTGGATGTATGATGTTTAATGAGGTTGGTTTGGAACCTCGGTGTCCTATTTACTGTCGTTATACTGCCGAAATTCCGTTGCGTCCTGACTGATCATAGGAGGGGTCGTGTTGGGGCGTGACAACTTGCATTAGTTGTTCATTAGTGAGAATATGGCCAACTGCCTTCAGTTCTCTAATTATGTTCAACATCTCCAGAATGCTACCTCTCAGTAGCATTAGGAAGCTTCTAGCATCGGTCGAACTTGATTATAAGCTGACTTAGATTAGAAATAGAAATTCCACTGAACTTCTCTTTCAAGCTTTCAAAATCCCCACATCAGTAGGTCTTACTTCGTAATAAGTAATGAGGCAATATGCATAATGCTCAGCAATGTGATGCAAGCATTAGCATTTTTCCAACCCGATAGGCTTCTACCTCTTATACGGAGTGGTGTTTTCACCCTAATGGTTCACCGCAACATAACTCAGTTTTCCAAGCACCTATTTGCTCCACAAGGATATTTTGAACTATATGATGCCATGCTCGGCAATCATCACAGTTCATTTTTCCTTTGGTTGAGGGCAAGGATGATATTTTGGCTATTATTAGTAATAACCACAACACAAACATATTTTGGATGTTTGATACTAACACATTTAGGTGTTTAATTCTACTTGAATAAGTATTTAAATATAATAAAGTGACATAAGATATAGTACCAACACATTATAGTACAACCTGTCAAATGCTATATTTAAATGTCACAATTATCACAATTTAATCCTATTCGAGTAGAAACATTACTTCCGTATATGGATTACATAAATTCACATGTATGGGAACTAATAGTTCTATATTAGAATCACACCAATCCCAATCTTAGAACTCCCACTCAGATAAAGGATTAATAAACTAATTATTAATATAATAATATATGCAGTACAAGATTATAATAAGAGAATGATGATAAATACAAACATTATCATGAGATGAACATGAAAAAGTATTTAACACATAAATAACTAATAATGTTAGACATAATTAAGCACTCCTCAATGTTCTCTATCCGTTCATAACTCGGTCCGGTCCACAAGAATTAACACATTCAATTCTCTTTACACATGTAGACCATGACTATTAGGCATATAGAAGCTATCTCAAACTTATTGAGATCCAAAAGACACATTTTGGTTCTACGTGTTAAGAGAAATAAGGGTGCGGTCTGACATTATGCATGAAACCACATGTGACTATCACATGCTCATCAAATTATCCCATCACATAATTATAAAAATAAGAAGATTTAAGGGATAATCATTTTGGACTCACAACAATGTGTGTTCATATGGTCTGTAGTGTTGGGAGTATTTCTCGCGGTTTGTTTAACTCGCACAATCCTCAAATGACCACTAAAGTCCTCGGAAAAATAAACAACTTTAGTACATAATGGTCCAATCAATTAATTTCAAAAATTAATATTGCACATAACATTTATTAATATTGTACACAACAAGTTGTATGATGAAATGATATAAATTTCATACTATGAAATGAAATTACAAAAATTTCATGTCACTTGTTGCAATGATTCCAACGTAATTACACAAATTTTAGAATTTAAATAAAATTACAAAAATTTCATGTCCCTAATCGTAAATATTGCAAGGAAATTACACAAATTTTAGGCATTTATACGAAATTACAAAAAATTCATGCCTATATTGTAATAATTACTATTGAATCACAAAGAAATTTGGGCAATTAAATAAAATCACTCATGATTTCATGTCTAAATTAAAATTAATTTAAATTATATACTTGCTCTGCGAGAAATAGGAGCCAAAAACACAATTATTACAAAGATAATGACCCTAATTGAGAACATGGGGTAAAAAATAACATTATCACGAAGATAATAGGCCAAAAGAAGAACATTAGGTAAAAAAACTAAATTACCACTAAGGTAATGGGCCAAATCAAAAATAATACATAGTTATAGGGTCAAACTATAAATAATATAAAGTTTTGGGGTCAAATCGTAAATAACACAAAGTTATGGGGTCAAACCATAAATAACACAAAGTTATAAGGTCAAACGTAAATAATACAAAGTTATGGGATCAAATCATAAATAACACAAAGTTATAGAGTCAAACCATAAATAACAAAAAGATGTGGGGTCAAATATAAAATCATCACAAAGATGTGAGCCAAAATAAATAAATAAAATAATACAACATATGTATTAATAACCTTTAAAAAAAAAAAATGCAAAGCCAAGCCGAGCCGTGCCGTAAGCCAAGCCGTAAGCCGAGCCACGAACTGAGCCGAGCCGCAAGTCGAGCCGAGCCACGAGCCAGCTCGTAGTATGTGGCTGTTATTGAGAGTTGCTAAATAAAATAATTAAATAAAAACTAATTTTAATTAATTAATTATTATTATTATTATTATTATTATTATTTTAAATGGTGCACATAGCTACGTGGCACAACCTCAATTTGCCACGTGGCCCACTCACTTTCTTAAGTCAGACGTGATTGAACCATGTTCAATCACGTCTGACACATGATTCAAAAGAAACATTGTAATTTTTTTTTTAAATGACTTTGCCACGTATCCACTCACGATTGGGCCACATCGACCCATGATAGACCATGTTCTGCCAATTCTCACGATTTCCAACGCACACATACAACACCAAGAACACACAGTTGCAATAAAAATTCAAGATTTATATAAAATCGTTAAAAAAAATCATATCTTATGCATTTCTAAGCCAAAATTAACGAATAATATATCAACGGAAAGCTCTCGACGAGCCCGTTCTAACAGTACCAAATACATAATTTTTGGAGCATGATACTGACATGAAAAAGGAAAAAACAGTGACGAGAAAATGCAAATAAAGTGTTTTAATCAGTCTGACAATCAAACTTTTAAAAAATTTGTAATAAATTCATTACACAACAAAAAATTATGAAATTTGCGCCATTAGAATCCTTGCGACAAGCACTTTCTACCAGTACCAAAATTACACATATTCATGATACTTTTCAGAAATGTAAATTAAAAAAAAAAATACGCCAATAACACTCAAATTGCAATAATTCTACGGAGAACCAACAATATGCCTCTGATACCAATGAAGAAATTTAATACATAATATGGATTCTTCATAAACCGAATTAAATATTAACCTCATAGTATATGCGGAATAGTATGTAGGAATTTGCCACGTTAGTTCCACCGTATGGAAGCCGCGAATCAAAATTCAAAGTACGGATTCGACTTTGAATTATTGGCCACAACATAAGAACCCTTTGGTTTGATTAATACACTTAGTAAAAATGGTAGAGAGTATTTTAGATAGAGAAGACATAGAAGAAGACACTATGTCTTCTTCCTCTTAGAATTGATACGTTCAGTTCTATCTTTTTTCTATTTCTATAATTGAAAATAGGATAGGAAGTTATGGAAATAACTTCCCATAACTTTCATGGACCCATACTAAATGGGTCGGGTTGGGTCAACCCATATTAGGTGACCCAACCTCAAAATCCAACACTTTCCATAAGGAATAAGTAGCCTTGTTGTTCTGCAGATGACAATAATGCAGGAAGAAAATTGAAATTCTTCATAGAAATTGAATAAAGAGATTTGATCCACTACCAGTCAGAAGAAAAGCCGTTGGTAATAAATCGGTCTACAAGATCATATGGAAATGGCTAGGTGGAGAAAATGTGCAAGACTGGTATTGAAAGAATACGCTAAGAAAGAAGGTATTGACTCTAATGAAGTCATGTTCTCCTATTGAGTAGTCTTGGTTATGTGTACTGGATTT
Organism: Ehretia macrophylla; assembly: GCA_037974665.1. NCBI lineage: Eukaryota > Viridiplantae > Streptophyta > Magnoliopsida > Boraginales > Ehretiaceae > Ehretia > Ehretia macrophylla. Next base: position 52,752,643 of record CM075776.1, read on the forward strand.
ACATCTAGAACAGTTAGATGTAAAGATGACTTTTCTTCATGGTGAGGTTGAAAAAAGGTTTGTATGCTCCTACCAGAAGGATATGTAGAAAATGAAACTTGGTTTGCAGGGTTTACCAAATCTCTGTACTGTTTGAAGTAAGATCCAAGGTATTAGTACAAGAGATTTGATTCCTTCATTAGCCTTGGGTACAACAGACAGTGCAAACAATTGTGGGTATTACAATAGATTTGGAGATAGTTATTATGCTGTTGTACGGGGACGATATGCTGGTAGCAGGCCCCAACAAAGATCGAGTCCAATAATCGAAGGCATAGTTTGGCTAGGAAGTTCAAAATGAATGATGGAGGACCAGTAAACAATATTTCGAGGATGCAAATTACTGAGACAGAAAATTCAGGAAATAGTGGATTTCCAAAAGAGTTACTTTCACGAAATCTTGCAGTGCTTCAACATGCAAAAATTGTAAGGAAATCCTGACCCCACATCCTGATAGTTATCCTCAGCTATGTATCTTAGCAAAGAAGCGGTGAGGATGGTAAAGTCTCGAGTACGATGTGCATAGGTAGTGAGATGTCCAATGTTTGTTGTGGTATGTACAAGACTAGATGTTACAGTTAGAACGATTCGTTGGAACATGGCAAGGTACGGTGGAGAGCATAGAGTTGTTGTTAAGAGGATCCTGAGATAAAAGAAGGATCATGAGGTAAAGGTACCTCAGATGTTGCATTACGTGGTGATATAGATTCTCTTGTGGCCTTGTAAGGACGTGAACAACATGGAATTGGCAAGACTGGAGAGATTTGAAGCATGATTCAAATGAGCTTTAAGTGGGAGATTATTGAGCTGTAAAGCTCATCTGAATTCAAATGACAACAACAATTTTGACAAAAGTAATAAAATTTGTTGACAAAAGAGAAAAGCAACAGACAAAGTAGAAAAAGGAAGGAAAAGGTAGAAAGGAAAGAGAGAGAAAATTATTGTTGGAAGAAATTGTTTCAGCTGTCAAGATGGCTTGCACTGCTCGAGAATTAAGGCGTATGCAAAAGAGGGAAAGATTGAACAATGCATACAAAAGTGCACTGCTCGAGGAATGCTGCTTCAGAATTTGCAAGCCACGTGTGGAAAATCAGATGAGGTTCTCAATTATAAATAGAGGCCTTTTCCTCAGCTTCTAGACCAAGCTCGTTTAGTGGAAATCTCCCTGATCAGAGATGAGAGTCTCACATCTCAAAGAGGAAAATATAAGTTCCTCCTGAGATGTAGAAAGAGAGGAGTGTTGTAATCTTAGAGTGGAAAAAGATAGGTTCTTCCTGAGATTTAAAAAGAGTAGTCCCAAATTCAAAGGGGAAAGATATAGGTTCTTTCTAAGTCTCAGAAAGAATAATGTTAGATTCACTTGAGAGTTTCTCCTCCTTCCTTATTGTCTTTATGTTATGAGTGAGAGTGAGTTTCTCCAATTGTAAGAGAGAGTGTAATAATTCTCTCCTTATATTAGAGAGAAGGTGAGCTCGTTTCTCCTATAACAAGAGAGAGTGTGAGGGTTCTTTCCTTATATTAGAGAGAATGTGCTGTAAAATACTCTATATCATAGTGAAATCCTCATATTCTTGCCCGTGGTTTTTCTCTCAATTTGTTTGGAGGTTTTCTATATAAATTTGGTGTCTCAATTATTCAATGTTCTCAATCTTATTTTAGCTGCATGATACTGCTTGACCCTGATCATTCCACTGCGCCAATACCTAACATACATGTGTCTACCTGTAATGAAATATTTTCCGAATATATATGTAAAATACTAGAAAATGCTACAGAAACTTTTAAGTTATAAAATTGAATCATTTTCCTATCTGTACAATTAATTTACATAAGCCCAAAAAAAGAAAATCAAGAAATCGCTTAGGAGCTAGAGATGATATGATCTTCAATGTAGAAATCGGGATTAATATAATAGGCTTCCCAAAGTCGCTGATTGAATTCCTCTACCAAGTGTGATGGCACCAAGTGTTTTCTGCAATAAGGACAAGTTTTACTGCCATGGCCCATCCAACGGTCCAAACAACTCTTATGGAACGTGTGCTTACAGTTCAACAAGCTTCTGATATCATCATCACCTTCAAACTCGTTCAAGCACACTACACAGCTCTCTGGCGGGTGTCCCTCGCCGGCATTGGAGTCGGAGTCCAGGCCGGAGAAACTTGATCACCGGGAGAAGTTCCCTGATCAGGATTGCGGATACAGGCGGCTCAGGGAGTTGGTTTTCTTGAAAATGTGGTTCTGGCTCAAGAAAATGAGACAGGCCAAGAAAGTCAAAGAGGGAGAATATGATGGCCCACCAAGTAAAGAATGTGCGTGTGTGTATAGTTTGGGAAGATGACTTTCTGGGAATCCCATTGAACCTCAAGAGAAATGTGTGTTTGTGTGTGTGTGTGTGTAGTGAGAGAGTTTCCTAGCAAAGAAAAAGCAGCACACAAATAGACTACCGAAGCGGTCGAGTGGAGCTCTGAGGTTCAATTGACAGATCATCTATATATACATATGGGTAAATAGCACCACAACCCCCTATGCTTTAGCAAAAGTGCACACTACCCCCCTGTGGTTTAAAAAGTGCACCGGAACCCCCTATGGTTTCAAAAGTGTAGCACCACAGCCCCCTCCGTTAAAAAAACCGTTACTTTTAACGGAGAGTGCGTTACACGCGCGTTTGGTGCGATTTTTCATGTTTTTAGGCTTAAATTATTATTTAATTGGACAAAAATGCCCTTATAATTGAAATAAAAAATAAAAAATTGAAGGGTATTTTAGTCTTTTTATACAATTCAGTTAAATTTGTTGACGGAAAATTAGAAAGGGGGTGCGTGTGCACTGTTTGAAAACCATAGGGGGTTCCGGTGCACTTTTCAAACTACAGGGGGGTAATGTGCATTTTTGCTAAACCATAGGGAGTTGTGGTGCTATTTACCCTATACATATATTTCAAGACTTTCGAAAAGTCTTTCCTTAAAGACATCAAATTCATTCTCAAATAATATGACGACATGATATGCAGGTCACGTGTTGTTATTTGTATTATTATACAACAACAACAACAAAAAAATCACAATCGTTCTAGAACAGTATGCTAAACTAACAATAGTGAAACAAGAAAAGAAACGTGGTCAACAATTAAAAATTTGTCTAATAATTGATTAATGATCTAACAACCTAATTAACGTTTCAATCAAGGTAAATTAAAAACAATATATTTTAAAATACTTCCATTTAGTTTGAATTTATTATAAGGTTTTGGCTCAAAATCCAGAAACAAACTTATGGTGAATACGAGCAGAAATATATTGACTATAAAAGATTGGAATTATAACACTACTAGTTCTAGAACTAGTTTTCTAGAATTAGTTTTCAATATATAATAGAATCTTCTTAACCAGTTTGGTTTAGTAGTATGTGTTAAGATAATAAAATAATATAATAAATTATTTTCTAATCGTTTAACTTTTAGATGAAGTGTTCACTTAACATAATATTAGAGTCTAAGTATTAAAAGATTCTGGGTTTAAAATCCAACATTATCTATTTAAAAATATTAGAACTGTCTAAGTGTAATGCTCAAAAACTATATTCGTCTATACTTTTATTGAGGCGAAGATAATAAAATAATTAGACCCCTCTCTAAAGTTTTTAAAACTGTCCAAGGACAAAGATCAAAAACTAACTTCGCCTGCACTTTCTGAGACATGCTAAAGATAATAAAATAGTCTAATAAACCCTCTATAACAGTTTAAGTTTTTGATGAGGTGGTCACTTGTTGTAAATAATAAAATAGTATAATAAACCCCTCTGTAATATGTTAACTTTTGAATGAGGTGGTCACTTAACTGTATGTTCCTTGTTATGAATGCAAGTGATTGCAAGATCAATTATCGTTGGTGACATATATATATTGAATTGTTTAAACCTCCTTTAAATTTAAAATAAAAATAACAAATAATATTAATAGAATCTTCTTACTTGTAACTAGCTGGGAGACACCATGAGGGTGGGTGTGAGTGTGAGTGTGAGTGTGATGACGATTTAGCTACATAAACTCAGGGTTTACACTTTTTTTATACATAATGCCAAGGTGTAAAAATTTGAAGAATAGTGAATTATTTTAATATGTGAGATCATAAGGTGGAATCGTGAATGTAAATATTTCCTATGCTTTTTTTTGTGTGCTTGTGCCCTAATCCCAACAAAAACAAGTTAGTTAGATTGAACTATTTAACCCTAGCTTTGACATATGTATATATATTCTCGTGGTGTGATCCAAATAATACGAGTAAATTGATTACCGTCTCTTTGTGTTTTGTTTGAAATACTCATTTACTCCCTGTATTTTTGAAATAGGTTCATTATCCTCCTGTAATTTTCAGAATGTAGTTGACCGCCCCCCTCCATTAAAAAAGCCGTCTAATTTAACAGCAATTACAACACACGCGCTTAAAATGCGATTTTTTTATGCTTTTGGTTTAAATAAATTCATTGTTGGACAAAAATATCCTTTTAGTAAATTGATTGCCGCCCCCCCTGTATTTTGCCCGAAATACTTATTTACCTCTTGTAATTTTAAAATAAATTCATTACCCCCAGTGTTTTTTCAATTTTAATTTTATATAATGGTATAACGATCAATTAACTAATTTGATAACGTTTGTTAACGGAATAAGAGATTTTAAATGCGTCAATTTAATCAAAAAAATACAAAAGAATAATAAATCTATTTTAAAAACACAAAGAATAAATAAATATTTTGCACAAAACACAGAACAACAACAAGCAATTTACTCCAAATAATACTGAGAAGTTGAAACTTCTCGGTTGGAGGACCTGCAGGCGACCCCAGAGCTGGACCGTGTGATAAAAGCAAGAAAACGTTAAACAACTGTTCTCCTAATTAAAATATTGTCCAACAAGAAAAGATATTAAAATATTGCAATATGCCATACGTGTCACGTGCTATAATTCCTCGAACTAATCTCTTGTGTTTGGATTTCGTCTTCTGATCAATTTTGTAAGTTTGTAATATAATAGAGGTTATGCTGTAAAGACCAGAATCATGCTGTCTTCTTGGATCCTTCCGTTGCAGTGCACCCCATCTTCTAATATGTTCTCACCTTCATTTAAAAATTTATATTATTAGAAATGTGTTTATTTTATTTATTTATTTTATTTAACATGTCTATTTACGTCCAGACAAGATTTGTTTGGAGTTATTTTTGTGGATAGTTTTTTACTATTATTAAATAAATGATAACAAGACTTGAACTTAATACCGTTTTGTAGCTTAAGTTCTAGTAGTACATTAGGTTATTACATCATCCAAAAATTTAAATTACTAAAGAGAGATTTATTATCTTTATCCATTCTAAAAAATATAATCCTATACATTTTTGTTAGGGAGAAAATGTTATTTTCCCTCAACCCACCAGATTCATTCGTCAGCTTTGTAAAGGATTCTCAGTCTTCTAAGTCGTAGAGTAGAAGGGAGAAGGGGGGCGAGCTTTCCTATGGTAGTCCCGCTGCCACTTCTGATCTATGACGTCAAATTTTATTAAACAAAGTCTGAAGATTAAATGATATTTTGGTCTTTTATTTTTTTTATTGATCTATTTTATTCTATTTTATTACCTTGAATTTTTTTCATGTCTTTAAAATGTTGTCTCGTTTGCAAAAAAGTTATATGTTGGGTTAGAGAAAAAGATCAGATTCAATTTGAGATGTATATATATATGTATAGAAAAAAAAATTTAAAAGTGAATCTAATTTTTTATTAATCTCGCGCGTGACGCAATTTTTGCACAATAAGTTGTTTCTTTTTTTTTTTTTTATATGTTTTTATAAGGTTAGCTCATTGCAAATAAATTATAATGAACCAAGCCTATAATTGTTTAGAATGACTATTCCTCACTAATGCTCATTGTGATATAGCGGAACCATGACAATTGAATTTAAAAAAAAAAAAAATCGGATTTAATTTTATATGTAGGATAAATTTTAAAGTAAATATTATTTTTCTTTAATCTCATGCATAACACACAAATATTGTAAAGCTATTTTTACCTTTTTTATTTTTTAAATTAATTTTTTTATGATTTTCTATTTGAATGTAGACCATCATATTGAATGATCTTTTATCAAATTATTTTGTCTATTATTTTCTTTTTCTTTTTCTTTGCCTTTGTTTTAAAATATAAAAATATGAAAATGATTTTCGACATAAGGTTTTGTTTGGCAAAATTTGATGTCAAGGGAGAATATAAGTAAAATTAAAACCTCATGTGGGAGTCTAGGATTTAGGCTAAAACTCACGGAGGAAAATGACATACTTCCTTTGTCATGCCACCCGATTTCAGATATCAGCATTTTAATTTGCTTGTCTATATTTCCTCACTATGAAATGAAAATTGTTGTATTTATGTTCAATATGAATAGTCAACATGTAATATGTTCACCAAAAAAAAAAAAACACATGTAATATGGGCTGAGTTGGACAATCCCGGACCACGAATTTATTTAGCTCGATTAATAACTAGGCTGAATTAACCCAATTTGGACCATTAATTTGTTTAGCCCGGCTAATAACGGGACTAGGCTGCGTCGAGATTCAAACAAATGAACCCAATTCAATTCATTAATCCAACACCAATTAAATGGATTAATTGGGTTCGTTCGGGCAGCCCTTTTTTTACTTTTTAACAAAATAAAACGAACAATATATAAATTAATTGTTAAATCCTAAGGTAATAGAAAATTTTAAAAATAACTCAAAATGTTTCTAAGTTAAAAAACTTATAAAAAACAAAAATTGAAATGAGAAATAATACAAAAATCAGAAGAAGAAAAATTAAATCCTAACTAATTAGTTTTAGTTGTGAAACAAAAAAAAACTATTACAAATGAATGTTTCAAATTCTTTATTTCTTTTAGAGATGACAACGAGTACCCACTTTATCCGAAAATTACGGGTAACTGCATGATAAAAACTCAATAACAAAAATCAATGGGGAATACATTAGGGTTTGAGTTTTATAAAAGAAAATCGATGGGTAAACTGATAAGTGTTGGTTTTTGACGTTAAAAAAAAAAATTAAACCCGAAATTTGATCATTAATTTAATAAAAACTTAAACATATATATACACTTAAAATAATATAAAACTAACTAAAATTGGTAATTAAAATGATAAAAATTTGAATTAAACTCAATTAAAAAAAAGTAAACTAAGCTAAAAGAGATGAGCTAGGCCTATATATTAGATCAATACTTATACTCTTAAGAATTGTCAGTTTTACTTGCCGAAACGAAAGAAGAGACGTTTCTTGCTCGGCGCTTGGGAATAAATTTCTTTTTGTATAACTTCTTAATTTTGAATTTTGCTCATAAAATTATTATGTAATTTATTTTAAGTTTTATCATTGGATTGGATTCTTTTATTTTTGGTTTCTTTACATTTAAACTATTTTTTCTTAATTTTTTTAGGTTTTTTTATTTAAAATAATTATTTTTTAGTTAAACGGTTACGGTTACGTTTAACCGCTATTTTTGAATCCTTAACGATTACTGGTTTTGAAAACCTTAATTTTTTGTTACGGTTATGATTTTTGGTTTGCTAAACAATTTTGGTTACAGTTTTGTCATTTTTTGCGGTTATTCGAACCGTTGTCATTCCTAATTTCTTCAACTTATTAATTTTTTTGTTGATGTTTTGACACAATAACATGTTTTATAGTAAATCCATAAACAATAAATTTTTAGTTTTTATAATTAAAGTTGCCTGAATTTAATAAGTGTCACGCCCCAATTTTTAACGAGGTAAATTCGGGACGAGACCGCCGCGCGCCTAGAAAGACAAGTCCTTCTAAGCCCGCAAGACTCAAGTCTCTCGATAACACAAGCTATAATCCATTAATAAGTAAATAATCCAGAGCTTCTATAGTCCCAAAAATAAGTATTAAAACTTAAATTACAATAGAATTCTCCAAAAATAATAATAATTATTATTATCAACAAATCCACTCAAATCTTTAGCTCTGGTCACTTAATTTCTAGCCCGGTAAACCCCAATCTAACTTTGTTGTATGCAAAGAGAAAATGAAAGGAGTGAGCGGAACAATGCTCAGTAAGTAGATTTATCCCAAAGAAAGCGATAGTTCAAAGATCTATAAAATAGCCAAATAATCACAAAATACTATCAGGCACTACGAGACACTATAACAAGCCGTGATTACTTAATAGCAGCGTGATCACAAGTTCATATTCATAATTCATAACAGTAGTTGACAACAAAGAACGACTAATTAACTCCCAACAACATAAGATTCGATACACAACTTGTATAGTTCGTATGACCTAAATCAAAGGCTCAAATTTGACTTATCAGAATGATCAATACAGATAACTGAACAAGAATCACGAACGAATAACACAATAACAAACTTAACAATATTTGCAGAACAACAAATAGGGTAAATCAAAAGAAAATGTAAACTACTTACCTAAAAAATAAATCCCTCAAGCGGAAATATCAAAAATTGAATGTATCAAAGTTGGCAATTATTTTTTATCCATAGAAAATGTCTGGCTAGCACATTACTGATGAGTTGCAAAACCCATTTGCTCTTACCCGAATGCCTACAGAATGCCATAAAGAGTTTCTTTAATTTCTCTGCTTATTCTACTGATTCTGTAGTCTTTATATAGAAGTATAGCTAGTTAGTTGATCTACAATTTTCAATAAAATAAACAATAATCATGTTGTCAACTACTAGCTGTTGGCCACTTTGCTAAAAATATATATATATGCTTTCACACTATTGCTTTTAAAACATGGAGAATTCAGTCACATTACTTTAGTAACATGGCCTATTCGGCCATGATTTTTTTCCAAAGCCATTTTATCTATCCATATCACATTTAAAAGTTGTAAAGATAAAATATGTTTATTTCCATGGCCACCCAAACATTTATCATCATATTGATAAGGTATTAAAATATTTTGGATGGTAAAATAAATCCAGGTATCGTAAAATTTCTCAATTAAAAATTACGGGTTATTACAATAAGCCTGGTTAATCGAATCAAGTTGGACAGAGTTATCGAATCGTGTTGTGCTGAACTCGTATCTAGGCCAGGTTGGGCTGAATTCATAATTTTGAAACTTGAACCAACTCAGCGGATTACAACCAATTCCAGTATTTTAGCAACTAACCTGACTTAAATTAGGTTATTATCGAATTGAGCTGAACTTTAGCCCGATAAACCTTGCGCAATTAACGTGTTGAATGAATAGTGCTTCCCAATTATAAATGATGATAAGAGGACAATATTCAAAGTGCTTATCAGGTAGACCCAACTATTATAGAGCAAACGACAGGACAAACATCGTCGTGAGTGCGATCTCTGTTCATTTACCAACCAGCAAATTCCATGATGGCTTTATTTGATATATATCCTCATTTATCTTTTCTTTTTGGGGAGTACTCGGAAACCAACATGCTGAAAAATGATCTTTTTACGGTCTTCAATCAAATGTTTCAGAAGATTGTTCGCTGGAGTGCCCCTTTCCAGAAGTATGATTGAGCCGAGACATTAGATTCTGTTCGCTCCCTCTACATATGTTCACCTTGCAAAAATATATCTTCTATCCACATAATTATACAGTAGTAGATTCATGCACTCAAATTTAAGGGTGCACTCGATTTGTCATGTTAAAAGCAATGAGCTAGCTTATAACATGTTGTAGAAAGCATCCGGAAATTCAATATATGCATGTAGCCTTTTATATTAACATTTTTTTTTTCTTTTGTGAAAGTACACTGGAGAGTCTATATTTATAGGCCTCAAAATAATTTTTCTTTTTCGCTTCTAAAGGAGGCTGAGTGGTTGAAGACCTTCCGAAGCCTGAGGCATGGTGTGACTACCAAGTGTCTAGTTCATTACAATTTTAACAATCTAATTTGCGCACCTATTAACTTTTCAAAACCATGCATGATCTTGAAATCGTGTTGTTCTTCCAAAAGTACTTTACATTCCTCAATAAGAGGTCTCAATGGTGAATGGGTTGAAATTCTTCCTGGAAGCAGTTTAGTTGCATGCAATCTGCAAGACTATTTCAATTGTGAGATCAACAATTCCCATTCCTCTTGCTCTAAACATCTCCTCATGAAGAGCCCAAAATTATACTTCATTACTTTATGCCATGCCAATGTTTATCATGAATATCCTGTCATTCATTTCTTCCATCTTCCAAAAACCAAACCCCAATCCCCTTTCCCTATCATCATTCTTCACCATCTCCTCCAAATCCCTTCTTCCTAAAATTCTAAATCCTCGAAATAAAATACACAGAGACACAAAGTTGTGGTTGCTAATTAATTTCTCAAAATGCGCCAAGCGTTGGCCCTCACTTCGCCACATCCACACTTCGGTCAGGGATTATCCTTATAGTTTTTAGCTTACTGTTACATGTGGAAACATTCCTCTTCCTTGAACGTGATACACTAACCCCTTCAAGGAATTGCCAAACACATTCATAGACATGTTATCGTATACATTTTATTTAGGAATGACAACACATCTGTTACTCTAAAAAATGGGATATTTATAATCGAAACTGTTTAGCATCATATATCATCAACATAGTACATGAAATCCGACAAATTTGAAAATCACTTACCAAAGTCGAAACCATTAATCATTCAAAAATCGTAGTTAATCGTAGACATAGTCGTTTACTTTAAAAAAAATTAATTTCAATAGAAAATCAACCTAAAAATATATATATAAAAAAGTAAATTTAAGTGTCAAGAAACCTAAAATGAAATGAATCAACCCGCTAACACAATAAAATGATATGATATATTTAAAATAGATTGCAAAATCATTTCAATTTTTTTTTCCATAAATATGGAATTCCACTAAAATTTAAAATAAATTGTTGAATTTGTAAAGACCAAATCTGGTAGCTCATAATGCACCTCATCTAGAAAAAGAGAGAATAAGAATATGAGAAAATCTTAGTAGAGGAGAGGATGTGTTTCCAATAAACATAGGCCCAGAATTGTAATTTTAGGTTTTAATTTGTTAGGCTACTGTAATTTATTTATTTTTCAATGTTAAACACTATATTATATATGTTTCATGTGTGCATATATGTACACATATATATATTTGATAAATTAATAATCAAGTTTTGGGTTACAGTATTTTTTTTTATCAACGTCTAGTACTAAAATGTTGAAAATTTTTATAAAGTGTTGGCTTACATTAATTAATTATTTTGATTTTCATAAAATGGATTAATTAATTATTTTGATTTTCATAAGCTCATATGTGATCATATGGTTTTTGGGCTCAATATCTTGGTTATTAAAGTCTCGTTGAGTAATTAAGTGTAGGCTATTTGTTTTACTGAAATCTGTAATAGAAGAGCCCAGTAGAACCCCTATTTAAATTAGGTCCCCTATGGCATGGAAAAGGATTTTACACATTACGTAGTGTTATTCTGAGCTAGTCCCATTGAAAGCTGTCAGGAAGCAAATGTATAGAGAGGAAGACCTAATATGTTGTATTATACAATGACTCAACAGATTACATGGCGCTAACATGTACTCTTTTCATCCCTTGAATTTGGTGTTCTAAATTCTTATATGGATCCTGGATTAATTTCAACATAAAATTTATAGGATGATTATCCATCGTCATCCCTTAAAAATTAAAACATAATAGATACCTAGTGATTTCGTTATCGAATTTGTTAACGTTTTGACTATTTGTCAATTTAAAAATTAAAACCCTTCTAGTTTTATGTACTAGTGGTCAGGACAAAAAAAGGACAGCGTATGGTTGTTTGCCATAACCATTGATTTTGGAACACTTCAAGTTTCACCTTTGGTGTGTGCGGAAAGATGTAGAGGATATTCGATAGTACAACAAGAAAGTTTTAAATAAACATAGATCATCACAAGGAATTAACATATATATTATAAATACAAAAAATTGTTACTAAATTTTTAAATATACATATATCATCACTATATGAAACATATATATGTGTCTTCCAGTAACGAAATAATTCCTGTAAATACTAGATAATGCTACTGCAATTTCCAAGTAATAAATTTGAAGCATTTTTTATATATATATGTTCAATATATAAGCCCTGAAAAAGAAAAAAGAAAAAAAGAAATTGCTTAGGAGCTAAAGATTAGCTTATCTTCACTGTAGAAAGCATTATTAATATAAGAGGCAGCCCAGCACCGCTGATTAAATTCATCTTGCAAATGTTGTGGCACGAAGTGTTCTCTGCAAAGAGGACAAGTTTTCCTGTCATGGTCCATCCAACGGTCCAAACAGCTTCTGTGGAAAATGTGTTTACAGTTGATCAAGCACCTGATATCATCACCACCTTCAAACTCGTGTAAGCACAATGCACAGCTCTCTGGTGGCTGTCCCTCGCCGGCGTTGGCAGCAGAGAGAAGGTCGGAGAACTTGATCACCGGGAGAAGTTCCCGGATCAGGATTGAGTATACGGTCGGCTCGGGGGGTTGGTTTTCAGAAAAATATGGTTCTAGCTCAATAAAATGAGAGAGGCCAAGAAAGCTAAAGAGTGAGAATATGATGTCTCTAATGAAAACCAGTAGAGAGAGTGCATCTATCACGATTTTGCGAATGGAAGGCCCATTGCACCTCAAGAGAAGAGAAAATGTGTATACTTATGTGTGTATGGGGAGAGAGTTTGGAAGCCGAGAAGCCTAAGAAAATGGAGCTCTGAGGTTGATCAATTGACAGTTCGTATATACATATATATAGAATAGAATTACATGTAGTATGCCCCTCAAACTTGACCTTTTTTATATGTGGGCAGCCCACATGTTATCTTATTTCTTATTTTATTGCAATAGAAGCGAGAACTTACGACTTGAATCGTGTAGACTCATGTCGGCAGGAGTTGTTTGGATATGAACTGCAGGTCACGTGTTATACATGTATATATATACTTGCAATAGTGAAACAAGCAAAAAAAACGTGGCGAGCCCTTTGAAAGTTAGATAGAGTGATTAGATAGTGACTTTTTGTGATTAAATATTTTAAATTTAAATTTATGTTCTCTCATTATAAATATTGCATGTCACCCGACTGAGTTGGAATGCATCTCCTCACTATGGGGTTTATAATATACCAACTAAATATTTATATATAAGATGTAATAAATGGATGATCAAATTAGGGTCATATCTAGCAACGCTCTTCCAGTTAATTATATACAGTAGTTGCATTCAACTACATAGGATTGGACTGGAAATTGGGATCAAGATTATTTCCTAATTAATACTTGATCGTTTCCTTGGTGTATGAAAAATTAAAGTGTAAAACTACCAAGTTAAACCCGCAAGTGTACGGATTTATGTAATATAGTGTGCTAAAGTACGGAGTCGAATTTCTATGGAGAGGCACCTAAGTGCTATCTAATGTGTGCTCGTGTGAGAAGTGATTTAAAAACGTGAAAGAGAATAAAAATTGGTCAATTAATGATGGATTAAAGGAAACTCTAATTTCAAACTTAGAATTAAAATTAAACTAGTAAAATTTCTAACTAAATGGAAGGTGTCAAATCCTAGGATTGGGTCATGTTGGAGATGGGTTAGGATAAGATCTTCGTGTCATGCCTATGTTATGTTTGAACCTTAGATTCATATAGTGAAACTAAGTTGACCAAGCTACCAGCTCATTTTGTTGATTTCACCTAGTTAGTCTAAGTTAACAACTTTAGATTTAGATGATTTCACCTAGTTAGTCTAAGTTAACAACTTTAGATTTAGTTGATTTCACCTAGTTAGTCTAAGTTAACAACTTTAGATTTAGATGCAACTCCATCCGTCTAATCACCCTAAAGGCCAAGGTGTGGGTTTTTCCAAACAGTCATTGGGTCAATTGACTAAGCTAGTGAGTAAATCATGGTATAACTTATAATTTATTTGAAGTTAAGTCAAATTCACATGGATAATTTAATATGCATCAATTTTAAACTCGCTACAAGCATTTTTAAGATCCAAAATTAAAACAATAAATAATAATCAACAAGACCCAGTTGAATTTATAAGCTAACAAAATAGAACCACATGTAAATACTCGCTACAAGCATATTTAAAAGATAAACACATGATTCATAAGCATCAATAACAAAATCCAACAAGATCCAAATCATTTAAAGTGAATAAATTAACAAAATATCAAAATCAAAAAGTCATATGTAAATAATAGGCAATAACACTACAGAACTTTCCTTAACCCTTAAATAATCTAGTTCATATCAAAATAAAGCTAAAAACGTAATAAAAAATAAAGAAAAACTCTCCCATCAGATTGGCCTCTTCAATTGCTTGTAAACTCCTAAATTTCTTGCTCCAATTTGTTGACCAATTTCGGATTTGACTGTAAAAGTAGATCAGTTTGATGGATTTGAGACTTGGCTAGAGTGGGTAAGTGTGTGAGTGTGAAAAGTGTAGAAGTAGGTGTATGTAAATTGGTATGTGAAAGTGGGTGTAGAAGTGTGTGTATGTGTGTGTGAAAGTGTATGAGGGCATGTGTAGAAAATGTGAGGATAAGATTGAATGAGTTTTTTTTTTTTTTTATTCAAAGGGAGGTAAGTCTAAGGTCATACATATATACAAATGTAGTTAGCGAGACTTGAACTCGCAATCTTTCACAAATATTATGTGTGTTATGCAGTAGACCAAAAGGTGTTTGAGTGAGTTGTGAATAGGATGTGTAAAGGAATGGATAAGAATTAGAAAAAAAAAAAAGTCTGTGTGTGTTTTTATGTGTTGGTGTGAAATTGTAATGTAAAATTAATGAATGGCGTTGTGGTCGGTGGTGTGGTTCAATGGGTCAGTGCTTGAGAGCGTAAAAGAAAATGGTGAAGTCTAAATATGGTTTGGCTGTGATTAGGCCTGATACATATGCAAAATCGATCAAAGAGAGAAAAGAAACAAAATTGTTGCTGCTGCTTTTATCTAGCCGTGTTGGTGTTGTGCCTTTTTTTTTTTTTTTTCCTTTTGTTTGCATGGCCATGAAGTTGAATGTAATAGCTCTTCATTTTGCTTTACTTGTGAATTTTCCTCACTCTGGCCTGATAGTTGTTGCATTCATGTTCAATATAAATAGTGCCTTCCCAGTTGAAAGTCATGATAAGAGGACATATTCACAGAGCACTCAATAGACTTTCCTAACTATTATGGAGCAAACGACAGAATAGATATCGTCGGTAGTGGATGTTGGAAAATTATGGACTTTGACATGTATAATAAGGCATTTTCGACTAAAAAATTAAGTGGATCCTACCTATCAAAACAGTTAGGAGCACTACAAGAAAAAAAAAAAAGGGCGGCCGACGGATCAATTCCGTTGCCTTCCCTCGCCCCATAGGGCCGTGTGACAGAATCGTCATGGATTTTGGCCCGTCGCTTAAAGGCTTGTAGCCAATTTGGTAATCCGTCGCCCAGGTAAAATTATTAACCTACTACTTCATTCTTTTGAGTTGATCTACAAAGAATAATTAACACTCTTCTCTATAGGGGTAGAACCAGGTACCGGGGATGACACTACAGTGGTACAACTACTAACCAAGAGTTCAGAAACACTTGTGTATACATAAATTAATACTTAATTTACGTACATTATAGTAATTATAAAATGTAAGCAATAAAGCATATATAGAATCTTCAAGACATAACTCTCCTTATATAATAATGACATAACATATAGAAAGAAAAAAAAAATTATAGTAATGCAAAAAGTACATTTTATAATTGTCCTTAGCGTGACTTTATATTTTGAAATTGTTGAATAATCAACTCATTTTCGATACTTAATTAGTCATAACCTATACATAAGAATAATAATTACATCAATTAAAATAAACATATAAAAATGAACAAAAACAAGCTCACAATAGTACACAAAAATTATATATGTAATTACACCCCTAAAAAAAATCAATTAGCACACATTAAACTTTTTACTTCAAGCTGTGAACAAAAACTTTGAAATATTCATTCTGAATCATAAGAATTTGAATTACATTCTCAAAATGAAAAAGAAACAGGAAATTATAAAGTCATTATGAGACTCATGATGATGGAAAACTTAACTATATAAAATTGGACACAAATCATGTAGTTTATGTTCAATATCAACAAAAACTAATATGAGCCAACAAGTTCAACAATCTCGTCATTTTTTGTTTTTCCTTTTATTAGTTTCATCTCTATCCTAAATTGAGACACAAGCAAAAAAAGCTTTTAGTTATGACATCAATAATTTTGATTATCCCAAAAACTAATAACACTAAAAAATTAAGTGTATGCACTCACATACATTAGAGCACATATGGCACTACTTATGCTTCTCTATACAATGATTTTATCAATTTATAACTCTAGAGTGTATAGTAACAAGGTACAAACAGAAATGAATGAGTACAATGAGATAACTTCTCAATGAGTAAATGATATAAATGAAACCACTTTAATGCTAAGTGTTAGCTCAAGATTGGTGTAAAAAAAGAAAGTAAATGATATAAATGAAATCACTTGAATGCTCTACTTGTGCTGAAAACGGGGAAAACGGTGTTGACTTGAGCACTACACGGTCACCATTTTGTATGGGTGAGTCCAATAGGAAATTATTGCCAAGATTGGACGTCCCATTTAATTAATTTGTGTTAAATGCACTAACTATGTGAATTCGTCTACAAATCAAAAATAAAATATAAAACAATAAAAAAAAGATTAGGAAAGAAAATCTAAATAATATAATAATAGCAACATTTTTGGTTTAATTTTAATTTGAAAGCTATAATTGATATATTACAATAGTAAATTACTATATTTTGTTTAGAATATAATAATTTACAATTCAATTGTGGTTGTTTTGCATTTTAGAAATTAGAATAACAAAACTTAATCAATATTAACCAACCTCCTAACTGAAAACCTACAAATTAGAACATTTCTTCAACCCTACCTCCCTAATTCTTCTCGCTTTATCTATTCGTTCTTCCATGACAACCACCCTATTCCCCTCCTTTTTCATATGCCAGAACATCCCCATACCGTTCCTATTTCTGCTCCTCTGCTTCCTTTGTGCCCATCAGACAAGCCAATTTTGGAACAAAAATTTCATACCTTGCAATTTTTAGGGGTTTCCTTATCTCATATATATATATTTTTTTTCGTTTTCTTTTCTTGTGAGAAAACTATGTTATATAGGAATGGTTTAACCAGTATATTGTATTCTATATATGCAAATTACATATGCTTACTCTAATGCCACAAAAGCAATTCGTTTGAGGTATGTTTGGCGAGTCAATTGGCGAGATATGTAAGAAGAAATTTGTTTTTTTTTTATTTTTATGTTTGATAACATCATGAAATAATTAAAACAGAACATACCTTAATATTCTTGAATCACTTTCTAGATATACAAAATAATATAGAAACTTAATATAAATAATTTTTGGTGGTGTATAACTTGAATTAGTACACCCTATGACTAATTTGATCTTCTCTCTCCTTACTCTATATACTTTTATGTTTGTCAATTGATGGGAATAACAAACATTAGGTATGGTTATGGTGAGTGGAAAGAGGGACCAAGAATCTTTTATATAGTGTTCATATATCAAGTTCACCCATCAAAGACCTTTTTTTTTTTTTTTTTTTTTGCGAAAATCCATCAAAGACTTGATTGCACTATATATTTACATGTCTTTTCATGAACCTATTAACCCCACTAATCCCACTAACTTTACCATGATGTAAGATTATAATGAACCACTAACTCCACTAGGTACAACTTAAAGTAGGATCATAATTTAGGTGGTTACATGAATCTTTCAAGAGCATAGATTCAATATAGCATTAAATATATGGACTTTTCAAATTTCTCTTATTCTTTTATAAATCCACTAAATATTTTATTATGTTGGAGGTTACATATTCGTTCATTGGCCTACAACCAAGGCACACATGGAATCACCTATTATTCCTCGGCTTCAGCAGGTCGGTTGTGGTATGTACCATCTAGCAGTCACAACATCATTGCAATAGGAGTGTTAGTATCAAGAGGACACAAGTACATAGGCAAAGTAATATGTGGTAAAATCCCGAGCTAGAGCACAATTACCAAAATACCCTTGTAGTAAGATGTACAGTTGGGGGCCTTGATTACCTCAGCCCCAAGCCCATAGTAGTGTAGATATGCGGAATCAATAGGCCTCGGTTTGTGGATATATCTAAAAGACCTCAGAAAAAGAAGATGTAACTAACTGTGACACAATTCCATAAAACAATGAGGAGAAAGAAAATAAAATCTATCAGAAAAGTATAAATAACACTCACACTCTCAATCAAAAGACAACAAACACATTCTATACACTTTATTTTTATACTTATTTTGTTCAATGAAAAGGAAGTTACTAACTTAAACAGAATGCTAACATAGGCTCGACCTACAACGTTCCTTTTCACATGACCAGCCCAAGTCAGCTCTCTGGAATTTTCACTGTTAACACAAAAGAAAACAATGTTGAGCATATAGACATGACAAGATGATTCTGATTGGCAAGATGAACAAAAAAAGATTTGCATCTTAAAGGGTTATTTTGCAGAACAGGGATCGATAGCGTTAGCGGTCAAGTAAAGAGTATTCACCGAAAACATGCCAAGAAGACAAGAAGAGAGTGACATTCTCTAAGGTTATTGAAGTGTTTAGAAAAACTTTTTTTTTTTTTTTTGCAAAGTAAGCAAAATTGTGCATTTCGAAAAGGAAAAGAAAACAAAGAGTTCGTACAAACATAAATAACAAAGATCATTCAGACCGAAACCAGAAAACTGAGACAACCAGATGCCCACTACAGAAAAGTGTTTTCAAAAGAAGAAAGTGTTATGTAGGGGGAACAAGTTACTTAACAAAATTCTGAATTCTGGTCAAGGGGAGCAAGATTAGAGTTATTCCTCTCTTTCTGGGTTTAGAGGGGAGAATTTCTTGAGATCCATTCCCAACTTGAGGTGCAACTCAAGTTGCACTATTTAAGGATTAAAGTATCAATTTACAACATTAATCAAGCTGTAAATTGACAGCAAAATAACACCAATTCACCCACCTCCCCTTATTTCACTTATAAATAAGAACGTTAGGGTGAAGAATTAGTTTAAGAAGATTGAATAGAAAACATTGAGTGGTAAGTAATTCACTCATCAAGAGAAATAATTTTTTGTAGTTTTTTAGAAAATCGTTTTATCTGTGAGGGTTATAGCTTTAGTTTGATCAAAAGTTATTTGTGTAAGAAGGTGTAGATTTTTCCATGCATAAAGTCAAATGTTATAATTTTTGGATGTTGGTAATTGTTGAACAAACTGCATTCAAATTTGTGTAATCCTTTTATTTCACATGGAATTTAGAACGGGGAATAGTCAATATTCCTAACAATATCATCACATGGAACATATGTATTGTTGAGTTGTAAAGCTCATCTGAATTCAAATGACAGCAACAATTTTGACAAAAGTAATAAACTTTGTTGACAAAAGAGAAAAGCAGCAGACAAAGTAGAAAAATGAAGGAAAATGTAGAAAGGAAAGAGAGTGAGAAAATTATTGTTGGAAGAATTTGTTCGGCTGTCAAAATGGCTTACACTGATCGTTCAGTGGAAATCTCCTTGATCAGAGATGAGAGTCTCATATCTCAAAGAGAAAAATATAAGTTCCTCTTGAGATGTAGAGAGAGATGAGTGTTGTAATCTTAGAAAGGAAAAAGATAAGTTCTTCTTGAGATTTAGAGAGAGTACGTAGTCCCAAACTCAAAGGAGAAAGATATAGGTTCTTTTTTAGGCTCAGAGAGAATAATGTTAGGTTTCTCCTTTTTCTTTGTTGTCTTTATGTTATGAGTGAGAGTGAGTTTCTCCAATTATAAGAGAGAGTGTAATAGTTTTCTCCTTGTATTAGAGAGAATGTGAGCTCATTTCTCTTATACTAAGAGAAAGTGTGAGGGTTCGCTCCTTATATTAAAGAATGTATTGTAAAATACTTCATATCATAGTGAAATCCTCTTATTCTTGCTCGTAGTTTTTCCCTCAATTTGTTTGGAGGTTTTCCACGTAAATCTGGTGTCTCAATTATTCAATGTTCTCAATCTTATTTTAGTTGCATGATACTGCTTGGCCCCGATTATTCTGCTGCGCTAATACTCAATAGTAGTATCAGAGACACTAGTTACAGAGTCACTACGGGGGATACTGTTCACGGTTACCATTCACACATACAGTATAGTGCTATACATGTATACAGTCAATGTACTATTCACATATATGGTTACAATATTATTCCCATATATGATTTTGGTACTATTCACAGTGAAACAGTGGGAGCCAATTCTAGTTGAGAAGCAGATCATTGTGAACATCGTAGCGGCAAAATAAGAAATAAGATGTTCAACATGAGTGATCACTCCAATGAAAATTGAGGATGATGGGCAATCTTGAGAAAAAGACAATTGTTTGGCAACAATTGGAGACAAATAGAGAGGATTGTCGACAACAAGAGAAGATAGATAGATGACAATGATATTGCCAATGGGAATTTAACATTGGCAGGGTGTCAAGCTGGAGTTAGCAAAGAAAGCTGGAATGTGTTGACTAAAGTCAAGCCACTTCACGGAAAGATCTTCTTACAGTGAAGATTTTACATTCTTTGAATGAGTAGTTCCACATTGGTGTGACATACGTTATTGTGTTGGATTGCAAAATAGCTGAGCTTGAATGTGCGATGCTTAAGACTTTGAAGACTTTCAACTTCGTATGGTCAACTCACTATCCGTTGTTCGAGTAATGGTCTTTCAGGCGATCTAGTCTTCGATGATATTGCAATTGTTGCTCTAAAAGAAGTCTCTTGGCACAACAACAGGGAAGACAAATTGAAAAGTTCAGGATGAGCAGAGAAGTAGTAGATGGTAAGGGGTATATCAATGGTACGTGACTCGAGTGGAAGTCACAATCATAGTAGATCAAAGTCAAGAAATAGGGAAGATCCTAAATGTTGTATTGTAGCAAAAAAAAAAAGGCTCGTCAAGAAAGATTGCTGGCGCAACATATCAACTCCCAAGGTAACAAATTCTCAGGGATGTGTTGCGGATACATCCGGCGATGGAGGTATATTACACAGCGAAATAACAACTGTTATGTCTAAAGGCAGAAAGAAGCTCATTGATGAATGGATTATGGATCGGGAGTAATGTGACACATGGCCTCTTATCAAGAACAATTGTGAACACATGAAACTGTCTGTGGAGAACCTGTGTAATGGTCATGCCTTAGAGATCGTGGTATTGGTACCATCAAGATGAAAAGGTACGATGGTATAGTTTGCACAATTCAAGAAAGATGTAGGGTGAAGGGTTTGGAGAAGAAGTTATTGTCTCTTGGCCAATAAGATGACCTTGGTTGAAAGACCCATATTGAGAATGGGATCGTGAAGGTCGTAGTCACGGTTGTAACGGAAAGGGCAGAGAATATCACAGTAAATTTGTATATGCTTTGGGGAAATATATATTGGACGAAGCAGATGTATCGGTTGCATCAGCCAATCAAGAAGAATCAACAATAATATGGCATATGGGTCACATATTAGAACGAGGTTCAGAGATTCTCTTGGAACGTAATCTCTTACTCGGGCTCAAATGAGTAATATGAGCACCATGATATCTGTAAGCAGCATAGATTGGAATAGTAGATCTACTGCCTGAAGAAATTTGGACTTGATGAATGGGAATCGCCAGTTTTATCCCTAAGAGTGGAAAGATACTTTGTATCATTTGTTGATGGTTACTGCAGGAGATTGTGGGCGTACTTAATCAAGATCGAGACAGTTGTATTTTCAGTAGAAGACTACAAAGTGCGGGTGAAACAAGAATCCAAGAAATGCAGGTTCTTGGGATATGTTGATGATGTTTTGGGGCATCACCTGTGGGTTCCCATTGTCCATAAGGTTATCATCAACATGGATATGATATTTGCATGGGACAGTCTACAAAGTGAGGATGACAGCACTTTGAAGGAGACTACTGCAAGTTAAAACAATGAGATGTTTCATCTAAAGTTGCACCAAAGCACGAGGAACAAAGACCAGATGAGGTTGAGACTAAAGAAGCCTAGCGTTGTTATGGTGAGCGATGTTGCATGTTGTCTTCTAGAAGAAGATGGAAAGTCGTTAACTTTTTATAAGGAATAAGTAGCCTTGTTGTTCTACAGATGACAATAATGCAGGAAGAAAATTGAAATTCTCCATAGAAATTGAATAAAGAGACTTGATCCACTACCAGTCAGAAGAAAAGCCGTTGGTAATAAATTGGTCTACAAGATCATATGGAAATGGCTAGGTGGAGAAAATGTGCAAGACTAGTGGTGAAAGAATACACTAAGAAAGAAGGTATCTAATAAAGTCTTGTTCTTCTGTTGAGTAGTCTTGGTTATGTGTGCTGGATTTACATCTAGAACAGTTAGATGTAAAGATGACTTTTTTTCATGGTGAGGTTGAAAAAAAGGTTTGTATGCTCCTACCAGAAGGATCTGTAGAAAATGAAACTTGGTTTGCAGAGTTTACCAAATCTCTATACTGTTTGAAGTAGGATCCAAGGTGTTAGTACAAGAGATTTGATTCCTTCATTAGCCTCGAGTACAACAGACAGTGCAAATAATTGTGGGTATTACAATAGGTTTGGAGATAGTAATACTAGCAAAAATTGAGTCCAATAATCGAAGGCACAGTTTGGCTAGGAAGTTCAAAATGAAGAATGGAGGACCAGTAAACAATATTTCGAGGATGCAAATTACCGAGACAGAAAATTCAGGAAATAGTGGATTTCCGAAAGAGTTACTTTCACGAAATCTTGCAGTGCTTCAACATGCAAAGATTGTAAAGAAATCCTGACCCCACATGCTGACAGTTATCCTCAGGTATGTGTCCTAGCAAAGAAGCAGTGAGGATGGTAAAGTCTGGAGTACAATGTGCATGGGTAGTGAGAGGTCCAATGTTTGTTGTGGTATGTACAAGATTAGATGTTGCAGTTAGAACGATTCATTGGAACATGGCGAGGTATGGTGGAGAGCATGGAGTTGTTGTTAAGAGGATCCTGAGATAAAAGAAGGATCATAAGGTAAAGGTACCTCAGATGTTGCATTATGTGGTAATATAGATTCTTTTGTGGCCTTGTAAAGACGTGAGCAACATGGAACTAGCAAGACTGGAGAGATTTGAAGCATGATTCAAATGAGCTTTAAGTGGGAGATTGTTGAGCTGTAAAGCTCATCTGAATTCAAATGACAACAACAATTTTGATAAAAGTAATAAACTTTGTTGACAAAAGAGAAAAGCAACAGACAAAGTAGAAAAATGAAGGAAAATGTAGAAAGGAAAGAGAGAGAAAATTATTGTTGGAAGAATTTGTTTCAGCTGTCAAAATGGCTTGCACTGCTCGAGAATTAAGGCGTATGCAAAAGAGGGAAAGATTGAACAACGCATACAAAAGTGCACTGCTCGAGGAATGCTACATCAGAATTTGCAAGCCACGCGTGGAAAATCAGATGAGGTTCTCAACTATAAATAAAGGCCTTTTCCTGAGCTTCTGGACCAAGCTCGTTTAGTGGAAATCTCCCTGATCAAATATGAGAGTCTCACATCTCAAAGAGGAAAATATAAGTTCCTCCTGAGATGTAGAAAGAGAGGAGTGTTGTAATCTTAGAGTGGAAAAAGATAGGTTTTTCTTGAGATTTAGAGAGAGTAGTCCCAAATTCAAAGGGGAAAGATATAGGTTCTTTCTGAGTCTCAGAAAGAATAATGTTAGATTCTCTTGAGGGTTTCTCCTCCTTCCTTAATGTTTTTATGTTATGAGTGAGAGTGAGTCTCTCCAATTATAAGAGATAGTGTAATAGTTCTCTCCTTATATTAGAGAGAAGGTGAACTTGTTTCTCCTATAACAAGAGAGAGTGTGAGAGTTCTCTCCTTATATTAGAGAGAATGTGTTGTAAAATACTCTACATTATAGTGAAATCCTTTTATTCTTGCCTGTGGTTTTTCTCTCAATTTGTTTGGAAGTTTTCCATGTAAATCTTGTGTATCAATTATTCAATGTTCTCAATCTTATTTTAACTGCATGATTCTGCTTGACCCTAATCATTCCATTGCGCCAATACCCAACATACATGTGTCTACCTGTAATGAAATATTTTTCGAATTTATATGTAAAATACTAGAAAATGCTACATAAACTTTTAATTTATAAAATTGAATCATTTTCCTATCTGTACAATTAATTTACATAAGCCCGAAAAAAGAAAATCAAGAAATCCCTTAGGAGCTAGAGATGATATGATCTTCAATGTAGAAATCGGGATTAATATAATAGGCTTCCCAAAGTCGCTGATTGAATTCCTCTACCAAGTGTGATGGCACCAAGTGTTTTCAGCAATAAGGACAAGTTTTACTGCCATGGTCCATCCAACGGTCCAAACAACTCTTATGGAACGTGTGCTTACAGTTCAACAAGCTTCTGATATCATCATCCCCTTCAAACTCGTTCAAGCACACTACACAGCTCTCTGGCGGGTGTCCCTCGCCGGCATTGGAGTCGGAGTCTAGGCTGGAGAACTTGATCATCGGGAGAAGTTCCCGGATCAGGATTACGGATACAGGCGGCTTAGGGAGTTGGTTTTCTTGAAAATGTGGTTCTGGCTCAAGAAAATGAGACAGGCCAAGAAAGTCAAAGAGGGAGAATATGATGGCCCTGATAAAACCAAGTAAAGAATGTGCGTGTGTGTATAGTTTGGGAAGATGAATTTCTGGGAATCCCATTGAACCTCAAGAGAAATGTGTGTTTGTGTGTGTATGTGTGTGTGTGTGTGTAGTGAGAGTTTCCTAGCAAAGAAAAAGCAGCACACAAATAGACTACCGAAGGGGTCGAGTGGAGCTCTGAGGTTCAATTGACAGATCATCCATATATACATATATTTCAAGACTTTCGAAAAGTCTTTCCTTAAAGACATCAAATTCATTCTCAAATGATATGCAGGTCACGTGTTGTTATTTGTATTATTATACAACAACAACAACAACAAAAAAATCATAATCGTTCTAGAACAGAGTGCTAAACTAACAATAGTGAAACAAGAAAATAAACATGGTCAACAATTAAAAATTTGACTAATAATTGAGTAATGATCTAACAACCTAACGTTTCAATCAAGGTAAATTAAAAAACAATATATTTTAAAATACTTCCATTTAGTTTGAAGGGCAAATTTTACAAATAGTCCCTATTGTTATCCTTTTGTCTCAGTTTAGTCTTTATTGTTTCATTTGTCTCAATTTAATCCCTATTGTTTACAAAAAAATTTCGATTTAGCTCAATCCGTCAAATAAGAGTTAAATCTAACAGAAAGTTGGTCACGTGCACTGCACGTGACTACGTTCTTAGGGGCAATTTTAGAATATAACAATAAAAATTCAATTTAGTCCTCAATGTTATGAAAAAATTTCATTTGAGTCATCAATGTTTTAAAAAAATTTCAAATAAGTCCTCAATGTTTTAAAAATATTTCAAATAAGTCCTCAATATTTTAAAAATATTTCAAATAGGTCCTTAATGTTTTAAAAATATTTCAAATAGGTCCTCAATGTTTTAAAAATATTTCAAATAAGTCTTCAATATTTTAAAAATATTTCAAATAAGTCCTCAATGTTTTGAAAAGATTTCAATTAAATCCTTACTATTCTATAAAGTTGGAAATAAACCCTTAAGGTCCCCCATCTCTTAAACACACAAGGTTTGGGTGGTTAACAAGGAGGAAATAGACTTGTCTTGATAGATGTAGCTCAAAAAATTTAGTCGAGTTAGTTTTTAACTGATAAGTGATAGATAACTAAGATAGCGTCTGCGAAACCAAATTCGAATTTGTCAAAACCAAAATTAGGGAAGTCACAATACGTAAACAAAGAGGCAGAATAAGGACACAATATACGTTACCAACTACAGACCTTTAGCATTTTTCATTTGAATACCTGTTATGAAAACAATCATAAACACCTTAACATTAGAAAAAATAATGTTTCTTCATCCTTAATCCTAAAAAAACATAACAATAATATCATCAAAGTATCAGTCATAAAAGCCTGTCACAATCCCATAACCTGTCAAAAAAAAAGTCATTAAATATGGTTAAAGTCATTACATTTAGCTATCATAGTCCCATCCATATACAAAAATCATCTTTACATATCCTGTCATAATCCCATCCATCTACAAACATATCGATCAGTCATGTCATAACCTATTTGTAACCCATCCACAAAAATCATTGGGTTGACTAACTTTGTTCAGAGCGTGTTCATTCATCAATATGAACAAAGTTACAAAAAATATTTATCAGTCCTGTCATAACCTATTTGTAACCCATCCACAAAAACCACTGGGTTGACTAACTTTGTTCATACCATGTTCATTCATCAATATAAACAAAGTAAGGACTTAATTAAAATCTTTTCAAAACATTGAGGACTTATTTGAAACATTTTTAAAACATTTAGGACTTATTTGAAACATTTTATTGAGGACCTATTTGAAACATTTTTAAAACATTGAGGACTTATTTGAAATATTTTTAAAACATTGAGGACTTATTTGAAATTTTTTTAAAACATTGAGGACTCAAATGAAACTTTTTCAAAACATTGAGGACTAAATTAAACTTTTATTGTTATATTCCAAAATTGCCCCTGAGACCGTAGTCACGTGCAGTGCACGTGACCAACTTTCTGTTAGATTTAACCCTTATTTGACGGAATGGACCAAATTGAGATTTTTTTGCAAACAATATGGACTAAATTGAAATAAATGGAACAATAGGGACTAAACTGAGACAAAAGGGTAACAATAGGGACTATTTGTGAAATTTGCCCTAGTTTGAATTTATTATAAGGTTTTGGCTCAAAATCCAGAAACAAACTTATGGTGAATACGAGCAGAAATATATTGACTATAAAAGATTGGAATTATAACACTACTAGTTCTAGAACTAGTTTTCTATAATTAGTTTTCAATATATAATAGAATCTTCTTAACCAGTTTGGTTTAGTGGTATATGTTAAGATAATAAAATAATATAATAAATTCTTTTCTAATTGTTTAATTTTTAGATGAAGTGATCACTTAACACAGTATTAGAGTCTAAGTATCAAAAGATCATGGGTTTAAAACTCAACATTATCTATTTAAAAATATTAGAACTGTCTAAGTGTAATGTTCAAAAACTATCTTCGTCTATACTTTTATTGAGGCGAAGATAATAAAATAATTAAACCCCTCTCTAAAGTTTTTAAAACTGTCCAAGGACAAAGATCAAAAACTAACTTCACCCACACTTTCTAAGGCATGCTAAAGATAATAAAATAGTCTAATAAACCTTCTATAGCAGCTTAACTTTTTGATGAGGTAGTCACTTGTTGTAGATAATAAAATAGTATAATAAACCCTTTTGTAACAGATTAAACTTTTGGATGAAGTGGTCACTTAACTGTATGCTCCTTGTTATGAATGCAAGTGATTGCGAGATCAATTCTCGTTGGTGACATATATATATTGAACGGTTTAAACCTCCCTTAAATTTAAAATAAAAATAACAAATAATATTAATAGAATCTTCTTACTCGTAATTAGTTGGGAGACACCATGAGGGTGGGTGTGAGTATGAGTGTGAGGAGGATTTTGCTACATAAACTCAGGGTTTACACTTTTTTTATACATAAGGCCAAGGTGTAAAAATTTGAAGAATAGTGAATTATTTTAATATGTGAGATCATAAGGTGGAATTGTGAACGTAAATATTTCTGATGCTTTTTTTTGTGTGCTTGTGCCCTAATCCCAACCAAAACAAGTTAGTTAGATTGAACTATTTAACCCTAGCTTTGACATATATATATATATTCTCGTGGTGTGATCCAAATAATACTGAGAAGGTGAAACTTCTCGGTTGGAGGACCTGCAGGCGACCCCAGAGCTGGACCGTGTGATATAAGCAAGAAAACGTTAAACAACTGTTATCCTAATTAAAATATTGTCCAACAAAAAAAGATATTAAAATATTGCAATATGCCATACGTGTCACGTGCTATAATTCCTCGAACTAATCTCTTTTGTGTTTGGATATCGTCTTCTGATCAATTTTGTAAGTTTGTAATATAATAGAGGTTATGCTGTAAAGACCAGAATCATCCTGTCTTCTTGGATCCTTCCGTTGCAGTGCACCCCATCTTCTAATACATTCTCACTTTTATTTAAAAATTTATATTATTAGAAATGTGTTTATTTTATTTATTTATTTTATTTAATATGTCTATTTACATCCAAATAAGATTTGTTTGGATCTTTTCTCGTAAAAAAGATCTTACTTGTTGTAATGGTTTAATATTCCTGATTAGTGAATTTTTCAATTACTTAAACTGTAGATGTAGACAGATGGGAAAGGGTCGAATCACGTTAAAACTCTGTGTGTGTTGATTTCTACTATGCTTGTGTGGTATATGTGTTTGTGTCCTATTCCCAACAACAATATCATCACATGGAACATTTCCATGTATATGTGTCTGCCTGTTATGAAATATTTTCCGAATATATATGTAAAATACTAAAAAATGCTACAGAAACTTCTAAGTTATAAAACTGAATCATTTTCCTATCTGTACAATTAATGTACATAAGCCCGGGAAAAAGAAAATAAAGAAATCGCTTAGGAGCTAGAGATGATATGATCTTCAATGCAGAAATCGGGATTAATATAATAGGCTTCCCAAAGCCGCTGATTGAATTGCTCTACCAAGTGCGATGGCACCAAGTGTTGTCTGCAATAAGGACAAGTTTTACTGCCATGGTCCATCCAACGGTCCAAACAACTCTTATGAAACGTGTGCTTACAGTTCAACAAGCTTCTGATATCATCATCACCTTCAAACTCGTTCAAGCACACTACACAGCTCTCTGGCGGGTGTCCCTCGCCGGCATTGGAGTCGGAGTCCAGGCCGGAGAACTTGATCACCGGGAGAAGTTCCCGGATCAGGATTGCGGATACAGGCGGCTCAGGGAGTTGGTTTTCTTGAAAATGTGGTTCTGGCTCAAGAAAATTAGACAGGCCAAGAAAGTCAAAGAGGGAGAATATGATGGCCCTGATAAAACAAAGTAAAGAATGTGCGTGTGTGTATAGTTTGGGAAGATGAATTTCTGGGAATCCCATTGAACCTCAAGAGAAATGTGTGTTTGTGTGTGTGTGTGTAGTGAGAGAGTTTCCTAACAAAGAAAAAGCAGCACACAAATAGACTACAGAAGGGGTCGAGTGGAACTCTGAGGTTCAATTGACAGATCATCTATATATACATATATTTCAAGACTTTCGAAAAGTCTTTCCTTAAAGACATCAAATTCATTCTCAAATAATATGACGACATGATATGCAGGTCACGTGTTGTTATTTGTATTATTATACAACAACAACAAAAAAAAAAATAATCACAATCGTTCTAAAACAGAGTGCTAAACTAACAATAGTGAAACAAGAAAAGAAACGTGGTCAACAATTAAAAATTTGACTACTAATTGATTAATGATCTAACAACCTAACGTTTCAATCAAGGTAAATTAAAAACAATATATTTTAAAATACTTCCATTTAGTTTGAATTTATTATAAGGTTTTGGCTCAAAATCCAGAAACAAACTTATGGTGAATACGAGCAGAAATATATTGACTATAAAAGATTGGAATTATAACACTACTAGTTCTATAACTAGTTTTCTATAATTAGTTTTCAATATATAATAGAATCTTCTTAACCAGTTTGGTTTAGTGGTATGTGTTAAGATAATAAAATAATGTAATAAATTCTTTTCTAATCGTTTAATTTTTAGATGAAGTGATCACTTAATATAGTATTAGAATCTAAGTATCAAAAGATCTTCGGTTTAAAACTCAACATTATCTATTTAAAAACATTAGAACTGTCTAAGTGTAATGTTCAAAAACTATATTCGTCTATACTTTTATTGAGGCGAAGATAATAAAATAATTAAACCCCTCTCTAAAGTTTTTAAAACTGTCCAAGGATAAAGATCAAAAACTAACTTCGCCTACACTTTCTGAGGTATACTAAAGATAATAAAACAGTCTAATAAATCCTCTATAACAGTTTAAGTTTTTGATGAGGTGGTCACTTGTTGTAGATAATAAAATAGTATAATAAACCTCTCTGTAACAGATTAACTTTTGGATAAGGTGGTCACTTAACAGTATGCTCCTTGTTATGAATGCAAGTGATTGCGAGATCAGTTCTCGTTTGTGACATATATATATTGAACGGTTTAAACCTCCCTTAAATTTAAAATAAAAATAACAAATAATATTAATAGAATCTTCTTACTCGTAATTAGTTGGGAGACACCATGAGGGTGAGGGTGAGGGTGAGGGTGAGGGTGGGGGTGGGTGTGGGTGTGAAGAAGATTTAGCTACATAAACTCACAGTTTACACTTTTTTTTTATACATAATGCCAAGGTGTAAAAATTTGAAGAATAGTGAATTATTTTAATATGTGAGATCATAAGGTGGAATCATGAATCTGATGCTTTTTTTTGTGTGCTTGTGCCCTAATCCCAACCAAAACAAGTTAGTTAGATTGAACTATTTAACCCTAGCTTTGACATATATATATATATATATATATATATATATATATATATATTGATTCTCGTGGTGTGATCCAAATAAAATGAGAAGGTGAAACTTCTCGGTTGGAGGACCTGCAGGCGACCCCAAAGCTGGACCGTGTGATATAAGCAAGAAAACGTTAAACAACTGTTATTCTAATTAAAATATTGTCCGACAAAAAAAGATATTAAAATATTGCAATATGCCATATGTGTCACGTGCTATAATTCCTCGAACTAATTAATCTCTTTTGTGTTTGGATATCGTCTTCTGATCAATTTTGTAAGTTTGTAATATAATAGAGGTTATGCTGTAAAGACCAGAATCATGCTGTCTTCTTGGATCCTTCCACTGCAGTGCACCCCATCTTCTAATATGTTCTCACTTTCATTTAAAAATTTATATTATTAGAAATTTGTTTATTTTATTTATTTATTTTATTTAACATGTCTATTTATGTCCAGACAAAATTTGTTTGGAGCTTTTTTTGTGGATAGTTTTTTACTATTATTAAATAAATGATAACGAGACTTGAACTTAAAATCGTTTTGTACCTTAAGTCCTAGTAGTACATTAGGTTATCACATCATCCAAAAATTTAAATTACTAAAGAGAGATTTATTATCTTTATCCATTCTAAAAAATATAATCGTAAACATTTTTGTTAGGGAGAAAATGTTATTTTTCCTCAACCCACCAGATTCATTCGTCAGCTTTGTAAAGGATTCTCAGTCTTCTAAGTCGTAGAGTAGAAGGGAGAAGGGCGGCGAGCTTTCCTATGGTAGTCCCGCTGTCGCTTCTGATCGTCCGTCCCGTCTTATTTTTTTTTTTTTTACTTTTTTGTAGCCTGCCATGTTAGCTCTATGACATCAAATTTTATTAAACAAAGTCTGAAGATTAAATGATATTTTGGTCTTTTATTCTTTTTATTGATCTATTTTATTCTATTTTATTGCCTTGAATTTTTTTCATGTCTTTAAAATGTTATCTCGTTTGCAAAAAAGTTATATGTTGGGTTAGAGAAAAATATCAGATTCAATTTGAGATGTATATATATATGTATAGAAAACAAAATTTAAAAGTGAATCTAATTTTTTATTAATCTCGCGCGTGATGCAATTTTTGCACAATAAGTTGTTTCTTATTTATTTTTTTATGTTTTTATAAGGTTAGCTCATTGCAAATAAATTATAATGAACCAAGCTTATAATTGTTTAGAATGACTATTCCTCACAAATGCTCATTGCGATGCAGCGAAACCATGACAATTGAGTTTAAAAAAAATATCGGATTTAATTTTGTAAGATGTAGGATAAATTTTAAAGTAAATATTATTTTTCTTTAATCTCATGCATAACACACAAATATTGTAAAGCTATTTTTACCTTTTTTATTTTTTAAATTAATTTTTTTATGATTTTCTATTTGAATGTAGACCATCATATTGAATGATCTTTTATCAAATTATTTTGTCTATTATTTTCTTTTTCTTTTTCTTTGCCTTTGTTTAAAATATAAAAAGATGAAAATGATTTTCGACATAAGGTTTTGTTTGGCAAAATTTGATGTCAATAGGTAAAATTAAAACCTCATGTGGGAGTCTGGGATTTAGGCTAAAACTCATGGAGGAAAATGGCATTCTTTCTTTGTCATGCCACCCAATTTCAGATATCAGCATTTTAATTTGCTTGTCTATATTTCCTCACTATGAAATGAAAATTGTTGTATAAGTTCAATATGAATAGTCAACATCTAAAATGTCCACCAAAAAACACACATGTAATATGGGCCGAGTTGGACCATCCCGGACCACGAATTCAATTAGCTCGATTAATAACTAGGTTGAATTAACCCAGTTTGGACCATTAATTTGTTTAGCCCGGCTAATAACGGGACTAGGCTGTGTCGAGATTCAAACAAATGAACCCAATTCAATTCATTAATCCTACACCAATTAAATGGATTAATTGGGTTCATTCGGGCAGCCCTTTTTTACTTTTTAACAAAATAAAACAAAAAATATATAAATGAATTGTTAAATCCTAAGGTAATAGAAATTTTTTAAAAATAACTCAAAATGTTTATAAGTTAAAAAACTTATAAAAAACAAAAATTGAAATGAGAAATAATACAAAAATCAGAAGAAGAAAAATTAAATCCTAACTAATTAGTTTTAGTTGTGAAACAAATAAAACTATTACAAATGAATGTTTCAAATTCTTTATTTCTTTTAGAGATGACAACGAGTATCTACTTTATCCGAAACTTACGGGTAACTACACGATAAAAACTCGATAACAAAAATCAATAGGGAATCCATTAGGGTTTGAGTTTTATAAAAGGAAATCGATGGGTAAACTGATAAGTGTTGGTTTTTGACATTAAATAAAATTTAAATCCGAAATTTGATCATTAATTTAATAAAAAATTTAACATATATATACACTTAAAATAATATAAGACTAACTAAAATGATAAAAATTTGAATTAAACTCAATTAAAAAAAAGTGAACTAAGTTCAATTAAAAGAGATGAGCTAGGCCTATATATTAGACCAATACTTATACTCTTAAGAATTGTCAGCTTTACTTGCCGAAACGAAAGAAGAGACGTTTCTTGCTCTGCGCTTGGGAATGTGATAAATCCGTATTTCTAGTAATTTTAACCCATTGAATCATGTATATTACATTATTATTTCAAGCTTAATTGTATATTTTACACAAATTTAATGTAATATAGGTTCTGAAGAAGAAATAGCAAAAATGGCCACAAAAGCCAACACTTGAACAATAAGTTCAGCACAATACTAAAGGAGGAAGGTCGAGCGACTTTGACATGAGCGAATCGAGATTGAATTTGGCCAAACGGAGTGTGAAAACGAATTCAGGGCGCTGAAAAACCTTGAAGAAGCTTTGGTCAACTTTCGGTCAATGCATGAATAGTAAAGTCAACAGTCAGCGCATGAATAGTAAAAGTCAACGTGTGAACAGAGACCAATTGAGCATGAATAGGAAAAGTCAACGCATAAATAGTAAAGTCAACGGTCAACGGATGAATAGTAAAATCAACGTGTGAATAGTAACTTTTGATGAGATCACGCTGACATAATGATGACCTAGGCGATGACGTTATGCTGACACAATGATGACCTAAGCGCTGACATCATGCTGACACAATGATGACATCACGGTGTGAATAGTACTCGTGAATAGTGCCAAAATTGTCCTATAAATACACATTCCTCATTTCATTTTTCTTGTACCATTTTTCTCTTATTAGCATAGATTGTGCTACTCTAGTATTTGTGAAGTGAGTTTTGAGTATTTTAATTATTATTCTTAGTTGTGTACAAAGTTTTAATTCCAAAGGGAGGGTCTAGTGAGCCATCAACATACCGAAATCATACCGGTCTACCGAAATCCGTACAACACGATAAGTATTCTTTTATTTCAGTTTTCGTTATGATTTCTTGTACTTTAAAGTTTATCATGGCACACTAAACCCGAGATTCGGGGTAGTACGTGTGAGGTTACTCTTGTACATATGTTGTGATTCAGATTTATTAAAGTCTCGTATTTCTATTTTTAAGTATTCTTTGATTAATTATACGTATACTTGTAGTTATGTTATATTTAATTGAAAGTACATATACGCCCGATTTTGTAAACCAGTGGCAATACGAGACTACCTCGGATGGATTCTAGTCTGGTTGTACCGACACTTCTAGGTTACATAAGTGAAAGATTAATTGAGAGATTGAAAATCGTTAGGTTGTACCAACACATCCAATCTTGTTAATTAATTAATCTTATCACTTACGTAATTAAAGGCTCATTTCAATAGTGGGAGTTTGTAGCCCTATTTCTGAAGGACTTAACTTTTAATCTGAATCAATAACTTTGTACTTGCGTATACCGAGCTATAATCACCCTGAATCATTAACTCTTTGAATTTTTAGTGTTGAGTGTTGTGATTCTTTAATTTAGTACTTTTGATTAATTTACTTTTGGACTTTGTTACTACCGTATCTTTGGACATTTTGTGGACATTTCTTGGACTTAATTTTCCGTACTTCCGTACTTCCGTACTTTTGAACTTTTAGACTTAATCAAACTTATCCGTGACGGGAGATAATCAAACAATTCTAAATTAAGGACTTAACTTAACTTGATAACCCAATCTTCGTGGATCGACCCTCTACTCGCTACAGCTAGAGGTAATTCAAGGTAAGCAATATTTTCAATCATTTAACCTTACTATTTTTGAGCGCAAAACGACGCGATCAAAATTTGGCGCCGTTGCCAGGGATCGGTGTTCATCAAATAAGGTAAGTTTTTGATTTATGTATATAAGTGTTAATATGTATATATTTTAGATTTTAGTTTTCATTTTTATTTAAGTCAATTTTGCTATTTTGTATAGACTTTATTTCATTTTTTTTTAATTTCTTTTTCATGTTTTAATTTTGTATGCATGGTCGGAGATCTTTAAAGCCACCCATCTTTGTTTTTGATACAGAAATTGAGAAAACTTTTAAATTCAGAAACAAAGCACATAAATTTATAATCATGGCTGATCAAAATCTGAATCAAAACCAAAATCAGGATCAAGTGGATGGCAGAGAAGTAGGAAATGTGAGGAGGAGTATAAAAGATTTTTCCACACCATAAGAATATGTTCCTCCACGAGCTATCGCCTTACCTGAAATTGATGATGGTTTTAAAATAAAGTCTCACATGATTTCAATGCTTCCCTTGTTCCACGGTCTTTCTAATGAAAACCTGTATGATCACATTAATACTTTTGTTCATACATACAGATCGATCAATACTAGAACTGCCTCGGAAGAGGTTGTTAAGTTGAGATTGTTTCCTTACTCTTTAATGGGTCCAGCACAAAATTGGTTTTACAGATTACGTTCTGGTTCTATCACTTCTTGGGGACAATTGCAAAGAGAATTTCTTGAAAGATT
Organism: Ehretia macrophylla; assembly: GCA_037974665.1. Lineage (NCBI taxonomy): Eukaryota > Viridiplantae > Streptophyta > Magnoliopsida > Boraginales > Ehretiaceae > Ehretia > Ehretia macrophylla. The sequence continues at coordinate 52,788,453 of CM075776.1, forward strand.
TTACTCTTCTTCAAAAACCAATGAATGTAGAAATCAATTAATTAATCTTTCTCAATTACCTGGAGAGGCACTTCATGAGAGTTGGGACAGATTTGAAACCTTAACTTATGAATGTCCACACCACAGTATTCCAGATTGGCAATTAGCTCAGAATTTCTATCAAGGGTTAAATGAGCATAATCAAAGTTTGCTCGATTCAGCTTATAATGGTTCACTTCTTGAAAAATCTCCAGAAGAAGCCACAGAATTGTTCATAAAACTGAGCAATAATTCACGAAAGCGTGCATCTTCATCTAGAGAAAGGAGAAAAAGTGTAGGTTCAAATGATTACAATTCTTTGACAACAAAGATTGAAAATCTAACTATTGCCTTGGAAAAAATGGTTAAAATGAAAGAATCATTGCATGTAGTTGATTTAGGTGAAGGTGTTCTTGCATCAAATTCCAATTTAATTTCAAAGCAAGCTTGTGCTGCTTATAGATATCCCCATAATTATGATCCATTCTCTAACACTTATAATCTAGGTACATGAGATCATCCAAATTTTCGATGGGATCAGAATCGGGAAGATGTTCAAAAACAAAGACCAAGAAGCTATCCTCCAGGATTTCATTCAGTTCCACAAGGACAGGTACCTACGAGCTCTAATTCAGGTTCCAATTCTAATGGGACTACTTTTGAAGAACAGGTTTTGAAAAAGCTTCACTGCTGGGAGCCAACTATGCAACTGGTAAGTACACATACAAAGGCAATTGCCAACTTGGAAAGACAAATTGGGCAATTAGCTAACACAATTCAGAAAAGGGAAAAAGGAACACTCCCTGCCCAACCAGATGGAAACCCAAAAGGTAAGGCCCATGTAGCATCTACAAGTCAAATAGTGGAGGATCTTCAAGCTGTCACTACATTGCGAAGTGGTAAGAAAGTTGATAACAAGGTAAGTATCGAAGCTTACGAAAATGCAAGACTTGTAAAGCAAAAAGCTAAGTCTCAAGTTACTGTTGATTCATCAAAAGAAAATGCAAATGAACCTGAAACTTTCATTTCACATGAAAATATTCCATTGACACTGACTCCCAAGACACCCTTTCCACAGGCATTAGGTAATCCACCTAATAAAGATTCAAAAAGGGAAGAAATGCTTGAAACCTTTAAGCAAGTGAAAATCAATTTACCTCTGTTATAAATCATCAGGCAAATTCCTGCTTATGCAAAGTTTCTTAAGGATTTATGCACTCAGAAAAGAAGGAATTCAGCTTTGATATCAAACAAAATAAGATTGACTGAAAAGGTAAGCAGCATTCTTACTTCTCATGTCCCACCAAAATTGAAAGATCCAGGAGCATTTACCATTCCTTGCTATATTGGTAATCATTGTGTAGACCGTGCCCTTCTTGATTTAGGAACTAGTGTAAATCTTATTCCCTTTAATATTTTTGAGCAATTAGATATAGGAGAATTGAAACCTACTCTTGTCACCCTTCAACTGGCTGATAGATCACTTAGAATTCCTTGGGGCATGATTGAAGATGTGTTGATAAAGGTTGATGAATTTTATTTTCCTGTGGATTTTGTTGTGCTAGATATGGAACCAGGAGAAATTCAAAAGTTCCAAACTCCAGTTATACTAGGAAGACCATTTTTAGCAACAGCTAATGCAAAAATTCACTGTGCAACTAGAGAATTGGAGTTTACATTTGGAGATATTAAGGTAAAGTTGAATGTTGCTAATGCTGCTAGGTTTGCAGATGGAGATGATCGTCTTGAATGTTTTATTCTTGATAAGATTGATCCATTAATTGAAGAGTCATTTCTTAGTCTTATGCAAAAAGATTTTTTGGAGAATGCTTTGAATAATGATGAAGTAGTGTTGAGTAGGTTTGAGGAGGAATCCGATGAATCTTTAGAAAGCAATTTAAGATTTGATGAAAAATTTCAGCTTTGTGCAATAGAACCATCCTTGACTCTTTCTAAAGAACCCATGCTTCCTTCTATACAATCTCCTCCTGAGTTAGAACTTAATCAACTTCCTAGTCATCTCAAGTATGTTTTTCTAGGGGCAGATCAAACACTTCCAGTTATTATTGCTTCTAACCTTTCTTTGGAAAAGGAATCTAAACTTGTAGATGTGTTGTCTAAGAATAAGGAAGCATTAGGCTGGACTGTTGCAAACCTTAAAGGAATAGATCCTTCTTTTTGCATGCATAAGATTAATTTGGAAGATGGAGCCAAGACATCTAGGGAGATGCAACGTAAGCTGAACCCGAACATGAGGGAAGTTGTAAAGAAGAAAATAGTGAAGTTGTTAGATACATGTATCATTTATCCTATTTCGGATAATAAATGGGTTAGTCCTATACAGGTTGTACCTAAGAAATCAGGAATCACTATGGTGACAAGTGATAAAGGTGAATTGGTACCTACCCGCACCACAACTGGATGACGTGTATGTATTGATTATAGGAAACTCAATGCTACAACAAGAAAGGATCATTTTTCTTTACCATTCATTGATCAAATTTTGGACAGGTTAGCAGGACAAGGTTATTACTGTTTTCTTGACGGGTACTCGGGATACAATCAGATCCCTGTGGACCCTGAAGATCAGGAAAATACAACTTTTATATGTCCGTTTGACACGTTTGCTTATAGAAGAATGCCTTTTGGTCTTTGTAATGCACCAGCCACTTTTCAACGCTGTATGATGTCTATTTTCACTGATATGATGGATGAATTTGTTGAAGTCTTCATGGATGATTTTTCTATCTTTGGCTCTTCATTTGACACTTGTTTGAATAATCTTTCTTTGGTGTTGAAAAGATGTCAGGAATCTAATCTCATACTTAGTTGGGAGAAAAGTCATTTCATGGTTCAAGAAGGAATTGTTCTCGGACATATTATATCCCAGGAAGGAGTTCGGGTTGATAAAGCTAAGGTTGATATTATTTCTGATTTGCCCTCTCCAACAACTGTTAAACAGGTGAGATCGTTCCTTGGACATGCTGGTTTCTACCGACGATTTATAAAGGATTTTAGTAAAATTGCTAGACCTTTATCAAATTTGTTGGCACAGGATACTCCATTTCAGTTTGATGAAAAATGTGTTACTGCTTTTGAAACACTGAAAAATGCACTTTTCACTGCTCCAGTGATTCAACTACTAGACTACTCTCTTCCTTTTGAAATTATGTGTGATGCTTCAGATTATGCCATAGGAGCTGTATTAGGTCAACGCAATGATCGTGTTCCTTGTGTGATCTATTACGCCAGCCGAACTTTGGTTGATGCCCAGAAAAACTATACCACCACAGAGAAAGAATTGCTTGCTGTAGTTTTTGCATTAGAAAAGTTTTGGTCTTATGTGTTAGGGTAAAAAATAATCATTTATTCTGACCACTCAGAATTGAGATACCTGTTAGAAAAGAAAGATGCTAAACCTAGGCTTATTCGATGGTTGTTATTAATTCAAGAATTTGATTTAACAATCAAAGATAAGAAAGGTCAAGAAAATGTTGTTGTTGATCACTTGTCAAGGATTGTAACTCATGAAACAGAAAATGAATTACCCTTGAGAGATACATTTCCTGATGAACAGTTACTGTTAATTTCTGCTCCTAAACTTCTTTAGTATGCTCATATTGTGAATTATCTTGCAGTTGGTAAAATACCCAAGGAGTGGAACAAGGCTGAGAGAGACCGATTTTTCTCAATTGCAAAGCATTATTTCTGGGAGGATCCTCATTTGTTCCGTATTTGTTCTGATCAAATTATTCGTAGATGTGTACCTGAGTCTGAACAACTAAGCATCATGTCATTTTGTCATTCGCAGGAATGTGGGGGACACTTTGGAGGACGACGGACACCTATCAAAGTGCTGCAAAATGGGTTTTATTGGCCCACATTAATCAAGGATGCTCATGAGTTTTGCAAAGCATGTGAAAGATGCCAGAAGACAGGTAACATGGGAAAAAGGGATATGATGCCCTTAAATCCCATCGTGGTTTGTGAACTTTTTGATGTTTGGGATATTGATTTCATGGGTCCTTTCCCCATCTCCTTTGGTTTTCAATACATTTTGGTTGGTGTTGATCATGTGTCTAAATAGATTGAAGCAATTGCAACTAGGACTAATGATCATACTGTCGTGATGAAATTCATAAAAGAAAACATTTTCTGTTGGTTTGGAATTCCACCAGCCATTATTAGTGACGGTAGAAGTCATTTCATTCACCGAACTTTTGAAAAATTATTGAAGAAATACTCAGTCATTTATAAGGTTGCAACTCCATATCACCCACAAACTAATGGACAGGTTGAGGTTTCTAATAGGGAAATTAAATCAATCATTGAAAAGACAGTTAGACCTGATAGGAAGGATTGGTCCACTCGATTGAATGATGCACTTTGGGCATATAGAACTGCATATAAAACTCCCATAGGAATGTCACCTTTTCGTTTAGTTTTTGGAAAAGCATGTCATTTACCTGTTGAGTTACAACATAAGGCTTACTGGGCAATTAGAACTGTGAATTTTGACTTACAGAAAGCTGGTGAAAATAAGTTGTTCCATCTAAATAAACTTGAAGAGATGCGTTTAGAAGCATACGAGAATGCCAAGATTTACAGTGAGAAAATGAAGAGAACGCATGATAAAATGATTATTCGGAAGTCATTTATTCCTGGAAAATATGTGTGGTTATTTAATTCTAAGTTACGATTGTTTCCAGGAAAATTGAGGTCCAGATGGGATGGACCATTTAAGGTTGAACAAGTTTTTCCATCTGGGATTGTCAAGATAAAAGATAAAACAAATGGGAAAACTATATTTGTAAATGGACAAAGACTTAAACCAGCGATTCAGTTAAAGAATTGGGGTGAAGAGTCAATTAAACTTAAGAATCCAATCCCTGCAGAGTAGCAATTTCAAAGTAATTCTGTCTGGCTGAAGACGTTAAACTTAACGCTCTTAAGAGGCAACCTAGGATTTATTTATTTATTTTTTTTTTTTGGGTACCAAATGAGTCTTTCTCTAGCTTAATGTAGTTTGGGTCTAAACCCTGAGAAGCACTCATTCAGGTATGATTGTCATGATACTAGTGGTTACTGTACGTTTCTGTGTGCGGTTGACTGATCAGTGCAACTCTGTCTAATAGTACTTGCCACTCCACCAGCTTAATGTGGTTTAGGGTCTATTTGGGCATTACTTGATAAGGTAGTTAGGAGTGAGAGCATTCACCAGACGGTATTGTCTGTAACGTAAAATCCCACTGTCTTGCTCTTGACCCTGTGGAACTGGCTATGGCCCCATGTGAGTGCCGAAGGAAAGTACTGGATGGCGTGAATACAGAAACCTCTGGAAGAGCTAGTCTATTAGTTTTTTTTTTTTTTTTTTAAAAAAAATTTGCCCAAAGGCGTTAAACTACGGCACTTAATTGTGTGTGCATGTCTTGCTGGCTGACATTAAATGGTTCCAGTGCCCATTCCCGGTTAGAAGGAAAAACTCTGACAATTTGTGTGACGTGCTTATCCTAAATGGGTGGGAGGATGGGTACACAGTGGCAACATTCGGTAATGACTGTCTGAGGATAAAACAGGGTGTTGTTTGTACTAGGGTATGTGCCTCACATGAACCCAAGTGATCTTTGGATAATCTAGGATCTCGTGGCGGTAACATTCCAAGGTTCATCATAGATGTTGTCATTTGGTTACCAATTAGCTTTAAATTGGCGTTAACTTCAACGTTAGGAGGTCTTTTTCCACCGTTATGGAAATAGTGGCTCTCATGGTATTTGAGAGAAAGATAACTAATACCATTCTGAGGGGCATGTGATACGTGATTCATCACCTCTGCTTCGGCCAGTTCTTACGCTATGGCGGGTAGATTTACTATCCATATTTTAATGCCATTTATTTGGTGTTCGGATGTGGTTTACTTTGCTGCATAGGTATGAAACTGAAATAGGGTTGAGATCCTATTTTTGCATTTCCCGGGCTTCATTTCCCGGGCTTCTTTTTTGTGTAAGACCATCTTAAGGGTGAATTCTAATATGTTTGCATTTTCTTGTCATTATGTGTGCTTGTTTTAATTTACAACTATTTTAAAAATAAATCAAAATATATATATATATATATATCAAAAAATCAAAAAAAATCAAAAAAAAATGTGTTTAAAAAAAAATATAAAAAAATATGGGGGGGTCGGTAAAAAGGGTTTTTACCCTAATCTTTCTTTCCCTCGTTCTTTTTTCTCTTCACCGCCAACACCTCAATCTCTCTCACACAATAATCACAATTTTCTCTCAATCTCCCAAACTTGCTTCATCAACTCAAAATGACCGACCAAGTTTTGCTTCTTATTGTGGCCATTTTTACCTTATTCTTCTTCTTGTACATCTTCCTCATCTATCTTATGATTAGGATGGGACGAATCCACGAAGGTAGAAAAGATTTTTAGTTTTTAGGCTTATGTAATAAGTTGTGTTGTTTTTTTTTTTTGTTTGTTTTGTTGAAAAAAAAAGGAAAAAAAGGGGCGGCCGAACGGTTTTAAAAACCCTAACCTTACCATTTTTTTATCTCCTCCTTGCCGCCGCCATCTCCTACCTTTCTCCCCACAAAACTTCTCCGTCTTCAATTTTTTTTTTTTTTTGTTAAAATTTCCATGAAGATGGTGTTGTTTAAAAGACTCATGGCAGAGGAGTCGTTGCTTGTGGTTCTTGGTGTTATTATTGCGATTCTTCTTTATTTGGCTTGGTTGGTTCATCATGAACTGTCCAGTTCCTGGGAAAAGAGAAAGAAGTAGGATTATAATATAAGTCATTTTATTGTTGTATTTGTTAAGTTAATGTACCGTTTCCATTTTCATGAATAAAATTTGTGAGCTTTATTTTTATTGTTTTTAGTATGGTCATCTTATTGTAGTTATTTACCTCGTTTTTACACTAATTTTGTTTTGATGTTGTATTTGGCATATTAAAAAAAAACACAAAAACCAAATAAATGGAGTATAGATGTTTGATGGCAATTTGTTGAAACTCAGGATGTAGATCTGGCCAATGTCTGAACTCTCTCACCTGCGGTTCAAAAAAAAAAAAAAACCATAAAAAAATTTCGTCATTGCGAAACCACATTGTATATATCATTCAGTTTAAATTTCATTTTGGATCACTTTTGTTTTTATCCTCGTAGCTAACGTTGGTGTTTGAAGCTTTTAATGACAAATATTTTTTCAGAACCATTTGAGGAACAATGCTTGGAATTTTTATCAGGTTGTATCTATCTTTTTAATTTGCAATGCATTCCATCACTTTCATACATTGAGGGCAATGTAAGGTTCGGGTTTGAAGAGGAACAAATAGTCGATACCACCTGCTAAAAAAAATTTCCGAAATTTTAAAATTTTCAATTTCTATTTTTTGTGCTTCATTTATTCAAGATAATTAAAGTTGAGTAGTCAAGTGTTGAAATATGGTTGGATTTTGATAAAATATTTGAATTAACTGTGAAGTTTGGAATGGAAAAATGATTAACCACTAGAGTTGAGTTTGTATGTAGATTTTTTTTTTTGAAACCTTGTTAACTATTATTACATCCCAACAGCGTCACATGATTCAATTAGAAGTTTTTGATTAATTATCAAAAAAGGAGTAGATTGAGATGTTTTCAATGTGAGATGTTGTGTTTTATTAAAATTTGACTTATTTTTCTAGATCGGTATACTCCTTTGAAAAAAAAGAAAAAAAAATGTTTAGATGACTCGCTCAATATCATTTAAATATCAAAAGTGTTGATTCAGCAAAAAGAGGCAGAAAAGAAACTCATAACAAATGCTTTCTTCTAACTATTCTTGAGCATTTTTGTTATGAAAAAGCTATCAATACAAATCCTGCCAGACAAGCTTTCTTTCACCAAACACAATTCAACCAAAGAAAGGCAATACTTCAAGAAAGTCTTTGAATCAACCAACATCTACCACTCAAGTCATCTATTCATATAAAAAAATTTATAAAAAAAAAAATGTATATATAAAAATCTAAGGGAGTATTACATGATTTGGGAAGTAGTTGAGTTTTAATATTTTATGACTATCCATAGAAGATATTTTCGATTTTACAAATTTTGCGTGATTAATTTTCTTACCTCTTAATTGAGTTACAAGTGCTTAAAAAACCTCAAATGATTTTTTATAGTTAAGTTGGTTTCTATTTTTCTAGATACAAAATGATTTCTTGGGATAAAATTATTTGGAAGACAAATTCACAGTTAAGCTGGTGTTTTATAAAATCTAATTGTATGAATACATTGACTGCTTGGATTTACTATTTTTGAATCTATGAAGTACTTAATGCTTTTGCTTGAGGACAAGCAAAGAATGGGTTTGAGGAGGTTGATAAATCCATATTTCTAGTAATTTTAACCAATTGAATCATGTATATTACATTATTATTTCAAGCTTAATTGTATATTTTACACAAATTTAATGCAATATAGGTTCTGAAGAAGAAATAGCAAAAATGGCCACAAAAGCCAACACTTGAACAATAAGTTCAGCATAATACTAAAGGAGGAAGGTCGAGCGACTTTGACATGAGCGAATCCAGATTGAATTTGGCCAAACGGAGTGCAGAAACGAATTCAGGACGCTGAAAAACCTTGAAGAAGCTTTGGTTAACTTTCGATCAACGCATGAATAGTAAAGTCAACGGTCAACGGTCAACGGATGAATAGTAAAATCAGTGCATGAATAGTAAATTTTGATGACATCACGCTGACACAATGATGACCTAGGCGATAACGTCATGCTAACACAATGATGACCTAGGCGCTGACGTCATGCTGACATAATGATGACATCACGGCGTGAATAGTACTCGTGAATAGTGCCAAAATTGTCCTATAAATACACCTTCCTCATTTCATTTTTCTTGTACCATTTTTCTCTTATTAGAATAGATTGTGTTACTCTAGTATTTGTGAAGTGAGTTTTGAATATTTTAATTATTATTCTTAGTTGTGTGCAAAGTTTTAATTCCAAAGGGAGGGTCTAGTGAGCTATCGACATACCGAAATCATACCGGTCTACCGAAATCAGTACAACACGATAAGTATTCTTTTATTTCAATTTTCGTTATGATTTCTTGTATTTTAAAGTTTATCATGGCACACTAAACCCGAGATTCGAGGTAGTACGTGTGAGGTTACTCTTGTACATATGTTGTGATTCAGATTTATTAAAGTCTCATATTTCTATTTTTAAGTATTCTTTGATTAATTATACGTATACTTGTAGTTATGTTATATTTAATTGAAAGTACATATACGCCCGGTTTTGTAAACCAGTGGCAATACGAGACTACCTCGGATGGATTCTAGCCAGGTTGTACCGACACCTCCAAGTTACATAAGTGAAAGATTAATTGAGAGATTGGAAATCATTAGGTTGTACCAACACATCCAGTCTTGTTAATTAATTAATCTTATCACTTACGTAATTAAAGGCTCATTTCAGTAGTGGGAGCTTGTAGCCCTATTTCTGAAGGACTTAACTTTTAATCTGAATCAATAACTTTGTGCTTGCGTATACCGAGTTATAACCACCCTAAATCATTAACTCTTTGAATATTTAGTGTTGAGTGTTGTGATTCTTTAATTTAGTACTTTTGATTAATTTACTTTTGGAGTTTGTTACTACCGTATCTTTGGACATTTTGTGAACATTTATTGGACTTAATTTTTCGTACTTCCGTACTTCCTTACTTTTGGACTTTTGGACTTAATCAAACTTATCCGTGACGGGAGATAGTCAAACAATTCTAAATTAAGGACTTAACTTAACTTGATAACCCAATCTTCGTGGATCGACCCTCTACTCGCCACAGCTAGAGGTAATTCAAGGTAAACAATATTTTCAATCATTTAACCTTACTATTTTTAGCACAAAACGACGCGATCAGAATGAATTTCTTTTTGCATAACTTCTTGATTTTGAATTTTGCTTATAAAATTATTATGCAATTTATTTTAAGTTTTATCATTAGATTTGATTCTTTGATTTTTGATTTTTTTATATTTAAACTAATTTTTCTTAATTTTTTTAGGTTTTTTTATTTAAACTAATTATTTTTTAGTTAAACGGTTATGGTTACGATTAATCGCTATTTTTGAATCCTTAACGGTTACTGGTTTTGAAAACCTTAATTTTTTGTTACGGTTATGGTTTTTGGTTTGCTAAACAATTTTGCTTACAGTTTTGTCATTTTTTGCGGTTATTCAAACCGTTGTCATTCCTAATTTCTTCAACTTATTAATTTTTTTGTTGATGTTTCGACACAATAACATGTTTTATAGTAAATCTATAAACAATAAATTTTTAGTTTTTATAATTAAAGTAGCCTGAATTTAATAAGTGTCACGCCCCAATTTTTAACAAGGTAAATTCAGAACGAGACCGCCGTGCGCCTAGAAAGACAAGTCCTCCTAAGCCAGCAAGGCTCAAGTCTCTCGATAACACAAGCTATAATCCATTAATAAGTAAATAATCCAGAGCTTCTACAGTCCCAAAAATAAGTATTAAAACTTAAATTACAATAGAATTCTCCAAAAATAATAATTATTATTATTATCAACAAATCCACTCAAATCTTTAGCTCTGGTCACTTAATTTCTAGCCCGGTAAACCCCAATCTAACTTTGTTGTCTGCAAAGAGAAAATGAAAGGAGTGAGCGGAACAATGCTCAGTAAGTAGATTTACCCCAAAGAAAGCGATAGTTCAAATATTAATAAATTAACCAAATAATCACGAAATAATATCAGGAATTACGAAACACTATAACAAGCCATGATTGCTTAATAGCAGCGCAGTCACAAGTTCATATAGTCGATAACAGTAGTTGACAATAAGAGACGGCTAATTAACTCCCAGCAGTATAGGATTAGATACATAACTTGTATAGTTCGTAAGACCTTAATCAAATGCTCAAATTTGACTTATCAGAAGGATCGATACAGATAACTGAACAAGAATTACGAACGAATAACAGAATAACGAATTGAACAATATTTGCAGAACAACAAATGGGGTAAATCAAAAGGAAATGTAAACTACTTACCTAAATAATAAATCCCTCAAGCGGAAATATCAAAAATTGAATGCATCAAAGTTAGCAATTATTTTTTGATCCATAGAAAATGTCTGGCTAGCACATTACTGATGAGTTGCAAAGCCCATTTGCTCTTACCCGAATGCCTACAGAATGCTATAAAGAGTTTCTTTAATTTCTCTGCTTATTCTACTGATTCTGTAGTCTTTATATAGAAGTATAACTAGTTAGTTGATCTACAATTTTCAATAAAATAAACAATAATCATGTTGTCAACCACTAGCTGTTGGCCACTTTACTAAATATATATATATATACTTACACACTATTGCTTTTAAAACATGGAGAATTCAGTCAAATTACTTTAGTAACATGGCCTATTCGGCCATTATGTTTTTCCAAAACCATTTTATCTATCCAGATCACATTTAAAAGTTGTAAAGATAAAATATGTTTCTTTTATTATTTTATTTCCATGGCCACCCAAACATTTATCATCATATTGATAAGGTATTAAAATATTTTGGATGGTAAAATAAATCCAAGTATCGTAAAAATTTTCAGTTAAAAATTACGGATCATTACAATAAGCCTGGTTAATCGAATTAAGTTGGACAGAATTATCAAATCGAGTTGTGCTGAACTCGTATCTAGGCCTGGTTGGGCTAAATTCATAATTTTGAAACTTGAACCAACTCAGCGGATTACAACCAATTCCAGTATTTTAGCAACTAACCTGACTTAAATTAGGTTATTATCGAATTGAGCTGAACTTTAGCCCGATAAACCTTGCGCAATTAACGTGTTGAATGAATAGTGCTTCCCAATTATAAATGATGATAAGAGGACAATATTCAAAGTGCTTATCAGGTAGACCCAACTATTATAGAGCAAACGACAGGACAAACATCGTCGTGAGTGCGATCTCTGTCCATTTACCAACCAGCAAATTCCATGATGGCTTTATTTGATATCCTCATTTATCTTTTCTTTTTGGGGAGTACTCGGAAACCAACATGCTGAAAAATGATCTTTTTACGGTCTTCAATCAAATGTTTCAGAAGGTTGTTCGCTGGAGTGGCCCTTTCTACAAGTATGATTGAGCCGAGACATTAGATTCTGTTCGCTCCCTCTGTTCACCTTGCAAAAATATATCTTCTATCCACATAATTATACAGTAGCGCGGATTCATGCATCCAAATTTAGGGGTGTACTCGATTGGCCATGTTAAAAGCAAGAAGTTAGCTCATGACATGTTGTAGAAAGCATCCGGAAATTCAATATATGCATGTAGCCTTTTATATTAACATTTTTTTTTTTTTGATTTGACGAAAAGTTTAGTCGATAATCATGAACAAGTAACTTTTCAAGGGGATGATTCCCCCTTCTTGTCATTCTCTATTAGAGCCATAAATGCTATTGAAACATGTTCTATGTAGTGTTCCTCGAGTGATTGTCCAAGACTAAAATTGACTAATTAGTCTGCGCACTTATTCACTTTCCGAAAAAATTTCATCACATAGATACCGGCCGGGTAGCCTTTTACATTCACTTCATGTTTTATTTATTTGAGCCGATGTAGCCTTGAGCGTAGAGGACTTCACGAGGTCTTGGTTAAACAATTTCTTTTACTACATTCGTAGAGGTAGTAATCCATAATCAATGTTTATGAGTTGATTTATATTACTTGCGTAATAGTTTTTAAGTGTTTATTGGTCGAATTTAATGAAGAAACTCGTGTTTATTATTTTCTACTGCAATTATATTATTTCACATAAAAAGTAAAGGTTTCAATGTTGGAATTGCATGTTTTGCCTCCAACAGCAGATATGCATATCACTGTAACATTTTAATTGAAAAATGAAAAAGTATTAATAGAAACTGTATATATATATATATAACTTGCACGTTAGATTATAATCAGTTACTGAAATTCCAATATATTACTAAAATCAGAATTTAGTATTCCTTACATAATAGAAAATAAAATATGAAATAAGGAAAAAAGTCCTACTTGTTATAGGCCGGAAGATTTGTAAAGTAAATACAAACGGAGTAAACAAAGAATATAAGAAATTCCGAATCTGGAGAATGCCAAAATATCAAATAATACCTGAAAATACTAGAGAATCCAAGACTATATCAGAAGTTATTAAGATCGAGGATTAAATTTGATTCAGTTTTCTTAACTTTTATCGTCTTGCTACAATGTTTACGATTACCGGCATCAGTCTCTTACAATACAACGATCTTTATCTTGCACTAGTAGCATTTGAAATCACAAGACTCATCAAACCCAATAAAGTGAATTCTCTTTTTTGGACTATGCAGATTTTATTTGCATGTATCTATTGAAAAAGTCTATCTTTCATTCCAAAACAACCCGAACATTTATAGGAGAAACTATGTAATAGTTTTTTTATCATAATAATTCTCTGAATAATTACTTTTTTTGATGAAAAATAAAACATATGTAATTGACAACTCATTTATTTTTTATACTTATTTCTAAAATAAATTTTGCAATAAATTTTGAATATGCTTATTTCTAGAATAAATTTGAAAATAAATCATGGAATAAATTTAGAAAAATGTTATATCCAAAAATAAAACCATGGTCGAACCACACCACGAAGCCGAACCCAAACCGAACTGAGCCATATTGGTCAAGGCACGAGCAAGTGCTGTGTGGTGAATTGGACAGAACCCAAGAATTAAGACATGAGCTTTATTTTCCTCATGTAGTACAAACTCAATTCCTCAATTTATTTTTTAAAAGTGATCCTTTAACTTTGTCATTAAATTTCTCTACTCATTTGAGTTTGACATATAAATATACTACGTTCATTTACTCACAAAGAAGAACGCATACGTACATGGTCTTTTTCACTTAAAAATGTAGGATCCACTTAAATATTAAGTAAAAAATGCATATTCACCACCCAAATTCTAACAAAAAGTCAATGTTATAGGTGTCTTATTGCAATATTTTTTTAATCATTGTATGAAATGTCTTACCAAATTCACTTTCATTTCGTTTCTTTTTCCTTGTGTAGAGTTTTCCCCTTTCTGCGGGATGTTGCATAACAAAGGGCATGTGTTGTACATCAATGGACATAGATACATATACAAATTAAAATTAAAAGCAAAGAGAAAAACTATGATCATCATGTAATAGAGAATTAATAAGGTTGCAATTGAGAATTTAATTAGTCTTTAGTTGTGTTCATAATAAAATAAAAGAAAAGTGAAAACTTATACGAAAGATATTAAGAGCAACTATCAACAGTGACTTTAGAAAAAAAGGAAAAACAATAACGACTACATCTTGGATTTTTTTGTTTTTGTGAAAATACACTGGAGGGTCTATTTATAGGCCTCAAAATAATTTTTCTTTTTCCCTTCTAAAGGAGGCTGAGTGGTTGAAGACCTTCCGAAGCCTGAGGCATGGTGTGACTACCAAGTGTCTAGTTCGTTACAATTTTAACAATCTAATTTGCGCACCTATTAATTTTTCAGAACCATGCATGATCTTGAAATCGTGTTGTTCTTCCAAAAGTACTTTACATTCCTCAATAAGAGGTCTCAATGGTGAATGAGTTGAAATTCTTCCTGGAAGCAGTTTAGTTGCATGCAATCTACAAGACTATTTCAATTGTGAGATCAACAATTCCCATTCCTCTTGCTCTAAACATCTCCTCATGAAGAGCCCAAAATTATACTTCATTACTTTATGCCATGCCAATGTTTATCATGAATATCCTGTCATTCATTTCCCATCTTCCTTCTGAAACAGCCCTACTGCTTCCGCTTTCCTGGAATTTCTTTAGAACTCCCATCCACATTTTCTTTATATGTAAACATTGTTTGACAAAGAATTGGCCTTTCTTTAAAAAATAATAAATAAATAAAATAATGTGTAGATGTTTTTTAAAAAAGAATTCTAGTATTACACCTTTAATCATTTTTTTTTTTAGTCATTACATTAATTCTTCTTGACTTTAAAAAATAAAAATAAAAAACACTAAACAACATCCTTTCTTCCATCTTCCAAAAACCAAGCCCCAATATCCCCAATCCCCAATCCCCAATCCCCTTTCCCTATCATCATTCTTCACCATTTCCAAAAACCTAAAATTCTAAATCCTCGAAATAAAATACACAGAGACACAAAGTTGTTAATTTCTCAAATTGCGGCAAGCGTTGGCCCTCACTTCGGCACATCCACACTTCGGTCAGGGATTATCCTTATAGTTTTTAGCTTACTGTTACACGTGGAAACATTCCTCTTCCTTGAACGTGATACACTAACCCCTTCAAGGAATTGCCAAACACATTCATAGACATGTTATCGTATACGTTTTATTTAGGAATGACAACACATCTCTTACTCTGAAAAATGGGATATTTATAATCGAAACTGTTTAGCATCATATATCATCAAAATAGTACATGAAATCCGACAAGTTTGAAAATCACTTACCAAAGTCGAAACCATTAATCATTCAAAAATCGTAGTTAATCGTAGACATAGTCGTTTACTTTAAAAAAAATTAATTTCAATAGAAAATCAACCTAAAAATATATATATAAAAAAGTAAATTTAAGTGTCAAGAAACCTAAAATGAAATGAATCAACCCCCTAACACAATAAAATGATATGATATATTTAAAATAGATTGCAAAATCATTTCAATTTTTTTTTCCATAAATATGGAATTCCACTAAAATTTAAAATAAATTGTTGAATTTGTAAAGACCAAATCTGGTAGCTCATAATGCACCTCATCTAGAAAAAGAGAGAATAAGAATATGAGAAAATCTTAGTAGAGGAGAGGATGTGTTTCCAATAAACATAGGCCCAGAATTGTAATTTTAGGTTTTAATTTGTTAGGCTACTGTAATTTATTTATTTTTCAATGTTAAACACTATATTATATATGTTTCATGTGTGCATATATGTACACATATATATATTTGATAAATTAATAATCAAGTTTTGGGTTACAGTATTTTTTTTTATCAACGTCTAGTACTAAAATGTTGAAAATTTTTATAAAGTGTTGGCTTACATTAATTAATTATTTTGATTTTCATAAAATGGATTAATTAATTATTTTGATTTTCATAAGCTCATATGTGATCATATGGTTTTTGGGCTCAATATCTTGGTTATTAAAGTCTCGTTGAGTAATTAAGTGTAGGCTATTTGTTTTACTGAAATCTGTAATAGAAGAGCCCAGTAGAACCCCTATTTAAATTAGGTCCCCTATGGCATGGAAAAGGATTTTACACGTTACGTAGTGTTATTCTGAGCTAGTCCCATTGAAAGCTGTCAGGAAGCAAATGTATAGAGAGGAAGACCTAATATGTTGTATTATACAATGACTCAACAGATTACATGGCGCTAACATGTACTCTTTTCATCCCTTGAATTTGGTGTTCTAAATTCTTATATGGATCCTGGATTAATTTCAACATAAAATTTATAGGATGATTATCCATCGTCATCCCTTAAAAATTAAAACATAATAGATACCTAGTGATTTCGTTATCGAATTTGTTAACGTTTTGACTATTTGTCAATTTAAAAATTAAAACCCTTCTAGTTTTATGTACTAGTGGTCAGGACAAAAAAAAGGACAGCGTATGGTTGTTTGCCATAACCATTGAATTTGGAACACTTCAAGTTTCACCTTTGGTGTGTGCGGAAAGATGTAGAGGATATTCGATAGCACAACAAGAAAGTTTTAAATAAACATAGATCATCACAAGGAATTAACATATATATTATAAATACAAAAAATTGTTACTAAATTTTTAAATATACATATATCATCACTATGAAACATATATATGTGTCTGCCAGTAACGAAATAATTCCTTTAAATACTAGATAATGCTACTACAATTTCCAAGTAATAAATTTGAAGCATTTTTTATATATATGTTCAATATATAAGCCCTGAAAAAGAAAAAAGAAAAAAAGAAATTGCTTAGAAGCTAAAGATTAGATTATCTTCATCTTCACTGCAGAAGGCATTATTAATATAAGAGGCAGCCCAGAACCGCTGATTAAATTCATCTTGCAAATGTTGTGGCACGAAGTGTTCTCTGCAAAGAGGACAAGTTTTCCTGTCATGGTCCATCCAACGGTCCAAACAGCTTCTGTGGAAAATGTGTTTACAGTTGATCAAGCACCTGATATCATCACCACCTTCAAACTCGTGTAAGCACACTGCACAGCTCTCTGGTGGCTGTCCCCCGCCGGCGTTGGCAGCAGAGAGAAGGTCGGAGAACTTCATCACCGGGAGAAGTTCCCGGATCAGGATTGAGTATACGGTCGGCTCGGGGGGTTGGTTTTCAGAAAAATATGGTTCTAGCTCAATAAAATGAGAGAGGCCAAGAAAGCTAAAGAGTGAGAATATGATGTCTCTAATGAAAACCAGTAGAGAGAGTGCATCTATCACGATTTTGCGAATGGAAGGCCCATTGCACCTCAAGAGAAGAGAAAATGTGTATACTTATGTGTGTATGGGGAGAGAGTTTGGAAGCCGAGAAGCCTAAGAAAATGGAGCTCTGAGGTTGATCAATTGACAGTTCGTATATACATATATATATATATATAGAATAGAATTACATGTAGTATGCCCCTCAAACTTGACCTTTTTTATATGATGGCATCGCACATGTTATCTTGATTCTTATTTTATTGCAATAGAAGTGAGAACTTACGACTTGAATCGTGTAGACTCATGTCGGCAGGAGTTGTTTGGATATGAACTGCGGGTCACGTGTTATACATGTATATACATACTTGCAATAGTGAAACAAGCAAAAAAAACGTGGCGACCCCTTTGAGAGTTGGATAAAGTGATTAAAGATTTTAAATTTAAATTTATGTTCTTTTATTATAAATATTACATGTCACCTGATTGAGTTGGAATATGAGTTGGAATGCATCTCCTCACTATGGGATTTATAATATACCAACTAAATATTTATAAATAAGATGTAATAAATAGATGATCAAATTATGATCATATCTAGCAACGCTCTTCCAGTTAATTATATACAGGAGTTGCGTTCAACTACATAGGATTGGACTGGAAATTGGGATCAAGATTATTTTCTAATTAATACTTGATCGTTTCCTTGGTGTATGCAAAATTAAAGTGTAAAATTATCAAGTTAAACCCGCAAATGTACAGATCTATGCAATATAGTGTGGTAAAGTACGGAGTCGAATTTCTATGGAGAAGCATCTAAGTGCTATCTAATGTGTGCTCGTGTGGGAAGTGACTTAAAAACGTGAAAGAGAATAAAAATTGGTTAATTAATGATGGATTAAAGGAAACTCTAAAGCAATTATTGGTATGTGAGAATGAGTTGGGAATAGAATGATATTCTCAATTCTATTTTAGTTCCCATGTTTGGTATGAGAGAATGAACTTAAGAATGTCATTCCCAAGGGAATCCATTCCCATATACATGGGAATAGTCTATTCTCATGTATTTAGAATAAACTTGACTACTATACCCTTATATAACATAACTTTTATAAATAATTATTATTATGAAAATTATAATAAAAATAAAAATAATAATAAAATAAAAATAAAAAATAATAATAGTGATTAAATAATAATAAAAATATAATAATATTATTATGAAAATAATAAAAATAAAAATGATAATAATAATAATTAATTAATTAATTAATAAAATAATAATAAAAACAAAAATAATAAATAATAATAATAAAGTAAAATAATAATGATAAAAATAAAAACGAAAATAAAAATAACAATAATACCAATTTAATAATTGTTTTTGTTATTATTATTGTTATTATTATTTTAATTTTAATTTTGTTATTAATAATTATTATTTTATAATAATAATAATAACTATTATTATTATTATTTATTGTTATAATAATAATAATAATTATTATTATTATTATTATTATAATTATAATAATAATTATTATTATTATTATTTATTGTTATAATAATTGTTGTTGTTATTATTATTGTTATTATTATTTTTATTTTTATTTTGTTATTAATAATTATTATTTTTATAATTTTTATTATTATTATTATTATTATTATTATTATTTATTATTTTGTTATTATTATTATTATTTATTGTTGTTGTTGTTATTATTATTATTATTATTATTATTATTATTATTTAAGTTTAAATTATTAACGGTTATGTTTATATTTATTATTACTTTTAATTCTATAATAGTAAAAGAGCAATTATGTCATATTATATAAGTCATTCACATTACTACTCTTAATTCCTAGAGCATACCAAGCATGTCATTTTCATTTCTAAGTTCATTTCATTCCCAATTTCATTTCATTCCTTGACTCATTCCATTCATGTCCAAATTCATTTCAGTGTACCAATCGCTACCTAATTTTAAACTTAGAATTAAAATTAAACTAGCAAAATCTCTTACTAAATATAATGGAAGGTGTCAAATCCTAGGATTGGGTCAAGTTGGAGATGGGTTAGGATAAGATCTTCGTGTCATGCCTATGTTATGTTTGAACCTTAGATTCGTATAGTGAAACTAAGTTGACCAAGCTACTAGCTCGTTTTGTTGATTTTACCTAGTTAGCCTAAGTTAACAATTCTAGATCTAGGTGCAATTTCGTCCGTCTAGTCACCCTAAAGGCCAAGGTGTGGGTTTGTCCAAACAATCATTGGGTCAATTGACTAAGCTAGTGAGTAAATCATGGTATAACTTATAATTTATTTGAAGTTAAGTCAAATTCACATGGATAATTTAATGTGCACCAATTTTAAACCCGTTACAAGCATTTTTAAGATCCAAAATTAAAACAATAAATAATAATCAACAAGACTCAGTTGGATTTATAAGCTAACAAAGTAGAACCACATGTAAATACTCTCTACAAGCATATTTAAAAGATAAACACATGATTTATAAGCATTAATAACAAAATCCAATAAGATCCAAATCATTTAAAGTGAATAAATTAACAAAATATCAAAATCAAAAAGTCATACGTAAATAATAGGCAATAACACTACAAAACTTTCCTTAACCCTTAAATAATCTAGTTCATATAAAAATAAAGCTAAAAACGTAATAAAAAATAAAGAAAAACTCCCCCATCAGATTGGCCTCTTCAATTGGTTGCAAACTCCTAAATTTCTTCCTCCAATTTGTTCACCAATTTCGGATTTGACTGTAAAACTAGATGAGTTTGATAGATTTGAGACTTGATTAGAGTGGGTAAGTGTGTGAGTGTGAAAAGTGTAGAAGTAGGTGTATGTAAATTGGTATGTGAAAGTGGGTGTAGAGGTGTGTGTATGTGTGTGTGTGTTTGTGTGAAAGTGTGTGAGGGCATGTGTAGAAAATGTGAGGATAAGATTGAGTGAGTTTTTTTTTTTTTTTTTGATTCAAAGGGAGGCAAGTCTAAGGTCATACATATATATATACAGATGTAGTTAGCGAGACTCGAACTCGTAATCTTTTACAAACACTCGTGTGTTATGCCAGTAAACCAAAGGGTGTTTGAGTGAGTTGTGAATAGGATGTGTAAAGGAATGGATAAGAATTAAAAAAAAGAAAGAAAAAGAAAGTCTGTTTGTGGTTATGTGTAGGTGTGAAATTGTAATGTAAAATTAATGAATGGCGTTGTGGTCGGTGGTGTGGTTCAATGGGTCAGTGCTTGAGAGTGTAAAAGAAAATGGTGAAGTCTAAATATGGTTTGGCTGTGATTAGGCCTGATACATATGCAAAATCGATCAAAGAGAGAAAAGAAACAAAATTGTTGCTGCTGCTTTTATTTAGTCGTGTTGGTGTTGTGCTTTTTTTTTTTTTTTTTTTTTTTCCTTTTGTTTGCATGGCCATGAAGTTGAATGTAGTAGCTCTTCATTTTGCTTTACTTGTAAATTTTCCTCACTCTGGCCTGATAGTTGTTGCATTCATGTTCAATATAAATAATGCCTTCCCAGTTGAAAGTCATGATAAGAGGACATATTCAAAGAGCACTTAATAGAGTTTCCTAACTATTGTGAAGCAAACGACAGAATAGATATCGTCGGTAGTGGACGTTGGAAAATTATGGACTTTGACATGTGTAATAAGGCACTTTAAATTAAGTGGATCCTACCTATTAAAACGGTTAGGAGCACTACAAGAAAAAAAAAAAGGGGGGCGGGCTACGGACCAATTCCGTCGTCTTCCCTCACCCCATAGGGACGGGTGACAGAATCATCATGGATTTTGGCCGATCGCTTAAAGGCTTGTAGCCAATTTAGTAATCCATCGCCCAAGTGAAACTATCAACCGGCTACTTCATTCTTTTGAGTTGATTTACAAAGAATAATTAACACTCCTCTCTATAGGGGCGGAGTCAGGTACCAGGGATCGAGATAGACACTACAGTGGTACAACTACTAATCAAGAGTTCAGAAACACTTGTGTATACATAAACTAATACTTAATTTACATACATTATAGTAATTATAAAACGTAAGCAATAAAGCATATATAGAATCTTTAAGACATAACCCTCCTTATATAATAATGACATAACATATAAAAAGAAAAAAAAATTATAGTAATGCAAAAAGTACATTTTATAATTGTCCTTAGCGTGACTTCATATTTTGAAATTATTGAATAATCAACTCCTTGTCAATGGTTAATTATTCATAACCTATACATAAGAATAATAATTGCATCAATTAAAATAAACCTATAAAAATGAACAAAAACAAGCTCACAATAGCGCACACACACAAAAACTATATATGTAATTACACCCCTAAAAAGATTAATTAATACACATTAAACTTTTTACTTCAAGCTGTTAATAGAAACTTTGGAATATTCATTCTGTACCATAAGAATTTGAACTACATTCTCAAAATTAAAAAGAAACAAGAAATTATAAAGCCATTATTAGACTCATGATGATGGAAAACTTAGCTATATAAAATTGGACACAAATCATGTAGTTTATGTTCAATATCAACAAAAACTAATATGAGCCAAGAAGTTCAACAATCTCGTCATTTTTTGTTTTTCCTTTTATTAGTTTCATCTCTATCCTAGATTGAGGCACAAGTAAGAAAAGCTTTTAGTTATGACATTGATAATTTTGATTATCCCAAAAACTAATAACACTAAAAAATTAAATGTATGCACTCGCATACATTAGAGCCCATATGGCTCTACCTATGCTTCTCTATACAATAATTTTCTCAATCTATAACTCTAGAGTGTATGGTAACAAGGTACAAACAGAAATGAATGAGTACAATGAGATAACTTCTCAATGAGTAAATGATATAAATGAAATCACTTTAATGCTAAGTGTTAGCTCAAGATTGGTGTAAAAAAAGCAAGTAAATGATATAAATGAAATCACTTGAATGCTCTACTTGTGCTGAAAACGGGGAAAACAGTGTTGACTTGAGTACTACACGGTCACCATTTTGTATGGGCGAGTCCAACAGGAAATTATTGCCAAGATTGGACGTCCCATTTAATTAATTTGTGTTAAATGCACTAACTATGTGAATTCGTCTACAAATCAAAAATAAAATATAAAACAATAAAAAAAAGATTAGGAAAGAAAATCTAAATAATATAATAATAGCAACATTTTTGGTTTAATTTTAATTTGAAAGCTATAATTGATATATTACAATAGTAAATTACTATATTTTGTTTAGAATATAATAATTTACAATTCAATTGTGGTTGTTTTGCATTTTAGAAATTAGAATAACAAAACTTAATCAATATTAACCAACCTCCTAACTGAAAACCTACAAATTAGAACATTTCTTCAACCCTACCTCCCTAATTCTTCTCACTTCATCTATTCGTTCTTCCATGACAACCACCCTATTCCCCTCCTTTTTCATATGCCAGAACATCCCCATACCGTTCCTATTTCTGCTCCTCGCTTCCTTTGTGCCCATCAGACAAGCCAACTTTGGAATAAAATTTTCATACCTTGCAATTTTGAGGGGTATCGAGGTCCGAAACCTCACAGTTGAAGTTGAGAGCTACTTGCGCCGAGCTGGACTTTTCAGGTCGGCCTCCGAGCTGTTCTTTCCGGGTCGGCTGCCAGACCTGCACAAGGAAAAGAAGGAAAAGGTGGGGTGATGACCCGGATTTTCCCATCGAGCGTGCGAATGATTAATATGTCCGAACTGGCAAGGTAGCTGAGAGCATTTAATAACGAGTTACCTCCTTAAATGAAGAGGGTGGAGCTCTATTTATACTAAGTTCTGGTCTGACAGCATTTAATGCAGCGCAGCTTTATGTCCCATCAGCGCTTTATGTCCCATCAGAACAGCTGGAACTGAGGTCGGGGTATCCGGGGTCGGGCTAGTCATCCTGGTTGGACATTCAGCTCAACGTACTGGCCTTGGCGCTGATTAGCTTACTTGGCTCGGGACGGATTCGTACCTCAGCTCGGGAACCCCTCGTCAATTCCCCCCCCCACAAGTCGAGATCGAGAGGGTGAGATCTAGAATTTGGCGGTTCCTCCCGAGTTGTAGGTGTCCGACCCCGAGAGAGTAGGGATGGCCATGTCAACGGTGCATGCCCAACGGATGGCTGACACGTCACCTGGCGGTTCTGACGAGACGCGACGTTTGGGCTTCCCGAGGCGACTTTCAAGGGCGCCTATAAATAGGGCTTTAGCATTCGAGATTCATTTCACACTTCGCTTTCAATTTCTCAAGAAATTTAGGTCGGACACTAGAGTGGTCGGATGCAATTAGCTTGGAAAGAATCTTCTCGGGATTTGTCAGCTCGGAGCCAGCTTAGTCAGTCGCACTCTGCAGTCAAGAGCAGTAGGTACGTCCCGACTCCCTTTAGTCATTCCTGTACATTTATATTTAGTTTGTAGACAGGATGGGGATGACGAAGTTGGAAGATTCCCAGGCGATGGAGGTAAGGTCCTATGGTGGAGATGAGAGTCCGCCGAGCTCGGCATCTACCTCAAATAGGGTCCGTGGTGGAGAGAGCACCAGTTCGTCTTCAGGGCCGGCTCGGAAATCTAGTCCCGGGGAGAGCGATGATGACTGCCAAGTTATTGGGGTCAGATTGGTGCAAGAGGAAGCAGAGACGGATCCTTTGGCCAACCTGGGAGACTTGGAAGATAGGGATGATGAGGAGCCGCTAAATCAATTGGAGGGCATCGAGATACCTCAAGAGTTCTTAGCCGGGGTCTTTTCCACCGAGCTGATTGAAGCTGTACCAGTTAGTGATGTTCAACCTCGGAGCTCGGCTTCAGCCAGTGCTTCTTCAATTCGAGGGAAGAGGATCGAGCAGCTGTTCGCTTGTTGCAAGCGCGAGTGCCATTCCACAGTGCAGATGGCTAACACAAGGCTGAGGAACTAGTCGATTGATCAACATCATAAGCTGAAGGTTCCAGGTCGGCAGGAATCGGCGTGCTATCCTCCGGCTGACCACTTCACTATATATGATCTAGCGTTCGACGTCATCCAGCTCCCTCTCCCTGGCTTTATTGTCGGAATCCTGAACTATTACGAGCTCAGCCGGGGTCAGATGTCGCCGAATGGTTGGGCCGTGATGGTGGCCTTCTACGTGTTCTGCCTGGAGAAGAATGTGGAGCCGACCTTGCGCAGGTTCAGGCATTTCTTCGTGTGTAAACCCAACCCGAAGCAGCCTGGGTGGTTCCACTTCGCAGCTCGGGTCGGCAACTCCATTTTCACCAAATGGCATTCCTCTAACAAGGGCTGGCATAATGATTATTATTGGGTGGAGTCGACCGTGAACTTTGGGTGCAGGCTGGAATGGATCCCAAGTTTGAGGAAGACCGCCAACGACGACCTCAAGCTCTCGACGGAGGAACTCGGGGAAGTCGCGGTGCTCAAGCCCGTACCCGGGATGCTGATAGACATCGACAGTGTGCTCAAATAGGAGCGAATCTGGGACTCTAAGTTGTTTGGTAGGGAGCCCGACCTCTCGAGGGATCATCCCAACCTGCTTCCTGAGTTTGAAGGGGACGCGGGGTCTAGCTCAGAAGAGGGTTAGTTTGCAGGATCAGCGCCTGACCTCCCCATCGTTCTGTTTGCTAGTCTCTTTTAGGTCGGCCTTCGGCTCGTTTTCACTTCTTTCCTCTACCTTTTGCAGATATGGCGAACATGAGGAAGCTCGCATATGCCCAGGTGATGAGGAAGAGCGAGGCCAGTGGTGATGAGTCGGCTCGGTCAGGATTGGGAGGTGCCGCTCAAGGGAGAAAAGGCAGTGGAGGCCTTCAAGTCCAGCGATGCGGCGGTGGATTGGTTGGCCACGGAAGGCGGGGCCATGGCGAAGTACGCGGAAATGGAATTCTACTTCCATGGTCAAGTCGCAGCTCGGGAGAGAGCGAAGACCTTTTTCCCAGCCACCAAGAACGACTATATCGAGATCTTGGAGGTTCCACCGCCGGAGTTCTGGGAGATTCCCGAGCTTCCATTCGACCTGACGTCCCAGGCCAAGGAGGTGACTGAGTTTGTCCAGAAGGGCCTGGACCAGGTTGGGGATGAAGCCGAGGCCACCACCTCTGCCGCTGCGCCAAAGTAGGTTTTGTAATTTTTCCCGGGTCGGGTTCTTGTAATCTCGCCCAAGTTGGGCTTTGTAATCAATTTTCAATTTTAATGAAATGTCTATTTTATTTTTATTTGCGTTTTAGCTGAGTTTGTACATGTGTACTTTTCTCTTCGCAAATTTTTCTCAAGTTAGTAGGGTCGGACCAATTTAATGGACCATTCAAACTTAAGCGTAATGAACCGAGCTGGACGCGATTAATGTTTTATCATCCTAATCCAAGCTGGTATAATCAGGGCAACTTTATAATTGTTACCAACTCGAACTCGTCAATCCGTTATAAAATTGGTCAAACTAATGTTGACAAATATTGAGTTCGAGTTTAGACCCAAACTAATATACCGACCTGAAGCTGGAATGCACCGAGTTGGATCTTGATCCTAACTGGAAAAACTAATCAAATTGTTATTGATTATACCCGAGCTGAAACTTAGTCCGAGCTGGTTTACTTTATCATTCGCTCGTGATTAAGCGTGGCCACTGCGTTAATCCGAGTTGGAGTAATTTTGTAGTTGTAGCACTTAGGCCCGGGTCGGGTATTAGGCTGGTTTCGGTGCTTATTCCCAAGTCGGGCATTGCACTTTGTTTACAAAAATGCATTGTATTGAATTTGTACAAGCAATGTATTGGCCCGGGGCCTTTACAAGATATTTCGGCTCGGGTCCGTTACAAAACACTTCGGCTCGGGGCCATTACAATATGTTTCGACTCGGGGCCGCTTTAGACAAAATAACGCTTCAGGTGTTCTGAGTACCATGCATTTTTCAGTAGTTTTCCGTTCTTATCGCGGAGGTAGAAGGTCCCAGGTCGGACTTCTTTCATGACTTCGTAGGTCCCTCCCAGGTCGGGGAGAGCTTGTTACCGGAGTGCGGCAAAAAGATGGCCTTTCTGAGTACAAGGTCGCCAACCTTAATAGGTTTAGGCTTGACCTATTTGGCAAAGACTCTTTGCATGGCAGCTTTGCTGGCTAGCATTCTGATTTGAGCTTTAGCTCGAAGCTCTTCAGCGAGGTCGAGCTCTTCACGGATTTATGCTCCGTTTGTTTCTGGATCATGGTGGAGGGTTCTACTGGTCGAAGACCCAATCTCCACTGGCAGTACTACTTGAGTGCCGAAGGTCAGTTCAAAGGGCGATTCTCCCGTTGCCGAGCTGGTGTTGGTCCGCTGAGCCCACAACACCTCGGGAAGAATTATTGCCCATTGGCCCTCCGCTTCCTCCAGCTTGGTTTTCAGGCCCTGCAAAATGATTTGGTTAGTCCTTTCAACTTGGCCATTACTTTGAGGGTGAGCAATAGATGAGAATTTGAGGTCGATCCCAATCTCAGCACATTTGCCTCAAAAGTATCCACTGTCGAATTGTTTGCCGTGGTCAGTGACGATGACCTTCGGCACCCCAAATCGGCAAATGATGTTTTTCCATACGAAATCCCAAGCTGCCTTTTCTGTTATTCTAGCAACACCTTCAGCCTCGGGCCATTTAGTGAAGTAGTCTACAGCTACGAAGGCGTACTTCTTTTGGCCGACACCGGTCGGTAATGGGCCGATTATGTCTAGACCCCACTGAAAAAATGGCCACGGGCTTACTATCACTGTGAGGTCCACAGCAGGCTTTCTCTGTACATTGGCGAACCTCTGGCAGGTGTCGCACTTTTTTACATACTCTTTGGCATCCTGCTCTAAGGTTGGCCAGAAATAGCCTTGCCTTAATGCCTTCCGAGCCAGAGCTTTGCCTCCCAAGTAGTTTCCACATACCCCTTCATGGATCTCCCGGAGTACATAGTTTCCCTCTTCGGGTCCAACACATTTCAAGAGAGGCCAAGTGTAGGCTCTGTTGTAGAGTTGCCCGGCAATTATGACAAATCTTGAGGCCTGTTTCATGAGCTTCCGGGCTGTTTTTTCATCTTCTGGAGTCATACCCTTCTCCAAGTAGTCCACGATTGGTTTGGTCCAATCTGGGCTTAGATTGAGCTCGGCTACGGCTTGTACCCCCAACTGAATACTGGGTTCAGATACTTCTTCAACATGGACCAGGGCAGGTCAGCTCTCGCCCAAGGCCAATCTAGACAGGGCATTAGCCTTCATATTCTCTTCCCTGGGAATCTGCTGTATCGTGAACCTTCTTAGCCCCGAGGTCAAATCCTTGACCCTGTTGAGGTAGGCCAGCATAGCACTATCCTTGGCTTCAAACTCTCCCGATATCTGACTAGAAACTAGTTGAGAGTCGGTGCTCAGGTCGACTGTTTGTGCCCCGAGCTGAGCTGCAATTTTAAGTCCTGCAATCACTGCTTCGTATTCTGCTTCGTTGTTGGACGCCGGAAAGGTGAACTTCAGGGAGTATTGGTGCTCATACCTGGTTGGGTCGAGGATGACCACCCCAGCTCTACTTCCGGACTTCCCTGAGGCCCTATCCACATGGACCTTCCACACGTCCCCTGGGTCATACTCTGCTCAGCCAGTGCATTCTACCACAAAGTCCGCGATGGCTTGGGCTTTGATGGCTGTCCTGGGCTGGTAGGTGATGTCAAATTGACTCAGCTCAACTGCCCATTTCAGTAGCCTGCCCGACGCCTCTGGCTTGTGCATGATGGACTTGAGCAGGGCATCAGTTATGACCTTAACTGGATGAGCATCAAAGTATGGCTTCAACTTTCTTGCCGCTGTGATGAGCGCAAGGGCAAGTTTTTCCAAGGAGGAGTATCTCGCCTCGGCCCCTTGCAAGGTTTTACAAACATAATAAACCTGCTTTTGTTCCTTTCCTTCTTCTCGGACTAGTGCCGCCGCCATTGCTGTCCCTGAGCATGCTAAGTATAGTACTAGCTCCTCCCCCATCTCAGGTTGGGATAACAGGGGTGGCGAAGCTAGGTACCTTTTCAGCTCTTAGAAGGCGTTATGGCATTCCTCAGTCCATTCAAAGTTCTTAGGATTCCTCAATATCTTGAACAAAGGAGCACACTTGTCAGCCGACCCGGACATGAATCTGCTCAGCGCTGCAACCTTACCTGCTAACACCTGGACATCCTTCACGCAGGTCGACGGAGCCAGGTCGAGTATCACCTGGACCTTCTCCGGGTTGGCTTCTATTCCGGTGGCTGTGACCATGAAGCTCAGGAATTTGCCTGCCTTGACGCCGAATGCGCACTTTTTCGGGTTTAGCTTTATCCCAAAGTGCTCCATTACGGCGAAGGCTTCAGCCAGGTCGTCTTCATGGTCTTCCGCCCTTCTGCTCTTGACCAACATGTCATCTACATAGATTTCCATATTCCGGTCAATCTGATTTTTGAAGACCTTGTTCACCATCCGAGTGTAGGTAGCTCCAGCATTCTTGAGGCCAAAAGGCATGACCTCATAGTAGTAGAGCCTTTTATTGGTAGTGAAGGCGGTCTTCTCTTTGTCGCCGGGAGCCATCTTGATTTGATTATAGCCTTTGAAGGCATCCATAAAATAGAGTAGCTTGAATCCGGAGGTGGCATCCACTATCTGATCGATCCATGGTAGGGGAAAACAGTCCTTAGGGCAAGCTTTGTTGAGGTCGGTGAAGTCAATACACAGCCTCCAACCACCCGAGGACTTAGTCACCAGCACCACATTGGACAACCAGGTTGGGAACTGTATTTTCTTTATGTGGCCGGTGTCCACTAACTTATCCACCTCTTCGGCTATGATTTGTTGTTTATCATAATGGAAGTGTCTGCGCTTTTGCTTTACCAGATAGTGATTTGGGTCGACATTCAGGTGATGCTCAATTACATCTGGGTCAATTCCTGTCATGTCAGTGGCAGACCAGGCAAATATATGTTCATGCGCTTTTGCTTTACCGGATAGTGATTTGGGTCGACATTCAGGTGATGCTCAATTACATCTGGGTCAATTCCTGTCATGTCAGAGGCAGACCAGGCAAATATATGTTCATTCTTTAAGAGGAATTGGCTTATACATTTCTTGAGGTTGACAGAGAGTTCACTCCCTATCTTTGCCCTCTTGGTTTCATTAGAGAGCTCCACCTCCTGAAGGTCTTCAGCCGGGCTTCCTCTCTTAGCATCCTTCTTTTCTTCGGGCAGATCTGGTCCCCAGCCGATTTAATACTTGGGCCGGAGTGAGTGTTCATAACATTCCCGAGCTGAGAGCTGGGCTCCGTGAATGGTGGCCACTCCGGCCGGGGTTGGGAATTTCAGGGCCTGGTGGTAAGTTGAGGGGACGGCCCTGAAATGATTGAGTGCCACCCGACCTAAGATCCCATTGTAAGTGGAGTTGCAATCCATTACTATGAAGTTGGCTTGCATCGATACCCATTTATCTCCATCCTCCAGCTTCAGCGGTAGGTTGATGACTCCTTCGGCTCGGTGGGACTGCCCGGTGAAACCAGCTAAAGTACCCCTCAATGGCCTGAGTCGGCTCTTGTCTAACCCCATTTGTTCAAAAGCGCTGAGGAATAAGACTTCTGCCGAGCTCCTGGTGTCCACCATCAACCTCTTGACGGTGAAGTTGGCTATTTCAGCGCTGATCACCAGTGGGTCGTCATGAGGCAATATCACCCCCTCCAGGTCTTCTGAGGAGAAGGTGAGCTCCTGCATCCCCGGGACCCGTCCCCGCATCGGTCCATACTCTCTCCCAGCGCGAACATAACCCTTCCTGCCTGCTGAGGTCTCTCCTCCTGACGCCAACCCTCCCGCAATGGTCTCAATCACGGCCAAGCGTCCACCCCCAGCCTGGCGCCTCGGCGGACTCCTCTCCCTATCCCTTTGGTCAGGATTTCGGGTCGGCTGCGGATCTACATATCTCCGGAGGTGGCCTCGGGCTATCAATGCCTCAATCTCCTATTTCAAGTCTTTACACTTTTCGGTGGTATGGTCGTAGTCCATGTAGTAGCGGCAATACTTGGTTATATTGCGCTTCTCGGGTCGGCCCTTCATCCTTGGAGCTGGAGGCAGGTGGTTCTGGTGTTGGATCTCCATCAGGATCTGCTCCCTATAGGTGTTAAGGGGAGTGAACATGGTGAACCGGGGGTTTTGCTTTGGCGGTTGAGGCTTCTTGCCTCGGTCATTTTGGACTTTACCGCCAGGTTGGGCTCGAGAGGCCTCTCCCTTCTTGGTGGTTTCCTTCTCCTTGTCATCATCCCTTTTCGCCTGATGGATTTCCTCCGAGTGTATGTACCATTCTGCTCGTACCATCAGCTCGGATACAGTGTCCACGGGGTCGATTGCCAGGGAGGACGTGAGCGGGCCCGACCTCAGCCCACTCTGGTAAGCCATCAACGCCATAGAGTCCTCCAGGTTGGGAATTCGGAGGGACTCTTCATTGAATCTGGCCGTGTAGGCCATCAAGCTTTCCCCTCTATGTTGCTTCACCAGCAGCAATGTAGAAGTATGGCGGGTGGCGCGCCGGCTTCCAGCGAAGCGAGACAGGAAAGCCTCAGCCAGCTGGTGAAAACTTGCAATCGAACAGGGACGAAGTTTCTGGAACCAGTCCAAGGCATTGCCAACTAGGGTGGTCGGGAATGTCTTTGCCTTCATGAGATCTGGCATGTCATACAGAGTCATGTGGTGATCAAAATTAAGCAGGTGGCTAGCTGGGTCTCCATCTCCATTGTAGACGGCCAGGTTGGGCATGCGGTTGCCAGTGAGCAGCGGCGTGGCTAGTACCTCGGGGGAGAGTGGGCTTACGCCAAGCTGGTTGATGACCTTGGCTATGGCAGCTGCGGTCTTGGCCTGCTCGGGATCGGCTTGAGCCGCCCTTTTACCTCTCGCCGCGTCGGACCTCACCACCGGCTCTAGGAAACCCTCCTCGTCCTGCGTCCGTTTTCGCCTTGACTCTGGGATGTGGAATTGCGGACGTGATGGCCGCGGCTAGCCTCTTGCGGGGCTAGGGGGCCCTCAGCTAGCCGGGCTACCTGCTCCTTAAGTTCCTCGAACATCCTCAGCATCATCCTTATCTCCGGTGATAGGCTGGAGTTGGGGTCTCCTTCTGCTGTGGGGTTGGTTTGAGTGGCTAAGTGTTTACTTTGGCTCGTTCCAACGTCGGCTTGGGTTAGGTTTTGGCTAGGCACCTGCGTGGTTTCGAGGTCCCCTTCCGGGTTGGGTGAATCCTCTACCGGTGTGTTGTGGCTTCTAGTTTGCACCATAATGGTTTCTCAATGAGTGGTGAAGAGAGTTATAAAAGAACTCGTTGTTATTCCCACAGGCGGTGCCAAACTGTCGAGGTCGGAAACCTCACAGTTGAAGTTGAGAGCTACTTGCGCCGAGCTGGACTTTTCAGGTCGGCCTCCGAGCTGTTCTTTCTAGGTCGGATGCCAGACTTGTACAAGGAAAATAAGGAAAAGGCGGGGTGATGACCCGGATTTTCCCCTCGAGCGTGCGAATGATTAATATGTCCGAGCTGGCAAGGTAGCTGAGAGCATTTAATAACGAGTTACCTCCTTAAATGAAGAGGGTGGAGCTCTATTTATACTAAGTTCTGGTCTAACAGCATTTAATACAGCGCAGCTTTATGTCCCATCAGCGCTTTATGTCCCATCGGAACAGTTGGAACTGAGGTCGGGATATTCGGGGTCGGGCCAATCATCCTGGTTGGACATTCAGCTCAACGTACTGGCCTTGGCGCTGATTAGCCCGCTTGGCTCGGGACGGATTCGTACCTCAGCTCGGGAACCCCTTGACAAGGGGGGTTTCCTTATCTCATATTTTTTTCTTCTTTTTTTTTGTTTTCTTTTCTTGTGAGAAAACTATGTTATATAGGAATGGTTTAACTAGTATATTGTATTCTATATATGCAAATTACATATGCTTACTCTAATGTCACAAAAGCAATTCGTTTGAGGTATGTTTGGCGAGTCAATTGGCGAGATATGTAAGAAGAAATTTGGATCTTCAATTATGTTTGATAACATCATGAAATAATTAAAACAGAACATATTTTTAATATTCTTGAATTACTTTCGAGATATACAAAATAATATAGAAACTTAATATAAATAATTTTTGATAGTGTATAACTTGAATTAGTACACCCTATGACTAACTTGATCTTCTCTCTCCTTACTCTATATACTTTTATGTTTGTCAATTGATGGGAATAACAAACATTAGGTATGGTTATGGTGAATGGAAAGAGGGATCAAGAGTCTTTTATATAACGCTCATATATCAAGTTCACCCCTCAAAGACCTTTTTTTTTTTTTTTTTTTTTGCGAAAATCCATCAAAGACTTGATTGCACTATATGTTTACATGTCTTTTCATGAACCTATTAACCCCACTAATCCCACTAACTTTACCATAATGTAGGATTATAATGAACTACTAACTCCACTAGGTACAACTTAATGTAGGATCATAATTTAGGTGGTTACATGAATCTTTCAAGAACATAGATTCAATATAGCATTAAATATATGGACTTTTCAAATTTCTCTTATTCTTTTATGAATCCACTAAATATTTTATTATGTTGGAGGTTACATATTCGTTCATGACTTTAGTCATTAAACTTTCACAATTTATGTTGCATTTTATGTAGTCATGAAGGCCACCTAAAGTAAAATCTTCTTACATTTTCTCACTTGGCCGAATAATCACACAATGCTTGTGATACTCCTTATTGGATTCATTCAGTGGCTACCTCAATACCAACATAACATTTATCTAAATAAACAATTAATATGGATCATGACGATTTTATATCAGATTCAATCGGTATAATTCCTTCCATGTATCACAGACTTATATATTTATTTAGATAAATCCTAGTGAGGAATAACATTAATAGGATAGAATGCATATCCTTTACATAAATAATAAGGTTTTCCACTTTCATGTCAATAATTTGACAATTCTAGTTAACTATACTTTCATAAAATGAGAACTGAAAATTTTGATCTTGATGTGTCCAACTATATATAAAATATCAAGAGATCTTCATAATTTCCTTACAACGTTCATGTGCTAGCAAACTTCATGAGAATCTATAATTATCACTTCGAGTGACTTACATAATGGACACTCCATAAAACTTTAATAGGATTAGATGAAAATATTATTCTTTAACTTAAGCCAAAATGTGTCATTGAACCTTTATATGACACGAATAGCTTCTGAAATTTCAACTCTTTTTTTAATTAAACAACCAAACCAACACACTTTAATAGATCACTTTCACTTAACCTTAAATGTGATATCAAAACTTATGTAACCTTTTCTTGAAAGTTAGTGTTTGTGAAACCCCAATTTTCGTCATTATCTCGATTTGCGTGTCTTTGCCTTGATTTGCGTGATTTGACCTGTTTATGTGTTATATGAGTTAGAATGTGCTAAAAATATGATTTATATTCTTAATACATACTATATGTGCATTCATGAAATTTTCATCAAAATCAGTATTAGAAATTTTATCGACGATTTTTGTAATAGTGTTTTAAACACCTATCCGCTAAAATTTTTACACGGGTGTTTTAAATGTTTAAAACCTAGTCCTCGGGTATTAAAAGACCTGTGTCTGATTAAAACGGATTTTGAATCAGTTTTGAAATTTTAAAGGTTTTTACACTTTCTTTTGCAAAAATCGCGTTTTTAACCGAGTCGGGTGAAAGTCTTTACATGAGAAAATTCTTGTCACCAAAAAATATTTTACTTAAAATAGTCTAAGTGTCAATTTAATGTTTTGAGCAAAATAGTCAAGAAATACTAATTAAAAGACTAGAAAATACAAAAAAAAACTAACAAAGGCTTCAACTTTGACTTTTTCCATTTTGTTGACTTATGCATAAAATCTCTACACACATTAAAAACAAAGCGAATAGCACAAACACACACACACATTGCCGTGAGCTTCCTTGAGCAAAATAGGAGTTTTTCATCTTATTTTACAAAGCAAAATTCTCTTAGAAAACTTAGTTTTTGTCCGAATCTTTTCAAACCGAGTTGGATTTCGCTTGTTGGGCACCTATTGCACGCATTTCTAGCCTTACTTCGGATCAAAGGTGAGAGAAAAATTATAGATCTCAAAATGTAATTTCTTATGTTTTTACATATAATTGAATTTTGAACCGTTAGAATGTTGAATTGATGTTATATTATTGCTCAGTGCATGCTAAGGATCTTTTATATGTGTTTATATAAGATTTGAACCGTTGTAGCATGAATTTTTATTTTTCGGATATTAAAATTGTGTTGTTGGCTATTTGTTGAATAATTGGAGTTGTGGTGGTTGGAATCGATTGCTGTTAGCTTGTAAAAGTTTGTTAAATACGTGGTAGTAATATTGTAATGCCGAAATTTTGATTGAGATGTCGGTGTGAAAGTCCAAAAATTTCAGCCATGATGCATTAGGGTTTTAGGGTTGTTGGGCTTGATTTGGATGGATTATGGTTGGTTTCCGAGGGGGTTAATGTTGTTGATTGAGTGGGTGAGTGATAGAAACTGGTTTGGAGGTTATCAGATTAATAGAATGTAAGTTATGACTTTTAGAAGTTTGGGTTGTCTTTCTTTAAAATCTTGAATTATGCATTTGGTTGTTTGGGTGGTGTTTGAGTGAGTGAATTATGAGTTGTTGATGGTTAGACTAGGGTTTGGTTGTGGGTTTAATGCATGTTGAGTTGGATGGCTTATTTTGTCATCTAACTTAATTGTTTCATGATTATATAGTTGTTGATTGTTAAATGTTATTTAATTGATTGTTGAAATATGGATTAATTGATTATTGATTATTGATTGTTGATACAAGACCATGAGGAGCACGCTCGGGGTTAATCTGGGGTGTAGCCAAAGCGGACATTACTTTATTGGTAGCGCGCTCGGGGTTAATTCGGGGTGTTACATTGTTAACTGATTGTTATTGTTGTTATGAGTCGGGAGTCGGGCAACCAATGTTGTTGACTTCTCGAATTGAGTCCCATTGTTGTGAGTTTTGATAATGTTGTGTCACCTCGGGAGGCATCCAGGGCTGCGGGCATAGTTATCATGGCTAATCCCTATCTCGCATGGGCGGAGAGGCCATGGGGTGTGGGTCTAGGTCAAGGTACCTCAGGATTGTGTCATTGAGTTTGGAGGAGTTGATGAGCATTGAAAATGGTGTATGGAGCTTCATCAACAAATGTATCGTATCCTTATTGTGTGTTTAATGTTATTGCTGTTGTTGCACTTATAATATTAATTATGTTTATTATGTGTTTACTGCTCAAATGATGATTTCCAAGGAGTATAGTAAATACTGTTAGAGATCTATCGAATCCTCACTAGGCTTGTTTTATATAAGTTCACTCTCAATTATTGCATGCATACACAAGTGTTACCGATTCAGATTACGGGTACGTGCCTCCAGAAAATGATAATGTGCCATATGTGGACGAGTCCTATGTGCCAGAGTCTTGTCCTTGATATCTGGGATGTAGTTCTCTTACGTTATCTTGTATATTAAACTAGTTGGTTTATATTTACTTAGAAGTTTATGATGTATAAGATGTTTTGAAGATAGTGGATTAAATGTTGCTAGCTTAGTAGTCTTGTTTTGGGATATGATTAGGCTACTAAATTGGTTATAATCTACTTTGGAAATGTATGTTATATAGTAAATGTATGATATTGAAATGGAGGCGTATAATCTATGGATGCTATGGTAAAAGAATGTTTAATGAATATTATGGTTGTGTTGTTATTGTTGAATTGTTTGTGGAGTTGGTTGTTTGAAAAGAGGTTGGTTTAGAGCCTTGATATCCAAGTTACAGTCATTATACTGCCAAAATTCTGTTGCGTCCTGACTGATTGTAGGAGAGGTCGAGTTGGGGCGTGACAGTGTTCATAAGTATTTCAACCAAAAATATAATACATAAATAATACCAAAATTATATATTGAATATATCTTATTCATGACATTGATATGACTTCTTACCTTTATTGATGGGATATGACATTCACTCAATAATATATACCTTGTATGTACTTCAACTAAAAAAAATTATTGCCAAAAATTTAAGATATAATGAGAGTGAAATTAAGAAAATTAACTTATTCCTACTGTTCTCTAGATTTTTTATAAAATTACATAACAAGTGACTAAAATTTCATCTCACAATTCCCATTATATTTTTAAGAAGTCAATTTTACTATCAATATCAAATAAAATCTATCAAGTAACTTTAATGGCTGAAAAACTTTAAGCAAGTTATAGGATAATATATCCAAATATCATGATCATCTTAACGAGTGCATACTCAAAATAAAATTTCATTTTAAGGAGAGCACTCAACTTTAAAATATTGGATATATGCTTTAATTGGAAGCTATCAATAATTTCATTAATTGTGAGAAATCTATTGCATCATTACTCCCATCTTTGGGTAACAATAGTGATATGCTAGTAATTTCACTCACAAATTATGTTGAGTATGTTTGTTCCTATCATGAGTAATCTATATATCATCACATTATACCTTTTCGGTAAAGAATGTGAGAAGTTAGTGATTCACTTAAATATATTATCACATTTTACCTTTTCGGTAAAAAATGCGAGAAGTTAGTGATTCACTTAATAATTGAATCCACAAATATGCATGACATTATTAATTACGTCATGCTATTATTGCGAGCAATCGGATGCATCATCATATCTTACCTTTGGGTAAAAATATTGATACACGAATAATTCACTCAATAAGTGACTTTACAATAATTCACTTTGCACCATATAAAAATTGAGAAGATATATACATTTGGGTATAACACAACTCAACTATACTTTTCATCATAGAAATAATGAATCACTTTTGAGTAATTTACATCTCTATAATCTCCATAGGCTTGCAAAAACTTAAATATTCAATATCAAATGATGTGATTGGGCCACTTTGATGGCAACCAATCCATCATTAGATTTAGAATCCAGATTATGGTTACTAATGACTTAGTCACTTTGGCGACTAACAATCAGCCATCTATCTTCGTTATTGGTTAGTAAGTTTTTTCAATAAAATACCCAAAAAATTTAAAGGACTAAGATATCATTTATATGTCAAGTCAGCTATAATCTTGACATGAAAATAATCTTGAATATTTGTTTCATTGTTTTTAGAAATATTCACCTTTATTCAATTCCAAATCTCGACAATTCAATGAGCAATATTATGAATAAATGAGAGAAGAAACGTTAGCATAAATTTTAAAATTTTGAAATTTTGTTACCCCATATGTCACGCCCCGACCCAACCACGCAAAAGGCCAAGTCCGGACCCGACACATGGACGGAGTCTCCTCTGTACCGTGGACAATCCGAAAACCCTACATTCAATGGAATATACGCGGAAACCACAACATACATCTATAACAAAACAATTCCCTTTGAAAACATACATCATTTCATCAACCAACTTTATAAAACCCAAAATGTCATGCATATTACACAGGTACTTGTGCCACTAAGCTGTTAAACCATTAGCATGCAGTTCTTTACTAGATACTCGAGTACAGCTTTACAACTTTTTAACCTTTCAGCTTATATAGCATAAGACCATAGAGGCCTCTAAATAGAAATTACATACAAGGCTACAAGCCTCAAAATAAAGCGATAACCAAGCAATATACACATCAGGCATGGCCCGCACAAAAGTCTGGCAACCAACCACCAGCTAAGCAAAGAAAGTGCTATCAAGGAAATACCTCCACTTGCTCATCCTCCTCCTCTACCACCTCAATAGGAACAGCCTCAACTACTCCTGTAAAATATAGTATAGAAAGGGATGAGCAAAAACTATTGCTCAGCGAGGGTTAATTGGTCTCAAGGACGGAGGTGAGAGAGGAATGCAATGCAAATAGTAAAGTAGATCAATCAATTAACATTTAGAGATACAAGCTAAGCCAACAATACATCAAGACAAACATTAAGGCTATAACCACTCAATTAAAGGATACAATTCACTTTCCACGAGCAACTTCAATTCACGAATCCGATGACGACGCGCCAGCCCAACCATCTTATAACTTCAGTTTGGAATACCCCGGAAGCATCCAATCAATTCTACGACCCAAATCTCCCTGGTAGGCAACCCAAGCAAGAAAGGGAATAGGACACGAGGCTAGAACAACCAACCCTGGCAACCCGAGGCTACCCAGAGAGGCCCATCACACCCGCCCCTGACTCTATGAATGCAATACATTATTCAATGCAACAATCGAGCGATATAGCTACACCTGGGAGAATAACAAAGTAGGTTACTCTCGTACGCAATAGCAACAGTTGATAACCATTTCAATCACAATCAACTACAACAAGTATAATAAGCGACATTAAGCATTCTAAAAGCCAAAACATCATAAAAACCAACAAAATCACACAACGACCCCAACTTTCAGAATGCTACTACTTCTAAACGAGCCACGAGTTTTGGAAACCGACTTCACCACTCATCCTAGGACACCATAAGGCACACCCAGAAGCAATAAAACCCTACTTTACCCTAGAATTCCCGCAAAGCCCCGATTTTCCCCTTTGCTCGTTTGAACTACAGCTACCCCAACTAAACACCCAACCAACGCTATAACCACACCAAAAGTGCTTTCATGGCCTCCTGAGACAACACCATCACGCAAAACGAGAAAATGCTAAACTCGACCGAAACAACCCCAACATGTACCAATGCATTTTTCTCTGTTTTTCCATTACACAATCCAATTAAACCATACATTTAAGCATTCTAGCATATCTAGCATCTTTCTACATCAACAAAACGCAAAACGGAGCAACTTTTACGAAACGAGAGTTTACTATTCACAATTTACTATTCCATTGTCAATTTAAATTGCAATAGCTATATTCAACTATAGAAAATGCTAAAAACCTACAAATTCATATTCTACAATCATTAAGGATCATTCTTCAAGCAACAAAACAGATAAAAGAACGATCTACGGCTAAATTACAAAAATTAAAGTTTAGACACAATATATTCAAATGCGCAAATAACGATGCATCCCTCACCTTAGACACTACTAGACGCTAGGAAGATGACGTTAGAAGCCTCAGAAACGATCCCGTGCATCCCCACATGAAGATTTGAAGATTTGAAGTTGAAAGGTTTTTTTTTCCTTTTCCTTGATGTTTCGGCCCTTGGCCTTTTTTCAGCTTTTTGAGCTTTGCTTTGCTTATAATATGCATATATAAGGTGACAACAAAAGGTCAAAGGTCAAGGCTTTGGTCAAAGCTAACTAAACTTGGTCAAACTAATTCATTTTATGCATTTTAAGCTTAAAACAACTAATACCATTATAATTCTAATCAACAACAACTAAAATACTAAAATTAAAACACTAAACACTAATTTTTACTATTTGCTGAGGACTAGAAATTATTTCCTAACTAGCACCCTCGATATGCAATGCACTTTGCGACAAAGAACGAATAACAATTAAATATCAAGGAATTTAAGAAAAATATAATTTTCAAAAAAAGAAATAGAAAATTTCATGTTCCGGGCTCAGGTATTACACCATATACATAAAAGGATAAGAAAAATACTATAATGTTACCCCATGTACATAAAAATATTAGGAAATTCTACAATCCACCATCCAAAGTTACTAAATAAATAAAGTCACAATATTCTAAATATTCCATTCTATAAATCAAAATTTCTTAATATAGAATAGATTTCATAATTGAGTTATAAGACGTAAATTTCAACCTTACTCTGATACCACATGTAAGAAGAAAATTGGATCTTTAGCTTATGTCTTATAACATCATGAAATAATTAAAACAAATCATACCTTGATATTCTTGAATCACTTTGGAGATATACAAAATAGTATAGAAACTTAATATAAATAACTTTTAGTGGTGTATAACTTGAATTAGTACACTCTATGACTAACTTGATCTTCTCCTCCTTACTCTATACACTTTTATGTTTGCTAATTGATCAAAATAACAGACATTAAGTATGATTATGGTCAGTGAAGAAAGGGACCAAGAGTCATTTATATAGTGCTCATATATCAAGTCCACCAATTGAAAACTTAATTGCACTATATGTTACATGTCTTTTCATGAACCCACTAATCCCACTAACTTTACCATAATGTAGGAGGATAATGAACACTAACCCCACTAAGTACATCTTAATGATCATAATTTAGGTGGTTACATGAATCTTTCAAGAACATGAATGCAATATACATGGACTCTTCAAATTCCTCTTATTTTATTATGGATTCACTAAATATTTCATTATATAGGATGTTACATTTTAGTTCATGACTAGTCATTGAGTCATCACAATTTATGTTGCACTTTATGTGATCATGGTGGCCACCTTAAGTAAAACTTTCTTACAACATGGGCTTGTTTGCCAAATTTGGTGAGCCACTATAATGAAATTATGAACAAATGAAAATAGAGAGTCAATTAAAAAATCTATTGAAGTAAAAAAAAATTGGGTGGGAGAGGGGTTGACCCATTGTTGGTTTGCTCTTATTTAGTTTCCATCCATCTTTTATACTAATTTTTCCACCATATTTTTTAATTATTTTGCTAGGTAAATTATCTAAGAGATAAATCATTCTACTTTTTTTAACTATTGATAAACTATTTTTAGTTCTAAAATAATTATTATATGATCAAAATAGCCCTAATAATCACATTCTATTTGTAACCATCCCTAATTGTTTAATGAAATTAATTTTTCATGCGCTTGTTTTGAGCTGATGTGAGGGTATACAGGTTACATGGTGTGTTTTTGCTATATTTGGAGATTTTATATCCATTTCTTTTTCTGACAAAATAGATGAAAGAAATACTAATCATTCCAATCTTTACTGATAGAAGATAGATACTTGAGATATTTTAGATTGGTTTAAATTAACTTGTTGTAACTACTTCTGATTGTTGTTATCCTTTGTTGTTATCATTGTTACCCTTGTATTATAAATTGGGTGCAACATGAGAGGAGACAGGCTCAGCCCCAGTGAGCTTAGCACGAGCAATAAGATCCAGTGTATCCTTTTGTTGGCCCAAGTGAATACCTGTAGGACTCGAAGTAATCTGTATGCCCAAAAAATAAGAAAGAGAACCTATGTCGCTTCATATTAAATCATCTTGTGGTCTTAGTCTTCATGCTTATTCAGATTCTGATTGGGCAGGGTGTCCGGACGACTATCGTAGTTCGCATGGGTATTGCATTTTTCTGGGGTCGAATCTTGTTTCCTAGGCTGCTCACAAGCAAACTACCATCTCATGCTTTAGTACAGAAGCGGAATATAGGGCCATTGCTTTCACCACAACTAAGCTCTATTGGCTCCAATCTCTCTTATCTGAACTTGGAATGTCTCTTTCTTTGCCACCGATGCTTTGGTGTGATAACATTGGTGCGACGTATTTCACCGCTAATCATGTCTATCATGCTCGCACCAAACATATT
Source organism: Ehretia macrophylla (assembly GCA_037974665.1). Classification (NCBI taxonomy): domain Eukaryota; kingdom Viridiplantae; phylum Streptophyta; class Magnoliopsida; order Boraginales; family Ehretiaceae; genus Ehretia; species Ehretia macrophylla. The sequence goes on from CM075776.1 coordinate 52,830,573, forward strand.
GAGATTGATGTGCATTTTGCGCATGAGAAGGTCGCCTCTGGTGCCCTTGTGGTGCGTTTCATTTCCACTCTTGATCAGATTGCGGACATCATGACCAAAGGGTTGTCCATTAATCGTTTTCGTCTTCCTCAGTCCAAGCTCACAGTTCGTGATCCTGCTTCGCTTAAGGGAGGGTGATAGAAGATAAATACTTAAGATATTTTAGATTGGTTTAAATTAAATTGTTGTAACTACTTTTGATAGTAGTTATAATTTTTTGTTATCATTATTACTCTTGTATTATAAATACAGTAATCATGTAATCTGAAATATATGAGAAAATATAGAATTTTCAACTCGTCACTTACTAATAAAAATGACCTATATCAATTGCAAAAATATAAAAATACATGAGTCAATTTTTTATATAACTTTTGAATAATACATAATAAATTTAATTGAATATTAAAATTCCATAAATTTAGATGAACTCCATGTAGGGCCCAAGCCAAGTAAAGACTTCTAATTTACTCAAGAATTACCAATATACAACTCGCATACACTTTTTCTTCCAAAATATTCTTATCTAACCACCCTACACCAACTCAAGACCCCAGTTAATGAACCCTAGTTAACCCATTATTCCAACTATAAATAAGTACCTTTGGCCCTTCTTTACAATCCTTATCACAATCAAAAAACATCCTTACAATTTTAGAGCTTGCCATATACACCAAAATGCCAACATACCACCCTAAGCCAAGATCCCTTTAACTTCACGCAAACCAACACCCCCCACCCCTTAAACAAAGCAAAACCAAACACCGTTGGAAAAAGGGTCTTACAAAGTGCAAATTTTTTTAGGCCAAGGAGAAAAAGGGGACAAGAAGAAACTACTCCAACAAAAGGGTCGTCCTAGGGTCTTTTGCTATCTACCCATTTTTCTATTGCCCACAAAATTTTACTGGTACGTTTTTCTTTTCCCCCAACCCCTATTCTTTTCTATTTTTGCAACACCAGTCCTCTCTTACTATTCCTTATGAAATTACAGCACAGCGGCCCCTCACCCCACCCCACGCCTATTCATAAGGTGAACTTTAATAGTTTTTTTTTTTTTTTTTTCTGGGATTTAAAATATTTGTCTTCATTTACAAATTTTTTATTTTAGTTTTACTTTAACAACTTCTCTATATTTAACTAATTCTTTATTTTAAAAAAAAATTTATTTCAGTTTCACTCCAACAACTTTTTTTTTTAGAGTCATTTGACCTTTGTTGATATAGGAGATGAGATGGTGGATCAAATTTACTCTTTATCTTTGTGGGATTCGAATTTTAAATTAAAATTTTCTTAAAATATGGGGATTAGATAAGAAAACTGTTGGAATAATTTATCACCAATAACTATTCTCAATACAGGTGATTTGAGAGTTTGAAATTTATTGAAGATGGTCTAATAGACTTGTTAGACATACTCTTTAGCTATTTTTAGGCAGTTCAATTCCAATGGTCTCTTGAAAATTTAGAGTCTCTAAATTTAAGGAGTCAAATTTGGCTCCTTTTTCCTCTTCAAGCTAATAAGCTTAAAATTTTAAAAATAAAAAATAATGTTAATAATTAAAAATAATATCAATAATGTAAAATTAATATTAAAATAATTTGTCAATTAAAATAGAGAGTATTGATGAAGTAAAAATCAAAATAAAAACCCTTGAAAATAGAGAATTATATATCTTTTACTAAAATAAAGAGATTATGGAAAATGACCTAATAGCCTCAAGGGGTTTTCTCCGTCGAAATATATGCCTATATAGCATGGGAACCTTTCTAAAGGTTGAAACAAATGGTGTTAATTCGTAGTCTTTTTGTCCAAGTTCAAATCTTCACCTATGTGAATCGGTGTATTTATTAGAGCATATTGTGAAACCACGAAATTTGTAAATCCATTGTGGTCCAAATTACTATGTGGTTTTCGCGTTATAAAAAAAGAATAGCATGGGACAGTAAAAAACATATTTGGCTTTTAAAATTTTTGTGCAGTAAATTTCAGCTCTAAAGTATCTTGGATCAAAATCTTCCCGCCAAAAAGAACACATTAGCAATTCAATATACAATTGCTTGAATCAACTTCTTAGTCAAAATCCCTATTACACGCAAATACACACACACACACACACTTAATACGTGTTTTTAAATTTTAATTTTATTCTGTTGTTCATATTTTTCTAATTGTTTAAAAAGTTCTGAATCCAAGAAGAAAATGAAATGGCAGGGTGGTTGAAGAAAGTTACTGTAGATGATGGGTCTGGTGTAGAGAAAAGCCTGAAGAAGAATCTTCAAAGAACGGGGCTTTTGTTTGATCTTGAACCGGCTGTCTATTGAACTTGAAGATTATGATAAGAAAATTTGATGTTTATTTATTGAAATGTTATCTTCATGATATGAACCAAGTGTTTGAAAATTTTTGTATTATGCCTCTGTTAATGGGCAGAGTGTGGATTTGTTGAAACTGTTCTTGATTGTGAGAGAGAGAGAGAGAGAGAGGTGGGCATGAGGAGGCTTCGAGAAATGGGATATGGGGATTAGTGGCTGAGGAATGTGGGTTCGATTCGGGTCATTTTTCGAGTTTGAAGTTGGTTTATGTCAAGTATTTGGATTTGTTGGGTAGATGGTTTCAGAGGATTGGTAAACAGGACTCAAAGAGTGGGGTAACGGAGAAAATGTCGAGTTTTAGTGAGGTTTCGATGGATTTGGGATCGGGGTTTATAGGAATTTTGAGTGAAGTTTTGGATAGAAAGAAGAAAGATGGGGAGTGTTTGAATGTGGAGTTGAAGAAAGAGTTGGAGTTTCCATGTAATGGCAAATCGTGCAACGGTGAGGAGCATCGCGGTAATATTGATGATAAGAGACTTGTTGAGGATGGAGAAGGAGGAGGTATCGAGAATGTGGAAGTAAATAGAAGTGATGATAGTTATTATGCCAGAAGTATAGAAAATTTTGGTGAAGAAAGTAGTGTTGACAATGGTAAGAAGAATGATACAGTGTCCGAGTCAAGTGTGGTTGAAGAGAATGAGTCCAGTAGGAAAAGAAAGCGCGAGTGTCACTTGGGCACGAGAAAATGGGTTCTAGAAGTTGCAAAGGATCCTTGTGATCCCGCAATTGGATTGTTACCAGAAAGGTCTAGGTGGAAGTATTATGGGAATGAGCATTTATGGAAACAGGTTTTGTTGGTTCGAGAGGCATTGCTTTTGAAAAGGATTACTGATTCAGATGCTCGACAATCCATCCGGCAGGTATATGTTACATTAGTTGTTGTTTTAGTCTATCCAGCGTGATTGAGTTTTGAACTGAAACAAAATGGATGTTGCAATTACTGAGCAAAAAAAAAAAAAAAATGTATGTTGCAATCTAACTACGTACTTTGATTTACCATCACTAGTCGTGACTCCCAAATTTAATGTATTTTTCATTTTCTGCTCTTTATGTATTTTACCTTTTGCAAATTGGCATTTTTGACTATCTGAGCTAAGTTTTGCCTATAGAATAAGATTGGGCATATCTTGTTGGAACTAATGGTTAACCTAGTTTTTTTCCATCCATTTCATCTTTTGTCTTCTTCTATTTTCTTTCTGAATGACGAATTTGGTGGACTACTCAATCTAGCAATCTCAGCGGTTTCCACTCATGTATGCCTGTATACTCAAACTGTTATTCAACATGACGAATTTGGTGGACTATATAATAGTGAATAGTCCCTTCCATCTTATCCTGATTTTCAGTCCTCAGATTGCATCTTTCTTAGAATGTTTCATGAGAGCTTTCTAACGTATCATCCATATCTGCTTGTTGGTTGTACTAGTGCATCTTCTTGTTGTCTATTTAAATTGAACTACTTTTGCTTGCTCTCTATGGTGAGACGGTAGACAGAAGCGAAAGTTGCTGGGACTTTCTGCGTGTTTGTGTTATTTAATTTTCTTATATTTTATAGTTGATATGAGCTGATTATAATGAGTCGTTGTTTCAGATTGTGAAAGGCTTTTTTCTTGTGAACAATGGACATTTCTGTGTTTGCTTTCATTTTTGTGGAATATTTCGTGGCTAGTATGAGAAGAAATAGAAAATAGGAATGATAAGAGAAGATAATAACGGATGGCACTTCAGATCAGATTTTATGAGGATTTTGATTACTCTGGTTTTTTTAATGAATGATGGATAAATCGAAGTGGCAATATGCTGTTAAAGATTTGATCTGTCGAGTATTGTGGTTATAAGTAGCTAAGGAAGTTTACAGTACAATCATTATTAGTTGAAAACAAACTGCAGGAGTTACTTATGCCATGAACGATATAATGTTGAGGACTCGTCTTATCTTGTATTTTGAGAAATGATTTTCCTGTTCTATGGGTTGTTATAGTATTGATCAGTATGAGGAGGGTATTAATGTATCAAGCTGCTCTTATTCTTTGAATTTTGAGATGGGTCATGGAATAATAAGAAACTTTTGTGTGGAGCATATCAAAACATATCCACGTCTTTGAGTAATTAATTTATAATTCTAGAAGTTCAAGCCTTAAAATGAGTGTTCCAGCTTGGTGTTTTGTCTAATTATAATGTAAACTTTTGCTCAGCTAAATTATATCACAATTATTTGGAAGTTGATTTGAAAGTATCTTTTAAAGTTTTATAATAAGTCGGTTCAAGATATAATCACATGAAAACAAGTGCTGGACTGAACGCAAGGCACAGGGTGCAGCTGTGTTCTAAAATAGAAAATTCATATGAAAGTGTGCTCATAGAGCAAAGTCCTTCACTTTTTTCCCTTCATTATATTTGCAACAGGGCCATTCGTCTTCCAGGCCAAATTCTGTTCCAACTGAGCCAAGTTCATGCATGCGTAGCTTTGTTATATTAGTGAGACATTTAGATTTGAACATGAACCTCTTCTATTTTAACCTCACTTTGGGTGAACAATTTAAAACTTGTGTTGTTAGAGAGGGATGCAATATATTTCTCCGTGTCTTGAGATGTGTCACTTTTATGGAGGACCAATGGTTATTTGATCAGTAACAAACTGGTCTTTTGATCAGTAACAAGTAGTCTAAGACAAATAAGCAAAAACTACTACCTGCTTCCTTGATCTTTCAACTTTTTGTTGTTGGCTTGAATAGTTTTTCACTCATGGGTTCGGTCTAATTTGCTGTAATGTAGAACAAGCAAATGCAACCTGCCATGTATGAAGATCCCATGATAAGGTGTAGCCAAAGAGTGCTTTCTGCTAAAGAATCCCATAATAGGTCACGACGAAGAACTTGTCCACTGCCATCATCCTCAGCTACTGATGAGGATCTCCGCGAAAAAATATCTGGTTCAACGGCAGATTCCACAGATGGTTTTTGGGTAAATTCGTATCGCCAGAAGCAAGTTCCACTCGGGCCGTATTTTCAAGCAGATGTACCAGAATGGAATGGAGAAACTCAAGAAAGTGATTCTAAGTGGTTAGGTACCCGGATGTGGCCACTTGAAAAGAGGGAACAAAGTAAACATTTAATTGAAAGGGAGCGAATTGGAAAAGGAAGACAAGATTCATGCGGCTGTCAATCCCCTGGTTCTTTTGAATGTGTCAGGTTCCATATTTCTGAAAAGAGAACAAGGGTGAAACTTGAGTTGGGGCCGGCCTTTAATCGATGGAAATTTGATAATATGGGCGAGGTAGTCACACATTCTTGGATTAAAGAAGAAGAAAGGAAATTTCAGGATATAGTGAAGTTAAACCCTTTATCACTAAGGAAGTGCTTCTGGGATGAACTTTGTAAGGTCTTCCCCGGCAAAGGGAGAGAATCTCTGGTAAACTACTACTTCAATGTCTTCCTTCTCCAGCAGAGAGGTCACCAGAATAGGACAACGCCTAGTAACATTGGCAGTGATGATGATGAACCGGAATTAGGGTCGCAGGCTGTTCAACCTCCTCCCGGTTCCATCTTTTGTTCCCCGAAGAAGGTACATTTGAATTTCAAATAAAGGTTGAAGGTGGCTTAGGATGGTGATTTTGTCCAGAAATCTAGATTGCAGCAGTTCTTTTTGTGATCTTACTGTTCTGACAATATCCGTTTCTGAAGACGCTGTCTATTCCTCGTGGCCTTAGATACTTTTCTGGTAAACTACTACTTCAATCTCTTCCTTTTTTAGCACCGAGGTCACCAGAATAGGACAACGCCTTGTGACATTGACAGTGATGATGATGAAGCGGAATTAGTGACGCAGGCTGTTCAACCTCCTCCTGCTTCCATCTTTTGTTCGCCTAGAAAGGTACATTGAAGCTTCAGATAATGGTTAAACTTGGGTTAGCACGACCGTTTTGTTCAGAAATCTGAATTGCAGGAAGACTAACGGTTTCTCATTAATCGTTATCCATCATGAACTCAAGAGTCTATACAAGGTAATTTTTATTTTGAAATTGATATCTTCTTGGGTATAGTAAAAGAGGAAATCATATTGCATACTCATGGATCATTTGAAGTTATCAAAAACATTATTAGACATGTAAAGAAAGAGCAGATATACTTTTTTGAGTTTATTTATTGCACTATCTTGGCCTTTAAAAATTGTGACTAGGAATCTTTTGTCTCACAAAATTTGTGTTTTTTCCCTCTCAATCAATGGCCTTAAATTGGACATCCAGTCCAATGGCAAGGCATCACTTTACATTTTTGTTTTTTTTTTCCTGGCTCGTTTGCAGAACTGCAGATTGCTGTCTTGAACCAGATCATCAATCTATTCTTCCAATTAGAAAAAAAAGCCGTCAAACGATTGACAACATGTATGGCTTGTTTGGAAGTGTTTTGGTTTTTTTTTTTTTTTTTTTTTTTGGTTTTGTAAAACAGTTTTTTAGAACAAAAAAATGGAAAACTTGTTTGAGTAGAATTGGACAGCGTGTAAGAGTCTCGCGATGACAAAAAGAGGACAAAAGTGAAGAGTGATACCAAAAGTTATTAAGTGAAAGTTGATGCAACAAAGCATTGTGTAAATGCAAAGATATTCTTTTCCTTTGCTGTCTGAGAGAATTGGAGGGACATGCAAAACTTTTCATATTAGATTATCTTATGGTTATAAATCTCGTGGTAACGGTGCATTTTAACACAACTCCACCCAAAGTCTATAAATTATGCGGTGTAGTCACAGGTCCAAACATATATTTTAAATCAGTCAAAAGTTTTGACAATATTCGTGATGGAAATATATAAGTGTGAATTTGAAATTTTTAACTATAATAAATCGTTATTTTATTACTCTGCTTAACCATATAAGCCAAACCTTCTTACTTGTATTGGTTTAGCTGCCAAAAAAAAAAAAAAAATCTCCAAATTCCCCGACTCCATTTTTTTTTTCTTTTGCCAATAAATCCCTGATTTCAAAACTAAGATATAACTCCTATAGAAATCATGATAGCTACTATGTGTGTGTGTCTCGCACAAATTCAGGATATGTGCGCTGAAACATGCCATTTACGGGTTCGATTAAGATGCTTGATGATATCATGCGTGTCGTTTTAATTCTTAGGTTTCGTTTGTTTGTCGTAAAATAATTTGGTGAACGAAAATGTGAAAATATTTTTTTTAAAACTAAAGTATTTTCATGGGCAATATTTGTTTGCCATAAAATAACTTGTTGAACGAAAATATTTTTTTAGAAAATAAAATACTGGAAAATATTTTCTAGTATTTATATGTACAGTGAAAAATATTTTCAGACATTAGATTTTATAAAAAAAATATATACACATAATATATATATATGTTAATCATGAGGGTGGGGGTACGGGGTGAGGGGGTGGGGGGTACGGGGTAGGGCAGGGGGTACGGGTGAGTGAGTTTCGAAAAATATTTTCTTATCCTAAAGGATATAAAAATATTTTTTAAAATTTTGTATTAGTCGTAATATTTGACTAGAAAATATTTTAAAATTGACTAATTTTTCGGTGTTATCAAACATCGAAAAATTAAAAAAATATATATTTTCAAATATTTTTTGAAAAAATATTTTATTGAAAACAAACGGAGCCTAAATTATGACATCGACAGCGTACCAGAAAGATAAAAAAATAAAACAAATCATTGATATCTTTTTATGTTGAAATCAACTAAATTAGCCTCTATTTATCCGCTGGAAAAATATTTTACTGCAAACAAACGGAGCCTAAATTATGACACTGACAGCGTACCAAAAAGATAAAAAAAAATAAAACTAATCATTGATATCTTTTTACGTTGAAATCAACTAAATTATCCTCTATTTATCCGCTGGAAAAATATTTTACTGCAAACAAACGGAGCCTAAATTATGACACTGACAGCGTACCAAAAAGATAAAATAAAAAATAAAACTAATCATTGATATCTTTTTATGTTGAAATCAACTAAATTAGCCTCTATTTATCCCCTAGAAAAATATTTTACTACAAACAAACGAAACTTAAATTATGACACCGACAGCGTACCAGAAAGATAAAAAAATAAAACAAATCATTGATATCTTTTTATGTTGAAATCAACTAAATTAGCCTCTATTCATCCCTTTTCTTTCTTCAGTGTCCTAGTTATAAACATGCTAACACATGACATTTCAAGTTCAACCATGGAAAATCCTGTTCGTACTCAAAGCCGCCACTATCGCTCGATTGATTTTGGGAATCGTGATTTATTCATGTAGGACAAGTACATTTTTTAGTACTCTTTTTCACATATAACCAGATTAAAAAGATAATTTTTTTAAGACAGGAGAGCTATATACAAAAATATAGTTATCACACGTTGATAAAAAAATATTAAACTAAAGACTAATTCTAATAACATGTTAATAAACATAATGTTTCATTTTAAAAATAATTGTGTTAAGTAAATCAATTTAGGATCTTATTTATTTATCTCAAAACCTATGATTTTATCCATGTGCAAGTGTACGATCTTCAACAAAATCTTTTAGGGGTAACTCCATATTAGTCTGAACGAAGAAAGAAAAAACCTACTTTCTTGCCATGGCATGCCAGCTTGTATCAATGCAATGATTCCAAGTTGGTCAGTTCTGGCTGCGAGTATAAAAGTTTTTGCGAATCCTCTCTTGTCTTGGATAATTAAAGACATGAGTAGATGATTATCATTCATTTCTCACTTTCTACACGAATATTTAATTGCATGTTAAAATAAAAAAAAATTCGAAAAATATAAAGACGTTATTAAGTTAGTACACAAATTAAGCATACATATAAGAAATAATAAACGAATGGTATGGTGAAAGGACTATTAAGCATTAAGCATACTGATGGGGGTGTAAACCTGTGCCCGGCTCAACCTTCCCGACCTGGGACTAGGCGGCTAACCTCGTGCCCGACCCCGCTCTATTTTCCTGATATGATTGTCACATCTGACGTGATATAAAGACAAACAATATCGAATATGTATAAACAGTGCTGGGTAGGACTACGCATTAATTGCTACCCGACATTAAAAGTAGTATAAATACCCCATTCACTTACCATTGTTAGATAACTTGTGCATATTTATTACTCTCAGGGGGTGTTTGGTTCACATATTGATTTTTCATTCCTGATAATCACATTTCTGAGAATTACATTCCCAAGAATGTAAGAAAAACTGTTTGGTACGTAGAAAATATTCTTGAGAATATTTTTTCAAATTCCTGAGAATATTATATTATTGTGTTTAGTTTATACTTAACATTTCCGGAAATCTTTAATAATTTTTTAAAAATGCCCATAACTAAAAAAAAGTAAAATATCACATCAAGGCATGCATTATGTCTACTTAATCAATTTATTATGCTGTCAAAAATAGTTATCATTAAAAAAATATACAATGTGACAATAAAATCATTAAAAATATATATATACAAACTAATAGTAAATTAAACAAGAAATAATAATTTATTATATTTATTTATAACTTTCAATGGTTTAACTTGTTATAAGAAAGAGTTAATTATTGGTTTTTTAAGAAAAAAAAATCTTTCGACCAAAAAAAAAAAATCTTCAATGTTTGATAATTAATATAATAGCTTTTACATCATTTATTAATTAATATAATGGCTTCTACATCATTTGTCATAAAAGTTCTTGTATTTGATTCCTTAGTTGGCAATTGATTCACGACGTTGTTATTGTTCCGCTTACCATCTAGATGAAAGAGACAACAACGATTGTATCAGAGAGATGAGAGATGACGACAGAAGTTGGAGAGTTTGAGATTGTGGAGTGAGAAGACAACAGAGGTTGGAGGATGCCCTACGTAAAATAACGATTGTATCAAAGAGAAAAAGAAAAGGTTATTTTTAGTTAGGGGTATTTTTGTCATTTTATTCTCTTCAAAATATTTTCACAACTCAGGAATATCATATTCTTACTCTCTCACATGAGAATAAAATCTGACCAAATCATGAGAATAATGTATTTTCGAGAATATTTTTTTATTTCGTGAACCAAATATAGGAATATAATATTTCAGACTTCACATTACAAAAAATATTGTATGAATCTGTGAACCAAATGCCCTGTCAATTACTCACCGTTTAACTCGAATATACTAATTATTCTCACACTTGAAAAAAAAAACATGAGCCACCATTCTTGCAATTTCTTCTCTTATTTTACAGGCCAGATAACTTAAAGTTAGAATATTAAATTTGGACGGACATTATAGGAAATAATAAATGAGTGGGCAAAAGATGTAATATGTAGCCTTTAACTCGCCTTCAAAGCGGTACGCACTGTCTGATATATTGAGTCCCTTCAATAGCAAATGAAGTAAAGTACAAGGAAAATCTTTCAACGATAGCCTGAAACGTTAACAGATTTGCTAAGCTCATAAAGCCTTAATTTATGGGTACGAGACCTTATCAAGAAAGACTAGCTTTTGCATCAAGTTTCCATGGAGAATTGTTGCGTGCAATGTGGAAGTTCCATCTTCGATAGTGTTAGTTTATTTTTTATAGGGGTCTTTAAAAGTAATTTTTTTTTAAATTTGAGTATTTTTAAAGTTTTAAGACTCTAAAAATAATATTATTTATGATAAAATTATATAAAATTTATCATTTTTGGTTTAAAATATGTTAAAATAGAATTTCGGACTCTATTTTCTTTAATAAATTTGTTAATATTTTTAGAGCCCGAGACTCTATTTTGACATCTTTTAAATCAAAAATAGTAAACCTCACGTACTTTTATCATAAATAATGTTATTTTTAGAGTCTCAGAATTCTAAAAATATCCAAATTTGAAAAGTTTTGCTTTTAAAATCTCCTATTAAAAATAACCTTAAGAATTTAAGTACATTAAACAATGAAATTTGTTTTTGAGTTTTCAATACATTAGAACAACGAAAATTATTTATATGACTGAATTGTTCGTAGTAAACTTAGGAATTCGTTGCTCTAGTTTGGTTCTCCAATCTTCCACCGATTATTAGTTTTACTATTTTTAGATTTCCAGCCCACTAGAATTGAATGACAGTTTGTATCTTTTTTTATTTATCTATATTTTTCTGTTTGCCCCTAGAAAAAAGAAAAAAACAATGGACTTCCAGCCCACTAGAATTGAATGATACTTTGTATCTTTTTTTATTTATCTATATTTTTCTGTTTGCCCCCAGAAAAAAGAAAAAAGCAGTGGACTTTGAAATCATCGCTACTCCACCTGAAAATGCAAATCAACCCACGTGCAACCTATATACCAAGTGAAGCCAAATTGGGAATTAAAATTTTTTTTATGACGAAACACTCATATTAGATTAAATCATGTAATTAGATTTATTTTAAATTTAAAATTTCAGTGGTACAATAACATTTTCTGTGCATTTGTCAACTCAATCAAGAGTGATAAAAGAGTAGAAAATTTAAATTGAAAAACTTATTTATAACAAGCTATTGCCTTACCGCATCGCCTAATCCTTGGAGGCATATGGGAAATGAAGTTGTTATACTCGGCAGTTGTTTCAAGCTGATTTCTAATGTATTTTCATAAAATTGGAGGGGTTTTTTTTTTTTTTTTTGGACGAAATAAAATTGGAGGGTGATGTTTAGTTTTAGAGTGTATTGGGCATTTCTCTTTCTTTATTTCTTTTTTTTTTCCTCCTTTGCACTGTTCTTTCAAGTCCACAAATCACGCAGCCACGTTATTGTAATGGTATACTTGTGCGAATCTTGGATTGGAAAAAAAAAAGTTTTTTTAACAAAAAAAAAAAATCTGTTATATTAAACTTTTTAAGTATGAATATTCCGCTAACAATAAATGTGTATCCCTTATTATCAAATTATCGAGAATAGTTTTCTATTAGCAATATAAAAGATGCAATATTAACTCAGCAACTGGGCACAAGTGACGAGTGGTTTGTAAATATCAAACGAGGTCGAAAGTTTAATTTTCTGTGAAGGTCCCTCCAAGTAATAGTCAAACTCTATAGACACTATTCGGACCGAATTTTAAATTAGTCGGGCCATTATAATCTCGGGCACTGGAGGCTTTAAGCAAAAAACAAGAAAAAAGATTGCAATATTTGACACGTCGCCCCATTAGATGAGTCAGTGGGACAAGCTTTGAGAAGAGGATAAAGGCTTCCTCTTTTCTGGTGGTTGAAGATGTGCTTTTCTCCATTGATTAAGAGAGAGAGAGAGAGACATAATGTGAATTGGTTTCTGGCTTTTCATAATTCGTGGATTTACCACTTGAATGAATATACGAAAAGGGTCCATGAAGACAATAATGTGCTTCTCCAATTGGCCAAGCCAAACTTGGAGGAATCTCTATACATATGCTTTACAGTATTTACGGACAAATTTAGAATATTTTATTTAATAGAATTAAAAAAAAAATTAAGTGGTTCTTTAACATAGATAGAATTAAATAATTTTATAGACTAAAAATATCAAAAATCTTATGATTTTATACAATTTTCTAGTAGGCATGCGACCTTCTTAACTAATCTTATATTTATCGTCTACCTACATGTATGAGTGTTTATATCTTATGTACATTTATATGCAAGGACTGAACCATTCACGAGCAAGCGGAAGCTACACTTTTTACTGATCCCAAAACTGGAATGAATTGGGTTGAAGTTGCATTTTTTTCAAAATATGTGTAATTTTTGAAGTTTTTTTGGGTTGAAAAATAAATTAGTCCCCATTGAATAAAGAAATCCATATTTGATGAGTACTATATTTTTTTGTTTTTTATTTTTAACCCCCATATAACAATAATTTTGAATCGGCCCCTAATTATATATTTGAAATATGCATATGAGTGCATATAAAATTGCTTGATTGACATATACGTTGAAGTAGCTGAAACCAATGGGAAAAAAAATTATCTAACATGACATTTTCCTTCTCAAGGAAAATTATTGTATCAGTTGGGACAGATGAGTCAATTTTTTATATGATTGATAAGACTTACACATGTAAAACTTATCAATATATAAAAAATTGACATCAATCTTAACTGATCGTAGAATTTCTTCCTCCTCGATATGCTCAAACAAGAAGAATGTAAGAGGAGCTTTTTTTTTTATACAAAAAAAAACCTAAAATCATATAACACATAATATAATTAACAAAACAAAAACTAACAATTTTTTATATATATAGCGAAATTCATACTACCGGACCAAAGCCGACGGCTAAAAGGAGCTCCTTTCTTGACGTTATTATGAAAGCACAGTTGAAACTTCATCACATAAATGACCAATTTGATTTGACGGAAAGCAAATAGCTTGAAGTCAGGCCTACTTTTCTTTCATGTCCAGCTCAACCATGGCACATAATACAAAACTGATTGAACCTTGAAGATTTCTTTTTTTTTTTTTTTTTGTCAAGTAACATTTTGATTAATAAAATTAACAGAGGACCAGTACTAGACAGTTACAAGTTAGCCAATCTGTTTAATTTCCCTAAGAATATATTTCACTTTAACCAAAAAAAATAAAAAAATTGCAGGGAAGTATGCTGCTAAAATTGCTTGGAGCTCAAGGGGTAAATTGAAAATCCAATTAGGAGATAAAGTACTTAATGACATTGAGCATATACGGGTTTTGAGAATCAATGAAATACTAGTTCACTTAAATGTCTTAATTAACAGACAAAAAAAAAATGTTTTAATTTATTTGTAGTCTTGTATATAGGGTTGTTATTTATTCAGTTCGAACTAATATTAATCATTTTATATGAGATGAGTCCTAAATAAATGTGAGACTCACTTTCTTTTTCACAAATTAATATGAGTCCGAACTCATAAAAGACTCTTGTACATGATGCTTTAATTATTAATGTTGACTATTTATCAACACGATATTGTCATAATATGCTAATAAAATCTAGATTAGGTTCATCATTGTGGTAAAACTATTAGGTAAGGACTTCTACTCTTGAAAATTTAATATTTAGATTTTGTTCACGTATGAGAGATTAATTCAAGACTTCAAGTAAAATATTTTAAAGCACAAATATAAAGTTATTCAATAAAAATGCCTTAATATTACTTTTTATATTTCTTTACACGAATTTAAGTTAGATGCACAAGTATATACTATATACTCTTTGAACATTAGTTTTGTATATTTGTATTTGCGTAAGAAGTCCAAGAGCATGCCTAATATGGTAGGTGTCAAGGCAATAAGCATAAAAGAGGAATCTTGGAAATGGAAGCCATGTAGTCAAACTGCAATCCTTTTTTTATTCAATTGGGTCCAGACAAAATAAATAAATAAATATATTTCACTTTGTAACTCGACACTATGAATTACAGCATGTACAGTCTAGAATATTTCCTCTATAATCTTTATAGACATAATAACTTGACTGAATATCTTTATTTTTTATTTTTATAATAAAGACTGAAATTGTAGTTTAAATTCATAATTTTTAATTATAATAAGTCAAATTATTAATCTTGTTTGAATTGAGTAAATTTATAAATGAAAAGTTCATAAAAAATTATGTGTATTTTTTGTTTAAATTGAAAAAAAAATGAAAAGAAATGATAAATTTTATAAATAATTTGATATTTTTATCCTCTACTAAAAATATAGGTGTAATAAATAAAAAAGACACTATAGATCTTTTGTAGTAACTTAAATAAAATCATCCCAAAATCTTCTTATTAAATAATTTTAAAAATCACTCCAAATCAACTCACCTCCAAACCCTTTCAATCCAAATAAAAGAAAAATAAAATAAAAATCATCTCAAATTCAATCATTTTTCTCCAAAATGGCTCAATCCAAACAAACCCTAATATGTTCCTACTCATCACCTCCCAAACCATATTGGAAACATCTCAAATAATTTTTTATCTCTACCTCAGTACTTTTGTAGCTACTAATGTGTTTCTACTCATTGCATCATAAAACATATCCGAACCATCTCAAATAATATTTTCTCTAAACTACAAAAAATTATATATTTTCTTTTGACAATTTTTTCTTTCTCATTTTATCCTCATTCGGCACCTAGAGTGTATTATACTCAATTCATACAAAATCATTTAATTTATAGATTTGGTGCCTAAGCATAAATGTCATAAATAGCATATATTATATATTTCGCCTCTATCTTCTTCTGCTCCATGTCTGAAGAACTCATTTGCTTCTTGTACTTGTTCAAGTAACATCTTTTCTTATCCCCTCTTCTCTCCATCTCTAAACTCACCAAAATCGAAAACAGGGAAAGAATAAAAAAAAAAAAAAAAAGAAACTCCCAAAAAAACCCAAAAAAAATGTCTTCACCAAGCAAACGCAGAGAGATGGACTTGATGAAATTGTTAGTTCATTGAACCAATTTTTACTTATTTTTTATTGGAATTTTTCTTTAAACTTTTAATCAAAAGGGGTTTATTTATTTATTTGTTTTTTTTTTTTGTGGTTTTGTTGGAAATATAGGATGATGAGTGACTACAAGGTGGAGATGATCAATGATGGCATGCAAGAGTTCTTTGTGCACTTCCATGGGCCTAGTGACAGTAAATCTTCATACCTACTTCTCAAAATTCAATCTTTATGTGTATGAATGTTGAAAAGATTTAAGCTTTCTTGAAGAATTTTCCTTTTCTGGGCTTTTTAGCTTATTCTTTTCATGATTAAACTGTGTTGACTATCATTTCTTAATTTCATCTTTGAGCTATTAATTTCTTTCATTTTTTCTTCTTTTTTATTTTTTTTTGGGAAATTGTTATTAACTTGTTTCAGTACTCAATAATTATCTAATGTTTTCCCAGTTTAAATTGGATTCGTTTGGTGTGATCAAGTCTACATTTAATCCAAGCAATTGATTTGTCGTCTTAAATTTTTTTTTTTGGTGTTAAGTTTTTCATCTTAAAATTTTTGGTAATTTGATTAGTAGTTTTCCCTTTTTGTTTTTTTTTTTTTAGTTTTTTGTTTTTTTTGGGCGGCCCAAGGGAAGGTGAAGGTGGGGGTGGTGGTGGGGGTGTGGGTGGTAGAAGGAGGTGGGGGAGGTGATAGATGGTTGATGAGAGTACTTCAATGGGTCTTGTTTGTTCGATTGTTGACTGAAAATTGATGTGAGCACCTTAAGCAATTCAAGGTATCATGTCGGCCCTTATGAATGTTATCGGATTTTCCATTTAGCTGTCAGATTAGTACTTTGCGAATCAATCCTGCAGATGTAATGTCTTGGATGAATATATAGCTTGCTATTGTTGCTAATGCTCCTCAATAAAATGTGGCAGGCCCTTATCACGGAGGTGTTTGGAAAGTGAGGGTGGAGCTTCCAGATGCTTATCCATTCAAATCTCCATCCATAGGCTTTGTTAATAGGATCTACCATCCGAATGTTGATGAGCTGTGAGTAATTTGTTGCTTTTGTTGTCATCTAGCGGGGATCGCTGACCATTTCGTTTGTTAACTTTATTCGGATAGGAAACTTATATTTTATGCACTTTTCAGGTCAGGATCAGTTTGTTTAGATGTTATCAATCAGACCTGGAGCGCCATGTTTGGTAATAGCCTTCATGCCATTTGTGCATCTTAACTTTGATTGTGTACTTTTCACACTTCTCATAAGATGCTTATGCGAAAAAGATGAAAAAATAAATGTCGTAAGATTTTCTAACAATTCAACTTTTTCCTTTGATCACTGGTGTTAACGCCTTTATTTGTAGATCTGGTCAATGTGTTTGAAGTCTTTCTTCCTCAACTCCTTTTGTATCCAAACCCATCCGACCCGTTGAATGGGGAGGCAGCTGCTCTGATGATGCGTGACCGCACAGCATATGAACAAAGAGTTAAAGGTATTGAATATATAAGAAGTGTAATTGTTCTAAGAGTAAATTTCAATCCCAGTTCCAATTATTGGTATGCAGGATTAGCTTGTAGGCTTGTTTTGATGCAAGGCATCGATGGCATGAAGTTCTACTTAAATCTTGAGACTGAAATTTTAGGATGATAATATCTGTCTATGATTATAAAACAGATACCAGGAGTTCTACTAATTTAGCAGTATTTAGGATTTAGCTCTCCATTGTCGACTTAGTTCTGCAGAAATCTTTTTCTTCCATCTCTCGTGTTTTCTGTACCTGAGAGACACCATGATGTAGCAGCTCTTGTCGGAGTACGTGCAGCTTTTGGACCTGCATATATCTCTATTTTGTGGTCCCAAAATAGAAAATGTAGAATACTTTGAAACCATGGATCCTGGAGGATGCTAAGCTTAGAAAACCTATAAGCAGGATACACTCAATTAACTTTTCTAGGTGAAGGGAGAAGTGTTTTATATTTTTCTTCTTTTTTTAATTTGCGTTTATCTATATTCAGACTGTGAAAGTTATCAAGGACCAAGTAGCAACCATATATTCGATAACTGGCTGCTATTGATGGACTGGTCACTATCATTATACTATGAAAGGGGTGGGATCTCTTTATTGCTGTTGTTTACTGTAGCTTCCGGAACAACCACCAAAATTAAGATTTAGCTTACTGCTTATGTATGACTGGATTCTTTTTAGTTATATTCGTGTATATTGAGTTTTAGATTCAAGCGAATGTTTATGTGTAGTTTCATAGACAACTTTCAGAACTGGGTAGGAAAAGGCCAATATGTGTTTGATATATACGACGGTATAAACAAAGGGGCAAGATACTCCGGTAGAATTACTAGGCTTTCACAATCCAGGTCTTGAAGTTTATGATTGTGTTAGAAGCTTAATGTTGCAGTATTTACTTTTTGATCTCTTAATTGCTTCCAGCAGAAATGCGTAACCGTAATTTTGTTGGTAAATTCCTATCTTTAATAGTAGAGAAAAGGCTTCAGGATAGTTCTCCTTTGTCCTAGATACATCATCGGACTTGCCTACTCTTGCTACAATTTCGTCTTGAAACTGCGCAAATCTCAATATATATCGAGAATGGACTAGTGATCAAATTTGAGCCCTCCACTCTCGAGTTCTGTTCCTCTTGATTATCAAGTATTTTCCAAGGATCACTCGGCTGATATTATAAAAGTAGTAAACTACCAGGTGTGACATTCACATGCAAGGCTCACGAGATATCGCTGGTTAACATTTGAGTCTGTATCTGGATGTACAGAGAAGAGTTAAATGGCAGAAATTATAGAATCAATGTGAACCTTTTCCATTGTTTGCTTTAAGGTATTATGAGTATTCTACTATCGCTTCTTTATCCGTTATTTGCTTTGACATCCCTGCATTCTCATTATCCAGAATACTGTCAGAAGTATGCCAAGCCAGAAGATGTGGGAACTGCACAAGAAGAAAGTGATGAAGAGCTGACTGAAGATGAATCTGACTCTGGCGACGATGCAGTAGCAGGCCCGGTGGATCCGTGACAGCCCTCTCTCTCTCATTGTCACTGTGAAAATTGTAAATGATGCTCTGTATCCTGTTAAAATCACTTTGAATTTGCACATAAAGAACATTCATTGGGGATGCCAAAAGAACATCCCATCCTCTCAGTTTTATCTTAATGTAAATAGTTTAACCATTGGTTGAATAAATCTTATTCCTCATACGTCAGACGCCTTCATTTTTGCACGGTAATTAGCAGATAATGCTCGTCATTATAAGTGCAGCAACATAACAGACATTTAGCTAAACATATTTACACATGATTTTATAATTTTTACATTGATGTTTTTAAAGATTCCTCTTCCTAGGTGTACCCTTATGTTAAAATGAGGACGTTTCATCCTCAATAGGGGTTCTAAAATGCAATTTTTTTTAAATTTGGGTGTTTTTAGATCCTTATGATCTAAAAAGTAATACTAATCATGGTAAATTTGTTGAAGAAAATAGAGTCTGAGGCTTTATTTTGGTCAAAAAGATGGTAAAAGTGATGGAATAGTATTGCATTTTGGACTATAGGGTTCTAAAAACACTTAAATTTAAGAAGTTTTGTATTTTAGAGTCTCCATTGAGAATGTCCTTATACAATATTCCACCCACTTCACCTTGTCCTGTTGCAACTGCAGATTGCTAAAAAAAAAAATTAATTTGAAAATACAAAAGAAAGCAGCTTACACACAAAGTGACAAAAGTTTTGCTTAAAAGTTTTAAACCAAAAAAAGTTTATTGTATAACAATGGGGTTAACAAATGGTCTCTAATGTTGTCACGATAATTTAATTTAGTCATTAATGTTTTAAAAAGATAGTGTCCCTAATTGTTTGTTAACGTTAGTCCAATTAGTTTTTACCGTTAAAACTATAGTTAGATTTGACGGATTTGCACAGTAATAGCGTATAAATTCATTCTTATTATTTTTATAAAAATTCAATTTAATCTCAAAAGTTTACAAAAACCTTAACTTAATCACCAAAATTCTTTTTTCTTTTCTTTTTAATTCCTTTCTCCTCCTTGCCTATCTCCTTCATTTCCATCACACGCGCGTGCATACGCACAATGATCGAATACAATCACACCAATACACATATATAGATCTCTACACACCAATATACAAATGCACACATTTTTTTATATATACACCAATACACATGCATATACATACATATATACACACAGTAAACGCAAACAGGAGGGGGTGGTGAGGGTGTGGTGGGAGAGGGGGTGAGGTGGGGAGGCTGGGGTAGAGGGGTGGGCTGGGTGTAAGGGTGGAAGACAATCTAGCAAGTGGGATAATTTAGTCGTGTTATAACTTTTCTGTTAAATATATAACTGAAAGGACTAAATTGGCTATATTTGGATAACATAAAAAAAAACCTATTTGAATGTTTGGAATAATGAGAACTAATTTAAAGAAAAAAATACCAACATTTGGAGACTATTTGCGCAATTATCCCTATAACAATTGTTGGATTAGTTTCATGAAAGAGTAGCTTCTTGGGATTAAGCATTTAGACATTTTCTGTTAGCAGCTGCAGTATTGATCCTACAAAATACTTTAAAATATCATAAATTTGCATTATTTTTAATTTATAAAATTACTTAACCCCGACTAATAAAATAGTCTAAATTAACCACTGACGAAGATCATCGAGGACAAGATTTCATTAAGAGTAGGCTGATGAACAGGAAGAATTGGAGTTTATATGCCAAATGATGTTTAAACTTAGTCTAACTTATACCCAAGAATTGAGTGAAATGATTGAATAACAACCTATTACAAACAAACTCTAAGTTTGAACTATGGTTTCGAACTCTATAGTACCAAAAGATAACAACTTTGTCTAGGTTATAAGACAGCACAGCATTGGAATAGCCCCCATCCCAGTAACTATGAGGAACTTTTCTTTGTGATTAGAAGACCTTACCTCCATTTGACACAGCCTTTCCACTAAATTAGACGAAAAGTTGAACACCTAAAGAGAACAAGGGGAAGGATCTTTACTTGACTTCAACTAAATCAACAGAAGATCAGCAATTGGCTAAAAAGCTTTGCCTTGCAACAACACCGTTCAATATCATCAGGAATCCATGCCGGTTCATTATATTACAAGAGCAGAATAGAGGGCCATCCATATATAGAACTGTGTATTAGTTCAAATCCTGCTACCACCCAATTAGTTACGAATTGCTAGGTCGCCTTTTCACCGCGCCAGTTCTCATTCGCTTTACAGGATTTGCCCACCCGACACTGGTACCACCACTACTTGCCTGTGGAGGAGACTGACTAGCCCATCCTTGTTGAGTCATATGCTGGACCAATCTCACATCCTTCGCCGCTTGAACTGTCCCAGGACTTCTAATACTACGACTGACACCGGTGGGTGATACAGGGCCAGCTGACAAACTGCCTGGCTTGACTGCAGTCTTTTCCCTGTCTTTCCTCTTCTTTTTGCATATAACAAGGTCCGCTGGATGAGTTAATGGTGCATCCTGTAGGCCAATCTCACGACTGCCACTACTATTAAGTCTTGTCTCTTTTTGAGACGTACGGTTCATGCTCTTCATGTCTTCTGCAATATGAACTTGTCCTCGGGTCCGTGGCTTCTGGGGAGGAAGTGGATCAGGTTCCACATCATTAGTCATTTTGTGGCGCTTGTTTGGGGCAGCAAGCACCCGTCTGGAAGATGAACCAGTGGTAGGGGCAGATACTGGGGCAGAGAAAGAGAGTGAATTCCTGGCTTCCTGGAAATCGATCTCCGGGAAGGCTATCTTCAAGATGTCAAAGAAAAGCTCATGAACTCTCTTCGCTTCAGATTTTACCTATTCAATTCAATTATTCGTGTTTTCATTAGTAAATCTCCATATGTGTACCCGAAAAGACATACAGATGCACTGGAGCTTAGAGAATGCCTTCACTTGCATCCCAACAAGAGACAACTCACAAATACGCAATCAAATTCTGAAATATTAATTTCTTTTCTCTTGTTGTTCTTGAGCATCCATATGTTCTTTACTTGTCGTGGTTAGCTTAGATTGATTCAATTAGCTTCAAGAGGAAAACCAAAATAAATCAGGAGCTGGTTTCCAGTAAGCCTCTCTCAAGCTAAATAACTACAAATTGAAGAACATATGAATTAAGAAAACATCCAAGATAGGTCCTTCAAATCAACTTTCTTGCCACTTACTGTTTTCCATATTTTTAATGGTTCTCCCTATAGATTTCCATCAGAAACTAGAGATGCCAAGAAGTGTTCTAGCCTATCATATAGTTTAGACTTAGGCACCTTAGTGGAAAAAAAATGTTTCACAATCACGCGAAATATACTTCTTTCTCAATCGTTACAGACTTCAGCATCCCAAAGAAAAAGGCATGACCGATTGTGTGGTCCTATCCAAAGAGGATTCTCAGAGAACTTCACTAAACTATTAATGATTTATTCAACATTTTAACAACATAGGATTAGGACTTGTATATGGTAACTACAACCATGAGCGTGAAGATAAAAGCTCCTAAAGCTACTTGTTGAAAAGAGGATCAAGTATATTGGAAACAACAATAAGGCAAAACAAAGCTCGATACAATCTTTGACCCGTCAACTTAGATGTCAGCATAAGACATATTTAATCACTCTGGAAAAGACATTTTAAAGCATCTGGCAACAAATATTCAAATGCTTTCACGTCCTAAAGTTTATTCATAAGCATAATCAAAACTTGATGAGAATAAAATGAACAGAATGTTGGTGCTTCAACAGTGAACCTCAATAAGTCAACATACCTCACGTGAGAATTTGTAATAATGTACTGCAGTTTTCAACATAAGTTGCATATCAGCAACAAGTTCCATCACTCCACTGTATGACTTTTCAACACGCAAATTAATTGTCCGTAAATCTAAGAGACTATCCGCAAATCGACCCATAGAACTGGAATTTTCATTTCCTTTCCAAAAATCAGTGAGGATAGGAATTATTTCCCGACCTTCTTTGTCTATTTTCTTCTGGAGCCTCGTAATTACACTCTTGCACTGCAAATAAGAATAGATCAATTACTTTAAACAGCAAACTGCAGAAAGAGTAGAAGGCTTTTCTAACAAATAGGGAAAAAGAGGAGCAATAAGTGAAACATTAAAAAAGAATAAAAGATATTTCAAAATATGCCATATTAACAAGCAGAGCAATGAACCAAACTAGACCAAACTAAATTTTATCCGACTAAGTGAGGTATATGAATTTCATGATGCCACTCATTCCTGTTAAGGGTCATCTCTTTCACTCCATGCACGTAAAGTCTCGTTTGAGTGTCTCCATCTAACTCCTCTTAGATCTTTCCCTACCCCTCTTACGGTATATTACTCCACAACTTCATTTTCTAACATGAGCCTCCACCACTCACCTCCTAACATTTCCAAACTATCTCAAACAGTTCACTCTTATCTTGTCATCAATAGAGGCCACCACCACTTTTTCTCTAATCACATAGTTCCTAATCCTGTCCTTCCTAGTATTAACGCGCATTCATCTCAACATTCTCATCTCGGACACTGAGATTTTCTGAACATGTTGGCCCAACACTCTGAACCATACAACAAAGTTGGTCTCATGGCTCTCATATAATACTTCCCTTTTAACTAGGGGGTATGTCCGATTCAAAGAGAACTCCTGATGCACTTCTCCAGTTCGTGCATCCTACCTTCATTCTACGACCGATTTAGTATTAAACTCTCCATTTTGTTGTCTATAGACTCAAGGTCTATAAAGTTTCTCTTTTTGGTATTCTATCCATATACAGTCTTACTTTTACCTCACTCCTTGATCTATCTTGCCACTTGAGACATGTCTATTTGGTTAAGACATTGGTTAATAACATTCATTTGGGCTCTAGATGGGTTCTTGCTCACGGCATGAAGCTTACTGCAGATGCTTCTTTCCAGGCAACATCTCGCACAATGCAGAACTAGGGGCATACTCAAACCCAAGAGAGAACTAATTAAAAACACAATAAAAGGTTGGTAATGAAAAGCAATTTTGATGGTAAGCTTCGAGTCGAAATTGACAGTCGAAAAGACTGCAGACAAATGTCACACTTGTAGAATACAACAAATTCATTAATCAACTACCAAGCAGCAGTAAAAAGAGCTATCTCACTAATGACCACTACAAAAAAGAGATGTGTGGTTGAACATGACATACCTTTCTCTGGATGACCTCAGGCATCTTTGTCCCATTACCAGAAATCCCACTACCATTCATCACTTTAGTTTCCCAGTTATCTCTTGAATGCTCAGAGGCATTATCTGCAGAAGAAATGCCACTCCCTCTGCCAGATTTAAGGGAAGCATGAAACTTTGCTGTTCTTGAGACTTTCCTTGAAGGTAAATCTTGTCTATTCTTTAGGGACGAATCCATACTATCATCCTGTGAAGCACTAGGCTCTGCAAGCGCTTTATGTCCATGTTTCTTCTTATTTTGTGAGTCATACTTGTGGTCCACTTGAAGTAGCACCTGAGAATCCCCACAGCGTAGAGATTGTCTTTCATTTGATATCTCTTCAGGCCTCTCTGCAGTATGCCGTGGCCTAACTCGCATGCTACGTTTACGTTTTATCCTAGGCTGCAACACCTGTTCATCTTCACCTTCATCACGATCTTGGATCCAACTACCGGATTGCTGCACATCCATATGAGAGTCTCCAGATACAGCAATTTCCCCTTCCTCTAATTCATCTGACTGGAAAAGATTTTAACAGAGAAGCTTTTGTCATTAACCAAAATTCTGAATAATAAAGCTCAAAATAGAAACCAAGTGAAACATACCACCCGTTTTGAATGAGAATGTGGCCTAGCATCCAAAGCAGAGAGTGAACCAAATTTCCGAGAAGACACAGAAGGTGACACCATTTGTGACAATCTTTGATTATCTAAAGACGATCCTGATGAAACTGCTTCTTCAACCACACCATTGTTTTTAGCACTGTCTGAAGCAGGGGGGCAGTCTGTACCCTCACCAGATATTGCATCATCCTCTTCTGATTGGCCTTTATTAAGAGGTGGTGGACCAATCGCACCACTAATTTCATTCTCTTCAAACTCATTAACTTCTCCCTCTTCATCATATCCATCTTTTTCTGGAGAACTAGCTTCAGAAAACTCTCCACTCTTATCATCCAATTCTGTGTAAATAGGGATCCTTTTCCCCTTAGGCCGCCCCCTTCTTTTCTCAGTTTCAGAAGCCAATTCATTGGAGTTTATACCATAACTTCCCCCAAATAGGTTATTCTTTGATCGTTTTTTGGACAAATTAGCAATAGTGGCATTCACTTCTTCAGTACTAGGACGAAGCCACTGCGGAACTTGATCATATCTAGTCGTCTCCTCAATCCATCCAAGCTCTTCATCCATTTGATCAAAAAGCTCCACTTCCTCTTCACTCCTAGCTATCATGTGATTCATCTGCTGAAGAGAGGGAACATCATGGACTATTTCTTGGTATCTCTCTTCATCGTGTAGAAGAGACTCTAAGGTCAAACGTCTCTCCTCATGGGTAGTCCTCTGGTCAAATCGCCCAGCATTTATAACTTCATTAGCCATGTCAATCTTGTATTGTTGAATATTCTTCCGAATTAGGCTCTCAATAGATCCCATATACCGGTCCTTACCAGCAAGGTCATCATCAGAGTCCACTCTGTCTCCACTCCGGAATTCATCCTCTTTCTGATGGCTTGAGGTTTTGTCAACCACTGCCTCCATGTAAATTACTTTCACTTCTCTGGTCTGCCCAATTCGATGAGCTCTAGCAACTGCCTGTTCCTCATTTTTTGGGTTTGGATCAGGATCATATATGATGACTGTGTCAGCAGACTGAAGGTTCAATCCCCGTCCAGCAGCACGAATGCTAAGTAAGAAGATAAAGCAATCAGTATTTGGGCTATTAAAGTCCAAAATAGCTGATTCACGGTCTTCCAAGCTAGTTGTGCCATCAATCCGTCTGTAAACAAGTCGTCGCCACTGTAAATATTCCTCCAGAATGTCTAGGAGTTTTGTCATGGTACTAAATAGCAGTACCCTATGTCCCGTTCTCTGTAACTTTATTAAGATCCTATCTAAAACCCATAGTTTCCCGCAGGATCCAACAAGAAAATCCTTTGAGAAGTCACTGAAATACGGATAATTAAGCAATGGATGATTGCAAGCTTTCCGGAGCTCCATGCATCGATTATTCAGAGTTTTATATGTTTTAGGCTGGTAATTTGGATTCTTATGGGTCCTGCGCTTTTCCTCTTCAGGATCAACCCGAAGACTACCAGTTGATTTGATCCAGTCATAGATAGCACTCTGAATAGCGGACATTCTGCATCTTAAAACAATGGAAACCTGCAATTAAAATTGCAATCAGAATAATCCACATCAAAGGATTTGACAACCTAAGAGGCATAGGGGCATACCTTTGGAGGAAGTGAACCTTCAACATCTTCAACACGACGCCTGAGCATGAAAGGCTCCAGAATTTGGTGAAGTCTATGAATAATGATTACCTTTTTCTCAGTCTCCAGCCAATCATCCTCAGCATTATGTGTAGGACCTTCCTTTTGAAAGGGTTGTGAGAACCAATCACTAAATGCTTTGCGATTATCAAATACTTCTGGAAGCAGCAGGTTTAAAAGTGACCAAAGTTCCTTAAGATCATTCTGTGTGGAGAAAAGGTTAAGAGGTGAGCTGAGGCTTGTGTATATCTTGAACAAAGAATATGGACCTACTTATAAGTGAGTAAGAAGACCAAAAATAAGCTCTAACAGTAGCAAACACATTTTTTTTCATCCACATCTATACTTCTATAGCTTTTCTTTCTTGTTTCTGTGGGTTTGGTAAGGGGGAAGTCCCATTATGTAATAGGGAGATGAACTGATGCCTCAAGAACTTAGACAAAAATCCAACGAGATGGTTTGATCCTTGTTGAGATGCTAGGGACGCTAAGCACTATAAGGAAAAATAGGAGTGTGATTAAACCCAAACTTCGAAACTGTCAATACTGGTAATGTGACTGAATAACATAATTGCATTTGGTAGACAAGGTTATATCTGTTCTATAGAACCAGAGAATGTTCTCACTCCCATAGATCATATGTGACCCTTGAATTGGTTTCGAGAGCATTCCACCAGTTTTTGGCGACTTTCACTTTCAACCTGGTTCACTACCTACGTGCCCTTTACGCCCAGTCATTCCGGAAAAGAGTAAAATTTTATAATGAGATCAGAAGAATGATTGGTTAAAATGTAGGATCTTTATTGTTTATTTATTGTTAGGGGAGATTGATAAACATCTTCCTACGCAGCATCAGTCGGGCATTAAAATTTATAGAGAAAAAGAAAGAAAAAACATAAGTCAAGCTTCTCATTGAAAAGAAAAAGAGAGAATACAGCGAAAGACTAAGAAGGGTGTAAGCACAATCCATTCACATGAATTAAGAGAAATCAGAAGGAAGATCCAATCTATGGATGTACCTATATACACTAGTAATGCAAGCAGTAAACCTCGTACAAGTTTCGGTAGCTCTTGATGGAAGCAGCATAAAAATAGGGAAGGGAAGTTGTTTCAAGCATATTCTAATAAAATCTGAACAAGTATACTGCAGGTGAGCAGGTGAGTCCCAAAATCTCTATCAGTTTGGTTAAATTCAAACTATCAAAATTTCAAACAGTACGAGTTCAACTTGAGAATACATCCCCCCCTCCCCCCCCCCCCCCCCCCCCCCCCCAAAAAAACCCAAAACCAACAATCTTCTTATTTATGATGTTACTTCACAAAGGAGAAGTAATGAGTAATATTCTCATGTTGGATCAGAAAGGGTATACAGCCCCGCGAGTCGTTAGAGTTATATAGTTGCCGGCTTTGCCTCCCATCAAACCAAAAAAAAAAAAGTAATATTCTCATGTCAGAATCCTCATCAACAATTCCAAAACTCTCTAGCCAAGGAGAAAACTGTGTAAGAGCTAATAAACATTTCATCAGCTGGGAGCAATATAAGATGTCCATGTCCATCATAGCTTGGACTCAAGCTCATATGCACTAGAAGGGTGCCTCATTTGTCATGTGATGCCTTTCTCAGATTTGTTCAGAATGAGAATGTAAAGTAACAGTGGTAACTTGTGAATAAGAAACTTGCCCATAGAAATGTTTGGGAAACAAACCTGTAAGGGTGTCCCAGTCAGAAGCAGGCGCCTTTGGCAGCGATATTTATCAACATCACGAGCCAACACTGACTCCCTATCTTTCATCCTCTGTGCTTCATCAATTATAATATAGTTCCAATCAATTCTTGAAAGTTTGGCACGATCGAACATAATAAACTCATAAGTAGTGACAAGAACATTGAATTTCCTAGCCATCACTTCCTGTACAACACGTCATCAATATTATTAGACAAATCTCAGAAATACAGATCAAGCACAGATTTTAAGAAGGAATAGAGGTGGGTCTTACTTGTGAAAACAGTTTGGATCTTTCATCTTTTCCGCCAACATAATAAATGCAGGAAACAGATGGAAGCCAATTGTGAAACTCGCTCTAGGATACGAGGAGAGCTACATCAGTCGTGTAAAAGAGCAGAAGAAAGCATTGAAAAGGAAATAAAAGTCGTTGAACTTAACCGACCTTCCAGTTCACTAGAACAGCATTGGGAACAATAATAAGATGTGGTCCATAGTTCCCTTTAAACTCCATTAAATAAGCAATCAATGCCATAACCTGGAAAGGCACAAAAAAAAAAACAAAAACAGCCCCATAAACTGGCTGGAATTGGATATTAACTCACAACAAAACAAGATAAATCTGGTTTAGAACTCCATTCAATTGCATAATAAAAGCAGCCAGATATGTATGCCTTGAGGAAAGGAAATATTAACCTGGACAGTCTTTCCAAGACCCATCTCATCAGCAAGAATTCCATTCAATTTGTTGTTGTACAAGGAAAGCATCCATTGCAAGCCAACCTGAAGATTGAAAGCAAGGAAATCTAAATAAACCTAAAAGCAGCAAAAGAAACAAGATCAAAATTATAAACTTGACTAATCATGGTACATAAAGCTAAAAGATTGCAATATACAAGCTGATAGTCTCTTAATGTCCCAGCCCGTAGCATCGAGGGCTGCCTTACAACCCTTTCATTGACAGCATGTGCAAGATTGTAATATCTGGCAAACAACAGAATAAGAATCTATGAGAATGTCATAACAAAAACATTGTTAAGGAAAAATATGAATCAATCCAGTATCATGTGAAATGAATATTCACACAGAATCATATTTATATGACTGCATATAGTTAGCATCATATTTTTATGACAGCATATATAAGTTAGCTTGTTAATAGAACTATACCATGAAAACTGATCACAACTTCATCATTACTAATTACGAGCATCCAGGTAAAAGTTAATCATATCACCACTACTCTAATTTTCTAGTACAACTGCCTATATAGCCAAAGTATCCTAACTGCAAACATTTTAAGTCAAATTCGTTGGAAAAGCTTACTTGTTAACGGACGAACTATCCCTGGGGGCATTCATTTCAACGAAACGGTTCCTTATCATTACTTGCTCTCTAGCACAGGCAGCTGCAGCTCTTACTTCTTCTTCAGATAGACCCTTTTGTCAATGAACCAAATGTAAATTTCAATATACGCAAAAGGTGCCAGAATATACAAGTAAAGGAAGACACAAGCAAACCAAAAAAAGTAAAGTACACAATGACAAAAACAGATCATTCGTTTCGTTCAATGGCGAAGCCAAGCACCCAGTGTCAGGGGGTGCACTACAGTGGTGGAGTCAATAACAGGGGTTCGGGGGCACACCAAGAACTTGTTTAACTTCTTTTCAAATGATATTTCGCGGATTATCTTTTCAGATGTAATTTACAACCTTTAGGTTTTGACCCCCTGTAGCTGTAACATTCGTCGCGGATTTCTAACATGAGATAAAGCTCTGATTTGTGCTGTTGTTGTAAAACATATCATCTGAAAAGAAGTTAAACAAGTTCTTGGTGTGGCTACAACAATCAACGTGTGACATATGTGAGAGATTTCTTAATTATTCTGCTATGACCTGTCTTATTTGGAATTCTTACTTGTGGTTTCCTATTTTGCTCACCAATTTAGCAGTAAAGTGCAGTCGGTATACATGAAGTTAGCACGACTTTGCCTCTCTTACAGAAAAGTGCAGTTGGTAGGCCAGGGGTGCATGTGCACCCCCGAGTGATATGTCCCTCCGCCCCTAACTTTCGTTGGACTTCTCCATGCAGATGTTCAGACGACAGTCAGTTTTACACGTGGCCCCAATAATGAATCACATATACTTTTTGCAAGATATACTCATTCTTATTGCAATTTAGAGAAAAGGCCTATAAGTAACATAATAAAGCACGAGATGAATTCTTAAAACTTGGAGCTGACCAATGAGCAATGTTGAAATTAGGGGAGGGAAGAGCGGAAGGAAGACAAGAGTTTATGCCTCCATGTGCATGTACACAAATCAGAGAGAGAGATAAATATATATACATGTATATATATATATATATATAGAGAGAGAGAGAGAGAGAGTGCCTGAGCTTGTGCAGCAGCAACAGCAGCTGCAGCAGCTTCCTCAACTTCCTGCTGATTTTTTGAAGCCGTAATTTTGCCTCCCAGCTTCTGGAGATACTCTTCTGTCTGAGTTAAAAATGACGACAGGACAACATATCTCTCTGCAGTGTCACCAGGAATTTTAGTCTGTTGCTCCAGCAACATCTCCCTGTATCTCTCAACATCGTTATTCTTCAAGGCCTCCATCCTTCTGTCACGATCATCATCTTTTCGCTTTGAGAATTCTCTCAACATTCTTTCATGATATTTAGCAACTCCCCTGTTACGAGCAGTTCGAGCATCACGGATGGCCCAATGAGCTTCAAAAAGCTTCTTACGCCATTGAAAAATGGACTTCATCTGCTTTTCTCTCATGGCTTTTTGAGACGCCTGAACTTGTCTAGCTAGGTCCTGGCGTTGACGCTCACATAATCGGACAAACTTACGATAAGGTCTGTCTGGCATTGCCATTATTTCCTGCTGCTGCTGCTCAATTTCATCTCTTATACGGGCTTGAACATCAGCAAGCTGGAGCTTTTTCTCTTCAATTTGCAACCGCAAAACAAGATCTGGTCTAATCCTTTTCCTCTGTAAATTCACAGCTAGTATATCACCAATCTTCTTTATATTCTCTTCCCTTTTCCTTTTACGAAAATCTACACCTTCCTCAATAAGAAGATCCTTGATATCATAAGCTAACATCAAACTACTACTGTTGTTCATCATCATGGATGAACCAATAGTGTCATGTTTACGAGTGAAGACAGGCAAATCGAACAATGGCCCGTGATAATTTCTAGTCGAACTAGCATCTTTGGCCTGAGTCACATTGTTTGCTTGTACTGCTTTCTTCACTTGTGCTGTCTCAACAACAGCAGCAGGTGAGGCAATTGCTTTTCCCCGATCTGCAGTAAAATCACTTCTAGTAGGAGGTTTTTCAATTACAGATTCAGGCTCGAGATGTAACTTAACAGAACCAGACATTTGCTGCTCTTCTTTCCTAGTAGAAACAATAACTGGAGGTTCTTTTAAGGTAGCAGGGATCCCTCGCCCGATTACTGATGAGATAGCTGATCTCTCTTCTGCAGATTCCACCCTGGAAGTAATTAGTGGACCAGCTGAAGTTGCAATCTGCGTGCCCTTCTCACTGGATTCCAAGCTCCTTGCATGGTCTTCAACATATCTCCCAGCAGATCTATCCTGAATGCCAGTTCCAGCAGAAGGAAATGCCTGCTGCGTCTGTATCTCAAGTGGTGGCGGTACAATAGCTTGAAGTATTTCACGAGGCAGATCCTCATTTTTCTACAAGATAAAGGAAAGACAATGAAAATCAGAGAATACTGATTGGTGTATATGAAACTAGGCAATGTTAAGAGACATATCCATGCAGTATATGCAAAAAGTGCAAACCCTTAATCTCCTGAATGCAAGTATTTGTGCCATTAGAACACGTGTTTGTTGATTGGTGAACCCCAATGGCTGTTGTTGCCTTTGGGCTGTTGCTCCACCCTGAGATGCAAGGGCACTTCCAAAGCCTACATCACGTGATGAAGTTGCAGATTGTGGGGACACTCGATTCCACTGCCTGCCATTTTGCATCTGCATGAATTCTGGGCCACTTGGTGCATCTTTGCCAGGAGACGAGTTATCTGCTCCTTGATTCAAGTTCACAGAGGACTGTGACAAATTCATTGGAGGCATCCGGTTGCCTGTCATAATGGGCTGTCTGGAAGGCAACTGGTTCTCTCTTCCATCAGTAGAAAATTGTTGCTCAGGAATGTCATTAGAGTTGTTGACTGGAGCTGGACCGAGGGCCACACCAAGTAAACTAGTTGGAACTGTCTGCCGAGGTTTAGCAGATCCTGACTGCCCAGACTGCCCAGACTGCCCAGACACATCTCTCGAGGAGTTACCAGGTGCAGAAATTTCATTTGCAACTTGCAGTGAAGCAACATGCTGGTTCGGCAGGGGAACAGATGAAGACAGCCCGTGTATATTGTTTTCATTAGCGTTTTGCTGAGCAATCACACGCGACTGCATGAGTGGAATTAGCTGTGTCATCAAATTTGAGTTAGAGGGATGTGACAGGTCAATATTATGCTCAAGTGCCAAAGCCTGCATCGCCCGCATCTGTGCAGCCACAATTGGGTTGTTTGTCATATTCTGATTGTTTTTCTGAGATTGTGGTGCCTGCATGCTCATTACCGGCACAGCTTGACCAAGTAATGTTGGCTGGTTAGGAGGCTTTCGAGAGGCCCTTTGATCAGACATGGTTTGTTGACCATTATCAGTCTGCCTTTCAGCAAGAGACAAGTGCTCAGATGATTTTCTCCAGGATGATGCAATAGACTGGTTAGCTTCCTGCATCAAAACGAGCTCCTGCATTTTCATATTTCCTATCCGTGCATCTTGGTCTTCTCCAGGAGCCCCAAATGTCTCTAAATTCATTTGCTGCTGAGATTGGAACCCCAGAGTTGATTTCTGCTGGGCTGCTTGCAAAGCATACTGCATATAAGCCGGATGAACAGAATTAAATGATTGTTGCTCAAAGCTTTGATTCCTATATTGAGCCTCCTCTCGAATGTTTGGAGAACCATGATGTTGGCCAAAATTGATAGACTTTCCGGATTGCTGAGGTAGCCGCATTGAGCTAGAAGGTGAAGCAAAACTGGCTCCTCCGAGGACCCTATGCGTGCCGCCAGCATGGTGTGCTGGAATGGCTTCATTTCCTTCAGGCCTTCTAAATACTTGTTGTTGAAGCGACTGCATAAAGTCCAAGCATGAAACAATGAATCAGATTTCGAGAGGATACTTTCGTGGACTTCTTTGCAATATTATTCTCTCCAATTTCTACCCCCTCATCTGGAAAAATCAATGGCAACACATAGTGACACTTGAACTATCAATATAACAAAGCATCATTATCAGTAAAGCAGAGATGTTACTGGAAATTATCTACAGACAGACTACTGAGAAGTTATCCTCATTCAGAAAAGGAGGAAGCCAATGTACTTGACAAAAGAAAGGATGGGAAGCTAAAAAAAGTCAAGTGAAATGAATATTCCAAGAACTAATCAATGACCACATCTCCACGATTCGCTACATTTACAAAACACAAGCATGCTTAACAAATTGCAACTTGAATTACCAACTAATCTTTATTTGGAATATAAGGCATGTTTGTGCTATGTTCAAAACAGGTTTTCTCTTTTCAGAAGAACAGAAAATAAGCAGAAAATTTATTGTGCAAATTGGTCTCAAAAAATGAATTTTGAAAAACTGATTTTTTTTTTTGGAAAACTAAGTTAAGAGAACTAATTTTAGGGAAACAGTGTACTATGTTATGCTCACCGATCACAATTTGGCCGCACATGAGATCACACGTGACAACTCCAATTAATAGTAAGCGACCGTAAACATTTTTTCAATATTTACTCATGTTCTGAAAAAATCCCTTTTAGAACAGGTTTCTGGAAAATCTCCAAACAGACATATAAAATTAGGAGGGAGGGGTACCTCCCTGCAACTTTATCAAGTACGTAGCCATATGGTCGTTTTTTCCTCTGAAGGAGATCTAGGACTGAATTACATCTACTGCTGTTACGGTGATTGGATGCAACTTTGCCCTATATTGTACTCCGTCCATAATGAATCTATTACAACACACAAGGAGGCCTAGGACAAAAAGTGAAGTTAAATCAATTAATAAATGATGAAACAATATCAAGTCTCATCAGCGAGAGGAGGAAATTTGCACAATCAGGAACCCTTGCACAAGCATGCCTGCAACTTTGGTAGTTATTAACATGGTCCCATGATTAAATTTTCCTCGTATAGATCCAAAAAGTAAATTAGTTCTAGTCTGCTTTCAGTGATGAAGTGTCACTTCAACCTGTAGTTCATTTGATCCCTAATATATTTTCCCTTCAACACAAATTCATATCTGGGCAATAACTAGAGTCTGCCAGTCTTTCCTGATCTGAGTTTATGACATATAAAACATGAAATTAAACTGACCAGTAAAAACATAAGAAAACGTATCAGAGTCAGATTCATGCAAGGAAGGAAACCCGACATACGACCCCTCAATTTTGGTAGGTGTTCCCTCTTCTACAGATATAGAAATATATTAACCCTACTCTGGTTACAGTACTAAAGAACCATATATTCCTTGTATTGCAATTTGTCCTCAATGAATTTATTTCCTTTCATAGCACAATTTGTTACATGAGCAATTATTAGAGAGTAAAATAATTTTTCTTATATTTGCTCACAAGATAAAAGGAAGCTTAAAACAAAATGTGGAGTTAAATCAACCAATAAGCATGATAAGAAAGAATCAAATCCATATAACTGCAACTTTGGCAAGTATTGATGCCGTCTCATAGTTGTCAGGTGATGCAACATTACAGAAAAAAATATTAAACGGAAGCACAAGTGTTGTGCTTCTCCTTTTTAACAGATCCGAAAATCAAAAAAACTTCCATTGTGGTTACACAGGCATAACTGTTTCAACCTATACCATAATCCATCCTTACTGAATTTGTTCCCTCCCTTTCTATAAATTTCTGTAACTTAAATATATTCCTAGAGGTATAAAATGATCTTATAGTGAAGCAACGTCTAAGAGGAAATTCATTAGCACCAAAAGAACAAACTGAGAGCATCTAGTGTAATAGAGCAATGAATTAATAGTAGCATGATTGCACTTATACAGTACTATTTTGTCCTCTATTGTAATTCGTTCTTAATGTATTTATTATTAAGAACAATCTACAACTAAACTCCTAAATTAATATCTCAGCCTAAAGGACCATTAATTTCACTTAAGATCATAATTCAGATAGAAAGACACATGTCAATGAAAAAGTACATTTGCGTGGCTGATTGAACATACCAAATGCAAACATATCAGGACGAAAGGGCTTAGGGCATGCTCTATAATGTCAGCACGTAAGAGTTGTAACACTATATGTATAAGGAACTAAGACTACAGAAAGCCCCCATATCTGGGAAATTATTCTAGTACTTCGGGCCACCAACAACTGAACTTGAAAACCTAAATAAACGCACGCTTCTGACAAACAAATTCAAATACTAAGCTATATTGATCGTAGGACTATCAACGCTAACAGTCCAGCACACAGATTAAGAGAAGGGCAAATTGCAACAACCACTGGGCAAGCAAAACCTTCTTCATATATGAAATTTTCATCAGCCTCCTTCTAAACAACATAGTACAAGTGAAGCCATTTCAACGAGAAAATCGAATTCAATACCAAAATTCACAAAAAGCAGAGGAATTTTTATTAATAACATAAACAAGACAGCTCCAACCCCCAGTCCGAAAAGATTTTCAAACGAAAACAAAGAAGAATAAAAGAAAACTATTTGCATAGCCCAAACAATTTACGGAATATATTTTTGGATTAAAAATATTTAAAAAAAAACATGCATTGTTCGTTACTCGAAAAAATTGCTGAATCGATTAATCAAAGACTAAGTTCAATTATATCAAAAAGATTGAATTTTTAGCAAACCTCATTTCATAATCAAATTCGTCGACATTAAAATTCAGAACAAACCTTCATTTTATGGAGAAAATAAATTCCAAAAATCATTTCACGAAATCAAATGTTGAAAAGCTCAAAATTCCACTTGCTAAAACAATGCTAATTCGAAAAAAAATCAACAATAAAATGTAGAACATTTTAATTCAAAAAAATAAAACTCACTTAAAATTCAGCAAAATTCACATGCAATATTGTATCAGCAAAACAAAAGCTTACAATTTGCATGAAATGATACCAAATATAAAAACAAACCTGTCTCTGCTGCTGTTGCTGGTACTTTTGCTGATCAAACCCCAGTTGCGGCGTTGACGCCGCGGAGGACGGAGACGACGGGGATGCCGCCGCGCTCCGCCCATGCCTGCCGCCCTGCTGGGCCCCACCCCCTGACTGCATGCACAAAAAATTCACTTCCTCCAAAACACCAAAAATAAAAAATCTTAAAAGTTGAAAATTCAGAAAATTAAAAAATAATAATAATAATAATTTTTAAAATTTTAAAAAGCCCAAAATCTGAAGCAGAAAAAGCAGAACCTCTGAAAAAACCAAAAAAAAATAAAAAATTGACGCGCGCAAAATTAAAAATTGACAAAACGGTTGTCGTTTTTGTGGGCCTATGACGTCTGTCCCACACCTCACTGTTTCTCTCTCCCACACACACACACACACACACACACACACAAACACGTGTGTGTATATATATATATATATATATATATGTATGTATGTATGTATGTAGGTGCTAGGTATAATTCAACCTTTTTTCTACCCAAAAATAATTAAGAGAAAAATAGGGCGAAAATTTGTAGAAATGGCGCGAAATGATGGGGCCCAAAAGAAGAGAACAACTGAATGATCGCTGAGGCAAAAGCCCTTTCGATGTCGCCGAAATCTTCTCTGAGCTTTTCACTATTTTTTTGTTATTTTTTTATTTTGCTATTGCTGCTAGTATTTTTTATGTGTGTGTGAATAAAATGTGATTTGCTGGTTAGTATTTATAGTAAGAAAATTAATTGTTTTTTTCCTAAATAACCCCGTTGGAGGAATACTTTTATAGTAGAAAACTAGTTGTCTTTTTCCTCAATGGGGTTATTGGTTAACCCAAGGGTTAAACTGGGGTGGGTTAACTCGTGATAAAGATTAGGTCAAAAGATTTCTCATAAATTATAAATATATGGTCCATTTTTGGTGATTCGGTAAAAATAAAATAACGGAGTATGTTTCAAATTTGTTTAGGGGTAGGACAGGGAAAGAGTGTAGACCATACTGACAAGATATTTATTGGGATCACAATTTTTTACACATCTACTCTTTTATTTTTATTTTTTCATCTATTAGATGAGGTGTTGAAAATAAGAAATTGTTGTTCTTATTTCTATCTAAGTCCAAT
Source organism: Ehretia macrophylla (assembly GCA_037974665.1). NCBI lineage: Eukaryota > Viridiplantae > Streptophyta > Magnoliopsida > Boraginales > Ehretiaceae > Ehretia > Ehretia macrophylla. The sequence goes on from CM075776.1 coordinate 52,867,999, forward strand.
ACGTTTGATGTTAAGAAAAAATTTATGCCATCAAGTTTGATCTTTTAAATCTCAACTATCCATTTTAAATTTTGATTGGGAAAGAGATAGTTAAGACAAGTTTAAAATAAATATTGAAATTTCAAAAGACCAAATCTAATAACACATAATACACCTCATCTAATAGTTGAAGATAAAAAATAGAGGAGAGAATCTAAATCCATTGTATCCAATATGTTTGAGTTTGGAAGAAATTGAGTTTTAACAAGACTTCTTTTCAGTTCATATACTTGTTTGAGCTCGTGAATTTTTTGCTTTTCAACTCAATCTTTGAAATATTTATTCAGAAAATTCACAGTTTTCACTCGATCTAATATATATTAATTTGTTTCTTATAAGTATATTCGGTAAAATCCTATTCATTTATCAACTTTGTCTTTTTAATTGAGTGTTGTTCTCGAACTCAAGTTTTCTCTTTTCTTCAAGAATTAAGTACAAGTACAATATGTAGTGTTAGTGGATGCTCAAACCAAGTCGTAGACTCAAGACTCCATTGGTTATTGGCTTTGATTAACCAAAGTGTCTAACTGGGGTGGGGCTAACTAGGGATAAGAGACTACGACAAAACATTGTTCATAAATTATTTATATTTTCCTCCAATTAACGTAATTTGGTAAAAATAAAATTTAGGATTATGTTTCAAATTTGGGTAGGGATAGGGAAGGAAGGAATAGTAGGATCGTGGTGGTTGTGTAAGTGACGTGATATTTAGGTGGGATATTTGGCGTTCATGCATCAAGTACGTTCAAATTTGAAGAAAGTAAGATTTGAATTTGACTTTATTCGAGTTAAATTTACTTTTTTGGATTTGTGAAACTCTGAGATCCAACTTTGACATGCTCGATTGAAAAGTTCACAAATTTGGCTCAATTTTATATATTGTTTTAATTCATGTTAGCATATGCCTATTTATTTAGGACTTTATTTCTCTATTGAATTTTGTATTTGAGTTCAAAGTTCCTATTTTCTTCAAGAATCAAGTACAAATTCAATATGTAGGCATATGTCTATGTTCAAGTCAAGTACTACTGTCAACTCAAGGTTGTATTGGTTAACTTTTTTGGGCTATTTTTTCACCAAAGGGTTAAACTAAGGTGGGCTCAACTAAAGATATAGGATTGATTCTATAGATTCTTTATAAATTATAATATTTGCCCCTGAATTACAAGAATATGGTAAAAATATAAATGTTGGATTATGTTGAAATTTAGGTAAAAGAGTACAGGGTGTGAGACTCTGGTGGTTCGAAAAGTGAGAAGTCATTTACGTGAGGCTAACAACGTGCACATACCGTGCATGTATGAGTTTGAAAGAGATTGGATTTGAGCTTGAAAGTGAACTCAATTTTTTTTGAGGTCAAGTACTCTTTTTAGGTTCGTAAAGTCGCATTCCGAGTCAATCTTTGACATAAAATCTAACTTTATATGAGAACTCAAGCTTTCGATTTTTGTACAAAATATGAGTACAAGTTTAGTACATAAGGTTGAGTCATTACTCAAGTCAAGCAAAAGATTAAGTCATTACTCAAGTCAAGTAAACCGGTAGACTCAAGACTTCATTCTTTAACCCTTAAACAATTGAGTCATTAGTTATCTAAAGTGTTAAATTGTGGTGTGTTTAACACGAGATAAGGGGCTGTGTCCAAAGATTCTTCATAAATTATAGATATTTGCCTCAAATTATAATAATTTCGTAAAAAAAAAAAATCTCATATATGTTCCAAATTTAGGTAAGGATAGAGGATGACCTGGTATGGGCCACAAGGGTTGGATAAATGACAAAATATTTAGGTGAAGCTAGCACAATATTCATGAAGAACCAAGTTCAAGCAGGATCAGCTTTAAGGTAGACTTCACGTGAGATTTTTTGAACTCTTACTCAATCTTTGACATACTTACTTGGAGAGTTCAATTAGTTTGGTTCAAAATAAAATTTCAATTTATTTATGAATAAGTATATTTATATTAAGTCTACTTCTTTATCTCCTTCTTTTTTCTAATTGAACTCCATAATCAATTTCAATCTTTATACTTTTTAGACGTTGAATACTTAATTAGTAGACTTGACTTGGTGCTAAAGCCAAGTACACTGGTAGACTCAAGACTCCATTAGTTAGGGTAAACCAATGAGGCAATCAATTAAGTAAAGTGATGGGTGTTTTTGGGGATAAAGAATCTAAAAATCCATTAGTTAGGGTAAGCCAATGGGGCAATCAATTAAGTAAAGTGATGGGTGTTTTTGGGGATGAAGAATCTACAAATTCTTCATAAATTATCATATTTGTCTCGAATTATGGTACTTTGTAAAAATAAAATTTTAGAATTTGTGCTTCCAAGTTTGTGTAGGTGTAGGGGAGAAAGGATTAGTAGAGCCATGGTGGTTGGGTATATGACACGGTATTTAGGTTGAGTCGATGGTGTTTAGGTGCTGAGCACGTGCAATTTTAATATGGATCTAATTTTAACACATATTTCTTTCGAGCTCAAGTACTTTTCTATGCTTGAAAGACTTATGAGCTTTAGCGCATCCTATGGCATACTCAACTAGAACATTCACAAGTTCGACCAAACACAAATATGAGAATTTGGTGGTTAAAAGGCAGAAATAGGACAACATGAAATAGTGGGGGCCAAAAAAATGAGATCGATGGAATGGTCACCAAGGCAAAAGCCTTCTCGAGGTTGCCAAAGTCTTGTTTGAATTTTTCACTATTTTCTTATTATGTTTTCATTTAGCTATTATATCATACCATAGAAGTAGTATTTTTTATGTATACGTATATGAATAAAATGTGATTTGCTGGGAGGAATATTTATAGTAGAAAAGTAATCGTCTTTTTCCTTAATAGAGTATTGTTTACCCCAAGGTTAAACTAGGGTAGGATTTACTAGGGATAAGGATTGGGTCGAAAGATTCTCCATAAATTATAAATATTTGTTTTTAATCATGGTGATCTCATAAAACTAAAACATCGGATTATCTTCCAAATTTACATAGGGATACTGGGTGAAGAACAGTGGGGTTCTGCTGGTTGGGTAAATGATAAGATATTTATTGGGACCAACAGAGTTCACGCATCCAACATGTTTGAGTTCAAGTAAGACTCTTTCAAATTTATATAATTTCTTGGACTCGTAAATTTTTTGTGTTCCAAGTCAATCTTTGACATATCTAGTCGGAAAGTTCATAATTTGGCCTAATCTAATGTGTATTATTTTTTATCTATATACAAGTACGTTCAATGTAAACCTACTTATTTGTCAACTTTATTTTTAAATTGAGCTTTTTTCCTGAACTCAACCTTTCTATTTTCTTCAAGAATTAAGTACGAATTCAATACATAGCCTGAGTCGATGCTCAAACTAAGTACAATCGTAGACTCAAGAATTCATTGGTTAGCCATGTTAGAGATATGCCCTAATGTTAGATATTTGGATGACATATATTGGGGCATTTTGACATTTACTTATGGCATTAGTGTTTATATGTTCGTTAATATATTGACATAATTAGGACATTCATATTCTCCTTCTTTACGTATATGAATGAGTCCCTAGTATTTTCATTAGAGGAATGTATTCTAAAAGCATTTAGAATATGTTGGCGTATTTCCTTAATATGATAAATACTTAAAGTGTTCATAGTCTTTAGATTATTTGATCGGGACTTTAATAATCAATTACGGACTATCACATATGTTGTTACCTTTGATTAACATAGAGATGTTAATGATAAAGGATGGTGAGCCACGTGCCATAACAGCATAGCGATGTGACTAACAAATATGTGGATGACTATTAGTTGAATAGATCATTGAATGTGACATGAATAACAAATTACATGACTTTGGATTAATAATTTGTTAATCGTTGCGATTGTGCATGTAATCCTTAGACTTGAGACATTACGGTTGTCATATGTATTGGGGTTTGATTCTAGCGTTTAGACAATGATTGTTTCGACAAACGAGATAAGATACGTCCTCTCGCAGTTTCATTGGTCTGGTATAGTAATTGACAAGTAGTGGTCAAGAGAGGATCCGTTAACCTCCGGCGTGAAGCGATGTCCTATGCGATCTAAGATTGGTTGTTTAATGAGGAAATCCTTGACCAAGGTATGAATGATGGATAAAGGGTTTTTCATGTGTCATCTCTCATTACACCAATTAGATCTATGCATAGTATCGAGTTTATGAACTTAATCGAATCATGGTTCTTGCTCGACGGGACAATTAATTGAAGGATTGGATTGTATGATAATCGGCGACCATAAATAAATTCACTTGAATAAGAATTCATTGCTTTATAAACTGTCTTGATACGTTAGTAGCTAGAACGTCACTCAAGAACTCTGAGGGTGTTTTGAGAATGACAGGAGACATTCTCTAAACAAATCGAATAGTTTGATTAACATTGAAAGTGTTCAACGTTTCTTCAGTGCTATATAGTGGTGAATCTAGAAAGTCACACACAATAGAGCATGGTGAATGGTTTTTCTATTGAGCTTGATTTAGTTTCTCTTGAGTTTTTAAAGTGTTAACAATTGCATTTAGTTTTTTTTTGAATTGTTAAAGTGTTAACAATAATATTTTATTTCTCTTAAATTGTTAAGGAGTTAATAATGGTGTAATCGGCATTTAAAAGTTATTGGGGCCAATATGGAATTATTATTAAGTGTTAGGGCTAATGTAGAAATATGAAAATATTATTTTCATAATTTCAACTAATGGTGATTAGGTTGAATATTTAAATGTCTTAGTAGAAGAATACTACACAATATACATATGATGTATATATGTATACTATTACATAAGTTGAAAAATACTACACAATATACATATGATGTATATTTTATCTTTCAACAAAAAGCTAGACAACACAACCATAATTTGAGAAAGCTTGTCTTCTCTTTTCTTTCAAAGGGGAGACAAGACATCCTAGAAACATGGCTTGTCTTCTTTTCATGAGAAAAAGGTCGTCAACCTTTTCTCTTTCTAAGTTTTTACACGGATGAAACAAAAAAGAGAGAGAAGATGAGTAGTCTTCTTCTTCAACTCTTCAAAGAAAAAAATACCATGGCTGAAAAATAAAGGTGAACTAGATGAACTTGTCTTCTCTTCTTCTTCATAAAAACGCAGCCAAGAACAAGGAAGAAGAAGAAAATGGTTTTGCTTTCTTCTTCACAAACAAGCTCATAAATCTTCCATGGTAGATCTAGCACAAAATAGCCATGAAGATGGAGAATCCATTCTTTGCTCGTGTGGACCGACTAGAGCTCTTGTGGTTTCAATAGGAGGTATCTTCCATCAAGTGTGCGAAAATTCAGATCTATGGCTTCCATGAGTTGTCTACAAGAGGTATACTCTTCTACTATCTCTTGTCAATATATATACTTGCTATATATATATATATATATATATATATTTCATATGTTAATCACATGATATCAAGATTAGAGTTTTATATGAATATTATGCTTTGAAATTCCAAAAAGTTTTAAACTTCATGTTATGCTTCCGCTCGATTCTTAGCTAGATGATATTCATAGCTCTAAATATAAATGATCCTTCAAGTGGTATCAGAGAAAGGACTTGATGTTCATGTGATTACATATGTGTTTGCTTAAAGCTTCTAAAGTCTTGAGCACAAAAGAACAAGGAAAGAGTTTCAACATTTCTGAAAATGTTTCTGTCCACTGTTTTTGCGTGACTATTTTGGCATAGTAAATGTTGTTATATTTGGCTGATTTTTGGATATGTTATGCTATAGAGATAGTATAACATTTCATCCTCTAATATGAATCTCCTAATTTCATGCCTAAGGGTTGCAAAAAAATCAAAATCAGTAAGTTCACTGATTCTTGCGTAAAGCTGGATAGTTTGTGCAGTTGTGTTCTAAGAGGCATAACTCAGTAAATTTAACTCCGAATTGAGTTCTGTTTGATTCTAAAACTATGTACACTCGAAGAGCTACGTCTCTATAAAATTTCAGAATTTTTGGAGAATTTGGGTAGGCTAAACGAGTCAAAACATTTGGTATATGTGCAGCAGATTTATGATGGGTCATAAATTGAAAGCAGTGACTAATTGGTTTGATTTTGGTTAAGTCCAATGGGCTTAAAAATCAGTGGGTTTTAGTGTAATAAGATTAGATGAGATTGTTTTTCTTAGTAAAGATTAAAATGAGCCTTGGAACTCAAATTGGACCATAAAATTAACAAAGGATTTGCATTAGACCTTATTGAACAAGTATGGACTTAAAATTGGTTTTATCTAGTTCTTTTGTGTTGTTTAACATGATATGCTAAAATCTCAAGATATGAAACTTATTGCAAATATGCCTTTTATTTATTTAATGTATTGGATACATTAGTTTATGTTAACTTGCTTGTTTAGCTTTATTGTTTATATATATGATGCATATCCTATGCTTTATGAGTTTTATCTTAAATTGTGATGTTGGATGATAAATGGTGAATTTGATCATGGACTTGATTAATGAATGGTTAATTGGTTGTAATTTCATTAAATGATGTTGTAACTAATTATATAATTTATTAGTATGTAATTGAGACATAAGTCTTTTTTTTATTTTCTTGCAATTGAGAGAAATTTGTAGTAAGGCATAATGTATGTAATTTCTATAAGAAGTTTGCAAGAAGACCATTGGAGACTTTTAGGGAGTTGGAGGTGTTTTGGATCATTGAAGAAAATCAAGAAGACAAGACCAAAGAAGACATGAAGATGTGCTTGTTTAGGTTTTATTTTTGTCTTGATTTAATTCATAGTCCAAGTCCATGATCCACCATGATGTATAATTTTGTATGTTTGTGTATTTATTTACCTATATGTGATGTATGCTTGTAAATGAACTAATGTGCAAAGTAAGATCTAATTAAATTCAAAATCTTTCTAAGTGCAAACATATTAGATTGTAAAGCAGTAAAAGTGTTTATCTTTCCCTTCCACTATCCTAGGTTATATTTTCTCTATTGGGTATGTCTTGGCTAACCCAAAGGTAGGAAGACATATTCCATGAAAGTATTATATTTACCTAACAAGCATAGTGATGTTGTGTTGTTCCAATATCATGAGGCCAATAATGCACTAAAGCTGAGGTCCATGATTCAAATTGTTGCAACACTGTGACGGTGGGTGTAATCTAACTAGATCACGTTTCCAATAATGCACTAAAGCTGAGACTACGGTGATTTAGGGGCCAAATGGCCATATCCTGTATAGTGATATAGATAGTAGTCGCTGCTAACTCTTTATATATATATTCTAATAATGCACCAAAGTTGAGGGGTATTCATATTAAAGAGAATCATGGTCACCTACTAATGAATCTTTAATTAGATTCACGATCTCATTTAGGAAGTATGAGATTTGATAAAATTAGTGGGATGTATCATTTAATTAATGGCCAAATTAAATGTTTTAACAAGTTTATGTCACCTAGCGATCTTATTTTCTGCATACGTTTATGGCTATAACTATGAACCCGTCGTTTTTAATTAACTAGATTTCATATCACACAACCGAACCAAACTTTTTGATTAACGTTATCATCTAAGAATGGTTCTTAGAAACTTAATAAAATCCTAGAATTACATGCTCCGTTATTTTTCATCTTGATGATGTATCAAAACGAAAAGTTGTAGTACTTATGGATGATAAGTAAAACAAATTAAATATGCTAAGGATTTGTATTCTTTCATAGTTTGTATAAGGGTATGCAAGATGTAAAAAATATAATTCTAAACTAGCAAATGGTTTTGTAGTAAGCCACTAACCAAATAGGAAATACAAATATGAGAATGAATTTCATTTATATCTAATATCATGCATTAAATATGCTTACCACAAAACTAGTAAATGGTTTTGTGGTAAGCATATTTAATGCATGATATTAGATATAAATGAAATTCATTCTCATATTTGTATTTCCTATTTGGTTAATGGTAATGCAAAGAAGAAAGACAAATAGAGATAATTTTTATTAGCCAGTGGGAGCATTCTAAGAAGAATATTAAGGATTGAATAGGCATGTGTAAATGATGTTTTCATAGCCTTAAAACCGGACATTAAAAGAGGTTTTAATCCAAAGTATCTTTATAGCTTAAATGTCAAGGTTGTAAAGCTACTATGAATTATAAATCTTCTTTCAATGTGATTGGTACTACTTTATGGATTCTAGTGAAACATTAGTAAATGTGTTCGTGGATAGAATCTTAATCTCAGTAATGCATTTTTGGAAGTGTGGAATGTTTTAAGTGTTAACAAATGAAACAAAGGTTGTTGCGTTAGTTAAAGACAATTTGTTTGGATACCTTCTGGACATATTTTGTATTTTAAGGTTTATACCTAAATGATATTAGGAATAAAATGTATATTCCTAAAGCTTGTAAAAGCGCATTATGGTGTAGTCTTTATTATCTTGATATGGATGAAAGAATGTATTGCAAACATATTGTCAACTATTATAACCATCCACCAAATTTTAAGATTACTCAAATAATTCAAATTAATTGTAATTTCTACATGATTAGGTTTTTCTAATAATAAGATGATAATTAGGTTGGTTTGATCAACTTATGTATCTTATTTATTGGAAAGGTAACCAAGTCATCCTTTGTTTGATAAATGATTAAAACTACTAGCTTATTTGAATTAGTACATGTTGATGTATTTAGAGTTATTTGAGGATAGACTCGTATAGAAAAATGTATTAGTGCCTTATGATTAGATCATGAAGGTAAAATACTTAAGTATTATTTTATTTTAGTATCCTAAAATTTTGATATAGTATCGAAATTAATAATGCCCGGTGGACCACAAATAAATAGGGTTTTCTTAGTGAAGAAATCGTGCTTTGTTGGACGTAGTAAAGTTGTTGATTAGTTTGACTAATCATTCTATTTATTTATAGGTCATGCTTTCCTTAATTTAATATTATATTGAATAGTAACTGCCTACTATTACTAGAACTTTATATTTGATATAAGTTGGATGTCAACCAAGTATTAAATGTGTTAATTTTGGTTTGTCCTACTTTTATTGAAAATTTTTTAAAGGACTAGTGAGAGTTTTAGTTAAAGGTAATTTTATAGTATATCCTAGTTTTGTAGGATATAATTTCTATTTAATGATCAATATCAAATTTTCTATTATATTGTAATCTTTTTGAAGAAAAGGTTTTGTTCAAGAAGATGTTACTTTATAATAAAATAAAAATTGAGGATGTATCGTCTAAAGCTATAAAATCATCTAGACCAAAGTAGTGAATCTATTCAATAAGGTCCGAGATGAGTCATCACACAAGATCTTTGAAAAACTAGTAGTGTATCTCATTCTTTAAAAGTGTATAGGGATATATATATATTTTTTTGGAAGCACAAACGTTGTTTGTGTATTTGAGATAATTATTAATTAGTTGATCCTACGATCTACAAAGAAACGATATATTTGATACCGATTCCAAGAAACTATATAATGCAAAGCATAATGATGAGACTTCATATACTTTAGCTTAATCTGGATATTGATCTCCGAGATAAAGGTTGAAGTTAATATAAAAGGGTATGACCTTTTATAGCTATATTGGTTTCTAAAAATATCATCAAATCCAAAGTGTTAGCTATGATAAAATCTTTTTACCAATTATTGTGCTTTAGTCTCGTTGAATTATGCTAGTCGTTATAGCACATTGTATTACTATATTAATGATTCTGATCTATTGATATGTGCATACTTGATAAATCCACTTGTGGATTTTTAAGTAAATTCCTTGGAAATGTTTCACCCATTTCAAATGAGATTAAAGAGTTAGATTTCATTTAAAAAGTAGATGAACCTTGTGATTGCAAAAGAATAGTGGGAGCGCATCCACTTTTCTATGATTGCAATAATGATGACTTCAATATCATAGTTGATGATATGTATGTTGTGATATTAATTATAGTCTAGTCATATTAAATGTTCTTCATTTAGAGCTTGTCGTTCGTATCTTGTGAATTTGTAGCTATAATGATAGTACAAATAGATTACTCAACATATTCCTTAGATTGTACATAAGAGTGATTTTGAAGGTGTTCAAGAAACTCTAGTTGCATAGCAAATTTGTATTCAAGTTATAGTAACTTCATATTTGTTATACTATGTACAAGACTTGATATTGCGCAAACTGTAAAGTGTTATAAATAAATATCAATCCAATCTAGGTTTGGGAATAGTTGATAGAATTGAAGTATATTCTTAAGTACTTGGGAAGCACTAAAGATATATTTTAGTTTATGGATGAGATAAATTCCGTAGTGACGTATTTACTAGTTCAGATTCTTAATCTAAATCTTATAATATAATGTTTATGTTAGGGTTCATGTTTATTTGTAGTGAGAGCTCAGTAAGTTAGAAAGGTTTTGAACAAACTGTAGATTTCATTACATAACTCATGTATTTTGTGATATGTAATATTATGAAAGAAGTTGTTTGGATCGAGGAAATCATACGAGTTGGTTATGGTTCCTACCGTTAAGTTGTGATGCTTTTGCGCTATGACTATACGGAGCTACTGCACAAGCTTGTGGAACCCATGTCTCACTATATGTCCAAACATTTGTAAAATTGTTTTCATCATCATGTGTTGTATCTGTAGCCAATAATCATATTGAGATATGTCTTAGCAGAAAACGGCCACATCTCTCGATGTAGTTGACCTACTAACCGTAGCTATGAATTTGTCACAGCTAGGTCCTCGTTTTGAGAAGATGAGTACACGATATCATTGTTTGTTGTACTAATACTATGTTTCATAGCATTAGTGCAAGTGAGAGATTGTTAGAGATATGCCCTAATGTTACATATTTGGATGACATATATTGGGGCATTTTGACATTTACTTATGGCATTAGTGTTTATATGTTCGTTTACATATTGACATAATTAGGACATTCATATTCTCCTTCTTTACGTGTATAAATGAGTCCCTAGTATTTTCATTAGAGGAATGTATTCTAAAAGCATTTAGAATATGTTAGCGTATTTCCTTAATATGATAAATACTTAAAGTGTTCATAGTCCTTAGATTATTTGATCAGGACTTTAATAATCAATTACGGACTATCACATGTGTTGTTACCTTTTATTAACATAGAGATGTTAATGATAAAGGATGGTGAGCCACGTGCTATAACAGCATAGCGATGTGACTAACAAACATGTGGATGACTATTAGTTGAATAGATCATTGAATGTGACGTGAATAACAAATTACATGACTTTGGATTAATAATTTGTTAATCGTTGCGATTGTGCATGTAATCCTTAGACTTGAGACATTACGGTTGTCATATGTATTGGGGTTTGATTCTAGTGTTTAGACAATGATTGTTTCGACAAACGAGATGAGATACGTCCTCTCGCAGTTTCATTCGTCTGGTATAGTAATTGACAAGTAGTGGTCAATAGAGGATCCGTTAACCTCCGGCGTGAGGCGATGTCCTATGCGATCTAAGATTGGTTGTTTAATGAGAAAATCCTTGGCCAAGGTATAAATAATAGATAAAGGGTTTTTCATGTGTCATCTCTCATTACACCAATTAGATCTATGCATAGTATCGAGTTTATGAACTTAATCGAATCATGGTTCTTGCTCGACGGGACAAATAATGGAAGGATTGGATTGTACGATAATCGGCGACCATAAATAGATTCACTTGAATAAGAATTCATTGCTTTATAAACTGTCTTAATACGTTAGTAGCTAAAACGTCACTCAAGAACTCTGAGGGTGTTTTGAGAATGACGAGAGACATTCTCTAAACAAATCGAATAGTTTGATTAACATTGAAAGTGTTCAACGTTTCTTCAGTGCTATATAGTGGTGAATCTAGAAAGTCACACACAATAGAGCATGGTGAATGGTTTTTCTATTGAGCTTGATTTAGTTTCTCTTGAATTATTAAAGTGTTAACAATTGCATTTAGTTTTTTTTTTGAATTGTTAAAGTGTTAACAATAATATTTTATTTCTCTTGAATTGTTAAGGATTTAATAATGGTGTAATCGACCTTTAAAAGTTATTGGGGCCAATATAGAATTATTATTAAGTGTTGGGGCTAATGTAGAAATATGAAAATATTGTTTTCATAATTTCAACTAATGGTGATTAGGTTGAATATTTAAATGTCTTAGTAGAAGAATACTACACAATAAACATATGATGTATATATGTATATTATTACATTAGTTGAAAAATACTACACAATATACATATGATGTATATTTTATCTTTTAACAAAAGCTAGACAACACAACCATAATTTGAGAAAGCTTGTCTTCTCTTTTCTTTCAAAGGAGAGACAAGACATCCTAGAAACATGGCTTGTCTTCTTTTCATGAGAAAAAGGTTGTCAACCTTTTCTCTTTCTAAGCTATTACACGGATGAAACAAAAAAGGGAGAGAAGATGTGTAGTCTTCTTCTTCAACTCTTCAAAGAGAAAAATACCATGGCTGAAAAATGAAGGTGAACTAGATGAACTTGTCTTCTCTTCTTCTTCATGAAAACGCAGCCAAGAACAAGGAAGAAGAAGGAAATGGTTTTGCTCTCTTCTTCACAAACAAGCTCATAAATCTTCCATGGTAGATCTAGCACAAAATAGCCATGAAGATGGAGAAGCCATTCTTTGCTCGTGTGGACCGACTAGAGCTCTTGTGGTTTCAAGAGGAGGTGTCTTCCATCAAGTGTGCGAAAATTCAAATCTATGGCTTCCATGAGTTGTCTACAAGAGGTATACTCTTCTACTATCTCTTGTCAATATATATACTTGCTATATATATATATATATATATGTTTTGCATATGTTAATCACATGATATCAAGATTAGAGTTTTATATGAACATTATGCTTTGAAATTCCAGAAAGTTTTGAACTTCATGTTATGCTTCCGCTCGATTCTTAGCTAGATGATGTTCATAGCTCTAAATATAAATGATCCTTCAAGCCAAAGTGTCTAACAAGGGTGGGGTTAATTAGGAATAAGAGGCTAGGTCCAAAGATTCTTCATAAATTATAGATGTTTTCAAAATATGCATACGGGTAGGGAAGGAAGGAACTAAGATTGTAGACAATCTTTAATGGGAATAACCCAATCTAGTCTGGCTTATAGACCAGTTTATTTTAATATTTGTCCTAATTTATAACTATCTTTATCTGATATAAATATAACTGAAGTTGTTACACTATATGTCAAAACTAAAGGTTATAATTATATGCCTCACTCTGAAACTATGAGTATATGTTTGAGAGTGAGGCATATAATAATAACCTTTAGTTTTGACATATAGTGTAACAGTTTCAGTTATATTTCTATCAGATAAAGATAGTTGTAAATTAGGACGAACATTAAAATAAACTGGTCCATAAGCCAGACTAGATTGGGTTATTCCCATTAAAGATTGTCTTCAATCTAAGTTTCTGTCATCTCTAAGAACGGCTACAAAACTTTCATTTAATCCTCCCACTCTCACCTCTTTTCGATGGTATAAAGATATTTTCTTAACCAGAGTCTTCGAACTCCCCGAAGCAAATGATAATCAATGGAAAGCCCAATTTGTCGATGGTTTACCTGCTTTATTTGGAGAAAAAAATCGTAAAGCATTAATAAAGAATACAAACAATAATATTGTTTATAATATGTACACATATGGTGAACTAATTGGTGTATGCGTCAAAGAAAGATTAGATCTTTGTAATGAGATAAAATTAAATTATCAAATCAAGAAACAGGGTCTGACTGATAGACAATAATTAGGTCAATTTTGTGATTAGTTTGGAGTGGAGATTCCACCCAGTAGACTTAATAAGTCTAAAGGGCCTAAAAAGCCTAAGGAATACTATATGTCTCCTAAATACAAGCATAAATCCAGGAAAAGGAGAGAAAGAAATTAGAAAAATGGATATACTCCTAAACCTAAGCCTATCCCCACGTGTTATAGATGTGGTAAAAAAGGTCATTATGATAATAAGTGTCGGCAATTCCAAAAAATAATTAATGCTCTAGATCTAGATGATCACACTAAAGAAAAATTAGCATTATTTATTTTCACCGATAGTGATAGCTCTTCTAGTTCGGATCATGATGAAGGTTCTTCTTATACTTCTGATAAAGTAAAAAATTTATCCTCTGAGGAGAAGCCTCCTGCATGTGCTTGTCAGATCAATAATATTGATGACGAATATTACAAGATTTTATCCCAGTTTGATAATTTGCAGGTTAATATGATTACTGTAGATAAATGGTTAGATATTCTAAAACTATTAGAGGATATTAGAGATGATTCTTTAAAATAAAAAATTTTATAACATTTTTCTAAAGATAATCCTGTTGAAAAACCTATAGAAAAGGTTTTCGCCTCTAAATCAGGGTATAATATCAGGGATGTAATTAGTCAATTAAGTGATAAAAAGGAAAAAAATACTCTTATCACTCACCATGATTTAAAACATGAAGTTCATAAACTTCAAAGTCAAATCAATTATCTTAGACAGGAAAATCAATTTATTAAAGAACAAGTTGATATGCTGGTACATAATGAACCTAGCTCTTCAAACACTTTACCTGATGCTATGGTAGATCTCAATCTTCTTAATATTTTGAAGGTTATTACAACGCAAAAATGGTTGGTCCGAATTAATTTACTTAGTCAACCAAATCATATGATTAAAGATATGATTGCTTTGATTGATTCAGGTGCTGATCTTAATTGAATCCAGGAAGGTTTAATTCCCACTCAGTGTTTTGAGAAAACTGCTCATAGCATTTCTTTTGCATCCGGAGAAAAATTAAAAGTTAGATATAAACTACCTCAGGCGTTCATATGCTATGAAAAATTTTGCATTTCTACTAGTTTTCTTTTAATTAAAAATATGACGTGTCCTATAATTTTAGGTACACCTTTCATAAATGAGATTATGCCTATATTAGGTATAGATAATCATGGTATTACAAGAACTTATAATAAAGAACCTATTATATTTCATTTTATTACCGAACCCAGAGAAAAAAATTTAGGTCAGATAGCCAATATCATGAAGGCTAAGCAATCACAATTAAATTTCTTAAAACAAGAAATAGCTATTCACAATTTGGATAGTATGTTAAGCAATCCTAGATTACAGGATAAGATTAAACATCTTAATCATGAATTCTCTCTACATATTTGTAATGATCATCCTAATGCTTTTTGGGATAGGAAAAAACATATTGTCTCTTTACCATATGACACTGATTTTAGTGAAAAAAAAAATATTCCTACCAAGGTTAGACCTTGTCAAATGAATCAAGAATATATTGACTTATGCAAAAACGAATCTAATAGATAAGCGTCTTATCAGAAAATCTTACTCCCCATGGAGTTGTACTGCTTTTTACGTTAACAAGCATGCAAAACAAGAAAGAGGTGTTCCTAGATTAGTCATTAATTATAAGTCGCTTAATAAAGTGTCAAAATAGATTAGATATCCTATTCTTAATAATAATAAAAAAAAAGATCTATTAGACAGATTGCATAATGCATTAATATTTTCTAAATTCGATTTAAAATCTAGCTATTGGCAGATACAAATAAATGAAAAAGACAGATATAAAACTATTTTTACTATCCCAATTGGACATTATGAATGGAATATTATGCCATTTGGATTAAAGAATGCTCCTTCTGAATTTCAGAACATTATGAATAATATATTCATTCCTTATAGTAATTTTATTATTGTCTATAAAGAAGACATTTTAGTTTTTTTAAATGACATTCAACAGCATTTTAAGCATCTTGAAATATTCAAGAAAATTGTTATACAAAATGGTTTGGTTATTTCTAAACCTAAAATGGTTTTATTTCAAACCAAAGTTCGATTTCTTGGTCACAATATTGAACATAGAAAAATTATTCCTATTAATAGAAGTATTGAATTTGCTTCTAAATTTCCTGATCAAATAACTGATAAAACTCAGTTATAGAGATTTCTTGCCAGTTTAAATTATATTTTCATATTACAAGAATCTTGCTCTTGATACTGCTATTTTATATGATAGGCTCAAAAAGAAACCAGGACTATGGACAGAGATCCACACTGAAAAAATCAAATAAATTAAATCTAAGGTTAAGAATTTGCCTTGTCTAATGCTTGCGAATCCCACTTGGGATAAAATTGTTGAGATTGATGCCTCAAATATTGGTTTTGGAGGAATTTTGAAACAAATACATCCTCAAACAAAGCAAGAATATCTTGTTAGATTTCATTTAGGCAAATAAAATAATAGTCAGCACAAATATGCTACTATTACGAAAGAAATTCTTTCAATTGTTAAATGTGTTTTGAAATTTCAAGATGATTTATATTGTCAAAAGTTTTTAATAAAAACAGACTGTTAGGCAAAATATATGTTCAATAAAGACTTTAAACATGATGTTTCTAAGCAAATGTTTGCTAGATGGCAAGCTAATCTTGCACCTTTTGATTTTGAAATTGATTTCAATAAAAGGAATAATAATTCTCTTCCTGATTTTCTAACACACGAATTTTTGCAGGAATGATCCCCTCCAGTGGAGGATACTCTAACCCCAATAGGGGAAGAGGACGAGGAAGAAATTATGATCCTAATAGGGTCATAGCAGGGAACAAATTAGTCAATTTAAGAGGAATCACTATTGATCCATCACATCCCGATTTTGATAAAATCAAAAAGGTTATTGAAAGTAGCAGTAATACTGCTCAATTATCATATATACACGCAGTTGAACATGAAGAGTCTGATGACTCCTTTGAAATTTCTCATCATGAAGAAGTTATTTTACTTCTTGAAAATGTGGATAAACAGTGGATCAATGATCCTTCGTACCTTATGGAACGATATCTAAACATCTATATGTTTCATGTACTTTATTATAAGTCCAGAGTTTATTTTGAGTCAATACTCCAAGTCACGAATTCTTGTGATATTGAACATTTCAAGAAGAATAATAATCTTCCAGTTTATACTTATAGTAAAATTTATATAAAAAAAATTATCTCTCCAAATGAATGGGGAATTAGTACTTTAAATGAAAGACAATTTGTTCTTGATAAAATTATTTATCAATTTAATTATTGGGATTATGTGGAAGCTTTTTCCAAAGTTTTCTTATATGAAAACCCCCAGCACAAGCACTCTTGGTTTATTAAATTTAATCCTGAAATCTTTCAGAACCACAAGTATCCTGCATGGATCCACCAATGGTGGAAAAGTTTTGGACCTCCGGTCAAAATTCTCCCTAATTCTTATAAAGGACTTTTTATGGAATAGTTGTCAATTTGTCCACATATAGGGAATGACCCTGATCTTTACATTGAAGGATCAAGCTCTTTATTTTTCTTTATGGAATTTGGTATTCCATGGATATGGAAATGGATCCCTGTCGCGGAGATAAACAAAGAAAAAATGTTTTGTTTAAAAAGAAAATTTCTTTCAAAATTTTGGCCTAAACTCTTGAAGAATGATCCAAAGACGAAGAAACCTTATGGTCAATCTACGGTTGATGAGGTTACTCAAATGATAGCACTCTATCAAGAACAGAAGGAAATTACCAAGAAAAAAGATCAAGAAAAAGAATCTATTTTTTCTCATATTTTGTAGTTCTCATGAAGATGTGATGGCTTCTTATCTGGATGAAGTCAAGGAAGATTTTCTCAAACATTTCAAACAAGTTGTTAATAATGACTTGACGTCAGAAGATACCTCTATGAGGTTTAATAGTGCTTTTGGATGTTTGGCTGGTGATCACAAGATCCTAATAAGGACATCATATCCTCTCAAGATGTGCTGGCAGAAGATCTGTTCGACAGCTTGAAAGATGAATTAATGCAGAAAACAAAATGAAAAGAAAATGTTTAAGGACATGTGATGATGCCCTTGGACGCATATGCAAAAGCCGAAATTTACGGGAAAGCAGAATTTGCTTTTTGACAAAACTATCTACTGACAATCGGTGAAGTTTCACTGGGGTTTACTGTTTGGGAACATTTTCCTGTTCACTTTTATAAAAATTTTGTCTTATATGATACGTGATGTATAGAGACCCCGGATTTCAAAAGTTTAAAATCTGGATTGAGTTGTTTTTAATTTTGTCTTGAGTTCCGCCCAACTGTATAAATTCAGGGCTTTAAGACTTCATTAGGCAGAGCTCTAGAGAGCAGCCTACGACTTTTCTTTCAGCTTTCATATTTTCTAAACACTTGTATATTTTTGCAATCAATCAGAAGAAACTATTTTCTTCAGGTATATTCTCTTTTATTTTTCAGTTTTGTTTATTTTATTTTATTTCCTTATTGCCGCCTAATATGGCCGGCTAATTGCCACATTGTTTGTAACCGCCATGGATCTCTAGACATGTCACTATAGTATTATGAGATAGACACAGATATAGTAGGATTCGTCATGGTTAGTTGGATAATTCAAAGCTGTCACTTTGTCGCCATAGTCGCACCTTGGCTTGTGTTATGCTGTGGTGTAACGCCCCAACCCCTCACGAGATCGGGGATGCTATTAAACATGCTATACTCAACCCAAATCCAAACTCGGCCACAAGATTTTTAGGAAAAACGACGGGGTTTCCCCTATTTATAGGACTAATCAAAACCTGCACACAACAAGTAAAACCCCATAACAACACCCCAACTCCAACCGTCCAATTTTTCTTAGTCTCAAGGTCATCCGAGCCTCAGACAAAACATAACCACATGAGCATGCAATCAAAAGATGATAAAGTCTATCTTTAGCTATTACATGCCAACTACTCTATCAAATCACATAAGTCCTTAATTTAGTTTACAATCCAACAAGCCATACAAAAATATATACAAGACCTCAAGGGTCTCAAAACAGAACACAAACACATCAAGTCTCATCCTCACAAACGGTTTTCAACCTCAGCAAGATACGAATTCAACAACACGGCACACAAGGTAGTTGTTCTAACTGCAACTAAAACATGTTAAAACGAGGAATGAGTAACCAAAGTTACTCAGTGAGGGAGGTGATGTAGTAAAATGGGGAGTGCTTACATGAGATGCAACAAAGATAGTAACAATAATAACACAAAATAACAAAGCTAATTGACAAGTATTTAACTACGTATAAAAAGGATACGGTTCTACTTTTGTCTTTAATCATGAGCCACGAACCAAGATCTTCAAGCAAGTGCCCGCAAACCCCTTACTCTTCCAAATAGGGTACTCCAGGTGTACCCCGATCCTACGACCCATAATCTCCCGAGGTAGGTTCGTATGCCCCAACGAGGTGAACCACACCTCTGGAGTAGGGGAGTATGCCTCAGCGAGATAGGGACTGGAAAACCATGGTAATCGAGGGAATACGGCAAGCCTGATGCCGCCCGTTTTAATCGACACTACCGTACCCGAATAGGTTGCGCAACCCCGAATTAAGTCCACGAGAACCAAGATCATCAAATATCATATAAGAGGGACGACAAAGTAGGCTGCCCTCACAATTAACCACAATATGCACAAAATAACGATATAAACATAAAGGAGACAAATAACATATTTTTCATAAACTTTTCAATTATCATGTTTATCTCTTAGACACGCATATAGACACATAACAACACATCTATGAGCTCATATAAACCCAAAGGCATTCTTGATCATTTTTTCTCTTTTATTAACTAAGCAATTCTTCTCCCACACAAAATTCAAGATTTCAAATTCACATTCCAATTATTCTACATTTCTAGGGAGGCCAAAAGACACCTACCTAGGCCCTGAAAACCTGCTTTGGAGACCAAAGCTTGGGAAAGTCCCGAGTGGGTTTTAACTATACCTACCCTATCCGGACCCCAATTTAATGCAACGAAAGCACCAAAAGTGCTTCCATACCATAAGAATACCTAATCTAAAGCCCAAATGTGCCCGATTACGTTCCGTGAAAACCCCATTTTAAAAGTTAGCTACATTCGCATTTTAACTCGATTTCGAGCAATTCAACCACACGTGAGCTTCTAACTAATTTCATTAATGTCTAGAACACCTAAAGGAAGTATCAATTCACTCTAAATAACAAGTTATATCAAAACCCTAAATTTTGTCCCTATTCATCATCTTCTTTGTGCAAATCAAGCTTTCAACCATAGAAATTGTTATCAAGCTATAAAAGAGAGTTCTATAGGCTATAGAGATTGTATATCAAGCATCAATAACAATTGACATAGCTATAATCAACAATTCATGAATTTCAAACAATTGACATAAACGTAAAACATGAAAATTATGCAACTCTCTCACCAAATTAGAGATGTAGGAGCAAATGAGAAGCTTTTTGATGGTTTGAAATCCTTTAGAAGAGTTTGAAAGATCAAATTGAGCAAAATTTGCAAGAAAAATACTATTTCCGTAATAGGGTTTTTTTTGGCTATTTTTAGGCATTTTTGGCTTATTTTGAGAATTTTTCAGCATTTTTAGCTATTATATGTATATGATAAATGATATATGGGTAGATGGGTTTAGTTATGGGTTAAATTAATGCATATGGATCAAGTTTTATGCCAAATGGGTCAAGTATTCTAAGTGGAAAATTGATGGAAAATTTTACTATTCATTACGTTTATTTACAAATTTTTTCCCGTTGATCCCGATATGCTATGCATGCAACCTCAATAGATGTATGCATCTAAAATAACAACTATTAAGGAAAAAAATATGAAATTCAGAAAAAGAAACAGAAAAATTTTCATATTCGGGCTTGGGTTATTTAAATAATTAATGGGAAATAATAGAATCTAGCACTTAAATACAAAAGAATAAATTCTAATAATTATAATATTAAAATAGTTACCCTATTTAATTTTACTAAACTCTATTCACATGTATTTCAAAAATATAATAAATAGTACTATTAATGAATGAATTAAATTAAGTTATTCACTTAATCATAAATAAACTTTTAAAGTAACACATAAATATATGCAAATATGTATTGTATGCTATATGCTAGGTCTAGGTCATCACATGTGGGTTGTTCTGTGTTGACCTAGTTGATTGACTAGCCAGAATGAGTCTTGACTGTAAATCCTTTGACGCTTATACTCACTGTGCTTGGGCCTCCTTGTGCTCTCAAAATCGGGATATGATGGATCAATAGTGATTCCTCCTAAATTGACTAATTTTTCCCTGCTATGACCCTATTAGGATCATAATTTCTTCCTTGTCCTTTTCCCTTATTGGGGTTAGAGTATCTTCCCCAGGAGGGGATCATTCCTGCAAAAATTCGCGTGTTAGAAAATCAGGAAGAGAATTATTATTCCCTTTAATGAAATCAATTTCCAAATTAAAAGGTGCAAGATTAGCTTGCCATCTAGCAAACATTTGCTTAGAAACATCATATTTAAAGTCTTTATTGAACATATATTTTGATGCCTGACAGTCTGTTTTTATTAAAAACTTTTGACAATATAAATCATCTTGAAATTTCAAAACACATTTAACAATTGAAAGAATTTCTTTCGCAATAGTAGCATATTTGTGCTGACTATTATTCCATTTGCCTAAATGAAATCTAACAATATATTTTTGCTTTGTCTGAGGATGTATCTGTTTCAAAATTCCTCCAAAACCAATATCTGAGGCATCAGTCTCTACAATTTTATCCCAAGTGGGATTTGCAAGCATTAGAGAAGGCAAATTCTTAACCTTAAATTTAATTAATTTGATTTTTTCAGTATGGATCTCCGTCCATGGTCCTGGTTTCTTTTTGAGCCTATCATATAACATAGCAATATCAAGAGCAAGATTCTTGTAATATGGCAAAATATAATTTAAACTGCCAAGAAATCTCTGTAACTGAGTTTTATCAGTTATTTGATCAGGAAATTTAGAAGCAAATTCAATGCTTCTATTAATAGGGATAATTTTCCCTTGTTCACTATTGTGACCAAGAAATCTAATTTTGGTTTGAAATAAAATCATCTTTGGTTTTGAAATAACAAGACCATTTTGTATAACAATTTTCTTGAATATTTCAAGATGTTTAAAATGTTGTTGAATGTCTTTTGTAAAAACTAAGATATCATCAATATAAACAATGATAAAATCACTATAAGGAATGAATATATCATTCATAATGTTCTGAAATTCAGAAGGAGTATTCTTTAATCCAAATGGCATAACATTCCATTCATAATTTCCAATTGGGACAGCAAAAGCAGTTTTATATATGTCTTTTTCATTTATATGTATCTGCCAATAGCCAGATTTTAAATCGAATTTATAAAAATTAATGCATTATGCAATATGTCTAATATATCTTTTTTATTAGGAATAGGATATCTAATCCATTTAAACACTTTATCAAGCGGCTTATAATTAATGACTAATCTAGGAACACCTCTTTCTTGTTCCGCATGCTTGTTAACATAAAAAGCAGTACAACTCCATGAGGAGTAAGATTTTCTAATAACATGCTTATCTATTAGATTCGCGATTTCTTTTTTGCATAATTCAAGATATTCTTGATTCATCTAACAAGGTCTAGCATTAGTATGAATAGTTTTTTTCACTAAAATTTGTGTCATATGGTAAGGAGACAATAGGTTTTTTTTTAATCCCAAAAAGCATTAGGATAATCATTACAAATATGTAGAGAGAATTCATGATTAAGATGTTTAATCTTATCCTGTAATCTAGAATTGTTTAACATACTATCTAAATTGTGAATAACTATTTCTTGTTTTAAGAAATTTAATTGTGATTGCTTAGCCTTCATGAGATTGGCTATCTAACCTAAATTTTTTTCTCTAGGTTCAGTAATAAAACGAAATATAATAGGTTCTTTATTATATGTTCCTGTAATACCATGATTATCTATACCTAATATAGGCATGATCTCATTTATGAAAGGTGTACCTAAAATTATAGGACGCGTCATATTTTCAATTAAAAGAAAACTAGTAGAAATGCAAACTTTTTCATAGCATATGAACGGTTGAGGTAGTTTATATTTAACTTTTAATCTTTCTCCTGATGTAGAAGAAATTATATGAGCAGTTTTCTCAAAATATTGAGTGGGAATTAAACCTTCCTGGATGCAATTAAGATCAGCACCTGAATCAATCAAAGCAATCATATCTTTAATCATATGATTATGGGGTTAACTAGGAATAAGAGACTAGGTCCAAAGATTCTTCATAAATTATAGATGTTTTCAAAATATGCATACGGGTAGGGAAGGAAGGACTAGAGGATCACGGTGGTTGTGTAAGCGACAAGATGTTTAAGTGGGGCCAGCAACATTAAGAATAGTTATTGTAAACCTATTTGTTTATGAACTTTATTTTTCAATTGAATTTTGTATTTGAGCTCAAGCTTCCTATTTTTTTCAAAATTAAGTATAGCCTCAATATGTAGGTTTGAGTTGGTGTTCAAGTCAACCACACCTGTCGACTAAAGACTCTATTGGTTAACCTTTTGGGCTATTAGTTAACCAGAGGGTTAAACAAGGGTGAATGTGAGGTTAACTAAGGATAAGGGATTGGTTCTAAAGATTCTTCATAAATTGTAGCATTAGCCCCTGGATAACGAATGTATGGTAAAAATGAAAATATTGGATTATGTTCTAAATTTAGGTAAGGGTAGAGGAAGACATAGTATGAAGCTGGGTGGTTTGGTAAATGAAAAGTCATATACGTAGGGCCAATAGCGTGCACACATTGCTCATGTACAAGTTTGAAAGAGTTGGTTTTGAACTCCATTTCATCGAGCTTAATTACTTTTTTGAGCTCATGAGACTTTTTCACCTCGACCCAATCTTTGACATACACATTACGAAAGTTCACAAGTTTGGCTCAATTCAACGTATATTGTTCTATATGATTGTAATTATCTTAGCTTGTTTATTCACAAACTTGCTAAAACAATTGTAATTCGAAAAATTAAACAATGAAACAGAGAAATATTTACTTCAAAAAAATAAACTCACTTAAAATTCACATGCAATAAAAGTTTTAGCAAACAAAAGCTTACAATTTGAATAAATATTGCCAAATAACAAAACAAGAAAAAAAAAAACCTAACCTACCTCTGTTGTTGTTGGTAACTTTGTTGATCAAACCGCAATTGTAGCGTCGACGCTGCAAACAATGAGGACACCGCAACACTCCGGCCATGAGCACTACCCTGTTGGGCCCCACCTCCTAACTGCATGCAAAAAATTATCGACTTCCTCCAAAACACCAAAAATAAAAAATAAAAATCTTGAAATTTTAAATTCAGAAAATAAAAAAATAATTTTTAAAAGCCCAAAATCAAAGTTGTAAAAGAAAAACCTCTTCAATTTCTTTATTTACCAAAAAAAAAAAAAAAATACTTGACGTGCATGCATAATAAAAAATTGAGAAAACAATTGTCATTTTTGTTGCCTTTTAGCCTCTGTCCAGTACCTTACTATTTTTCTCTCCTACATACACACACATATACAAACATATATATCTATATATATATGTGTGTATGTATGTATGTATGATTCCACTTTTTTCACCCAAAAATAATTAATAAATAAAAATAGTGCAAAATTTTTGTAGAAATGACGTGATGGTGGGGCCCAAAACAAAAGTCTGATGGAATGATCGCCTAGGCAAAAGCCTTCTCGATGTTGTCAAAATCTTCTCTCAATTTTTCATTATTTTTTATTATTTTATGTGGGTATGTATGTGAATAAAACGTGATTTGCTTGGGATGAGTATTTATAGTAAAAAATGAGTTATCTTTTTTCCTCAATGGGCTATTGGTTAACCCAAGGGTTAAACCAGGGTGGGGTTAATTGGGCATAAAGATCGGGTCGAAAGATTCCTTGAATTACAAATATTTGTTCCAAATTATAGTGATCTAGTAAAAATAAAATATTGGACTATGTTCTAAAATTACGTAAGAGTAGGAGGATTACGTTCTAAAATTACGTAAGAGTAGGAGATAAAAGGGGTGTGGGGTCACAGTGGCTGGGTAAGTGACAAGATATTTATTTGTACAAGTAGGGTTCATGCATCCAACATGTTTGAGTTTGGACGAAATCAAGTTTGAAAGTGACTTCTTTCAACCACACGTATGTTTTTGGACTTGTGAGTTTGAGTTCCAACTCAATCTTTGACATAGCTAGTCAGGAAATTCATAGTTTGGCTCAATCTAATATGTATTATTTCATCTATATACAAGTATATTTAGTGTAAGTCTATTTATTTATCAACTTAATCTTTTTAGTTGAGCATAATTCTTGAAGTCAAGCCTTTTATTTTCTACAAGAAGTAAGTGAATACAATGTGTGAGTCAATGTTCAAACCAAGAACAGCGATATAGACTCAAGATTCCATTGGTTATTGGGCTTGGTTAACCAAACTGTTTAAATGAGACGGGGTCAACTAGGGATAAGAGATTAGGCCCAAAGATTCTTCATAAATTATTTATATTTGCCTCAAATTAGGCTAAACTAGTTCAAATAAAATATGGAATTATATTTTCATATTTGGGTGGGGATAAAGAAGGAAATACAAGTGGGACCATGAAGGTTGTGTAAATGGCAAGATATTTTGGTTGGGTTTGAACTCAACTTCATTCAAGACAAATTTACTTTTTTGGCCTTGTAAGACTTTGAGATCTAGCTGTGACATACTAGACTGGAAAGTTCACAAGTTTGGCTCAATTCAATATATATTATCTTAATTAATTTAATATAAGTATAATTATCGTAAGCCTATTTATTTATGATCTTTATTTTTTAGTTGAATTTTGTATCCAGGTCAAGCTTCCTATTATCTTCAAGAATCAAGTACAAGTTCGACACAATTTACATATATTATTATAATTAATTTATATATAAGTACAATCATTGTAAACTTATCTATTTATTTATTTTTAATTGAACTTCATACTGGGTTCTATTTTCTTAAAAAATTGAGTAAATTTCGCATTTAAGGTTGAGTCATTACTCAAGCTGAGTACATAGTTGGTATGTTCAAATAATCAAAAGAAGTTCTGTTGTCGATAGACTCAAGACTCCATTCTTTAATCTTCTACTTAACCAATGAGGTCATTAGTTATCCAAAAGGGGTTAAAATGCGGTATGATTAACGAAAGATAAAGGGTTAGGTCCAAAAATTCTTTAAAAAATATAAATACTTGCCTAGGATTTTAGTGTTCTCGTAAAAATAAAATTTTAGATATGTTCCAAATTTAGGTAGTGGTTGAGGAGGACATGATATAGGCTACAATGGTTGAGTAAATGACATATTACTTAGGTGAAGATAGCGGTGTTCACGTGACACCCATTTAAGTTCGAATGAGATGTATAAGTACATCTAATTTAAGTCTATTTATCTATGTCCTATATTTTTTAATTGAACTTCATACTCAATTTCAAGCTTTTTATTTTTCAAGCATCGAGTACAAATTTTGTGATTAGGCCTAGCTTAGTGCTAATGCCAAGTACACTTGTAGACTTAAGACTTCATTGGTTAGGGTTGAGGAAACCAATTAACCAAAGTGTTGTGTATATATAGGCATAAAAGATTGGATCCAAAGATTACTCATGAACTGTCATGTTTGACTCAGACTATGGTATAAAATCTTAGACTTTGTGCTTCCATATTTGTGTAGGTGTAAGGGAGAATGGACTAGTACGACCATGATGGTTGGATAAATGACAAGATATTTAGGTTAGGTCTGGTGGCATTCATGTGCAGAGCACGTGCAATTTCGATTCCAATCTACTTTAAACACATAATTCTTTCGAGCTCAAGTACTTTTATGAGCTTGTGAGACTTTTGAGCTCTAACTAAATCAATGACATACTTAGACAAGTTTGACTCAAGCACAAATATGAGAATTTGGTGGCTAAAAGGCCGAAATAGGGCAAATTTTTTGGAGATTTTGTGCAAAGTGTAACGCCCAAATGAAGAGATCAATGAAATGATTGTCGAGGCAAAAGGCTTCTCGCGGTTGTGGAAATCTTCACTAATTTTTTCACTATTTTTTATTTAGCTGTTGTAGACATATCATAAAGTTAGTATTTGTTTTATTGGCATTATGTTAATAAAATGTGATTTGCTTAGGGGGTTATAATAAAAAATTAATTGTCTTTTTCCTTGATGAGGTTATTGGTATTACCAAGGGTTAAAATGAGATGAGCTTAACTAGGAATAAGAATTGAATCAAAAGATTCTTCATAAATTACAAAAAATTGTTTTGAATTATGGTGATCTCCTAAAATTAAAATATCAAGTTCAAAGGAATCTTCATAAATTACAAGTATTTATTCCTAATTATGGTGATCGTGTAAAATTAAAGTATCGATTATGTTTCAAATTTATTTACAGTCGGAGGGTATGGGTTGCAGCCAAGGTGGTTGGCTAAGTAACATGATATTTGTTGCGACCTCTAGTGGTTATGCATCCAACATGTTCGAGTTTGAACAAGACTTCTTTTAAGTTTATGTACTTATTTGCACTTATAGAGATTTTTGCGCCCTAACTTAATCTTTGACATATCTAGCCAGAAAAGTTCATAGTTTTGCTCAATCAAATATGTATTATTTTATCTATATACAAGAATATTCAATGTAAGACTATTTATTTATCAAATTTATTTTTTTAAATTGAACTTTGTTCTTGAACTCAAGCTCTCTATCTTCTTTAAGAATTAAGTACAAATACAATACATAGTGTGAGTCGATGGTCAAATCAAATACAATTGTAGACTCAAGACCCCAATGGTTATCGGCTATAGTTAACCAAAGTGTCTAACTAGGGTAGGGTTAACTAGGGATAAGAGGCTAGGTCCAAAGATTCTTCACAAATCACATATATTTGCCCTAAGTTAGGGTAATGTAGTAAAAATAAAACTTGAGATTATGTTTTCAAATTTGGTTGAGGGGTAAGGAATGAAAGATTGGTGGGACCATGTGGTTGTGTAAGCGACAAGATGTTTAAGTATGGCCAACAACGTTCATACATCAAGCACGTTCAAATTTGAATAAGGTCAAGTTTGAACTTGACTTCATTGGAGCCAAATTTACTATTTTGGGCTTGTGAGACTTTGGCATGGTAGGCTAGAAAGTTCACAAGAATGGCTCAATCTAATATATATTCTTCTAATTTATTTATATATAGAAGTATAGTTATCGTAAGCCTATTTATTTATGAACTTTATTATGTTCCATATCTTCAATACAAGCATGGCAAAAAACAAACTACAGTCTAGTGAAGTCCCCAAGAAATAAGGCGTCTCTTCGTAGGAAGTCTATCAATCCAACAAAGTGAAGTACAAAAAGAGTGTTTTGGTGTTGCATGTTTAAACCAGATAGACTTGCTCCAACTAACCGATGTATGTTGTGGTTTGATAAGCTTTAATGTCTATCTCAGTTTGTATTGACCTGAATGAGAGTTGATCCAGACAATGTTATCCTCCCTATTCAAATGTGGCTTTAAACCCCAAGATTGGTCTGGATTTGTTGGAAGATAAAGTTGTTAGTAGCCCAAGCCCACTGATACTTAGAGATGTACTCTATTGATAGAGAGTCAATGTTGAGGTTGGCAACAAAAATTATGTCTTCCTCAAACATATCTTTCAATATTCCCATGGGATACCAATGATCTTTCCAAAAAGGGGTGTTGATCCCATTGCCAATCCTATACATGATATGTGACGCACAGACCTGGCATATAGATTTTTAATTAGAAATTGCATATTTATTTTACTAAATTGCATTTTAATTAGATTTTTAATCCGAAATTTTACTTATCATTATTATCTATAATTATTAAATTAAGTAATGAAATTTCATAAAACAATTACTTTATTATTTTAGGAGAAATAATTAGTTAATATTTCATTATTGTAATTATTGTAACTGTATTTAATCAACTTGCCAAGAATAATTATTTTGTTATTTTAGTATTTTATTTACTAAAAGTCACCTTGTGAATATTTTAATTAAATTAAATTGCTAATTTAGTGTGAAGTCCCGAATTTGAGAATGATTATATTGTTATTATTTTATCCTTTAGATATATATGAGTTACAATTAAATTGATTTACGTAGAATAGTTAATAAATTATTATTCCTATTAATAGCATTTAATTAATTTAAGGAATAATTGACTCCGGGATAATTATTTCTATATATTATATTGTTATCTAAAATTATCTTAGGTATTTTGTTTAATCGATTGTCTTTGGTTGAGTGCGAAGCCGGGCCGGGTTTAAGCGAGTTACTGTGACCACCCGATCTTTTAACCCCCATTTGTTTGACTTTGAGGGTTATAATCACATATTTTAAAATGAGTATGTATATTTAAATATTAAAGAGAAATAAAACAAATAAATAAATAATAAAATAAACCTAGCCACACAATTCTTGTATCTCACCCACTCTCACACGCATGACCACACAATCTACCAAATCACTCTGATATTTTTCACCTCTCACATGCCTCACACACACACTTTGTGAGGCCCGACCACACACACTAGGCAATTAAAATATATCTAACCTACAATAAAATAAGCCTTAAACAAACAAAAAAATTCAGAATTCTACATACCTTGGCCGACCATACCTTGCACTTGCATAAACATTGCATAAATTCAAATTATCCTAGACAACCTATGACATAAGCTCAAGACACCATGCTTCAAAAAACTTCAAAGCTCCCTATCCTAAGCTACCTTTCTCGACCAACCCACCCCATCCCTCATTACAACTCAAATTATATGCTAGTTGACACACAAAAATCAGATTTGAAAGGCCCTAAGGCCAACACACACACACAACTCATCAAAGCATCAATTTTCTCTCATTTTCTCTCCTTCTCTGTCTATTTCGACCATGGCTGCCTCTTGACCTTCCAAGACCTCAAGCATGCTCTCAAGATCTCTCCCAAGCTCGGCCATTGCAGCCCAAGCAAGGAAGAAGCCCTTTGTGTATTTTCAAGAGCATTTGAGCAACTTTAACCACCAATAGGCTAAGGTGAGGGTTAATCCTTTTTTTAAAAGCTTTCCAAAACCACATGCATGCCTTTAAATGTCTATTTTTACCTCTGTACTTGTGATATATATGTGTACATGAGCTTTTGTAAATATTCATGGCAAGATATTTGGCTAGAATGTGAAGATAGGTGAAATCGCATAAAGGACAGTCTTCTGACTTGTTGGAGCAAAGTGATTTTGACCAGGTAAATGATGTTGAAAATGCATAAAAATTTGTAGATGACTAGTTTTTCCAGTTCTGAGAATTTTTCATAGAAATAGGCCAAAGCCAATTTTTACTCTAAGGTCTCAAAAATGGCAAAACATCGAAAGGTGTCTAAATCTGGAAAATCTGGAAAATGAAGCAGGGTTTTGGCAGTTCACTGTCCTTGTGGAACGAACCGGTTTTGACTTAGTAAATGATATCCAAAATGCATGAAATTTGGTATACTACTATATTTTTCAGTTCTGGACATTTTTGTCAGAAATATACTAAGGCTAAATATGACCCTAAGGTCCTCAAAAACGACAAGTATTGAAATGTGTACAAATCTAGACAGTTTTGCGTAGTCTCACGGTTTAGGCTATAACTCTTGAATCCGAACTCCAAATGATGTGAGGTTTGTTTCTGGATTTAGTTCACTCTTTAAGCTTTAATTTGGAATTTTTTTCATTAGAATTGGAGATTGTTTGCTTATCTCAATGACTGTGAGAAGACAGACCATTGCAGTGAGGTTTTCATCTAGTGATATGCTTTGAAAATTATTGTAACTTCTCTTGTGGTATTAAATGCTTGGGATTTTGGCACTTGGATGTTGTGTGAACTGTTTTGAATGCTTGAAGATGTTTTAATTAATCGATGCATGGCTTGAGTTTAATTACGTGGCAACTTGGGACTTAATCGCACGGGTGAGCATGAATTGAAACACTAGTGACTAGGAAAATTCACTAAGTGTTGATCTTATGGATATCATGTTTAATTATGTGATTAGTAGGCTACCTGTAGTTGTCCTTATAGCCCTAAATGTGATTTCGATGATTTCATGTTTACAAGTAGACATTTCTTACACCCGGTCCCACGTAAACGTCGTCGCATGTTGTATGACCTTATTATTTGAATATATGAACTTCGAAATGAGTTATATGACTTGATTTACATACATTACATGGCTGCCCGTTTAATATTCATATAACTCCATGTGCTTTACAAGTGAAATTACATGTCATATTGTGTCTTGCATGTTTACTTGTCAATGTGTAATCTTATGATTGCTCAGAGGCAACCTACTTTGTTGTCCATCTAATGTGATATATTAAATGTCATAAATGTGCATTGCATACAAGGTTGCAACCTTTCATTCTGGCATGGTAGTGTTTCACGCACACCGAGCGGCATCGGGCTTGCCTATGTAACTGTGACTACCATTGTCCAATTTCTTCTCTCGCTTGGGGGCTAGACTTTCTCGGGGAGTTGGGTTGTAGGATTTCGAGGTACATCCGGAGTACACCCATTTGGTGTGATAAGTGGATGATTGAAGCCGGCCGCAACAACTGTTATCAAACATGATCTTGAGAGTGAAAGCTCACCATATCCTTTTCACTATGTGTTTAAGTACTCTCGCTTGGTTCCTAGAGAACCTTGGGGAGGAAAGACGGGTAAATGTGTTATTTACTTTACATTACGTTATAAAACTTACTTGTGTTATATGTCATGCTTTCAAAAAAGGTTTTTCATAGGTTTAACCGGAAAAGGATTTTAAAACGTTATCTCTTGTTCCCCCTCGCTGAGTCCATAAGGACTCACCCACTTTTTTGTCACAGGTGCAGCAGATTTGGAACAGATACCCGAAGTAAATGTGCTTGTTGATGAATCCTTGGAGTGATTACGTGCTTTATGTGCCTTGCTTGACAGTGGCTGTTTTGTGAACGTTGTGTTTGCTTTGAAGAATATTTATTTTGTTGATGTAAATGACCCCGTTGTAATTTGGGTCTAATTTTGGATTGTATTATCTATAACTAGACAAACTCTTTATTTGGTTATTTGTTTTCATTATCTCGTATAGTAGTTATCGTAAGCGTTTAAAACACTAGATGATTAATCCACTAAGTTAACTCTATCTAATTTAACTTAGGTACTCACCCGTACCCTAAAGGATAATAGATACTTGCATAATAGTAAATTGACAAATAAATGAAACATAGTTATCAAGCTAGGCTTATTAACCAAATGAGACTTTCAAGATAAATTAGTAGGCATATCGGTTGATGACAAAATAGGAATCTTAATGGGAATCGAATCAAGCATTGGAAGTTTTGAGGCGTTTTAGAAAATAGGTCAAACCAAAGGTCTTCAATATAGCCGTTATGTTGCCGGATTTTCGAAAAATCTTTTGGAATTCTAAATCAACATTAAGTATTAATCGAGTCGTACAAATAGCATAAAAGAATTAGGTCATTCTCTAGTCTAGCCTCCATAGGTCGGGTTGGGGCGTGACACACTTCACCAACAATCAAAAAAAAATTAAAAAAAAAAATAACCTTTCATCTCCCACTACACTACTATCGTCGGGCAGAGAGAAAGCAAGAAGAGAAAAAATTTCTAGCTAGGGCTCAAGGCCTCTCTACGCGCGGCTGAGGTTAGAAATCAGATATGGAGCAGCGTAATCAAGGAAGGGATTCATATATTTTGACTTTTATCTTGTGTAAATATGATGCTTTTTTTATAACTGTAAAACTATATATGTAAATCCTAAATTCAATATTGCGAAAATGTGTGATTCGTACCTTGGTTTGTGCTACGGGGTTGAACTTTAGAATGTATAACATCTGTTTTCAAAAGTCATTATGGTTAAGGTGATAAGTAGTTTAAGTATAGGAAAGTATACTAAGTGCTTGATAATAGAGCTCAAAGAGGTGTTTGTGGCTTTGCAAGCCAACCAAAGTGCTCAATTACTCGTATACACTCATGCAAACTGATAAAAAATTTGTGTAAACGTGTGTGTCTGTGAGTTGATGGCCTTCGACCAACAGATTTAGCACCGGCTTTGGCACCCGTGCTGGTCTAATTCCGACAGTCCACTCCCAGTAGTGGACTACTGGTGCACCAACTCCCTTGTTCCTTAGTTGCCTAGTCATTATTATATAAAGTGGTAGTTGAGCATGGTGTTTATTGTTAGCTTTGTGTTCTAACTATTTGATTGAGTATTGGATCATTGTTTGGCTAGTAAGGAGTAGGTAGTTGGTGTTTAATTGTGTTAACTAGTTGATCTAAAGTGACTTAAAATGAGATAGCACTTCATCTAGTAAGATGGTGGTAAACACGTTATTTAACTTCTAGCTAAAGTAAGAATGCCACTTAACCTAACTGTGAGTTATGCAATTTTAGTATTAAGCATGTATGTTAATGAGAATGTCTGCACGTAGCAATTAATAACAAAATAAATAAATGAATATCATATTAAGGTATATGTTCTAGGTGTACTAAGCTTATCATATGTGGATATATTTTGCATAGTGACCTTGAGCTCAAAAGTGTTAATCTTAGGTTAAGTTAAGATGTCGTTATTTATAAGTATATTCTAAGTGGGGTAAACATAGAAAGATGTCAAGGCATGGTAAACCGTTGTAAACTAACTTAGATGGAAACTACAAGCTGCAATGAAGGGGTCGACTTACTATAAATAAAGAGTTAGAAATTGAAGACTAAATAGTAGTATTAACTCATTCGATGTGGCTTGAAGATCTTAACCGATTGTATTTTGTTCCACAAAGTAAAAAGATTGAAAGTAAGTTGGAATAAGGTCAACTGATTCTAGTCAAAGATTAACATCTTATCAACTTAAGTCTGATTACGTGTTATAGTTGATGTTCTTAAAGGTAAACAATTTTCAAGAAGTTCATAACCAACATTGTTACTGATTACTACTTCTATTTTCTTCACGAAAGTACTACTATTTGATTTATCAAAGTTAATTATGTGTAGATCTACAGGGTAGTTGAAAATTTTAATGCTATCTCATCATTGCCTTAGCTAGTATTTGCACTTGTGGTTTAACTTGCCTTAAGGAATTGTAAATGATGCAAAAAAGGTTAGTTAGAACTGAAATTGGAATAAAGTTAATAATTTCATCATGTTGGCTGTTTTAAGTTAAGAGAAAACTAATTGGCACTAAGAAGGGGCTTAACCTAGAGTAATTTAAAAAGTTGCATCACCTTTCTATGACTAATGTTTATCATTAAGTACTAAAGTCAGCTAGCTGTCAAATAGTTCTCAGTAAATTTTATTATTATTAGTTTGATTTGTTTATTTCACAAAAATGACTGTTTGCTCATTATTGCTAGTTGTTGTCTAAACAAGAAGAGTTATTTAATTTATAGAAATCTATCTTAATTACTTAATTCCTTCTAACTACTATGTTCTAATACTTCGTGATTGGGGACAACCTACTTTGTTGTCCTCATTTCTGTGCCTAGTAAAAGATAAAAGTTGTATGTATTATTTATTTGTTATCTCATGATGTTGTCTCGGGGTTGCGCAACCTTTTCGGACATGGTAGCGTCGAGAAACACGGGCGGCATTGGGCTTGCCGTGCTCCCTCGACTACCATGGTGCCTATTCCCTTCTTGCTGAGGCATACTCCACTACCGTAGAGACGTGGTTCACCTGCTGGGCATGGACCTACCTCAGGAGAAAGGGTCGTAGGATCGGGATACATCCGGATTATCCCAACTTGTTGGAGTAAGGGTTTGCCAGCAATTGCTTGAAAATCATGGCTCGTGGTTCGAGATTAAAAGCAAGAAAATGAACCGTATCCTTTTTAATATGATTGTTACTTATAATTGTATTTCTATTAAAGTGTTGGTAAATGTTGAGTTGTTGTTTAATGTGTGAGATGTTCTATTGCTGTTTATGATTTGTTTCCGAGCTAAAATTTCTGAAGTAAGCTTGTAGCTTTATTTTCTTGACTTAGCATTTAGTCTTGCAATTGATTTTATCACTTAGTCTTATTGTTATTTGAGCTACATGATATACTTGTTTATCTGCATTGCATGAGAATCTTGTGAAAACCTCTCCGGGCATTTGTACACCTCCCTCACTGAGTATACTCATAATGTATACTCATTCCTCTTTTCTTTAACTATTTCAGGCGAGGCAAGCTTAATTCCTCTGGAGACGGAGGAGGAGGCTCGGGAGTCTCCTTGAGTTCTTGTGCAGTATTGTGTGGCTGAATTCTCTGCGTTTCAGTTGCTTGAGCAGCTGTAGACTTGCTCGAGTAGGTTCTCTTGCGTGACAATCTTCTGAAAGCCATATCTTGAGCATTTGAAGTTGGATTTCTACACAATCAGTGGCATTGGACCCTTCTCAAAGAGAACAACATCATTGTGAAGCTCTATTCTATCAATTGAGAACACATGTATGTGGAGATACTGATTTTAAATAAGCTATTGTTCACGACTTGCTCAATTCCACTTGTTTTTGCCTTTTTGTATTCAAATTGTGTCTTCATTACTTCAAACCTGCATTGTACCAATATATTTCAAGAATGATCAAATTCATACAAATTTAAGTGCATAATACATGGGACAAGAAGGATTTATACTTAAAATTATGAACAGATCATAGACTTAAGACTCTATTGGTTTGGAAAACCAATTGGGCAATTGGTTAATAAAAGATAAAGGATTGGATCCAAAGATTATTTGTAAATTATCATATTTGTCTCAAATTATATATGGTACTCTATAAAAATAAAAGAGTGAAATATAGTTTACCCCCCTGTATTTTGTGAAATGTGTACAATAAACCCTGTGTTATGGAAAGTAGCATCTAACCCCCTATGTTATGACAAAACTTTACATACTTGCCCAAATTCTAACTCCGTAAGTTTTGACTAACGTTTTATAAGAAAAGACAATAATGTCCACGGGGGGTAATTTGCACCATTTTGTTTTTCATAGGTGGGTATGTGCTAAATTAAAATTATCATATAGGTAATTTTGTAACATTTTTTTACTACTCAAGCTTGACATTTTTGAATCCTTCACAAAAATTTTGATAACCAATTACCATAACTATAAATTTGAAAAAAAAAAAAAATAACAAGAGCAATAAATTTGAAACCCTCACCATGAAGTCTTGAAAAGCTCGTGCAAGAGAGTGGATTTTTTTGCTTCAGATCTGTTCTTTTTTTTTTTTTGGTCAAAGCTTCAGATTTGTTCGAGTGCTCAAGAATGCCATTTTTTTTTTGCTTAAGATATGTTTGAGTGCAAGATTAGGGCGGGATGAAGTTATGAAGTGCCTTGGAGGGTATTTTTGTTCATTAATATCAATTTGGGTGAGTATGCAACGTTTTGTCATAACACAAGGGGATAGATGCTATTTTTCATAACACAAGATCTATTGTGCACATTTCGCAAAACATAAAGGGGTAAACTATATTTCACTTAAGGGTATTTTTGTCCATCAAATCTATCATAGACGAGAGCCACGTGCGTGTATTATATTTTTGTTAACTATAATGAATTTTTAAACGACAGGGTGTAATATGCAACATTCGGGTAAAACACATGGGAGTAACTACTACTTTTCATAACACAGGATTTTATGCACACTTTCGATCTAACACAGGAGCTAATATGCTATTTACCCAAAATAAAATTTTGAACTTTGTGCTTCCAAATTTGTGTAGGTATAAGGAAGAAAAGAGTAATATTTTATGTTACCTGTTCACCCTTTCTTTATATAGTATATTACCTCTCCACTCTACCCTTCCTTATATAGTATAATTTTTACCATATACAAGAAAATTTTAATATTTAATACATGAATTCTTACCAGGCAAATGAGGAGTGAAGGGGTTAAGCCCGTGAAAGAAGTGACATAAAGTATTACTCATTTATGTATTTAATACTAAATCTTTTGTGTATATAATAAAAAGTCTACTATATAAGAAAGTGTGATGGGGTGAATGAGTAATATATAATATCGTTCGGAAGAAGAGATTAGTTTGGCCCTGGTGTTCATGTGTCGAGCATGTGCAATTTTCGTCAAGATCTACTTGGAATTGTAAGAAGAAAATCAGATCTTTAGCTCATGTCTTATAACATCGTAAAATAATCAAATGCAAAACTTATATTCACGTACCTTAAATCATCTTGGAATATACACTATAAAATATAAGCTTACATATAAATTACTTTTAGTGGTGTATAACATGAATTGCATACATCTTATGACTAACTTGATCTTCTCCCCTCTTACTTTATACACTTTTTTGTTTGCCAATTGATGAGAATAACAAACTTACACAAATGTGTTTGTTATGGTGAATAGAGAGAGGGACCAAGAGTCCTTTATATAGTACTCATATATCAAGTTCACCCATCAAAGACTTGATTGCTCTATATGTTACATGTCTTTTCATGAACCCACTAACCCTACTAACTTTACCATAATGAAGGATAATGAACTACTAATCCTGCTAAGTACACCTTAATGTAGGATTATAGTTTAGGTGGTTACATGAATGTTTCATGAACATTGATTTAATATAAGACTAGATACATGGGCTTTTCAATATTCCTCTTATTGTTTTATGAATCCACTTAATATTTCATTATGTAGGAGGTTAAATATTGGTTTATGACTTGGTCATTGAACCATCACCATTTTTAATATACTTTATGTGATCATGAAGGCTAGTTTAAAAAAATATTTCAACATTCTCCCACTTGACCGAATGAGCACATAAAATATGTGATACCCTTTATTAGATTCATCTTGTGGCCACCACAATATGAACATAATATTTTTATCTAAACAAACAATTAGCATGGATCATGACAGTTTTATATCAAACTTGTCGATATAATTCCTTCCATGTATCACAAAATTGACCATTTATTTAGATAAATCTTAATGAGGAATAACAAATAATAGGATACATGCATATTCTTTATATAAACCATAAGGTCCCACTTTTATGTAAACAATTTGACAATTTCAGCTAACTATAATTTCATAAAATGGACACAAAGGTAACTGAAAAAATATTAATTTGATGTGTCCACTTATTAAACATTATTAGGATCCTTCATAATTTTCTTATACCTTCATGTGCTAGCACTTTCATTGAGGAACTATAACTATTACTTTCAAGTGATGTACGTAATGGACACCTCCATTAAACTTTAATAGGATTAGACTAAAATAGTCTTTATCTTAAGCCAAAATGTGTCGTTGCACATTTATATAACACAAATAGCTTCCAAAATTTATTTTTTTTCTATTTATTCTAAATAACTAAACCAACACATTTTAATGGATCATTGAAAGTATTTTTTTGAGCGTGATATGAAAACAAATAACTTTAATATATCACTTCTTGCAAATCGTCAAAGATCATTCCCACAATATAGAAACACTTATTGGTGTTTGAACAAAAATATAACACATGAATAATACCAAAATAAATGGTTGAAAAGTTTTCCTGATTAATCATGTAAAAAGGTTATATTATATATTACACATCCAAAAACCATCATCGTGATGAGAACATGATACTCAACTTTAAGATGTTGGATATATACTACAATTGGAAGCTATCTATAATTTCAACAATGCTAAGCAATATATGACTATGACAGTGAGAAATCTATTGCATCATCATTCTTACCTTTGGATAAGAATAAAGATATACTAGTAATTTCACTCACAGGTGTGCTAAATATATTTGTTCTTATCATCAAGAGCAATCTATTACTTCATCACATTTTACCTTTGGGTAAAGACTGTGACAAGCTAGTGATTCACTTAATCATTGAATTAACAAATGTGCATATGCAATGCAATTATTGCAAGTAATCGGATACATCATCATATCTAAACTTTTTGTAAATAATGATATACGAGTGATTCACTCAATAAGTAATTTTTCAATAATTCACTTTGGATCATATTAACAATTTAGATAATATATACCTTTTGGTATAACACAACTCAATTTTACTTTTTAGCATAAAAATAATAAATCTCCCTTGAGTAATTTACATCTTTATAATCTTTATAAGCTTACAAAACTTTGAATCTTCAATTATCAAATGATGCGATTGGACCACTTTGGCATAAACCAATCCACCATTAGATTTAGAATCCAAATGGTGGTTACTAATGATTGAGTCACTTTGGCGACTAACAATCAAACATCTATATTCGTTATTGGTTAGTAAGCTTTTTTCAAGAAAAATGCTCAAAACAAAACTTTAAAGGGCCACAATATCATTTATATGTCAAGTTAGCTATAATGTTGACATGGAAATAATCTTGAATATTTGTTCCATTATTTTTGGAGATGTAGCCCTTTATTCCAAATCTCAACAATTCAAGAAGCAATATTATGAATAAATGAGAGAAGAAACGTTAGTATAAATTAGGGTACACTTCATAATTTTGTTACTCCACATACATAAAAGTATTAGAAAATGCTATAATCCACTATCCAAAGTAACTAAATAAATAAAGTCACAACATACAAAATACTTCATTCCATGAATCAAAATTTCTTAATATGGAATAGAAATCATGATTGAGTTATAAGACATAAGTTGAAACCTTGCTCTGATATCACTTGTAAGAAGAAAATTGAATTTTTAGCTCATGTCTTATAATATCATAAAACAATCAAATGCAAAACTTACATTCATATACCTTAAATCATCTTGGAAGATACACCATAACATATAAGCTTATATATAAATTACTTTTAGTACAATATGAATTGCATACACCTTATAACTAACTTGATCTTCTCTCCCCTTACTCTATACATTTTTATGCTTGCCAATTATTAGAAATAACAAACTTACACAAATGTGTTTGTTATGATGAATGGAGAGAGTGACCAAGAGTCTTTATATAGTATTCATATATCAAGTCAACCCACCAGAGACTTGATTGCACTATATGTTATATATCTTTTCATGAACCTACTAGCCCCTCTAACTTTATCATAATGTAGGATTGTAATGAACTATTAACTGTACTAAGTACATTTTAATGTAAAATTATAATTTAGATGGTTATATGAATCCTTCATAAAGGTGAATTCAATATAAGACTAGATACATGAACTTTTCAATATTCCTCTTTTTTTTATTTATAAATTCACTTAATATTTCATTATATAGAAGATTAAATATTGATTTACGACTTTAGTCATTGAATCATCATAATTTTCAATATACTTTATTTGATCATGAACGTTACTTCAAGAAAATATTCAAACACAAACACATATTACTTTCGAGCTCAAGTACTATTTTGAGCTTGGGAAACTTTTTGAGTTATGACTCAATCTATGACGTACTTGGTTGGAAAGTTCACATACGAATTTAGTACATAGGTTTGATTCAGTGCCAAAGACTCAAGACTCCATATCATGTTAACCAATGGGGCTATCTATTAAGCAAATTATTAAACTATGGAGGGGTTAACAAGGTAGAATGGGTTGACTCTAACTTTCTTACATACTGTGTGAAATAAATAAATTTTAAAAAAATTTACACAATTTATTTATAAATTTAACATTTTGTGTTTGGAAGTACCTTTTTAAAAAATTAAAAATTCAAGATTTGCAAATCTTAGATTTACTAATTCTTTATCCAATCCTTGCTCAAGAAGTGAAATTTACAATTCCAAACTACTAAATTAGTTATTCATCTTTTAAAGACTAAACTATCCTCTAAGTTTTTTTTCCTGTTTTACTGCTTTTATTTTTCGCTCTTACTCTTATGTGGTTAGTTATTCTTATTTTTCTTGCGAGCTTCTTTGCGGCAATTTTATTTTCCATATATTTTTTGTAATCCAAGCTTATTTTTTGTCTTTAAATTAGAAGGCCAAATTATAAGTTATTAATTATCCACCTTTATTTTTAACTAGTTTTAACTTACTAAGCTATTTAAAATCACAAATTATTTGTCCATGTTATCTATTCATCAATATTAGTTAATTAAGTATGATTTTAAAATTAATTAGTATTGTTGATGGAATGTACATATTCCAATCAAAGTTTCAAAAGTAAAGTTTCAAGATATAAGGATAGAAAAAGAATACCTACAATAAATATATTTTCAAATCACAGAACTGACTTAATACTGTTTTATGATTTCAAATAAGAGAATTCATTTTATAAATACAAATTCTCACATAATTCATTTATAAATTAAATGAATTTTACATCACAAATGCTTCCAAACAATTTGTTAATCTTCATAAATTACAATATTTGCCTCTAACTTTGATAAGTTGGTAAAAATAAAATCTCGGATTATGCTTTCAAATATAGGTAGAGATTGGAATGAGGTGTTGGGAACTCAAATATGGTGATCGGATAAATGACAAGATATGTTGGTGAGGCATAAGGACATTTTTTATATGGGTTTAGTTGATTCATCTGTGTCATCTTTTTCTTTTTCTTTTTTTCTTTTATCTTTAGAAAACTTAATTATTTTATTGAATATGATATTATAATTACAAAAATCTCAATTCAAATTTCTGAAATCACATGAATTTGCTCTGAAATTATGATACAATAATTTAATTTTTACACTCAATAATTTAAATTATTTTATTATAATTGTATTATCATTTTACTACTATTAACCTCCTTAATAACATTATTAGGCCCCTTTTCCTAGCATCGACACCGCCTCTGTCTCTCTCAACATTGGCCTGACTTTTTACTTGAAATCTATTACTTCCATCACGACCTTAACAAAAAAAAACACAAATGTAAATAAATAACAAATCATTACAGTAAGCGATTAATTATATTTTTTTTGGGTAAAGTGCACATTACCCCCTATACTTTTAAAAAGGTACATACTACCCTCTTATGTTTTTAAAACTACCAAACACTTCCACTATAGTTTGTTAAACTAAGTATAATACCTCTCTCCATCAAAAAATCCGTCTATTTTGATGGAAAGTGCATTACACTCACTTTTCATGCAACTGGTCATATTTTTTCTAGAAATAAATTATTATTTGGACAATAATACTCTTATTAAAGATTTTTTATTTTAATTCTCTTACCACACTGGCCTTACAAAAAAACAAAAAAATCAGAAAATGTCAATTGTTATCGTCCCCAACACCAAACCCCCCCTCCCCACCCCACCCTACCCCACCCCACCCCAATGCCTACCCCCTACCCCCATCAGCCTCCCCACCCTATCCTAACCCCATCAGCCCCCCACCTCTCCCCTACCCTATATATATACTTTTTTTCTGGTTTGCTATGTGTGTGTATATATATAATTCTTGAGGGGAAGAGAATCAGAGGACATCTTGGTAGCCTCAGCATAATTCGAAAAATCAATGGAAGCATCCCCAAAAAAAAAAAAAAAAAAAAGAACAACTCCTGCTTTTGAGGATCCCTACAATTACCAAATAGAAAAACTCTCACATCTAAATCACTTAGCAAGTAAGCAATGTAAATAATTAATAATATCAATACATTCCACAACATTTCATACTGTTCCCATGACAAAGCGAGAGATTCTCTCATGAATCTTCCCAGATTTCGACTCTCGATCGAACGTCACAGCTTCATACACCAGATATATATATATATATATATATATATATATATTTTTTTTTTCTATTTTTTCTCCTGTTTCCTTTTGTTTATTTATATATAAATGCATATATATATATATATATATATATATATATATATATATATATATAAGACAGAAAATAAAAAGAATTAAGGACGTTTAGTGGTAGATGTATAATTATTTTCCGTATTTTTTAAATTTTAGCGTTAACTGATCATCACGTGAGTTGCATGCGCAAATTAGCTACATCTGTCATTTTAGGATAAAGATTGATGATATATATATATATATATATATATTCTTTTTTTTTTCTTTCTTTTCTCCTCTTTCCTTTTGTTTATTTATATATAAATGCATATATATATATATATATATATATATAAGACAGAAAATAAAAAGAATTAAGGACGTTTAGTGGTAGATGTATAATTATTTTCCGTATTTTTTAAATTTTACCGTTAACTGATCATCACGTGAGTTGCATGCGCAAATTAGCTACATCTGTCATTTTTGGATAAAGATTGATGTGGTGGTCTCATTGAATTCATATTGCATACTCATCCTTTTAAATCCAAAAGTATTTCAATAGCCAAAATAAAACTGCAAAAATATTTTGATATTCAATAAAGAAATTATTTAACCTGAACATTCTGAAAATCTCACACGTTTCTGTGTCTATCTTGTGCGTGCTTTTGGGGTAAGGTTGTGAAGGAATGGTTTCGTTTTCGGAAACAAAATCGTAAGTTTTAGCAACACGACGTCGTTATGATGTGATTCATTTGACTTTTTTTAAAAAGGATAGTCCGACCTGCCGGATTCGAACCAGCGACCTAAGGATTTCAGCAGACCACACTACAGTCCTCCGCTCTACCAACTGAGCTAAGGTCGGTGTTGTC
This sequence comes from Ehretia macrophylla, assembly GCA_037974665.1. Taxonomy (NCBI): domain Eukaryota; kingdom Viridiplantae; phylum Streptophyta; class Magnoliopsida; order Boraginales; family Ehretiaceae; genus Ehretia; species Ehretia macrophylla. The sequence continues at coordinate 52,911,618 of CM075776.1, forward strand.
CTTTCCCGTACGCCCTATTTATATCAACATTTCATATGTATATTTACCCCACATTCTTTTCGTTCTCGCTTTTTCTTTTATTTATTTATTAAGTAAGCACGTATATTTATTTCAAATCAACAAAGTATAAAAAAATTGTTCACCACCTAAACTAACAAAAACTCAATATTCCATTTTTTACAGATTTTTTATATTCATATCATTGTTACTAACTTTATGGTAAAGGCGAATTTTTTGTCTAACCACACTTTTCACAAAAAGTTGCTCATCTGAGAGAACATCTCTATTTATAAGAGGTAAAATTTCGGCTCTAGGAGCAATTATTAAAATACCCCTAAAAAGCACACTAAGTCGAGGCCAACGTCCATCAACCCGAGACCCAAGGTCCAGTGGCCGAGGTCTAGTGCCTAGGATCCAGTCCCGAGGTCCACCAATCCAAGGTCTTTCATGAACCTCAGGCAATATAATACCTCTTCACCTCTCTCATGGAAAAAAACAATTAGAAGGCATATACATTATAATGTTATTCTCTCTCTCTTTTATCTCTTAATACTTTTACTTTATTCAGCTCATATGCAACTTTAGATCCTGAACTGACTTAATCGTTAGAGGGGTCTCCCGAAGCACACCCCAATGGGCCTTATTTTGCAAATTGCTCGTTGACAGGACATCATTTCGAGTCCAGCTAGAGAAATCGATATCCAGATCTAACCTAAGAATGTGTCCCGAAATTTTTGACCTTAACAGGTTATCGCCGTCTGTAGGAACCGAAAAATTATCCCACTGAGATACCTATATCAAGCACAAGATGAGTAACAATAATGGTCAGTACTTGCTAAGTTCTTTATTGATTAACGCGCTTACTTAATAATGCACAGTTAAATTTTATTGCTTATTATGCTTTGACTTTGATTATTAAATCCACACAATTAACACATTAATGCTGCACTCGTGAAACATCAAATGGAAGATTTGACTTTCATAATCATTGACAACGTACTGCAATTCTTTGATCACTTAGTGCATGATTCGTGAATGTTTTATTCAAATATGTGCAACTGTGTAGGAAAGCATGATCATGGACGAAAGTTGCTATGAATGTGTGGAATTCTTTAATTGATTATTCACATATTATTGTGAATATTATGTGCACTGAAAGTGTTTGGCAAAATGTCTAGGAATAATTTGCATTGAAGAATTTATACGATGGCTCGGTTCGTGTTCATCATATGCAGCACCGAGGCATGATGCGATTATGCTTACCAATATTTTACTTGGATCATCCTTTAGCTCTGTTGCAAGCTTCAATTTCACTTCGGGTCTAATGAGGTATTCAAGCTTTAGTCTCTTGAGTGGAGCAGCGAAAGCTCCGCTATAAAAAATAAAAAATAAAAAAATTAATGCTCATGGGGAATTCTAGTTTGAGAATATTCCTTAAATTCCCTTTTTTGGATTCTATAACTGTTGGAGTTTTACTTTCCAGTGAGTACTATTTTTCAGAGTTAATTAGCATTTACATGTTTGTGGTAGTCCAAAAGGTGCCTAAAAGATGTTTGCTAAAAGGCCAAGGGGCACTTTGCATTTGGAAACTTAGCCAAAAGTATATTTCTCATATTATGAGCTGAAAATGTTAGGCAAGTTACCGAAGTGAGCCTGGAATCAGAAAATTTAGGCGCAAACATACTTCTCTTATGTTGGGCTGAGGGTGTTTGGTAAAATGATTCAAATGTGATTTCAACTCCCAATGTGGTAGACGACTGATTATCGTCCTTAGAAGCAAGGGCAAACAGAGTTGCATTTATTCTCCTAAGCTTCACTATTTAACTTTCTTTTTGTAATTACACATTTCTTGTTGCCAGGCTTCAAGTACATACAGAAAGAGTAAAGCTCTGAGCAAGATTACAAAGAGATAACGGAGCAATACAATCATTTTCTTAAAGATTTGATTGATATCTAACAATCTCAAATGTTTATTGTTGAAAACAATGATAACAGGGGAGCAAAAAATCTATTCAAATAAAAGGCACCCGACCCAATATGATATAAATGGGTCGGAGCCTTCAAGAGTCTATTACCCAAGGATTGTACAATTCTGGCAGATGCTATATCTCATGAGTTCTAGTCTTACGCAGATTCTAGAGCCGTACAAGAAGGAGTCAGATATAAAGGTACACATGAGAAGCATTACAGGTATGGTATATGAGGTAGTCAAATAAATTTTATCTTGCTCAACTTATAAGTCTAATGTGGAAAGCAAGAAATTTTAGTAAATGACTTCAAGGACTTGTCTGAAGTCTAAATTGGCTTGTAAACATGCTAGTTCGTGCACGAGCATAAGCATTAGCGTCTGCAATTTTATTTGAGTGCCTATTTCTCATGGCTGGATTTTATGTATGAAATTTTATATAAACATAAGCTTATTTTGAACTTGCCAAGGGAAAAGACAACACATCGTAGTGGAGTGCTAAGATTACTTGAGCTCATCTATTTTGTTTTGAGTATGAGCTCAATGCCTAACGGAGACTACGGTTGACCCAACAACGTGATCGTGGGTGATCAACCATCTTGTCCCTGAAGCTGTTTGCTTGTCGAAAATGACATAATAGATTATTTAATCTAAGTGATGGTTGTATAGAAGCGCATGGCTGGTTAGCTCTTTTAATACTCAATTGTTGATGCCGTGTAGCTTTAACTAATTAACTATATAGCTTCTTAATATGAAGTTGTCATTCAGTAGCATATACTGTTGAAATATTATATTACTTTAATTCTATAATTTTAGACTTGTTGTAAGGAGTAATTTTGTCCATAAATTTAGGGAGCAATTTGCTCCATAAATTAGGGAATATTGTCTACACATTTAGGCTTATATAAACCACAATGTAGAAACACAAATTGTATCATCAATGAATTACGTTGTTTCACATTACTTTCTTCTTGGTATCTAGAGCCAACAATATACACACACCAAAAAAAAAAAAAAAAAAAAAAAAAAAAAAAAAAAAAATATGTTCATCCTTTTTTTTTTCTCCACAGCCATCCAAATTCCGATTTCTTTCCACAATGACCAAAATCCACTTTAAATTCTCTTTTTTTTTTTATTATTTCATGATTTTTTGTTGGTTTAAGCCCTTTCTTCTCTGATGTGGTGAGAAATAGCCACTTTACTCCTTAGTTGCCTATTGTAAAGGTTGCCAAGTGTTCGGCTGCTTCCATCGTCGTCGTTTATTAATGGCACCTACTGATAAGATAGAAAATCAGTCTACCACTGTGACTCGTGTAGATCTCTCTCGGGAACCTAATACCCCTACACAACGGGTCACTAGTGTATTACTGAATGGGAAAAATTTTCATCCTTGGTCCCGTTCGTTCCGTCTTTATCTTGGTGGAAAACGAAAAATTGGATAGATTTTAGGCAAGAAGAAAAAGCCGAAAGAAACTGATCCTGATTATGCTCACTGGGATGCAGACAATTGTATTATTTTGGGTTGGATGTTCAATTCCATGGAGACTCAAATTTATAATATGTTTATGTATCACGAGACAGTTCATGATCTATGGACTGCCCTGACAAAGATGTATGCCTATGCACGTCATGATTCTCGAATCTTCGAGCTTTACCGGGAAATTTCTCATGCTTCTCAGGCTACTTTAGGACTATCTGTTGCGAATTATTTTGGGTACCTCCAAACTAGATGGGAAGAGCTAGTCAAATATGAACCTTTGAGTGACTTCCCGAATGATGCTGAAGTTGAGTCTAAACGTCTTGATCATCGTCGGACTTATCAGTTCTTGATGGGTTTAAAACCTGAATTCGAGAATCTTCGAACACAGATTTTAAATACATCTCATTTTCCATCTCTATATGAGGCATTTGCAACTGTGGATGGTGATGAACGAAGACGTCTACTTCTTGCACCCAAGCCCACTCCTTCTATTCCGGACCAGATGGCATTTGCTGCTCCTTCCAGTTTTCGGCAAACCAGTACCCGTCCTTATTGCCAACATTGTCGGAAGATTGGTCACCTCATTGACCGATGTTTTATTCTACATCCTGAATTGAAGCAACAATACTCTAACAACCGTGGTGGTGGACAAAAGAAAGGAACTCCTCGTATTGGGGTTGTAGCCGAATCAGCACCCCCTTCAGCCTCAACAGAATTAGTCTTGGCCCAACCGGATTATAGTCAGCTTCAAGCTCAGATTGCTCAACTTCAACTCCACCTGGGCCTCACTTCACCATCTGGCTCCACGGCTACCCTTGCTACAGGTACTCCTACCGCACTTCATGGTAAGTTAGGCCAACCATCTTGGATTCTGGATTCCGGGGCCAATAATCATATGACTGGTGAGCTTTCTGTCTTTTCTTCTCCTATCACTTCCATAAATCAATCGGTTCAAATTGCCGATGGAACGTCTATTCCTATCCGTTGTCAAGGAGATGCCTGTTTATCCTCAGATATTACTCTTCGCTCTGTTTACTATGTCCCCAACTTTGCTTATAATCTATTGTCTGTCAGTCGTCTTGCCAAGAGTTTTCACTGTGCAGTTGTCTTCTTGCCTGACCGTTGCTTCTTGCAGGACCTGACTTCGAAGAAGATTTTTGGCAGGGGATATGAGCACGATGGACTTTACTATTTTGGAGAACTTCCAACCTCTACAGTACCCTCGTCAAGTCTGCATGCTTCTGTGTCTCCAGTTTTTGACACTCCTATTGGTTCTGTCCAAAATTTAGATTTGTGGCATGCTCGTCTAGGACATGCAAACTTTCAATATTTATGTTTGTTATTTCCACTTTTTAAAAAAGCATGCAAGGATTTTAAGTTTAATTGTGTGACTTGCGAATTGTCAAAACACACTCGTACTACATATATTCCTCGCATGCATCGAGCTTCATGTGCTTTTGATCTGGTTCACTCTGATATTTGGGGTCCCTCCCCTGTCACGGCCCTCTCTGACCATCGTTACTATGTGACATTCATAGATGATTATAGTCGGTGTACTTGGGTCTACCTAATGAAGAAAAAATCTGAAGTTTTCACTCATTTCACTCACTTCCTTCAAATGGTGAAAACCCAATTCCACACTGTTGTCCAGAATATTAGGTCTGATAATGGCAGAGAATACCTAACCAATGACTTTTGGGCCGAACTCAATAAAAAAGGGATTCTTCAACAACTTACCTGCCCTTACACACCTGAACAGAATGGTGTGGCAGAACGAAAGAACCGCCACATTATGTCTATGGTCCGATGTCTTCTATCTGGTATGAATGTCCCGAAATATTTCTGGCACCTAACTGTACTCACCGCTACATACATCATCAATTGTACCCCTAATCGTGTCCTCCAAGGTCAAACACCCTTGCATATTCTCCGACCAAATACTGTCCTATTTCCTCTTCTCCCACGAGTCTTTGGTTGTACATGCTTTGTTCAAAATCGCAGCCCGACCCGCACTAAGCTAGATGATAAAGCTATACGTTGTGTCTTTCTTGGATATTCTTCCATGTCTAAAGGATATAGGTGCTATGATCCTGTGACTCGTCACTTTTACCACTCGATGGATGTCACATTCCTTGAGACTATCCCTTTCTTCTCTGCTTCTTCCTTAGAGCAACTTCCTGAGGTACTTTCTGCAGAGGACCCTCCTTTACCTCGTCCAGTTCCTATTCTTAGACACATCTCAGCCTACTACTGAACTACCATCTAGCTCCAATAATACTCTCTCATCCGGTTCCTCTCCAATTCCATTACAAGTTTACTCTCGGCGTCCTCGTGCTCCAACTCCACTGCCAGATTCTTCTCCGGATTCAGGTAACCCTCATTCTCCCTTGGTCTCTGAACCTGCACCTTCTCGTTACCCCACTCGTGAACGGCATCCCCCTTCCCGTTATTTACCTTCATGTAGTACTAATCATCCTATTGCCAAGTTTGTGTCATTTCAGGGTCTCTCCGATCAGTATAAATCTTTCCTTAGTCAGGTTGATTTAGTCTCTATTCCTCGCTCCGTCCATGAGGCTCTCCAGCATCCTTTATGGGTGACTGCTATGAAAACAGAGATGGATGCCCTGCAACAGAATCAGACGTGGGAGTTGGTTGATCTTCCAGTTGGTGAACGGACAGTTGGGTGCAAGTGGGTGTTTAGTGTGAAATATCTTGCTGACGGCACCATTGATCGGTATAAGGCACATCTTGTCGCTAAAGGGTTTACTCAAGTACCAGGCAAGGACTTTGGTGCCACATTTGCTCCTGTTGCCAAATTAACTACTGTTCGACTCCTGGTCTCCTTGGCCGCTTCTCATTCTTGGCTTCTTCACCAATTGGATGTGAAAAATGCATTTCTTAATGGTGATCTTTCTGAGACTATTTACATAGATCCTCTACCAGGTTTTCGGGCTCAGGGGGAGTATTCTGGAAAAGTTTGTCACCTTCGTAAATCTCTCTATGGGCTTAAACAATCCCCTCGAGCTTGGTTCAATCGTTTTAGTGAGGTGGTCCTTACTATGGGGTTTATTCGGTGTCATTCAGATCATACGTGCTTTGTTCGACGTCACCCTCAGGGTAGATGCATTATTATATCAGTTTATGTGGAGGATATTATCATTACTGGAGATGACACTCAAGGAATTGTCCAAGTGAAGCAAGATCTTGGGACAATCTTTGACATTAAAGATTTGGGTATGCTCCGATACTTTCTTGGTATTGAGGTAGCTCGAAATTGCCAGGGTATATCTTTATCACAAAGAAAGTATGCATTGGATCTTCTTCAAGATACAGGTATGCTAGGTTGTCGACCTGCCTCTACTCCTATGGACCCTAATCTTAAATTGACAGCAGAATCAGGGGAATTGTTAGTTGAGCCATCAATATATCAAAGACTTGTGGGTCGGCTTATCTACTTGACTAACACAAGGCCTGACCTTACCTATGCAGTGAGTATGGTAAGTCAATTCATGCATGCACCTCGTACCTCTCATCTGGATGCTGTTTATCATATCCTCCGGTATCTTAAATCTTCTTCTGGTCTTGGTCTCTTCTATGCAACGGGTGTACAAGAAGGATTGTCTTGTTACACAGATGCTGATTATGCAGGGTCAAAGACTGATAGGCGTTCTACCTCGGGGATGTGTACTTTTCGTGGTAATCACCTTATCTCATGGAAAAGTAAAAAGCAAGCAGTTGTCTCGCGATCTTCTGCTGAAGCTGAGTACCGTGCTATGGCCCAAGGAACATGTGAACTTCTTTGGTTACGTTATCTTCTGACTGAGTTGGGGTTTTCGGTAACAGACTCGTCTACCTTGTTCTGTGATAATAAATCTGCGATTATGTTGTCCTCTGACTCAGTCCTTCATGAAAGGACAAAACACATCGAGGTTGATATTCATTTCATTCGAGAGAAAGTTCGCTCAGGGGTGATCACACCTTGTTTTGTTACATCATCCGAGCAGGCTGCTGATATGTTCACTAAGTCAATTGGACCGTCACTTCTCCAATCAGCTCTTGTCAAGCTCAGGCTCATTGATATCTTCGCCCCAGCTTGAGGGGGAGTGTTGAAATATTATATTACTTTAATTCCATAATTTTAGGCTTGTTGTAAGGAGCAATTTGCTCCATAAATTAGGGAGCAATTTGCTCCATAAATTGCTCCATAAATTAGGGAATATTGTCTACACATTTAGGCTTATATAAACCACAATGTAGAAACACAAATTGTATCATCAATGAATTACGTTGTTTCACATTACTTTCTTCTTATACTACATGCTTTTCATCATTTTACATGATTGACCAGTGGCAGTTCTATTTAATTCATGGAATAAATTAAATATTAATTGATTCCATACTCAAAGTCTCGTGAGTTAGTGTCCATGTGTGGGGGACTCCTTCCGAGCCTGCCTAGTTTGAATCAAATAAGAAATTTACAATATCTTACAGATGCTCCAGGGACAGGTTTGCTTTATGACTTATCGTGGACCAACATCAGTAAAGAGCTGAAAGGTGGGAGAATAAATGATAGAGGAGTCTTTATAACTCCCCGACCTGCCAGCTGCACTACATTTGTTGAAAGAGGAGAAGTACCTTTTTCTAGCGCAATATAATCTTACTATGATTATAGTTATCTTCATTTTAATGAAGTTTGTTAAAGAACAATTGTAATATGAGTGAAACAGGTCCCGACCTCCGTTAAAACTCTGGGAAAGTGTCAATAATATGTTTTTCAATGATAAATATGTATTGTCTGCTACTAACATGGCATAATTGACCTGAATACCATGATCCACCATCTCAACAAGGTCTACCAAGCTGTGGCCGAGGTCTGCCAAGCCAAGGCCGAGGCCAAAGCCCACCAAGCCCACCCCAGGAAGGTATCAATAATACGCTTTTCAATGATAAGTATATGTTGTCAGTTACTAACATGGTAGGGTTTGACACGAAGACGAGGGCTTGGTTATAAAAGATTTCTACGGGAACTTAAAAACCACCTCGGACAAGGGCCAAGACGGAAACCACACAATGTTCCTACTAGCCCCACCGGCTATAAAAGATTCCTATGGGAAACTTAACAGCCACCTCGGGGGGTTAACATTCCCCCCACCAAGGGCCACGATGGGGGTTAATGAGCTTTCCATGTGGAACTCAACACTTCTATCAGCCCCACCAAGGGCCACTGCGGGGGTCAACGAGTTTCCCATGTGGAACTCAACACTCTTATCAGCCCCACTAAGGGCCACGACGGGGGTCAACGGGTTTCCTATATGGAACTCAACACTCCTATCAGCCCCACTAAGGGCCACGACGGGGGTCAACGGGTTTCCCAAGAAGAACTCAACACCCCTATCAGCCCCACCAAGGGCCACGATGGGAGTCAATGGGTTTCCCATGAGGAACTCAACACTCCTATCAGCCCCATTCGAAGGACAACAACAGAAGTTAATGAGCTTCCTATCAAGAACTTAACACTCCTACCAGCCCCACATCAAGAGCCATGACAGGAAGCTTAATAACCACCTTGGAAGATGAAGACGAGGTCCAGGCTATAAGAGCTTCCTACGGCAAGCTTAACAACCACCTCGGAAGATGAAGATGAAAGTTCGGTTATAAGAGATTCCTATGAGAAACTTAACAGACGCCGGTTATAGAAAAAGACTCTTACAAAAGCCTAGAGTACCGGTTCTGAAGACTTCATCCATGCATCAATGGCTAAAGCGAGTACCCTATGAAGACTTTTCAGCCTATCTCAAACGATTGAGCCCAAGAGAAAATCAAAAGTGGAAGACCCTACAGGGACCAACCCCTCAATGCTAAAAGCTTTGACAAATGCGAAAGAGGGAAAACCTCAAACTGACCTCGACAGTCAACTATATGAAGTAAAGAAAACACTGTAAGTAAACAGAGGTCGAATCAATGCGAAGGCTAAGTCTTCTACCAACATAAAAACATATCAAGTTGGCAAAAACGTATATCTCACTAATTGAGAAAATTCGTTACAAGATCAGAAGGGGGATTGAAGCACATTGAAAGTCTAAGTCTAAGCCTGAGGGGTATCACCCTCGGCAGCACCGTGTGATTCAGACTAATTAAACTCGGGTCTCTAACCCCCACTCTGGCTCAGAATCCTCAGCAGCCAGAAGGTAGGCACACATGAACAACATTAGGGGATACCCCTGAAAATTGTATTCCTTACCAGCCAACCTCGAGACCATTATTTCTCAAATTAGGACAAGAATTTTCTGAGATCTTGCCAGCGTGCCAACAGAGTTATCTATTATGAGGTCAAGACAAAACTCCTATGTGGACCTACCAGCTCCACCAGCTATACCAGATTCCTTCAAGAGCTCGAGAGCTATCATCCTCCAAATAAAGGGTTATGAAGGGTATCCTACGGGAACCTACCAAACCCCACAAGCTAAGAAGAGTATCCTACGGGAACTTATTAGCCCAAAATTAGAGATACCACCCTCATGATGAAGGGTCTCTCCAAGCACTAACGAGATCGTAATTCTCCAAGCTAAGACGAGTATCCTTTCGGGGCTTATCAACCAAAAGAGGACTTTCTACTCTCTCAGCAAAGACAAGAACCCTCTGTGGTCTTACCACCCACTATCGGGGTTACTTCTTCCCAAGATAATCAAAAGTCCACTAAAGCCACAGCAGCCATCAAAAAAGGGTCATCTCAACTGAAATATAAGAGCCATCCCGAGGTCTCTTGAGTACGGGGTCTTCCCGAGGCCGAGGTCCACCGACCTAAGACAGACTACTCACAATGAGTATGACTGATAAACTTAGACTAGCATAAGCTTGGGATTCTCATTTCACACCCCAACAGATATTTGACCATTTCGAGGGCACACTTCTACATAAGTGATACTAATGATAACCAAATGAATCCAGTGATGTCCAAGTACAGTTACTATCATGAACCACTATGGTCCATTCATTTGAGCAGAGATTAGATTGAGTCGATTTACAGCGGCTTAAGCAGGGAAATAACCACGGGAAGTTTTGGCACAATAGTAAGCGATTTCCCGACCTTCTACGGAACTCAAAAAATCGGGGGGGTAATTGATAAGAGATAAAATTCTGGCTCTAGGAGCAATTATTAAAATACCCTTAAAAAGCCCACCGAGCCGAGGCCAACGTCCATCAACCCGAGAACCAAGGTCTAGTGCCTGAGGTCTAGTGTTTGGGGTCCAGTCCCGAGGTCTAGTGCCCGAGGTCCACCAGTCCGAGGTCTTTTATGAACCTTGGGCAATATAATACCTAAGAGGCTTGTAGAACACTCTAGTAGGGGGACATGTGGCAGTCTCTAACAACTTGAAGATTAGTATAAATATATGGACACCTCTCTCAAGGAAAAAAATAAATAGAAGGCATATACACTATAATGCTATCATCTCTCTCTTATCTCTTATTACTTTTACTCTATTCAGCTCATGTGCAGTTTAGATTCCGAACTAACTTGATTGTCAGAGGGGTCCCTCGAGGCACACCCCCAGTGGGCCTTGTTTTGCAAGTTGCTCGTTGACAGGACCTCGTTTCGAACCTAGCTAGAGAAATCGAGATCCAGATCTGGCCCAAGACTGTGCCCCGAAATTTTTGACCTTAACATCTATCATGCAATCTATTGTCACTATAAGAAAACAGCGCTTCGGGGACGAATTTTTTCCGTAGCCAATTGGCTACTGCCAAGCTATGAAATTGCTACGAACAACTAATTCCGCAGCCCATCTGTAGCCAACTTAGGCACCATTGAAATGGCGACAAAAAATTGCTACGGATTGGCTACGGACAATAATTTTAATTATAAAAAAAATATAAAAAATTATTATGTAGCCATGTGATGGCAAAATAGCCACAGATTATCTACGAAAAAATATGTGTTTTTTCAAAAAAAAAATTAAGAATAAAGATTCGTAGCCTAGCCGTGGCAAATTTGCTACGAACTAGCTACATATTATTTAATTAATTCGGAAAAAAAATTATAACAAAGTCCGTAGCTATGCGATGGTCAAATAGTCACGGATTGGCTACAGACTATGTATTATTAAAAAATGGTTTAAAAAAATAAAGGGTTGTAGTCTAGTCGTGATAAATTTGCTACGACATAACTACAAACATTTTAATTAAATAGGAAAAAATAAAATAACAAAGTTTGTAGCTCATCTGTAGCCCCTAGCCACGGATGGGCTACGGACATTCACAAAAAAATGAGGTTTATTGATTTTAATTTGAATTATGAAATTATGATTTCACCTATAACGTAATAAACTTCATTTGAGTTGCAAGTTTTCTAAATAAAAATAAACTTGGTCCATATTTCATTAATATACGTACTTTTATAGAGGAATCACATAGCAAATTAATAGTCGTTTAAATTGAACTTATCATGTCTTCACTTAACATTGTGTTAATGTTAATAAACGTTCAATCTAGGGGTCAAAAAATTCTCACATTGTGTCTAAACTTCATAAACAAGAAAAATATGAAGATATTAACACGTTTTAATACATTGTTCCTACCTATTAATAAGTTAGAATACATATTATTAGTGGTTTGTAGCTTATCCGTAGTCCTAGCTACGGATGGGCTACGGACTTCCATACGTTCGTAGCCCATCCATAGCCAACGGCCACAGATGAGCTACGGACTTTAAAAAAAAAATGAGGTTTATCGATTTTAATTTCAATTATGGAATTGTGATTTTACCTACAACGTAGTAAACTTTACTTGAGTTGCAAATTTTCCAAATAAAAATAAAGTAGGTATGTATTTCATTAGCATGCGTGCTTTTATAGATAAATCTATAGCAAATCAATAGGCGTTTAAATTGAATTTATCATGTCATCACTTAACATTGCGTTAATGTTAATAAACTTTCAATCTAGGGGTCCAAAAACTCTCACATTGTGTCTAAAATTCTTAAATAAGAAAAATATGAAGATATTATCACGTTTTAATACGTTGTTCCTAATTATTAACAAGTTAGAATATATACTATTAGTGGTCCGTAGCCCATCTGTAGTCCCCAGCAACGGATGGGCTACGGACTTATTTTTTCCGTAGCCAAATTGTTTCACATATATTTTGTTGAGTTGAATATTTCTTAGCTTGGGTTTTGTTGTCCGAGTGAGATATTGCTATATGATGTAATCAGAAATTTCTCAACTTGGTATTCAACCCAATAATGGCTTGACATGGCTAATGACAAAGATAAGAGGTGAGGAAGGAGTCCACAAGTGAGTCAAAAAAAGGGTGCGTCTATGGACTTGATTAAAGGACAACCACCCACAACATGAGCAAGATCACCGACCAATACATCATTTTAGGTTTTTTTTTTTGTTTTTGTTTTTTGTAAGTTTAAAACATTAGTTTTGTACATTATTATAATTTTTTGTAAATTTACTATAAATATAATTTGTATATTTAATTTTAATTTTTTGTAAATTTTAATTTTAATTTTTGTATATAATTTAGGATTTTTTTGTAACTTTTTTGTAATATTAAATTTTTTGTAAATATCAATTTGCATATTTAATTTTAATATTTTGTAAATATTATATTTTTTAGTTTTATATTTTAATTTCATAATTTTTTTTAAAAATTAAATAATTAATTAGTGACGAACTCGCTACGGACAAATTGGGGAGCGATTGGCTACGGTTGATTTACAATTGAAACAGCTACGGCTTCACTACGGACGTTAATAATATAAAAAAATAAAAATTTTAATTGGCTACGGAATAGGGGCTTCCGATCTTCTACGGATACTAATCCGTAGCCGTGGGCTACAGCCAATTTTCAACTAAAACGGCTATGGCTTTGCTACATACGTTAATAATTAATAAAAAAGACATAAATTTAATTGGCTACGGATGGACTACGACTATTTTTCTACGGAAGTTATAAAAAATAAATACAAATTAATTTCCGGAATTGACTACGGATGGGCTACGGAATATCAATTTGGCTACGGGACTTTTAGCTACGGATGGGATTCTGTAGCCTAACATTCACATGTCTCAATGTGGCTACTGCTAGGCTACGGATTTTAGCCGTCGCCCCAACTTTTTTTTCTTGTAGTGTGTTCCTCTCTGTCCAGATATTATAAACAATAGAACTAACAAGAAGTCTCACCAATAGTGCTCGAAGACTTTTACCCTTACCGAAACAATTACTCCATTGCACAATATTATTCTAACTCGAAATCTGTCTATCAATTAAACACAAACTCAGGCTCTTCTTCCAGATTCTCGCACACAATTCTTTTTTCTTTTGTTTCTATAGCATTTTGCTTTTCAATGTACAAAAGTATGTTTGAACTTTATCCTGCAACACTCTATGCAAGCCAAGACTTCTACTATAAAGCATTGTTATTAGGGAAAGGATTGTTGAGACCTGTAAGTTTAATAACCTAGCTTGAATTAGTTCGTTTTTTTAAAAAGATTGTTCAAACTAGAGTAGTTGAAGTTATGAGTTCAATCTCTTTCATATCCCTATAGATGTAAAACAAAGTACAAAAATTAGTAACTAATTTGTTAATCCATTTTCATCTTAATCGCTTTAAGTAAAACACATCATATATTGTAGTATATGTTGCTACTTATTTAATAATAAGAAAAAGTCTTCTAATAGACTTGACCTTAAATAGACGATTGAGGAACTCCTTATAACATAATAATATTATGAGAGAGATTCAATAATTGTGAATAATTATTAAGATCATTTTATTATAATTGCATTATCAATTCACTATCGTTAGATATTGGTTATGACGTAATGACATTGCAGATCCATCCCTTAGTAGACCAATTTTAGCATTACTTACCTTAACCTTCTAAATGATCCTTCCACCCACAAAAAAGAAAAACAAAGAAGTAGAAACAATATGGTGACTCTTAATTTGGTTCTCTTACTTACAAAAAATTTTCTCATTTTTTTGGAGAATTGTCAATGAGAATATCTTAATGACAATACTTTGACCTTGAGGTGGGCAAACTCTTGAAGTGAATTGATCTCTTTGTCTCCAGGTGTTGGCGATTGTGGTTTCCTTGCATCTTAAGCTCTCTCTTGTTCTAGTTGAAGTGAAGGCTAAAGAGAGTGCTTTCATAATTCAAGAAACCTAGTCAAGTCAGTGAGGGATCACAGCTTCTCCTTCTTGAGCAATATGTGTGACAATATAAGATTAGGACGAGGGAAAGTTTTGACTTTATCTACTCTTTTATTCCTTTTCTCTCGTAAAATATAAAATATGAAACATGGAGAAAAAGGTGCATTATTCCAAAGTTTAAAAAAAGGGCCAAGAATATACGATTATGACTTTCAATTCGTATAAACTATAGAAATTTTGACAAAAAGTAAGGAATGAATATAGGATAATACTCATAGATGAATTTCTCAAGTAATATAAATAAACCTATATTGTTCTATATTAATTGTCAAAATAGAGTATTATGTAGTTTTAGTAATTAGTCTAGTTGCATACCATTTGTAAGAGGCTTAAAAATAAGTGACCATTTGAATGAAAATTCTTCAAATTTAACATGAAATTTTATATGACAGTATTAGGATTGCCGATTAAATATAATAATTACATTTGGTTTGCAAAAACCTTGTGAAATTCATAGAGAAATAAAAAAAAAACTATTTATAATTAAAATCATAGTTCATGCAATCTCAATTAAGTTTTCAATTCATTTTTTTTTTTTGAAAATTCAGATCTTTCATCTTTAACTAATAGCAAAGAGCAAATTTTTGGGAAAAGGTCTCACATGGATTGTATAAAAAAAATTAGAAATTTTAAAAGGAGGGGGATGATATACTAAATATAATAGTAATGTATTCATTGAGTGTATTGAATAGTTTAACTTAAAAATACGATCGGCGAATAAATTAAAGACAAAAGTTTTTTTTTTCCTTATAAACACGCACTTAGATCTAAAATACGTGTAAAATATGAGAATTTACAAATTAAATTGGATATTGTACCTTTCAATATTGGCACGAGGAAGATCTTTTCCTTCATTGATTTATCTATCATCATAAATTGTAAAATTCTACCATGCATCAAAGTTAGAGACATACGCAAGGAAGCTACTAATTTACTGTAATGATCCCACATCGGAATCTCACTCTCACAAGGGGTGCTTTTTAAGTACAAGAGGTTCTCTCATCTAACAAACTAGTCTTTTGGAATGAACTTTTTCTTTGGGCTTAAGTTGTTACATTCTTGGGTTTATTTTGTTATATTGGTGCTTTCGTTAAGAGTGGTCTCCATGGCGGGTAGACTATAGGCTAGATTAAGGTGTGGTAAGTGTCACACTTAATACTGATAGGTGAGTGTAGCCGCAAAAAAAAGAAAAGAAAGGGCTACTATAGGGTCAGTGTCGATAGGGTAGTCCGATGTGGACGTCGGCTCTTAATTTAAGAGAGGTGGAATATAATGATCCCACATCGGAATCTCACTCTCACAAATGGTGCTTTTTAAGTACAAGAAGTTATCCTACCTAACATACTAGACTTTTGAAATGGCCTCATGGGGAGAAAGGATTAAAAAACATTTATAAGTCCCACACTATTAGTCTAGCACGTGAACCCACGCGCCAAGGTGGACCCCCGTTCTTTAGTCTAGAATTTGAAGAAAATTCCCTCATTGGGAATTCTAGTAAACTCTTCAAATAGCAAATAATGTTTTCTTTTCCCACAAAGTTGACTGATAAGACTATCATCAATGGAGTCTTTATAATAGGTCTTTATCTATCATTTTAGAGACCCATATAGAGACTAAGATCAATTTTAGAGACTCACTTAGAGACCAAGACAAAAAAAAAAACTATTTTAGGGACCAATTAAACTATTTTTTAATTAATTGTTATTTATATTATCTCAATTTTTTTAACGAATATTTCAATAAATAAATAAATAAATTGCGACAAATATAACATTTAAAAAATTAGGATTTCGTTTAATTACATAATTGAATAAAAAAAACTAATTAAAAATCTCTAATTAAAAAAAACCCTACGTAAAAAAAAATATTAATTAAAAACCCTAATTAAAAAAATCCATTAATTAATTTTTTCTTGTGTGTTACGTTTATATTTGTTTATTTCTTCTTTATTTTATTCAATTTGTAAATTAATTAAATTTATTAAAAAAATTTACAACAAATAAAATCTTAAAATTTACAACTATGTTAAAAAAATAACAACTATAAAAAAAAGCTTTATTACAATTAAAAAATAACATAAAGTAAAAAAACATAAACAAAAAACATAAAATATAAAAACTACAAAAACTAAAAAAAATATACCAAACCAAAAAAACTAAACTAAAAAAATAAAATATAAAACCCTCATTAAAAAAATCAAATTAAAAAACCCTCATTAAATATATTAAAAAACTTAATTAAAAAAATAACCTAACTATAAAAGCCGCCCCTCCCCTCCCCTTCCCTTTTTTCCCTTCCTTGCAGCGCAGCAGCGTACCCCCTCCACCCTCCCCCTCCTTTTTTTTCCCGCAGCAGTGCCGCCACCCTCCCCCTCCCCCTCTTCCTCTTTTTTCCCTACAGTGCATCAGCACCCCCTCCCTCCCTCCCCCCCCTTTTTCCCTACAGCGCCCCCTACCCCACCCCCTTCTCCTGTGCCACCCCACCACTACCGAAATCACCACCACACTATTTTTTTTTTCTGTGAATATTTTTGTTTTGAATCTGTGAATATTTTTTCTTTTGAATCTGTGATATCTTTTTTGTTGAATATGGTGTTGAATCTATTGATGAATATTTTTGTTTTGAATCTGTTAATTTTTTTGTTGCTGGGAGTTGAATTTTTTTGTACTTTTTTTTTAATTTTTATTTTCAAATCGTTTGACATCGTCAGATCTGACATTTTTTTTTTTTTTAGACTTATTTTTGTTTTCTTGTATAGTCTCTATTTTTTTGAACAAATTTGTTGAAGAAAATAGAGATTAGGTGCTATTTTGGAGACTCAAGGCTGTTGTGATATCATTATTTTGTCAAAAAATGTCAAATAGTATTTTAGAGACTCTTATTGATGTTTTTTTTCCTCAATGGAGTCTCTAAAAATAACAATCATTGTTATTTAGAGACTCTATTGAGAATGCCCTAAGTATGCAAGCTCCATGGATTACTGATGCATGAGACTTTTTCTTTTTCGGTCAAGATACGCGTTTCATTGAAAACAAATACATAGGACCAATCCAACCTTCTCCAGGAAAGGACAACAACACAAAGGCCCAAATGGTCGAGGCCGAACAAAGATTAAAACACAAAGATAATTACCGATGAGGGTCAAAATTGTCCAAGAGTATAAGAGTAAAATGGGTAACAATAAGTGGGGCCTAATCAGTAAAAGTAACGTTGGCGGAATTCTCGATGCTAAACGATACCCCGAGCATAAATGGGCTGAGCTGCAACCTTTCTTTGTCTTTTTACGCGACATGGCTCTGAGACCCCTACTGCGGATATCTATAAATAGTGAACTGTAAAACCATAAACAGGTAATTACAATTAATATGTTTACTTGATATTAACTTATTTACTCCTTTTAAGTCCGATCTTATTCATAATATTGACTTGAGCACGAAACTATCCCTGAAATACATCACACGCCTTATTCTTTGTTCGTTTTTATAGACATTCAACTCAAGAGTACGACTTTCAGTTTTGGAATCAAGATCAGGTAAATTTTTACCTTATGAATTACGATTCGGAATCAATTGTGTTGCCAACTAGCATCCACATGGACCGTCCATTTTCCTTCAATGGTTACCTTGTCCTCATAGTCATGTCCATTTGGCTTATTTCGGCATCCATCTGTTCATTCTTCATTATTCAGTTCATAGAGTGAGAGAATGATTATCATAAGTTGGTCGTGTGTGAACATATTGGCAAGTCTCTAATAGTCTATCGCTTGAAGAGTAGAAGAAAGAAAAAGAAGATATGTTATAGAAAAAGCAAAGCATAGCAACACGAATAGTAAGCAAGACTTCGTTAAATATTATGATAGGCTTACGAAATCAAGAATAAACTGTACGTTTATTCGTTTGTTTACAAATATCTTGAAACATCAAATGTTTGTAGAAGTACATTTAAGTTTTGTTGCATCCTCTTGATTAATCAACTGAAACAGGCTGCATGTTTTCAGCCTCTTTCCTTAGCTCTTGAAACAGGACTGATGACAAATATCGTTCTCCAAAACTTGCGTGTACAGTCTGCAATTTCGATGGTGGAAAGAATTTAGTCCAACACGGATAGAATTTAGTACGTGCTAAGTTGTTTTGAAAACTAAAATTAAGATGTAGGGACTAAATGGGGGCAAAACGGTTTTGTAGAATAAAAATATAATGGTATTTCAAAACTTTTGTGGGGTGAGAGGGGACTACTACACCTCCTACAACCCAAAGAGTAGATTCGCCCCGTGCATAAGGTGAGATAAAGTTATTCATACCACAATGAGTTTGCCTTTGTTTTCTGGCCTCCTGGCTAGTCTCAAGGCTGCAACTGTATTGGCTCCTGAAGATATTCCAACCTGCAAAACAGAAATAACAGATCAAACAATTAAACACGATGCAGTTGGAGTTAGAAGGATTATAAATGATTACTAATTAGTAGTATACTCGAGCTTAGATATATGCTCGAGTGAAATCATAACAGGTCAATATTTGACGATTACCATAAGTCCTTCTTTCACTGCCAACTCCCTAGCCATGTTTACTGATTCTTCACTAGTGACCTGCAACATGATTTGTACTGATCAGTCAAGAGGTCTTGAACTTAAAACAACAGCTCCATTTCTAGCACAAAAGCACATGCTTAATCGCAGCATATTCACTGCTACTTTTGCCATTGTTTCAACGATCAAACTTACCATAAGAACTTCTTCCATGACATCCATGTCCAGGATATCTGGTTTAAATCCAACCCCATTGCCAGTAATATGATGAGGACCTATATCATAATAGAATTCATGAATTAACGAAGACTCAACTCATTTTATTGACCCAAATTCTTACCTACACTGAACCAATGCAACTTATTCTAAAATCATACTGCAAATCCTTAATAGCTTAAGCCTTTTTCTTTCTCAAGATATAAACAAAAACGTCTTTTAGGGACAGAGTCAAAGACAGATACCTGGTTTGCCACCATTTAGGATGTTGCTTTCTGCAGGCTCAAGTCCATATATCTGCAGGACAGACGCAAAGAGATGTGCGATGCAATATTCAGGCCGATGAATACGCATTTAAGCAATTAATAAATGGATAGTAATATACGCTTACCTTCACGTCAGGATTTCTGGATTTGAGATACCTTCCAACACCAGAAACTGTGCCTCCACTACCAATTCCCATTATGAAAATGTCAACTTTACCATTAGTGTCCTCCCAAATTTCGGGACCAGTTGTCTCATAATGCACCTGTTTTCAGTTCAGATGTTACTCAAGTGCGGAAATGATATTAAGTATCCATTTTCAAATCATAAACCAATCTCAAGCATATTTGTAAACCATGAGAAATACGAAGTGCTCTCGATTCAGGTTAAGATCAAGGTCATTGAACGCAGACCTGGGTGTTGGCAGGATTAGAAAATTGTTGAAGCATAAAAGCATCGGGTGTGGATTCAAGAAGTTCATAAGCTTTCTTCACAGTGCCTCCCATTCCCTTTGTTGGATCAGTGACAATTAATTCAGCTCCAAATGCTCTCA
This sequence comes from Ehretia macrophylla, assembly GCA_037974665.1. Taxonomy (NCBI): domain Eukaryota; kingdom Viridiplantae; phylum Streptophyta; class Magnoliopsida; order Boraginales; family Ehretiaceae; genus Ehretia; species Ehretia macrophylla. The sequence continues at coordinate 52,931,846 of CM075776.1, forward strand.
TTGTCACCCTTCTCTCCAAACTTGTGTAAGAGGGCATGGTCAAGATCATTTTGTAGCCTTTCAAAGCCGCCATAAACGCCATACTTATCCCCATATTTCCTGATGTGGGCTCGATCAATGTCGTCTGAAACGACATTTACAAAGAAGTGAGAGGCAATACGTGGAAATGATCCACTCCAGACATAATCAAACGAGACTTCCACTTCACTTACCTTTCCAGGGGCAATGAGACCTTTGTTTTCTGCATCCGTGATCATAGCCAATGCTGGCCTGGCAACAGAAGTACACAGAGTTCGTTACACTAGTAATAATCCGAATATGGACTTGTGAGCGTGAAGATTAACTAACTGTCAAAAGCTTATAGGATACCTGTCCTTGATGCTAGAAGTAGGTTGAAACATCTCTTGTTTAACAGCGACATACGCGCCACAACCTTCGGTAACTTTGTTTAGATAAACAAGAGGCGTTCTGCCGATGAGCTGAAATGTGAGAATATAAATTCGTCACTCAACTATATTCTTGACAGATCCTTGCAAATTTGGCGACATGCTGAAGATAGCATGTAACGTGACGCTACTTGTGTAAAGAAAATATATGTACATAAGATATAGACCACCATAAATTTATTCCCATCTAAATGATTGGGAGAATCATCTGAGACGGTATAGATATATTAGTAGACAACACGTAGAAGTACTTGTTAGAAATTCTTCTTTTCCCGTGATAATTTATGGCGCCAGACTGTAGTGGGGTTTTCTTTTAATCTTGATTTTGAACATGTTCATTCCATGAACCTTTCGATTGAAATGAGAAAATGCTTGAAGTGAGAATTACTTTGATTCCACAATTTGTTTAGTTATTTTGTGGTTAGAAAGCATAATATGTCAGGCCACACAGTAGACAAATCCACAGAGATATGGTCTGAAAAGCATTCTATGACAGCCTGACGATCTGTTGCATTAAAAATTTAAAATATTGGAGAAGGATTTTCCAGACGGGGCAGATTCAGCTATGGGCCAGTGTTAGTTGCAGACCTCACCGACCGCACAAATTTTTTAATAGATGAGAATTTTTAGTTTGAAAATCAATTAGTTACCCACGAGTCAAAATATTATTCTTATTTATATAGCCTTCACTAGAAATTAAAAAAAAAAAAAATCATAGATCTACCTCAGCCCATAGGCTTAAAATCAAAGAAGCATCCCGTTTCACTAACGAGTATTGTTGCTCTCACAACATCATAACGTTATGAGCGAGATTCAACGTTTGTAAATTATCTATATTATTTTATCATAACTATATCAACAATTCACAAATGTTGGACCTTACCCATAACGTTATGAGCATATCCATTCCCCTTCACTAACTTCTACATGTTTTCTTTTATCATTTTTCCAGAAAACAGAAAGAACAAATAAGGTTTAAGTAGTTAGTTTCTTAAGCTAATTGACCAAGAACATAAAACGTAACCAACTTTATGTTTTTCATTTTTTTCTTGTTTGAGTTTTTCAGATCTTTAGCTTATAAGCAATAAAATTAGTTAAAAGCTCTTTTTCTAAAGCTAAGTTTCTAGGGCTTTGGTCCGTTATGTTATTCGTTGTGTATACGAGAGATTGTGAGTTTAAATTTTGCTAATTACATCTAAATATGTGTGTAAGATCTAAATTTTTAAAAAAAAAAAAATTAAATCTAAGCCTAATACACTGCACCTCCACGCATAGATTTAGGGCCATTTCATAACGTGGTCCACGCGGGTCCAAGTACAACCCACAGTTTTTGACTCTAAAAGAAGACCTTCATACGAAATGAGTCAAATGGCTAATGAAAAAAGATAAATTTTTTAATCAATTTAGATCGATTAATTAATTTCACACGTAATTGATAAAATTGGCAAGTACGTCATACGTGAGAAACTAATCACAATTTAGACAAATCAAATAGTTTATAGAAAACCGTTCTCAAACTAGATATTCAATTCTAATTGTGTATAGTAAATTTCACATATATATATAAAGTCAATACATGTGTCACGACCTTAATATATACACCGATCAAATGATGGCAACCAAAGATTCAGACAATACCTATCCAATACTCTTATCTCTTGGGTCCACCATGTAGATATGTGTACAAATTGAGTGATTCTCATAAAAAGTAAAAACATGAACACTCGCTTCATAATTAAAACTTTCCAACAAACACCATTCTTTCTCTTTTGGTCGTAAAAACAAAACTGAAGGATGGTCTCTCAGATGACTTAAAAAGGATATATGCACATCCAAGCATTCAAATACATGAATCTTTACTTTCAGAAAAAGAAAATACATGAATCTTATCTGTCAAATGACTCAAACCCCAATAAAGAATATTGAAAAAATATACAACTATTACTATACATGCATTAAATGTTAGTATGATAGTCAGTTACATATAGCAAAGCGAAAACGAAAATCCATCAAATATAAAGAAAGTTTGGGGCATCAAAATTTCTGTATAGTGGGAGTTAAAAATAGGATCAGACTCACTTTTACAGCTTGTTTGGATTGGCTATATTAAAAGAAAGAAAATATTAGAGAAGAATTTTTCAATTTTTTTTCTTGTTTGAATTGCAAATTTAGAGGAAGAAAATGTTATAGAGAGGTTTTAAAATTCTTCTAGAAAGATTTTACAATCTTTTAAATTGGGGTGTTTTGAAAGGAAAAAAATAGTGTTGTGTAAAAGGTCTCTTTTATCTTTATATATCTCATAATTATAAAAATAAAAAAAATATACTTAAATAATTTTGCATTTAAAATTATCAATTTTTTCTTTTTCTTTTCAATTCAAACAAAAAATCATAAAACCTTTCTTTTCCTTTCTATTATTATTTTTTTCAATCCAAATTTATTTTTTTTCCTTTCCTTTATTTTTCTTTCTCTCCTTTACCTTCCTTTCATTTCCTTTGTAGAACCCAAAGAGGGGGTTAAAATTTACTGTATATAATTTTAGATTACATATTTTGTAAATTATTTTTATTTCATGACTTGACCCTAAAGGCAGATTTATATAAGGGTTGGTCTGAAAGAATGTTAAATTTTTTATGTATTTAAAAAAAAAATTAAAAATTTATATATTTTTAGTTAAAAAAATTAATTAATTTTTATTAAAAAAAATATACTTATATAATTAAAAAATTATTTATTGTCACCCCTATTGAGAAGAATTCATAAATCAACCAGTGCTTGACCTCCAGATATATACATATAAAATTAAAGATTGAGGATTGACATGAACTGACATCAAGACAAGTGAGTTAGCGAGGTGAAAGATAGAACACACATGAATGGATAAAATTGAACCAAAGAGTTAACTCTGATACCATGATAAAAATCATACAATTCTATTTTAAAACTAATTAGTATTAAATGAAGTAACTTAAAATAAATGCTCGTAGACTTCATGATTTGTCAATATGAGAGAATTACCGTCCGCGAGAACTATTTTTTAACTAAGATAAAGAAAAAGCTGATATATGAAGCTAAAGAACACACATGAAGCTGGTTGTATTACACGTAGAAAGAAACCATTCAAGAATATGTTCTTGATAAAGGAGAAGTGAGAGAAGGTTACTTGAGAAACATCTTTCTTGATGTTGGTTGCAGGAAAATCTTTGGGCAGATCTCTCAGCCTTTGAGCAAAAGATGGAGAATCAACCACAGTTTGTGTAGAGAACAACCTGGTTCTGATAAGACCATTGCAGAGAGTAGTTGATGATCTTCTCTTGATGAGGCTTGCTAGAGCTGCCATTAATTGAGAGTTAAAAACTGAGAGCTGAAGCTCTTAGTGACTGTAGTGACAATAATTTGATAGAGAGCTTGTGAACTGAAGGGTCGTGTGACTTGCAGTAATAGACACAGGATGATTTTATAAGGGAAAATTCCTCAGGTGAAGACTACCATGTGAGCACCCTTATGGACGTTACCATGAACTCCTCTATTTCCCATACAGACTTGCCATCAGGGGCAGGCCCACTTTTTAAATTTCAATTATATAATCTTTATCATAGTACACTATACTTGTTAAATTTTGACCTCGGTCCAAATTCACAGTAAATCAGAAAACTTCTATGGTAGTACACGGTAGTGGTTAAAATCTGACTTTTGTCTAAATTTAATTGTGTTGAATGTTAAGGATAAGGTTTAACAACTACTAGGTTTAAGCCCACCACGCAAATAATAACCCAAGTGGTTGATATAGCTGATTTAACTTAATTTACTGATAATCAGACTGATGAAAGTTGACACTCGCTGAGTTGATCAATTGGCTAACCTAATTGATTTAATAAAGATCCGCCTATGTTCAGTCAATCGGGTCCTCATCCATTGTGAAAAAAGATATTTAAGTGTCTTGAAATGCAGAAACGTACCTTAGATCAAAATGTCAGACTCATTTAGACTATTGATTATCTCCGTTATATTTATGATGAATTGAAAAAACTACTAGAGCCTTCTTATAACATCACACAAGACAGCCAATTAGAGCCACTCACTATCTCTTCATCTCTCTATATATAATTTGGGATGTAAGAGTGTGACTATAATGGATGTTTCCCAAAGTGATCTACATGTATTTACATAGAGGAATTCCAATAGTTGTATCATTTCCTTAATGGTTGTGTCTTGAAAAGACATAACTCTTTCTTGAGATGGCTTTGCCTAAATATGGTTGTGTTTGTTCACAACCAATATGTCCACTCATGATATGATATGGAGCCCTATGTGGACGTACCGAGTTAAATGCTCTATTTTCTAACACATTGAATCGACTCAAATTTATTAGGTGTCACAATTCAAGTCCGTATCAACTCAAATATATTCACTCATTCAGACCTAACATCTATGTAAGTAGTTAGTTAGTATTTGCAAATGACCATCATACCCATGAGGCATGGGACATGTAAATTTGATGTAACCCTTCTGTGATACCACTTATAACTTTTCCAACAATATCAATTGAAGGCTCATTTTACATGATCATAAACTCATAATAAAAGGCCTTATTCAAGGTCAGGGTATTCAACACTTGTCATAACATACATTTGTCAATTTTTCTCTATTCTAAAAAAAATATCAACTTCTGTCATCTCTACCAACACTCCAACTAGCCTACAATCTAATTTTTTTCTCTTTCAATCACTGACTTGAGCTTCAAAATGTATTTAGCCGATACAAAATCGGTGGCCCAAGTTCAATTTACTCTTTTACATTCTGATTCACAGATTTCTGGTGTCCACTTTGTTTGAATTAAGAATTCTAGTGTCCAAACATCTTTATTGTGAATTTTGTGGTCTACACACTATATATTTTAAACCCACCTGTATTTGATGATGTTTAAAGCTTGATGTTTATTAATAGAAATTTTATTTTCTTGACAAGAAAAAGTTAGTAGATCAAGCTAGAAAGGATATGTAAAAGGTGATGGAATAATAACGCTTTGTTTGTAAAGAGAAAATGCTTAATGGAAGGTTAGTGACCCATATTTGCTGGTCTCGACTTTGTAAAATTGTAAACTAAACACTAGACTGGCAGTAATGATCTCGATGTGGCAAAAAATGTTAGTAAGTTTTTTTTTTTTTTTTTTTAATGACGTAGAAGTTTAATTTGTGAAGTTTAATTATTGAATTATTAGACGAAATTCAATTACTAACTGGTAAATTTTCAAATATAACAGTGCGTTATAAAAAGTGAATTACCTCTAAAATTTCTTTCTTCCGTTCCAATGTTTAAGTGTGGTTAGAAGTTTCCTAATTAATCAACAAATACTGAAAGATTTTGGTACGAGAAGCCGTCCACGTTTGTGAAGTTTTGCAATATGGAAGTCATGGTTCATGAATGTCTCTAAGGCTCCGTTTGTTTGCCATAAAATATTTTTTCGAAAAATATTTTTCAGATTTTACAATGTTTGGTAACACCGAAAAATTAGTTAACCGTAAAATATTTTACAGTAAAAAATTGCGACTGTTTTTTCTTAATTCTACCGTGTTTGGTAACACCGTAAAATTAGTCAACCATAAAATATTTTACGGTCAACAATTGCGGCTAGTACAAAATTTTGTAAAATATTTTACAGGACTTTGGGATAAGAAAATATTTTACGAAATTCACGATATATCTAAATATCAAAAAATATTTTCCAGTAATCTATTTTTTGGAAAATATTTTCTCATAATAAGTTATTTTATGACAAATAATCAGAGCCTTGTAAAATATTTTATTTTTTTAAAAAAAAATTTCTATAAAAAATATTTTATATAAATAAATTATTTTACGGCAAACAAACGGAGCCTAAGTACGTGAATGTGTGGCAAAGCTAAATTTAGCTCCATGTGATAGAGCCGTCAGATGACAAATGAACCCAGCCGCCATTCCTTTTTGATTTCTTTAACGATAAATTCACAGTATATAGAATTTTTGATCGAACTTAAAGTTAAAAATTTGTTGGTGAAGTAATACGTTTTAACACTTATTAATTAATCAAAAATAATAATGGGCAAAGATTTTACACTTAAAATAATAATTACGATAAACTATTACCTCGCACTATGTCCAATTCTTGGGGCACCCTTCTTTTTTTACAATATAAAGAAGCCTTTCTTCTGCTTTTGTTTTTCATTTTTTGGTTGGATTCTGTTTTTCTAATCATAAGATTCATAGGATTTGCTTACAATATGTCCTTACATTTTCTTCTCTTTTTGCTTTTCCAATTTTTTTATTTAGTATTGCATGTTTTAGGCGACAACATGATGTGGGACAGAACGTGGGCTGATGCCCTTTGGCTGCATAGAATGGTCAGAGGTTATTTTGCATTTTTCTTCTGTGGTATAACACAAAAACAAAATGTGATAGAATTTATGAGTTCCAAGAGCGGGTCACGGAATTAGTTGTTAAGTAGTAATATATATTTAATTTGTTTTTAAAAATGTTATTTCACGTGCAAGTGATACTTTAAACATATAGCAAACGGGTGATAGTGGCAAGGTCAGAAATATATAGTAAACATCTTTAAATTAATAGCGTTGGAACTACTAAATTTTATTAATTTAGAGTGATATTAATTTATCGATAAATTACTAATTATTAATTTATTGAGATATTTTAGTTTTTTTGGCTTAATAGTATGTATTGTATTCATGGTATCTTTTTTAAAAAGTAACTCATTTTTCTAAACGCAACCTTAGAACTTTTAGGTATATTGCACACAATTAAAAATGAGATTCAGCTAGATTTAAAATTTAACAAAAGTAAGTTACTCTTTATTCATATTTTGAGAAAACATCATAGTCAATGTATTATATATTTTTTACTAATTATTAATTTATGAAATATTTAGGTCAATAAAATACAAAGGAAGTATTTTAAATATATTATCTTATAATTTTATCGAAATTTTTAATTTTTTACACTGGTCCCAAGTCGAGACCCGATATTTTTATTATTTAAAAGAGATTATTAATTTAAAGAGATTCTAGTGTATATGTTATATTTAGTTAGTTTTTTAATGCGTTTCATCTCGTGCAAGTGAGATTTTAAGCATGTGGCAAACAATTGTGCAGTAGCCAAGTCAAGGATATATGTGTTATGTTTTAATTAGTTATTTTACACACCCACTCACGTGTAAGTGAGATTTTGAACATGTACTAAATGGGTGACAATGGCGAGATCTGGAACCGATGACCTTTTTGACAATAATATTCTAACATAATATTAAATGAAAACTTAATTTAAAAATTTAAACTGTTAGATAATATATATATATATATATATATATATTTATATATTTAATTAATTTTGATGCTTCCAGGCTTTTATTTCACAACTTTTTATTTGTGGACCCACAATTAAGTGGAAATGATACGTGCATTATTTGCTTAATGGCTGCTTCACCTCCTACTTTATTTCATAGTGAAAACAATAGCATAATGAGAATTTATGCAGTATAACTCGTCGTTCGTTGGTGATACATTGGTGTTAGTTAAATAATCTATAAGAAGAAATCATTAAGGCACGTCGTGATCCAATGGGAAGACAAATAAACAGGTTTGAATAATTGTCATTTGTCAATAGTAATCAGACCATTCTCACTAACCAAAGGCTGCAATTGAACGACGGAAGAAAAATACAATCAACCCAACAAACATGTTGCTGAAGTTTTACAGTTTACCCTTAAGATAGATTGTAATATCATTTACTATCACTTTCAGTAGAAACAGTTCTATTGTAAATGATTATCCATTGTCGGGAATAAAGACATTCTTTATTTCTTAAAGTTAATTTAATTATTGAGATCACCAAAATCCTTGAAATTTAGGATACATTTAACGGTGAAGTGCACATGATTCTCCTATACTTTTAAAAAGGTGCATACTATTTTCCTGTGTTTTTAAAACTAGCAAACACTTCCCCTGTAGTTTTTAAAACATAGCACACATACCCCTCGCTAATTTTTCGTCAACTTATTTAACGGATTGCGTAAAAAGACTTAAATGTCCTTACGTTGACTTTTATTTATTTTGTCTTTTATCTAGTAAAAATATTATCAAATATTTTAAACCCTTTTACCATCCTTAATTTTACCTGATTGAAAAAAAGAGAAAACCCTAGGTTTACTCTACCAATCAATTCAATCAAGCCCAATCTTTCAAGCCTAAAGGATTGACCCTGTGAGTTTCTGAAATATTTTCTACGTTTTACTTAATTTCTAGTAAATATATTTATGAAGTACTATATACGTTAGCTACTTTGGGATCGCTTGCAGGCTTCTAATTCTTTGTATTCTATCTTAACACTATAATGGAAGAAATAAGCAAGCAATGGACAATGATGGGTTGTCTTTCTTTCCAACTCGATATAACTTCTCATCCATAACAATGTTTGGTCCAATACATAATGTGAAAATCAATTTCGTCCTTTAGCTTCATATTATTATGATTATTTGGAGAGACAATAACTTAAATGAAGAGAGAGAAATTACTCTTAACTGAGTAAGATTTTTATTCATGCTTCGAATTAAAGAAGAGAGGATGAATCATCACTGTATTCTGATTTTAAAATGGATGAAGATTACTCCATCATTTGCTCTACGAGGACTCATAAGATCCGCATTTGACCAAACCAAGTCCGATTAATTTTTTAAACTATGAAATAACAAATAAACCGTAAAAGAAGAAGAACCATTTGCTCATCCTCCATCATGACAATAAAGAAAAAAAAAACGAGTAAAGGAATTATATTGGTAATTGAGATGAATTTATTTTGTGTTGTATTAAGTTTTATAAATCAAGGAGAGGGTATTTTGGTAATTGAACTATATTATTTTATTGCCAAAAGTGAAAAAAACATTAGTCACAGTCACGAAGTAGGTGTGCGTTCCACACTTGCTGTGAAATATAACTATTGTAGTGATGGAGAGGGCAAATGTGTTATTAAAAGCGCAGGGAATAATATGTACATTTTTAAAAATATAGGGAGGTCTTGTGCATTTCACCCTAAATTTAACTCACTAATCACTATGATCTTTATTATAACAAAAATCATTAGGATTATTTCTCCACACTAAACAAACTATTAAGATATCGAGACAAACGCCTGTAAAGCAAGTTGCCAATCCCCTTTCCCTCCTGATGAATGAACTTTATATTTAGTGTTTTGTGAATGAAGTCTCACTTTCCTTAAGATTAAAAGGTTAACTAAGATCTAGTATACGAAAAGAAAAGTCATAAACTATAAAATTTCAAGATTAAATTTAAGAAAACACTGTCTAGCTTAATGACACAAAATATGAGTTAATAGTATGATGCTTGTTGAAAGAAAAAGAAAAGAGAAAATATGAGTAAATTGAGGAAAATAGGAGTATGTAATGATTCCACATAAGAATTTCATTCTTGTAAGAGGGTATTTTTTAAGTATAAGGGGTTCTCCCACCTAACAGTTTAGTCTTTTGGGATGGACTTTCCTTTTGAGCTTGAGTTGTTATATTCTTGGACTTATTTTGTTACATTGGTACTTTCATTGAGTGTGGACTCTATGGAAGGGAGGCTATGAGCAAGATTAAGGTGTGGTAAGTGTCACACTAAATACTAATAGACGAGTGCAGCCACCAAGAGGAAATGGCTACTTCCGGATCAGTGTCAATAGACAACTATAGGCTAGATTAAGGTGTGGTAAGTGTCACACTAAAATACTAGTAGACGAGTGTAGCCGTCAGGAGGAAAGGACTACCGCCAGACCAAGTGTCGATAGGCTAGCTCGACGTGGGTGTCGACTCTTAATTTAAGTGGGGTCGAATATAATGATTCCACATAGGAATCTCACCCTCACAAGAGGTGTTTCTTAAGTACAAAGTGTTCTCCTATCTAACATACTAGTTTTTTGGGACGGACTCTCTTTTTGGACTTGAATTGTTACATTTTTGGGCTTATTTTGTTACAGAGCCACCACCAACTATGGCTTTAGAAGAGATAAAATAACCACATGTTGAAATCTTGGTTTTTAGAAATATAATATAGAATTACTTATTTATAGGCCTCATAACTTGATGACCAAAAATAATAACTAGGACTAATTAAGAATATAATTCAATAAGAAAACCTGAAACATAGTTTAATAAGAAAACTAATTTGAATGTTTCTAAGTCTAGACTATTGCCTAAACCATTGCCATAACATAAGGAATTATATTAAAACTCTAAATATACTTCAACAATGCTAAGTTCACCCAACTTGAATGGTTATGTCATTTAATCTGCTAAGAAATATGAAATTTCATTTTAAAAATAACTGAAGTTAGGTGGAACAGTCAGGATCTTATACGGTAATATTAAACTCATAATAATTTTTCACTGAGGGGAAATTATATTCTTTACACTCCACTCACGTTTGACATAGATTGAAGGAACATAATCAATAAGAAGAGATGAATAATCAAAACTACATGTATAAAAAGAGCTAGCAAGAAGAGATAGATAAACATGGATAGACAAAATTAAATTAATGCTCAATTTTGTTATCATGTTAAAAATTATAGGGTTCTATTCTAAAATCAACCGATATTAGATGAAGTAGTTGAAAATGTTATATAGTAATTTTAAAATTCATAATTTGTCAATGTAACTAGAAAAAAATTATTCTTTGTTAGACAAGCAATTTTTCAAATATATTTTTGATGTGCCTCGTTGTTGAGCCACCATTCAAACTGGTTATTGTGTAACTAAGAATAGCACTGATAGATTTAAATTATATGTCAGATACGAATAAGTCACACCCAAAAAAGGAAAGACTAACAAAAGGACAAAAAAATATTGACATGTACTCATACTTGTTTTTTTTATTTTTCTTTTTATTTTTTATTTCTGGTCATACATGTAGGTCATACTTTTTTTTTTTTTGGGTGTACAAGGATACCTAGCCGATTCTATACGCTAGTAGGTCATACTTATTCATTAGCATTTGGTGTAACTGAAAACTGCATTTTATAATCACTGATTCGATGGGGTCTTTTTCAAACGCTGACATATTATCTCCACCACGCCGAGAGCAATTATAAATTTTTAAAGGGTAAATTTTATATTTAATTTTTATGGTTTACATATTTTTTTAATATCATTCTTAATATTTTAAAAAATTTATAAAAATCCTTAATATTTGTAAAAATAATTTAAAATAGTCTCTATTGTTCAATACTAGCCAAGTTAGTCCTTATTATTTGTCAAAAAATTTAATTTAGTCCCTATTATTTTCTTTAAAAAAATTAAATTAGTCCCTACATGTGACCCATGTTTAGGGACTAATTTAAATTTTTTGAAAAATAATAGGGACTAAATTGACTAGTTTTAAATAATAATGACCATTTTGAATTATTTTTGTAAACATTAGGGACTAGTATAATTTTTTTAAAACATTAAGGACTAACTTGAAAAAACTTATAAACAATAGGGACTATTTGCACAATTTACCCAATTTTTAAAACTTGTTTGGTCTAGTTGTAAAATTTTAGTTTTTGAGATGGAAAATTTTTAGTAATAGAGTTTTGATTAAAAATATTGTTGAACATAAGTCATTAGTTTTTTGACCTTTATTTATCAATTTTGAATTTTTAAAAATTTTGAGGGCAATGTTGAACTTTAAAAATTATGAAGGATATATTTGAAAAAAAAAGAAATACAACTTTCCGTATTATGTAAAAACAGTTTCACAAAATTCTTTTTTAAAAAACTCTAATTTTGATCTTCTTATTTTTTAATTTTTTTTTTTATCTTTTGCTTTTACCTAAAAACTCTTTAAAAAATAGGCTAAACAGATTAATTTTTGTTTCAAAACTCATAAAAAATACTTTTAACTGTAAAAATAAAACCAAACAGACTATTAAAAATTACTTTATCAATCGATTCGAATCTAAAATATGAACAATTCCCACGCCCCAAGTGAGACCACTAGATTTCTGCCTTTGTGAATTGACAAATAGCCAGGCTTGTGAGTTGTGCCATTTGGTTAAGGCAATAAGTGAGGCCACTAGTTTTCTGATAAGTCTCTATATGTTGGGACTTGGAAGCAAGTGGCATTATAATATGAAGGATTGGCGTCCCATGGCGGAAGAAAGCACCTCTACCGTTTTGCTTAGAGATCTTGAATTGTTATATGACTCCATTTTCGGGGGCGAATGTAACTTTAGGAGAATAGAAATTACAGTTTCTACTGATTATTGACAACATAATATTTTCGTTAGATAATCAATTATTTTAATAAAAGAATATAAACTTATAATTAAATATATCGTCACTTTTTTCTTAAATCCGAACATACATTGTCATTCACTATCGCTTCAAGAGTAATACTAATTAATACTAACAAAATCCTTACTATATCTCTCTATTTGGTTCTTCCTTTTACTCGAAACATTGAATGGGACTCACGAAGCTCACATAACCAATGAAACTCCTGAAGCCGGCAACCACACTAACGATGTTGGACAAGTACTTGTATACAACCATGTCAAACAAAGTGAAATTTTTTGGCTGAATAATCAAAAGATTAAATTTTGATGCAAACGTTTATTTTAATATAATGTCAATTGAATACTAGAATCTTATAAATTATAATGAAAGCTTTTCACTACTAAACCATTTATTATATTCTTCAATGATTCATCACCATCTAGGGGTCCAACAAGATAATATAAGAAATCTATATAATATGAGATCTAGAAAACTAAAATAATGACTAAAATTTTGTGCCTCCTTTAAAAAAAAAAAATGCCAGATTAGGAGAACATCATATCCAGATAATAAAAAAAAAGCCACATGGGGATTAAAATAATTACTAGATTCCAAGAAATAGGATACTAGGATTTTCAATCTTTCATTATTTAAAGATGGATCTATGATTGTTTCTTATTGGGCCTAAAACACATCATTATTTCTCAATTATATTTGTTAGGGTAAATATTGTCCAAGCCAATTGTCGGCTACTCCTAAACCTGCACAATGAAGAAATGCAGGCAATCCTTATAGGATAAACTCCGACGGTCAAGTTTGAAAATAAGACCCGAGCCCGATAAGTCCGAGTTGGGTTTATATATGATAATTAAATGTAATTAAGTGAATATATGAGAGGAAAAATGTGTTACCTCCATCTGATTGGGCTATGCGTATTTAACTGTTTATAGATACTATAACAGTCATTCTATCACGTCACTGTATAATAGCACCGCCCCCTCATAGGATGTGATTTGAACAGTGTTAGGTATTGTCTTGCTCGAAGTGATGGTGCTAACAGGATGACCGCCACCTTGAGCTACAAGGTCTTCGACCCCCATGCCCGATATGAGGGCTAGAAACGATGGGCAATTATAAACATCTTTGAGGCTAGTCGTGTGGGAGCTCGACTCTGATTCGGAATATGTGGGAGGTCATTCCGGGTCGGGAAATTCCCCATCAATATTGACAAATATTTGAACAAATATTTTGAGGTAATGAAAATAATATATAAATATTCAAAAAATCTTTTAAATTCGGTAGCCCACTATCCACGAATCGGATCTGCGCAGTGTCATACACTAGCGGCGGATTGTAGCTCAACATGTTATTTGGGCTGGGTTTGTCGGTCTACAACCCTGCCCAATCCAATAATAACCCAATTCAACCCAACCCATTTGTTACAATACTGGGTTAGGTTATAACCTATACAAGACTGCGGGTTGAGTCGAATTCAAGTTTAAAAATTATAAACCTAGCCCAACTCAATTCAGATAAGAACCCAACCCAGCTCGATTCGGTAACCCAACCCAGCTCAATTCAATAAACTAGCTCAACTCGATTTGATAAACCAGTTCAATTCAATTTAAGCCCTTTTTCTAAGAAAAATAATTTTTAGTCAAATAGTGCATAACCACAACATTTTATTTTATTTTTGAAGTGGATCACAATATATATATATATATATATATTTTTTAATCAAAGCATGACCTGGTCATGCTTTGACGATAATGCACAACATTAGTTATATAAACTATACAAGCAAATAAAGCAACGATTTTTTTTTTGAAGCAACTTGTTTGTTTTCTGGTTCTTATTATCCAACTTCTACTATTTGTCTTCCTCAATTGGTTACTATTGTTGAACATATGAACTCATATAGAGAAGATAATCTTCTCACCAACGTTATACCAATCATGGAAGAAAAGTTTTTTAAATGTTATGAAGATTTTCTATATTTGTATTGTATTGGTGCAGCTTTAAATCCTCGAGTTAAAATTGGTGGAGTAGAAGTTTTTATTAAACTTTTGTTTGAATATGGTAATAAGCGTAAGAAAAAAAAGAAATTAAAACATTAATTTGTAATAGTTTTATTTATTTTACAACTAAAAATAATTAGTTTAAATATAATGTTTTTATTTTTGTTTTTGTATTATTTCTCATATCATCTTTTAATTTTTGTAAGTTCGAATTTTTACCTTAGTAACATTTTATGTTATTTTTAAAAATTTGTATTGCGTCAGAATTTTGCAATTCATTGATATATATTGCTTATTTTTTTTGCTTAGAAAAATAGGTTGACCCGAACCCAGCTCAATTAACCCATTTAACTCAGATAAAGTTAATGGATCAAATTGGGTTTACTTTTTTTTAATCTCAACCCCGTCCAACCCAACCTAATCCAAATAATAACAAATTGGGCTATCCCAATCTATTTATTAATCGGGTTAGATGAGTTTATAGGTCGAACTAATCCTGCTCAACTCAAATAACATGTTGAATTGTAGTACAGGGAAAGGCATTAATAGTTTGACTTTGCTTCAATGATGGTTTCTATGGTCTGCCGGTCAAATAATATTGGGGGTAGTTGGTAATCAATAGAGATTAAAATATTAGACACGTTTGCATGTGGTTATGGTTGGAAGTTCCAACTAAGGTAGTGGAGAGAAGATTACTACTTTTTTTTAATTGTTATAACGTTTAAAATTAGTGTAAAAAAGGTACAATAAATTTAAACGTGCACATGGTTACGTTACGAGTTCTCTATTACAATAATTTGTTGTATATACTAACCACCAATTTAAAAATATTAATCTATAATTTTAAAACTGTTACAAAAAATATAATCTCATAAGTAATTATAATAAAAAGTGAGAAAAATATATTTAATCATTGTAATTAAATAAAGTTGTTGCAAAAAAGTACAATTAAATAAAATTATTGTAAAAAAATTTAGTTTATCCAACAATAAAAATTGTTGCAATAAAACATTCATTATAATTATCTTTTCTTATTTTTCAATTAGGGTGTTACGAAAGAACTAAAATGTTACAGTACCAATATAATAGACAATGTCGTCCACATTTGATGGCACTTAAAAAATGATAGGGTCACTCTTTTTCAATTGTGTTGCAACGGCGGAGCTACATGGAGGGAAGAGTAGGCATAGGCTTACACTAAATCGTTTATAATATTTATAGTCATATTCTAGGACTAAGAACCAATCTAGCTTAATTGGTTAGTCAGTCATTTGAGTCAATGGTCATCGCAGGTTCAAACCTTGGCAGTTGCACTTATGGTTGTTTTTTTTTTTTTCATTTTCCTTTTCCATTTCAATAGCTATTATATAATATTTTCTTTTCTTTTCTTTTTTTTTTCAGCAGCTACTATAATAGGAAGGTCACATGTTATAAAGGGTATTTTCATAAATGTACATAAAAAATTTATACTTTTGAGTTTTTTTCCTTATGATTGTATTTTCTCTTTTTGACTAAAACAAAAAACAAAAGCTAGAGATTTGTGTTATGTATAGATAATATCATGAACATTTAGTTACTAGCCAGACACCGGGTGCCTACACTGGCCCCCGGTGTCTGACTCTGCCCTTGATTGTGCATATCATGCACCAGCCCTGTAAATCTCGTCAACATGTGCAATGCACGCACCATTAAATGGAAGAGTTTTTAGTTAGTTGCTAAGGGCATCTTCAATAGAGACTTTAAAACACAATAATTAAATTTTTTTAGCAAATATAGAGACTTTAGAAGAAAAAAGCAACACCAATGGTACATATAGAGCCCCAAATCCATATTTTTGATGCAAAGTTGTCTTGTTTCAACAAATTTAAAGCACAGGCTTCATTTTGTTTAACAAATTTGTTAAACAAAATGGAGCCCCAAGAAAAAGACAAAAAAAATTAGAGCCTACATGGGTCACTTCCAAATCAGATTTGACCACATGGGTCTCTTCAACAAATCAGATTTGACATCTGACTGACATTTTTAACCAAAAAAATTTAAAAAAAATTGGCAACTTAGGCTCAAAAATATGGAAGGGACGGCGGGTCCCACCATAGATCTTTAAATTTAGAATCTCCACTGGTGATGACTTTTTTTTAGAGCCTCTAAAAAATACATAGGGCTCTAAATGGGGCTCTAAAAAGCAAAAAGACTCTAAATTTATTTTTAGAGCCCCTCAATTTAGAGCCTCCATTGAGGATGGCCTAATAACGTAGGTAACGTTCATTAATTTATGACTTTTGGGGCCTTAGATGAGTCTGCAAATCGCAAAAAACTTGGGCTTTCCATAGTGATCGCTTGTAGTTTTGCACAACTTATCCACCCTTGTTGATTTAATTTCTTTAACCTATGAAAATAGAATTGATAAAAATAGAAGAAATAGATGTAGTATAAGAAAAAATAAGGGCAGTACAGTTTACGAAATTCTTGCTACGTACAAAATTTGAGGAAGGGTTGGGCCAACCCTGAGTTTATTAAACACAGACTTACCTTGTATTCTTTTAAGAGTTTATTTTTACAATTTGAAAACGTAATTTTTAGATTACATGATAATAATTTTACCATTACACCAACATAGACAGATTCAAGATTTTTCTTCATTGGAGATGAGGTGGAGGCTAAATTCATTTTTCAGTTTTGAAATTCTTTAAAAATATATAAATTTTTAAAAAATATAGCTCTAATTCATTCTTAATAGTTTTGCTCTTGAGATTAGTGGAGACTATAATCTCTGTTATCACGTAAATAGATCCGACCATAGTACCAAAACTTCCGTTGAATATTAGAAAATAAACAAGCATCAAACTTGATGACAAGGGTGAAGATAGGGAACAAATATATACATATAGAATAAATATCGAGGACAAGAGAGTAACAGGATACAAGTTTTTCATCCGTCCAATTTTGGTTCCTTGATCAGGGTCAAAGGGAGTAGAGGCCGGGTTAGCCTTGGTGGTTAGTAACAAGTACATCTATATGGTTCCAAATCACCGCAGCTACATGTTTTTTTTTTTTTTTGCTAGTTTTTGCCTAGTTAAAAGGTAATGCTATACCTTTTTTCTTCTTTTTTTTTTCTTAAAAAAAAACTATCATTTTCTTCTCAAATCTCAACTTTATTACTTTAGCAATTTTCATCTTCTCTCAAGTCTACCTCAAAAAAAATAAATATATTTAATATATTTAAAAAAAAAAATAGATTTGGCCCCCTGACAAATAACGAAAAAGTTATAAAAGTTTTTAAAATATGAGTTAGTTGTGGTGGTTAGGCACAAGTATATCTATATAGTTGGAGAGAATTTGAGTCACCACTGTTGTATGTTATTTTTTGCTAGTTTTTGCCTAGTCTTAAGTTGGTAAAAAAAAGGAAAGGCTAGAGAAGTGCCACGTAGACACTTCCCTTTGCCAATTTGCCATTGCCGGGAAAATGAAGTTAAGAGGTACATATGTTGTACCTTTTTTTCTAAATAAAAAAAAAAATCTATCATCTAAAAACCAAAAAAGTTGTAAAAGTCTTTAAAAACATAGAGTTAATTGTGGTGGTTAGTCACAAATATCATTATATTGATGATGTGGGTTCAAGTCATTATAGTTGCATTTTCTTTTTTTCTAGTTTTTTGGTAATATGTGTATGTCTATTAGATTTAAATAGAGATATATAACTTTCAAATTTAACTGTAAAAATTGCGTTTCTTTTCTACTAACCCAAAAATATTGTACAAAAAAAATACTTCAACCCCCCAATACTCGACTTCTGGTTCCGCTCCTATCCTTGATGACATTTTTCAAGATTGCTAGTCAACCTTCCACAAAGGCAATCAAAATTGAGAACACAAATACTAAAAAAGTTAAGATCCCAGAATAAGCCTGACGGGAAGACGAGGACAATTGAGTGCGAAATATGATATCGCTCATTGTCATGAAAAATTCTTACATCACGTCAAGATTATGAAACAATACAGTGAGCTTGTTAGAACATACACTTTCTTACCTCGGAAAATCAAAAAATTCAAGACCAACTTATAAGATGTTGGGCTACACCTCCTATCACCAATTGATTTTAGGATGAAATCTCAAGCTTTTTAACATGGTATCAGAACTAGGCTCATAGTCTAGTTTTATTTATCTTCCGTGTGTGTCATCTTCCATATGTATCTCACACGTGTTTAATCTTCCTTGCGTGTGATCCATCTCAAATAAGATCACATGTGAGTTCAATCTTTCACGTGTAACCTATCTCAAATCAGGTTTCACGCATATTCAATCTTACACACACGTGTTCAATCTTTTACGTGCTACTCCCCTATCAAATCAGGTCACACATGAGAGGGAGTGTTAGAACATACACTTGCCCACATCAAAAAATAAAAAAATCCAAGACTACCTTATAAGATCTTGAGCTACTACTTCTATTACAAATTGATTTTACGATAAAACCTCAACTATTGGCCTGATCAAAGACCAATTCCATGGTACTTGTACAGTTGTACCCAAGAGTCTCCTTATAGAGTTAGACCTTGGTGTTGAGGCATTCTTTGGAGCTAGTTTAGCACATGTTCTAATGAAAGTGATTCACTACTAAACATCTATTCTATGTTCTATAAGGATTCATTCAAAGCAAGATTATAGGGCTCCAACAAGATGATATAAGAAAGGGTAAATATCACTCTACCCCCTGTAAAACACATATATATCAGCCCGCCCCTCTGTGTTAACAAAACTATCAAAAACCCCCCTATGATTTTTAAAAAATGACACACCGCCCCTCTCCGTTTGCTGTTCGTCTATTTTTTCATCCAAAGTGCATACCACGCGCTATTTCTGCAGCTAGGAATGTTTTTGGTCTTTATATGAGCTAGGTAATTGACCTAAAAGCTCTTACACCTATCTTTACCCAAAAAAAAGTAAAATAAAAACAAAAAGGAATAAAAATCATCTTCTCCACCTACCCCCCCCTCACCCCCACCCCCACCCCCACCCCGACCCTTACTCTTATATATGTATAAGAACAAGAATATATATATAAATAAGGGTAAGGGTCGGGGTGGGGGTGGGATATATATATATATATATATACAAAAAAAAGAGCTAATGCGACTGGGGGAGAGGGGACGCTGGGGGTGGGGGGCTGTTTGTTAGGGATATAACTGGGGGGGGGGGGTGCTGATGAGGGGTAGGGATGTTTGTTGGGGGGGTATAATGGGGGGAGGGGGGTTGAGGAAGATGATGAAAATTCTTTTTTAATTTTTTATTTTTTGGGTGAAAAGAATGGGAGGAGAGAGAATAAAGAAAAGGAAAAAAGTGTCATTTTAACAATTTTTTAACAGTGTTAAACTAAAAGAGATGGAAGGGAGTGGTGTGCCCTTTTTTAAAAATTATAGGGGGTTTTTGATAGTTTTGCTAATACAGGAAGGCGGGTTGATATATGTGTGTTTCACAAGGGAACGAAGTGTCAACTAGTGACTAAATTATTGTGCTCCCTATAAAGAATACCATATTACGAGAACATCACATAATAAGAACCACCTCTGACGATCAAGTCAGTAATTAGATTCGAGCACTTAAAAAGCAAACAGTATGGACAAAGCAGTATATATCTATTTTAAACAAAGATATGAGTTACCTTTTGTGATTGTTCATGTGCTATTTATACTAGTGGATTTGGGATCTTTTAGGAATATATGGTGGGTTCCAAAGATTTAGAAGATCTCTTAGATATGCCACGTCGATGGGAATAGCACTTTGGAGTGCTCGTGCGCTAAATGGTTGATGTACAATTTTATCCTTATCAAGGAACAATAATGATATTTTGAGAATAGAAAAATGAAACGAAAAAATCACGATACAAAGATTTACATAGTTCAGATAATTGCACTTTTCCTTTTAAAGGGGATCAATAGTGATTCCTCACTTACCCCTTAGGTGACTCGAACTTGAGACCATTTAGGTTTCAAGTGATGGTTGCTCCCACTGAGTTTAACCCTCTTGTCTCAGATAGTTGCACTTATGTCTATAGAGTTGCAAAGATTTCACCATTTAGAGAGAAATATTATATGTATATTTTTATATTACTTAACAATAAAATAATTAATTTCAATCAATTAATTAATGAATCAAATTTATTTTTTAATTTATTAAAATTATTAATTAAAACTAAAATAATTAAACAATAAATTTCTCATACTTGCACCAAAATATAATGCCTCTAATTTACCTTTTTGGATTGAGAAACATACATAAAAGGCACCAAAACCCTACGAAACTTATTCGTGAGCATTTTGGTTTGGGCTTCCTTTTCAAATCCATAAAAAAATGGTTATCGAGTAGAATTATCAAATCGAGTTGCCACACAACTAAGAAATAAGGCTTCACATGAAATGCTAGATTCCGAATAATAGGAAACTAGTAAGTCATCAGTCTCCCATATACTAGCAGCCAAGTATACCATAGGAAATGCATTATAGTAGTTTAACTTTGCTCCAACGATAGAGTACAAATGAGTTGAATAATTTGCTCTAGTGATATTGTTCTAACTTGATGTGTCAGAGGTCACGAGATCAATTCTCAGTACGTGTAACATCCATTATACGTGATATAATATATATTAGCTTTGGCTTCCCTTTAATTTTTTTTTTTATAAAAAAAGTTGAATAATCCACTTGTGCTTTGTAGAAGATACATATGAGGAAAGTAGTAATATGGTGTTGTATAAAGCAATGCATTTTTTAGGTTTTTATGGTCTGTCGGTTGAATAATATTGGGGTAGTTGGTAATCAATATATAATCAAAAAGAAATGGTCATGTTTGTATGTGGTAATGGCTCATGTTGCCAAATGAGATAGAGAAGATAATTTTTTATAAGGGAAAAAGTCAATTTAGTCCTTGAGGTTTAACATAAAAACCAAACAGGTCCCTGTAAAGCCATATTTTTCCAAAGTACAGAGACCTGTATAGTCTTTATGCTAAACCTTAGGGACTAAATTGGGTTTCTCCCCTTTTTTATAATAATACAAGCTACCCAACTGAGGAAGGATCATATGAAGCCCAATAGACAATGTCTTTTTTTTTTGGTCAATGACAGAACATTCATTAATAAAAATCTGTAACAAGTACAATGTTAGCCAATACTAGCAAGCTCAAGATCATACAAAAGAATTTTGGATAAAGCATATGAAACATTTGAACACCAGTCCAGAGGTAGGTTGTCATCTATACACGATTTAACTATCCAGTTAGCGACTTGATTTCCTTCACGACTGGCAAAAGAGAAGGAGACATAAGGGATAACTCGGCTAAAAATGTGGACATCATTAACCATATATTTGATTTCCACAGGTGAGACATAAGTGGTTGACAAGACTGCTTTGTAAAGGATTTCTGGATCTGTTTCAATTGTTGAGACATTCAAGCTGATGAAGATGCCCAATACACAATGTCGTCGAACATATCTGATAACACTGCTAAAAATGCTACGGTCACTCTTATTCAACTGCGCACTGCATGTGAAAAAAAAAAAAAAAAAACTGTGCATTGCATGTGCAAGTGTTGTGGATTTTATCCAACACGTGCAATATATAAACTATTGCTTCGAATTTGGTTTGAATTTTCCATCGAGGTTAACAATCTTGTTCAAGTTATTTTTTAGCCTAATTAACTAATCACTCAAACGAGTTTTAGTAGAGCTAACCATGAATCAAACTCAAGTATCACAGATATTTTTGTGATTCATGGTCATGCACTCATGGGTATATATGACATATGAGATTTGGATCTCTCGTAACATTACGCTTTGTTATGAAGGAGATTCAATAGTAGTGAATTAATAATACAATTATGATGAAATGATTTGAATAGTTCATCACTATTGAATCTCTCTCATAACGTCAAATGTGACTTATGTGTCATCCAATGAAAATAAATACTATAATACCCCCTAAATAGGCAGACACCTCATAGTTACACATATGCATACATATCTACTAATTGTCACCATGCTTATAAAATGTCATTATCTTTTGTTTGGGGTCTTTTCTTAAGTGAGTAAAATAGTTGGGGTCAACCTATAATTAGACTAAGATAACTAAATATCCTACACTTAAGTTCTTCTAAAGCTTGACCAAAAAAATAAAATAAAATAAAATAAAAAGCAAGTTCTTTTTTTTTTCTCTCACCACCCGATTTCTTCCATTTCCCTAATACATGCCCTAGCTACTATTATAAGCCAAGTCAACTTGGCTGATTTTTTTTTTTTTTTTTTTTTTGGCTAAGAAGAATCTTGTAAAGAAAAAAACTTGAAACTTTATACCTTTGAACCGTGGAAGGTAATGGTTTAATTGGATTTTTTTTTTTTTTTTACATCTTCTTATTACTATGTGTATGTGTAGGTATATATATATATATGTAGGTGTGAATGAGTAGAATCATATACTAGGTTTGAAATTTTTTTTTAGCCTATTTGTTGGATAACAACTAAATGTACGAATTTTGTAGAAAATGATGTAGATTATGGTAAAGTTTGTGGTGTGTTATTCTTGGTGTATAAAGAAACTTATATAGTTGGTGTTTGATAGATATGTGAATGTGTTAAACTATTATTGTGCTATTGTCGTGTGTGCATGTGTAGTTGCTTTGGATTATGCATATTGACCATGTATGTAATATGCTAGTTTATTAAAGTTGTGGATGTCGTGTGTGTAATTGCTTTGGATTAGGCATGTTGACTTTATGTAGGTAAGATGCTTAGTTTATAAAAGGAGTCTTATAGATATATGTTGTCTTTTGTAGGATTTTGAAAAGTAAGAAGACAAAAACGTGCACGGAAAGAGAATTTGATAAGAAAAGTAAGAAAAGAGAATATGATAGAGAAATGAATTGAAATTGATGTTTTTGTCTTGGCTTATTTGACATTGTTGGATTTGGATCTTGGGTCGGCCTAGATGGGCTGACTCGACCCATTATACCCAAGTGTGGGAAGTTGGGTAACTTTCCATCACTGGGTATTTAAGTCCAATACACTAATAGAACAACGTACGTTCTATTAGTATCAGACACATAAAAATAAGAAAAACTCTCTCTCAAAAGGCTTATCTGGTTAGATATTTAGGTTTTGAATTTATCAGAGCACAAGACTGTATTGTGCACTTTGATTCACAACACACGCAGTGGAACAAGCATATTCAACGATCAAAAACTATTACGCTACATAAAATGTTAGTATTCTTTTATGGCTTTAAACAATACATGAAGATACTGAATTTAGTATTAAAGTTTTTCATTGGTATCAGAGGCATGTTGTTTGTTCCCTGCAATATACATGATTATATGCATGAAAATATGTCAATTATTGTGTTTTTGGTAATTTTTCACGTATTTATAGTATTATTGCCATTCTATGAAGTATCACAAATGTGTATGATTATAATACTGATAGAAAGTACTTGTTTCAAAGATTCTAATGCCACAAAATTCATAATTTTTCGATAAGAATTGAATTTGTTATGAATTTTTTAAGATTCCAACATGCACTGTTTTGTACGTTAAAAATAGTGCGTGTTCTTGGTGTTTGTGCGTGCATGCGTTAGTTTTTCTCTCAGTCAATAGTAGGGCTAAACATGGGGACACGTGGCATAGTTGGGAATGGTACCATGTGGCCACGTTTTGGTGGTTTTATAGTTTAATAATTAGTTTATTAATTTTACATTTTATTTTTATTTAATTTTTGAATTTTGTATTTCAAATTTTTAAAATTAATTAACTATTATAAAACCTCCCACAACCGGCGCCATGTGGCACAATAGGGCCTTGCCACGTGGCACCATACGAGCGCCATGTGTCACTGCAAGGCGGTGACACGTGGCTGCCGCTCCGGCCACCGTCAGGCGGTGGTCTGGCCGGAGGCGGCGGCGGTCCAGCCAGCCGGTCAAAAAAAAAAAAACACATTGGTTGTGTTATTTTTGTTTTGACCCTATATCTATGTGATATTTACTCTATGAACCCCATTTATACAAAACTTTGTGATATTTATGATTTAGCCTCAATGTTATCTATTTAGGCATTATATTTTTGTGATATGCTTATTTAGGCTTCTTAATTTTAAAATTAGGCCACAAAACTTATATTAAACTCTATTGAGACTTAGAAATTTTAAATAATTTCTAATTGTGGTATGAATTTGTATAATTTAAGTTGTAAAACATCATTCTAGGAATGAAATTTAATAAAATTTCAAATGAAAACCTAGAAACTTATGTAATTGTTTGGTTTTACAACTAATTGCATGATATGTATGTAATTTCATTGCGATGAATAAAATTTATGTAATTTTATTATAATTGTTGGTATGTACAACATTCAATGTGCTATGTGCATTAATCTCTTTAAGAATTTAATCTAGGAAGATTTTGTGTCTTATTTTTAAACCAGGACTTTTTGAGTCATAATCAAATGGCGAGAGTTAGACGCACCGCGAGAAAGTCTGTTGCGGCGGCCTATATTAATAGATTTCGTCGTGGTCCCGGTTGTAATTGTAGACAACGTCTCCTAACTAAGTACATGAGTCTACAATTTACAGATAAGAAGATTTTTCGTGAGCACCTTAATGAAGTTAAAGACTTTGTTCTTAAAATGCGCATTAGGATTGAAGTTCCACCTACCTTGGAGGAGGAAATTGAGGGATTGCTAAACTCTCTTCCTAGCATGTATGACCATGTGAAAGATAAGATCAATGAGTCGAGAATGTCTTTTGAGGATGCTCTATGTGAGATAGAACAATTTGAGAAAAAAAAGAGTACTTCAAGGGGTTAGACGCACTGCTTGTTTGTCTCTATTTCCTAACATGTCCAAAGCTAAGGGAACTCGTAGCGACTCATTTCTCATTAATCGGTTTGCTCAGAAAATAGTTAAGGACTATAAGATAACTTATGAATCAGATCAAACCGGATATGGGTGTCAGGATAATGAACATAATGAATAATTTGTCTTACATTCTGTTGATGAACAATTATGTTTATTAATTTCCGCAATCATCATTTTTTTTATATATGTAAACAGTGCTGTTTATATATATATGTATCTATTTCCTTGATTGATTATTTTGAAAGACATATGTTGTTTTTTATTTTTCTAATAATGTTGTTAAGATAATATTTTATCTAAGTGGGAGTTCTATAGATGCTAAACTTAGTGATTAACATTTAGAACTTACATTTCATAAAAATATGAATTTGGGTAATTCAATTTTTTTTTGGAAATATAGTTTTTGCTAGAATGAGTTTAATTGTACTTTTAAGACACATGAATTATAGAGGATGACAGATCGTACTACGATCTGTTGATTTTATGTTTTGCGTCTTTTCAATACAATTTAATACCCGATCTAACAAAATTACTTAGTGTAAGTATGTGCTAAATATCTCTTACTAATGTCTATGTAGAGTTACAAATGGCATCGAAAAATATCATAGCAGATCTAAATAAGGGTGACAAGTTGAATGGGGACAACTATGATGTGTGGCATCGTAAGGTCCAGTACATTCTAGAAGAACAAGAAGTAATTGAAACCCTTAACCATGTAATGAATGAACCCGAGATTGCTACTGGAGCTCAGTATCGAAGGGATGTGGACGCCTATCAGATCTGGAAGAAAAAGAATGCAATTGCTTGCATTACATTGTTAAGTACAATGCATGATGATCTGATTGCTGAGTTCGAGGCTTACCCTACCGCTGAGGGCATGTGGATAGCGCTAAAAGAGAAGTTCGGTGGAACTTCTGTGTCAAAACTGCATCGGATTACTATCAAATTTGACACCTATAAAAAGAAACCTGATGTCAGCATGAGGCAACACATTAGGGAAATATCAAATATGATACGAGAGTTGAAGGCAGCCGGCCATGTTCTGACGGACGAGCAGCAGGTGCAAGCTGTTATCCGATTTCTCCCTGCCAGTTAGGAACACATGAATATGTCGCACAATGAGAGCGTGAAAATGCTTGAGGACATTGCACGCTACCTAGAGCTCGAAGAAAAGCGCCTCTTTGCTGTCAAGGCCACTAGACAAGCCTATGTGGCTGAATCTAGCAAGTCTGGAGCATCTAGCTCCAAACGCAAAAGAGGCAAACAATTTGGCGATAAGGGAAAGGGTAAGCAAAACAAGCAAGGCAAGAAGGAGAAGAAGAAAGGCAAACGCAATGGGAAGAAGAACATTGCAAAAGTTAAGTGCTATAATTGCCAAAAGAAGGGTCACTACGCTCGGGATTGCCCTGAGCCCAAGACCCAAGTAATGTGTTTTACCAAACCTTCTTGTAATGCATATGTTTCTAGTTGTACATTACTGACTGAATCTTTACCTATGTGGACTCTTGACTCAGCAGCGACTGACCATATAACTAGAGATAGAGGTACATATGTGGAGTACCGACGTGTTCCGGCTGAGTCCCGATAGATATACGTTGGCAATAATGCTAGGGTCGAAGTTAAAAGCATTGGCACTTGCAAACTTTAGCTGCGTGGCAGCCGTACCCTCTTTTTCCACGATGTCCTCTATGTTCCGGACTTTAGACGGAATCTGGTCTCCGTATTAGTCCTTTTGCGTTTGGGTTTTCAAATTTACATGTCTGGTGTTTCAATTGAACTACTTTTTAATCCTGTTGCTTTTGGTTTTGGATATCGAACATATTTTATAGCTTTAATGATGAATATTTTTCATATTATACATCTTCTAGCACTATAGATGTAGATGTGAATGTATGGCATAGCAGGTTAGGGCATATTAGGCAAGATCGTATGAATAGACTTGCTAGAGAAGGTCTTTTAGGACCACTAGCGAAAGTCAACTTGCCCGTTTATGAAAGTTGACTTTCGCTAGTGGTCAACTTGCCCGTTTGTGAAAGTTGCATTGCCGATAAATCCACTAGAAAACCATTTGGCAAAGGCTTAAGAGCAGAATTTCCATTACAGTTAATCCATTTTGACATATGTGGTTCAATGAATGTTAGGATGAGGCATGGAGCCTCTTACTTCATCACTTTTATAGATGATTTTACTAGATATGGTCACGTCTATCTCATATCACAAAAATCCGATGCATTAGATTGTTTTCAAAAATATGTGAGTTTTGTGAAAAATCAGTTAGACACGAAAGTAAAATCATTACGAACCGACCGTGGTCGAGAATATCTCTCTGATCAATTCAGAAGTATATGTGATGAAAAAGGTATAACTAGACAGCTTACTATCCCTGGAACTCCGCAACAGAATGTTGTTGCAGAAAGAAGGAATAGAACCTTACTTGACATGGTTAGGTCTATAATGGCTCAAGCTAATTTTCCTATTTCGTATTGGGGTGATGCACTACTAACAGACACATATGTACTTAACCGTGTGCCCACTAAGTCAGTCAATTCCACTTCTTAAGAGTTATGGACAGGTAGATGACCTGAACTTTGTAACTTATGGCCCTGGGGGGCAGCTGCTTATGTTCATGATAGTTCCCATAGCCATGGCAAATTGGGACCGAGAGGGAAAAAGTGTATTTTCATTCGGTATTGTGAACACTCCAAGGGATACGTTTTCATTGGAGAACAAATAGATGAGAGTGTATCCGAAATTGAATCTCGTGACGTAACATTCTTGGAAACAGAATTTCCACGTAGGGGTGAAGTAGATAAGGATGTTCAGTTAATTGAATTGAACAACCCTAACAATCCTAGTACTTCCACACCATCAGTTGGAATAGAGGTAATGCTTCCGTTCCCTGATCCAAGTGGGAGAGATACACCGATTAGTCATTTTGAATCTGAATCAGTTTCAGAATCGGTTGGTAGATCTAGCTCACTCTATACCCCTACATGGAAAAGTAACAGCAAAGCATTCCTCGACGTCGTTTTGAGATTGAAGGGGAATCTTTAATGGTTACTACTCAGGATGATGATGAGCCGAAAAATGTGTCTGAAGTACTCTCATCCTCTGCATGGGAAAGTTAGATTAAAGCGATGGAAGAAGAAATGGATTCCATGAAGAAAAACCAAGTTTGGATACTAGTTGATCTTTCGCTTAAAATGGGAGATATTGGGAACAAGTAGGTTTTCAAAATTAAACGAAAGACAGATGGATCCATTGAGTGATACAAAGCTCGCCTAGTGGCTAAGGGCTATACCCAGATGGAGTGTATAGATTATGAGGAAACTTTCTCTCCGGTGGTTAGGTTTGCCTCAATCCGACTGATTTTAGCCATAGTCGCTCAACAAGACCTGGAATTACATCAGATGGATGTAAAAACGGCATTTCTCAATGGAGAACAAGATGAAAAAATCTACATAGAACAACCTGTAGGGTTCATAGAAAAAGGTCAGGAGAGCAAAGTGTGCAAGCTCCAAAGATCTATTTACGGGTTGAAGCAATCATCCAGACAATAGTATCTAAGATTCCATCTAGAAATCATTTCGTATGGTTTTGTTATGGTTCAAGAAGACCACTGTGTATATGTCAAGAGGTCTCAGAATAGATATGTAATTCTATCTCTATATGTTGACGATATTTTGTTGGCTGAAAATATTAAGGATTATATAATCACCGTTAAAAAGTGGTTATCTTCAACTTTCGTGATGAAAGATATGGCTGAGGTAGCATATGTACTTGGAGTCAAGATTCAGAGGGATCGATCAAAAAGACTTCTTGCTTTGTCGCAAGAATCTTACATCAAAAAAGTTTTTGAACGATTCCAAATGCATAACTGCAAACCTATTGACACTTCTATAGCCAGAGGTGAAAGCCTGAACCAAGGGATGTGTCCCAAAACTCCAGAAGAAATAGAAGACATGAATATTATTCCTTATACGAGTGTTGTAGGTAGCTTGATGTATGCCATGTTATGTACGAGGCCAGATATATATTTTGCCGTAGGATTGGTAAGTCATTATTAATCCAACCCCGGACGAGCTCATTGGCAAATTGTTAAGAGGATTCTGAGATATTTGAAGGGCACTTTGGATTATTGCTTATGCTACCAAGGAGTTGACCTAAATCTGATGGTATTTACAGACGCTGACTGGGGTAGTGATCCAGATGAGCGTAAATCAACTTCTGGGTATGCTTTCTTATTGAATAGTGGGGCTATTTCTTAGTGTAGCAAGAAGCAAACCTGTATAGCATTATCTACCCTGGAGGCTGAGTTTGTGGCTTGCTCAACGGCTGTACAAGAAGCGGTGTGGCTTAAAAGGTTCATGTTGGATTTGGGAGTATTCACAAATGCTAAAAAACCTATGACAGTCTATTGTGATAGTCAAGAAGCCATTGCCTACACTAAGGATCCTAAATACCATGGCAAGACAAAACACATAGACATTAAGTATAATTTTGTAAGAGATATGGTGTCAAAGAAAAAAAGTGATCATTGAACATATCTCTACACATGAGATGGTTGCCGACTAACTCACTAAGCCAATTCCTAGAGATATATATTTGTCTTATGTAAAATCTTATGATTGAACAGAATTTAATATGTTCCATATGTTGTGAAATGATCACTTATGTACTCATACAATTATATATTTCAAATGCCAAATAAATAAATAAATGAAATATTTTGATGCACTTAAGTAGTATTAAATCTTTGTGATATATATGAATGAGACTGTGTAGGCACTTAAGGAGTGTTAAATCTTTGTCATATATGTAAATTAGATTATGTATGAGTATGTTGAAGGATCTTGTATATTTAGAGCTATGAACATCATCTTGCTAAGAATCGAGCGGAAGCGAAAACATGACATTCAAATTTTTCAGGAATTCAAAGCAAATGTTTATATGAAACTCTAATCTTGATATCATGTGATTAATATATGCAAAAACATATATATAGCAAATATATATATTGACAAGTGATAGAAGTAGGAGATACCTTTTGTAGACAACTCATAGGAGGCATGAATCTGAAATTTTATATCACTTGATGGAAGACACCATCCCTTGAAAGCACAAGAGCTCTAGTCCGTTCACACGAGCAAAGAATGGTTTCTCCACCTTCATGGTTATTTTGTGCTAGATCTACCACGGAAGATTTATGAGCTTGATTGCGAAGAAAAAAGCAAAACCATTTCCTTCTTTTTGCATCTAATATGGCTGCGTTTTTCCTTTATTTTTCAGCCATGGAGGTTTTTCTCTTTCAAGCGTTGAAGAAGCTTTTTCTTCTTCTCTTTCTTGTTTTTTATTTTTCTGAACTCAGCCATGGAGGCTTAGCCCTTTTTTGTGTTTTTCATCCGTGTAGGAGCATGGAGAGAGAGAGAGTAAGACTACTCTTAGCTCACATGAAAACAAAAGACAAGCCTTGTCATCTTTTGTTTCTTTTCCCTACTTTCCTCATTGTTGTTCCCTCTTTTAAACAAAAGAGAAGACAACTTTCTCAAATCTTGGTTGTATTGTCTAGCTTTTGTTGAAAGAAAAAACATACACACATAAATATATCATATATTGTGTAGTATTTTTTCACTAATGTAATAATATACATATATATACATCATATGTATATTGGGTAGTATTCTTCTACTCATGTAATAATATACATATATATACATCATATGTATATTGGGTAGTATTCTTCTACTCATGTAATAATATACATATATATACATCATATGTATATTTTGTAGTATTCTTTCACTAAGACATTTAAATATTCAACCTAATCACCATTTGTTGAAATTATGAAAACAACTTTTTCATATTTCCACATTTAGCCCCAACACTTAATAATAATTGCATATTGACCACAATAATTTTTAAAGGTCAATCACACCATTGTTAACTCCTTAACAATTCAAGAGAAACAAAATACTATTGTTAACACTTTAACAATTCAAGAGAAAACTAAATCAATCTCAATAGGAAAAACATTCGTCGTGCTCTATTGTGTGTGACTTTCTAGATTCACCGCTATATAGCACTGAAGAAACATTGAACACTTTCAATGTTCATCAAACTATTCGATTTGCTTAGAGAATATCTCCCGTCATTCTCAAAACACCTTCAGAGTTCTTGAGTGACGTTCTAGCTACTAACGTATCAAAGACAGTTTATAAAGCAATGAAGTCTTATTCAAGTGAATCTATTTATGGTCACCGATTATCATGCAATCCAATCCTTCCATTAATTGTCCCGTCTAGCAAGAACCATGATTCGATTAAGTTCATAAACTCGATACCATGCATAGATCTAATTGGTGTAATGAGAGACGACACATGGAAAACCCATTTTCCATCATTCATACCTCGGCCAAGGATTTCCTCATTAAACAACCAAGTTTAGATCGCATAGGACATCGCCTCACGCTGGAGGTTAATGGATCCTATCTTGACTACTACCTGTCAATCACTATACCGAACGAATGAAACTGCGAGAGAACGCATCTCATCTCGTTTGTCGAAACAATCATTGTCCAAACGCTAGAATCAAACCCCAATATAGATGACAGCCATAATGTCTCAAGTCTAAGGATTACATGCACAATCACAACGAATAACAAATTATTAATCTGAAGTCATGTAATTTGTTATTCACGTCACATTCAGTGATCTATTCAACTAATAGTCACCCACATGTTTGTTAATCGCATCCCTATACTGTTATGGCACGTGGCTCACCATCCTTTATCATTAACATCCATATGTTAATCAAAGGTAACAACACATGTGATAGTCCGTAATAGATTATCGAAGTCCCGATCAAATAATCTAAGGTCTATGAATACTTTAAGTATTTATCATATTAAGGAAATACGCCAACATATTCTAAACGCTTTTAGAATACATTCCTATAATGAAAATACTAGGGACTCATTCATACACATAAAAGAAGGAGAATATGAATGTGCTAATTATGTCAATATGAAAACACACATATATAGACATAGATGCCATAATGTACAAGTTAATGTCAAAATGCTTAAATATGTGTCATCCAAATATGTAGCATTATGGCATATTTCTAACATATGTTAGCACATACGATTGGCATCAAATTGTACGTCGACAGGTTAGAGAGATTGGTTCTCTCACACAAGCAATCGCCTCTGGCGCAGTGGGATCGTGCAGAGATAAGACAATATAAGTTAGTTAGTATTTGTTGAAAATACTATACTTATATCAGTATCGCCTTGAAAATTGGTTAGGGATTAGTTCCAACAACAATTATTAAGATGAGACCTCTTATTGTAGGTGTTACAATTAAGACTAATATGAGGTCGATATGGATTCCCATGATCCATACAACCTGTATATAGCCAGATATGAAACCTCGATTACTGTGAGTATTAAGTTCGAGGATTCAGGTTAGTTATTGAGTGATAACTAAATCAGAATCTGTACGGTGTTAGAATTAAATAAAGACGTACTCTTTTTTTCTAAAAAGCCACACCGTAACACACGTTTTCATACTGTGTGTGTTCTAGCGACTATATAAGGAAGTTGATGAATAAATCCCTACTTCATCATTGTGTGAGACCTTGAAGCAACAAATTCTTCTTTTAATATACTCTTAGTGACCTATACTCATATTCTAATAAGTCAAGTTTAATTTTAGCTACTTTGGTATGTTTCCTAAAGATCACATAAGATTCGATCATATGGGACATGTCCGGGAAAGCAATTAATTTGATTTAGAGGGATATTGAGCGAAGGGAAGACTGTTCACATCTAGCACTACATGTGTTCATTGGTCGACCAGTTATACAATCTATGTGATTGAATAATCTTTGTAATGAAATATAATTATGAATACATGATTGAGATTTTAAAGGTCATGCATAGCCTAAGAGGGATTAGGTGTGCACTGACTGATGTGAACTTAATTTGGTCTAGGATATAGCGAGACTCTATATTCTTTTGAAGATAGTAGCTCCCATGTCATCCTTAACAGGTGGATGGTCTTTGAGTCTCCACTTGTTGTGTGCTCGCGAGTTGCACGGCCTATTTACCTGTATAGAGATTGATTATGCTTTGGAATCAGTTTCTTGAGAGATAATGGTGGATAATGTTCTGCCCATCTTGTGCGAGTGGGAGATGTTGGATTTGGATCCTAGATCGCCCTAAATGGGATGACCCGACCCATTATACCCAAGTGTGGGAAGTTGGGTAACTTCCCATCACTGGGTATTTAAGTTCAATACATTAATAGAACAACGTACGTTCTATTAGTATCAGACACATAAACAGAAGAAAAACTCTCTGTCAAAAGGCTTATCTGCTTAGATATTTAGGCTGTGAATTTATCAGAGCACAAGACTGTATTGTGCACTTTGATTCATGACACACGCAGTGGAACAAGCATATTCAACGATCAAAAACTATTACGCTACATAAAAGGTTAGTATTCTTTTATGACTTTAAACAGTGCATGAAGATACTGAATTTAGTATTAAAGTTCTTTAGACATATATGATAAATTGAATTGTGTAGTTGTAGAAATTAAATTGACCTTGGTAAAATAACCGAGTAAGCTTGGCATAATTAATTGAGTATATGACACTTATATGCTTAATGTTAGTATAATAAGTATAACTTTTTGTGTTCCGTGATTTTAGTAAGAATGTTATTTTGCAGCATCTGGTTAAACTGAGAGTATAATTGGAGAAAGGAAACTATATTACTTTAGCACTGGATTGACGTGAGTAGGATACCCACCACGCACTTTTACTTTCTTTTAATTTGATTTATATACTCCTTACGCGCATTGATTTATTGCTGATATATTGTTCGTTATTTCTTGAATAAACCACTTGTTCACATTAGTTACACTCTGTGACACCTAGATGACAGGGCACGATATATGATAGTTACTAGCCTCTAGGCATATTACAATGTTATTGTTACTGTCATGTCAGTGGTCAAATGTTTTGTACAATGGTTATCTATTTTGTTATTATCATGCAACTGTACAAGAATGTTCATATTCTATTTCATATGCTTCATACGCTATATATCCTAGATGTTTAATTGAATTCTGTAAGTCTTTCACATGGTATCCTACTTCATGAGCTTTCTTAGCTCATTTTATTATAATGTCTTTGCAGAAGGAGGTGGGGAGGAATATCAAGGGGAAGAGTATTAGAGACAAGAGTACCAAGGAGAGGAGCATCAGGAACCAAAGTACCCAGTTGAGGACCAGGCATAGACTTTCACTAGTTGCAGTTTTTGGATGCTGGACTTTATTATTGTAATTGGTTCAACATTATAGACAGACTTCCTAGTTAAGGATGATGTAATTTTTGAGGAAATGGATGTATAAATATAAATAGAACTAAGTCTTGTGTATTACTTACAGGAGTTGTACTCGAACTGATAATCGTAGTATATAGATACTCTGATTAGTTTTTGGAGATTGATTGTTATTAATAATTGTTGTGCTAGATCGCCTTACAAGCTTAGGTTGTTTAATTTAGGTCTGTAGTATCACGTCTCCGAGTTTGCCCTTGTGAATTTGGGGGCGTGACAAATATACCTGATTTTACCCAATCCAGTATTTTTCAAGGCAAATAACTCATGGTTTTTTCTATAACCTACGAAAATGGAATTGATGAAAATACAAAAAATAAATGAATGAAAGATTTTCAAGCGAATACCCAATGTGGCTCGCTTTAGGTACATATGGCCCCTGAAAGCAACTATTTCTACTGAGTGATGCATTGCATGCAGGTACTTATAAAATATAGAAGAAAAAAAAAGAAGTAGAAAAGCTTTACCCCAATGCTCAAGATAATATATAATTTTGACCTGTTGAAAAAATGATTTTCTACAATGTACCATATATAGTGTTGTGAAAAATTAGAATAATGCAATGCATGAAATTTTTGTTATGCACGAAGTTCAAAGAAGAATTAATCTTTTGGGGATCTATTTGATACAATCTTGCCTTATTTTTCCCAAGAGGTCATTATGCCAAGACTCTCTTTCGTTATAAAAAAAGAATGGTTTACAATTTGGTCAAGATGGAGGTCGTTTCAACTTCATGCCAAGTCAAAGAGCCCACAAAGAAGCTGAATTTGGGAATGCTTTCTGCTTCCTCTCTCTCCTTCTGAGTGTTGTACAACCCCACCCCAAGGCGGATGTACATTAAGGTTACTGGAAACTGAAAAATATTAAAAATTCTATGTATTTTTAAAAAACAAATTTAAATATCTATGCATTTTTTAGTTGAAAAAATTAATTAACCCCTATTAAAAAAATGCACTCATATAATTAAAAAATAGGTATTTTAACCCGACCCCATTAAGAAAAATTCCTGAATCCGCTCCTGCCACGCCTCAAATTATGTTGACTCTAGTACATAGTTATTTTAAATTGCAAAACTGATTCTTAATTTATCATATCAATGTGTGACATTAATCAATCTTCAATCACACATGAAAGGGGTGCTAGAAAATTCAATTATCTCATATAAATAACTAATGAATTTAAAAATCACATCAATTCATCTTCAACAATTAATCCTGGATCATACAAAAAGGGAAATACAATTATCTCACTTGATATCGGGAGTTACTCTATTTAATATTAATTTTACTATAAGACATATTTCACTAGAGAAATAACTTGTGGAAAGAACAATGGTCAAATGTTAGAGGTAGACCGATGGTTTGTCTTCATTTATCAACATGAAATGTTACTTCAGTGCCGTAAGTAGGGTAAATGTATAATTTAATCTATTATCTTTGATATAATTTTTACTTTTATCCATTATCTTTTAAAATGAACTTTTTAGTTCATTATATTTGGTGTAAATGACACTTTCATCTATTATATTTCGAAATAAGTTTTTTAGTTCAATATGTTTCACATCAGTGACGCCGTTAGTCCAATATGTTTCCTTCAATATGTTTTGAAGTTGGACTAACTACGTCACTGATGTGAAACATATTGGACTAAAAGGTTTATTTCGAAAGATAATGGATGAAAGTGTCATTTACACCAAAGATAATGGACTAAAAAGTTCATTTTAAAAGATAATGGACTAAATTATACATTTACCCCCGAAAGTATTGCGATTCCAATAGTGCTTACTCAAATTTGAAAAATTCATGAATCTAGGGGGCGTTTGGTTCATGGATTGGTTTTTCATTCCTGGGAATAACATTCCTGGGAATGACATTCCCAATAATATTATTATCGGGAATGTGATTAAAATTGTTTGATACGTTAAAAATATTCCTAGGAATATTTTGTCAAATTCCTATAAATATTTTTTTGTTATGTTTGGTTAGACTCAATATTCTTAGGAATCTTGAGTAATTTTCTAACAATGCCCCTAACTCCATAAAAAACTAATAATTTTAATTTAATTTAATTTATTTTTATTTTTATTTTATTATTTTCTAAATATTTTATTTTATTTACTTTTATTCTTATTAATTTTTTTTATTCTTATTTATTTTACTTTTTTACTTCATCTTATTTTATTTTATTTTTAATTTAATTTTATGTTATTTAATTTTTTATTTAAATTATAAAATGTTAGTTTAGCTTAATATTTTGTTTTTTCTAAATATTTTAATTTTTTATTTTATTCTTATTAATTTTTTTATTATATCTTATTTTAATTACTAATTTAATTTTTATTTATTTTTTATTTATTTTTAGTTTTTATTTTATTTTTTTATTTTATAATTTATTTTATTTTATTTTATCTTATTTTTATTTTATCTCGTTTTATTATTTATTTTTATCCTATTTTTATTTTTATTTTATTTTATTTTTATTTGATTTTATATATATATATATTTTTATCTTATTTTTATTTTATTTTATATTATTTTATTTCATTTTATTTTTTATATTTTTATTTTATTTTAGTTTATCTTATTTTTTATTAATTTTTTTAAAATTTTTAAAATTTTTATGTTTTACTTTTTAATTTATTTTTTGAATTATGTTATGTTATTTGTTTTAATTTTGTATTTTTTACGATAAATATTTCTGTCTTTTGCTTTTTCCAAAACATTCTCACTACTTGGAAATGTAAGATTTCCACCCCTCACATGGAAATAGAAATTGAGTAAATCATGGGAATATTGCATTCCCATGAATGTGATATTCTTGGGAATATTTTTTTATGCTGTGAACTTATGGGAATAACATATTTCAGACTTAATATTCCTGGAAATCCTATATGATTTCGCGAACCAAACGCCCCCCTATAGTCTTTCTCAGTAACCGAATATGTGAAAAAACAAGTAAACGTTGATTGCTTCTTATTGAATGATTTATTATTTTTATTTATTACTGTCAACACGTCCCTTACGTGCAGCAGGGTTGGTTTTAAATATTGCACTTGGATTTTAAAAAAAAATTAGATAAGTGGCGGCAAGACTTGAACTCAAAATCTCTTAACCTAAGTTCAAATATTATATGTAGTACCATCTCATCTGAAATTTTTAGCCATTGGAGAACGATTTATTATATATTTATTTATTATTTCTAACACTTCTCGATAATTAATATAATCGAAAACATAAATAGAAATGAGAACACTTACTACGGACATCGGATCAGCAATCAACTAGTGAGATTTCATTACTTTGGGCTAATCCATTCCTCTGCTCAGAAATCCATTAAATTTGGGCCTTCTTAGCCCG
Organism: Ehretia macrophylla; assembly: GCA_037974665.1. Taxonomy (NCBI): domain Eukaryota; kingdom Viridiplantae; phylum Streptophyta; class Magnoliopsida; order Boraginales; family Ehretiaceae; genus Ehretia; species Ehretia macrophylla. Next base: position 52,970,267 of record CM075776.1, read on the forward strand.
GAAACTTAATGAGGAAATTGGCCTGAGTTGGTTTTTCAAGTTTTCTTTTTAAGGGCCTATTGGGTAATAACGTTGGGCCATGGATTTACAAATGAGGACTAACAAGATTGGGATTCGCCAAATATAATGTGATGGCACTACTAACTGAATCTCAAGTCCTAAACAAAATTTAGTATAGACAATTCTCTATGCGTTCGTCAAATTAAAAAATTCAATCTCGCAATTTACACTTGGTAAAGTTGTCGAGAAATGATTAATTGTGATTAAAAGTTTGAGATTCGAATTTATGTTATCCTATCATAAATATTGGTTGGACCATGACTGATTTAGAACATGTGTTATGACGTGTCGCTGCACCATAAGTTTTATAACCTTAGGATAACTGTAACGTAATCCTACCTAAAGTGAGTCATTGTCATAAAAACAAATCTGGCCATTTACGTGTGCAAAAGCTGAGGGATAATCTAAAAACGATAAATGCTTATATCATTGTACCATATAGATAAAGAAACAAAAGAAGGTTACTTCAAGTCTTAAAAAAAAAAATTTGTTTAAAATGCCCTCATTCTTAATTTTAATGATAGTGGGAATAAAGAGCAAACAAATGGCAATGTATCTAACTGATAAATTTCACGTCCTTTTCTATATCTAAAATTATAAACTTTCTTTCCAATAAGATTCTTTGATTAATTTATAATTAACTCCACAAAAAGTACTGATCATGATTCTCAAATTAAAGATTCATGCATGATAAACCTCAATTAATTGGTGTGAGAAAAGCATATTATGGAGTGGCCATAGCCTCCTTTATCTATAAATATATTTAAGAGGGAAAGTTTGGAGAATTCAAGAGAGGGAGAGCGAGGCACAAAAAAGATATAGGCTAATATGTATTAGGTGAAGTCAAAGATTTGACAATTGATGCTTAGCCAAAAAAGAGAAAAAGAAAAAAAGATTTGACAATTGATAAAGAGCATTGAGATATTATAAGTGAACAACATTGTAAAAAGTATTATACTCACACACACAATACACATATACGCACGCACGCACGTACACACACATATATGTATATTTGTAATATCCAAGATTTTTTTCAGCAGTAAGTGAAAAAAAAAAATACAAGTGTTAATAAGAGAAGATCATTTATTTTGCGGGTTTAATCTTACAATTATTATTCTTTGGAGTTACAGCTTTTCATATCCCACACATTATGGATCATAATTACGAGTTAGTGAGTTAGAGGTTGTGAAATCTTTTTATTTAACCGTACCAATCATCTCATAAAGGGAAAATTAAAAGGTTGTGTATTATATATCTTTATTTACATAAGAATATAAGAAAGAAAAAGGTTTTAGAAGTGGCTTAAGGTAGAGTTTGAGGCTAAGTGCGTTGAGGTAGTGGTTAGTCATTCCATTCTTTGGATTCAAGTGCAATTTTTTTTGTGTGTCGTGCTTAATGTAAGTACCTGCAATTCTGCTAGCTTTCATTTCAAATAAATATGTATATTGTGACTTTGTTCAAAGTCAAGCCTTTTTTTTGTGTGAAAATTTAATTATTTTATTAAAATCATGATTCTAAAAATTAAATGTTATTTAGCAAATAAAAACTCAATTTTCTAAAATGGATTTGAGAATTTAATTTTTATAAGCTAATCTTTTGGTTTATGACGCAAAGATTACTAATCACTTTAAATTTGATTTGAAAACTTTTGTTGGCATGATATGTATGAAACTTTGTTAAGTCTTTGCCTTTAAAAAGTTAGTTTACGAAAATTGTTTATGTAATTTTTACACACTAAGGCGATTATGATTGATCTTTATTATGGGTCCTTTCAAGAGACTAATCTTTGTGACTTTGTGTACGCTATAAGGCGTGTTATTCAAAACTAGTTTCGATCTTTGTCTTTGTGGATCTTCATATGGCTACATAAATTTGTAGCGCTTTGTGATCATAGTCGCTTGTAATTTATATGCTTTGATACTAAATTTGTATACCTTGACAATCTATTTGAAACTTTGTAAATAAGCTATTCTTGTTAAGCAAGGCATTTATCAAATATTATTATTTTTCTGTGTCATGCCAACATTCTGGAAAAATTGTGGAATACTTACTGGGCATTGTAGCTCATTATTCGTTATGATTTCAGATTTTGAGGGCACATATTACGAGATGCAACAAGAATACTAGCGAGGATTTCATAGATTATGGCTATTATTTCAAAAGTAGTTTGATTTTGGCTTCTCTTTGTAACAATTTATGCATTTGAGACCTTCTTGTGGTTTGGATATAGACTTTGAAATTAGAATGTTTGCCTTTTAATTTTTGGAGATTTAAAAATATTACATACAGAATATTTAAAATAAGATTGAGCCTTGCACTAGATGTGCGGCGATTGTCACGTACCTTATGTGTGAATTTTTTTTTAGTTTTGGAGTGTGACAATATTGGTAGAGGCGAAAGATGGAAGTAAATACGATTAGTGTTCTCTAATTATTTTCCTTTACAATGAGGCTAATAATCAATTTAACTACTTTTTAAAGCAACTTACTTCTCTTAATGTTGTACCAAGAATTTCATTGTAGTAGACTTAAATATATTAATAAGGGAGGACTACATATATAATAATATCTCTTTTCTAGTTGAATTCTGTGGCTGAAATTTCAAATATATATACACACACACGCGCACCCGTGCGCTTTTTTAACAATTAAATATATTTATATTATTTTCTTGGGTTTAATTATGAAAGTCCTTAATGTGTTCAAAGATTTTCCACTTCAGAAAGTAAAGTTTCATTTTATTCCTTATTTGTCAAGGTTAGGTAACACTTCTAATGCTTTTTGTTTATTTTCTCATGGCGATTAATTTTGGTAGTTTGTCAAAGGAAATTATGCATGTTTTTACACCTCAAAAAGATAATCAAAGGTCATGTTATAAACTTAGGTAAACTTCTATATATGGAACCCTATGTTGTTGAAAATAATAAATAATATAATAAATCTCTATCTAACAGCTAAAACTTTTAAATAATGTGGTCCACTTAAATTTTTAGATTATGTGGTCCACTTAATATGATATTAAAGACTAAGTACCAAAAGATTTGGGTTCAAAACTCAACGTTGTCTATTTAAAAATATTAAAATTATCTAAGAGGGCGTTTAGTTGATAGATTGATTTTTCATTCTTGAGAATAACATTCCTTGGTGATGACATTCCCAGGAATGTTATTCCCGAGAATGTGATTAAAATTTTTTGGTACGTCAAAAATATTTCTAGGAATATTTTTGTCAAATTCCTATGAATATTTTTTTGCTATGTTTGGTTAGACTCAATATTTCTTGTAATCTTGAGCAATTTTTCAACAATACTCCTAACTCCAAAAAAAACTAATAATTTTAATTTATTTTATTTTATTTTTTTACTTCATCTTATTTTATTTTATTTTTAATTTAATTTTATTTTATTTTTATTAATTTTTTTTATTATATCTTATTTTATTTACTAATTTAATTTTTATTTAATTTTATTATTTATTTTTAATTTTTAATTTATTTTTTTATTTTTTTATTTTATCTTATTTTTATTTTATCTCATTTTATTATTTATTTTTATCCTATTTTTATTTTATTTTATTTTATTTGATTTTTTATTTGATTTTTTATATTTTATATTTTATATTTTATATTTTTATATTTTTATATTTATTATTATTATTTTATTTCATTTTGTTTTTTATATTTTTATTTTATTTTATAATTTTTTTTAATTTTTTAATTTTTATGTTTTACTTTTTAATTTATTTTTTAAATTATGTTATGTTATTTCTTTTAATTTTGCATTTTTTAAAATGAGTATTTCTGTCTTTTGCTTTCTCCAAAACATTCCTACTACTTGGGAATGTAAGATTCTCACCCCCTCACATGGGAATAGAAATTGAGTAAATCATGGGAATATTACATTTTCAGGAATGTAATATTCCTGGAAATATTTTTTTATTTCGTGAACTAAACATGAGAATAACATATTCCAGACTTCACATTTCTGGGAATTCTATATGATTCCGCAAACCAAACGCCCCCTAAGTGTAAGACTAAAAAACTAACTCAACATGCACATGCGAAGGCGTGTTGAAAATAATAAATAATATAAACAAATGAACAATTCACAAAAAGAAAAAATAAAAGTTTAAAGCAAATCGATCTAGAGCAATTATCGCAACTTCCCTATCCTTTTTGACATTTTTTTTTGGGTTATTAAAACTAGCTAATGCTCAATCCTTCTACCACTTCCATCATTTTTATTTTATAACAATGATTTGGGAAACATGTGTGGCATTAGCAAAAAAGATTTGGGGGAAAATCAGACAGGGAGTATTAGTGGCCAAAAACTAAGTGACAGTAATAATACCAAAAAAGAAAGAAAAGAAAAACAAGGCTATCAGCAAGCAGACAATAATCAGTCCAAATAAATCAGTAAACAGGAAGGGCATCTGAAGAAAAAACAAATTGATCCTGAGCCCAGTGTAAAGTGTCATGACGAAGGGCCAAAGAACTCAGGCAAAATAAGCGTTGTTCTAACAAGTACTATCCTTCCTGATGAAAATTATAACTTTCCAATAAGGGTACATCCTCGAATATTAACTCGTAGTAAATCTATGGAAAATCTTGCTGAAGAATCTCAACATATTAGATCAACACGCAGAATTAATCGTAGATGGGTAAATCTTGGAAGCCCTATGAAAACTCGTAGCAAATCTTCCATAGAATCCAACTCTCTCACTTCTCTCAATGATAAACACCATTATAAGGAAATATTAGAGAAGTTGCAGGAATCTCAAGTCTGCGAAACCTCAAACATCTCATAAAGATTCACAAACCACAAATTGTTGCTATCTTGGAACCCACGGTGGTTGAGGAAAAACTATTTACCTACTCTAATAAACTTGGCCTGCAGCATGCGTTAGCCAATACTGCTAATAAAATTTGGCTATTCTGGGATCATCAGTTGAGTTGTACAGTAATAAGTGATCATACTTAATGTCTGACACTTGAAGTTAATGTTTCCTGGCTCCCTTTTAAGATGATTATGTCCTTTATATATGCTAAAACCTGCAGAACTGATAAACAAGATCTATGGAGTGAACTCCAAAATATGTCTACCAATAGATCAGAGCCTTGGTTAATAGGAGGGGATTTCAATACTATCCTATTAGCAGATGAAAGGAAAAATGGAGCTACCCCTAACAGGGGATCTATGGAGGATTTTAACAACTGTTTAATGGATTGTGGCTTATGTGATGCTGGATTTGAAGGACAACCTTTCACTTAGGAAATGAGTGGTATGATGCAGAGACTTTATAGAATCTGTATTAACAGTGAATGGGCTAATAAATTTGATCAAATTAAGGTCTCTCATCATGCTAGTATTGGGTCAGATCATTGTCCACTCCTTGCTACATGCTCCCAAACAAGTAGTAGGGGTCCTATCTCATTTAGATTTATCAATGCATGGACTAAACACCAGGACTTTCTTCAGCTTGTGAAAGCTAGCTGGCAAGAGGAAATTTAGGGGAAAGGGTTGAAAAAATTATGGCTGAAACAACAAAGGCTCAAAAAAGATGTAAAAGCTTGGAATAGAAACAAGTTTGGAGACATATTCTAGAGAGTTAAAGAAGCTGAGTTAGAAGCTCAACAAATGGAGGAACAATTTATGCTCAATCCCTCTATTGTTACTAGAGAAAAACTTCAACAAGCTATTGATAAGCTGCTATTGAAGAGAACTATTGGCAACAAAAAGCAGGAGTGAAATGGGTTTGTGAATGTGACAGAAACACAAAATTTTTCCAAATGATGGTGAGGAAAAAAAGAATAAAAAACTTCATATGGAGTATTACGACTGACAATGGTGATATGATAAATCCGTATTTTTAGTAATTTTAACCCATTGAATCATGTATATTGCATTATTATTTCAAGCTTAATTGTATATTTTACACAAATTTAGTGCAATATAGGTTTTAAAGAAGAAAGAGCAAAAATGGTCATAAAAACCAACTTTTTGAGCGAATATTCAGCTCAACACTAAAGGAAAATGGTAAAACAACTTCAAAACAAGCAATTTGAGATTGAATTTGGCCAAATCGAGTGTGGAAACAGATTCAGGACGCTGAAAAACCTTATGATAGACCTTGTCAACTTTTTGGTCAACGGTCAAAGTCAACAGTCAATTGTCAAAGTCAACCAAGCAGGTCAAAATTAAAGTTCTAAGTCAAAGTTCACCTACCACAGCTGGAAGCGTGCTCGAGCGCCCCTTTTCCGTGCTCGATCGCCCTCCTGAATTTTTGCCTATAAATGTCACGATTTTCAGCAACAGTAAAATATCATATTTTTATGTTGTTCTTGTGAGTGCTTATGTGATTTCTTTAAGTGTTTTTGTTAGTAGTTAGTTTGTGTGAGATTTGTAATCCCGATGGGAGGGTCTAGTAAGCCATCAGCATATCGAAATCATACCAGTCTACCGAAATCCGTTCAACACGATAAGTATCCTTTTATTTTGATTTTCGTTATGATTTTTTGTACTTTAAAGTTTATCATGGCACACTAGACCCGAGATTCGGGGTAGTACGTGTGAGGTTACTCTTGTATGTATATTTTGATTCAGATTTATTAAAGTCTCATATTTTTATTTATAAGTATTCTTTGATTAATTATACATATATTTATAGTTATGTTATATTTAATTGAAAGTACATATACGCTCGGTTTTGTAAACCAGTGGCAATACGAGACTACTTCGGATGGATTCTAGTCTGGTTGTACCGACACCTCCAGGTTACATAAGTGAAAGATTAATTGAGAGATTGGATATCGTTAGGTTATACCAACACATCCAGTCTTGCTAATTAATTAATCTTCTCACTTATGTAATTAAAGACTCATTTCAGTAGTAGGAGCTTGTAGCCCTATTTCTAAAGGACTTAACTTTTAATCTAAATTAATAACTTTGTACTTGTGTATATTGAGCTATAACCACCCTGAATCATTAACCCTTTGGATTTTCATTGTTTTATTAAGTGTTGTAATTCTTCAATTTAGTATCTTCGTTCAAGTCACTTTTGGATCTCGTTATTACTGTATCTTTGGACTTTTCTTGGACTTTTAGACTTTTAGACTTGATCAAATTTATCCGTGACGAGAGATAGTCAAACCATTCTAAGTTAATGACTTAACTTAATCTGATAACCCAATCTCCGTGGATCGACTCTCTCCTCGCCACAGCTAGTGGTAATTCAAGGTAAGCAATATTTTCAATCATTTAACCTTACAATTTTTGAGCGCAAAACGATGCAATCAAAATTTGGCGTCGTTGCCCGGGATCGGTGTTCATCAAATAAGGTAAGTCTTTGATTTATGTATATAAGTATTATTATGTATATATATTTTAGATTTTAGTTCTTATTTTATTTAATCTTGTTTCTGTATATAAATTGTATTTCATTTTCATTCATCTTTTGGGTTTTAGTTTTGTATGCATGGTCGGAGATCTTTAAAGCTACCTATCTTTGTTTTTGATTTAGAAATTGAGAAAACCTTTAAATCCAAAATCAAAGCACGAACTTTTCTAATCATAGTTGATCAAAATCCAAATCAAAACCAAAATCAGGATCAAATTGAAGGTAGAGAAGTAGGAAATGTGAGGAGGAGCATAAAAGATTTTTCCACACCACAAGATTATGTTTCTCAACGAGCTATCGCTTTACCTGAAACTGATGAAGGTTTTAAAATAAAGTCTTACATGATTTCAATGCTTCCCATGTTCTACGGTCTTTCCAATGAAAACCCGTATGATCACATTAATACTTTTGTTCATACATGCAGATCAATCAATACTAGAACTGCCTCAGAAGAGGTTGTTAAATTGAGATTGTTTCCTTACTATTTAATGGGTCAAGCACAAAATTGGCTTTACATATTACGTTCTGGTTCTATTACTTCTTGGGATCAATTGCAAAGAGAATTTCTTGAAAGATTTTACTCTTCTTCAAAAACCACAGAATATAGGAACCAATTAAATAATTTTTCTCAGTTACCTGGAGAGGCACTTCATGAGAGTTGAGACAGATTTGAAACCTTAACTTATGAATGTCCACACCATAGTATTCCAGATTGGCAATTAGCTCAGAATTTCTATCAAGGGTTAAATGAGCATAATCAAAGTTTGCTCGATTCAGCTTGTAATGGTTCACTTCTTGAAAAATCTCCAGAAGAAGCCACAAAATTGTTCATAAAACTGAGCAGCAATTCATGAAAGCGTGCAACTTCATCTAGAGAAAGGAGAGAAAGTGTAGGTTCAAATGATTACAATTCTTTGACATCAAAGATTGAAAATATAACTCTTGCCTTGGAAAAAATGGTTAAAAGAAAAGAATCATTGCATGTAGTTGATTCAGGTGAATGTGTTCTTGCATCAAATCCCAATTCAATTTTAGAGCGAGCTTGTGCTGCTTATAGATATCCCCATAATTATGATCCATTCTCTAACACTTATAATCCAGGTACACGAGATCATCCAAATTTCCGGTGAGATCAGAATCGGGAAGATGTTCAACAACAAAGACCAAAAAGTTATCCTCTAGGATTTCATTCAGTTCCATAAGGACAGGTACCTACGAGTTCTAATTCAGGTTCCAATTCTTATGGGACTACTTTTGAAGAACAGGTTTTGAAAAAGCTTCACAGCTGGGAACCAACTATGCAACTGGTAAGTACACATACAAAGGCAATTGCCAACTTGGAAAGACAAATTGGGCAATTAGCTAACACAATTCAGAAAAGGGAAGAAGGAACATTCCCTGCCCAACTGAATGGAAACCCCAAAGGTAAAGCCTATGTAGCATCTACAAGTCAAACAATAGAGGATCTTCAAGTTGTCACTAAATTGAGAAGTGGTAAGAAAGCTAATAACAAGGTAAGTGTCGAAGCTTACAAAAATGCAAGACTTGCAAAGCAAAAAGCCAAGTCTCAAGTTACTGTTGATTCATCAAAAGAAACTGTAAATGAACATGAAACTTTAATTTCACATGAAAATATTCCATTGACACTGAGTCCTAAGGCACCCTTTCCACAGACATTAGGTAATCCATCTAATAAAGATTCAAAAAGGGAATAAATGCTTGAAACCTTTAAGCAAGTGAAAATCAATTTACCTCTGTTAGAAATCATCAGACAAATTCCTGCTTATGCAAAGTTTCTTAAGGATTTGTGCACTCAGAAAAGAAGGAATTCAGCTTTGATATCAAACAAATTAAGATTGACTGAAAATGTAAGCAGTATTCTTACTTATCATGTTCCACCGAAATTGAAAGATCTAGGTGCATTTACTATTCCTTGTTATATTGGAAATCACTGTGTAGATCGTGCCATTCTTGATTTAGGTACTAGTGTGAATCTTCTCCCCTTTTATCATTTTGAGCAGTTCGATATAGGAGAATTGAAACCTACTCCTGTCACCCTTCAATTGGCTGATAGATCACTTAGAATTTCTAGGGGCATGATTGAAGATGTGTTGATAAAGGTTGGTGAATTTTATTTTCCTGTGGATTTTGTTGTGCTAGATATGGAACCAGGAAAAATTCAAAAGTTCCAAACTCCAGTCATATTAGGGAGACCCTTTTTAGCAACAGCTAATGCAAAAATTCACTGTGCAACTGGAGAATTGGAGTTTAGATTTGGAGATATTAAGGTAAAACTAAATGTTGCTAATGCTGCTAGGTTTACAAATGGAGATGATGGTCTTGAATGTTTTATTCTTGATAAGATTGATCCATTAATTGAAGAGTCTTTTCTTAGTCTTATGCAAAAAGATTTTTTGGAGAATACTTTGAATGATGATGAAGTAGTATTGAGTAGGTTTGAGGAGGAATCTGATGAATCTTTAGAGAGCAGATTAAGATTTGATGAACAACTTCAGGTTTGTGCAATAGAACCATCCTTGACTCTTTCTAAAGAACCCATGCTTCCTTCTATACAATCTCCTCCTAAGTTGGAACTTAAGCAACTTCCTAGTCATCTCAAGTATGTTTTTCTAGGATCAGATCAAACATTTCTAGCCATTATTGCTTCTAACCTTTTTTTGGAGCAGGAAGCTAAACTTGTAGAGGTGTTGTCCAAGAATAAGGAAGCGTTAGACTGGACTGTTGCAGACCTCAAATGAATAGATCCCTCCTTTTGCATGCATAAGATTAATTTGAAAGATAGAGCCAAGACATCTAGAGAGATGCAACGTAAGCTGAACCCAAACATGAGGGAAGTTGTAAAGAATGAAATAGTGAAGTTGTTAGATGCAGGGTATCATTTATCCTATTTCGGATAGTAAATGGGTTAGTCCTGTACAGGTTGTACCTAAGAAATCAGAAATCACTGTGGTAACAAATGATAAAGGTGAATTGGTACCTACTCGCACCACAACTGGATGGCATATGTGTATTGATTATAGGAAACTCAATGCTGCAACAAGAAAATATCATTTTCCTTTACCATTCATTGATCAAATTTTGGACAAGTTGGTAGGACAAGGTTATTACTATTTTCTTGACGGGTACTCGGGATACAATTAGATCCTTGTAGACCCTGAAGATCAGGAAAAGACAACTTTTACATGTCCTTTTGGCCTATGTAATGCACCAGCCACTTTCCAACGCTGCATAATGTTTATTTTCACTAATATGATGGATGAATTTGTTGAAGTCTTCATGGATGATTTTTCTATCTTTGGCTCTTCATTTGACACTTGTTTGAATAATCTTTCTTTGGTGTTGAAAAGATGTCAGGAATCTAATCTCATACTCAGTTGGGAGAAAAGTCATTTCATGGTTCAAGAAGGAATTGTTCTTGGACACATTATATCCAAGGAAGAAGTTCGGGTTGATAAAGCTAATGTTGATATTATTTCTGATTTGCCTCCTCCAACAACTGTTAAACAGGTAAGATCGTTCCTTGGACATGCTGGTTTCTACCAACAATTTATAAAGGAATTTAGTAAGATTTCTAGGCCTTTATCAAATTTGTTGGCACATGATACTCCATTTCAATTTGATGAAAAATATGTTACTGCTTTTGAAACACTGAAAAATGCACTTTCCACTGCTCCAGTGATTCAACCACCGGGCTACTCTATTCCTTTTGAAATTATGTGTGATGCTTCGGATTATGCCATAGGAACTGTATTAGGTCAACGCAAGGATCGTGTTACTTGTGTGATCTATTATGCCAGCCGAACTTTGGATGATGCCCAGAAAAACTATACCACCACAGAGAAAGAATTGCTTGTTGTAGTTTTTGCATTAGAAAAGTTTCGGTCTTATGTGTTAGGGTAAAAAATAATCATTTATTCTGACCACTTGGCATTAAGATACCTGTTGGAAAAGAAATATGCAAAACCTAGGCTTATTCGATGGTTGTTATTAATTCAAGAATTTGATTTAACAATCAAAGATAAGAAAGGTCGAGAAAATGTTGTTGTTGATCATTTGTCAAGGATTGTAACTCAGGAAACAGAAAATGAATTACCCTTGAGAGATACATTTCCTAACGAACAATTACTGCTAATTTCTGCTCTTAAACTTCATTGGTATGCTCATATTGTGAATTATCTTGCAGTAGGAAAAATATCCAAGGAATGGAACAAGGCTGAGAGAGATCGATTTTTCTCAATAGCAAAGCATTATTTCTGGGAGGATCCTCATTTGTTCCGTGTTTGTTCTGATCAAATTATTCGCAGATGCGTTCCAGAGTCTAAACAGCTAAGGATCATGTCATTTTGTCATTCGCAGGAATGCGGAGGACACTTTGGAGGACGACAGACAGCTATCAAAATTATGCAAAGTGAGTTTTATTGGCCCACATTAATCAAGGATGCTCATGAGTTTTGCAAAGCATGTGAAATATACCAAAAGACAGGTAACATGGGAAAGAGGGATATGATGCCCTTAAATCCCATCTTGGTTGTGAACTTTTTAATGTCTGGGGTATTGATTTTATGGGTCTTTTCCCAATCTCCTTTGGTTTTCAATACATTTTGGTTGGTGTTGATTATGTGTCTAAGTGGATTGAAGCATTTGCAACTAGGACTAATGATCACACGGTTGTTATGAAATTCATAAAAGAAAACATTTGTTGTCGGTTTGGAATTCCGAGAGCCATCATTAGTGACGGTGTAAGTCATTTCATTCACCAAACTTTTGAAAAATTGTTGAAGAAATACTCAGTCATTCATAAGGTTGCAACTCCATATCACCCACAAACTAGTGGACAGGTTGAGGTTTCTAATAGGAAAATCAAATCAATCTTTAAAAAGACAGTTAGACCTGATAGGAAGGATTGGTCCACTCGGTTGAATGATGCACTTTAGGCATATAGAACTGCATATAAAACTCCCATAGGAATGTCACATTTTCATTTAATTTTTGGAAAACCATGTCATTTACCTATTGAATTACAACATAAGGCTTACTGGGCAATTAGAACTGTGAATTTTGACTTGCACAAGTCGGTGAAAATAGGTTGCTCCATCTAAATGAACTTGAAGAGATGCGTTTGGAGGCATATGAAAATGCCAAGATTTACAGTGAGAAAATGAAGAGAACGCATGATAAAATGATTATTCGGAAGTCATTTATTCCTGGAGAAGATGTGTGGTTATTTAATTCTAAGTTATGATTGTTTCCAGGAAAATTGAGGTCTAGATAGGATGGACCATTTGAGGTTGAACAAGCTTTTTTGTCTGGGGTTGTCAAGATAAAAGATAAAACAAATAGGAGAACTATATATGTAAATGGACAAAGGCTAAAACCAGCGATCTGGTTAAAGAATTGGGGTGAAAAGTTAATTGAACTTAAGAATCCAATCCCCGCAGAGTAAAAATTTCAAAGTGATTATGTCTGGCTGAAGACATTAAACTTAGCGCTCCTAGGAAGCAACCTAGGATGTCTAGAGATATTAGGGTTTTAAAATTTATTTTTATTCTTTTTGTCATTTATATTTAGTATCAAATGAGTCTTTCTCTAGCTTAAAGTAGTTTGGGTCTTAACCCTAAGAAACACTCATAAAGGTATAATTGTCATGATACTAGTGGTCACTGTACGTTTTCTGTATGCGGTTGTTTGACCAGTGCAACTCTGTCTAACAGTACTTGCCACTCCACTAGCTTAATGTAGTTTGGGTCTGTTGGGCTTTACTTGATAAGGTAGTTAGGAGTGAGAGCATTCACCAGACGATATTGTCTGTAACGTAAAACCCCACTGTATTGCTTTTGACCCTGTGGAACTGGTTGTGGCCCTATGTGAGTGTCGAAGGAAAGTATTGGATGACGTGAACACAGAAACCTCTGGAAGAGCTAGTCCCTTGATTTAAAAAAAAATAAAAAAATTTATTTTGCCCGAAGGCGTTAAACTACAGCACTTAACTATGTGTGCATGTCTTACTGGTTGACATTAAATGGTTCTAGTGCCTATTCCTGGTTAGAAGGAAAAACTCTGACAATTTTTGTGACGCGCTCATCCTAAATGGGTGGGAGGATGGGTACACAGTGGCAGCATTCGGTAGTGACTGTCTGAGGATAAAACAGGGTGATGTTTGTACTAGGGTGTGTGCCTCACATGAACCCAAGTGATCTCTGGGTAATTTAGGATCTCGTGGCGGTAACATTCCAAGGTTCGTCTTAGATGTTGTCGCTTGGTTACCAATTAGCATTAAATTGGAGTTAACTTCAACGTTAGGAGGTCTTTTTCCACCGTTATGGAAATAGTGATTCTCATGGTACTTGAGAGAAAGATAACTAATACCATTCTGAGAGGCATGTGATACGTGATTCATCACCTCTGTTTTGGCCAGTTCTTACACTATGGCGGGTAGATTTACTATCCATATTTTGATGTCATTCATTTGATGTTCGGATGTGGTTTACTTTGCTGCATAGGTATGAAGCTGAAATAGGGTTGAGATCCTATTTTTGCATTTCCCAGGCTTCCAGTGTTGCCTTCCAAAATGGCGGACAACTCTTCGTTAAGCTGTTGAACACTAAATTTAGTCTAAACTCAAATATTCTTAAATTAAATTTGGATCCAGATGTTTCTTTTGGAAGCAGATTTAAGGTTCGAATCTTGATGGATGACTATTGGTCGGTGTTCATTTGTATATTCTTACACTTGGATTTCTCATGTTGATTGAGTGGTATAAAATTCATGTGTTTATTTTTCTTGTACCAATTTTATTTTATATTAAACTATAAAAAAATAATAATAAATAATAATAAAAAGAAGAGTATGGCCTTGTAGAAAATAGGTTTGAGGAAGATTCTATCTTCCTATTTTGTGATTCTGCAAAAGCATTTAAGGCAGAAACAGGAAGAACCACGTTCGAACACGCCTGTAGGGCGCTCGAGCGCGATATGACCTAACCGAGGGGTTTAAAGCTCTCTTTCTTTCTTTTCCTCCTCATTTTCTTTTCTCTCCATTGCCGCTTCCCTCTCTATCTCTCTCTCTCTCAAAATTTTTCTTTCATTTCTCTACTATTGTACAATGATGTTTGGAACTCTTACGAACGATCAATTTGCCATGGTTGTGTACTCTTTTGCAAGTGCATTCATTTTTTACCTTCTTTTTCTTTATCTCTTAATCAAATGGGATCAAAGGCGTTTTGGGTAGAAAGAATAATGTTTTGTTTTGCATTCCCAAGATTAGGAGATAATTTTATGATGTTGTATTTCCTTTTATGTAATGTCTTTATGTTTAATAAAAATAATGCGGTTTGTTTATATGGTTTTTGTTGTTATGGTATTTATATTTATATATGTATATATTTATATCTATATATAGTAAAACTATAATTTTTTTTCTTTCATTTCCGTTATTAACATTGCTGTTTTATTATTATCATATATATATATTAAAAAAAAACAAAACAAAATAGTTTTGCAGCAGCGCGCTCGAGCGCGCCTTGAAAGTGCTCGAGCGCACTATTGCAATCGGGGCTTATAACATAAGTCTCGATTGCAGTAGCTATGAAACACAAAAAAAAAAACCCCCACCCCACGGAAATCACCCTCAAACTCACCAAAATCCTTCCCCAACCCAAATCCACTACAGATCCACAACCCAATATGAGTTTTCTTGCTTTTTATCTTACTTTTGCATATTTTTTTCAGTTTATTTCAAGATTAGATATGTTTCTATATATTTATCTATGTATGTATATACGCATATTTGAAGGTTTTAGGATGATCTTTATTGCTTGTTTATGGATTATTGTTGTTCTATAGCTCCCAAACTTCGTTTTGGTATGAATTTTTTTTTCTTCAGATTTGTGTATGTATATACGTATGTATATGTGTATGTATGTAGAATTTAGTTAGATTTTAGTTTTAAATTTCCTGTTAGATTTCCTTTAATTTTAATCTAAAATAAAAAAATAAAAAATAATAATAATAATCCAAAAATTAAAATATATATATATATATTTAGGAATTTCATATTTATGTACATATATTTATGTCTATTTATATCCTTTATTTTTTTCTTGGTTGCCTTAATTATAGGATTTATATATTGTTTAATTGTTGGGGGATTTAAGCGGATAGCTAGTCAATGTTGTGTGTTGTTAAGGGTGATTTTGGGGTTGTTAATTTGTGTTGTTTGTATAAACAGTTTTTTACGTTAAAAAAAAAAACACAAAAAAAAAAAATATTGTTTTGTGTTTTCACGATTTTTTTCTGATTTAATTTTTTGTTTATTATTTAGACTATGGCTCCAAAAAGACAGAGGTTGTCATTGACCGCACGACTTGAGAATGCTCAAATTGAAGCCGAAACTGATTTTTTGGATGTTTTGAGGGCTTCCGAATGTGGGACCTGTGCTTTTAATTATTTTGAGGGGTATTTCCTTGACTGCATTCTACACCCACCTTTTGATGATGTTATTATTTTTTCTCGTCTCATTCAATATTTTTATGAGCATCTTTCATATGATGATGGAACATTTAGTGCATCAGTTGATGGTTTTGACTTTATATTTACTACTGCTGATATCATGACTATACTGTATGGGCATGAATTTTTTTATGAGGACAATATCGATTTTCCTGCTAGAATTACAGATTTAGAAATTGCTACGAATTTGTGTGGGGGTCCGGTTCTTGGACACAGTGTGGGTATAAGGAGATCTTCCCTTCCGAGGGATATATGTAGTTAACATATATCATTGTTAAAAAGAACCTTTGCCCATACAGTCATGATCAAGAGCGGACGAGAGTTGTTTTACAGGTTTTATATTGGATTTATCAAGGAGCCCTTTTTGATGTTGGGGCTGTAATTGGGAAAAATATGATGAGTCTTATAGACCACATGAGGAGGTTTAATGCTACATCTACACTTTATTTTTCTCGATTGATTGTCTCTTTACTTCAACTGTTTAATTTTCTTTTTTCACTTGATGAGCCATTCATGGATCTCCCTATTATTTCGTATAGTGAATCGGAGTTCACAAAGAGTCTTAAACATTTGGAGTGAGTTGTTCGAAAGATGCCCTTAGCATTAAATGCTCCACGGCCCTCATTTCAACCTACTGAAGGCGCCACTTCTTCCCAACAACGGGGTGATCAATCTGAAGAATCATTGATGGAAAAGTACAGAGAGCTGCAAGCCATTAATACTAACCTTACTACAGGATTGGGTGAAATAGGTGGACTGGAAGCTGAATTTACTGATTTTAAGCAGTCACAAAAGGAAGGGTTTGCTGCATTACGAGCTGAACTTGCTTCCATGAAAGGTTCAGGCTCCGGTCCTCAGCCGCCACCACCACCGTAATTCAGTGGCGTACTTTCTATGTTATTTTAGTTTATGCTTTTTATTTCATCTTTATTTAGAAATATTTTAGTTTTTATTTAACTCACGACTAATGTTGGTTTTTGAGATTTTGTTTAACAATTCTTCTTTCAGAAGTTTTTGAGGAACATTGCATGAATTATTTATCAGGTTGTATCTTTCTTTTTCTTTTGCATTACATAATTTTTTCTTTCATTGATAGCAATGTAAGGCTCGGGTTTGAGGAGGAGGAAAAAGTTGATCCCATCCTGATATATATATAATTTTTTTTTAAACTTTACTTCACTTATTCATGATAATTAAAATTGAGTGGTTAATTGTTGAAATATGGTTAGATTGTGATAAAATACTTAAATTAACTGTGAATTTGGAATGGAAAAATGATTAGCCACTAGAGTTGAGTTTGTATCTAGATTTTTCTTAAACCTTGTTAACTATTATTAAATCCCAACAGCGTCATATGATTCAATTAAAAGTTTTTGATTAATTATCAAAAAAAGGAGTACATTGAGATGTTTTCAATGTGAGATGTTGTGTTTTATTAAAATTTGACTTATTTTTCTAGATCGGTATACTCTTTTGAAAAAAGGAGTAGATTGAGATGTTTTCAATGTGAGTATTACACGATTTGGAAGGTAGTTGAGTTTTAACATTTCATGACTATCCATAGAAAATATTTTCGATTTTACAAATTTTGCGTTTTTTACCTCTTAATTAAGTTACAAGTGTTTAAAAAGGCTCAAAGGATTTTTTGCAATTAAGTTGGTTTCATTTATTCTAGATACAAAATGATTTCTTAGGGTGAAATTGTTTGGAAGACAAACTCACTGTTAATCTTGTATTTTATAAACTTTAACTGTATGAATACATTGACTGCTTAAATTTAATATTTTTGAATCTATGAAGTAATTGATACCTTTACTTAAGGACAAGCAAAAAATGGGTTTGAGGAGGTTGATAAATCCGTATTTTAAGTAACTTTAACCTATTGAATCATGTATATTGCATTATTATTTCAAGCTTAATTGTATATTTTATACAAAGTTAGTGCAATATAGGTTTTAAAGAAGAAAGAGCAAAAACGACCATAAAAACCAACTTTTGGAGTGAATATTCGGCGTAACACTGAAGGAAAATAGTAGAACAACTTCAAAACGAGCAATTTGAGATTGAATTTGGCCAAAATAAGTGCGAAAACGGATTCAGGACACTGAAAAACCTTGGAATAGACCTGGTCAACGGTCAAAGTCAACGGTCAATGGTAAAAGTCAACCGAGTCTGTCAAAGTCAAAGTTCACCTACCATTGCTGGAAGCGTGCTCGAGCGCCCCTTTTCCGTGCTCGAGCGCCCCTTTTCCGCGCTCGAGCTCCACTTTTTGAAAAAGGCAGACAATTGAACGGTAGAATACGGACGGAAAAAAGGACAGAATAATTATAAAAATAAAAAGTACAGAAGGGCGCTCGAGCGCGCCTGACTGGCGCTCAAGTGCCCTCATGAAGTTTTGCCTATAAATGTCGCGATTTTCAGCAACAAAAAATACCATATTTTTCTTAGCTTATTTTTCTGTTGCTCTTGTGAGTGTTTATGTGATTTTTTTAAGTGTTTTTGTTAGTAGTTAGTTTGTGTGAGATTTGTAATCCCGAGGGGAGGGTCTAGTAAGCTATCAGTATATCGAAATCATACCGGTCTACCAAAATTCGTTCAACACGATAAGTATCCTTTTATTTTGGTTTTCATTATGATTTCTTGTACTTTAAAGTTTATCATGGCACACTAGACCCGAGATTCGGGGTGGTACGTGTGAGGTTGTTCTTGTACATATGTTTTGATTCAGATTTATTAAAGTCTCGTATTTTTATTTTTAAGTATTCTTTGATTAATTATACATATACTTGTAGTTATGTTATATTTAATTAAAAGTACATATACGCCCGATTTTGTAAACCAGTGGCAATACGAGACACTTCGGATGGATTCTAGTCTGGTTGTACCGACATCTCCAGGTTACATAAGTGAAATATTAATTGAGAGATTGGATATCGTTAGGTTGTACCAACATATCCAGTCTTGCTAATTAATTAATCTTCTTACTTATGTAATTAAAGACTCATTTCAGTAGTAGGGGCTTGTAGCCCTATTTTTGAAGGACTTAACTTTTAATGATACACTTGATAAAATTCAGGATATTAAAGACAATGCCAGAAAGTTCTTTTCTACACTACTACAAAAGGAAGCTGATTGTATTAATTCTAAGAACTGGGAATTTATTCCTAAGCTCATTACTCAAGAAGACAATCAAATGCTCAATTTTGAGCCAATTGTGGAGGAAATCTATCAAGCTGTTCATTCCATACACATCAATAGTTTGGCTGGTCCTGATGGATTCTCATCTAAATTTTATCAACATTACTGGGAAATCATCAAAAATGACCTTCATGAAGCAATTGTGGAATTTTTCAAAGGTGAATCTCTTCCAAGAGGAATCACTGCTACCACTATTGTTCTTATTCCAAAGAATAATGCTCCCACAAAATGGACTGATTTCAGACCTATAAGCCTTTGCAATGTCATCAACAAGATAATTACTAAAATTCTTACTGCTAGGCTTGCTAATATTCTTCCTAGAATCATTTCTATGCAACAAAGTGGTTTTGTTCTTGGAAGGCAAATTGAAGAAAACATCTTCCTAGCTCAAGAACTAATTCACATAATAGAAAAAAAGACAAGATGGGGTAATGTTATGCTAAAGCTTGATATAATGAAAGCCTATGACAGGCTTGATTGGGACTTCTTATATGCTACGCTCAAAGCTTTCGGTTTTGATGAAGACTGGGTTTTAAAAATCAGAAATTGTATTAGTAATTGCTGGTTTACTCTCCTTATTAATGGAGAGAATTATGGTTTTTTTAAATCAAGTAGGGGGCTAAGGTAAGGAGATCCCATATCACCTGCCTTATTTGTGATAGCTGCTGAATTTATGTCAAGAGGTTTAACTCAGCTTTTTCTTTATTATCCTTCCATGAGATATGCAATAGGAAGCAGAGCATATGTGTCACATCTTGCTTTTGCTGATGACATTATTATATTCACAAATGGTTGCAAAAATAACATTAAGAGGATCATGAATTTCTTGGAGCAATATGAAAATGTTTCAGGCCAGAAAGTCAATCACTCTAAAAGTGGATTCATTATAGCAAAACATGCCTCAAATTCTAGATAAAAATCATAGATGATATTTCCGGTTTCATGAAACAAGCTTTACTTGCTAAGTATCTTGGAGTTCCTTTATTTAAAGGACCAAAAAATAATTCTCTATTCGATGAGTTGATTGAAAAAATTCATGCCAGACTTACTGGATGGGAGCAAAAAGTCCTTTCTGCTAAAGGGAAAATTGTGTTAATACAAAGTATTCTAACCTCTATGCCATTATTCTTGTTGCAGGCCATTCATCCTACAAATCATGTCATACAAAGAATTGAAAGACTTTTCAACAGGTTCCTGTGGGGGAGTAATAGCAAACAGAAAAAAATACATTGGTGCAGCTGGAGTGCCATATGCAAACCCAAGAAAGAGGGAGGAATTGGTTTCAGGAGTCTTCACGAAGTAGCAGCTACTTTTAGTATAAAAATGTGGTGGAAGTTTAAAAGTTCCAACAGTTTATGGGCTCAATTCATGAGAGATGCCTATTGCAAGAACAAACATCCTTTGGATGTACAAGTCAAACAACAAGATTCCTTTATGTGGAAAAGAATGAAGAGTGTAGCTGCGGTAGGAGAACAATTCATAAGATGGAAAATTGGCAAGGGGAAAGTTCACTTAAGGGAAGATATTTGATGGGGAAACCAACCTCTGAAAAACTTCATCCAAGATTATACAGAGAACTTAATTGAAGTTAATCAATTCTTCAGCCACCAGGGATGGGACACTGATAAACTTAAAATGGTTCTCCAATACATGTGGTAGAAGAAATCAAAACTATCACTTATAATACAGAGCATGAAAATGAGGTCATGTGGAACATAACTTCAAATGGAGCATTTTCTTTAAAAAGTGCCTAGCAAATCAGCAGGAACAAGAATGCCTCACAATTGATTTATGAGAAAATATGGCATTCTTCCATCCCTATCAATGTTTCTTTTTTTGCTTGGAGAGCGCTCAGAAAATGGCTGCCAACTGATAGAAGACTGCAGAAAAAAGATATTTCTATTGCTTCTAGATGTCAATGTTGTAATAATATTAAGACACAAGACCACTGCCTCTTTGAAAGTTGCAAAGCTAAGGAAGTTTGGGACCATTTTGCTAACATTTTTGATGTCAAATGCCTAATGACAATAATAGAATTACTGGCTATCTTCTTGGATATTTTCTGATGATTTTGTTTGCAAGGGTCATATTAGAATTCTTGTTCCTTTCTTGACAATGCGGTCTCTTTGGAAAGAGAGAAATAATTCTAAACACATAATTCTAAACACAACAACATGAGATTCAACGTAGAGAGAGTCATTTGGAGAATCTACAAGCTTATATCCTAATTATATCAAGCAGGTTTGTTCTCCAAAAGACAGTGGAAAGGAGATTTATCATTAGCCAAAACTTTTAACTGCATATATATACATAAGCCTGCATTGAATCCCAAGGTAATGAAGTGGGAAAAGCCCGCAAAATACAGCTACAAACTAAATGTGGATAGAAGTGTACAGGGAAATAATGGTCAAGCAAGAGGAGGATGAGTGATCAGAGATTTTAGAGGGAATGTCATTCTCTGCTTCTATAAAAATTTTGGACATCAAACACCCATCAAAACAGAGATCCTAGTTCTCATATATGGACTGTCACTCTGCAAAGATATGGGATTAAACAAGGTTTGGGAAAAAATGGATGCCCTTAGTGTTGTTTATCTCATAAACCAACAGGGAAAAGGGTCATCGGACATCACATATGAGCTGGAGAAAACAAGAAGATTATTGAATATATGCAATGCTTGGTTGACGCATATTTACAGGGAAGGCAATCAAATGGTTGATTACCTTGCAAATATGGGAGCTATTTCTAACAAGAATGATTGCTTTGCTTCTCTCCATCAACACAGGTACTTAAAGGGGATCATGAGGATTGATAAAGCAAGACTACCAAATTTTAGAATATAAAGGAAGCAACTGATAAAGGATAGTCCTAGGCAACTGGAAGAACTGAAAATATTTGATTGCCAAGTTCTATGTAAAAGTGAGATAAAGCTTTACATGTCAAAATTAGATAAGAATAGGAAGAATTGTAAAAAGAGGCGACTTGTGCCTCTTTTAGAGTAGTAGGTAAGTCCCCCGTCCTCCTTTGGAGGTAAGGCTTAAAGTCCCGCTCCAAATTTGTAATCTTTTTGTTATATTAATAAAATCCCATAGGGAAGTACCCCTCATTTACCTAAAAAAAAAACTCCAAGAGCCAAAACCAGAAGCAAAACATTCAACTTTTAGAAGATACATGTAATTTGTTTTATTTCATATCTATCTCTAAGAAAATATAAGTAATTTAGTTTAGCTCAATAGAGTCCATGCTCAAAGTTGAAACATGTAATAAAATGTTAACATCTACCTCTAAAAGCATATGCGTAATTTAGTTTATCTAATATGGATGGATGCACTTAAACAAAATTTCGTTAAATAGTAATAGGAAAATGAAAGGAAAAACTAATCTTGATCCATAAATGTTGAGCATGCACACATTTATATATAGTCAGGATTAAAATGGTTTGTAACATTTGGGTGTTGAGATATAAGACGTCTTATAAGCGTCTCAATTTTAAATTTTCAAAATATAAATTGACATTGGCAATAGTTACAAATTATATATACCCCTATTCTTCAAAGTCTATAAAATGATTCCAAACCTTTGACGAATGTAATCGTCGTGGAAGATTTTTGTCTCCCATATACATAGTTATATATAATGTGGTAGACCTGTATTAAAATAAAGTTGAATATACTAAGTGACTAAAACACTATGTCACTAAGTATTTACATGAAAAATTATGTGTATGATTACAAAAATTGTAAAAAAAAAAAGAAAAGAATTGTACCTAAAATCTTTTTAAAAAAATAATATGAAGGGACTTAAAGTTGCAAGTTGCAAACTTGTAATATTGTAAAAAAGATTTGATAACAAGTTATTTAATATCAACTTAAAAAATAAATTTTTTACTTGTCATTATTAGTTTGTTAAAAAAAATAGTTACTACGGCTTGTTAGTTTGTTTTAAAAAAATAGTTTTTATGACTTACATTATATGTATAAAGCATAATATTTCAATTTCATTAATAAGTGAGCTCAAATTGTGTTTAATTTGTGATGGGCCCGAGTTGGGCTCGAGACGGGCCTTATCTAGGCTTGAGTTAGATACGTGTTGGGCCCCGAGCTGGCCTGAGCTTAAATGACATGGGTGAAAAATTATATGACTCAACTCGACCCACCTATATGTGGTGGATTGGGTCAAGACGTGACTACTTTTAACTGAGCTGGACTGTGCTTGAATTTTTATGTGTTGGACAAAGCTAGACCCGTGTCGGCCCAGTCCAAATACCATCTCTGGTTGGCATTGGTTAAACATGCACGAATTTGGAAAGGAAATGGCTAGCATTGGTTAAACATGAATGTGACACGTGTTACTATTTTTTATGTAATGATGACACATGTTACAATTTTGTATGTAATGATAACACGTGTCACTTTGGATAAGATTTTTTTTAAACGTTTGTAAAAAATACCATAGCCTTAAAAGGTATCTCCTTTGCCATTTACAGAAAATGTTTTTTTTTTTTTTTGGATCCACAAAATCAATTGAAACATGTTATACGGTGTTGACAATAACCATTCACTCCGCACGTTTACAAATTACAAAAGATGTGCCTGATTAGTTCATAGTGAAATTATAGTCATTCATAAGCATGATTGATGTGGTTTGTCAATTAGAATATGCTGTCAAGCTTCTAAAAAGAATCCTCGAACAATTTTGCCATAAATTAATGCTAATAGAGATATATTTGCATCCGGATATGTTGACCGTCCGACATTGATGTATAAGGGCGGAGTCAAGGCCTAAAGGTTAACAGGTGCACTTATATAATGAGAAGGATCAACATAAACATTGAGAGACGTTCAACATAATGAATTTTATTTTACCATTTAAAAAAAAAATTAAAAATATACACAGATACTGTCGAAAGAGAAATGAGAACAAGAGAATAGAGACATTGTGTCTATTTGATATATTGAGAAAAAGAGTGAATGAACAAATACAATGTATAACAGTATATAAAGATGCTAAGCGACTTGTTCCCCAAGTCAAGCTAGATATGGTAGGCGGCTAACTATAGTAACCTATAACTATACACGGAAAATCATATATACAGAATATCATCTATATGGTAACAACATATATTGTAATACCCCCGCTCAAACTCAAGGTGGTGCAAATGACACGAGCTTGAGTTTGCAAATAAGATCCTGGATGCGACCTGGAGGATGTGCTTTAGTGAAGAGATCCGCAAGCTAATCAACGGAGGGAGTATACTGGAGCTTGATGATGCCATGAACAACATGTTGACGAATGAAATGACAATCACATTCGATATGACGAGTGTGCTCATAGAAGACATCATTATAGGCAATCTGAATAGCACTTTGATTATCGCAGTGAACAATGGTGCCAGGAGGCTGGGAAACACCCATATCAGCAAGAAGCCAATGAAGCCAAATCACTTCTTGAGTTGCGTAAGCAAGTGCACGATACTCAGCTTTAGTACTAGAGCGAGCAACAACAGTTTGTTTCTTGCTACACCAACAAAGAAGTGAATCACCAAGAAGGAAATAGTATCCAGTCACAGAATGACGATCAGTAGGATCACCAGCCCAATCTGCATCAGAATAGCCACGGAGAACTAAAGACGAGCTGGTGGAGAAAAAAAGACCATGAAATAGGGTGCCTTTAACATAACGAAGTATACGAAGCACGGTGGCATAATGAGAGGTATGAGGAGCAGACATAAACTGACTGACCAGGTAAACGACATATGCAATGTCAGGCTGTGTCACTGTGAGATAGATAAGACTGCCAACTAATTGATGATACAGAGATGCATCTGAAAGTAGTGTCCCATCCAGTGGGGTAAGGTGGACATTAACATCAAGAGGGGTGGATGCAGTCTTGCTGTCAGTAAGCCCAGCACGAGCCAAAAGATCAGAAGAATACTTGGCTTGAGAAAGATAGTAGCCAGCCGAATTAGAAGAGACTTCAATGCCTAGAAAGTAACTCAAAGGACCAAGATCTTTCATCTCAAAGTGGTGGCTAAGAAACTGCATGAGATTATAAATATCCACCAAGTCATCCCCAATGATAATCATATCATCCACATATAAGAGAAAAAGAATAATACCAGAATTAGAACGCTAAATAAATAGTGCAGAATCATGATTACTTGGAGTAAACCCAAAATCAGTAATAACCGAGCTGAATTTGGAAAACCAGGCACGCGGGCTTACTTGAGATCGTAGAGAGCACGACGGAGCCTACACACCTTATGGGGAAGATGAGGATACCTGGGAGGAGGTTTCATACAGACTTCTTCTATAAGATCCCTATTAAGGAATGCATTTTCGACATCCATCTGAAGTAACCGCCATTGTCTAACAACTACTACAGTAATGAGTGTACGAACGGAAGTGAGACGAGCAACATGTACAAATATTTCCTCATAATCAATACCATACTCCTGAGTAAAGCCTTTGGCTACCAAACGAGTCTTATATCATTCCAGGGAGCCGTCAGATCTGGTTTTAATTTTGTACACCCACTTGCATCCCATAGTATTTTTTCTTGGAAGAAGATCTACCAAATCCCATGTTTCCTTGTTTTCCAGCGCTTGCAATTCATCAGACATAACTTGCTGCCATAGAGGGTCAGAACTGGCCTCATGATAAGTTTAAGGCTCATGAAGTGAAAGAATAGTAGAAAAACAATGATAATCCAAAAGATGAGAAGGAATTCATCTTACTCGTGTGGATCGACGGAGAAATGACTTAGTAGGAATTGAAGGTGAAGTAGAAGGAGATAGCTCATCATCGGGTGCGAACCCATCAGGTGGGACAGTCTCCTCAGGAAAGGCCATGTCAGGTGGAACATCAAGTCCTGTAGGTGTACCTATGTCACTGTCATCATCGGGGAATAAGGAAAGGGAAAGATCTGTGAAATATGGGGTAGAGATAGCATGAGGTAGATAAAAAGGTGAAAGAGAGGAAAACATCTTATTTTCCCAAAAAATCACATGACGAGAGACTCGGAGACGTTTGGATAGTGGATCCCAACATCGATACCCCTTGTGTTCAATACCATACCCTAAGAAACAACATAATCGGGCTCGAGGTTCGAGTTTGGTACATTCTTGGGAGGGAGTGAGACAAAACATGCACAACCAAAGACGCGAAGGTGATCATAGGTAGGTGGATATCTATAGAGGCGTTCATAAGGGGTACCGTTATTAATAACAGGTGAAGGGAGACGGTTAATGACATGGACTGTAGTGAGAGCAGCTTCCTCCCAGAAGCGTTAAAGACATGAGGCAGATATAAGAAATGTGCGAGTGATATCAAAAATATGTCTGTGTTTTTGCTCGGTATGCCCATTTTGTTGAGAGGTGTGGGGGCAAGAACGATGGGAAATGGTTCCATGTTTAAGAAAAAGATCAAGAATGGTAGACTTCTTATACTCCATGGCATTATCGGCATGAAGGACTTTGATATGCTGGTTAAACTGAGTATAGATCATGGCAGTGAATTCAGAATAGATGCGGGGCAGATCAGATCTATGGTGCATAAGATAGATCCATGTAAATCGAGCATAATCATCGATAAAAATGACAAAATATCTAGACCCGCCCATGGTAGGAGTAGGAGAGGGACCCCAAATATCAGAATGAACCAAGTCAAAACATGCAGCAGATGAAGAGTCACTTTTATTGGAATGCAAAGCGGGTTGCTTCCCAAGATGACATGCTAAACAATCAAAAGAGTGCATAGAAGGTTTCCTAAAACGCCACTAGATACCAAAGATTGCAATTTTCCTAAAGAGGCATGACCTAACCTAGAGTGCCAGAGGTGAAGAGAGCCAGACCCTGATGAGGTGGTGACTGATGCAGTAGTATTAAGGTGAGAAAGAAGATGCAGACTAACAAGTTCAAAGAGGCGTTCAACCTTTCGGCCTATCCCAATAGTCTGTCCTGTCTGAGGATCCTGCACACGATAACCAAAAGCAGAGAAAGTGACAGTTAGACCAAGTTCACATAATTGACCGACAGAGATAATATTAAGGGTAAGTTTAGGGACAAGATAAGTATCTGAAAATGAAGCATGAGATGTGGACACAGAACCTATATGACTTACAGGCATGGATGTGCCATCAGCAGTATAAATAGAAGGTGCGGAAGAATTGATGATTGTATTGGTTAAGCAAGAAGAATCAGGGGTCATATGGTTAGAACAAGCAGTGTCAAAGAACCATGAAGATTTACCAAGTGTGGCTGAGAGAGCAGTAGAAGGAGAATGATTAAACTGAGGTAAAACCTGTTTAATGAGGTGTTGGAGATCGGCAACAGATAGAGATGAGGAAGGAGGATCAGGAAAGGTGCTTGATGTATTCTGAGCCTTGAAGGAACCATCCTTTGATCGATGTCCTTGAGAATTTCTGTTGGGATTCTGAGAGCATTCATGTAGGTAATGGCCTGGATGAATTTTCTTGCAGAAGGGGCACGCTCGAGTAGG
The DNA here is from genome assembly GCA_037974665.1 of Ehretia macrophylla. Lineage (NCBI taxonomy): Eukaryota > Viridiplantae > Streptophyta > Magnoliopsida > Boraginales > Ehretiaceae > Ehretia > Ehretia macrophylla. The sequence continues at coordinate 52,997,947 of CM075776.1, forward strand.
ACAGTGCAAGAGGGAGTGACCAGAGAGATGACAGTACTTACATTCCTGTTGAGAGGATAAGTGGGACGCTGTATTATTCTTTAAGACATCAAGACGCTCCATTGTGGATCCAAAATTGATATTTAGAGTGAGAATTTGAAGAAAAAGACTGCAAAAATGGACTCAGGACGTTGAAAAACCTTAAGAAGGGTCTGGTCAATTTTTTTTTTTTTTTACGGAAGTTGCTGACGTGGCAAATTAGGTGACGTAGTGGTGAGTCAGCGGCTGACTGAACAGTGACTCAACGCTGATGTGGCAGAGAGATGTTATGCTCGATGATGAAATCACTAGGGCTGATGCGATGATGATGTCAGCACAATTGGTTTGGCAAAGAGTAGAAAATTTCAACAACAGCGGCGGAACTTGGAAATTGTCTAGAATGCGCGTTTGATGTCGGATTTTGACGATTTTGGTGTCCCTGGAAAGCTCTTGACGAAAGCTTTCTTTTGATATAGCGCGTGTATCAAGAGAGTGAGAAACAAAAGATGAAAAACTATCCCGAACAGATTTGATTAGGCTGGTTAACTTGCACGATTTTGATAATTTGCGATTGATATTTAAAATGTGAAGACAGTGGCACAGACTACCAAGATGGTAGCTCTGATACCATGTCGAAAGAGAAACGAGAACAAGAGAATAGAGACATTGTGTCTATTTGATATATTGAGAAAAAAAGTGAATGAACAAATACAATGTATAACAGTATATAAAGATGCTAAGCGACTTACTCCCCAAGTCAAACTAGATATAGTAGGCGGCTAACTATAGTAACCTATAACTATACACAAAATATCATATATACAGAATATCATATATATAGTAACAATATATATTATAACAGATACATCTTTAAAATCATGTAGCTCCGCAACTATCCACATTGCTGGGTTCCGCACACTCCCTTTTCAGTCTGAAGTCTGGACTGCAAACTTTTTCCATGCTAATATTAACCTTAATGACGAATAAGCTACGCAAACATTTTCTGCAAAACAATAAAAGCTAGTGCTGAATAAATGCTTGGTGAAAGATACAGAAGAGCTACTTAACATGAAGCAATAATTGATCTTCACGTTCTCAAAAGATCGCCTGACATGTAATTTATGGTCATTTGGCTCATATGCATTATTACTATCTTTCTGTGTCCATCTAATTGTCTCCACTTGACCAAGATGTAATTTCCATTTTGTAGTTAAAACTTTGCTGTAATGTATGGTCATTTGGCTCAATGGCAAAAAAGTTGCAATGTATGATATTCTACTGCTTTGCTATATACACCAGCTACATTAGTAAATATTACTTCTATGACGGATGTATTTGCAGGTCAGTGAGAGATTGTGTTATGTATACCAGCTATAATTATATCACTCTCATGAACAGATGTATTCACGGATCAGTGAGAGATTTCACGGGTTTGCGAGGGTCGCAATCCCTATAAATTTCAAAAGCAGAGCTATTAAGGAATAAATTGGAATTGTATTATTTTGAAAATGTGTACATTTTAAAGATATTTTTGGACTTAAAAAAAAGTAATATAGCTCTCAGTGAAAATTTTGTCTATATATAAATGTTAAATTATATATTTTTAACCCTTACTATATAAAAATTCTAAATATGTCCCGATTACTCACTCATTGAGAAAAAGAAAGTGAAACCAAATCTTTTTAGGTGAGGGGTTACGAAGGGGGGAAACTTGGAATCTTTCGATGATGATAATGATTATTAAACAATTAGTATTATTTATTAGTGCAATCAATCAATTATATCCTTTTGCAAGCACTCAAACAAACTTTTTAGTTGTTCAACAAGAGTACAAGACCAAATAAATATGGACTCACAATATATTGAAATTTTTGTATTTTTTCCCCAAATATAGTACTCTAAACCTACAAGGAGAGATTGGTTTTAATAGACTCCGAAAATAATTGTCTTCCAACTTAAATTCACACTCAAAAAGGCAATTATTAAGTCATTTCACAAACTCCTTAATAATAGCACCACTTATTTTATAATTGTCCAATGTGAAACAATAAAATTTTACAAAACAAACAACTATAAAAGCAAGAATAATGAACTTGACTAGTCCAAAAATAAAATCATGAAAATTATTAAAAGAATAAGTAGCTTAAAGAAAAAATTTGCATCCGGTTCAACTCACCTATAACTGGTGCGTTTCTATGTAGTGTGTGAGACGCATATCTAATTTACAGGACAAAAGTGTTTTCTTAGCTTAAGTAATCAAATAATGTACAGTAAAACATCTTTAAATTAATATTTAATAAATTAATAATCTATTTTAAATAATAAATTGTTCGGTCCTGATTTGGATCCACTGTAAAAAAAAATTAATAATCTTGATAAAATTATAAGATAATATATTTAAAATATTTTTTTATATTTTATAGGCCCAAATATTTTATAAATTAATAATTAACTAAAGAACATATAATAAATTGACTATGAGATTTTCTGAAAAGATGAACCGATAGTAGTTTGTCTTTTGTGAATTTTAAATCTAGCTAAGTCTTATCTTTAATTGTTCACAGTGCATTTAAATCTCCAGGAGTTACTTTCTTGTGTTGTAATAAGAAGTTTTTGAGTGTCATTAATACTTTGAGTGCTTCCTTGCGTGACACCGATTCTAAATATTGTGTACCATCATCAACTTCAACTTCATCTTGAGAAACGCTTTGTCATGTTGTCAATGATCTCATCTAAGCCCAATACCTCTGTACTAATGTCATTTTCACTGAAAAAATTCAAAAGGTGATTGACATATATTTTTTAACAATATCTCAACTCATTGATTACGACTCCTAATACAATAATGGCATCTCTAGTTTATCTAGGGTCTACAAGTTGTGTTTATCACGGATAGTATCTTATAATGGTAAAAATTGTAATATGTTTACAATTAAGTTAAAAAAATTAAATATCTTTATAATTTGATAATTACTGATTTATCAATAAATTAATATTTCACTAAATCTAAGAGTTCCAATAATATTAATTTACAGTGGTTAAATTGTACGTAAAATTCATTAATATATAAGGCTTCGTTTGTTTGCTGTAAAATATTTTCTTAATTTTTCGGTGTTTGATAATTCCAGAAAATTGATCAATTGAAAAAAAATTTCTAGTTACAAATGGTGATTACTTTTGCTCAATTTTTTTTAGTATTTAGTAATACTAGAAAATTGATCAACTGAAAAATATTTTACAATCAAATATTACGTATAGTATAAAGTTTGGAAAAATATTTTCATGTTTTTTGAGATAAGAAAATATTTTTTGAAACTCACCCACCCCTACCCTCCTGCGCTACCCCGTACCCAACCCCCACCCCCCACCCTCACCCTCACCCTCATTCTTACGGTTAATATATATATTATGTATATATTTTTTAATAAAATCTAATGACAAAAAATATTTTTCCTCAATAAATAAATAAAAACTAAAAAACTATTTTATTTTTCAAAAAAATGTTCCGAACATTGAGGACCCCTAGCTTAAATAAGCAAAGAAACCAATTCCCAACGACATCGTGAGTCACTTATGTGACGAAAACGACACCGTTCGTCTCTTACACCATGTAAAAAAAAACCCACTTACCAACATTACCATTTTACCCTTTATTACTTTTTTTTTCACCCAAAAATCTCACTATATAAAACCTCCCCGCCTCTTTCTCTCTCTCTCTTTATACGTTTCCCGAGACACCATCAATCATTTCTCTCACTTCGCCGGAGCTCCGTTACCGTTACTGTTTCCGTTTCCGTTTATTAATCTCCGATCTCTTATCTATTCTAATCTGTAAGTATATTAATCATATTAATCAATTTTTTATTTCATTTTTTCGATTAATTTAATGATCCAATAATTTATCTGTTGACTTTAATCTGATTTTTCTTTAGTTTACGAGATTTTTATTGGTGCGATTTTGGATCTGTACTCGTTTGTTTTCAGCTGTTGATTCTGCAAAACAAGTTTCAATTCATATGTGTTTATGTATGTGTGTATGTTTTGTGTGCATGCATATATACATAGGATATGATATGTATGTATGTGCGTGTATTTTCTCTTGGTGATGATAGGTGAAATTGGAGCTGTTTTTGCTTGTAAAGATTTGTTTTGTTAGGGTTTCCATAGAAGATGTTGTGTTGTTGATTTATTTCTTTGCTTAATGGATGTGACTGTTGCTATTTTGATTCTTCATTACAGGTGTTTTTTACTTTGTGGAAGTGACTTTTTGAGTATGGGATCGGAGTTTTCGGAGTTGTTGCGTCGTGTTTATGTGTATGAGTGTGTATTTGAGCTATTGAAAAGCTGGAGAGTCGGGAAATTTGATGTTTTATTTTGTTTCTGTTATACTAGATATCTATGTGTATGCAGGGGAAAGTTTTAATAGGTTGTGTTATTTTCACATGTTTTTAAGAGTCACGGGATGTGATGAATCACATCACATGATTTTGGATTCGAGGAATTCGAATCCCATGTTTCTAAAAATTTGCATGTTCTTTTATATACGAACTCAACCAGGGAAATCTTCAGCGGTGTCGTGCTAACCATGGAAAATTCAAACGCGTGACAATTGAATATTGAAAACATCTGTTAGTTAACATGAGTGGAAACACCCAGCTACCTTGACACTAAATAGTTGAGAGGAAGACCTATAAAGGTTTTCTTTGAAGACGATAAATAACTAAAAGCCCTCTCAAATAGCTTAGCTTTTAAATGATGTGGTTCAATCATCATAGTATCAGAGTTCAAGTTAAAGAACGGTTTGAGCGTTGCCGCTACTTGCTAATGAAAAAAGAATATGTTTTAGTGCAGCTCAATTGAAATAAATCTTGCCTGCACGTGAGGCGACATGTTGAAGACAATTTGTATATAAAATGGTCCCCTCTCTAATAGCTTAAGTTTTTCAGATTAGTTGGTTCGCTTAATAGTTTTCTTTTTCAAGAAAAAAATATATATATAGAGAAAGCAAACTTGTTTTGCTTGTGTTTGAATCTTTTAGGGTCTTTGCCTCGGAGGTGAGGCACTAAGAGATATATTGTTGCATGATGGAACCCGGAAGATGAGATACCAAACAATGGGCTCTTCTTCCACTTTTTTGGTTTCTTTTTCTATATTTCATGGTTGGTTCATTTTGGAGTAATAAAGATGTCGTCGATAAAGGTAAGTGATGCATGACCTTTAAAGTAGGACAAGTGACAGTTTGGCTGAATATGCCAAATCACATCCTTTACGATGGTATTCTGGGATACCAGAATTTAAGAGTTTCATTATTCTTACGTATTTTAATTCACGGGAATCGAGAAAACAAAACTAACAAAACTAAGCCTTATACCACTAGGTGGATTCGACTATATGGATTTAACTGCACCATTCATTCTTGTTGAGAACCATCTCCTCTGTTAACTCTTGTTGAGGGTCTCCATTCTACACTTTTTAGTTCTTCCTCCCCTTCTTTGTGTTACAACCTTCATACCTTGAAAACACTATTAATTTTTAAATCCTGGTAATCATAAAGCCTTGCCTTCAAAATCCCGCCAATAGAATAGACTGTAGATGTTTTATGCAAAAGTAAATAAAGTTAACTTAGGTAACTAACACGGCACTGGAAATGGGAGAAACTTTAGAATAAGGTTTTTTAAAGTATACAAATCTTGGTCATGAAAGGAGAGCGGGGGGGAAAAAAAATTTGGAGCACTCTTAAGACTCGCATAACTTTCTTCTTATTTGGCACTAATTATGTCCAATATGATCAATGACAGTATAAAAAACTGGGTCAAACACAATGTTTGTGCCTGTAAAACAATTCAATTAGCAAAGTTAATTATACTTGATGTGGCTTATTTTTTGTAACTTATGTTGACAAAGGATAATTTCCTGTATAACTATCAAAGCAGGGATGATTTTGTGTAAGTGAGTTTTTCCATTTATTTTTTAATTCTATCTTTTGGTTTAAAGTATTTGAAATATTTGTATGTCCTTTGATACTTGTACTCCATATCTTATTCATTTTTCTTACCCGTTTTCTTGTGTTGTTATCACTGGCAAATGCAAAGACTCTAGAGCTTAACCTTTGGAGGAGATGGCAGATAATGAGGAGGGAACTGAAAATGTTTCCCGTGGAAATGAGTGGGAAGTTGTGTCACTCACCGCATCAGCATATGCAGCTGCACCTGGTCCGGATCAAGTTGAATTGACTAATGATGAAAAGAGTAGTTCAGTTGAAGAGGGTGATACGGGAACTTCTGATGCTATGATTATGTCTCGTCACTTTGTTTTCCCACCAAGTCAGCATGAGAATTTGCCATTGGAACCCAAAAATGAGGAGATTGATCGTGAACATGAAGGTGAAGATGCTGGTCCTGAATCAATCGAGGAATTTGGGGGTAAATCAGACACAAAGAATGAAGAAAATTTGAATATTACTGTTTCCGATGTATATACCGGGATTCCGATTTTTGATGAAAAGGGTGACATATTGTCTGTCAGTGGTACAGAATTAGAAGAAGGTGCATCCTTGCAAGGTTTTAATTTGGTAGAGAAAGAGCAGAGTTTTTATGATGCTGCAAAATTCAGCTCCTTCCAGAACGAATCAGCCACAGTTGAGGAGAGCACAGTGATCACTGAAGCAACCGACATTTTTGATGAGAGCTTAGATTCGGGCATCTCAAATATGCCGACGCACACAGACAAAGATAAGTATGATGAATCCAACCTTCCTTGTGAAGCTTGGTGGAAAAAGCGAGCTGCTTCTATATATGCACATGCCAAAGAAGCAAATGCATTTTGGTCTATTTTCATTACCGCAGCTGTAATGGGCCTTGTGATTCTTGGCCAGCGTTGGCAGCAAGAAAGGTGGCAGCTTTTGCAACTCAAGTGGCAGTTTGGAATCAATGATGAGGTATTTTAGTTGCTATTAATTTTAAAAATAAATATTATGATGTTCCTCTATTCATTTTAAAAGTTAGCATATGTCATGATGATGCTGTGGTTGATATTTTCTTATTTTCTTATTTTCTTTTTGAGTTGCAATGACATGCATATATTTCAACTCTCCGGAGTATAGAGGTTTGACATTATTGTTTTCCTAAAATACTTGCTTGATGGAAGTAGTCCAAATGTTTAGTGAGGAGTCTTAAGGCAACCAGTGCAAGGAATGGAAAACCATCGTGTGCGTCAGGTTAAGCATGGATTTCATGAAGTGAAAACTCTTAGGTCCGTCAGACGGACATCCGTTTGTCAGTATGTGGGGGTAGGCCCCACACGTGTGAGAGGACGGTCGGTCAGATGGACTATGCGTTTCTCTTCATGAAGTAGAGCAGAAGCAGGATTTTTGTTTGAAATGTGTCGAAAAAGGAATATACATGAAGACATTTGATCGATGAGAAATCATAAACTTGCATTGAGGATTTTATCCATTTTGTGTATGAGTTTCTGGGAGGCACTGTCCATTTGTTGCAACAGGGAATTACACATTTAAGGCCTTACTTTAGCGGAGTTAAAAAGAAATGCTTCAGAAATTAGAAGCCAGATCCAAGGGGAGGGTGGCGTTCTATTGCACGGAGAATGATGAATTAGGTAATACTGATGTTAACTCTGCGGTTAATGGTTATTATGGATTCACTTTAGCTTTCTGTAGTTCTAGACCCTCTTTGAATGAGGGGAAGTTTGTGGAAAGTTTTCACCCAGGAAACTTTGTTAAGAAAATTACAGACAAAGAAATATGATTTTCCCTCATGATGTTGTCTGAATGGTGAAAAAAGTTCTTCTTGTTGTCAAAGCTTTGAACAATGAAAATAGATGGCGAGCATTTCAGACTGGATAAGATTCGGAGCATGGGAGAGATTCTTATGGTGTGCAATATCTTGTGCATGATACATGTTGAGGGAGTTGCAGGAAAGTTTTTACTCAAGCGTTACCCGCGACTTTCTCACTAAGCAAATGCATACAAAATAAAAGATAACTAACTTTCTATATCTTTCTTTTTCTCTTCCCTGTTTATTGTGGGTGTTAGTGGGATGTTATGATAAACAATTTATATGTGGAAGGAGTCTTTACATATAGGTGAACGGACAATTGCCATAATAATATTTCTGCAGAAGATGTGTGAAGGACCAGTTACAGAACAATTTTCCTTTTCCTTTTCCTTTTGGTGAACAATTACCTCTCTTTTGTTGCATTTCTTTTTAGGGGAGAGTTTTTGGTGATTCTTACTCTTGACACAAGATCATCATTTTTTCCGAGGATCTACAACCTTTTTAGACTTCTTTATAGACATGCCACTTAATGCTTAGCTTTATATCCTTGTGCCAGAATAAAGAAATGAAGTCATGAATTTCCAAAAATTTTGAGGGGTTTCTCTTTGATATTGTGTAATAATAAACTTGAGATAAAAATAGTTCGAAGATGCGTTAATTACAATTATTATCTTGGCACATTAATTTTCTGAATTAATATTGGCTGTTGCAGTTTCCTAACTTCGTGTATTACTCCCCCTCTCAGATTTAAAATTTCCATTTAAAGTTGTTCTAGGTGATACGCTGCACATATAGATAACTGCTAAATATAGATTATGGTTTATTTCACTTATTTCTTCATATGTTAAATATTAATATGTGAACATCTATCTGTGTGTAACTCTCTGCTTTAAAAGAATGAACATCGACCTAATTCTGCATATGCAACTTCCAAATCCATAACCTTGTCCACTTTTTCCAATATGGCAGACGATGAGCAGGATGCTGCGTCCCTTATCTCGATTTAAAGATGTGTTTGTGGTGGGAAATCGGCGGGGATCGTTTATTAGGGGCAGCAGCTCAATGGAACGTTAAGACGATGACATTAGGGGCAGCACCTCAAAAGAAGGTTAAGATGATGACGAAGAATTCGAAACTAAGACACTTTTTAGTATCTATGCTAGTTTGCTTTCAAGTGCGACTGATTTATTTCCAGTTTGATGAACATGCAGAGCTTGTTAATATTCGCATACCTTACGTTATGCTGCTATTATATTGGTCGATTCCATACTATGTCGATAGTTACCGGGGGGTTAATCATGGAAAGGAAGGAAGTCACACCTTTCCTTTATGATGTGTTCCCGTTGTTTGGCAAATATGTTGGACTCTGCTATGCAACTCAAAAGAGAGAGAAACGGGAAGAAAGGATATACTTTCTATTTTATAATGTTATGCAATGTTTGATTCAACAAGGAAAATGGGTAGGGGGAAGAAGGTATAGTTCTTGTATGTTGTGATACTTCCAATAATAGTAATAGAAGTAATGTGCATGGTACTCTTTGGTATTACTCTGATTTGGGTTGTGTACATAGTATTTGGATCTCTCGTAATGTTATGTAGTGTTAGGATAGAAATTAATGGTGATAAAGTGATGATATAGTTATTTGATCTTTACACTTGGTGGTCGAGATCAATTTCTTCATAATTATATCTATCATTAACCAACTATTGATTTTTATGATATTATGAGGGGGTTCATTCGTGTACATATTGGTACTATCATTAATACACAATTGAACTTGATTTTTGCTGACAATGGAAAAGGAGAAGGGAAAGGGAAAGGGAAAGGAAAAGGTTAAAGGTCATTGAAATCCAGTAACTGAACGTGTGGGACCCATTGTGTTGTGAGAGCGATGGGTCTAATAGTCAGACTCTGATCCAAAACCAACCCCGAAATAATTAGTCCCCTGATGTTCAGAAGCTTGAGTAAATCTTATTAGGGTAAGTCCTTTTATTAGTCCTTTAACTTTACTGAAAATGATAATTTGGTGCTTTGACTTTGAAAATGAGTCTTTTGGTCCCTTAAATTTACAACTTTGGCCACCGTTAATCCTTTGGAGGTTTTCCATACAATTTTTGCCATTAACTGCACGAGAAATGCACGTGACATGCCAAAAAGCCTTTATGCAAGGGTAAGATTGGCCAATCAGGTCTTAGAAAACACTATCATGGCATGCCAAGAGTTGGGTATCAGATTTGGGGTTAATTCTTTAGGCTATTAGTTAGGTTTTCTTTCCAATTGCTTTCTCATTTTACCCTATCGAATCGACGAACTGGATTCCAGCTTTCGACTTTGTAAATGCTTTGCTAGGTTTGTTACTCTGCATTTTGGGGCATATTAGACCATAGGTTGGTCTTCGCATACGTCTTTTAGGTAAATATCAAAACTTACATAAACATATCAAGACTTGCATTTTGGGTTCATATCTAATTTTTTTTTTTTTTTTGTCAAAGGAAATTTCATTAAAAGAAAAGGCAAGGTACATTAGCCTACCCCAACAGTAGGCTTATCAAAAAGCAAAAGTATATACAAAGGATTAGGTACATTAGATAACTAGTAAGGCAGTAAAAGATTGATACGAATCCGGTTAGCAATACAATTAGCAGTTGCATGGGCTGATCTTCGAATAAGATTGATATGAATGTCAGTCCTTTTTGCAAGTTCAATCCGGATATCTGTGATGATTGGCCCAATTCTCCAATTGCGCTAAGTTTTCTGAGACGAAATAGCATTGAAGACCTCCTCACAATCAGTCTCGATGATGATATTAGAGACACCATAAGAGCTTGCAAGGTTGACTGCACTGAGAAGAGCAAGAGCTTCAGCTTGCTGAGGAAATTCGCAAAGCGAGGAGAAGGCGAGGCCATTGACCAGGTGTCCATCGTGGTTCCTACAAATGGCTGCAAGTCCTACGGAGTTGCTTTAGGAGGAGAATGAGGCATCACAATTAATTTTGAGGTTGTCTCAGTCAAGTGGAAGCTACCTTGAGGGGATGGCTAAGTGAGATGAGGAGCTACTAGTTAGAATAGCACTGGTGTCCCAAATTCACAATTAATTTTGGGTGCATATCAGAACTAGCAATCTGCACTTCTTTTTAAGCTTTCAATTGTGCATATTTTGGTTTCATTGCGGCAATAGATGCCTTACATAAACATCCTTTGCATTTTACGTAAGTCTTATTTTGCATAATTCTTAAAACAGAAAATATCATGTTACCCTCCTATGATATGCAAAACTATCACGTTACCCTCTATGTTCCAAAAACTATCAAAATGCGCCCCGTATTTTCTGAAACTCATCACCCCCACCCCTCTCCGTTTATTTTAAGCTAACACCGTTAGAAAAATAAATAAAATACATGATCCCTCTTTTAATATGACTTTGCAAGAGAGAGAATATGTATATATTATTCCTTTTTTTTTTTTCCATCATCTCCACTCATTTTCACTAAATAAACAAATAAAAAAAAGATCGTCTTCAACCCCCACCCCTCCCTCCCAATACCCATCAACAACCACTCCCTTCGCCACCCCTACCTCCATCCCTTCCCATACTTACCCACCCGTCAACCCCTACCCACTATTCTCGTCACCTCTTCCCACCCTCTAATTTATATGTATCTATAATATATATATGTATCTATAATATATATATGTATCTATAATATATATATATATATATATATATATATATATATATATATATATATATATATATATATATGTATGTATGTATGTATGTATGTATATATGTGTGTGTGTGTATTCTGATTTAGGGTTCGGATGGGGGAGTGAGGGCTAACGGGTGGGTGGAGGGTTGGGGAAGGGGTGGCTGATGGCAGTGGGGGATGGGTGGGTTAAGGGGTGGGGAAGGGCTAGGGGGTGGAGGGCTGACAGGTGGGTGGGGGTGGGGGAAGATGATATTTTTTAAAATTTTATATATATATATGTGTATATATTTTAATTTGGGGAAAATATCACATTATCTCCCTGTAATATCTGAAACTATCACCCTATCCCCTGTGTTCCTAAAACTTTAAGAATACTCCTTGTATTATTAGAAAGTCATCACACTACCCATTTCATGTCTTTTTTAAACTATTAAATGACAGTTTTGCCCTTTTATAATGCATCTATTTTTTTTAATCTTAATTTCCACCTATTTATCACTAAATAAAAAAAGTAAAAGAATAAAAAATAAAAAAATCATATTCGCAACCCCACCTCGCCACCTCGCCACCTCTCCCCCACCCTCTATGCTTCACCTTCCCCACCCCCACCCCCACCTCTATGCAAGGCAACATCGTGCACGACGCTGCTATGCCAGATCTGCGCAGTAGCGTCGCTGTTACCCCATTTCCAGCGTAATGTTGTTGCACAAGATCTACGCAGTGATCGCGTCGTTTTGCGCTAAAAAATAGTGAGGTTAAATGATTAAAAAATGCTTACCTCGAATTACCTCTAGATGTGGTGAGTAGAAGGTCGATCTGCGGAGATTGAAGTTATCAAATTAAGTTCAATCTTTAACTTATAATTGTTTGACTATCTCCCGTCACAGATAAGTTTGATTAAGTCAAAAAGTCAAAAAGTCCAAAGGTATGGTAAATTAAGTCCAAAAGTCCAAGAAATGTCCAAAGGTTCGGTAATTAATGAGATCCAAAGGTAAATTGAACAAAGGTACTAAATTGAAGAATTACAATACTTAACAATAAAACGAAAATCCAAAGGGTTAATGATTCAGGGTGGTTATAGCTCGGTATACTTAAGTACAAAGTTATTGATTCAAATTTAAAGATAAGTTCTTCAGAAATAGGGCTACAAGCTCCCACTACTGAGATGAGCATTTAGTTACATAAATGACACTGGATGTGTTGGTACAACCTAACGATATCCAATCTCACAATTAATCTTTTACTTATGTAACCTGGAGGTGTCGGTACAACCAGATTAAAATTCATCTGAGGTAGTCTCGTATTGCCGCTAGTTTACAAAACTAGGCGTATATGTATTTTCAATTAACTATATCATAACTACAAGTATATGTATAATTAATCATAGAATATTTAGAAATAAAAAAACGAGACTTTGGTAAATCTGAATTAAAACATGTGTATAAGAGTAACCTCACACACGTACTACCCCGAATTTCAGGTCTAGTATGCCATGATAAACTTTAAAGTACAAGAAACCATAACGTAAACCGAAATAAAAGAATACTTATCGTGTTGCACAGATTTTTGTTGATCGGTATGATGATGGCTCACATGACCCTCCCCTTGGAATTAAAACTTTGCACACAACTAAGTAAAATAACTAAACACTCAAAACTCACTCAAATATATACTAGAGTAATAGAAAATAAGTTAAGAAGAGAAAATAGTACGTCTTTCAACAATGAAAATCGCACTATTTATAGACAGAAATTCAGGAAGGCGCTCGAGCGCCTGCGCGTTCGAGCGCCCTTCTGCACTGAGAATTTTTTATATTTTTTTTGTCTTTTTCTTTTCACACTTTGTCGTCCATTTGTCCGCCATTTTCAAAAAATGGCGCTCGAGCGGGAAAAAGGGGTGCTCGAGCACACGTCTGGCTGTAGTAGGTGAACTTTGACTCTGAATGTTGACTTTGACTGGCTCGTTGACTTTGACCATTGACCGTTGACTTTGATCGTTGACCAAAAAGTTGACCAGGTCTATTTCAAGGTTTTTCAGCGTCCTGAATCCGTTTTCGCACTCGATTTGGCCAAATTCAATCTCGATTTACTCATTTTAAAATTGTTCTACCATTCTTCACCAGTGCTGCGCTGAATATCTGTTCCGAATGTTAATTTTTTTGGCCATTTTTGCTATTTCTTCTTCAAAACCTATATTACACTAAAATTGTGTAAAATATACAATTAAGCTTGAAATAATAATGCAATATACATGATTTGATGGGTTAAAATTACTAAAAATATGGATTTTCTTTTTTTCTATTTTTCTGGATATATATATATATAAACAAAAGGAAAAAAGGAGAAAAAAGAGAAAAGAAAAATAATTGAGGCTATTTGCGTCTTTTAGCAATTTCCCTTAGCAAACTTGATGGAAAAATGATAGAGGGGACATGTGTGCTACTTTTTCAAACCATAGGAGATTTCGTTGCACTTTTAAAACCATATGGGGTATTGTGCACTTTCGGTTAACCATAGGAGGCTATGGTGCTACAAAAAAAAAATCATGTTTAAACTAATTATTTTTAGTTGTAAAACAAATAAAACATTGTGGTCATAAGATTCATGACTCATGCACGATCTGACTTTCATTATGGTCATGACTCTATGATCTGACTTCACTGTAAAAAAAAAAAAAGTGGTCATGCACGATCTAACTTCACTTCAAAAAAAAGAAAGAATTGTTTTTCTTAAAAAAAGAACTAAATTGAATTAGACTAGTTTGGTGAATCGAGCTGGGTTAGTTTACTGAATTGAGTTGGACTGGGCTAACGAATTGAGTTGGGCTAGGTTACCGAATTGAGCTTGGCTGAGTTCTTATCTAGGCTGAGCTGGGCTAGGTTTATAATTTTTAAACTGAATCTAACACAACCCATAATATTACATGGGTTATAACCCAACCCAATATTTTAGCAACTGGATTGGACTGAATTGGGTTCTTATCGATTTAGGCTGGGTTACAACCCAATAAACCCAGCCCAATTAACATGTTGACACGTTACCCCCTGTATTCCAAAAACTATAAAAAAGGGCCCTATGTTTTCCAGAACTCGCAACACCGCCCCTTTCCGTCTATATTAAGCTAACACTATTAGAAAAATAGATAAAGTGACCGATTTGCCCTTCTTTTAATATGACTTTGTAAGAGAGAGAATACATATATATTTTTTCTTCATCTCCACCCATTTTCACTAAATAAAAAAAAATAATTTTTTTTTAAAAAAAAGGATCATCTTCCCCCACCCTCTAATACCTTTCCCCCCACCCATTAGCCACCACCCCTCACCCCCTTTAACTACCCCATCCCTATCCCCCACCCACCTATCAGCCCTTACCCTCCATTGCCGTCACCGCCCTCCCCACCTCCTTGCCCCGTTAGCACCCCAAACCCCTCAACCCCCGTTAGCTACCCTCTCTCTACCCCCACCTTTACCCCCACCCCCGTCAGCCTCTACCCCCAACCCCCGTCAACCGCCCATTTCCCATTCTCCACCCCCATCTCCCATCCCTGTCACTCCATCCCCACACCCTACCCCCTACCCCTGTCAGCCACACTCCTCACCTTCACCCCCATCGGTCAGCGCCCGCCCTTCCCACCTCTACCCCATCCCACCCCACCCCACCCCTGTCCCCCAACTCTACATAGTGGAAAGGCCCAAAAGCACAAACATTCAACAACTCTTTGGTTTAGTTTAATTCAAGACAGATATATATATATATATATATATATATATATATGTATGTATGTATATATAAATATGTATTTCTTTATATATATTTCAAGTTCAAGGGCTTTTTTGGTCAATTTATGGCTCATATAAATCTTAAAAACTCGTCAAGCTGCATTTTACGTGTATGGATTGCAGATTCAACGACGAAACTAATGGACTGCAAACGGAGGGGGCCAAAAACCACGGGAGGGAGGGTGGGGTTTGATAGTTTTGAGAACATAGGGGGTAGCATGACAATTTCGCATATCACATGGGGTAACGTGATATTTTCTATTTTTAAACTTCGTCTCCATTTGCAAAACCCGGCCAAGACAATTTGTGGGTTTTGGGATTTGGGCATTTAATAATTTAGGGATTGATAGAAGATTTGGAGATTTAGGGATTGAAAAATGGTGGGAATGATAAGGCCAATGCTTATAAGCAATTATTTACCCCTGATTTTGCATTGTTTTTACGAGCACGTGCGTTTCTTCAATAGTTAATGGCGAAAGTTATATGAAAAAACATGTGAAAAATTAATGGTGTCCTATTTTGTAAACTGTCCCTTGTATGTTTGGATTGAGGGGGAAAGTTTAATAAAGGAGAGAATCATAAAGGTGGGGAGATGAGATGATTAAATCATATTTGGATTGGATAATTTGAGGAAAAGAGAGTATCATAAATGATTATATATTTGTGTCTTTTGTTTGGATTATAAAAAAGAAGAAGAAGTGAATGATAAATTTTATGTGTAAAATGACTTTCATGGAGGAGTTAGACTCTCCATTATACCCCAAATTGGAGGGAAAGAAAAACTGGGTTTGAGAGGGGTTGCTTTGACCCCTCCACTTCCTTCCCCCTTGGAAAACTTCTGAAACAAACAAGAAATAGAATATTTCAATCTCTCCCAGTACCTCCCTTTCCCCCCAGTCCCTTCAATCCAAACAGACAAGGTGGGACCAAAAGGCTCATTTTTAAAGTTAAGGGACAAAATTCTCATTGTCTAATTTCTCAAAAAAAA
Source organism: Ehretia macrophylla (assembly GCA_037974665.1). NCBI lineage: Eukaryota > Viridiplantae > Streptophyta > Magnoliopsida > Boraginales > Ehretiaceae > Ehretia > Ehretia macrophylla. Next base: position 53,014,237 of record CM075776.1, read on the forward strand.
AAAAAAAATCATTGTCTAATATAAAATTAGTGGACTAATAAAGAGATTTATCCATCTTATTATAGGTGAGATCTTTCCACTATAGTAGTATGTCGGAGACATAGATGCTCAACTTTGATCTTGAGCTGAAGCTACAGATAAGGTTGACTTGCCTTGCAAATAACTAGGGTTTTTTTTTTTTTTTTTTCTCAAAAAGTAATAATAAAAAATATATAGAAGAGAGGGATATAGGTAAAATCTTAGAAGTTATTTATCAAGTTGTTCATTTGGAGCTGGTGGACTTTTTTTCTTTTTCTTTTTCTTTTTCTTTTTCGTCAGTAAAACGTGAGATTTTATTGATATTGTAGTTGACCAATTCCAGAAGGTACAAAGCATTGGAGAATATTTTTTTAGTGCAAATGGGACATTTAATATCCAATCAATTGGAAGCTGTCCTTTTAAACATCGTTTTGTAATCTAATAAGCAAGCTTGATTGCCTTGTCTTCTTTATGCACGGGAAATCGATGGACCTACTGGGTTGGAAGTACATTTTATCTATTGATTTGGGATTTAGTGTGTATGGGATTTAGTGTGTATAGGAGTTAGGGTTTGTTTGACTTAACTTTAAGATATTTAAAAGTATTTTATGTGAGTTTAGAAGTTGAAATCAATCTACTTGATTCATTTTTTAAAGAAATTTAAGGTAAAAGTTGAAATTGTGAAAATGCTAAAAAATGAAAAGCTCCAATTGAAATTTTTCAAAAAACGCTTTCACGAAACTGTTTTTATATAATGCGAGAAGTTGTTTTATTTTTTTCTTCAAATATATCCTCCATATATTTGAAAGTCTGACATTGCCTTAAAAGTCTTTAAAAGTCCACCATTGCCAATATAGGTCCTATAGTCAACGATTTTTATTCAACAATATTTCTATCAAAGTTCTACTGCTAAAACTCTATAGTTCAAAAGTTAAAATTTTATAGTTAAACCAAACAAAGCCTATATCCTTATGCAAAGGAACATGAATTCCTCTTGATTCTTATATTTTGTTTGGACAAGAAGGCATGGAATGGAATGAAGTGTGATTCGAGAAAGGGATTTTGCTACAAATTAAGCGAGACAAGGGGGGTGTTTCGACTTCGAAAATTAAGATTTTTTTTTTTGACGAAGTTAATCTTATTTTGAACCTGACTAATAACAGCTCTTCTGATTGTCTTTTTAAAATGTAAAGCTTTTAAAACAATTGTATCTATATTATTTTCTGAAATGAAAACTTTATTTGTATTATAATAAAGTCATATAATGAAAAATTACACTTACCAAGCAGTATTCTATTTTCCTGTATCAGGGGCAAAAGCAAGAAAATTGCAGTTGGAGTAGGATGGATCAGATGTAATAAATTTAGAGAAGTATTAATAACACCAATCAATCAATAAAGGAGGGACCAACTTTTTGGATGCATGGATTTAAATTCTCTAATAATATAATAATGTTATTAATGGTGGTAAAGTGATAATATAGTTATGATAAAATAATTAATGCAAGATCAAATGAATTTAGATCCTGTAATAGCATAATAACATTATTAAGAAAATCTATAATAGTAAAGTGATAATATAACTATTTGATTTTCATAGTCAATTATTTAGATAATTCTATTATAATTGTATCATCAAAATTCATAGTTTCTCGGTAGAACCCTACCAATTCGAGAAAAATAAGGAATTACATTATAACATAGTTAGGGGATCCAAATCCCACAATACGATGGCCTCTGGTACTATTTATATCATTCTATCATAACTATATATATTACCAAAATTCATAATTTCTCATTAAAATTCTATCCATCTTACGCAAATAAGAGATTACATTATAACATAATTAGGGAATCCAAATCTCACACCCACACCCACAGGAGTTAATGTATATCTATTTAATTAAAAGAAGTAGATGCACTCCTTTCTTTTCTTTTTCTTTTTTTGTTTTTTTTGCTTACAACTGATTTTTTTTTACAAGTATATAATTAACTACTTCTATAAATTTAAGGATTATGCTACACTTGTTATTTTTTGATTCAAGTTCATTATGTAAATATACAAGAACTCTTAACTTGAATTATTTAGTATGGTAACTTTATATTAATTATTAGATCAATCACTCTATTGGTTTCGCTTGATTCGTAACCAGTTCTTGCATCTTTGCTGTGATTATTCAATTGATATCATAAATTTTGTGACTGTTGGTTATGTAAAAGTTTTGTTTTTTTAAAAGACGTGATATACTTGTTATAAAATTTCTTTTCTTTTAATAAACTGTAAACAAATTTGGATGATTTGTTGTGCATTTCATATACAGAAAAAAGTTTAATCATATAACACAAACGAATGAATTTTTATTTGATGACTTTATTTTTTAATTTTGTTGATTTTTAGGAGTGTAATTACATATATAATTTATCTGTGTGTATTATTGCGATCTTGTTTTTGTTTATTTTAATTAATGTAAGGTACTTTTGGTATTTCTATACTCATTTATTATTCTCTATTTTATTTGTTATGTTATTATTGTACGAGGACCGTCTTTGTATATACTTTTGTGGTTCTATTTTATAATTGCTATAATTTACGTAAATTAAGTACCCCAAATCGTTTGTTATTCACTAAATCACTGTGAGAAGTAAAACCAAACACTGGGTGCTTGTAAATAAGATAATTAACGTGGATATATGGGACATCTCTATAAAACCTCGTCGGCAATTTGTTTCCATGAAACGCAAACACGAGAGGCAAGGCAATAAAGTCCAAAGAATTTGTGAGCTTCCTAAAGGAGTGAATATTTTTATTCGTATTTTAATTTTGATTAAAATGATAATTTGATCTTTTAATTTCATAAATGAGTATTTTTGTCTTTTAACTAATTAAAGTAAGACGCTGATAGTTCTTCGTCAATTTTTCGTTCATTTTTAGTTATTAGTCGTTCACCAATTAGACATAACATGTGCAATTCACGTGTAATTAATGAAAAAAATTGACGAAAAATGCAAAAAGGACTAATAATATCAGTCTGCAATGCCATGGGTCTACGTCGTACGCAAGTGAAGACTATTGGATGCATGTTATACTGGAACCCTAATTCACTTCATTGATAAGTTCCTAAGGCAAAGTCCATTACCCAGAAAAAAAGGTTACCTAACATAAATCTATAATGAAGAGGAATATTCCACGGCAAAATTTACTTAAAGATAGGATGATGAAATTTTCAAGTTAGCAGTTCTTGAATTTTTTATTTATTTATTTATTTATGGAAAACTCTTCAAAAAGTTTGACTAAGCGTTAGTCTCTCTAATACATGGGGTGAGCTCCACATGTGTGAATGTTGTTTCGGTTAGTCAGACTTTTAAAAGAATTTTCCATCTACAAATCTACACTATACTCAGTGGTGGAGTAAGACACTCGGGATCAAGGTGAGTACTAAAGTAATAAAGTCAGCAACCAAAGGTTAGGTAACCTATTTATGCATAAATTTTATATATAAATCTTAAAAAACTATTTACTTTAAGTCTAAAAACATGTTTGTAATGATTTTCTTTTTTGTGTAGTGTGTATATATATAAGGGAAAAGGAGAAAAGAGAGAAAAGAAAAAGAATTGAGGGTATTTAACTCTTTTTGTACAATTTTGTTATCTTTGTTGATGGAAAGGTATGGATAGAGCATGTAGGCTTAGTTTCACAAATCATAAAAGAGTATTGTGTAATTTTTAGACCATAGAAAAGTATTGTGCAGTGTCGAAAAAACAAAGAAGAATCATGTGTAGTTCACCCAACTTTTCATCCTTATCTTATTGTTGCATGATATGGATGCTAATAAATTTTCCCTATTTAGAAGTATCTTACAAAGAATGGTTCTCAATTATGTACACAGCCTTTTTTTCTACCTATCCATATATAATTGTGATGTATGTATAATTTTGTTAGGGGTTGGAAGAATGGTAATTTTATAAAAGAAAATTGATGTGAAAATATTATAAAGCATAAGAGAACGTAAAAATATAGAAACAGCCTTAGGTGCAAATTCGAGATAACCTGCAAGCAAACAATAGAGTTCAATCGCGTGGGATGAACTCCAACAATCAACTCACTAATCGTATATAAAAATTTGAGGTGAAATAATTTAAAGAGAGTTTTAGAATTAATTATCCATTTTGCATGTTGATTGTTGTGCTTTATTGACAAAGAAGGCGGGGATCAAGTATTTATACTATTTTTAAAAATGGTCCTTCCAAAATTTACGGCGTGTGGGCCCTCTTCCGAGATCCACTTTACACGTGAGAAAGAAAATCTTATCCCGATAAGACTCTCGAATATTGCGGCCCTCACTCATGAAATCCTCCCACATTTTGTGGAGGCCTTTAAGGGGCTTTCTCTCGGGCACTTGGGAGGATCGGACGATTTATGGTTCTTGTTGTGGTCTATACTATACACTTGTTGGAAGTCAGGTCAATAACTCTTGTAATCGGAGACATGCTCAAAATTTACTCTAGCAACTTTCTTATCAGAGCTCTCTTGGCAGAGTTTTAGGCAGCAAGCTAACTTTAGGACTTGTTGGAGCTTTTGAGCATAATAAATCGAAGCCGAAGACGGATCAAAGTTAGCTTGCTTGCCAAGCCAATTTTTACGGTGAGCCTCAACAGATTTAGGGGATCTATAAAGTGTCTCTCTATTTATTGTTGTAGAGAGTGCTATTAGAGTAAAATTGAAGTAAAGACAAAAAAATAGGGAGTATTTGTTGGAATAAAGTTGAGATAATGAATTCCTAAAAGTAGGAGACCACCTATTTGACTCACCATTTTTTTTTAAGAAAAAAAATTAGCATATTGGAGTTAGCCTCACGCAAAATATTCATGATGCTTAACTTTTTTAACACGGCAAGACTAGTGGAGAATTGATTTATATCTCCCTAATCGTGCCATATATAATCCTCACTACTTATAGTACGAAATATTCACATGATCGTCATAAAAAATCTTGTAAGTGTTATTTCATATTGGTTTAACTACTTTACCGACCAGCATGAAATTAAACATGTTGGTTGAGTTGTTTCACCTCAATAGTTGTTAGCAGAATGTAAATGGTTTACCATTTGTCTACCAACTTGTTTGTTTGAAGAAGCCAACTAGTCTTCCTGTTATTAGAGGCAATTTTGCCAAAATTGTGGTGAGCAGTATTGAACAAGATTTAAATTTAATAGTTTCATTTCCCACTAGTCTTCCTGATACATTAGAAATTGAATATGTATATGATGTTTTAGGAAATCGTGAGATATGTGGTAGAGTAATGATGCAATGTTGATAGTCTTAAAGCCCGAGTGCTGCCGGGGTGTAGAGCAGTGGTCATGTCAACTATCAGCATTTACTTACTTCTGGCTGAGAATTTTATTAGCCTAAATGATGTGACTATATGAGAAGAATCCAAATGAATATCCAATGGAGCTTAAATAATTTTTTGATAAGGATAATGCTTCAACGAAGACCATGGCCATTCTATGCATTAACAATAAATTTTTTGCTGATTTCATTTTTTAAACTATAATCTCTTTTTCCAAAAGATTCGTTGGTTGAGGAGGTGGTTATTGGTAATGGCCTTATGGCCAATTTAAATCTCTACTCTTGGATTTGGCATACACACTTACTTTTGAATAGACTGGCAATATGGAGATTTTGTCAGTCTTAACAAAAACCACATATTTTTTCTCCATGTAATTCTGAAGCTTTTTGATTTTTTCCTATGTACTTTCTATCATCTTAAGTATTTTATAATTGTCTTTACAACCTTTTAGTATGGTCTCCTAAATCAATCTGTTTGTCACTTTAAGTGTATAATCAATATCGGCTCTCGTATATATATATATATGTCATGATATACATAATTGACCCTACTATCACTGCATATAAGACGCCTTTCATGCGCTCTTATGTTGCCTTTGTCTTGGTGGAATTGTTGTACTCAATAGTTTCTCATTAAATTTTAGTTTTGATGATAACACAACTTCACCAAAAAAAAAAAACAACTCACACATATAAGAAAATCATACTTACACACTTCAAAGAGCTCAAGATTATTATTGTTTGATATATTTCAAGATCCAAGTTCTGAAAGCTTTTATTATTGTGAAAGTGATTTTATTGATTTATTCATCATTGTTATATTTGAGTTATAATAGATAAGTTTAATTGTAATATTTGCTTAGTTGAGAGCGTTGAGTGTTAGAATTTCATAAGAAATAAATCATTGCATATCATTAACTCTTATTGAGTTAACTTAGAATTCTTATTCTATCTTTGTTGTTGCTAGTGGTGTAATAACTAATATAATTGTCGTTTTTATTAGTGAAAAGTTGCCGCAAAAGTCAAGGGAATTCCTTGGGGCTTGTTGGCCTGGAAAGTCTATAATCTTTATTTTGATAATAACAAAACATCTAAATCGTGAGCATTCTTTTTTTTTTTGGAAAGACCTTCATTCCAACAAAACAAGTCCACATCAACATTGGATCAACTTGTTTCAGTCAATAAGTAGAAAGCTATTTGGATCAAAGTCCAAGCCCTATCAGAAATTGTATCCAAGCCCCAAAGAATTCAAGTTATTGACTCGACGATAAAGAGGGAGTCACAAAGAAGGAGAAGTGGCGACATAAGGGGTACCGGCCTTAAAAAATGTCGCTTGTCGTATGATTTGTATTGCTCATAATTTCTCCAAAATGTTTTTCGATCTAACATCTATTCAAAATCATCCTTGAAAAACATTTTTTATTTCAAACTCTTGTATTTGAAATCATTTTAAAAAACATACCTTTCAACTATTTTAAAAATATTTTGGGATGTTAAAAAATGCTAAGAAATCTCTCTTTTATGTGCCTAAATGTTTTGCAATTAAACAAAATATTTTTGGGCTCAAAATATATCTTTTAAGCATTTTTTAAGCATCCGGGCGTTACTGGGCTTTTCCGGTCGCCTGGATAGAAGGCGCAACGCCCGGCAGAGAAGTCTGATCCGGGCGATACATGCTCTTTCCGGGCACCCGGAAGAAGGCCTCAACGCCCGGATGGGTTAACAGTCCAAAAATTTTGCTTAAAATCCGATTTGTGTCTAAACTTTCTCTGTTTTTAAGCTATGCTCTCTCACCTTCTAAGATACCTCTCTAAGCCATAATTTTCTGATTTCAAAGAGCTTTTCATATCATTCTTATTGAGAAATCTTGAGCTATCATTATCATATCTTTGAGCATTCAAAGCTATTCTTCAATTGTAATATCAAACTCAAATAGGAGTTGCAATTGTCATTTATTCTATCACACAATCTTTGTAATATATTCTTCCACATAGGTTGAGAGAATCATTGTGAGAAGAAGTATTGTAATCCTTTGTGGACTCAAAGTAAGAAAGGATAGTAGGTTAAACTTCACCTACATTTGAAGGAGCTTGTGTAACTCTTGTGGACTCAAGAGTAATTGTAGTTGGTTCTTGCTTCACCAACATTTGAAGAAGCATCTTAGTGAAGAGTTATTAAATCCTAAGGGAAGGGAAGACCTTAGGTGGTGGACTAGGCCTCCGGGAGTGCGAACCACTTGAAAATCATCGTGTTTGATTTCTCTAACTCTATTCTCTTTATTTTCAAGTCATTTACTTTCGTGTGGATATTGCTCACATTAATTGCTTGATAATTGCTGAGATATCTATTTGAAATTCTACCTTGAAGTTCTAATTGCATATCTAGTGTTAAATACTTGTATGCTCACTAAGTGTTCGATAAATTGCCTACAAGAACTTCTAGAGTATTATCAATCTTTACTAGACATTGCCTCCGCATTAAGAATTTTTTAATTGCTTAACCTTGCCTAACAACCTAATTCACCCCCCTTTTTAGGTTATTAAGGACCAACAAGTGGTATCAGAGCTAGTACTCTACATATAGCTTAACGTCTAGTAGAAGATCCCTATGGCAAGCTCATCAATGTCTAATATAGTTGAAGGACAATCTTCCTCTAGACCACCATTGTTTAATGGAACAAACTATTCTTTTTGGAAAACTAGGATGAGAATCTATAATCTAGCAAATGACATAAGAGTTTGGAAGTGATAAAAAATGGACCAACCAATCCTACTTTAACTAAAAAGGAAGAAGAACAAAGTATCACTGTCCCTAAACCGGAAAAAGATTATAATGATGATGATTTCAAAATGTGTGAAAGAAACTATAAAGCTATGAATATGTTATATCTTGCTTTAGATTCAAATGAGTTTAATAAAATTTTCGGATACAAAAGTGCTAAAGAAATTTGGAATCAATTAGAAGTCACATATGAGGGCACCAACCAAGTTAAAGAAACTAGAATAAACATGCTTGTTCATAAATTTGAAATGTTCAAAATGTTTTTTGATGAAAATATTGAACAAATGTTTTCTAGATTCACCGATATTGTTAATGCTCTAAAATCTCTTGGAAAAGAGTATTCTAATGAAGAATTGGTAGGAAAAGTTCTCTGAAGCTTAATCGAGCCATGGGAAGCTAAAGTAACGGCTATTGAAGAAGCTAGAGACCTCAAAACTCTCACTCTTAGTGAACTTATGGGATCTCTTATGAGCCATGAGTTGAAGAAGAAAGATCGAGAAGAAGAAAAAAGGAATAACAAAAAGTCACTTGCACTTCTTGCATCAAAGGCTTACTCAAGTGATGAAGAAGAAGAAAACAAAGAAGATGATGATGAGATAGCTCTTCTTACAAGGAACTTTAAGAAATTTCTCAAATTCAAAAAGGTAAGCAAAGCTCCCTACAATAAGTTTATGAACAAAGGAAGAAACAAATCAAAAGAAGAAGGAAGGTGTTTCAATTGTGACAAGACGGGTCACATAAAAGCAAATTGTCCAAAACCAATCAAAACCAAGGGAGGAAAAGCTTTGAAAGCAACATACGTTGATGACGATGCATCAACTGGTGAGGAAAGTGAAAATGAAGAAGTGGCAAACATCGTTTGTCTTATGACAAAAGAGGATGATGAGGTATGTTCTTCCTTTAATTCTGAATATTACACCTCTAGCTCGTTAATTGAAAATGAATGTTCTTTTGAAGAATTACAAAATGAATTTTCAAAAATGCATGATAGTTTTGAAATTACAATTATCAAGATACATGAACTTCAAAAGGAAAATAATACCTTAAAAGAAGAAAATAAGTTGCTTAAAAAAGATCAAAATTTTGCTCATGAAAAGGCACTTAAAATTCATTTCGAAAATAATAATCTTTAAACAAAAATTGAAAAGCTTGAAAAAGAAAATCAAGGATTAAATGGAAGCTTTGCAAGATTTACAAAAGGAAAAGAAAATCTTGATAAAATGCTTGGCTCTCAAAAATTGACTTTAAATAAAAGTGAATTAGGATATGAACCTTCTTCAAAACAAAAATCTCTAAAAAATTATTTTGTAAAAGTATCATCTTCTACAAATGAAGCATCAACATCTAAAGGATTTCAAAAAACATGCACCTATTGTGAAAGACAAGGTCACATAACATCACATTGTAAATTTCGAAATATGACAGGTAGAGACTCCAAAATTCCTTCTTGGCTTAAACCAAAATGGATTATTAAATGTGTTAAAAGTCAATACTAACAATATAGGACCCAATAGAACTTGGGGACCTAAATTTTGTTTTTGTATATAGGTTACCCTAAGGATGAAGTATAAAGGAAATTGGATTATTGATAGTGGATGTTCAAGACATATGACCGGTGATCCATCTCTTTTCTATAAGCCTATCAAAAATTACAAAGGTTTTGTGAGCTTTGAAAATAATGAGAAAGGTAAAATTATTGGTAAAGGTAGCATTGGAAATAAAAATAATATATCCATCCATGATGTGTTACTTGTGAAAGGATTGCAACATAATTTGTTTAGTGTAAGTCAACTATGTGATAATGATTATCTAGTTGAATTTAAATCATCATGTTGCATCGTTTTTGACAAAATGAAAAATGTGTTGTTTATTGTAAATAGACATAAAAATGTCTATATCATTGACTTTGAAAGTATATCATGCCAAAATATTGATTGTTTAATCACAACAAATGAAAGTTCTTGGTTATGGCATAGAAGATTAGGACATATTAACATGGATCTACTAGGTAAACTTTCTCGAAAGGATCTTGTGAGAGGCCTTCCTAAGACCAAGTTTGAAAAAGATCATTTATGTGATGCATGTCAATTTGAAAAACAACACAAAGTATCTTTCAAAATCATTAGCCATGTGACTACATCAAAAGCTCTACAAAAACTTCATATGAACCTTTTTGGACCAATGGATGTAATAAGTCTAGGAGGATCTAGATTTTTTTTTGTTATTGTTGATGATTATACTAGATACACATGGGTAATGTTTCTTGCTCTCAAAAGTGATGCTTTCAATGAATTTGCAAAATTCTGTAAAAGAGTGCAAAATGAGAAAGGATACTACATTTCATGCATTCATAGTGATCAAGGCACGAAGTTCATAAATGCATCTTTTGTGGAATTATGTGAACAAAATAGCATTGAGCATAACTTTTCGGCTTCTAGAACTCCTCAACAAAATGGGGTTGTTGAAAAGAAAAACCGAACTCTACAAGAAGTAGCAAGAACAATGTTGAAAGAAAACAATTTGCCTACATACTTTTGGGGAGAAGCTGTTAATACGGCTTGCTATACTCTAAATAGAGTTTTAATTAGACATTATCTCAAGAAAACTCCATATGAATTATGTAAAGGACGTACTCCAAATATCTCACATTTTAAAGTTTTTGGATGTAAATGCTTCATCTTAAATAATAAAGATTATCTTGGTAAGTTTGATTCAAAATCCGACGAAGGTATTTTTATTGGATATTCTTCTAGAAGCAAGGCATATCGAGTTTATAATAAAAGAACCTCCGTAATTAAGGAATCTATGCATATTAACTTTGATGAAACTAACCCCTTTATGTCAAGAAAAGATGAAGATGATGATGTAAGCTTTCAACAAGTTGAAGAATAAAGTCGACCTATTTCGACAAGTGAAGAAGGCAATACATCCACAAGCAATCAAATTGATACTCCAATAGAGGAAGAACAACCAACTTCAAATGATCAAATCATATCAACAAATCAAGATCTTCCAAAATGTTGGAAATTTGTCAAAAATCATCCAAATGACCAAATCCTTGGGGATCCATCATAAGGTGTAAGAACTCGTTCCAATCTAAATACTTTTTGTGAACATGTTGCTTTTATATCTCAAATTGAACCTAAAAATATAAAAGAAGCATTATTGGATGATGATTGGATTATTGCTATGCAAGAAGTGCTTAATCAATTTGAAAGAAATCAAGTTTGGACCTTAGTTGAAAGACCTAGTAATTACCCAATTATTGGTACAAAATGGGTTTTCCGAAACAAACTAGATGAATCCGGTAATGTAACTAGAAATAAGGCTAGATTAGTTGCTCAAGGGTATAATCAAGAATAAGGAATAGACTATGAAGAAATCTTTGCACCGGTAGCTCGACTTGAATCCATTAGAATGTTACTCGCATATGCATGTTTTATGAACTTCAAACTTTATCAAATGGATGTCAAAAGTACTTTCTTAAATGTATATCTTCAAGAAGAAGTTTATGTTGAACAACCACCCGGTTTTGAAAATACAAATTTATCAAGTCATGTATTCAAACTTCAAAAAGCTTTTTATGGACTTAAACAAGCACCTAGGGCATGGTATGATAGATTAAGTAATTATCTACTTGATAACGGCTTTTCTAAAGGTAAACTAGACTCTACATTATTTGTAAAAAGAAAAGCTAAAGATATCTTGCTCGTTCAAATATACGTTGATGATATTATCTTTGGTGCTACTAACGAATCCCTTTGCAAGTATTTTTCTGAATGTATGCATAAAGAATTTGAAATGAGCATGATAGGATAATTAAATTTCTTCCTTGGACTTCAAATCAAATAAACAAAAGAAGGGATCTTCATTAATCAAGCCAAGTACATTAAGGAACTCATCAAAAAGTTCGGGCTTGAAACTGCAAAAGAAATGAGTACTCCTATGGGAACGTCAATCATGCTTGACAAAGATGAAAAAGGTAAATCGGTTGATAAAAAGCAATATCGAGGTATGATCGAAAGCCTTCTCTATTTAACTGCCTCAAGACCTGATATTATGTTTTATGTATGCTTATGTGCTCGTTTTCAATCTTCTCTGAAGGAATCACACTTGAATGCTGTAAAAAGGATTATTAGATACCTTAAGGGTACTATCAATCTAGGACTCTTTTATCCTAAAGGCACATCTTTCGAACTTCTAGGATACTCCGATGCCGATTATGCGGGGTGTAAGATTGATAGAAAAAGCACTAGCGGCAGTTGTCAATTTCTAGGACATGCTTTAGTTTCATGGTCTAGCAAGAAACAACATAGTGTAGCCCTTTCAACAGCAGAAGCCGAGTATGTAGCTATAGGTAGTTGTGTTGCACAAATTCTATGGATGAAACAAACTTTACTTGACTTTGGTCTAGAATATGATCATGTGCCGATCAAGTGTGATAATACAAGTGCTATAAGTCTATCAAAGAACCCAATTCAACATTCTAGAACTAAGCATATTGAAATTCGTCATCATTTTCTAAGAGATCATGTGCAAAAAGGAGATATTGAACTTGCTTTTGTTGATTCTTTGCATCAATTGGCTGACATTTTTACAAAACCATTGCATGAGAATCAATTTTGTGCTATTAGAAGGGAACTAGGAATGCTTTGGGTCACTTGAATTTGCGAAAAATTGCATTTTTTTGGCAAAATAGTGATCCGAGCGTTACTGCCTTCTTCCGATCGACCGGAAGAAGCGTGTAACGACTAGAACATTGTTCTCTGCCGGGCGTTACTGCCCTCATCCGGGCGCCCGGAACAAGGGCATATCGCCCAGATCGCGCAGTTTGAAAACCGTAATTCCTCTCTTCTTTCCACACTTTTTCACATCTTTTCAAATACAAACTCAATTTTCTCTCAATCCCTCATATTTATACACCAACACCTTCACCATCACTCACCATTATTTGCATCAAAACACTCTTTAATCATCAAAATCTTGTGTTTTCATCATCAAAGCTTTCAAAATCTTCAACACCAAATCCTTCAAAAACCTTGTCTACAAGGTGTTCGTTAGAATTCCTCAATCAAGTCTTTCTTCTAACAAGCTTCACAATCTTACAAATTCAAATGGCACCACCAAGGGCTGACTCTAAGAAACGCAAGCAAGGAGAATCTCCATCATCAGGACCTCAAATCATTGTAAATCCCGATGCTTTTCCATAACAAAACATCTTATGGGGTAAGACTTTAGACCTTCCTACCTTGCTTAATGGTACTAGAATTTATAGGCTTTTAGATGCTCAAGGGTGGCTACCTATGTTAAGGTTTGAAAACAAAGGAAATACTTCATGGATTAGAGAATTCTATTACTATGTGAACTTAGATTTCAACACCATGAAATTGAATAGTCAAGTTAAGACTAAAGAACTGGAATTAACTGCAAGTGTTGTTGCTAGAGCTTTTGGGATTCCTAATCAAGGCACAAAGCTTTATTCTTATAGAGGCATGCCAGAAGGTGTTCTTGATAACTTAGAAGCCAATGTTATAGAATTTCTATGGGAAGGAACGAGAAAAAGCTCCTTAAGTTATCCTAAGACTAAGGATATCACTCCAAAAAAGAAACTGTTATTTTACATTCTTCATGAAGTCATTATTCCACAAGAAGTTAAAGATGGTTCGATTCCAAAATTCACTGCCTTGTTGATGTATTTGATGTATGAAGCTAAACGTATCAATCTTCTACACATCATCATTAACCATATCATCCACACCAAGCAAGCTCAAAATCAACTTGCTTATGGGGTACCCTTAACTTATCTTTTCGAGTCATTAGAAGTTTCGCGTGATCAAGAGTTTGAGACCATTAGTGATAGATCCTATCTTCTCAATGTCACTAGCCTCACTCGCCAAAAGTTGAAAATCCATAACTCTCGAGTTCTCAATATTGGTAATGATACAAGTGATGATCCTCTTGTGTTTGAACCTCTTGATGTTGACCCCACTACTTTTAGAGATCCTATGGAACGTCAAGGCAGAAGTGGTATTGGCAGTTCTCAAGGACAAAGAGCTGGACCGTCTTCCTCTCACTCCTCCTCACATGATGAAATTCTTGCACACCTGAATGCACAAGATGTTCATTTGGAACGAATGGAACAGATGTTGAAGGCTTTATATGACCACCACATTGGTCCTTAGTTGTGGATACCTTGAGATGTGTTTTCTCTTCAAATATTCTTTTCTTGCTTTCAGTTATTTCTTTCATCAAAAACTCCTTAGCTTTTTTATCTTCTTTTAACATTGTTTGGATACTTTGCTTCATTTCATTAATGCTTTTCATTTCCCTTGTTTATCTCTTGTCTTATACCTGTTATCTCTTACTGTGGCTTTTACTCTTATGATTATTTGCTATAGAAACTATATTTTGTTGATGACAAATAGGGGGAGAAAGTATATTGAAATAGAAAAAGTATATATTGAAATGAAATAAAAGCATAAAAATAGTGTATGTCATTGCACTTATTCAGGGGGAGTTTGCTTTTCAAGAACAAGCTATAATTTTAATCAAGCTCAAATTGAGGGGGAGACCTCAAATCAAGTTTTATTCTTCAATTTCAACTATTTCATGCTTGCTAATTTCAATGTTTTGTCATCATCAAAAAGGGGGAGATTGTTGGCCTGGAAAGCCTATAATCTTTATTTTGATAATAACAAAACATCTAAATCGTGCTTTAGCATTCTTTTTTTTTGGAAAGACCTTCATTCCAACAAAACAAGTCCACATCAACATTGGATCAACTTGTTTCAGTCAATGAGTAGAAAGCTATTTGGATCAAAGTCCAAGCCCTATCAGAAATTGTATCCAAGCCCCAAAGAATTCAAGTTATTGACTCGACGATAAAGAGGGAGTCACAAGGAAGGAGAAGTGGCGATATAAGGGGTGCCGGCCTTAAAAAATATCGCTTGCCTAAGTATGATTTGTATTGCTCATAATTTCTCCAAAATGTTTTTCGATCTAACATCTATTCAAAATCATCCTTGAAAAACATTTTTTATTTCAAACTCTTGTATTTGAAATCATTTAAAAAAAAATATACCTTTCAATTGTTTTAAAAATATTTTGGGATGTTAAAAAATGCTAAGAAATCTCTCTTTTATGTGCCTAAATGTTTTGCAATTAAACAAAATATTTTTGGGCTCAAAATATATCTTTTCAGCATTTTTTAAGCATTCGGGCGTTACTGGGCTTTTCCGATCGCCCGGATAGAAGGCGCAACGCCCGGCAGAGAAGTCTGATCCGGGCGATACATGCTCTTTCCGGGCGCCCGGAAGAAGGCCTCAGCGCCCGGATGGGTTAACGGGAAAGTCCGAAAATTTTGCTTAAAATCCGATTTGTGTCTAAATTTTCCCTCTTTTTAAGCCATGCTCTCTCACCTTCTAAGGCACCTCTCCAAGCCATAATTTTCTGATTTCAAAGAGCTTTTCATATCATTCTTATTGAGAAATCTTGAGCTATCATTATCATATCTTTGAGCATTCAAAGCTATTCTTCAATTGTAATATCAAACTCAAATAGGAGTTGCAATTGTCATTTATTCTATTACACAATCTTTGTAATATATTCTTTCACATAGATTGAGAGAATCATTGTGAGAAGAAGTATTGTAATCCTTTGTGGACTCAAAGGAAGAAAGGATAGTAGGTTAAGCTTCACCTACATTTGAAGGAGCATGTGTAACTCTTGTAGACTCAAGAGTAATTGCAGTTGGTTCTTGCTTCACCAACATTTGAAGAAGCATCTTAGTGAAGAGTTATTAAATCTTAAGGGAAGGGAAGACCTTAGGTGGTGGACTAGGCCTCCGGGAGTGCGAACCACTTAAAAATCATCGTGTTTGATTTCTCTAACTCTATTCTCTTTATTTTCAAGTCATTTACTTTCGTGTGGATATTGCTCACATTAATTGCTTGATAATTGGTGAGATATCTATTTGAAATTCTACCTTGAAGTTCTAATTGCATATCTAGTGTTAAATACTTGTATGCTCACTAAGTGTTCGATAAATTGCCTACAAAAACTTCTAGAGTATTATCAATCTTTACTAGACATTGCCTCCGCATTAAGAATTTTTTAATTGCTTAACCTTGCCTAACAACGTAATTAACCCCTTCCCTCCCCCTTTTTAGGCTCTTAAGGACCAACAGGGCTGGATTGATTAAGGGTGTTAGGAACAGATAAATCGAACGGTATCAATTTTTCTCTTTCTCTACTCTGATTATTTTGCTTGTACAATTAATTTGCTCTATTCATCCATCTAGATTGAACACTAGGACCTAACAATTGGTCTCAGAGTTGTATCCAAATTTTGTGGATCAAATAGACATACAAGAGTTTGCTTCTATCTTTATACTTTTTTATTGAGAAAAATATACCACTTAATTGCATTGTAATAAAATCAACCATTTCTAAACAAAAGTTTATTTTTGATGATGCCGAAAGAGGGAGAAAAATAAGCATAAGAAATAGGGGGAGCAAAATAAAGAAATAGAACAAGACAAATATTCATGTAAATAGAGGGAGCTAATTTTTTAATTTCTATTATATTTTAAACCATATTAATTTGTGTTTGAAGTGTTACATCCTTATTTGAGTTTGTCATCCTTAAAAGGGGAAAACTGTTTAAATTATTGGACTCAATAATTTCTCATTAATTTTAGTTTTGATGATAACAAACAAGTGAATTAATATAATTTTTTTTAGTGTTGAAATTAACAAAAATAGGATGTTAAAAGCAAAAATAAAATGGAATTTTTTGTATAAATGCTAGTACTGTAGCAATACAAGGATTGTAGCAAAATGGTGACTGCAGTAGCCCAGAGTATAGCGACTCAGACATTGTAGAAGAATTGAAAATTTGAAACTGGGTATTTGTAGCACGCGGGGGGTTACTGTAGCAATACCATTGGAGTTATTATTTAGGCACTTAAAAATTTAAACATTGAAGTTACTAGTTAGACACTGTAGCATATTCACTGGGGTTACTGTGCGGTACTGTAACAACGAAATATTTGAAGTTTTTGGCTATAAATACACTCAAAAACTTCACAAAAATATACAACTCACACATACAAAAAAATCATACTTACACACTTCAAAGAGCTCAAGATTATTATTGTTGGATATTTTTCAAGCTGCAATTTCTAAAAGCTTTTATTCTCGTGTAAGTGATTTTATTGAGTTATTCATTGTTGTTATATTTGAGTTCTAATAGATAAGCATAATTGTAATATCTTCCTAGTTAAGAGGTATCGAGTGTCATAATTTTATAAGCAAGAAATCCTTGCATATCCTTAACTCTTAGTGAGTTAACTTAGAATTCTTATTTTATGTTTGTTGTCGATGCTGCTGTTGTTGTAATAACTACTGTAATTACTGTTTTTATTAGTGAAAAGTTGTCATAAAACCAAGGGAATTCCTTGGGACTCCACTGACCAACACTAACGGGTGTTGGGAACCAGGATAAATTGTGTGCCAATTCTTATTCTTTTTCCCTTCTCTTATTATTTCACTTCTGCAAGTAATTTGCCCATTCAATCTATTCACTCCTCTCAACATTGAAAGTTGGGACCTAACATGTCTTGGAAAGTCTTTTGCTAAGAACGATTCCAGATCTAATAGATAGATAACCAGGTTTAGAACCTTAATTTCATGTGATACTTTTTGAAATGAAGTTATTTACATCGAGTCAGACAAACTTTGCATTCTTCTTAATCTATCTCTATAGATTTTGATTCTCATAATGTATAATGTTGTTAAGGAGCTAGGACATACACACACAAGCACAACGGAAACATACAATATTTTTAACGTGATTCAGTTTTCTACTTTTGTCCACAATCCAAAATGGGAATAATCCAATAGTTAGCAACAACGATTACAATGCTACTGACTTTCTGCATGAAAAAAGTGTTAGAAGTTGTGCAGTATAAGTATGGATTAATTCTCGAAGCAATATTACTAATTTACCCAATCGATGCAGATTTGTGGTGAATATTAAACACTGATGCTATTACTTGGTGTAAAGTGAATTCTGTTACAGGTGATGTTGCAACATTAACTGAAATATTAGTTCAATCACAGACCGTTAGCAATCTATTTCTTGTTTGGTCAGTTTGTTCCACTTAATGTTCCAACATAAGTAGTAACAGTAAACAGCAACGGAAATAATAAAGCTATAACAAAAATAAAGAACACCAAGGTTTAACGTGGTTCAACCGTGCGGTCTACGTCCACGGGACCTCCCTTGGTCCAACAAACATGTTTATTAAGAAATAACAAGTTACAACATCAATGGACTTACACAAGTAAAGACTCCCTCTTGACCTTTAACACCTAGACGAAGAACTCTTTAACGAATTTCGGTTTGGCAAGCTCCCCTCGACTTGCAACGTTCTCTCCCGATAACTACACCTTCTTCTCCCGAAGAATGAATAAAGAAGACAGTAATCTAATCACTCAAAGACTTATATAATTCGCTCATGACTCACTGTCAAACAACAAACAAAGTTACAACACTTAATACAATCAAATACTAGAACACAGACCGTGTTGCAACATCACTTGGAACACTGGACAGAAAACTCTCTTGTATTTTTCTCTTGTTGCTCTCTGTTTCTGCCTTACTCCTTCTGCCGTGACTGCTGTTATATAAATACAAAATTGCTGCTGCAGATCATTTTCGGCTACAAGAAAAGCCTTGACACATAAAACCCTAATCTCCCTTTTATTCTTCCTTTCCTTTTGAATATGCAATTAATGTCATCCCTTAATTAGCACAAATCGTCTTCTCATATGGTAAGATACCATAAGATTTTCCTGCACAATATAAAAGGTAAAAGCACAAGTATGGTAATATCATAAGTTATGCAAAACATATAGCCAATCAATAATTGTCTTAATAATCTCCAATCAATTAATCAATCGTCAATCAATCTAATTGGCTTAACAAAAAGTATAAAATCTTCTTCACATGGCTTTAAGCATGGAAAAGAATAAACCCTCCCCAATTTGCCTTTTTTAGACAAAGCACAAAAAATAGTCCCACACACTAATAGGTTTTTGGATAGACAAAAAACTATAAAGAAAACCCTTTCATTCTCAAGCTCACATCCACGCTTCCCACGAGACGATGGCAGAGCCAGGCCCGGAATCAGGGTAAACACTATAGTGGCGAAGACATTCAAGGGTCAGGGCACTCATTTATCCTTCATGTTATGCATTTCACAGAAATTAATGTAAGCATTAAAGCATATGTGGAGTCTTGAAACACATAAGTCCTCCTCTATATGGTAATGACAAAAAATACAAAAGAGAGAAAAATAAATAACTACAGTTATTGTAAACAGAAAAAGTCCCTTTCATTAGATTGAGAAAAAACATTGTTGCTCAAAAATTGATTTTATTTTATTAAAACAATAACCTATACATAAAAATAACAAGAAATTGGACTACTGCACACATTGCAGAAAATAGCATTAGAGATGAGTCTTGAACCAAGTCACTAAATTTCAACTCCATCTAATAAGAAATCACCTCTCGATTGTATGTTTAATGAAAACTGCCAAGTTTTTTCTTATATTTTTCTCTCTTTTCTCTCTCTATTGTCTCTCATTTCACACTCTCTATCTTCGCTCAAAAGAAACATAACATATTATTCTCAACGTGAGAAAACAAGAACAAATAATTGAAAAGATGTTGGCCAAAAAATAAAAATAAGGCACCTTTCATTACTTTTTTATTTCCCAACACTTATCTTAGGTTTAACACTGAAAAATAAAAATAAAAATAAAAAATTCCTCGGCTCAAGGTGTGCAAGTGCAAACACTTTGAGTTTATACTGGCTTCACTAGTGCCATTGGGTGTGACCTGCATGACAAATAATTACAAGCTAAAAGGTCATATTTATTGAAATTAAGTGTTATTCCACCAACATAAGGATTCTTCTCTTCTACCCTCACCCGACTTCTACTTGTCTTCATGACAGGCTTAGACTTACACTTAAGCCCAAAAATCCAATAGATATTTCTCCGAGAATTGTTTTGAACACCAATATTCAGATTATGTAATACCCCTACATTATTCTAAATAAATAGTATGTCATCGGCATAAAGCACCAATAACATGATCTTGCTCCCACTAACTTTTTGTATAAATCATAGGGAAAATGCCATTTTGACATGAAGTTATAATATTATCCCAAATCCACTACAAATTTTAGTTCTTATCTAGATTTTCACATACACAGTAAATGTATTGAAAAGTTTGAAATAATACTATAAACTGAAAGAGAAAATAGGATTATCACTTAAATTATATTTTCCATAATAGGAGGTTTTTTATCTCCAGTGTGATACCATCACTTTACACCTTCTTTCCCTTTTCCTAGTTTTCGGTTATCTTGCTTTAACAACCTACTTTTCTCTTGTTTTGCTTATTATATTCTTGAAGGCAAATATGTGATTTACTATATTGGACGATATTAATAAAACTGAGAAATTTGTCAGAAATTCAAAAAAAAAAGAGCTATTTGTACAACTTGGACCATCCAGTCAACTTCACATTAAATTGATAGGTGGTGGTTTAATTCTTCATGCTCACCTTCAAGATTTTGTTTTAAGGGGCATGTGAAGCAGACATCAAGAATTATGTCACTTGCTGGAAGCAGTAATCTGCTAACATGGAGTAATCTGTCAATGACAGATTCCCAAATTGATAATTTTGTTTTAATTTTCGTTGTTGAAGCACATTGAATATTAGTTGGCGCATTTATGTTTTCTAGACTGGACATCTATGTTATGAGAAAATAAATAAATAAATAAGAAGGCAACGAATTTAGAGAAGTTGCATATCAAAATTAGCAAAAGAATGATCGGAATGTGAATGAATGACATTAGATTCTCAATATTGTGGTTTACCTAGCAATTCAAAGTAGTTTTACAAAATGCAATTTTTATTTTCTTTTTAATTCCATTTGGTGCTTTGTGATCCCTGAATTCTGTCTTTCATTGATAACTAGAGTCTAGTAAACATATGTTTAAAAATTAGATCAATTCGTTTTGTATATTGTGAATCATGAGATTCTATCCTATAATCAATTGATATTAAGTGGAATAGTCTAGGGTTTTATATACTGATTTTGAAAAAAATTGATTTCTCTATGTAGGATAATTGGATTTTTCAGTACTTCTTTCACGTGTGACTCGTGATTGATTGTTGAAAACATATTGATGTGATAAAAAATATATATATATATATAATTTTAAAAGAATTGCATACCAAATTCAGTACAAGAATGAATCAGATGCAGATGAATAACATTAGATTAAAGTTTAGCTTGAGACTGTATCGAGTTAATGATACAGCAAACAAAAGCTCAATCAAAATTGGCTGCATCTGATACACATCTTGTGTGTGTCTGCATCATTTCTCCTGCTAGCTTGTGTATGGATTGGCATGGCCGAAAAGGCTCGAATTCCAAATCTGCTAAGGTTTGTTCTCTCGAAAAATATAATCTATGGCAGTAAGTTGACTTTTGTTCTTCCGAGAAATTTATGCAGTGCAGTTGACTTTTGTTCCTGTGCCAATATTGTCGACATTAAAGATCAAGAGTCAAAATTACCGGCCATGAGACTCAGCAAAATTCTTAGTCAAAATGGAACAAAAATATATAATACCACTACTCATAAGTTTGTGCATGAAAAGACAAAGATACAAATTAATGCTTTCATCAACTTGGATATTATGTCGACGTCCGGTAATAATTTGTTGTGACTAAATAACTTTTTATTTTGATTTGATGATATGTTTTTCATTGTGTGTGAAAGGTTGTGAGATCGTTTCTCAAGGATTATATATTTAATATGTATTGTACGGTCTTGAACCTTCTTTAAATCAAAAAAAAAAAATTACAAGTTTTAACTTATATTTTTTGTCACAAATATTATTTGGTTCTCAATTAACCTGAAGTATTAATAAGGGTCGCCGCTGCACAATGAATTTTTAATCTTAAAATAGATCCAATATAGTCATGTATAAAGTACAATTCTCATTATAAAATGAAAAAAAAAAAGAAGATAGAAATTAATGTTTCACGTAACGTAACATAAGCAAATTGCTAATAAATTGTTGAGGGGTTGTTCACCGAACCTTAACTAGCCACATGAGACCTGGCCAAAGGTTTATCTACAAGTTTAGAAAATCTATATACAGAAAACAATGATAACGTAAAGAAACCAAAATCAAGAACAAACCCACTATCAAAAAACACACACAACACACACAAACCAGTAGGGTTACTACTACACCCTTGTGGTGCGCTGTTTTGGTTTACTGGATGTAATATTAGTAGTTTCTCAACCAATCTCATTAAATTTTCTCCTTCATTGAATGCTTGAATTTAAAGCCCCAGCTCCTTTCCCTGCAGAAATTAGTTGGAAGGGGGAGAGAGAGACAAAAACAGCGTGATCGTGAGCGTGAAAGAGGGTTTTTCTTTCATGTGAGCGTGAGAGAAAGGTTTTTATTTCGGTTTTTGATTATTGAAAACCCACTCACTGTACAGTGAGAAATATAATTACATTTCAATATAGTCTTGGTTAGGGTACGTGACGCTTTCCTACCTTAAGCGTTCAACGGCCTTTGTGGGTGCATTTAATGGTGGTGGCATCTGATGGTTAGAATGAAGACAGAGAGAGATGGTGAAATCCAAGAAACACACTGGCTATAGTTATTGCTTCTCAATTTCTTCTCATCTATAAATCACCTTTCATGCTTCATATTTTTTTCCCACATCACACACAAAAAGTCTTTTCTTCTTCACTCCATACTCATGACTTTCTCTCTTCTTATGTCAGCCTAAGTTCCTCCCATCTCCTATGGTGTCCGTACAACTTTAATTTTTCCTTAGTTCAAAGCACAATCAGGGTCTTGTTTCGCTCGTTACAAGACTTAACCAAACATCTCACGCCACGAGCCTAACCATTTCTCTTACAAAAAAGTTGTCAAAATCCATGGATATATACTTAGCTTTGTTGCTGTTCACTGCCATCACTTGTTATCTGCTATGGTTCACTTTTATCTCACGATCATTGAAGGGTCCTCGCGTTTGGCCATTGCTAGGAAGCCTTCCGGGCTTGATCGAGAATGTTGAACGTATGCATGATTGGATTGCTGATAACCTCCGTGCCTGCGGTGGCACTTATCAGACGTGTATATGTGCCATACCTTTTTTGGCTCGAAAACAGGGTCTTGTCACGGTAACATGTGACCCTAAGAACCTGGAGCATATATTGAAGACGCGTTTTGATAACTATCCTAAAGGTCCTACCTGGCAAGCTGTTTTTCATGAGCTACTTGGCCAAGGGATTTTTAATTCTGATGGTGACACGTGGCTTTTTCAGAGGAAGACAGCCGCGCTCGAGTTCACCACAAGGACCCTACGCCAAGCCATGGCTCGGTGGGTTAGTCGAGCCATTAAGCTTAGGTTTTGCCCGATCTTGAAGACTGCTCAGCTTGAAGCCAAGCCGGTTGACTTGCAAGATCTCTTGCTTCGGATAACATTCGACAACATATGTGGGTTGGCTTTTGGAAAGGACCCACAGACGCTTGCGCTGGGCTTGCCGGATAACAGCTTTGCCTCGGCTTTTGACCGAGCCACCGAGGCATCGTTGCAGCGGTTCATACTTCCTGAGGTTCTATGGAAGCTAAAGAAATGGCTACGGCTTGGAATGGAAGTCAGCTTGAGCCGAAGCATTGCACACGTGGACGAGTACTTGTCCAGCGTGATAAATACACGTAAGCTCGAGCTGATGAGTCAGCAAAAAGATGGCAACCCACATGATGACCTGTTATCAAGGTTCATGAAGAAAAAGGAATCGTACTCAGACGACTTTTTAAAACACGTGGCACTAAATTTCATCCTAGCTGGACGCGACACCTCATCAGTGGCGATGAGTTGGTTCTTCTGGTTAGTCATGCAACATCCATCAGTTGAAGAGAAAATCGTGCGCGAAATCTGCACCGTGCTATTGGAGACACGAGGAAGTGATGCAGAATCATGGCTGGACGAGCCACTAGTATTCGAGGAAATCGATCGATTGGTGTATCTGAAAGCAGCATTGTCAGAAACACTCAGGCTATACCCATCCGTCCCAGAAGATTCAAAGCATGTAGTGATGGACGATGTGTTACCAGACGGCACATTTGTGCCAGCAGGCTCATCAATAACCTATTCAATCTACTCAGCAGGGAGGATGAAAACCACATGGGGCGACGATTGTTTGGAATTCAAGCCAGAAAGGTGGTTATCGCCCGATGGAAACAAGTTCATAATGCACGATTCGTACAAATTCGTCGCGTTTAACGCCGGTCCAAGGATCTGTTTAGGCAAAGATTTAGCATATTTACAGATGAAATCAATAGCAGCAGCAGTGTTACTTTGTCATCGAATTTCATTAGTCCCTGGCCACAAGGTTGAGCAGAAGATGTCATTAACATTGTTCATGAAACATGGCCTTAAAGTCAACATTCATCCAAGGGATTTAACACAAATAGTTGCAAGTATTGTGAAGGAAAGAGGGGTTGATTCAGATGGAAAAGAGTCATTTCCTGTGAAATGTGATGGAAAATGCAGATGTGATGGAAAATGCAGTGTTGTTGACTACAAAGTTGGTGCTACAGTTGTTACTGCTGGGGTAGATATGGTGGTTGGTGTGGTTTAAATTAGAGCAGTTTTTGGTGAGTAATGACTCTCTTATAACATTATTATAATTTTACGAGCGAGATCCGAGCGAGATCCGATGTAGTGAAATTTGTCGGTGGAAATTGATACACAGTAGGCTGGTGAGGTAGACACATAGCTACCAAAGTCTTATTTTAGCACAATAGAGGACAGTAATGGTGTTAAAGAGCAATGGAGGGCTGTGGGGCTAGGGCTCACATGGATGCTTAATTTCAGCCATGAATGCTTCACAGGCAAGTTTTAAAGATCAAAGAAGCAATGGCTTTGTCATACACATGATAATGGTGATGATGTTCAAGGTACAAAATCATTCATTGCAGACAGGTAGATGCAAGCATAAGAATTAATGGAGAGAGTAATTATCTACCCCCCTCATAAATTGTGTTTCCATTTTCTTGTGTGAAGCTGGCTTCTTTTTGTTTTTCTTTTTATTTTTATTTTTTATTATTATTTTTTTAATTTTTGTATTTTCAACCCTGTCTCATCATCTTATATATTCTTTCTATTTATTGATTGTTATGTCAATTTTAACTTTGTCCATTGATTCAAGCCTTTCCATACAGAATTTCCTAGTTCCTCCTTCATATTTAGATTTCCTCATTACGTTAGTATACAAGAAAGATCAAATGGTGATAAACTGTTCAAATTATCATAATTATATCGTTAGTTCACTACTATTGAAGGTCCAAATCCCTTTGTTATAGCTTATAGGGTGGGGATTCCAAACCACTCCATAATTGTATTAATCAACAATATTATCACAATAATTCCGGATGTAATCACTAGCCATAAATGGGAATTCACATGTTCATAATCTTATAATGTTTGAGAGCAAGGATTAACGATTGTAAATTATTGGTATAGTAATTATGAAATATTGTAGACAATGCATAATTATTGAATTCTCTTATGTACGTTATAAGTTATGAGAGAAGTTTTACTCACCATAAATGGTGTCCCTTTCTTGAGGATGTCTTATTTCATTCTGAATTTTATTGTCAGCAGTGGTATGCAATGAATTGCAATTCAAGATGAGTAGACTTGAATTTACAGTGAAAATGGAGGAAATAGGTTTGTCCTTCACACAGCCTAAAGCCTTCAAGTCTTTCCTCAACTTACAAATGTGTTATCTATACTTCCCTTCAAGTTCTTGAAACAATTTAGATCCCCAAAAATTAATCAAAATAACAAAGTTTACAACATTATCTTGATTGAAGATCATTTGCATTACCAAATGTCCATTCTAAAACTAGTTGGAAGAACCAGTAACAAAGTTGTTGATTGGTTAGCGAAAGCTAAAAAAGCAGTTTATCTTTCGTTAGACTAGTTAAGCAATGTTCCTCCCCCCAGCAAGGTTTCTACCTGCGAATTTTGCTCCTATAAGATAGATTAGGTTGATTCATGAAATTCTATGTCACATCCTGTCCCATATCTCTTCTACAATCACTTTATAATAATTTTGGTTCGCTACTACTATCAACAATTTGGACCAATTGATTAGGCTGAATATGTTGGCAGCCCAATAGTTGGGTCTTAATCGTTATATTTTGCATTTCGAGGATGATTGTAAATGCTCAGGCTGTCCAATGCATCCTCTACTGGGACCTTAAATGAGGACCACCCTGACAAAAGAGTATAGGGATGTATGTCATCAAAAGCAGGGTATACATGTGAAATCATGGATTATCTTTCCATCTCATTATCGCAAATGTGCACAAATGGTTTCGATCCTCAAAGTGAAATCACATACCAAGTTTTGAAAGATATCTAAACTATAATAAGGCAACGCAGTGCACACAACTCCTACTGTGCGAGAGGTCAGGAGAAGGAAGGGAAATTCAACAACTTACCCTCGAGTACATATTAGTATCTAATGATATTAGTATCAAGGATTTGTGTAATCAAAGCATGATATCATGTAAAAGAACAAAGGGGATCGCATCTACGCTTAAAAGGTTTTGAAGCTAAATCAGGTTTCTTTCGAAACACTTTCATGAGCTAGTGCACTTAGAAGCAGTCTATAACCATAGGGTGCATAATAAACAACGGCCTCCAATTAATGACATGAGACTAAAGCTCTGTTTGGTCTAATTTTTAGACACTCAAAAGCACTTTATGTGAATTTAGAAGCTGAAATAACTTGTTTGACCTATTTTTAAAAGTGCTTTTAAGTAAAAGCTAAAATTGACAAAAACTAAAAACTGAGAAGCTCTAAATTAGAGCTTTTCCAAAAAGACTTTTGAGAAGCTATTTTACATAATGCAGGAAATTATTTTTCTTTTTTTTTTTTCTCAAATTTACCCCTTCATATATTTAAAGTTCGATATTATCCTCAAAAATTTTAAAAACTCTACATTGTCTAACACAGGCCAAACAGTCAACGACTTTTGTTTAACAACACTTCTCGCAAAAGCTCTATAGTTCAAAAACTGAAATTTCACAACTAGGCCAAACAGAGCCTAACTTGAAAACTGAAAGGAACCTCAGGAATGTTTAGATCTGGAGCCAATTGTTGATGCATGAGAGCATCTGGAGCAGTATTTCAAGGACAATTTCGGTGTCAAGGGTCCAATCTTGCCTCGGGTCTTCTTTGGCCCGTTTTACCTCCCCATAATTGGTTTGCATCTTCCTTTCCATCCATATTCTTCGCATTTGTATATGCTGCAAATATCTACTGTTCTGTGTATCTAATCCAGAATCTTTTCTCCAGTTGAAAAGAAGTTCCAAACTAAAGTGCCTATGATGTATAAGGCAACGGCCACTTTGAACACATCATCCCAAGAACCTGTAGAGTAGTGGTCAAAGAATGAATTTATTAGGAAGTGACGTTGAACAACGCTACAGCAATGTTAATAAGGAAAATAAATATCAAGAGGGTGAAGTAAGAAGGGTCTGTTTACCTTTTTGGAGTATGTATCCAGTTGCAGCTGTACCAAAGACACCAGCGAGCACTCCTGCTGTATTAGAAAGTCCTAACAAGACTCCCTGTAATGGGGAATTCCGATAAATTTTCTCACAGAAAAACTCAAGATCTTTCAAATTCCGACATATATGAAGTAAAGCAATTAGGTTTCCAGATAGCTTTTACAAGAACTTTTACACCAGAGGTTACAATGGATTTCTATGTTCATGAAGATATAATCATTTCATGCACGAAGATTTAGTATTCACAACCTATTCGATTTGTTGTCTAATCCAACATCTAGTAAGAAAACTATTTGACAAACTCAGATCAGAGGCAGAAGATCACCATCTAATTTTGATTCGTTGAGATGTCACATAACTTGTTCAAGCACGATAACATTCTATTTACCCTAAGGAAATAGAAAAACTCACAGCGTAACGTGGCCCAATGTCTTGATGATTAGAGTAGAGGCCAGACTGAGAAAAGGCATCTGAACCCTGTAAAAAGATCACAAAGTGCATTCGGTAAAAGATCATAAGCAACTAGATCAGTTTAAAAATTATTTAAGCAGCTCAAACCTGGCTGCATGCCATGCAGAGCACTGCCATAGCAGGTGTCTTGACATGGCTCAGCTGTGTAAGAAAAAAGGCAGGACCTAGAAACCCGATTGACTGCATAATCTGCAATATTTGAAGTAATGAAGATGAATTACAGTGAAATGTTGAACACGTGAGTCACTATCTCTGCACTACTCACTGCTGAATAACAAAAATTTAACATTCCAAGCATAACAAACTCTCTTAGAATTTCAAAAACTTATTTTAATCTATTTGTCTAGGCATTTTCTAAAATTAAAAGAACATAAACAAAACATCATTCTGAGAAAATATCTTTTCCACCTCCAGCAATCATCACAATTAATTTGGGAAACAGGAAAAAAAGAAAAGAAAAAAAAAGGCTCAAAATTTGTAATATAAATAGAGAAACTGGCAGGAAGCAGCTCAGTTCAAAAGTATATCAACAGTACACATACAGTTGAAAGTGCAATGCTATTGTATCAAGAAGAGGAGGTCCTTGCCTTACGAACTGATGTTATGGAGAGACCTTTGCTCACAAGTGTATCTGCAATCCAGCCTCCAATATTTGCAAATACCGCCATGGTCAACCAAGGCAGTACACACAAAAGTCCAGATTCAGTGAGGTTAAACTTGAGCACCTGCATAAGCAACCTCCATAAAGAAAAACTGGCATGCTTGCTTGTCCAATTAACTTATGCTTTTCATTATGATACTATGGTTCGTGGGGAACTGCATTCAGGTGCAAGTTTCCTGCCACTATCGGTATGTTACATGAAGCTACAATTCCATCCACATGATACTGTTTCCTCCACATATGGCAAAAACAAAATAATAGGAAAAAATTGAAAGAAATGAGAATAACATAAAATAGTGCAGCAATCTGCTGTATACTTCAGTATGCTCAAACATTGCGAAAGGTGCAAAGTGGAAAGATTTATTTGGCTAGGCTCCAAATGCTGCATACCAGCAAGTACTAGTACTTAGCTATAGTACTATGCTGATTCACAAGAAACGTACTCGAGATGGACAGGCAAGGATGAAGGGAAGTATCGTCAAAGATGTATGATAAAAGTTATTGAGAAGGAAAGAACTGATGGGATATCCATTTTGTAAAATCAGTCGCATCAATTTGAGTTTCCAAGGAAAAAATAAAATAAACAAATGAGCAAAAGGAAATAAAGAATTGACATTGTCTAAATTGTACTCTTCTTTAATTCACCTCTATTGAATAGGGCTAACCCGTATGAATTTTCAATAATAGATTGAAATTTCAAGTCAAGGGTAACTATTACAGATCGGCCACCTTGTTAACCATCAAGAAGACCAACAATTGTAAATAGGTGGCAAAGGAGGAATAATACAAATTCAGAAAAACAGATGAGAATGAAACTTCGAGTGAAACATGAACGTGTGAGCAAAACCAAATCACCATTATTTACTTCAATTTTTATACAATCATCACCTGTTTAGGAGGTTGAACTTCATCGGAGAGTCTAGAACTTCACGGGAAATTTCATGAATTATTGTTTGCATATTTACACTATCCTTTATTCATAGATATGGTAATTCAAAAGGAAAAATTCAACCAAGGTATATATTTCAACCTATTGCGCATTCTGCATTTCAAGTACCTGATTATAGTAAGTAGGCATCCATGTCAGAAGAATAAATGTTCCCCAATTATGGCAGAAGTGAGATATGATGAGAGCCCAGACAGGCGCCTTTGATAGAATAAGTTTCCATGGAATGTTAGACCCCGGTTCTTTTGAGATGCTGCCTCCTAAGATCAGTCTTTTTTCCTCTGGACTCAGCTCTGGATCTTCCTTGGGCGAGCTATAGGCCTAGTAGAAGCAAAAAAACTGAGAATTTTATAGAAAAACTCCCATGGCAGCATAGAAAACAGTGGGCAGCAAACTTGCTGTTGCTAGCAATCACATTTCAAGGCACTAAATTTGCCTGAAACATCTTGATTTCAAGTTATTTTAACAAAAGCATCGAATGCAAAAAGATTCCACTTCGTTTTACCATCTAAAATGAAGGACAACATGCGAGTTTGTAAATCGGGAGTTCCTGTTATTTCGTTTGTCAAGGAAATGAAACAGAAAGAGGGAAGAACTCACTTTGCTCAGCCACAGCGCAAACCAGATGGTTCCAAGGGAACCGAAGGAATAGAATACAGATGGCCACCCAAACTTATGGATTAGAATGGGAGAAACCGCTAAACCTGTAACAGAGCCAAGATACATGCCACTGTATACTAATGCAAGTGATCTGCTTCTCTCTGAAACAGGAATCCACTTGGACAGTAAATTGTTCATGGCAGGCATAGCAACACCCTGGTAACAAAATGTAAACAATGAAAACATCTAGGTTCTGACATGAATACATGCCTCTCAAAATTCAAAACTGAAGAGTGATAAAGAAGAAAGCATTATCATGATAATAATAGAATATAACTTTTGAGTGATTGTTAACTAGTAAACTCATATATACAGGCCAAAAGATTTCTTAAGCTAAATAATCAAAACAATTGGGTATGAATCACACCCAGTGTACTCCTTGATGATCGCTTGTAAAGCATTAGCTCAAATTCTTCAAACAAAATAGATTCTTCATAAACAATGTCGAAGGTATTCAACTAACATCATTTGTTTTTTCTTTTTCTTTTCTACCCCTCCGAGAAAACCAATAAAAGACATGATATCAAACAGACATAACTAAGCCTCAGATATCAAAAAATGTCCACCAAAGACATCCTATTTCACAGGAAAGCTTTCAGCTAGTTCTCCATTAGTTTTTTACATATGCCAATGATACACAAGAAATAAAAGTTAACAGTAAGTTTGTATTTTCGAGATAGATTAGTTTCTAACAGGAATTCTGCAATAAAACCATAAAAAGAAGAAAATAAAGCAGAATCAGACCTCGCCAATTCCCATAAAGGCACGCATAACAAGTAGGAATGGAAGCCCAATTCGGGCAGCAATAGGCGTCAAAACTGTTGCAATAGACCACCAGACAACTCCAAAACCCAATACTAATTTCCCTCCAATTTTATCAGCCCATATGCCTCCAACAATCTACATGAGAAACAACATTGAAAAGAGAAAATTCATTAGAAGCCACCGGGGTGAGAAATAGGTAGAAGATGTAGTCGAAATGACCAGAGAGGGAAAAAAATACACGTATTTGGCCAGGACGGCAATCCATCCTGAATGCAAGCAGTGAAGTTTTACCAATTATGTTCATTATTCATATCTGTTTACCAAATATTCCTTGCAAGTTTTAGAGAGACCATACCTATGGCATTTGAACACCCATACAAACTCCCATTTTGTATTCAAACAGAGCATATAACATCCTTTACGACCATATGCATGATTGCGATATGTAAGACTAAGAATTTATCTCAAGATTGACATCTGAGTAAAACATGATAAGCTCCATTCTCTTCTGGTTATTGCGAACATACTTGAAGATTCTGAGACAAACCTGAGTGAGCAGATAGCCCCAGAAGAAAGAGGATTGAATAAGGCCAACAGTGGCACTATTCCAGTTGAATTCCTTTGACATAGGGAGTATAGCTATGCTCATGTTCACCTGTAATAATATATAAAAAAACAACATAGCAATTGATCATGATTTCGAAACATTTAGTGGATATATGGAGAAAACCCTTCACTGTAGAAGGCAACTACTAAAATTCTAGAAGTTTAGAAAAGAATCAATACTGAACAACTTACACGGTCCATGTTGCATAACCAAAATGCAGCAAAACATAGCAGTACCATCACCCAGCGTTTTGGAAATTGCTGCCACCAAGGTTTTGTTTGCTCAGTTCCTTCCACCAGAACAGCTTCACTTGCCCCCTCTGATGCCACAAGGGACTCCAATTTCATTTCTGTTATGTCATACTCCTCAGATTTATAGTCAGCTCGAAATCCATTGACTGTTGCACGCTTTAACTGCCGACTTTGCCCATGAACAAAACCAAGTCTATTGAGCTTTCTTAGTGGAGTGCAACTACAATGAGAGGAAACAGAGGAGAGACAGTATCCACATACGCTTTTGATTCTTCTCCTATGATTGGTAATCTGAAACTTCCCATTAAGTTGGTAAGCCATTGAAAGAGGATCATTCGCTTCAACATGTGTCAATTTCGATGCCAAAGGTTTACCATTTGAAGAACCAAAGGTAATAGGAGATGATTGACATCTGTAAGCCGAGAGTAGGTAGCTTCCATTTGGAAGATATAACTTATTGTGAAAAACATTTCTATAGACATATTGCGCAGCAGGTTCCCCCTGTGATACCCTTCCTAGCAAAATAAGAAGGGTTTATAAGATGAATCCTCTATCCTCTTTTCTGAATATCATACCAAACTGCGAAACAATTGTTTCCATAATGCACGCAGAATATGAATTCATCCATCATATGTGAAACCTAATAGCTACTGTTAAACACATTTCCGTCTCGCATTACATAAAGTTTGGAAGACTTAAAAGAATTTCCAAAAGTTACCACAGGTCACCGATGCAACATTTTTTCACAAGCTCTAGGAATCAAGAAATCAAAAGATACATGCGATTCTCGTACCAAAGCACAAAGGCTTTGTGCGCTTAATTAGCAGATTGCAGAAATAACTGGACTATCACTGCAGCACCATTGCCACCAAAATTTCCAATAACTTATGAAGTGATCATCCGATGAATATTTCTGAATTGCTTCAACTTTAGTTCTCTCGCTATTTAAAACTAAATTTTGCAAAAGATAGCAAATATTCACATTTTTTGTTCTTTCAACTATATATCAGTTTCCACTATATAATGCGGCCAACCCACATAATAAAATTATTGAAATGCACATGTAGAACACATTTAATTATTTAGGAACCTAATAAAAATTAAGATATCCCAATCCAAATAGAAAATAAAAAAAAATACAATATAGCTATAGTCTAAAATATCTTCTCCAATTGAAAAATTATTCATGCAACAGAATAAAAACAAGCTCCAAAAGAAAAAAGAATGAAACTTTTCTGAGACTAAAATGTTCCCATGCAACCAAAACTTTAAGCTCAACTCCTATATTTGTTTAAATTTAAATAAGCTCCAAAATTATTTCTTACATCAATAAAATAATTGAAAATTACTAAAATGTAATTTTAGTTTAATTATCGTTTCAAATTGAAAATTTTACATATACGAATATTAATATTATTCATGCAACAGTATGTAAAACTTGCTCCAAAAAGAAAATATGAAAAATGATGAAATTTTACTGAGACTAAAGTAAAAATAATGAAATTTTACTGAGATTAAAGTGCTCTCAAGCAACTATCTTTAACCTCAATTTTTTTTATTATTTTTCATTAAAATAAGCTTCAAAATTATAGATTAACTGAATAAAAATTACAGAGAATAACATGAAAATTCACGGAAAAAAAACAGGATAACTAAAACGAAGACATGCATGCAATTAATCCAATGTAGAACACATATAATTCATAAAATGCACAACTTTTCTCGACACCTATGCGTATCTACACATTTATTTCTACACACACATATGTAGATACACGCGTATATACTGTTGAAGTAGTACCTGAACCAATGAAAGAACCGAAGTTCCGGTTGGAAACAATGGCGCCGATTGTCATTGTCACCGGCGATATAAGTTCCAGCAGTTGAATAAATATATGTGTATGTGTAAGATAGATATTACACCATTTCAGTTGTTTCTCTCTCTATCCACTTTCTCTCTCTATCTAGAAAGTGTGAAGAAGATAACACAAGTCACTTGTTTTCATACGTATTTGTTAGTGCCAATAAATTTTTTTTTATTTTTTATTTTTTATATTTGTTAGATACTAAAAAGCGCGGAAAAAAAACTAAAGAAAATGAAAAATCTCAGCAGCAATTGAAGGTAGAAAAGCTGACACGTGGCATTTCATCCTCGTGACGGAGAACGGGAGAAGCACTACCGACGAAAATATCAAAATAGTCCTTGAAATTTTTGATATTTTCGTTTTTTAATTATTAAATGTGATAAATTAGTCTCTTATTTCTAAATTTGTGATGTCGTTAATTTTTTTAACGAATTTTTTTAATTTTTTAACGTAGATTACATTCACCCGCCACACATCAATTAGTCGTTTACCCTTTCAAATCTTAATTAAGTTAGTCACGTACCGGGCATATGCAATTCGTGTTAAAAAAATTAACGAAATTTGTTAAAAATACTAACGGCGTCACAAATTTAAATATAAGGGACCAATTTGTCACAATTGGTAAATAAATGATGAAAATATCACAAAATCCAGAAATAAATGGCCATTTTGGTCATTTAAGTTCGTCCTTATTATTTAAACTAAGTTAATTTAGTTCCTATTATTTTTTAAAAAAATTAAATTCGTCTCTATTATTTAAAATTAGTCCCTGTGACTTTGTCTAGGGAGTAAATTAATTTTTTTTTTAAATAATAAGAATTAAATTGACTAATAGAAATTTTTTAAGAATAATAGAGATTAAATTGATTATTTTGAAAATTAATAAGAATTAAATTGACTAATTTTAAATAATATTGATGAATTTAAAAAAAATTAAAAAATAACAGAGATTAAAATTAATTAATTTTGAATAATGAAGTCGAGTTTAAAATTTAAGTGAAACAATAAAAATTAATTTTTTCTAATAAAATAAAATAAAAAGAAAACAGTTGAGAAAATGATGATAATACCCTGGGTGTTTTGGTTCAAAATTAGGATGTACGGTAATGGTGTTGATCGGGAATAAAAGGTAATGGTAAGGGCTTTATGGGAAATTGGATACGGAATACTGTGGGTGTGATTGTGAGGCTATCCTCAATGGAGTCTCTATATGGGTCTCTATAAATCATTTATAGAGACCCATATAGAGACCAAATAGTGTTTTAGAGACCCACTTAGAGACTAAGGCAAAAAAAATTATTTTAGAGACTCATTTAAAGACCAAGATAAAAAAAAATCTTCAGCGACGGCCTCTATAAAATTGAATTCCTATATTGTGTTAATTTTAATTTTACATAATAATTTGATTATGTGTAATTTTTTATCGTGTGTTACTTTTTTTTTAATTAATTATTATTTAAATTATCTCAATTGTTTTCCCAAATATTTCAAGCAAAAAAATATATAATTTGCGTCAAACATAACGTTTAAAAAATTAGAATATTTCAAGCAAAAAATAAATAAATTGCGACGATCATAATGTTAAAAAAATTAAGATTACGTTTAACCTAAACTAAAAAAGCATAAAAAAATAACCTAAACTAAAATAACATTAAAAAATAAAAAATAAAATCCTAATTAAATATATTAAAAAACTTAATTTAAAAAATAACTTTAATTAAAATAAAATTAAAAAATAAAAAAAAAAATACTAATTAAATATATTAAAAAAATTAATTAAAAAAATAACTTAAATTAAAATAACATTAAAAAATAAATACAAAACTCAAAATAAAATTATTAAAAAATCCTCACCTACCCACCTACCCACATTTCCTTCTTTTTCTTTTTTCCCTGCGCCTCCCTTGTCCTTTTCTTTCTCTGCACACACACAAACACATACAAATACACACACACGCAAAAATCTACACAGGAACCCCCCCTCCTTCTTCTTCCCCTTTTTTCCCTGCAACGCATCAATGCGCCCCCCCCCCCCCTCCCTCTCATCTCCTCCGTTGCATCCCACTCCACCCCTCCCCCCCCACCATCTTCTCCACTGCCATCCAACCACCCGCGAAACCACCAACACAAACTTTATTTATTTATTTATTTTTTTTTCAGATCTGTGTTTACATTTTTTTTTGTTATTTGTTGAAAAAAATAATTGTATTGTAATTTTTTTTTATGTTTGTTAAATTTTTTTGTTGTTGTTTCAGCTCGTTTTTTTGTGCTTTTTTTTTTTTTAAATTTGACATCGTCAGATCTGATCTTGTTGTTTTAGAGACTCGTTTTTGTCTTTTTGTATAGTCTCCATTTTCTTCAACAAATTTGTTGAAGAAAATGGAGACTAGGTGCTATTTTGGAGACTCAAAGTTTGAGTTATGTCATAATTTTGCCAAAAACTAACAAATAGTATTTTAGATACCCTCATTGGTGATGAATTTTAATTAATAGAGTCTCTAAAACGGTAATCATTACTATTTAAAGACTCTTTAGAGACTCTATTGAAGATGCCCTGAAAAGGCAAGTGGAATATACTTGATCCAAGAACGCGCTTGGTCTTTTTTTTATTGTTTTTTTTAAGATCCAAGAGTACACTAGCCAGGTATGCTTACTTAATTTTTTTAATTTAATGTCTAATATTGTAAAAGTTATCCAATTAGCTCTTAACGTTATAAAAGATTGGCACATTTTGTCCCTCTTGTCAAATGAAAGTTGAAATTGGACAAGAAATGATATTGTTCGTATAGAATAACTAATATACCCTTAACTAATCAGATTAAATTTCAAGCATTTCTTTTTTAAAGTAAATTTTAAATATGTATTTATGTACTGTGAAATAAATTATTTAAACTTAAACATAAAAAAAGAGTAAAATGTACCATACCCTCCTGTGTTTTCACAAAATTGTATCATAAACCCTGTGTTTTAAAAAGTCACGTTATAAACCATGTGTTATGAAAAACGTTGCATATAACCCCCGTCGTGTATTTTTCTGTCAATTTTAACGTGAGTGTAATACACACGCTTGAAATGCAAGTATGACATTTATCAAGTTTTAAAACACATACAGAAGGACGAAAATACCCTTTTTAACATCAGTTGCTAATTGCCCCTTGTGTTTTTGTTAAGGTTGTAAATGGCCCATTGTGTTTTCGATAAGGTTGTAAATTACCCTTGTGTTTTTTATAAGGTTTTTAATTGCCCCTATATTTTTTTATAAAGATGTAAATTGCCCCTTCAAAGATAAAAAAATAAAAAAAATTGACAATCCTAGAGAGAAAAACTATTTCAAAGTGATTTTTCTTCGATTTGAAGTTAATTTTGCACTGATTTAAAGATTTTAATCTACTTGTAGAAGAACGTGATTTCAAGTGAAGGTACGATTATTGCTAGTTGCAATATGACTTTGAACTTCAAGCATAAGATTTATATTTTTTATGGTGGACATCAATGTTCTGTTATATAAACTATACGTTTTTTTTATTCTTTTAATTAAATGATATTTATTAGTTTAAGGTTGTAGATCTTCTTAGAAGGTAGATTAACACCTAGTTCTGATATTGCAAAATGAAAAATGTTGTAAATACCTCCCTCTAATATTAAAAAAGTAATAAATACCCCCTTCTGATATCAAAAAAGTTACAAATACCCCCTTTGACGGATTTATCTTTAAATGAGGACAATTTTGTCTTTTTACAAGGCTAACTAACAGAGTTAAACAAAATTTGAGTTTGGGGCGTGTATGCAACGTTTTCCATAACACAAGGTTTATAACGCGACTTTTTAAAACACAAGGTTTATGATGCAACTTTGTGAAAATACAGGAGGGTATGGTGCATTTTACTCCATAAAAAAATTATTTTTCTTTTTTTTTCCTCTACCCCTACCCCTATTTCACCTTCATCAATACATACCACCATCACACACACATAATCACAAAACACAACCCACATACAAATTCACACACACATACACACAATCATGGGCGAGGGGTGAAAAGATCACGACTCACGCTGGGGAGTGTGTGGGATTAGAAGGGTTGTAGGGTGGGGTAAGGGGTTTGCTAGATTGGACGGGATGCGATGGAGGGTTGTTGGGTCAAAACGGGTGGTGGATTAGTGTGGGGTGTTCAGGTCGGATAGGTTGAAGATTGTATGGGGGGAGGCAAAACAAAAACAAATCAAGAAGAATAAAGAAAGAAATTTTTTTTTAAAAAAAATTATGGTTAAATGATATTTTACTTTTCAAAACCTGGTCATGTGCACTTCTCGTCCAATTCTAACGCCAATTGGAAGGAATAGATTAATTTTTCCACCTTCTGATAATAGTATAGACTAAATTAAAGAATCAAGTAAATATTAAGGACTAGTAAATTTTCCCTTGGTGTATTTATACAATTTCGTAATATAGTTTTGTAATTTTCATGTATTCAAAATTAATAACTTCAAATCTAAAATTAAAAATCCAATGCTGGTAAAAAATAGGGAGAATAGCATGAATAGTCTCCATTATTTTTAAAAAATTCAATTTAGTCCCTATTATTTTAAAATATTCAAAAAAGTCCCTAATATTTTCTAAAATATTCAGTTTAGTCTCCATTATTTTAAAATGTTCAAACAGGTCCTCAATATTTCCCAAAATATTCAAAAAGGTCCTCAATATTTCTCAAAAGATTCGAGTAGTCCCTATTGTTTCAAAATATTTAAAAAGGTCTCCAATGCTTCCCAAAAGACTCAAAATGATCCTTACTGTCAAAACAATCGTTAACTTTGACAGACTCTCTTTCATAATATAGTTTGATACGTGACAAAATTTAATTGGTTCGCTACTAATATGCAAAACAACGTTGTATGGGTCATCTTCTTCCTTATGTCTTGCGAAAAAAAATTATAGATTATACGTAATCTTTAAAAAATCATAACTCCTTCAATTTTTGTCCAAAATTCATAAAATTTGGTCTGTTAGAATGAAAATTTCAAGGAGAATTCATAATTTGTAATAGTCACGTGATTCAAACTACAAAAAAAATTATTTCTTTTACTTAAATTGCTCTTCAAAGACTGGTCACGTGACACGCACGTGGCTACTATTCTGTCAAAATTAATGGTTGTTTTGATGGTGATGACCAGTTTGAGTCTTTTGAAAAATATTAGGGATTTTTTTGAACCTTTTGAAAAATATTTGGGACTAAATTGAATCTTTTGAAAAATTAAGGACTTTTTTGAACCTTTTAAAACAATGGGGTTTAAACTGAATATTTTGAAAAGCATTAGGAACCTTTTTAAATATTTTGAAATAATAGGTACTAAACTGAATCTTTTGAGAAATATTGAGGACTTTTTTGAACCTTTTAAAATAATGAGACTAAACTAATTTTTTTAGAAGCAATAGGGACTATTCATGCTATTCTCCCTAAAAAAAATACTTCAATTCTAAGGTCAAATGATATACAAACATATTTGTATAATTTTGGAAGATATTTTTGTAATTTGAATGTACTCATAATTAACAATGCAAACTCTACAAAGACAATCTAGGCTTTAAAAAATATGAAAATGTATTTTTGGGAAAGAAAAAAAAAACAACTTCTAGTATTATTTTAAA
The DNA here is from genome assembly GCA_037974665.1 of Ehretia macrophylla. Taxonomy (NCBI): domain Eukaryota; kingdom Viridiplantae; phylum Streptophyta; class Magnoliopsida; order Boraginales; family Ehretiaceae; genus Ehretia; species Ehretia macrophylla. The sequence goes on from CM075776.1 coordinate 53,053,958, forward strand.
ATAGCTTTTCAAATTTTTTTTTTGAAAAACTCCAATTTAGAGTTTTTTATATATAATATTTTTTTAACTTCAGTTTTCAATTAAAAGTTCTTTAAATAATAAGCCACATAGGCTATATTAAGTTTCTAAACTTACAGAAAACTCTTTTATATATCTAAAAACTGCGCCAAACAAATCCTAAACTTAGATAATTGTTTCACCCCTTTATTTTTTTTCCAAACAAACTCTAAACTTAGGGAAATTGCTTGTATACGGAAATCCGTACAATGCATAGAAGTGGGCCTCATGTACGTAGAGCTCATTTTTTGTATTTGACAACCGTACAATACGATTTCTGTATATAAATCTGACCTTAAACTTGAAAAAGTGTCTACGACTCGTGTAACTCACAATGTGCTCTCAGTATAATTATTTGCTACCGTGTAGATATGACAAAGTCGGTTGTCTGGGTTCTATTAAATCTACAAGTAACAATTATACAAGCATTCACAATAATTGACCCAATCAAAAATTTAAAAAAAGCGTTTAGAATAGGTAACAATGGGCAGCTAGTAGCTTTCAAACCATTCACCTTTCACCAAAAAAAAAAAAAACCGTTCACCTAGTTTTACTTCTATTTATATCCAACTCAATGATTGGCTTTTAGCATGCCACGCCTGCAACACTTTCCATTGATGTAATGTGGCATCACGTGTATTTGAAATAACAAGCACTCTGGATCACTTGGTATATTATCCCATCTTCATTTGAGTGAATATTAAGGCTCCGTTTGTTTGCCGTAAAATATTATTTCAAAAAATATTTTTTTATTTTTACGGTATTTGATAACACCAGAAAATTGGTTAATCGAAAAACATTTTCCAGTCAAAAATGGTGGACTACTTTTTGGAGATTTTCCAGTGTTTTGTAACACCGGAAAATTAGTTAACCGAAAAATATTTTTCGGTCCAAAATGGTGAGCTACTTTTTAGAGATTTTTTGGTGTTTGATAACACCAGAAAATTGGTCAACTGAAAAATATTTTCCGATCAAAAATGACGGCTAGTTCAAAATTTGAGAAAATATTTTCATTTCTTTGGAAGAGGAAAATATTTTCTGAAACTTAACCACCCCTATTTTATGTGTATATATATTTTTTTTTATAAATCTCATGTCGGAAAATATTTTTTATTGTACATCCAAACAACAGAAAATATTTTTCAGTATTCTATTTTCTAAGAAAATATTTTCCTCTAACAAGTTATTTTACAGCAAACAAACGGAGCTCATGAAAATATTTTCCTCTGAAAACATTTTCTAATAAAATATTTTCCACAAGCAAGTTATTTTACAGTAAACAAACGGAGGAAAATATTTTATTTTCCAAGAAAATATTTTCCACAAGCAAGTTATTTTACGGCAAACAAACGGAGCCTAAGTTTATACTGACAAAAAAGAATATTAAGTTTGAAAAAAGCCTTTAGAGGTATGATCTAGCGATAGTGAGGGTAAAATCTCTTTTATGAAGTCGCGCGTTTGATATTTTTTACTATTTTGGAGTTCCGCATTTGATTGACTTGGTGCATATGTGGAGGAGTACCGCTACACCCGAAGATTTACCAGTTGATGATCGGGTTCTGCCAGTTGAGCGTTCCCACATCATCCCAAAAAAAAAGTTTATGAAAAACATTTCGACCGTCATGACGAACTGTTCGTCTCTTACAACAATATGGGACCCACACATGCAGGCCCTACATTATTATGAGTGATGGACTGTCAGTCATATCGGACAAAAGAGTGACTCTTAAGTTTAACAATCTCATTAACAAACTTAGTATCCTTTAAAGGGTTTCAAATAACAGGAAAAGTGTTTACTTGTAATTATAGAATTAGAGTTCAAACCTCTAATTTATTGACTTTGTGCATATATTATTGCGTAATATTACACCATGGGATTTATATCTTTAAAGTGGACTAAATGTGGTCCTATAAGATGACTTTCTTGTTATAAAAAAAAAATTTGTGCATCCCTTTCCTTTGCTCTTTTTTATAGAATATTTAGTACAATTATTTTTTTTTTCAAAAATAAAAATTTCATTTATTATGAATACAAATTACATGTAAGACTGGCCTCACCTAACCTAAGAGAAATATAAAACGAATATAACATAAATAATAACATGTACTAAAACCAAACAAACTATCACACGAAACCCACAAACACCGCCACAACCAAGCATCCGTAACAATGAATCCGTGAGAGAAAACAATGATCATCACAATCACCAATTCCCTCTACACACATCAGTCTCACCACCAAGGCAAAGCCAACACCAATGCCTACCGATTTGATTGGAGTGATCAGTTGGGTCATACCCAACAATCTAGAAATGAAGGCACTCAGACTAAATTTGATTGAAGTGAACTACACAGTGAGAATGATTATGAAAAAGGGGCATGTAATTTGAATGAGTATAATGGTTCAGATGTTATGAATAAAGGCTGTGAGAATATATTTACTAGGGTAGAAAACATAATAGAAGTGAGCAGAAAATTGAAGCTCCTGTTGTAGAAAAAGCTACTGAAGATAATGAAGATTCAAATTCTGATGATGCAGATTATGTAATGGAGAATGAGAGATCAGTTTCAGATACAGATTCATAAACTCCTATCTTGGTTTATGAGGATATTGAGGGATTAAGTGATGATGACATTTTCCATAAAGTTGATGAGGGCCAGTCTAAAAGAGAAAGATACATTGCATTGAGGAAGAAACTTGGAAATAATTTTCAAAAGAAAAAGAGAAACACTACCGAGAATCGGGACAACACAAAAGGTGATGAAAAGTGGGCTAGTGATATGGAAGTAGAGGATTTAAATATAAGGGATTGTGATGGTGGGCCAACTAAGAGGTCTTTCCCAGAGTTTACTGGTGATGTAGATATGAAATTTTTTGATATGGTTAAAAGAATGGAGTTTTAGGTCAGTTGCAGAATATAGGAAGGTACTCAAAGATTAGACAGTGAGAAAGGGTATTGATTACACATTGGTAAAAAATGAGAGAGTAAGAGTTGGAGCCAAGTGTAGGCATGCCAAAACTCATGGGTATACATAGACAATACTTGCATCTCCAAACATGGGTGGTGAAACTTTTTAAGTTAAGACCTTTGAAGGTAGTCACAAATGTGGATGAAGGTTTGATAACAAGTTGGTAGACTACAATTACATAGGAAATATGATAGTGAACCATGTTAAGAGTAACGGGAATGAAATAATAACTTAAATGCAAACAAAGATTCATGGTAAGGTGAAAGTGATTTGTAGAAAATACAAAGTAATAAGAGCTAAACAAGTGACAATCAAGCACATAGAAGAGGATGTTGTTGAGCAGTTTGCCAAACTGAGGGATTATTGTGCAATTGTTCTTCATCATAATCTAGGCAATACCCTATTATTGAGGATTGATAGGAGTTTGCCTAAACTGATGTCTGAAAAAAGATGTTTTCTTCAATAGTTGCAATGAAGAATGGTTTTCTTGTTGATTGTAGGCCAATAATAAGCTTAGATGGATGTTTTCTAAAGACATTGTATGGGGGGCCAATTGTTAGCTGTTGTAAGTCAAGATGGAAATGATAATATGTTCCCAATTGCGTTAGGGTTGGTACCAATTGAGAGAAGGGACACATAGTCTTGATTTTGTTTTTTACTCTTTACCCCATGAGATTCAAACTCTGGTCTCCCAACTACCAAATAGTGTAGTCCACCACTAAACTACTCTTAAATCTCGGAGACATAGTCTTGGTTCTTGTATGAAATATACAACTTAATTGGTGACCCTTATAAGAAAAGTTGGACATATATTTCTAACAGACAAAAAGGATTATGTGATGTATTTCAGGATAAATACCTAGGTATACACCATAGATTTTGTCTACCTCACAAGTATCAGAAGTTTAAAGGGAAGTTTGAGGGGTTGACACTTAAGGATTTGTTTTGAAAGGTTGTATCCATAGCAAATATCAAAGAATTTGAGAGGTATGTGAAGAGCATTGAGAAGGCTTATCCTAAAATTGATGGTAAGTAGAATACAGTTGAATTGTTAAAAAAAAATACCTCCTGAGCAATGGGCAAGGTCTCATTTTCCAACAACTTCAAAGTGTGACATATTGGTAAACAATCTCTATGAGTCTTTTGAGAATTATATTCTAGATGCTAGAGATTATAAGCCAATTATAACAATGATTGAAATAATTAGAGGCAGATTGATAAGTCAAATACAGGTTAAGAGCAAGGAATGAAGAATTATGGAGGCAATATATGTCCAAATATATTGAAGAGGACTTCTAAAATGTGCAATGCTTCCATTGGTTGGTATGCTAATTGGTCGTGAAATAAAGAATGTGAAGTTGTTCAAGATTGGGATAAACATGTTGTGAATTTGGTGGCCAAAACTTGCACTTGTGGAATGTTTCAATTAACTAGATATCCTTGTTGTCATGTTTTGGCTTACAAGGACAGATATGAAAAAAATATAGAGTCATATGTAGATCATTGTTATTCTAAAGATGTGTACATGAGTGTATATGAACATGATTCATCTCATACTTAGACCATTGATTATGTGGATAGTGTGGTGAGGCATTGAATCCACCATTGGTAAACAAAAGGACAAGCAGGCCACCAAAGACAAGAAGAAAGACAGCTAAAGATTTGAAAAAGCAAAATGAAACTATTTCTACAAGAAAAGGGCCTGACTATTACTTGCCAAAAATGCTTGCAAAAAGGACATAATAAGGCCTCTTGTAGAAATCAATTTCATCCAAATTCACCATGACTGAAGGCCTCTTGTAGAAATCAATTGCATCGGTAACACTAATATATTTATTGCTAATTGTTGAAGTAAAATTTCCCACATTATGGGGATAAATAAAAGCTGGAATTTTTTTTTATGGAATGCTTCAAAATATTAATCCTCGCATAATCAATATGAACTGGATGTTGAGAAAATTATTTATTTGTAAAGAAATTGCAAAGATGCATTCAGATTTGAAAAATGTGACTAAGTTGCATTCCCAACTTTAACTGCTCTTATTTGAATTATTATTAGAAAATAAGTCTATTACATGCCGAAAGCGCAGTAGACCTATCGCTTCTAAAACAAAGGAGCAAAAAATAAACAATTTGACATTTTGAAAATGTTTGATATCCTGAAAATGCCAAGACACAAGAACAAGTAGAAAATATAACTGAGAAAAAAAATACTCTAATAGAGTATCAGGTACCTGAATAGGATAAGCATATTAAAAATATTGAGAATAAAGAGATATCCCTCAATTATATTACTACTGGAAAAAAAATAGAATCGGAAAAAGAAATTGATCATGATCAAATATTTGAATATACAATAGCTACTGATCTTATCAATAAAGGGGAGGATCTTGATTATGAAATCCATTCAAGAATATCGACAAAGAAATGATTGGCTAAAATAAAAAGATGCAATTCAAGCATTACTAAATTCACATAAAAAATGTGAAATTTTTTTATTAGGGTAAATATCACTTTGTCCCCCTGTGATATGTGAAACTATCACTCTACCTCTTATATTCGTAAAATTTCAAGAAAGTCTCAGTATTATTAAAAAGTCATCACACTACCCCCTTTATGTCTCTTTTAAGTTATTAAATGACTTTTTTACCCTTTTATAATACATATATATTTTCTTTTTTTCCTTCATCTCCACCTATTTATTAAAAAATTAAAAAAGATGATCATCTTCCCCAACCCCCATCCCCCCTCCCCCACCTACCCCCACTCCCTACCCCCACTCCCACTCTCCATGCGAGATGCTGTTGTGCCAAATCACGTGGGGGTGGGGTGAGAGGAGAGGGTTGGGGAAGATGATCTTTTTTTAAATTTTTTGATAAATAGGTGGAGATGAAGGAAAAAAAAAATATATGTATTATAAAAGGGCAAAAATATTATTTAATAGCTTAAAAAAGACATGGAAGGGTAGTGTGAGGACTTTTAAATCATACATGAGACTTTTTTGAAATTTTACGAACACAGGGATTATAGTGATAGTTTCGCATATCACAGGGGGGCGGGGTAATATTTACCCTTTTGACTATATAGGTCAATACACCTTGCATGTGGGATTACAATCCCATATGCTTTGAAAGTTGAAGGAATATACTATTAGTTGGCTAGCTCTTGAACTGCTTAAAGTGGAAAGTAAGGAATGTGCTAGTGTGTTGTATGGTTACACGCTGAAATTAAATCATAAGGAGATATATTCCTCTGTGGTGGATGTAATTATATTAATTTTATAATGAACCTGAAATTTTTTAAAAGAACTTTATATGCGTCTTATGAATTAGTATTAATATACCTTTATAAATCACATGATATAAAAGTCCCTGAAGGATGGAAAATGCTTGAAGCCTAAATCCTCAGAGGGCGTTTGATTCACAGACTGATTTTTCATTTTCAGGAATAACATTCATGGGAATAACATGTGATTAAAACTATTAAGTATGTTAAAAATATTTCTAGAAATATTTTGTCAAATTCCTATGAATATTATTTCATTATATTTGGTTTACACACAATACTTTTAGGAATCTTGACAATTTTTCTACAATTCCCCTAACTCAAAAAATAAAAATATCATAAAAAGTGTACAAATAACGATACATATCGTATACTTTTGCTAATACTCGAGAAAAAAATGTTTAACGTATTTAAACAAGTAAAGTAAATTTATTTTATGTTTGTAAAGTTTAACTTCATACTTTGAAAATTAGAAACTTAAATTTATTATTTTAAAAAATTTTGAAATTTTAAAATTTAAAATTATTTTATTTATTTATATTTTTGTTTTTAAATTTGAAATTTAATTCAAAAATTTAAAATTTAGAATTTAGGATAAAAAATTATTTTAAATATTTTATTTTGGTTACTTTCATTTTATTTTATTTTTTTTTATTTTTATTTTATTTTATTTTCTTATTTTATTTTTATTTTTATTTTTATTTTTAAATTTTTAAAATTTTTAATTTTAGTTTATTATTTTATTTTATCTTATTTTATTTTATTTTATTTTATTTTTTTAATTTAGGATTAATTTTTTTTTAATTTTTAATTTTTAGTTTATTATTTTATTTTATCTTTTTTTATTTTATTTTTTATTTTTAATTTAGGATTAAAATTTTATTTTTTATTTTTATGTTTTATTTTTTTTAAATATTCTATTTTTTTACTTTTATTTTATTCTATTTTATTTTATTTTATTTTATTTTTTTATTTTTTTTATTTTAGTTTATTATTTTATTTTATCTTATTCTATTTTATTTTTTATCTTTTATTTTATTTTTTATTTTTTATCTATTATTTAATTTTTAATTTCATTTATTTTTTATTTTTTTATTTTTTGAATTATTATTATTATTATTTTTTGATGACGTGGAAACCTAGTTGGCGGAGCCCGACTACTGGAGATCGGCGGAGCCCGACTACCCCTTATAAACCTCAAGTGCAGTAGTACGTCCCAATATATGCACCGGTTCAGTCAAGATTACCTAGAGCAGGTTGCGTGAATCGAATCCGGGAGTATACCACATTTGAATTATTTTATTTTATTTATCTAATTTTACATTATTTTAAGATGAGTATTTGTGTCTTTTGTTTTCTCCAAAATATTTCCACAACTTGGAAATGTGAGATTCACATCCCCTCACTTGAGAATAGAAATTGATCAAATCATGAGAATATTGTATTCTCATGAATGTGATATTCTCAGGAATATTTTTTTATTTCGCAAACCAAGTATATGAATATTATATTGCAGACTTCACATTCTTGGGAATCGTATAAGATTCAGGGACCAAACACCCCCTCAGAGAAAATATATTCAAAGATCTTTGTATGGATAAAAGCATTCTGGAAGAATGCAACACAAGTGTCTTAGTACAAATCTTCAAATGAAAGGATATATTAATATCCCAATAACCTTTGTGTTTCTATTGATAAACATATGTTAGAGGTTTAATGTAAGAGGGACTCATAAAGATCTCTTATAAAGAAACTGGTGTATTTATACTAGACATGTGATAGAAGATCCTTGGAGAATGAAATTTTGCCTCGACCTAAAGTTCGAGCATTTATTAGATGGAACACTAGTCCTATCAGTCACTTATAAAGAGAGAGTATTGAAGTAATAAATCTCATACTTTGATTATCCCATTGGTTTGATCCTTGATATTACATGGGCCCTTTTCATCCTTGAGATGATAGTAAAAAAATTTATGGTCCTTAAGTACTATATCTCAATGCAATTTTTGTATCTTGCTAAACTACAAGTGCTTAGACAATATTTTATCCTATTTTATTAGCAAGAGATACTTCTACACCAACAGAAAAGCATTGAAGGTGTTAAATATAAGTTTCATTCTTATTATGGAACAATTAATATGATATGATTATATTCAAGACACTCATGACTAAAGTTGATTGGCTTTGAAAGATGATGAGTATTGTCAATACTCATCACAATTAAAATGTTTATTTTTATATGGTAGTACTTCTATTTATTGATGGTATTAAACGCCTACTATTATTGCCACATTTTCAAAGCATGTCAATGTATCTGTACTTTATAAGTGAATGATACTGCATGATTGCTCAACTAAAGAAGTTTATACTAAGGTGATGGAATCAAGCATATCACCTCAAAGTTTTTTATGCATGTCATTCTAAATGAAGACTAAATGGATGCTCATCAAATTCATTCAAGTGATATTCTTGCTGGTTTATTCACGAAGAGATTATCTATCTCAATATTTGAGAACCCAATCACTCTCAAGATTGGCATGCGTCAAATCAATGATCAGAGCTCCCTAAGACAACAAAGCCATCATTGTGAGGAGGGTAAAGAGCATCCAATGCAAAGCGGCCTTTCATTCCCTTGTTTCATCGTGGCACATCCCCCCTCCCCCCGCCATAAGTACCCCCTGGCTCAGGGGGGACCAGAAAATGCCTTTCGTTTTTCCCCCTTCGTCGGAATCTCATTCCTTATGAATTGCATGGTTTATTCCAATTCCAGCCGGAGAGGCAAAAAAAAAGCAAGAAGCGGTTTTCGTTCGTGGGGCACTGCCAAAGGCATCTCCTTGAAGAAAAAGAAAAAGCGAAGCGTATCCCCTGGGGGACGGCTTTGAAGCGATCGAAAGACCATAGGAAACGAAAGATTCTGTAGCGTGGTCACAAAGAGCTTCTTTTTGCTCTGTTCCTGGGGCATGCTCTTAAAGATAGGTGTCGGGCTAGCTTTCATAAGCCAATGTCTTGAGATTAATCTATACAAATTCTCACACGTAGTGGTACCCCATTTCATTGGTCTTGTTCTTGCACCAGGAGCCCTTGAAACTCTGTTAAAAAAAAGAACCCGGGCCCTTCTTCAAGGCTGGGGTCCCGTGTTCGAATAAATAGCTATATGTGCTTAACATACATTCTTTGGACTTACCCCCCATATAAGGCCCTCTAAACACCATGTGTAAAGCATACGATGACAGAGACGAGGAACTGTCTTTTGAATTTATTCCTATTCCAAAGAAAGAATTCAACAATCCCTTAACCAAAATCAAGGAACTATTCATACGTTGTTGAATAGAAATAAGGAATGCCAATCGTTGATAATTTTGTCATCATCCAATTATTTTCGAATGGGGCCATTCAATGATGTAAAATATCACAGTGTGATAAAAGAATCAATAAAAAGATTCTCGAATTCCAATTAAGAATTCGTTGGGCCCCTTAGGAACAGCCCTTCAAATTGCGAATTTTTATTCATTTTATCATTTAATAACTCATAATCAAATCTTGGTAACTCACTATTTGCAACTTGACAATTTTTGCTTAAAAAGGCCCGCCCATATCATATATATGATAAAGGAAGCAGGCTCTTTTTCGCTTTTTATTTGATAGGTTTGTTGGGGGGTATAATATGATACGTATAACGCGCTCATACTCTATCCATTAGGATGTTCCCCCCTTCAAGAGCTCCGCTAGGATACTAACTTGGTGAGGTTGACCTTCTTTCTCGAGGACTGAAGAGGATCTGCCATAGGTTTCAAAATGAATCTCAGATGTCGATGAATCCCAATCAATCCCTTTCTTAATTAATTGAAAGCTGATGCCATTGAAAGAAAAGAGAGTGACGGAACTGACGGGAATAAGGTTAAGCCTGACCTGACCCGAGTCTGTAAAGTGCGAACCAGGAAAACAAGAAAGAAAAGAATGCTAAAAAACTAGTGAGATTAGCTTGGTGTGCTGTGCTTCTATCTTCGGATTGATGGACAAGATTCTCTTGGAGCAAAGGAGAGATAGACGAAGCTCCTTCTGTAAGACCTTGGTAAATCCGTTCAGACAAATATCCATTGTACTCTTTTTCCTTTCACCATAGGTTTTGTCCCACTAAGTTTTTCTAGCAAGGTTTTTAATGAGCCAGTATAAAGCGTATAATAAGAATATTATACTCTTTTTCCTTCACTAGCATTTTTTTCCATTGGAAGATTTATCCTACTAGTAAGGTTTTTAACAAGGCATATTCTTAAGATATGAATATTCAATGGAGAATGTTATGTAATTATCAAGATTGATAGATATTCATCCCTAATGCAAATTGTGGTTCGTAATTATCTAAATTCTCACCGAGATAATATTTGTCTAGGTCATGTATTATGAGTCTATATAAAGTCTAGCAGTATACAACTTCTCTTGTATCTTGACTATAAATAGGGCACTTTGCGTTGTAAAGTTACATAAAGAAAGTTAATACAAGTTTTTCTCTTATTCTTTATATTATATTGCTTTTTACTTCTATTGTCTTTTCTAGTTTCTTTCTAGTTTCATAACAATTTTATCCTTTTTTAAATTAGAAAAATTATATTTTGACTTCTAAAGAAGATGAACAACTTAGGAGAATGTCAAATGTATGCCATGCTACTATTCCCGACGATACTTACATACTCTCGTTAAGTAGATTAGTGTAAAATGCATTACTTTGTGAAACCAAATAGAAGCTTGTTGGAATATATAATTCTCTCATATTGAAAAATCATAAATTTTTAAACTATTTTATAAGATTTTGAATTATTTTACTTGACACCAATTAATTTGATGATAAAATCACAAGATTCTCATAATAAAGCTAAACAAATACAACTATCGAAATTACACTAAAATATCATACTATTAATGCGTGTTGTTATTTTTTTTTATGTAAATAATTACTTTTTTATTAAAAATATTACATAAAAATAAATTTAATATAAATCTAAATAATTAAAATCTGACTTCATTGCGATTAAAACTATGAAACCTTAAGAATATAACATTTTGGAAAGGCTAAACTAGTCAGAGACGGATGCACATGGGAGTGAGTGAGTGAGAAAAAACGTTAAAAATTTTGTATATTTTTCAAAAAAAGAATTAGAGGCCCCATTGAAAAAAGAAAATTATGTACTCATATAATAAAAAATTACGTATTTTAGTCCCTACTAACAAGAATTCTTGAATCCACTCCTAAAATTAGTGATGATAGAAAGGAAAATTGTGGAGTAACTCTCCTCTCCAAATGTATGTAGAGCGCCATGAGAGGAGGATAGAGAGGGAAAAGTTCTGTTTGAACTTTTCTTTGAATTTCTATTAACCAAAACAAGGAATTTTTAATGATTTCACTATGTTCTAGGTACAAGAAGCTTATACCATCACTATATTTCTACTTCATTTTCAAAATCCTTTTATGTGTTTTTCATTTTATTTTCAGCGATATTAATTCCTTAAATTTTTAAAGTTTGTCTATTTGTCTCTTTCTTCTTCTTCTTCTTTTTTATTTTATTTTTTATTTTTATCCCTTTCTTTTCTTTTAAACTAGTATATATTTTGGGGGATCACCAGAAGAATAAAGCACGAATATTTCCAAAACAACACATCGAAGTATGACTCTCTTTTACAGATTGCAATCCTCTGAATCCATCCTTAGGGCTTTCAAAATTTCCCAGGTAACATTCTGTTATATCTTGGTAAAGTTGCCCACTCAATTATCCCGTTCTTTGTCTTATGCTGTTTGTATTAAATTACCATTTCATCTAAAAATTTGAGTTATTAAAGAAGATTTATTGTATTTATTTATTATCTTCTATATGCTAGTCATTTGCAAGCTAGATTCGCTTTGAACTTTGCGTGTGGATATTTTTTTATTTTTTAAATAGGTAGCGGCGGGACTTAAACACAATACCTATTTGATAACTTGAACTTGCATACTAACTTAAACTATCACTTTATTTAAAAGTTTATCCTTGTAAAAAAGAATTTATTGTGTTTATTTATTGGTTTTAACAGTTTGCAATGACGTTTAGTTTGGTCGAAAAGTCATAACATGGCATCGACAGCCAAAACGCCATTCCAAAATTCTACGTTAATTATTCAATGTAATACGATCATGGGCGATGTAAAATTTTCCACCGCTAGTTATATAGGAGTTGAGCCATTTTGAGAACAAAAATTAACAGATCAATGAGAGTTTATTAATTTTTTTAATTAAAAATGCAAATAAATTTAAACCATTTTTGTGAGCCAGTGACCAATACATAGATCCGTCACTGCATATATACGAATACATAAACCACAAAATCTATTATAACCCAATGTCATCAAGTCCACAAAATATAAATTTTAATTGCTGTTGAACATAGCTAACCAAGTCCAATCGCATGAAGCAGTTCTACATAGAGTCCAAAAGTGTGCTAAGCAGAAAATTAAATTTTGACCATTAATCTAGTTGAATTTTAACTAAGCCAGAGGCTTTTAATCAATCAATCACCACTTTTCTTCTTAGAATACATTGATTCCACCTTTCCATCATTCCCACCAAGTAAAAAGTACTTGTCCTTCCTAGTCAATTGAGTGCACTCAAACCCCAACACCCCAGCCAAAACTTTCTGCACATGATTAGCCACCTCGATTGATGATTTTCCACCAGCCTTGCATGTCATCTCTTCAGGCAATCTTTCCAGGAATGTGATTTCGTACGTTGGCCTCGGGTTCATGAAGAAGTAATATGCGTCCCAGAATTTGACACCCCGTACAGTTGTGCCATGGAACATGTTTTGCTTAGTGTTGACAGCAACAGGCACAATCCTATCACTTAATTCTGCAAACAAAGCGCTGAATCTCAACAGATACGACTCACGACACGTTGTACCCTCCGGGCACACCACTAGATCGCCCTTCTGGAGTAGTGACTTGATCTTTGCTGCATCTGCTTCGCGATCACGCGTCAAGGCCACGGCTGGAATTGGTGACAGAAACCTGGATAGCTTGCTGACACTATATGTAACGCATGAAACTTTGCGGCCGAGTGCAATGGCAATCACAATTGGATCCAGGGCCGTACGGTGATTGCATACATAGAGGTTGCCTGGAGAGCCCGGTGATGGCGGAGGAGGTGGGTTGCCCTTAACCACGAGGTTGATACCAACCATAGCATAAGTATACCTTACAATGCGTTCCGGGAGGGGGAGGTTGAAGTAGACACGGAAAACTGCTAGAGCAAATCCAAATGGCAGCCAAAGGTAGGTGATGAGGGCGTTGAGCGGTGTCGGGCGCTGGACTAGACGGCCGTCGTGGAAGATCAATCGGCTTTTCAGGCGATCCAGGGACACTGGTGCGGCTGATTTGCTCGGGTGCACCATGTAGCTATTCTGTAAAAACACAAAGTTATGAAGAGGGCTATTATGATGAAATTAATCTAATTAATTTTATAAGACGGTACATTAAATTATTATTAACATGAGAGATGGCATTCTAGTATTTTTTTTTTTTGGCCTTCTAGTATTTTTAACCTTTCGATTTACGTGAATGCAAACAATACAAATTTTGAAATTTAAAAAGGTTAGTTTAGTGATAGAGTGCTTGAAAAGTGTACAAGATATTTAAATTAGTTAAAAAAAAACTAATTTTTTTTTTTTAGCTATTTTTTGTAGTCCCGAAATTTGACACCTGTGGTGCGCACCTAAAAGGCTTCTCGAGATCAATTAAAAAATGCCAATTTTGACTGTGAAGAAAAGTTGTGGTTCCCAAATTTTTAAAAACAAATTTTTATATCTTTTTTAAGAGAGTTTCCAATCATAAAATAAAATGTCAATTTTGAATGTGAAAAAAACGTTCGTGGTGCGTCAGGGTTCACTACCAATCAGGAGGTAGTTAAAGTTTGTTGGCCTACATTTAGCCAACATCAACCAACATATAAATGGTTTACTATATGTTGACAAATTCCTAGACACACAACTAAAGGACCACTTGAGTACTTGAGCAATATTCTGACAGCTGGATATGGTATAAATTAATGCAATGTCCCTGGAAATGTTACCTACAATACTTGCCTCAACTACTACAATAATTACGTATCCATCAAAGCATTGGCATTGACAATTACATATGTTTATTTTTAAAACGTGAAAATATTTAATGTTACAACAAAACTATATATGGCCAGTATAAAAATCAAATCGAAAAGGTAAAAAAAAAGAAGAATAAAGAAATGTTCTCGGGCAATCCTGGATATGTCCATATCAAGAGAAATATGTGAACAAGACCACTTAATGGTAAGGGCAAATTTAATATTGTGTCAGTACAGATTATCACGCTCATTAACTCTAAAATTATTTTCAAATATATATATTTATGTATACTTTTAATATGAAAAATTAATTAATTTTACTGAAAAATAATATTATTTGATATAATTTGTCTACGTACAAATTCCTCCAATTTTTTCCCTTTTTTTTCTGCTAAAAAAGTTACTGAGTAAAGGTATTTTAGTGGAGTCAAAAACATCCCAATTACATTATGGTTAGTGTATATTACCTCTAAGTAGGCGGATCAAAGACACTTATAACATTGGTGGGCCAACGTTATGTGAGTTTTACTAATATAAAGAGTCAATCCACAATCTGACTCCGTTACAATATTAGAAAATTTTCAATAACCTCACTACATAACTATCTTCTTTTTCTAAATTTTTCTAGGAAACAGAATCATAATTTTTTTTTTTTTTTACTTAACCCCCACTCTCACTTGCCCTACCTTATGAAATTCAAATTTTAATTTCTCAACTGTTACAAAAATAGACTACCACTAACCTACTCATAAATCTTTAACAAAATCATAACCTTAAGTAAACAAACATTTAAGATCCAAAAAAACTTCAAAAAATTAAAAACAAGAAAGAAAAAAGAAAAACCGATCTCACCTTGCAAATGGACATGAAATCATGATCAGACTGGCGATCTCCAATACCAATATCAGGGTTTTCTTCAGCAAACTCCTTCAGAATGGACAACTTCTTCCATTTCCCAACCAAAACCCCTGGCTTCTTCACAAAACCAGTAGCCTTCTTCGTTTTCGGGTTCACTTCAATCTCTGTTCCAACAACCTTATCACCACCTAAATAATCCTTCACAAATGGCTCCACCATTATGGTTGGATTTGCAGTTACCACCACTTTCCTCTTACACTTGTCAAACACTTGAAAGCTCTCAGGCCTCACATCAGTGGCATAGAATCTCGGCAGCACGGCTCGCGAAACGAGCTCGATGTCGCGGACCTTCAGCCCTGAGAACGATATGAAGATGAGCATCTGGATGGCTAGAGATTCTGAGATGAAGATGTAGGCAATGGCTATGATGGGGAAGGAGAGGAGAAGGGCTAGCCCACGTAGAAGGCTGCCTGCTTCTATGGCTACGAGCATGAAGTATGGAAAGGATGACCGGGAGATGAGAAGGGTTCCGTCGAGGTCTGCCGCGATGGAGTGGTGGTCCACGGCGGAGGTGTCACATGTTGTTATTGATGGGAAGGTGGTTTTGGAGGTTTCTGGCTTTGGTAAAGACATGATTCACCCCTTCAAACCCTAAAATCTCCACCTCTTTCTATATGTCTATATGCACATATATATATGAGTGTGTGTGTTGTGTGTGTAAGCCTCTCTTCCTCTCTCTCTGACTGTGTGTTGTGTGTGTTTTTAAGTGCTCTTGTATCAGGGGTTGTGATCTTTGGTGTGTGTAGAGGTTTTGGGAGAGGGAAGGATGGTTTTAAATGAGGGGATAGAGAATAAAATGACAGATTTACCCTTGAAAATGGACATATTTTGGTTGTGGGATTTTAATGCAGTGTTTAAAGTTTGTTAAAGTAGTGTTTGAATGTCTTTAAATCGATGACGATGAAGAATGAGTCGAAGATGGTTTTTGACTCTGTTGAAAAGCGGTGGGAGTTAATTAATAAGTTTTGTCCACACTTAAAACAACGTGTTAAGAATTATGAAATTTTAGAAATTAATTGATATTAGATGAGATAGTTTAAAATTTTATTTAATAACCAATTTTAAAGTTTATAATTTTTTTTTATACCTAGGAGAAGTGTAAATGCGATGACTTTTTTTCTTTTTTCTGCTGGTATTTTTCTTGACAATTTTCATATCCATTTTTTAAAAGTGATTTCTGCAATAAAATAGGAAAAATAATTAATACTGACGAGGGGTTCCCGAGCTGAGGTGAGATGTCCATTCCGAGCTGAGGCGGGCTAATCAACGCCAAGACCAGTGTGTTCAACTGAATGTCCAACCAGGATGACTGGCCCGACCCCGAAAACCTCGACCTCAATTCCAACTGTTCCGATGGGACATAAAGCTACACCGCATTAAATGCTGTCAGATCTGAACTTAGTATAAATAGAGTTCCACCCTCTTCATTTAAGAGGTAACTGCTCATTAAATGCTCTCAGCTACTATTCCAGCTCGGACATACTAATCATTCGTGCGCCCGAGGGAAAAATCCGGGTCTTCACCCCGCCTTTTTCTTCTTTTCCTTGTGCAGGTCTGTTGGCCGACCAAGAAAATACAGCTCGGAGGCCAATCTGAAAAGTCCAGCTCGGCGCAAGTAGCTCCCAACTTCAACTGTGAGATTTCCAACCTCGACAGTTTGGCGCCGTCTGTGGGAATCGATGAGTTCTTTTTATCACTTTCTTCACCACTCATTGAGAAACCATTATGGTGCAAACTAGAAGCCACAGCACACCGATAGAGGATTCGCCCAACCCGGAAGGGGACCTCGAAACCACGCAGGTGCCTAGCCAAAACCTAACCCAAGCCGACGTTGGAACGAGCCAACGTATACACTTAGCCACTCAAACCAACCCCACAGCAGAATGAGACCCCAACTCCACCCTATCACCGGAGATAAGGATGATGCTGAGGATGTTCGAGGAACTTAAGGAGCAGGTAGCCCGGCTAGCTGAGGGCCCCCTGGCTCCGCAAGAGGCTATGCCGCAGCCGTCGCGTCCGTAATTCCACATCCCAAAGTCAAGGCGAAAACGGACGCAGGACGAGGAGGGCTTCCTAGAGCCGATGGCGAGAACCGACGCGGTGAGAGGTAAAAGGGCGGCTCAAGCCGACCCCGAGCAGGCCAAGACCGCAGCTGCCATAGCCAAGGTCATCAACCAGCTCGGCGTAAGCCCATTCTCTCCCGAGGTACTGGCCACGCCACTGCCCACCGGCAACCGTATGCCCAACCTGGCCGTCTACAACGGAGATGGAGACCCAGCCAGCCACCTGCTCAATTTTGATCACCACATGACTCTGCATGACATGCCAGATCTCATGAAGGCGAAGACTTTCCTGACCACCTTGGTTGGCAATGCCTTGGATTGGTTCCAAAAACTTCGTCCCGATTCAATCGCAAGTTTTCACCAGCTGGCTGAGGCTTTCCTATCCCGCTTCGCGGGAAGCCGTCGCGCCACCCGCCATACTTCTACATTGCTGCTGGTGAAGCAACATAGAGGAAAAAGTTTGAGGGCTTACACGGCCAGATTCAATGAAGAGTCCCTCCGAATTCCTAACCTGAAGGACTCCATGGCGTTGATGGCTTACTAGAGTGGGCTCAGGTTGAGCCCCCTCACATCCTCCCTGACAATCGACCCCGTAGACACTGTATCCGAGCTGATGGTACGAGCAGAAGGGTACATACACTCGGAAGAAATCCATCAGGCGAAGAGGGATGATGACAAGGAGAAGGAAGCCAGCAAGAAGGGAGAGACTTCCCGAGCCTAACCTGGGGATAAAGTCCAGAATGACCGAGGCAAGCAACCTCAACAACCAAAGCAGAACCCCCGGTTCACTATGTTCACTCCTCTTAACACCTCGAGGGAGCAGATCCTGATGGAGATTCAACACCAGAACCACTTGCCTCCAGCTCCGAGGATGAAAGGCCGACCTGAGAAGCGCAATAGAACCAAGCATTGCCACTACCATATGGACTACGGCCATACCATCGAAGAGTGCAAAGACTTGAAACAGGAGATTGAGGCACTGATAGCCCGAGGCCACCTCCGGAGGTATGTAGATCCGCAGCCGACCCGGAATCCCGACCAAAGGGATAGGGAGAGGAGTCCACCCAGGCGCCAGGCTGGGGGCGGACGCTTGGCTGTGATTGAGACCATCGCGAGAGGACTGGCATCGGGAGGAAAGACCTCAGCAGGCAGGAAGGGTTATGTTCGTGCTGGGAGGGAGTATGGACCAATGCAGGGACCGACCCCAGAAATGCAGGAGCTCACCTTCTCCTCAGAAGACTTAGAGGGGG
Organism: Ehretia macrophylla; assembly: GCA_037974665.1. Classification (NCBI taxonomy): domain Eukaryota; kingdom Viridiplantae; phylum Streptophyta; class Magnoliopsida; order Boraginales; family Ehretiaceae; genus Ehretia; species Ehretia macrophylla. The sequence continues at coordinate 53,072,623 of CM075776.1, forward strand.
TGATATTGCCTCATGATGACCCACTGGTGATCAGCGCTGAAATAGCCAACTTCACCGTCAAGAGGTTAATGGTGGACACCGGCAGCTCGGCAGAAGTCTTATTCTTTAGCGCTTTTGAGCAAATGGGGTTGGACAGGAGCCAACTCAGGCCATTGAGGGGTACTTTAGCTGGTTTCACCTGGCAGTCCCACCGGGCCGAAGGGGTCATCAACCTCCCGCTGAAGCTGGAAGATGGGGATAAGTGGGTGTCGATGCAAGCCAACTTCATTGTGATGGATTGCAACTCCACTTACAATGGAATCTTAGGGCGGGTGGCACTCAATCACTTCAGGGCCGTCCTCTTAACTTACCACCAGGCCCTGAAATTCCCGACCCCGGCCGGCTTGGCCACCATTCGCGGAGCCCAGCTCTCAGCTTGGGAATGTTATGAAAACTCACTCCGGCCCAAGTATCAGATCGGCTGGGGACCAGATCTGCCCGAAAAAAAAAGAGATGCTAAGAGAGGAAGCCCGGCTAAAGACCTTTAGGAGGTGGAACTCTCTGATGAAACCAAGAGAGCAAGGATCAGGAGTGGACGCCACCTCTGGATTCGAGCTACTCTCTTTCATGGATGCCTTTAAAGGCTATAATCAAATCAAGATGGCTCCCGGAGACAAAGAGAAGACCGCCTTCACCACCGATAAAGGACTCTACTACTATGAGGTCATGCCTTTTGGCCTCAAGAATGCTGGAGCTACCTACACTCGGATGGTGAACAAGGTCTTCAAAAATTAGATTGGCCGGAATATGGAAATCTATGTAGATGACATGTTGGTCAAGAGCAGAAGGGCGGAAGACCATGTAGCCGACCTGGCTGAAGCCTTCGCTGTAATGGAGCACTTTGGGATAAAACTGAACCCGAAAAAGTGCGCGTTCGGCGTCAAGGCCGGTAAATTCTGGGCTTCATGGTCACAGCCCGCGGAATAGAAGCCAACCCGAAGAAGGTACAGGCGATACTTGACCTGGCACCGCCAACCTGCGTGAAGGACGTCCAGGTGTTAGCAGGCAAGGTCGCAGCGCTGAGCAGATTCATGTCCAGGTCGGCTGACAAGTGTGCTCCTCTGTTTAAAATATTAAAGAATCCTAAGAACTTTGAATGGACTGCGGAATGCCAGAACGCCTTCCAAGAGTTGAAAAGTTATCTAACTTTGCCACCCCTGTTATCCCAACCTGAGGTGGGGGAGGAGCTGGTACTATACTTAGCATGCTCGGGAACAGCAGTGGCGGCAGCACTAGTCCAAGAAAAAGAAAAGGAGCAGAAGCCGGTCTATTATGTTAGCAAAACCTTGCAAGGGGCCGAGGTGAGATACTCCTCCTTGGAAAAACTCGCCCTCGCGCTCATCACAGCAGCAAAAAAGTTGAAGCCATACTTTGATGCTCATCCAGTTAAGGTCATGACGGATGCCCCGCTCAAGTCCATCATGAACAAGCCAGAGGCGTCGGGTAGGCTACTGAAATGGGCAGTTGAGCTGAGTCAATTTCACATCACCTACCAGCCCAGAACAGCCATCAAAGCCCAAGTCATCGCGGACTTTGTGGTCGAATGCACTGGATGAGCAGAGCATGACCCGGAGGACGTGTGGAAGGTCCATGTTGATGGGGCCTCAGGGAAGTCCGGAAGCGGAGCTGGGGTGGTCATCCTCGACCCAACCCGGCATGAGTACCAATACTCCCTCAAGTTCACCTTTCTAGCGTCCAACAATGAAGCAGAATACGAAGCGGTGATTGCAGGACTGAAAATTGCAGCTCAGCTCGGGGCACAGATAGTCGACCTGAGCACTGACTCTCAATTGGTTTCTAGTCAGATATCGGGAGAGTTCGAAGCCAAGGACAGTACTATGCTGGCCTACCTCAACAGAGTCAATGATCTGACCTCGGGGCTCAGAAGGTTCACGATATAGCAGATTCCCAGGGAAGAGAATATGAAGGCTGATGCCCTGTCCAGGTTGGCCTTGGGCGAGAGCCGACCTGCCCTGGTCCATGTTGAAGAAGTATCTGAACCCAGTATTCAGTTGGGGGTGCAAGCCGTAGCCGAGCTCAATCTAAGCCCAGATTGGACCAAACCAATCGTGGACTACTTGGAGGGGGCTAGACCCCAGAAAATGAAAAAGCAACTCGGAAACTCATGAAACAGGCCTTAAGGTTTGTCATAATTGTCGGGCAACTCTATAAGAGAGCCTACACTTGGCCTCTCTTGAAATGTGTTGGACCCGAAGAGGGAAACTATGTACTCCGGGAGATTCATGAAGGGGTATGTGGAAACCACTTGGGAGGCAAAGCTCTGGCTCGGAAGGCATTAAGGCAAGGCTATTTCTGGCCAACCTTAGAGTAAGATGCCAAAGAGTATGTAAAAAAGTGCGATACCTGCCAGAGGTTCGCCAATGTACAGAGGAAGCCTGTGGTAGACCTCACAGTGATGATAAGCCCATGGCCATTCTATCAGTAGGGTCTAGACATCATCGGCCCATTGCCAACCGGTGTCGGCCAAAAGAAGCACGCCTTCGTAGCTGTAGACTACTTCACCAAATGGCCTAAGGCTAAAGGTGTTGCTAGAATAACAGAAAAGTCAGCCTGAGATTTAGTATGGAAAAACATCATTTGCCGATTTGGGGTGCCAAAGGTCATCATCACTGACCACGGCAAGTAATTCGACAGTACATACTTTCGAGGCAAATGTGCCGAGATTGGGATCGACCTCAGATTCTCATCTATTGCTCACCCTCAAAGTAATGGCCAAGTTGAAATGACTAACCAAATCATTTTGCAGGGCCTGAAAACCAAGTTGGAGGAAGCGGAGGTCCAATAGGCATCAATTCTTTCCGAGGTGTTGTGGGCTCAACGAACCAACACCAGCTCGGCAACGGGAGAATCGCCCTTCGAACTGACCTTCGGCACTCAAGCAGTGCTGCTAGTGGAGATCGGGTCTCCGACCAGTAGAACCCTCCACAGTGATCCAGAAATAAACGGAGCACGGATCCGTGAAGAGCTTGACCTCGCTGAAGAGCTTCGAGCTAAAGCTCAAATCAGAATGCTAGCCAGCAAAGCTGCCATGCAAAGGGCCTTTCCCAAACAGGTCAAGCCTAAGCCTATTAAGGTTGGCGACCTCGTACTCAGAAAGGTCATCTTTTTACCGTGCTCCGGTAACAAGCTTTCCCCGACCTGGGAGAGACCCTATGAAGTCGTGAAAGAAGTCCGACCCGGGACCTTCTACATCCACGACAAGAACGGAAAACTGTTGAAGAACGCATGGCACTCAGAACACCTGAAGCGATATTTTGTCTAAGCGGCCCCGAGCCAAAATATGTTGTAACGGCCCCGAGCCGAGAAATCTTGCAAAGGCCCCGGGCCAAGACATTGCTTGTACAAACTCAATACAATGCATTTTTATAAACAATTGCAATGCTCGACCTGGGAACAAGTAACAAAACCAGCGTAATTCTCGACCCGGGCCTAAATTGCCTCAGTTGCAAAGCTACTATAAACTCGGATTAACGCGGTGGCCACGCTTAATCACGAGCTAATGGTCAAAAAAACCAGCTCGAATAAAGTTCCAGCTAGGGTATAATCGATAATAATTTGTTTTTAAGTTTTACCAGTTCAGATTAAGTTCCAACTCGGTATAATCCGACTTCAGGTCGGTATGTTAGTTGGGGTCCGAACTCGAGCTTAACATTTGTCAACATTAGTTTGACCAATTTTAAATCGGACTGACGAGTCCAAGTCGGCGACGATTATACTGTTGCCCAATTTACCAGCTCGGATTAGGATGAAAATTCATTAATCACGTCCAGCTCGGTTCATTACGCTTAAGTTTGAATGGTCCGTTAAATTGGTCCGACCCCACTTACTTAAGAAAAATTTGCGAAGAGAAAAGTACACGTGTACAAACTTGACCAAAACGCAAATGAAAATAAAATAGACATTTCATTAAAATTGAAAAACGATTACACAAGCCTAACCTGGGCAGAATTACAAAAGCCCGACCCAGGCGACTTTACAAAAATTACTTAGGAGCAGCGGTGGAGGTGGTGGCCTCGGCTACGTCGCCGATCTGGTCCATACCCTTCTGGACAAATTCCAGTACCTCCTTGGCCTGGGACGTCAGGTCGGCCGGTAATTCAGGGATCTCCCAGAATTCCTGGGGTGGGGCCTCCAAGATCTCGATATAATCGTTCTTGGTGGCAAGGAGAAAGGTATTCGCTCTCTCGCGAGCTGCAACTTGGCCTGGGAAATAGTACTCCAACTCGGCGCACTGGGCCATCACCCTACCCTCAGTGGCTAGCCAGTCCACAACCTCTTGGCTGGACTTAAAGGCTTCCACTGCCTTCTCCCATCGCGAGCCGACCTGATCCCAGAGGTCCTTAAGCTTCATCTCGGCCTCGTGCTTCTCCCGCTTATAGCGCTCAACGTCCTTGGCAGCGGCCTCGCACCGGGACTTCTCAGCTTCGAGCTTCTTCTTTAGTCGGGCGATCTTCGTCTCATCCGCTCTTTGCCTCTGGGCCGCATCCGTCCTAAAGGCCTCCATCTCGGCTCGGGAATTTGTGTAGCGCTGCACGAGCTCCACACAGTAAGTCTGGGCTCGGGCAAGTAGGCCAGGTGCTGTAAGGATGTGGGACTCAGCCTGCGCGAAAGATAGCAAAGTAGTCAGTCAAAGCAATCAACAAAAGAGACCGTGACGGCACGTCTAGATATGCCTTACCGTAACTATAGCCGTCCTCAGGTCAAGGGAAAGCTGCTCTGCCAGGACCGATACCAACTTAGGATCGCGGGCGACCTTTGCAGCCTCCACAAAATCCTTATTGAGAGGGCTCACCTCCGTGGCCTTGCCTTTCCCGGAATATTCAGACTGGGGCCGCTTCCTGTTGTCAGGGCGGGATGCTGAGCGCTCGGGGATCGCCACACCAGAGCTCGCTCTCTTTGGCAAAGGAGACCCCGATGAGACCTCAGCGCCAACCTCCCGCGCATGCCCCCCAGACCGCTGCCTCTGCTCCTGAGGGAAGGAGCCCAAGCCTGACCGAGCCAAAGCTTCGCCACTGGCGTCGGGCTTTCTCCTTCTCTGGAGGTACACGAGTTTTACCGTATCTGCCATTCCTGCAAAAACAAAAGAAAAGAAAGGTGAAAAATAGCCAATTACCAATCGGGATGAGCAACGACAAACAAGGAGACGGGGAGGTCGGGCATTGATACTGCAAACTGACCCTCTTCTGGGTCAGAATGAGCGTTCTCTTCAAGCTCGGGAAGTAAGTGGGGGTGCTCCTCGCTCAGGTCGGGTTCTCTCCCGAATAACTTGGATTTCCAGATCCTATCCCATCTGAGGACACTATCGATATCGATCAGCATACCCGGCTCAGGCCTCAGAACACTGACCTTGGCAAGTTCCTCTTTTGAAAGCTTGGGGTCGTTATTCAAAGTCTTTTTCAGGGAAATATTCCAATCCATCCTGCACCCCGGGTTCACGGCCGACCCGACCCAATAATAGTCGTTGTGCCAGCCCTTGTTAGAGGAGTGCCACTTGGTGAATATGGCATTGTTGACCCAAGCTGCGAAGTGGAACCAGCCTGGCTGCTTCGGGTTGGGCTTGCAAACAAAAAAATGCCTAAACCGGCGCAAGGTTGGCTCTATCCTCCTCTCAAGGCAGAACACGTAGAATGCCACCATTATGGCCCAACTGTTTGGTGACATCTGGCCCGGGCTAAGCTCAAAGTAATTCAAAATGCCGACAATGAAGCTGGGAAGTAGAAGCCGAACGACGTCGAAGGCGAGGTCATAAATAGTAAAGTGATCGGGCGGAAGATAGCAGATAGCTTCATTCCGACCTGGAACCTTCAGTTTGTGGTGTCGGTCTACCGACCAGTCTCTCAGCCGAGAGTTAGCCATCTCAGTAGTAGAATGGCACTCGCGCTTGCAGCAAGCGAATAACTGCTCTACCCTCTTCCCTCGAACCGACGAACCACTGGCTGTAGCTGAACTCTGGGGTCGGACTGCCCTAATCGGGACAGCTTCTGTCGGCTCTGACGCGGAAACTCCAGCTAGGTACTCATGAGGTATCTCGACCCCCTCCAACTGGTTCAATGGTTCGTCATCCTCCCTATCTCCCAAGTCTTCCAGGTAGGCCAAAGGATCCGCCTCTGCCTCTTCTTGCGCCAGTCTGACCCCAATAACTTGGCAGTCACTGTCGCTCTCCCCGGGCCCAGATTTCTGAGCCGGCCCTGAAGACAAACTGGTGCTCTCTCCACCCTAGTCCCTATTTGAGGTAGATTCCGAGCTCGATGGACTCTCATCTCCACCGTAGGACCTTACTTCCATAGCCTGAGAATCTTCTGACTCCGACCTCCCCATCCTGTCTACAGACTAAATATAAATGTACAGGAATAACTAAAGGGAGTCGGGACGTACCTACTGCTCTTGACTACGGAGTGCGAACGACTAAGCTGGCTCCGAGCTGACAAATCCCGAGAAGATTCATTTCGAGCTAATTGTGTCCGACCACTCTGGTGTCCGACCTAAAATTCTTGAGAAATTGAAAGCGAAGTGTGAAATGAATCTCGGATGCTAAGGCCCTATTTATAGGCGCCCCTGAAAGTCGCCTCGGGTAGCCCAAACATCGTGTCTCGTCAGAACTGCCAGGTGACGTGTCAGCCATCCGTTGGGCATGCACCGCTGACATGGCCATCCCTACTCTGTCGGGGTCGGACACCTACAGCTCGGGAGGAACTCCCAATTCTAGATCTCACCCTCTCGATCTCGACTTAGGGGGGGAATTGACGAGGGGTTCCCGAGCTGAGGTGAGATGTCCATTCCGAGTTGAGGCGGGCTAATCAGCGCCAAGAGCAACGTGTTCAACTGAATGTCCAACCAGGATGACTGGCCCGACTCCGGAAACCCCGACCTCAGTTCCAACTGTTCCGATGGGACATAAAGCACTGATGGGACATAAAGCTACACCGCATTAAATGTTGTCAGACCTGAACTTAGTATAAACAGAGCTCCACCCTCTTCATTTAAGATGTAATTGCTCATTAAATGCTTTCGGCTACTATTCTAGCTCGGACATACTAATCATTCGTGCACCCGAGGGAAAAATTCGGGTCTTCACCCCGCCTTTTCCTTCTTTTCCTTGTGCAGGTCTGTTGGTCGACCAGGAAAATACAGCTCGGAGGCCAATCTGAAAAGTCCAGCTCGGCACAAGTAGCTCCCAACTTCAACTGTGAGATTTCCAACCTCGACAAATACCAGTAGATATTTGGCGGATTATCTCACATGCGTACGGTAAAAGCTTAATCTTTTGAAAAAGATAATTGAGATTTATATATATAGGTTCAAAAGGAATTTTTTTTTTGTGAAAACGACGATAGTTAGTATTGCACGTATAAAAGTAGTATCAAATATTATAAAAATTAAGACGTAAATACTATAAAGACCACACTATATGCAAAGTCGATTTTTAACCTTGTAAACGATTGTCGTTTACAAAATTGACGGGTTCAGAAGATTTAGAAAAGTTTTTTTTTATTCTTTTTGTTGACATGAGAACTCAGTTGTCAGAGTTTGACCATCAATTTTTCTAACTAAGTACGACCACTGGTTTTCTTAGAGATGGCAATGGGGACAGGGATTACGGGTACCCACCTTACCCCCGCCCCAAATAGAGCAGGGATTAAGGCGAGAAATAAAGAATGGGGTGGGAAATGGGGATCAACTTTTAATCCCCGAGCGGGGGCTGGGCAGGGTGAGGGGATAAGCATTTCCCGCCCCACATATCCCGCCCCGCATATACAGACAGTTATTTTTATTATTTTAGTATTATATATATATATATTAAAATTATACATATAAAAGTATATAAAATAACATTAAACAAAGTATTATAAAATGGAGAAGAAAAATCAGATTATTTGAAAAGATTTTATAATTATTCTTAAAATCACTGTATGCCGTAACTTGAGATTTGCTATCATTTGATATAAATACCTCAATTTTACTATTGTTCATAATGAATTAAGAGATTTGTTAGTTATTTCAGTTGCACTTCAAAAAGCTTCAAATAACGTAACTAAAGATGAATTTTAAAGAATTGCAACTAATATTATATTTGACATGTGATAAGAAAAAAAATTATAATAATCAATGCAATCTCACGAGCACAAAGAAATGTTCTTTTTCAATTAGAGTTCTCATACACAATGGTTAAGTCAAAATTTATTTTAAATATTTGAGACTCAATTACTATAATATTATTTTTACTATTTAATTGTAAGAATAATTAATATTAGACTTTATTTAAGATCTATATTTATATTTATTATTAGTATAACTTTAATTTATATTTTGAAGTTGCGCATGATTCAAATTAATTATAATTCTTAAGGTTTAAAAAGAATAATAAAAATCCCGCAGGTAATTCTCATTCCCCACGGGGATTCGGAGATGGGAGACGAGGGTGTAAAATACTAGGATGGGGCGGGGGATGAAGAAACTTTTTGAATGGCGGGACGGGAAGGGGCGTGGGGATAGCTCCCCCCACCCTTACCCCATCCCATTGTCATTCCTAGATTTTCTGATAGAGTCCAACCACTAATTAATAAACTCACGAGCATAACAGTACATTTCAATATATGTATTGACGAGGGGTCCCCGAGCTGGAGTGAGTTACCTACGCCAAGCTGAGACGGGCTAATCTGAGTCGAGCCCAGCGCATTCAGCTAAATGCCCAACATGGATGTTGACCCGACCTCGGAAAACCCCGACCTCAGTGCCAGTTGTTCCGATGGGACATAAAGCACTGATGAGACATAAAGCTGAACCGCATTAAATACTGTCAGACCCGAATTTAGTATAAATAGAGCTCTACCCCCTTCATTTCAGAGGTAACTCGTCATTAAATGCTCTCAGCTACCTTGCCAGCTCGGACATACTAATCATTCACACGCCCGAGGAGAAAATCCGAGTCATCACCCCGCCTTTTCCTTCCTTTTCCTTGTGCAGATTCAGTTGCCGACCCGAAAGTTCAGTTCGGAGGCCAACCTGAAAGTTCAGCTTGGCAAAACGTAGCCGTACAACCTCAGCTGCGAGGATTTCCGACCTCGATAGTTTGGCGCCGTCTGTGGGAAAGCGAGTTCTTTCTATCACTCTTATCACGACTCATTGAGGAACCATCATGGTACAAACTAGAAGCCACAGCGCACCGGTAGAGGACTCACCCAACCCAGACGAGGGCCTCGAAACCACGCAGGTGCCTAGCCAAGATCAAACCTAAGCCGACGTTGGAACGAGCCAACGTATACACTTAGCCTCATAAACCAACCCCTACGCAGATTGAGGCCTCAACTCCAGCCTGACGCCGGAGATGAGGATGATGCTTAAGATGTTCCAGGAGCTAAAGGAACAGGTAGCCTGGCTAGCTGCAGAACCCCCAGTTCCACAAGCAACTACACCGCGGCCCATGCGCCCACAGTTCCGCATTCTGGCCCCGGGGCGAACCCGAGCACAAGAGAGAGAAGGATTCCCGGAGCCGGAGGCGAGAGGAAAGAGGGCAGCCCACGTCGACCCTGAGCAGGCCAAGACCGCTGCTGCCATAGCCAAGGTCATTAACCAGCTCGGCGTAAGCCTACTCTCGCCCGAAGTACTGGCAACGCCATTGCCCACGGGCAACCGGATGCCCAACCTGGCAGTCTATAATGGGGACGGAGACCCAGTCAGCCACCTGCTGAACTTCGACCACCATATGACTCTGCATGATATGACCGACCTCATGAAGACGAAAATATTCCCAACCACCCTGGTTGGCAATGCCTTGGACTGGTTCCAAAAACTTCGTCCCAGCTCTATTGCAAATTTTCATCAGTTGGTTGAGGCTTTCTTGTCCCGCTTTGCTGGAAGTCGACGTGCAATGCGTCACACCTCGTCATTGCTGTCAATAAAACAGCACAAAGGAGAGAGTTTGAGGGCTTACACCGCCCGATTCAATGAAAAGACCCTCAGGATCCCCAACCTGGAGGATTCCATGGCGCTAATGGCTTACCAAAGTGGGCTTAGGTCGAGACCCCTTACCTCTTCCTTAGCCATCGACCCCGTGGATACCGTATCCGAGCTGATGGTACGGGCAGAAAGGTACATACACTCGGAGAAAATCCATCATGCTAAGAGGGACGATGACAAGGAGAAGGAAATTGAAAAAAATGGAGAAACCTCCCGAGCCCAACCTGGGGGTAAGATCCAAAACGACCGAGGAAAGCAGCCTCAGCAGCTCAAGCAAAACCCCCGGTTCACTATGTTCACTCTACTTAACACCACAAGGGAGCAGGTCTTAATGGAGATTCAGCACCAGAACCACCTGCCTCCAGCACCGAGAATGAAAGGCTGACCTGAAAAATGTAACAGAACCAAGTATTGCCGCTACCACATGGATTACGACCATACCACCGAGGAGTGTAAAGACTTGAAATAGGAGATCGAAGCACTGATAGCCCGAGGTCACCTCCGGAGGTACGTAGATAATCAGCTGACCCGGAGCCAAGATCAGAGGGACAGGGAGAGAAGTCCACCCAGACGCCAAGCTGGGGGCAGATGTCTAGCTGTGATAGAAACCATCGCTGGAGGATTGGCGTCGGGTGGAGAGACCTCGGCTGGCATGAAGGGTTATGTTCGAACTGGAAGAGAGTATGGGCCGGCGCGGGGTCCTGTCCCGGGGTTGGAGGAGCTCATTTTTTCCTCAGAAGATTTGGAGGGTGTGATATTGCCCCATGATGACCCACTAGTGATCAGCACCTAAATAGCCAACTTTACCGTGAAGAGGTTGATGGTAGACACAGGGAGCTCGGCAGAAGTCCTATTCTTGGAGGCATTTGAGCAAATGGGATTGGATAGAAGCCGGCTTAGACCATTGAGGGGCACCTTGGCTGGATTCACTGGGCATGCCCACCGAGCCGAATGGGTCATCAACCTTCCGCTGAAACTGGAAGACGGAGATAAGCGGGTTTCAATGCAAGCCAACTTCATTGTGATGGATTGCAACTCCACTTACAACGGGATTTTAGGTCGGGTGGCACTCAACCATTTCGGGGCTGTCCCTTCTATCTACCACCAGGCCCTAAAATTCCCGACCCCGGCCGGTACAGCCACCATCCGCGGAGCCCAGCTCTCAACCCGGGAGTATTATGAAAACTCCCTCCGACCCAAATATCAGGTAGGCTAGGGACCAGATTTGCCCGAAGAGAAGAGGGATGCTAAGAGAGGAAGCTCAGCTGAAAACCTTCAAGAGGTGGAACTCTCCGATGAAACGAAGAAAGCAAAGATCGGAAGTGAACTCTCTGATGACCTCAAGAAAGGTATAAGCCAATTTCTTCTGAAAAATGAACACATATTTGCATGGTCTGCCTCTGACATGACAGGTATAGACCCGGGAGTAATTGAGCATCACCTAAATGCCGACCCGAATTACCATCCGGTAAAGCAGAAGCGCAGACACTTCCATTATGATAAGCAACAAATCATAGCAGAAGAGGTGGACAAATTGGTAGACGCCGGCCACATAAAGGAAATCTAGTACCCAACTTGGTTATCCAACGTGGTCTTGGTGACCAAATCCTCAAGTGGATGGAGACTGTGTTTTGACTTCACCGACCTCAACAAAGCCTGCCCCAATGACTGCTTTTCCCTACCTCAGATTGATTAAATGGTGGATGCCACCTCCGGGTTCGAGCTACTTTCTTTCATGGACGCCTTCAAAGGCTATAACCAGATTAAGATGGCACCCAGAGACAAAGAGAATACTGCCTTTACCACCGATAAAGGTCTCAACTACTATGAGGTCATGCCTTTTGGCCTCAAGAATGCGGGAGCTACCTACACTCGGATGGCAAACAAGGTTTTCAAAAATTAGATTAGCCGGAATATTGAGATCTATGTAAATGACATGTTGGTCAAGAGCAGAAGGGCGGAAGACCATGAAGCCGACCTGGCTGAAGCCTTCACCGTAATGGAGCACTTCGGGATAAAGCTGAACCCGAAAAAATGCGCATTTGGCGTCAAGGCAGGAAAGTTTCTGGGCTTCATGGTCACAGCCCGTGGGATAGAAGTCAACCCGGAGAAGGTTAAGGCAATACTCGACCTAGCACCGCCGACCTGCGTAAAAGACTTCCAGGTGTTAGCAGGCAAGGTCGCGGCACTGAGTAGATTCATGTCTAGGTCGGCGGACATGTGTGCACCATTGTTCAAGATATTGAAGAATCCTAAGAACTTTGAATGGACTAGAGAATGCCAGAACGCCTTCCAAGAGCTGAAAATGTATTTAGCTTCGCCACCCCTGCTATCCCGACCCGAGGTGAGGGAGGAGCTGGTACTATACCTAGCATGCTCGGGGACAGCAGCGGTAGAGGCACTAGTTCGAGAAGAAGGGAAGGAACAGAAGTCGGTCTACTATGTCAGCAAAACCTTGCAAGGGGCCGAGGTAAGGTACTTCTCCTTGAAAAAGCTCGCCCTCGCACTCATCACAGCGGCAAGAAAGTTGAAGCCATTCTTTGACGCTCATCCGATTAAGGTCATGACGGATGCCCCACTCAAGTCCATCATGCACAAGCCGGAGGCATCGGACAGGCTGCTGAAATCGGCAGTTGAGCTGAGTCAATTTGACATCACCTACCAGCCCAGAACAGCCATCAAAGCCCAAGCCATTGCGGACTTTGTGGTGGAATGCATTAGCCGAGCCGAGCATGACCCGGAGGACGTGTGGAAGGTCCATGTAGATGGGGCCTTAGGGAAGTCTGGCAGTGGAGCTGGGGTGGTCATCCTTGACCCGACTCAGCATGAGCACCAATACTCCCTCAAGTTCACCTTTCCGGCGTCCAACAATGAAGCGGAGTATGAAGCGGTGATTGCGGGGCTGAAAATTACAGCTCAGATCGGTGCACAGACAGTCGACCTGAGCACCGACTCTCAATTGGTTTCTAGTTAGATATCGGGAGAGTTCGAAGCCAAGGACGGTACTATGCTGGCATACCTCAATAGAGTTAAGGATTTGACCTCAGGGCTGAAAAGGTTCACGATACAGCAAATTTCGAGGGAAGAGAATATGAAGGCTGATGCCCTGTCCAGGTTGGCCTTGGGCGAGAGCCGACCTACCTTGGTCTATGTGGAAGAAGTATCCGAATCGAGTAATCAGTTGGGGGTGCAAGCCGTAGCCGAGCTCAATTTAAGCCCAGATTGGACCAAACCAATCGTGGACTACTTGGAGAGGGGTATGATCCCAGAGGATGAAAAAGCAGCTCAAAAACTCGTAAAACAGACCTCAAGGTTTGTCATAATTGCCGGGCAACTCTATAAGAGAGCCTACACTTGGCCTCTCTTAAAATGTGTTGGACCCAAGGAGGGAAACTATGTACTCCGGGAGATCCACGAAGGGGTATGTGAAAACTACTTGGGAGGTAAAGCTCTGGCTCGAAAGGCGTTAAGGTAAGGCTATTTCTGGCCAACCTTGAAACAAGACACCAAAGAGTATGTAAAAATGTGCGACACCTGCCAAAGATTCGCCAACGTACAGAGGAAGCATGCAGTAGACCTCACGGTGATGATAAGCCCATGGCCCTTTTATCAGTGGGGTCTAGATATCATCAGCACACTGCCAACCAGTGTTGGCCAAAAGAAGCACGCCTTTGTAGCAGTAGACTACTTCACCAAATAGCCTGAGGCTGAAGGTATTGCTAGAATAACAGAAAAGGGAGCTTGGGATTTTGTGTGAAAAAACATCATTTGTCGGTTCGGGGTGCCGAAGGTCATAATTATTGACCACGGCAAGCAATTCGACAGTGTATACTTTCGAGGCAAATGTGCTGAGATTGGGATCGACCTTAGATTCTCATCTATTGCTCATCCTCAAAGTAATGGCCAAGTTGAAAGGACTAACCAAATCATTTTGCAGGGCCTGAAAACCAAGCTGGATGAAGTAGGAGGCCAGTGGGCATCGATTATTCTTGAGGTGTTATGGGCTCAGTGGACCACCACCAGCTCGGTAAATGGAGAATCGCCCTTCGAGCTGACCTTCGGTACTCAAGCAGTGCTGCCAGTGGAGATCAGGTCCCCGACCAGTAGAACCCTCTACCATGATCCAGAAATAAACGGAGCACGGATTCGTGAAGAGCTCGACCTCACCGAAGAGCTCCGAGCTAAAGCTCAAATCAGAATGCTTGCCAGCAAAGCTGCCATGAAAAGAGCCTTTGCCAAGCAGGTCAAGCCTAAGCCTATTAAGGTTGGCGACCTCGTACTCAGAAAGGCTATCTTTTTGCCGCGCTCAGGTAACAAGCTCTCCCCAACCTGGGAGGGACCGTATGAAGTCGTGAAAGAAGTCCGACCTGGGACCTTCTACCTCCGCGACAAGAACGGGAAATTATTGAAGAACGCATGGCACTCAGAACACCTGAAGCGGTATTTTGTCTAAATGGCCCTGAGCCAAAATTTCTTGTAACGGCCCCGAGCCGAAATATTTTGTAACAGTCCCGAGCTAAAATCTCTTGTTAAGGCCCCGAGCCAAAACATTACTTGTAATCGGCCCTCGAGCCTAAGTACTTTGTATACAAATTCAATACAATACATTTTGTAAATCGGTGCAATACCCGACCCGGGCCCAAGTGCTTCAGCTACAAAGCTACTACTAACTCGGATTAACGCGGTGGCCACGCTTATTCACGAGCTAATGATCAAGTAAACCAGCTCGGACTATGTTCCAGCTTGTGAATAATCAACAACAATTTGATTAGCTTTGCCAGTTCGGATTAAGGTCCAACTCGGTGTAATCCAGCTTCGGTCGGTATATTAGTTTGGGTCTAAACTCGAACTCAACATTCGTCAATGTTAGTTTGACCAATTTTAAATCGGACTGACGAGTCCAGGTTGACGATGATTATAAAGTTGCTCGGTTAACCAGCTCGGATTAGGATGATAATTCATTAATCGCGTCCAGCTCGGTTCTTTTTACTTAAGTTCGAATGGTCCATTACATTGGCTCGACCCCACTTACTTAAGAAAAATTTGAGAAGAGAAAAGTACACAAGTACGAACTCGAATAAAACGAAAAATAATAATTCAATTAGAATTAAAAATAAAACAATTACAATGAGACCAACCTGGGCGAAATTACAAAGCCCTACCCGGGCTGATTTACAAAAATCTATTTTAGAGGAGCGGCGTTGGTTGCATCAGCTTCGTCCCCGACCTGGTCCATACCTTCTTGGACAAATTTCATCACCTCTTTAGCCTGGGACGTCAGGTCGGCCGGAAGCTCAGGAATCTCCCAGAACTCCGGCGGCGGAGCCTCCAAGATTTCAATATAGTCATTCTTGGTGGCAGGAAAAAAGGTCTTCGTTTTCTCCCGAGCTGCGACTTGACCCCAGAAGTAGAATTCCATCTCGGCATACTTGGCCATAGCCCCGTCTTCCGTGGCTAACCAGTCCACGGCCGCATCACTAGACTTGAAGGCTTCCACTGCCTTATCTCCTTCGGTGCCGACCCGGTCCACCAGATCTCGGAGCTTCGTCTCGGCCTCACGCTTCTCCAGCTTGTAGCGCTCGACGTCCTTGGCCGCGGCTTCACGCTGGGACTTTTCCGCATCAAGCTCCTTTTTTAGACGGTCGATCTCCGTCTTGTCCGCCTTGCGCCTCTGGGCGGCCTCCTCCCTTAAAGTCTCGAGCTCGGCCCGGGTATCTATGTATCGCTACTCGAGCTCAACGCAATGAGTCTGGGCCCTGACAAGAACGCTGGGAGCCGAAAGGATGTGGGACTCGGCCTGTTTAGAAGAAAGCAAAATGATCAGTCGAGCTAAAAAATAACCCTACCAGAAGTTGGATAAGACTCACCATGACTATGGCCGTCCTTAGGTCGAGCGAGAGCTGCTCTACCGGGACCGTCGCCAGCTTGGGGTCGCGGGCCACCCTGGCCGCCTCCATGAAGTCCTTGCTAGGAGGGCTCACCTCCGCGGCCTTGCCTTTCCTGGAGTATTCGACCCGAGGCCATTTTCTACTCTCAAGCCGGGATGCTAAGCACTCCGGGATCGCTACTCCTGAGCTCGATCTCTTGGGCAAGGGGGACCCCGAAGCCCCCTTGGAGGAGACCTCGGAGCCAACCTCCCGCACTTGGCCGCTGGGCTGCTGCCTCAGACCTTGAGCAGCACTTCCCAAACCCGACCAAGCCGAAGCCTCGCCGCCGGCTTCATTCTTCTTTCTCACCTGGGCATACATGAGCTTTCTCATATCAGCCATGCCTGCAAAAGGTAAAGGAAAGAAATGAAAAAGAGCCGAATGCCAACCTAAAAAAGACTAGCAGACAGGACAATTGGGAGGTCGGGCGTCGGTCCTGCAAACTGACCCTCTTCTGAGCTGGACCCCGCGTCCCCTTTGGGCTCGGGAAGCAGGTTGGGGTGATCCCTCGAGAGGTCAGGTTTCATCCCAAACAGCTTGGAATCCCAGATCCGCTCCCATTTGAGCACGTTGTCAATATCTATTAGTATCCTGGGGGCGGGCCTGAGCACCGTGACTTCCTCAAGTTCCTCATCTGAGAGCTTGGGGTCATCATTGACGGTCTTCCTCAAATTTGGAATCCAGTCCAACCTGCACCCAGAGTTCACAGTCGGCTCCACCCAATAATAGTCATTATGCCAGCCCTTGTTAGAAGAGTGCCACTTGGTGAATATGGAGTTGCCGACCCCAGCTGTGAAGTGGAACCACCCTGGCTGCTTCGGGTTGGGTTTGCACACGAAGAAGTACCTGAACCTGCGCAAGGTCGGCTCCACTTTCTTCTCCAAACAGAACACATAGAAGGCCACCATCATGGCCCAACCATTCGGCGACATCTGACCCAAGCTGAGCTCAAAATAGTTCAGGATTTCAACAACAAAACTGGGGAGAGGGAGCTGGATGACGTCGAACGCTAGATCGTATATGGTGAAGTGGTCGGCCGGAGGATAGCAAATCGATTCGTGCTGACCTGGAACCTTCAGCTTGTGATGACGATCCATTGACCAGTTCCTCAGCCTGGCGTTGGCCATTTGCACCATGGAATGGCACTCACGCTTGCAACAGGCGAACAGCTGCTCAATCCTCTTCCCTCGAGTTGAAGAAGCGCTGGCTGTGGCCGAGCTCCAAGGTCGAACAGTACTAACCAGGACTGCTTCGATCGGCTTGGCGGCAGAAACTCTAGCTAGGTACTCTTGTGGCATCTCGATGCCCTCCAGTTGATTTAGCGGCTCCTCATCCTCCCTATTTTCCAAGTCTCCCAGGTTGGCCAAAGGATCCGCCTCGGCCTCCTCTTGCGCCAGTCTGATCCCAATAACTTGGCAATCATCATCGCTCTCCCTGGGCCCAGATTCCCGAGCTGATCCTAGAGACGCACTGGTGCTCTCTCCACCTTGGTCTCTATTTGAGGTAGACTCCGAGCTCGATGGACTCTCATCCTCACCATAGGACTTCACCTCCATCGCCTGGGAATCTTCCAACTCTGACCTCCCCATCCTGTCTACAGACTAAATATAAATGAACAGGAATGACTAAAGGGAGTCGGGACGTACCTACTGCTCTTAACTGCGGAATGTGACCCGACCTAGCTGGCTCCGAGCTGAAAATCCCAAGAAGATTCTTTCCGACCACTGTGGTACCCGACCTAAAACTCTTGAAAGTTGAAAGCGAGTGTGAAATGAATCTCGGATGTCAAGGCCCTATTTATAGGCATTTCTAAAAATCGCCTTAGGGAGCCCAAACGTCGCGTCTTGTCAGAACCGTCAGGTGATGTGTCAGCCATCTGAAGAGCATGCACCGCTGACGTGGCTATCCCTACTCTGTCGGGGTCGGGCACCTCCAGCTCGGTAAAAATTCTCAATTCTAGATCTCACCCCCTCGATCTCGACTTGGGGGGAGGGATTGACGAGGGGTCCCCGAGCTGGGGTGAGTTACCCACGCCGAGCTGAGACGGGCTAATCTAAGCCGAGCCCAGCGCATTCAGCTAAATGCCCAACCTGGTTGCTGACCCGACCCAGGAAAACCGTGACCTCAGTGCCAACTGTTCCGATGGGACATAAAGCATTGATGGGACATAAAGCTGAACCGCATTAAATGTTGTCAGACCCGAATTTAGTATAAATAGAGCTTCACCCCCTTCATTTCAAAGGTAACTCGTCATTAAATGCTCTCAGCTACCTTGCCAGCTCGGACATACTAATCATTCGCACATACGAGGGGAAAATCCGGGTCATAACTCCGCCTTTTCCTTCCTTTTCCTTGTGCAGATTCAGTTGCCAACTCGAAAGTTCAGTTCGGAGGCCAACTTGAAAGTTCAGCTTGGCAAAACGTAGCCGTACAACCTTAGCTGCGAGGATTTCCAACCTCGACATGTATAAATTTAATCAAAAATTTAATCTCAATTAATTACAATATAAAAATCCTTTAGTACAACAGATTTCGAATGCACATTTTACAAATTGCTCCACCTCTGCATTGCATCTGAGCTACCTGTTGGGGGCAAGACTTGGAAAAGTTTGATAATTTCTTTTAGATGTTCTCAAGTGAATATGTCCATTCTCCGCCGACACAAAATTTGGTCGACAAATCATCCAGCTCGGCGCAAATGGTCACCCATGTCATTTCTGCTAGCATTTATTGAGTTGATAAGGCGGTAACTTGGTGGACCATCGTCCACCATTAAAGATGTGAAGCTCTAATTTTTTTTATGGCCCTTTATTATATGCAAAGATTGCATTGCATGATTTGGCAGCTTTTGGTTTTTCTTTTTTCTTTTTAATGTTACTTTTTTTTTTTTTTTTTGTGCCAGAGTTGCTTTCGATTCTTCAAGTTGACAAATAATGTAATGTTGGAAACTTGGCTTGGCGAAACTTCTCTGCAATAAAATCCATTTACAAGTTGTTCATCTATGCTTCAAATCACTTAATGTAATTTCGAAGATGATGATGCTATTGGAATATAACATATAAGAAAATCAATTAAAAGTTCAATTTATATGTCATGGAGAATCTAATTGTTCTATATAGACAACTTAGTATTTTTAAAATCAGTATATAAAATTTTGAGTATTTTATCTAATATCAATTGATTTTAAGATCTTGGGTTATTTAATATAGAGAGAAGAAAAAAAAGAGATATTCAACAATGGTTCAAAAGATTGGCATAACTTTTAGAACCACTTGATGGCTACTAGTTAGAAGTGTATGCTTTAACTATCATTAAACAAAAATCTTTCATCCATTAAAATAGAATACCTTGTCAAGGGGTACTATTAAGATATTAACTTGGAGAAAAGCATACAAAGGGATTAGTTTTAGAACATTCAACTTATTAGTAGTACTTAAATCTCACGTATTTATAAAATTTATACATCATAGACACATTCACGTACAGATGTGAATGGGAGTTCTACTCTTGTATCTATATTCCACAAGGTTAACCATGGGATTGAATCATGTATAGAAGAAACTATCAAATGCATGAGAATGAGAATGAAGAAAGGTTGACTAATAGGGGTTGGATCTATACTTATCTACTAATTTTTTTTGTAGTTAGGTTGGAGTAGTTAAAATCTTGAGGGGTTCAAATTCTTTAGGTGACTTCTTGGTGAAGATCGTTGTCGTCTACTCGCAATATTCCATAATTGACATTTCTCCAAGAATCATTCTGTATCTGCAAATGGGGTGCTTAGCTACAAAATCCATAATCCACTAGCACAAGAAATTAATCTAGCTCCCTGTTAGGTGCATTTGGACAATCTGACAAGTTTAAAAGGTGTTCATTTCGTGCAAAACTCGAATGAAATTGAATTCTGCTGCCCTGAGTAGTTAAGCTAGATAATATCAATAAGTTTTAAGGGATTAATTTAATAGTAGAACGTTTGAGGCGTAAACGAAAGAATTTTTTTGATGTTTTGAATTCAAATAAGTTAAGAAGTTAATTTCTTTGTATGTCAGTCCTAGCAAATATTATGTTTAACTAACTCAAGTGAAATTGAATTCTGCTACTTGAGTAGTTAAGCTAGATAATATCAATAGGAGTAAGTTTAATGGTAGAGAGTTTTAAGTGTGAATAAGAGACTAATTCACGTCTTAAATAAGTTCGAATCAGTTAAGAAACTAATATCTTTGTAGACTAATTTCAATAAGTTTTGGATTTGATTAACCCGAACTATGCCTCCTCTAAACAAATTCACTATATCCCGATGTTTGACGGCCAAAAGATTTCTGAAATATTCTTTTCGAGACAGAACACCCTATCATAAAAAAGAAGCCCCATATTGAATGAAAAATTAATGCCTTACGTGGGTGGTTAATTGATTGTTGTATTCTTACTTGGCCCCATTTAAAAGTGAAATTTAATTATATTGCTTCCTCTTTTGGACTCATCTCCCACAAGACATATGACTGTCTTAATCGACCAAGCATTTTAATGTGCCCAAAGGTGGGTAAGTAGATGAAGCAAACTTGTCTTCTGTTTCTAGTCAACCTCACCATTTTTCTCAATTTAAACATATCAATACTCACATTGTCATACGCACTAACGAAATCATGCAATTTTGGTCCCATTTGATTGTTGGCAAATAGAGTTTTTTGTTTTGCAATTGCGTATGCTTGTAAGAGGTGGAGATTGAAGAGCACTTAATTTGTTTCGTACAAGAGAGAAGTGCATTGTTTAAGTGGTTGGGCAGCAGACGAGCAACCTTGGTGGTCTTTGAGTTCTTTTGTCCTCATTAAATGAGAGAAATAAGTGTTGCACATGCATGTATTCTTAATTGAAAATTTTTAGAAATTTTTTTTAATGTGCACTTTACCGGATAATATACAAACATGAATCGAATGGTGATGATAATAAATAATATAATAAATTTTTTATTTACAATTTAAATTTTTAAATGAGATGGTCACTTAACATAATATCAGAACTCAGGTTTAAAGACTGGGCATGACGTGAAGAAGATGTCTTGGTGTTATTGGAATTTTTTAATATGCTAGATCTGACTTTGCAGTTTGTTTTATCAAATTTGATGTTCTTGAAGTTTTTTGGTGTTCTTGTTGAGCATTGGAATTGGCATTGGTGTAGTTATTTTTCATCCTCTTTTTGTTTATTGTGCCTTCAGGCAATTGGGTCTTTTGGCAGTGTGTCTTTGGACATTTGTTTTCTTCTCCTACTTTGCCTTCAGGCAATTGGGTCTTTCGACAGTGAGTCTTCGGACATTTGTTTTCTTCTCTTACTTGGCATTTGGGCATTGGTTCTTCTTCTTTCTTTGGCCTTCTGACATTCGTCTCCCTCCTTTGTCCTTTGGGCATTCATCTATTTCCTTTGGCCTTCGGGCATTCGTCTCCTTCCTTTGTCCTTTGGGCATTCATCTATTTCCTTTGGCCTTTGGGCATTCGTCTTAATCCTTTGATTTTCAAGCATCAGTCTTCCTTCTTTGGGCCTTCATTGGTCTTCTTTCTTTGGCCTTCTGGGCATTGGTCCTCGTGCTGTTTGTCTTTTGTTCTTTCAAATTAGTGCGAGTTTTGTTACAGATTTGTTGTGGATGTTGGCAATGACTTTAAGACACCTTGACAATTTAGTTAGCAAACTCAAGTTTATCTACTTGAGTTTGAGGGGAACTGTTGAAGTAATTTATGTTTTGATATAGTTATGTAATTGCAGCATTAATTTAAGATTAAATTAAAAAATTACGGGCTTTCTTATTAGATTAAATTTTTTATTATTTGAGTTCATTATTCTTGTTCATAAAATTTTGTAGCCTATAAATAGGTTATTCTATTGTACTTTGTAATATACCGAATAATACAAGATGTAATCGTTTGGGTTATTTTTCTTATTTAGAGCCACCGTTTGTAGTGGCTCCACAAATTATTGGTTTCCGCATATGTTTTCAGTCTTTCTTTTATTTTTATTTAACATGATATCAGAGTCTAGGCACCAAAAAATCTTGGGTTTAAAACTCACTGCCACTCATTTAAAATATTAAAACTATCCAAATGTAAGGCTAAAAAACTAATGTCACTTGCACTTGTGAGGATGTATTGAAGATAATAAATGATATAATAAACTCCTCTCTAATAAATTAAACTTTTAAATAAGGTGGTTACTTAATAATGGTTGAACTAGTAATGCCCAATATTTATTTTAGTAATTTATCAGGTGGGTCTGGTGTTCATTTTATCATATTGTTTACTACTTATATTAATTGTGGTTTCCACATGGGGACAATTGTACAACTAATCCCTTTTATTTTCAATTTTTTCAAGTTAGTTTCTATTATTTCAAACAGTTCAAATTTGTAACGTCTCAAAATTTTTCCCAATGTAACCCCGATAACATGATCGTCGTAAGCGTAAGAAAGTCACTTCCTAAGCCTACAAGACTAATTCTACAAGCAATCTAAATCATTCTAAATAATAGCACTCAAAGCAACTAAACCATACAGTAGGACATGTATCACATGCATCAAATATTCCTAAGACAAAAATTATAAAATTACATTACTTTCTCAAAGTATTCTCTGGATTACACCTTCAGTGCATACATATAACATAATTAAAATTTAACCTTTAATTTTTGCTGTTTTCAGAGGTCTATAAGAGTTGTCTCTACCTTATACATAAGTGAAGTCCAATTATTCCTATCGGCAAAAGAAATCACAAAAAGAATAGACGTGAGGAAAATCAATGATCAGTAAGTAAGATTACCAAAAAATGAGAGATAACAAAAGTAAAGGACTATAAAACATTAAGCAAAATGAAATTTGAAGGAGCTTCTGTGTCTGATAAATTAAAAGAACTTACAAATGATACCACGTCCCATAACTCAAAATAGAATCAATCCTGATGAAATGAACTCAAGAATAGCTTAGTGCATGCTTATGAATGAAAATGTAAAGTGAGATACCATGCATTATATATAAGAACTTCCTTATAAGTAACCAAAGAAACGAAGATGTCATAAAATCGATATATATATATATTAAGATGAAGGAGAACACAATTTGACTTTATTAGGATAAGAGAAGTTTAAACACATCATGAACCTGCCATATGAGTATTATACAAGACTAACTAGAAGGATATTCAACGAGAGAAAAGACTAAATGACATAACACAAGGTTGCAAATGCTTGATATAAAGACTTATCATGAATGCACCAAGACTTACATATTAATGATCGAACACATTTTAGGAACTTAGAATCAAATAAAACATTCAATTCCTAAATAATAAAATTGGAACTTTGAGATTGGAGTTATACATATGGATAGAAGGAAATAACTAAGTACCAAAAATGAACCCATATCATATCCTCCAAGAATAAAGAAAATGACATAATTAACATGTATAATAAGAGGTCCAACATAGGGGAACATCAATAGTATTACCGAGTCGAACTTAAGATTAGTCAAATAAAATTCGTAGAAGATGTAGTCAAAGATCATATGTGAGATTCGTCAACGAAATAATATAGAAAGATATAACCAAAGGCTAAACATAAGATTAATCACACAAAGAAACAAATGGGGTGCCAAAGGCGGAACATACAACCGATCATATGAATCCACAACTCTATGAGTGAATATAGGATTAACCATATGAATAGAACCACATGATTGAAGGTGACATGTATGATCTAACATACGAGGACATGAGAGGTGTACCTGAAACGAAGCGCAGGGTCGACACATGAAAACACAAGCGGCGTAGCTATGGACAAAATGACCAGTTAACCGTAAGTCGTGACTGCATTTACCCGTGCAACACCAGTCGAAAAGTGAATACTAAGCCCTCAATAGGCATAACACAAGATGAGTACTAAGTCCCCACCGGGCAATGGGTGCACCCTCACACATACACATAAACAATACACATCTTACGATGTGCGAAGGATAAATTAGACATAACACATGCTAAGAATACTTATAATATGATGAAGAGAATTGGCGTAAAGCAACATAACAAATGTCTCATACGGGAGTAAGATCTGAGTGATGATCAATTGTGGATAAAGACTTTTTTTTGGCTAAGCCAGTAAGAATATTTCATTCAACAAGTAGAACAAAAGAGTTATTTATAATGAAGAGGAAACAAACCAAGCAAAAGCTCAAAACTAACTAAGAATAGCACTAATATTCCAATAATTACAAAGGGATCTATAGTTATTATTCGCTATGAATTGTTTACCCCCGAGCATTTTCATCCTAACATCTTCATGGATCTTTGTCACAATTTGGTCCTCAGTAGCAACCCCATTGCCAAAGAAATGACTATTACGCTCCTTCCAAAGGTGGTAAACGCAGGCTAGAAAAACAAGCTTCAATAATGTAGATCTAACCGTGTCTTTGTTATAGTTGCTTTGGATGAAGTAGAGAGTCCTTTCCCATTGAATGCTGCCAACATAGGACATAGAAAATTTGATACTCCTTCTCGAGATGCGATGGCTAAAAGTGCATTCAAAGAAGATATGGTTACATGTTTCCAACCCCTTATGGCACAATTGATTTGCATTCCTAACTAATAATATTTATGTCAAAACTATGCAAAAAAAATGGATTAACCTAACCAAACTAAAGGTAAGACAATATAGACACAAATAGGTCAACTACTCGTGCAACGGTAGATCGTTCAATCAAATACCAGAGGAAAAGGCCCCACATCGGATACATGATATTGCTCAAATAAATATGACTTGGAATTAGATGGTAGTAGTTTCAGCAATACTCTTCATTATTGATAACCTAGAAAAAGTAATAGGGGTAGAACCAATAAACATTTCAAGCAAAAGAACCATACTTGCAACCAAAAGATGGTTGCGCATGGAACTTTATAAATCTGACATAGCATAGGTATAATAAGAGTGAGATGAGGGTAAGTGTTAGTGGAAAATAATCTTAAGAGAGATGGTGAATTAAGATTATAGCAAGGTATTACTACCTAAAAATTTTATTACAACCCAAAAAAATCTCTTTGAGACAATTTATCAAATACCTTGCGTGGACAACTTGATAATTAGATATATTATGATTAATAAAATCACACACAAGAGCAAGATAATTACTCTAAACAATATATATTACAATGAATGTAAATAGAGTAAGGAAAGAGAAATCAAACTCGATATTTTCAAGTGATTTGAACTCCTGAAGGCCTAGTCCACTACCTAAGGTCTTCTTCCCCTTAGGATTTGCACAAACTCCACTAAAATAATATTTTTTAAGTATTAGTGAAGCATAAACCAACTTAGAACAATCCTCTCTTGAGTCTATGAGAGAAACACAAGCTTCTTCCAACGTAGGTGAAGCTCCATTCTTCTAATGTAGGTGAACCTCCAACCTATTATCCCTCTTCCTTTGAGTCCACAAAAGATTTTTCATACTCTTCTTTTTACAAGAATTTTCTCAATCCTAATCTAGAGCCCAATAGTGTATACAATACAAATATTTAAGTGTTTGAAATATAATACAATGAAGTACAAATAAAACTCTCCGATGAGTAGATATTACAATTGAAAGAACTTGTATGATTAATAGATTTTGCAAGTTATAGCTCAAACTTAGTGTATATTGATTGAAATAAATAAAATTCAAAGCTTAGAGTCAATATAGGATATTTTATAGATGTTGGAAGAGTTGTTTTGATGAAATGGGGTATTTGGTATTAATAGAAAATGTTACAATGGTTATATAATGACTATTTTTTCAAAACATGCTCCAACCCAATCACGAACCTGGTCGCATATTCGGTCTTGTTCTCAACGCATTCAGATTAGGCAATTAACCTACTAGAGTACCCGGTTGTGTTACCCAATCGCGTACCCGATCGTGTTATCAAGATCGGATCATATTGTAGCCTTTCTGGATCACAAGGTCACGTGTATGCGTTTGGATGAATAGTGCCAAATAGTGCAAAAGTTATAATTTTATGAAAATTTCACCTGAAATCTATTTTTTCAAAAGTAAAACGTTTAGGCACTTCAAAAACACTTATTCTAAAGAGTTTTCAATCTATTTAACACTTCAAAATATTTTCTAAACTCTTAATAAAAGGTTAAAATTGATTTTTATAATTCAGAGTTTAAAACAAATTTTCAATCAAAAATTCAATCTTATGAAGATAAACCATTTAAACCTTTTTAAAAGCATTTCTTCAAAAGATGTTCCAACTCATTTAAACTTTTAAAATCTTTTCAAAACTCTTGATTAAAGATTTAAAAATATTTTTTAAAAAGATTACCAAGAGCTCGAACCATATAATGCGAATCTAAGGCAAACGGAATTTTTAAGCCGTTATCTCTTATGCCGCCACGTCTCCATCCTTATGACACCACTTCATCTTCATGACTTCAAGTCTTAATTCTTCAATTTAGATCTTCACTTCTTTATCTCTTCAAGACTTAAATTATTCTTTTTCGAGATAGACATTTATGCATTCTTATGTTATTCTCAATATAGTTTTGCATCTTCTCAATCTTGTATTTCTTCATTGATAAATTTCATTTTCTTCTTTCATGCAAGATTCTCTTTGTTTTTCAACACCAAACATCGCAACAAGTTTTGGCTCACAAAATCATTAGTATAATATAATGCACACAAGTCAAAATATTTAAACACAATCTAGCATATACATTTAATGTACGAAGGCCAACAAGTGTGTATTTATGCATACAAATACATTAACACAAACACACTTAATATTTCTAATTTCCCTTGATTTGTTTGAAGATGTATGCTACCTTTATATACTATGCTATTTAAAAAATTTATACGCAACGGAAACTTAATAACATGCTTATCTAGGATTAAACCACATAATTTTAGGAAGAACTTTTGCATAAACGAAACTAACATGTGGATTTTAATTATGTAAAGAACAAAATTCAGCAACTAGAAGAATTTATTTTCTGGATTCATTAGCTTAAGAACTTAACAAAAAATACCAAATTCTACCTTGATCTTGATGGATGAAGATCTACAAGCTTTGGAGACGAAGAACACATCTTGATCTTTATCTCTATGACCTTCTTCCTTCTTGAACTTGTGGTTGGTTGATTTGTGGGAAGCAACCTTCTTGATGTTTTCCTAGGTTATTCCTACATGTGGAAGAAAGAGGAGAAAGGGAGAGAATTTTCTAGCTTTCTTGCTTCTAACATGTAGATTGTGTGTATGAGCTAGTGAAAAAAGTCTTCTTTATATAGGCACAAATTAGGTTGAAATCCAAATCCATAAAGCCATAGGAAAGTGTCATAAGTTCAGTAGAACTCTAGCTAGACACTTTAGAAGTAACTAAGACTTATATAGTCATTTACTGTTTAATCTCTTCTCCTAAAAACTAGCTCATAAGTCAAAGCAAAATTCTTTCTGCCAACTCATCTCCTATTCACACACTTATTCCCCAATCACTGCATCATCTTGATAAATTAAATATTCTAAGATTCCATAATGTGCTTCAACAGTCAATTTAGGAAGATACCCATTTCAAGAATTATATGGCCGCCCACCCCCCTTCTTTAATCCATTATTTGTTTGGCTCTACAAAAAATGATGTTGTGGATCAATACCTACATCAAAGAGACATTTTTCTGCAACACCTTTGCAAGAACTTGTATCAGGCATAGGTTCAAATCAAGTATTATGCTGACAAAAAGCGTTGTGAGGAACATTTTTGGGTGGGTGATTTTGTTCTAGTCAAAATCCAACCTCATTGTCAACTTTAGGTTAGAGGTCCCTTCAATACCGAACTTAGTTTCCGTTTCTATGGCTCTTTTAAAATTTTGGACAAAATTGGCATTGTGGCATACAAGTTAGAGTTCCCAGAATCCTCTAAGATCCACCCTGTTTTCATATCTCATTGCATAAACACTTCAAGGGTCCTGCTACTACTCTAACTCTAAACTTGCCAGTGCAGTCCACCCTTTCATTCGCTATACTCAAGCCTATAGCTGTAGTTGCTCATCGCACCATTCAATACCTAGGATAGTCTGTCGATCAAGTTCTCGTTCAATGGGAAGAATTCCTAGTTGAGGAAGCTACTTGGGAAGATAGTGTTCAAATTTTGAACCTTGAGGATGAGGTTCCATTAAAAGGGAGAGGCAATGTCATGAACCCTAAAATGTGGCCGCCAATTGATGATTTTGAGGTGGCACATGACATGGACAACGAGCAAAATTTTTGCGACTCTAAGTTGTTAGGAAAAAGGCATCACATCAAAAAGATTCCCAAGCGCCTCAAAGAATTTGTTACAACTGACTCACTGAAGAAAGCTTATAAGAAGCTGTAATTGGGAATAAAATATTCATTGCATTATGTAAACACTTGCTTAGGCAATTTTCTAGTCTCTTCTTTTTTCTCTCTGTTCTTTCTCTCTTCTTTTAAAAGTTCCAATTACTCAGAAATTGGTTATCTTGTAATTTCATTTCCTTCAATATCAATGCTACTTTACTGTTTCTTCGCTACCTGCTAGTAAAATCATCATAGGTCGTCTTTGAATTTGACTTAACTTGCTCGCCATTCAGGTTCTTTATGAATTAGGTATCAGTAGGAACACCTTTGAAGGTGAAGTCATTTGAAGGAAAGTTAGGGACTGCAATAGTTTGAAGAATAATAGCTCGGTGCCTTTTTGTATCAAGAACTTTAATGGCAATTGATAGTATTTGTTATGGAGATATTCTTGGTAAGGCAAAATTTAAAGTTGCTTCTATTGCATTGAATTTTTTTTCTAACTTTTCAAAGCTTCATTGTGAAGGTAGACTTAAGGTTATACTGCAAAACACTTTCTCTACTTAAGTTGAAGTGCTTGTTATCTCATGTAGGGCAATGCCCTAGCAACTTATAATTCGCCAAGGAGATTTAAAAGGAATGATATGTGGCTCGTATTGCACTCAAGAGAGCGGTGAAGAAGGTGAAAAAGTAGGCTAACAAAAAACAGAGATTTGTGGAGTACAATGAGGAAGACCTTGTGATGGTCAAGCTTATACCCCAACAATTCAAGTCTTTGCAGCTCTAAAACTACAGAACAAAGAGCAGATGATAGACAAATAGAATGAGAAAAACCAAGTTTATTGAGAATATTTACAAATAAAATAAATCATTTCAAATTAGTGCATAAGGGGTTGATTCGTCGTTATGAAAGACCATTCAAGGTAATCAAACGTGTCGGCAAGGTATCATATCAACTCGAGCTCCCTCCAAAGGTTAAAATTCATGCAGTCTTCCATGTGATCTTCTTGAAGCCTTATCACGCAGACCAAGAAGACCTAAGTCGAGGTGATTCGAGTCGTGCCCCAACCGCTATTGTAACCTCTTATCATTGAGTGTTGAATGCATACTCGTTGATTGTATTGTTGGAAAATGAGGCATGCACCGGTTGTAATGCCCCAAACCCAACCCCACGCTATAGGTCAAGTCCAGACCCGTCAATAGGACAGAGTCTCCTCTGTACCATGGACTAAACTGATAACTACAAATAGTCACATACAATGCCTGAATCATAACAACATCTCACATAACCTAAATTCCAAGATTATCATAGTCAACCCAAGATCACAAGGCCATCCGAGCCTTGGAACAACAAAATCTACATATAACATACAAGCATGCAAGACAATTCTAACTTTACTATAAATAGTTGGATACAACAATAGTCAAGTTCTACCACCAAGCTATTAAACACACAAGCATGCAATAAGAGAAGTAAACTAGAATCCATTATTACATGCCATCTAATTTTGTTATCCATTATACAAGATTACAAATTATTACAATCACCAAATATACATAAGACAACATGGTCTCAAAAGAACAACAACCAACTATTTCATATAAGCAGCATATGTCAGCCAACCTTCACACACAAGAAGTCACGGAAATTGATCAACTTGCACTTCTACTTCTTCTACTACTGCTACTGGTTGGGGATCCACCTCAGCCTCTCCTGAAAACATGTTAAATGAGGAGTGAACAACAATGTTGCCCAGCAAGGGAGGTGATGCAGCATATCGGGGCGTGTACTATCATATACAATCACAGGAAGCCATATATATAACATAAAGCAACAAGATCAAATAATCAAGTAATTAACCACATTTTAAAAGGATACGGTTCCACTTCAAGTCTTCAATCTCGAACCACGAGCCACGATCTTTAAGCAAGTGCCGACAAACCCTTATTCCTCCAAAGTAGGGTACTCCAGATGTACCCCGATCCTACGACCCTTTCTCTTGAGGTAGGTCCATATGCCCAGCAGGTGAACCACGCCTCTAGGGTAGTGGAGTATACTCAGCGAGAGAAAGGGAATAGGCACCATAGTAGTCGAGGGAGTATAGCAAGCCCAATGCCACCCGTGTTTCTCGATGCTACCATGTCCGAAAAGGTTGCGCAACCCCGAAAACCAAACCACAAGATTTAAGAGCAACAATAACACATAAGAGGGTCGACAAAGAAGGTCGCCCTCGTATATAAACACAATATAAGCCAACATATACACGAGATAGTTATACAGTCACGAAAGATACAATATCATATTCTTTCACAAAACTCCATGGATAGCTTGAATAACCCTTATCATGCACATAAAACACCTATCAAGTATTTACAAATTCATATAAACACAAAGGCATCCAAAAACACCTTTTTCCCTTTTGTTAACTTTCCGATTTCTTCTCCCACGCAAGGTTTAAGATTCCAAATTAACAAGCCAACCATCCTACGTTCCTAGGTAGGTCAAAAGGCACCTATCTAGGCCCTGAAAACGCGATTTGGAAACAAAAGCTTGGGAAGGCCCCGAGCGGGTTTTAACTACAACTACCCTATCCGAACCCCAAATTCACGCAACGAAAGCACCAAAAGTGCTTCCATGCCCCAAGGATACCTAATCCAAAGCCCAAATGTGCCCGGATTGCATTACGTGAAAAATTCCCTTTTTAAAGTTAACTAATTTTGTCATTTAACCCATTTTCAAGCAATCTAACTACGTGCAGGTGTCTAGCTAGTTCCAACAAAGTCTAAAGCACCTAATTGAAGCCTCAATTCAATCTAATTAGCAAATTTTAACAAAACCCTAACTTGTGGCACTATTTATCATCTCTTTCGTAACAATCAAGCTTTCAACCATAGATTATGTTATCAAGCTATAAAAGATAGTTCTATAGGCTCCAAATAACATATATCAAGTATCCATAGCAAGCAATATAGCTATATTCAACAATACAAGAAATTCAACATATGTGCAACAACTTTAAACTCAAGAAAAATGCAACTTCCTCACAATTTTGTTGATGCAAGCAAGTTGTAGGAGCTCCTAGTTGCCTCAAAATCTTCCTAGACCAAGCCAAGAGTCCAATTTCATGCACCAAGGTAGAAGAAAATCCTCCTCTTTGGCTCCTAGGGCTGTCGGGTTCTTTGGGGGGGGGGGGGTCGTTTAGGGAATTTTTTGCTTTGTTTTTATGAATATATGGTATATATGTATGATATAATTGATATATGTATGAGTATGTTATATTATGTTAGGTCAAACGCCACAATTGCTTGGTCAAATGAGCTTAAAACTCTAATTAAATGCTAACTAATTCAAAACTAATGTTTTTACATACATAATACTATTCAAACGAAGCAAAAACTATTTTTCAAATGCATACTCTGGGGCTCAAAAACCCAAAACGACAAGTTTCTGATTCCTTTTATATGTTATGTAGTTTGGAAAAAATATTAAATCGAGCATTTAAGATGGTCAAAATTCTTATGAATAGTGCATAATAATAAAGTAGTTAAGCAAGAAAAGAAATGCACATAAAATGCTCAAGTAGTTTATGTAGCAGTTATTTAAATGATGTGATGAAATTCCCGGGCGTCACACCCTCTCCCTCTTAAACTAATTGCGTCCTCGCAATTCTTTCATGATTCGACAAACAGCTCCGGGTATTTTTCTCTTATCTGGTCCTCCCGCTCCCAAGTGGCATCCTCAACTCCATTGTGATCCCAAAGGACTTTTACCATAGGAATATTCTTGGTTCGAAGTTCTTGAATCTTTCTGCCAACCACTCGAAGAGGTTTCTCAACATACGACAACGACTCATCGATCTCCAACAGTTCTGGCTGTATAACATCCGAAGAATCATGATTATACTTCCTCAACAATGATACATGGAATACATCATGAATCCTGCCCAAACTCGGAGGTAATGCCAATCTATAAGCTAAATCTCCAACTTTCTCAATAATTTCAAGCGGTCCCACATATCTAGGACTGAGTTTACCTCCCTTTTCGTGTCAAATCAAACCCTTACGCGGAAAGACCTTCAAGAACACACGATCATCCACTAAAAATACTAAGTCCCGTCGGCATCTATCAGCATAATTCTTCTATCGACTCTGTGTTGTAAGCATTCTTTTCTTTATAAATTTCACATTATCCACCATCTTGATCATCTCTGGTAATATAGCTGGGTCAACAATTTTCATTTCACCTACGTCGTCTCAATACAACGGGGACCTACATTTTCGCTCATAAAGTACCTCGTAGGATGCCATGCCAATGGTAGCCTGGTAACTGTTATTATAAGCAAACTCTGCAAGTGGCAAATACTTCTCCCAACTCTTCCCGAAGTCTAGAATGCAAACTCACAACATGTCCTCTAAAATCCTGATAGTCATCTCAGATTGACCATCTGTCTGCGGGTGATATGCAGTACTAAAACTCAGATTAGTCCCCAAAGCCTTTTGTAGTTTCCGCTAGAACTGTGATATAAACCTAGGACCTCTATCTGACATTATCTGAGATGGAACTCCATGCAATCTCACAATATTTTCAACATAAAGCTCAGCTAACTTATCAAGAGAATCAGTTTTCTTTGCAGCAATAAAATGGGAGGTCTTCGTCAATCTGTCTACTACAACCCAGACGGAATCATTACCTCGCGGTGCCCTCGGTAAATCAGATACAAGGTCCATAATAATCTGGTCCCACTTCCACATTGGAATCTTCAATGGTTGCAACAATCCCGTCGATCTCTGATGCTCAGCCTTAACTTTCTGACAAGTCAAACATTTAGCCACATACTCAGCTATCTCCCTTTTCATGTTGTTCCACCAAAAATTTTGCTTTAAATCCCTGTACATCTTAGTACTACCGGGATGAATCGTGTATTTAGAACCATGAGCCTCAGCAAGAATTTCATCTTTCACAATTGAATTACTAGGAATGCAAATTCTATTCTTGTACCTGAGTAATCTATCATCATGTAACTTGAAGTCGGACTCTACTTCTCTAGCATCTTCAACAACTGAGGATCTGACTATTGGGCTTCTTTGATTCTGGATAGCAATAGAGACTGGATTTGAAAGCTAGCAAATTGGATACCTCTTCTAGAAGCCTTCGGTTTCCACAAGCACAACTCATCCACAAACTCCCAGTCCTTGATTATCAAACTAGCTACAGCAGCTTTTCAGCTCAATGCATCTGCAACAGTGTTAGCTTTTCCTAACAAGTAGCTAATAGTGCAATTATAATCATTCAACAATTCTATACAATGCATTTGCCTCATATTCAAATCCTTTTAAGAAAATAGATATTTTAGACTTTTATGATCAGTAAATACCTCAAATTTATTACCCCACAAATAATGACGCCATTTCTTCAAAGCAAAGACAACAACAACAAGCTCAAGATCATAAGTAGGGTAATTAAGTTCATACGGCTTCAATTTTCTCGAGGCATAAGCTATCACCTTACCATTCTGCATAAGAATACAGCCCAAATCTTCCTTCGAAGCATTACTGTAGATCACCAAATTATCTGTTCCTTCAAGCAATACAAGGATAGAAGCAGTGGTAAGTCTCTTCTTCAATTCCTGAAAATTGGCTTCGTATTTATCATCCCAGTTAAACACAATTTTCTTTTGAGTTAAGGAAGTTATTGGTCCTGCAATTTTAGAAAAGTCCTTAACAAAACGCCTATAATAACCAGCCAATCCCAAGAAACTATGAACCTCCGTGACAGTCTCGGGTCTTTTCCAAGACATAATCACCTCAATTTTTACAAGATCAACAGGTATTCCCTCCTGTGAAATGATATGGCCTAAAAAGGCTACCTGTTTCAACCAGAATTCGCATTTGCTAAATTTGGAAAATAATTTGTAATGTTTGCAGTACAATCCTCAAGTGTTCTTCATGTTCTGCCTCAGATTTAGAATATGATAAATCTGTATTTTTAGTAACTTTAACTCATTAAATCATGTATATTGCATTATTATTTCAAGCTTAATTGTATATTTTACACAAATTTAATGCAATATAGGTTATGAAGAAGAAATAGCAAAAATGGCCACAAAAGCCAACTTTTGAAGTGAATTTTTGGTGCAATACTAAAGGAGGAAGGAAGAACGACCTTGACACGAGAAAATCGAGATTGAATTTGGCCAAACGAAGTGCGAAAACAGATTCAGGACGCTGAAAAACCTTGAAGTAGCTTTGGTCAACTTTTTGGTCAAAGTCAAAGTCAACGGGTAAATAGTAAAAGTCAACTTTTGGTCAAAGTCAAAGTCAACTTTTGGTCAAAGTCAAAGTCAAAGTAAATTGATGAATAGTAAAAGTCAAAGTCAACGTATAAATAGTAAAGTCAACGTGTGAATAGTATCTTCGATGACATCACGCTGACACAATGATGACTTAGGCGAATGACATCACGCTGACACAATGATGACCTAGGCAAATGACATCACGTTGACACAATGATGACCTAGGCAAATGATGTCACGCTGACACATTGATGATATCATGGTTTGAATAGTACTTGTGAATAGTACCAAAATTTCTCTATAAATACTTCATTCCTCATTTCATTTTTCTTGTACCATTTTCTTCTTAGCTTAGATTTTGCTCTTGTGTTTGAGTGCTTTAGTTATTATTCTGAGTTGTGTGCAAAGTTTTAATCCTAAAGGGAGGGGATAGTGAGCCATCATCATACCGAAATCATATCAGTCTACCAAAATCCGTTCAACACGATAAGTATTCTTTTATTTTGGTTTTCGTTATGATTTCTTGTACTTTACAGTTTATTATGGCACACTGACCCGAGATTCGGGGTGGTACGTGTGAGGTTACTCTTGTACATATGTTGTGATTTAGATTTATTAAAGTCTCGTATTTATATTTTTAAGTATTCTTTGATTAATTATACGTATATTTGTAGTTATGTTATATTTAATTGAAAGTACATATACGCCCGGTTTTGTAAACCAGTGGCAATACGAGACTACCTCGGATGGATTCTAGTCTAGTTGTACCGATACCTCCAGGTTACATAAGTGAAAGATTAATTAAGAGATTGGAAATCGTTAGGTTGTACCAACACATCCTGTCTTGTTAATTAATTAATCTTATCACTTACGTAATTAAAGGCTCATTTCAGTAATGGGAGCTTGTAGCCCTATTTCTGAAAGACTTAACTTTTAATCTGAATCAATAACTTTGTACTTACGTATACCGAGCTATAACCACCCTGAATCATTAACCTTTTTGGATTTTTAGTGTTGATTGTTGTGATTCTTTAATTTAGTACTTTTGATTAATTCACTTTTGGACTTTGTTACTAGCGTATCTTTGGACATTTTGTGGACATTTATTGGACTTAATTTTCCGTACTTCCGTACTTTTGGACTTTTGGACTTAATCAAACTTATCCGTGACGGGAGATAGTCAAACAATTCTAAATTAAGGACTTAACTTAACTTGATAATTCAATCTCCGTGGATCGACCCTCTACTCGCCACAGCTAGAGGTAATTCAAGGTAAGCAATATATTTAATCATTTAACCTTACTAAAACGACGCGATCAAAATTTGGCGCCGTTGTCAGGGATCGGTGTTCATCAAATAAGGTAAGTCTTTGATTTATGTATATAAGTGTTTATATGTATATATTTTAGTTTTTTATTTTTATTTTTATTTAAGTCAATTTAGCTATTTTGTATAGACTTTATTATTATTATTTTTATTTTTATTTTTATTTTATTTTTTGTTTCTTTTTGAGTTTTAGTTTTGTATACATGGTCGGAGATCTTTAAAGCCACCCATCTTTGTCTTGGATTCAGAAATTGAGAAAACCTTTAAATCCAGAATCAAAGCACGAACTTTTCTAATCATGGCTGATCAACATCTGAATCAAAACCAAAATTAGGATCAAGTTGAAGGTAGAGAAGTAGGAAATGTGAGGAGGAGCATAAAAGATTTTTTTACACCACAAGATTATGTTCATCCACGATCTATTGCCTTACCTGAAACTTATGATGGTTTTAAAATAAAGTATCACATGATTTCAATGCTTCCCTTGTTCCACGGTCTTTCTAATGAAAACCCGTATGATCACATTAATACTTTTGTTCATACATGCAGATCGATCAATACTAGAACTGCCTCAGAAGAGGTTGCTAAATTGAGATTGTTTCCTTACTCTTTAATGGGTCAAGCACAAACTTGGCTTTACAGATTACGATCTGGTTCTATTACTTCTTGGGATCAATTGCAAAGAGAATTTCTTGAAAGATTTTACTCTTCTTCAAAAATCAATGAATGTAGGAATCAATTAAATAATTTTTCTCAGTTACCTGGAGAGGCACTTCATGAGAGTTGGGACAGATTTGAAACCTTAACTTATGAATGTCCACACCACAGTATTCCAGATTGGCAATTAGCTCAAAATTTCTATCAAGGGTTAAATGAGCATAATCAAAGTTTGCTCGACTCAGCTTGTAATGGCTCACTTCTTGAAAAATCCCCAGAAGAAGCCACAGAATTGTTCATAAAACTGAGCAACAATTCACGAAAGCGTGCAACTTCATCTAGAGAAAAGAGAGAAAGTGTAAGATCAAATGATTACAATTCTTTGACATCAAAGATTGAAAATCTAACTCTTGCATTGGAAAAAATGGTCAAAAGGAAAGAATCATTGCATGTAGTTGATTCAGGTGAAGATGTTCTTGTATCAAATCCCAATTCAATTTCAGAGCAAGCTTGTGCTACTTATAGATATCCCCGTACTTATGATCCATTCTCTAACACTTATAATTCAGGTACACGAGATCATCCAAATTTTCGATGGGATCAGAATCGAGAAGATGTTCAACAACAAAGACCAAGAAGCTATCCTCCAGGATTTCATTCAGTTCCACAAGGACAGGTACCTACGAGCTCCAATTCAGGTTCCAATTCTTATGGGACTACTTTTGAAGAACAGGTTTTGAAAAAGCTTCACAGTTGGGAACCAACTATGCAACTGGTAAGTACACATACAAAGGCAATTGCCAATTTGGAAAGACAAATTGGGCAATTAGCTAATACAATTCAGAAAAGGGAAGAAGGAACACTCCCTGCCCAACCAAATGGGAACCCAAAAGGTAAGGCCCATGTAGCATCTACAAGTCAAATAGTGGAGGATCTTCAAGCTGTCATTACATTGCGAAGTGGTAAGAAAGTTGATAACAAGGTAAGTGTCGAAGCTTACGAAAATGCAAGACTTGCAAAGCAAAAAGCTAAGTCTCAAGTTACTGTTGATTCATCAAAAGAAACTGCAAATGAACCTGAAACTTTCATTTCACATGAAAATATTCCATTAACACTGAGTCCCAAGGCACCCTTTCCACAGGCATTAGGTAATCCACCTAATAAAGATTCAAAAAGGGAAGACATGCTTGAAACCTTTAAGCAAGTTAAAATCAATTTACCTCTGTTAGAAATCATCAGGCAAATTCCTGCTTATGCAAAGTTTCTTAAGGATTTATGCACTCAGAAAAGAAGGAATTCAGCTTTGATATCAAACAAAGTAAGATTGACTGAAAAGGTAAGTAGCATTCTTACTTTTCATGTTCCACCAAAATTGAAAGATCCAGGAGCATTTACCATTCCTTGCTATATTGGTAATCATTGTATAGATCGTGCCCTTCTTGATTTAGGAGCTAGTGTGAATCTTCTTTCCTTTAATCTTTTTGAGCAGTTAGATATAAGAGAATTGAAACCTACTCCTGTCACCCTTCAACTGGCTGATCGATCGCTTAGAATTCCTAGGGGCATGATTGAAGATATGTTGATAAAGGTTGATGAATTTTATTTTCCTGTGGATTTTGTTGTGCTAGATATGGAACTAGGAGAAATTCAAAAGTTTCAAACTCCAGTTATATTAGGGAGACCATTTTTAGCAACAGCTAATGCAAAAAATCACTGTGCAACTGGAGAATTGGAGTTTACATTTGGAGATATTAAGGTAAAGCTGAATGTTGCTAATGCTGCTAGGTTTGCAGATGGAGATGATGGTCTTGAATGTTTTATTCTTGATAAGATTGATCCATTAATTGAAGAGTCTTTTCTTAGTCTTATGCAAAAAGATTTTTTGGAGAATACTTTGAATGATGATGAAGTAGTGTTGAGTAGGTTTGAGGAGGAATCTGATGAATTTTTAGAAAGCAATTTAAGATTTGATGAAAAACTTTAAGTTTGTGCAATAGAACCATCCTTGACTCTTTCTAAAGAACCCATGCTTCCTTCTATACAATCTCCTCCTGAGTTGGAACTGAAGCAACTTCCTAGTCATCTCAAGTATGTTTTTCTAGGGGCAGATCAAACACTTCCAGCTATTATTGCTTCTAATCTTTCTTTGGAACAGGAAGCTAAACTTGTAGATGTGTTGTCTAGGAATAAGGAAGCGTTAGGCTGGACTGTTGCAGACCTTAAAGGAATAGATCCCTCTTTTTGCATGCATAAGATTAATTTGGAAGATGGAGCCAAGACATCTAGAGAGATGCAACGTAAGCTGAACCCGAACATAAGGGAAGTTGTAAAGAAGGAAATAGTAAAGTTGTTAGATGCAGGTATCATTTATCCTATTTCGGATAGTAAATGGGTTAATCCTATACAGGTTGTACCTAAGAAATCAGGAATCACTGTGGTGACAAATGATAAAGGTGAATTGGTACCTACCCGCACCACAACTGGATGGCGTGTGTGTATTGATTATAGGAAACTCAATGTTGCAACAAGAAATGATCATTTTCCTTTACCATTCATTGATCAAATTTTGGACAGGTTGGCAGGACAAGGTTATTACTGTTTTCTTGACGAGTACTCAGGATACAATCAGATCCCTGTGGACCCTGAAGATCAGGAAAAGACAACTTTTACATGTCCTTTTGGCACGTTTGCTTATAGAAGAATGCCTTTTGGCCTTTGTAATGCACCAGCCACTTTTCAACGCTGCATGATGTCTATTTTCACTGATATGATGGATGAATTTGTTGAAGTCTTTATGGATGATTTTTCTATCTTTGGCTCTTCATTTGACATTTGTTTGAATAATCTTTCTTTGGTGCTGAAAAGATGTCAGGAATCTAATCTCATACTTAGTTGGGAGAAAAGTCATTTCATGGTTCAAGAAGGAATTGTTCTCGGACACATTATATCCAAGGAAGGAGTTCGGGTTGATAAAGCTAAGGTTGATATTATTTCCGATTTGCCCCCTCCAACAACTGTTAAACAGG
Organism: Ehretia macrophylla; assembly: GCA_037974665.1. Classification (NCBI taxonomy): domain Eukaryota; kingdom Viridiplantae; phylum Streptophyta; class Magnoliopsida; order Boraginales; family Ehretiaceae; genus Ehretia; species Ehretia macrophylla. The sequence goes on from CM075776.1 coordinate 53,112,182, forward strand.
TGAGATCGTTCCTTGGACATGCTGGTTTCTACCGACGATTTATAAAGGATTTTAGTAAATTTGCTAGACCTTTATCAAATTTGTTGGCAAAGGATACTCCATTCCAATTTGATGAAAAATGTGTTACTGCTTTTGAAACACTGAAAAATGCACTTTCCACTGCTCCAGTGATTCAACCACCAGATTACTCTCTTCCTTTTGAAATTATGTGTGATGCTTCGGATTATGCCATAGGAGCTGTATTAGGTCAACGCAAGGATCGAGTTCCTTGTGTGATCTATTATGCTAGCCGAACTTTAGATGATGCCCAGAAAAACTATACCACCACAGAGAAAGAATTGCTTGCTGTAGTTTTTGCATTAGAAAAATTTCGGTCTTATGTGTTAGGGTAAAAAATAATCATTTATTCTGACCACTCGGCATTAAGATACCTGTTGGAAAAGAAAGATGCTAAACCTAGGCTTATTCGATGGTTGTTATTAATTCAAGAATTTGATTTAACAATCAAGGATAAGAAAGGTCGAGAAAATGTTGTTGCTGATCATTTGTCAAGGATTGTAACTCAAGAAACAGAAAATGAGTTACCCCTGAGAGATACATTTCCTGATGAACAGTTACTATTAATTTCTACTCCTAAACTTCCTTGGTATGCTCATATTATGAATTATCTTGCAGTTGGTAAAATACCCAAGGAGTGGAACAAGGCTGAGAGATATCGTTTTTTCTCAATTGCAAAGAATTATTTCTGGGAGGATCCCCATCTGTTTCATATTTGTTCTGATCAAATTATTCGTAGATGTGTACCCGAGTCTAAACAGCTAAGCATCATGTCATTTTGTCATTCGCAGGAATGTGGGGGACACTTTGGAGATCGACGGACAGCTATCAAAGTTCTGCAAAGTGGGTTTTATTGGCCCACATTAATCAAGGACACTCATGAGTTTTGCAAGGCATGTGAAAGATGCCAAAAGACAGGTAACATGGGAAAAAGGGATATGATGCCCTTAAATCCCATCGTGGTTTGTGAACTTTTTGATGTTTGGGGTATTGATTTTATGGGTCCTTTCCCCATCTCATTTGGTTTTCAATACATTTTGGTTGGTGTTAATTATGTGTCTAAATGGATTGAAGCAATTGTAACAAGGACTAATGATCACACTGTTGTGATGAAATTTATAAAAGAAAACATTTTCTGTCGGTTTGGAATACCACGAGCCATCATTAGTGACGGTGGAAGTCATTTCATTCACCGAACTTTTGAAAAATTGTTGAAGAAATACTCAGTCATTTATAAGGTTGCAACTCCATATCACCCACAAACTAGTGGACAGGTTGAGGTTTCTAATAGGGAAATTAAATCAATCCTTGAGAAGACAGTTAGACCTGATAGGAAGGATTGGTCCACTCGATTGAATGATGCACTTTGGGCATATAGAACTGCATATAAAACTCCCATAGGAATGTCACATTTTCGTTTAGTTTATGGAAAAACATGTCATTTACCTGTTAAATTACAACATAAGGCTTATTGGGCAATTAGAACTGTGAATTTTGACTTGCAGAAAACTGGTAAAAATAGGTTATTCCATCTAAATGAACTTGAAGAAATGCGTTTAGAGGCATATGAGAATGCCAAGATTTACAGTGAGAAAATGAAGAGAACGCATGATAAAATGATTATTCGTAAGTCATTTATTCCTGGAGAAGATTTGTGGTTATTTAATTCTAAGTTACGATTATTTCCAGGAAAATTGAGGTCTAGGTGGGATGGACCATTTAAGGTTGAACAAGTTTTTCCGTCTGGGGTTGTCAAGATAAAAAATAAAATAAATGGGAAAACTATGTTTGTAAATGGACAAAGGCTAAAACCAGTGATCCAGTTAAAGAATTGAGGTGAAGAGTCAATTGAACTTAAGAATCCAATCCCTGCAAAGTAACAATTTCAAAGTAATTATGTCTGGCTAAAGATGTTAAACTTAGCGCTCCTAGGAGGCAACCTAGGATTTTTAATTTTATTTTTATTCTTTTTGTTTTTTTTTTTATTAGTACCAAATGAGTCTTTCTCCAGCTTAAAGTAGTTTGGGTCTTAACCCTGAAAAACACTCATAAAGGTATAATTGTCATGATACTGGTGGTCATTGTACGTTTTCTGTGTGCGGTTGTCTGACCAGTGCAACTCTGTTTAACAGTACTTGCCACTCCACCAGCTTAATGTAGTTTAGGGACTGTTTGGGCATTACTTGATAAGGTAGTTAGGAGTGAGAGCATTCACCAGACGGTATTGTCTGTAACGTAAAACCCCACTGTCTTGCTCTTGACCCTGTGGAACTGGCTGTGGCCCCATGTGAGTGCCGAAGGAAAGTACTAGATGGCGTGAACACAGAAACCTCTGGAAGAGCTAGTCCCTTGATTTTAATATATTTAAAAAAAAAAAATTTGCCCGAAGGCGTTAAACTACGGCACTTAACTATGTGTGTATGTCTTGCTGGCTGACATTAAATGGTTCCAGTGCCCATTCCCGGTTAGAAGGAAAAACTCTGACAATTTATGTGACGCACTTATCCTAAATGGGTGGGAGGATGGGTACACAGTGGCAACATTCTGTAGTGACTGTCTGAGGATAAAACATGGTGTTGTTTGTACTAGGGTGTGTGCCTCACATGAACCCAAGTGATCTCTGGGTAATCTAGGATCTCGTGGCGGTAACATTCCAAGGTTTGTCCTAGATATTGTCGTTTGGTTACCAATTAGCTTTAAATTGGCGTTAACTTCAACGTTAGGAGGTCTTTTTCCACTATTATAGAAATAGTGGCTCTTATGGTATTTGAGAGAAAGATAACTTATACCATTCTGAGGGGTAAGTGATACGTGATTCATCACCTCTGCTTCGGCCAGTTCTTACGCTATGGCGGGTAGATTTACTTTCCAGATTTTAATGCCATTCACTTGGTGTTTGGATGTGGTTTACTTTGCTGCATAGGTATGAAACTGAAATAGGGTTGGGATCCTATTTTTGCTTTTTCCAGGCTTCCAGTGTTGCCTTCCAAACTGGCGGACAACTCTTCGTTAAGTTGATGAACTCTAAATTTAGTCTAAACTCAAATTTTCTTAAATTAAATCTGGATCCAACTGTTCCTTTTGGAAGCATATTTAAGGTTTGAATCTTGATGGATGACTATTGGTCGGTATTCATTTGTATATTCTTACACTTGTTTTAGGATATTTAAATGGTTTAAAATTCGTGTATTTATTTTTCTCATGTACCAATTTTATTTTGAAAAAAAAAAAAAAACTCTTGTAGGAAATAGGTTTGAGGAAGATTATATCTTCCTACTTTGTGAATTTGCAAAAACATTTAAGGCAGAAACGGGAAGAATCACGCTCGAACGCACTTAAAGGGCGCTCGAGCGCGGTATGACCTAACTGACGGGTTTAAAGCCCTCTTTCTTTCTTCTTCTTCTCATTTTCCTTTCTCTCCACTGCCGTCTCCTCTCTCTCTCTCTCTCTCTCTCTCAATTTTTTTCATTTCTCTATTTAGCTGCATTCAACACAATGATGTTCGGAACTCTCACGCCTGATCAATTTGCCATGGTTGTGTACTATTTTGCAAGCATTTTCATCATTTACATTTTTTTTATTTATCTCCTAGTCAAGTGGGATCGTAGGAATATTAGGAATGATTGAAGTTAATCATGTATTTCCAAGTTTAGAGGATAGTCTTCTGTTGTTGTATTTTCATTTCTTTTATGTAATGTCTTTATGATTAATAAAATAGTATGGTTTGTTTATGGTTTTTGTATTCATATAATCTATATATATATATATATATTTATGTGTTTTTATGTTAAGATATTTATGTTAAATAATGTATATAAATTTATGTATATATATATGTTAGTCTGCTATGTATGTATTTATTGCTATTAAAAAAAAAATTCACTGAAAGAACGCAGCAGGGCGCTTGAGCGCCCTGTAGGCGCTCGAGCGCCCAACCACAGTCGGGGCTTATAACATAAGCCCCGATTGCAGCAGCCTTGAAACCTAAAAAATACAACCCCCACCCACGGAAATCACCCAAAAACCTCAACAAAACCCTTCCCCACCCCATGTTTTCTCCAGATCTACATTAAGAGGTTAGTTTTTATGCTTTCTTTCTTATTTTCGCATTTATTTTCAGTTTATTTCAAGTATTAGATCTATTTTTATATATTTATTTACGTATGTATATACGCATATTTGAAGGCTTTAGGATAATTCTTACTGCTTCCTTTCAGTTTATTGTTGTTCTATAGCTCTTAATCTTCGTTTTGGTATGATTTTTTCATATTTATGTATGTATATATGAATGTTTATGTGTATGTATATGTGTATGTATATAGAATGTATATAGAATGTATATAGAATTTGGTTAGATTTTAATTTTCTGTTAGAATTCCTTTAAATTTAATTCTAAAAAAAAAAAAATTCTAAAAAAAAACCGAAAATTAAAATAATAATAAAAAAAATCAGATTTATGTAGATTCATTTATGTCTATTATTTTTGTTACCCTACATCTAAGATTTATAAATTATTTACATGTTATAGAATTTAACCGGATGATTTATAATGTTGTGTGTTAAGGATGATTTTGCGGTTGTTATTTGGTGTTGTTTGAATAAATAGTATTTATGTACATTAAAAAAAACAATATATATATATAATTTTGTTTTGTGACTTTTCTGATTTAGTTTTTTTTGTTGTTGTTTATTATTAAGATTATGGCTCCCAAAAGGCAGAAATTATCATTGACTGCAAGACTTGACAATGCTCAAATTGAGGCCGAAACTAATTTTTCGGATGCGTTGAGAGCCTCCGAAGGTGGGCAATGTGCTTTTGAATTTTTTGAGGGGTATTTTCTTGATTGTTTTCTGCACCCACATTTTGATGATGTTCCTGTGTTTTCTCGTCTCATTCACCATTTTTATGAGCATCTTTCGTACGATAAAGAAAAATTTACTGCATCAATTGATGGTTTTGAATTTCAATTTACTACTGCTGATATCATGACTATACTGTGTGGGCATGATTATTTTTATGAGGAAAATATGGATTTCCCTGCTACATCTACTGATTTAGACATTGCTACAAATTTGTGTAGGGGTCCGGTTCTGCCACACGGTGTGGGTATAAGGAGATCTTCCCTTCCAAGGGACATGTGGTTAACAGATATCATTGTTAAAAAGAACCTTTGCCCTTATGGTCATGATCATGAAAGGACGGGAGTTATTTTACAAGTTTTATATTGGATTTATCAAGGTGCTCTTTTTGATGTTGGAGCTGTTATTGGGGACAACATGGTGAGTCTTATAGACCACATGAGGAGGTTTGATGCTACATCTACACTTCGTTTTCCTCGACTGATAATTTCTTTGCTTCAACGGTTTGATTTTCCTTTTGCACCTGATGAGCCATACATGGATCTCCCTATTACTTCATATGGTGAATCAAAGTTCTCGAAGAGGTTTAAACATTTGGAGCGCGCTGTTCGAAAAATGCCCTTAGCATTAAATGTTCCACGACCTTCCACTCAATTTGCTGAAGGCGCCACTTCTTCCCAACAACAGGGTGATCAATCTAAAGAATCATTAATGAAAAAAATGTACAGAGAACTGCAAGCCATGAATACTAACCTTGCAGCAGGATTGGGAGACATAGGTGAACTGAAAGCTGAATTTGCTGAATTTAAGCAGTCACAGAAGGAAGAGTTTGCTGCATTACGAGCTGAACTTGCTTCAATGAGAGATTCAGGCTCAGGTCCTCCGCCGCCACCACCATCGTAATTCAGTGGCGTGTTTTTATTTATTTATGTTATTTTAGTTATTTCATCGTTTTTTTTTTATATTTTAGTTTTTATTTAACCTCACGGCTAATGTTGGTTTTTGAGATTTTGTTTGACAATTCTTCTTTCAGAAAGTTTTTGAGGAACATTGCTTGGATTGTTTATCAGGTTGTGTCTTTCTTTTTACTTTGCATTACATAATTTTCTTTCATTGAGGACAATGTAAGGTTTGAGTTTGAGGAGGAAAAAAAAAAGAGTTGATACCAACCTGATACCAAAAAAAAAAAAAAAAAAATTTACTTCACTTATTCATAATAATTAAAATTGAGTGGTTAATTGTTGAAATATGGTTAGATTGTGATAAAATATTTGAATTAACTGTGAATTTGGAATGGAAAAATGATTAGCCGCTAAGAGTTGAGTTTGTATCTAGATTTTTTTTTGAAACCTTGTTAACTATTATTACATCCCAACAACGTCACATGATTTAATTAGAAGTTTTTGATTAATTATCAAAAAAAGAGTAGATTGAGATGTTTTCAATGTGAGATGTTGTGTTTTATTAAAATTTGACTTATTTTTCTAGATTGGTATACTCATTTGAAAAAAAAAATGTGTAGATGACTCACTCAGCATCATTCAAATATCAAAAATGTTGATTCAATAAAAAAAAAGGGGCAGCAAAAAAATCCATAACAAATGCTTTCTTCTAACCATTTTTGAGCATTTTTGTTATGAAAAAGCTATAAATACAAATCTTGCCAGACATGCCTTCTTTCACCAAATACAATTCAACCGAAGAAAAGGCAATACTTCAATGAAGTCGTTGAATCAACCAACATCTATCATTCGAGTCATCTATTTCATAAAAAGAAAAAATATATATATATATAGAAAAAATCTAAGGGAGTACTACATGATTTGGAAGGTAGTTGAGTTTTAACATTTCATGACTATCCATAGAAAATAATTTCGATTTTATAAATTTTGCGTGATTAATTTTCTTACTTCTTAATTGAGTTACAAGTGCTTAAAAAGGCTCAAAGGATTTTTTGTAATTAAGTTGGTTTCATTTCTTCTAGATACGAAACGATTTCTTGTGGTGGAATTGTTTGGAAGACAAATTCAGTGTTAATCTTGTAATTTTATAAAATTTAACTGTATGAATACATTGACTGCTTAAATTTAATATTTATGAATATATGAAGTAATTGATACCTTTACTTGAGGACAAGCAAAGAATGGGTTTGAGGAGGTTGATAAATCTGTATTTTTAGTAACTTTAACTCATTAAATCATGTATATTGCATTATTATTTCAAGCTTAATTGTATATTTTACACAAATTTAATACAATATAGGTTCTGAAAAAGAAATAGCAAAAATGGCCACAAAAGCCAACTTTTGAAGTGAATTTTCGGTGCAATACTGAAGGAGGAAGGAAGAACGACCTTGACATGAGCAAATCGAGATTGAATTTGGCCAAACGGAGTGTGTAAACGGAGGACGCTGAAAAACCTTGAAGTAGCTTTGGTCAACTTTTTGGTCAAAGTCAAAGTCAACGGGTGAATAGTAAAAGTCAACTTTTGGTCAAAGTCCAAGTCAACTTTTGGTCAAAGTCAATTGATGAATAGTAAAAGTCAAAGTCAACTCATGAATAGTAAAGTCAACGTGTGAATAGTATCTTCGATGACATCACGCTGATACAATGATGACTTAGGCGAATGATATCACGCTGATACAATGATGACCTAGGCAAATGACATCACGCTGATACAATGATGACCTAGGCAAATGATGTCACGCTGACACATTGATAATATCATGGTTTGAATAGTACTTGTGAATAGTGCCAAAATTGCTCTATAAATACTTCATTCCTCATTTCATTTTTCTTGTACCATTTTCTTCTTAGCTTAGATTTTGCTCTTGTGTTTGAGTGCTTTAGTTATTATTCTGAGTTGTGTGCAAAGTTTTAATCCTAAAGGGAGGGGATAGTGAGCCATCATCATACCGAAATCATATCAGTCTACCAAAATCCGTTCAACACGATAAGTATTCTTTTATTTTGGTTTTCGTTATGATTTCTTGTACTTTACAATTTATTATGGCACACTGACCCGAGATTCGGGGTGGTACGTGTGAGGTTACTCTTGTATATATGTTGTGATTTAGATTTATTAAAGTCTCGTATTTATATTTTTAAGTATTCTTTGATTAATTATACGTATATTTGTAGTTATGTTATATTTAATTGAAAGTACATATACGCCCGGTTTTATAAACCAGTGGCAATACGAGACTACCTTGGATGGATTCTAGTCTGGTTGTACCGACACCTCCAGGTTACATAAGTGAAAGATTAATTGAGAGATTGGAAATCGTTAGGTTGTACCAACACATCCAGTCTTGTTAATTAATTAATCTTATCACTTACGTAATTAAAGGCTCATTTCAGTAGTGGGAGCTTGTAGCCCTATTTCTGAAAGACTTAACTTTTAATCTGAATCAATAACTTTGTACTTGCGTATACCGAGCTATAACCACCCTGAATCATTAACCCTTTGAATTTTTAGTGTTGAGTGTTGTGATTCTTTAATTTAGTACTTTTGATTAATTCACTTTTGGACTTTGTTACTACCGTATCTTTGGACATTTTGTGGACATTTATTGGACTTAATTTTTCGTACCTCCGTACTTTTGGACTTTTGGACTTAATCAAACTTATCCGTGACGGGAGATAGTCAAACAATTCTAAATTAAGGACTTAACTTAACTTGATAACCCAATCTCCGTGGATCGACTCTCTATTCGCCATAGCTAGAGGTAATTCAAGGTAAGCAATATTTTCAATCATTTAACCTTACTATTTTTTAGCGCAAAACGATGCGATCAGAATACACCAATATGTCATCAATAAAAATTACAACAAACTGATCAAGATAAGGTCTAAACACTCTCTTCATCAAATCCATAAAGGCGGTTGGAGTATTTGTCAAGCCAAATGGTAATACAACAAACTCATAGTGGTCATACCTGGTTCTGAAAGCAGTCTTAGGCACATTCTTCTTCCAGATTCTTAGCTGATAATAACCCTGTCTCAAATCAAATTTAGAAAATACAACAACACCCTGCAGTTGATCAAATAGTTCTTCAATCAAGGGCAAATGATATTTACTTTTCACAATCACCTGATTAAGTCCCCGATAATCAATGCACAACTGCAAAGTACCGTCTTTCTTCTTTATAAATAGCATAGGAGCACCCCAAGGTGATGAGCAAGGCTGAATAAAACCTTTTTCAAGTAGACCCTATAGCTGAATTTTCAACTCCTGCAACTCAGGGCGAGCCATTCTATATAGGGTTCTAGAAATAGGATTAGTCCCTCGTAACAAATCAATCATAAACTCTATTTCTCGGCTAGGTGATAACCCCGGTAACTCTTCTGGAAATACCCTAGAAAAATCTTTTACCACAGGTACTTCATTCAGTTTCAATTTATCCCCAAGCTGATTAATTAAATAAGGTAAATAAGCATCACAATCTTTACTCAACATTTTAGTAGCTTTAATAGAAGAAATGATACGAGTGCCAGTAGATTTTCGACTCCCAGTGATTTTAATAACAGGTCGGTCAGGTATCTCTAGAGTCACAATTTTCCTCCTATAATCCAAACATGCATAATACCGCCCCAACCAATCCATCCCCATAATAACTTCAAAGTCCCGAAATGACATGATTATCAAATCAATAGGATACATATGTCCCTCAATGCAAATACTACAATCTTTACACACAGACTTCGTAACAAATTTGGTACCCATAGGATTACCTACTTCAATCACATACGGCAGTTTATCAACTTTTAAAGCAATAGATTGTGCACATGCAGGAGTGATAAATGAATGTATAGCCCCGGTGTCAATCAAAACTACCACTGGCTGACTATTAATAAGAAAAGTACCTTCCACCACCACCGTCGTGTCTGAAAGCTCTTTCTGATCAAGTGTAAATACCCGTGCCTAGTCTCGTGGAATGGTAGCTGCTCCTGAAGCTCTAGTCTAAGCGCCCTGGCCAAAAGTCTACCCCTGTCCCTATTTAAACCTGGGACAATCTTTAGCTCTATGCTGATCACTGCCACAACCCACGCATCGACCCAATTTCCTCCAACACTCTGCCTCCGTGTGGCCCTTGCGATTGCAATGACTACACTGCTGGTTTTTCTTGGCAGCAATACCTCCCGTAAGAGCCCTGTAAAAAGATGTAGCAGAACTACCCTACTGAGATCTAATGGTCACTGGTCGGGTCTGTGACTGTTCCTGTGGCTGGCTTTGAGCTGGCCTTGACTGAGACTGTGCCTGAACTGGTCCTGGGTAGCTCTGGGTCTGCCTCGGCTGCTGAATCTGAACAGACTGCTGATACTGTCTCTGATAACCTTGACTCTGAGACTGATATTGCCGTTTACTTGACTGATTAGACTTGGCCAACACATCTGCCTTACGTTTCTCGTACCTTGACGCGGCCCTGACTACTGCAGCATAACTCGGATAATCCTGCGAAGACAAATTAAGAATAATATCACTCCTCAACCTTTTGATGAATCTTTGAATCTTCATGTCCTTCGGCTGCACTAAAGCTGGCACGTATCGAGAAAGTCTAGTGAAAGTAGTCTCGTACTGATCCACAGTCATGTTTCCTTGCCTCAGAGCTATGAACTCCTCTTGATGTCTCTTGCGAGCTACTACCGAAACATACTTGTCCCTGAACTCTCAAACAAAGTCAGCCCACAAATACTGTACCCTCTCAGCATCCCATTTCTCTCTAACAATACTCCACCACTCCTCATCACCCTTTAATAAGAATGCAGCATAAGTAATCTTTCTCTCATCATTACACTCAAGTATTGCAGCAACTTTCTCAAACTTGATCAACCACATTTCTGCCTTCATATCATTCGGTTCCCCATAAAAGTTGTACGCCCCGTGATGCAAGAACTCGTCATACAAATTACCCCCAGCAGTACTACCACCCTCTGCTCTAGCAGCCTGATTACCTCTACCGGTTCCTAGCTGACCCTGTTGTGTCACAAACTGAGCAATAGTATTCATGGCGGTGGCCATAATATGTGTACCAGTCAGTTTTTGTCCCTGAGGTACATTCCCAACTACTCATTCACCTTGCCCAAGTACATCCTGCCTAGGAGCTTCCTCCGGCTCTCTCCTCGGTCTTCCCCTTCTCCTCATCTCGATACTAGAAGAAAATAATATTATAATAGGCAAATAGATAATGCAAAGATAATATGCACATTGTTTTCAAAACATCGTACTCACGTTAGATAACATATAAAACACTTAACAAGCATTCTAAACTTTTCATATTCATATCATATCATACTTTTAACATTCCTTTTACATGCTAGCATGTCGTTTACCCAAGCACTCAGGCAATTAAACAATCACATAGTCACGTAGTCCAACTTTCACATATAGACCTCTACCCACAAGACGAGGAATTTAACTCGGCTTCATGCGTTCAAATAGCTCTGATACCACCTAAATGTAACACCCCGAACCCAACCCCACGCTATAGATTAAGTCCGGACCCGTCACTTGGACAGAGTCTCCTCTGTACCGTGGTCTAAACTAATAACTGCAAATAGTCACATACAATGCCTGAATCATAACATCTCACATAACCTAAGTTCCAAGATTACCATAGTCAACCCAAGATCACAAGGTCATCCGAGCCTTGGAACAACAAAATCTACATATAACATAAAAGCATGCAAGACAATTCTAACTTTACTATAAGTAGTTGGATACAACAATAGTCAAGTTTTACCACCAAGCTATTAAACACACAAGCATGCAATAAGAGAAGTAAACTAGAATCCATTATTACATGACATCTAATTTTGCTATCCATCATACAAGATTACAAGTTATTACAATCACCAAATATACATAAGACCACATGGTCTCAAAAGAACAACAACCAACTATTTCATATAAGCAGCATATGTCAGCCAACCTTCACACACAAGAAGTCACAGAAATTGATCAACTTGCACTTCTATTTCTTCTACTACTACTACTAGCTGGGGATCCACCTCAGCCTCTCCTGAAAACATGTTAAATGAGGAGTGAGCAACAATGTTGCCCAGCGAGGGAGGTGATGCAGCATACTGGGGTGTGCAATATGATATGCAATCACATGAAGCCATATATATAACAAAAAGCAACAAGATCAAATAATCAAGTAATTAACCATATTTAAAAAGGATACGGTTCCACTTTAAGTCTTCAATCTCGAACCACGGGCTACGATCTTCAAACAAGTGCTAGCAAACCTTTATTCGTCTAAAGTGGGGTACTCCGGATGTACCCCGATCCTACGACCCTTTATCCTGAGGTAGGTCCATATGCCCAACAGGTGAACCATGCCTCTGGGGTAGTGGAGTATACTCAGCGAGAGAAAGGGAATAAGCACCATGGTAGTCGAGGGAGCATGGCAAGCCCGATACCACCCGTGTTTCTCGATGTTACCATGTCTGAAAAGGTTGCGCAACCCCGAAAACCAAACCACAAGATTTAAGAGCAACAATAACACGAAAAAGGGTTGACAAAGTAAGCCGCCCTCGCATTTAAACACAATATAAGCCAATATATACACAAGATAGTTATATAGTCACGAAAGATACAATATCATATTCTTCCACAAAACTCCATGGATAGCTTGAATAACCCTTATCATGCACATAAAACACCTATCAAGTATTTACAAATTCATATAAACACAAAGGCATCCAAAAACACCTTTTTCCCTTTTGTTAACTTTCCAATTTCTTCTCCCACGCAAGGTTTAAGATTCCAAATTAACAAGCCAACCATCCTACGTTCCTAGGTAGGTCAAAAGGTACCTATCTAAACCCTGAAAACCCGATTTGGAAACAAAAGCTCGGGAAGGCCCCGAGCGGGTTTCAACTACAACTACCCTATCCGAACCCCAAATTCTCACAACGAAAGTACTAAAAGTGCTTTCATGCCCCAAGGATACCTAATCCAAAGCCCAAATGTGCTCGGATTGCATTACATGAAAAATCCCCTTTTTAAAGTTAACTAATTTTGTCATTTAACACATTTTCGAGCAATCTAACTACGTGTAGGTGTCTAGCTAGTTCCAAAAAAGTCTAAAGCACCTAATTGAAGCCTCAATTCAATCTAATTAGCAAATTTTAACAAAACCCTAACTTGTGGCACTATTTATCATCTCTTTCGTAACAATCAAGCTTTCAACCATGGATTATGCTATCAAGCTATAAAAGATAGTTCTATAGGCTCCAAATAACATATATCAAGCATCCATAGCAAGCAATATAGCTATATTCAACAATACAAGAAATTCAACATATGTGCAACAACTTTAAACTCAAGAAAAATGCAACTTCCTCACAATTTTGTTGATGCAAGCAAGTTGTAGGAGCTCCTAGTTGCCTCAAACTCTTCCTAGACCAAGCCAAGAGTCCAATTTCATGCACCAAGGTAGAAGAAAATCCTCTTCTTTGGCTCCTAGGGCTGTCGGGTTCATGGGAGGCCATTTGGGGAATTTTTTGCTTTGTTTTTAAGAATATATGGTATATATGTATGATATAATTGATATATGTATGAGTATGTTATATTATGTTAGGTCAAACGCCACAATTGCTTGGTCAAATGAGCTTAAAACTCTAATTAAATGCTAACTAATTCAAAATTAATGTTTTTACATACGTAATACTATTCAAATGAAGCAAAAACTATTTTTCAAATGCATACACCCGGGCTCAAAAACCCAAAACGACAAGTTTTTGATTCATTTTATATGCTATGTGGTTTGGAAAAAATATTAAATCGAGCATTTAAGATGGTCAAAATTCTTATGAATAGTGTCTAATAATAAAGTAGTTAAGCAAGAAAAGAAATGCACATAAAATGCTCAAGTAGTTTATGCAGCAGTTATTTAAATAATGTGATGAAATTCCCGGGCGTTACACCGGTAGACTGAGTACCTGGTCAAATGGAAGGGTGCGATAGACAACAAGAACATCTAGGAGCATGAAGATGCATTGTGGTACTTCACCAAGCAAATATAAGAGTTCAAGAATGTGTGGACAACAAGAACATCTTCGAGTTAGGCAGAGGAGGGTATGACGGAATGCCTCTCTGCCCCTTTTTTGCTCTAACAGCATTCTTACCCTCAAAAGAGCAACTGAACTTGTTTTGGCACAAATGAGGGAGTGGTGCATTTATAGGCCAAGTAACTGGTGTCATTACTGATGTCACTTGGCAAATTATTTGTATAGAATTCTCTAAATTAGGGATATTTCTACAACTTGTAGATATTGTGACTAGATAATTTTTTAGGTGCAATCTTAATTGTCCATTTCGATTAATTTCCACCATTAGATATACATCCTGAAGCCTATAAATGGATGTGAGTTGTGGCATTTGTAAAACTCACTGCGAGTTAACAATATGCAAAGATTTCTTACTTTAGATTATCCTAACACTCAACAGTTCTTAATTAGGCAAATATTACAATGAAATTTATCTATTATAACTCAAATATAACAACAATGAATAACTCATTAAAATCACTTGTACGATAATAAAATCTTTTAGAACTTGGAGTTTAAAATATATTCTACAATAATGATCTCAAGCTTTGGAATGAGTGTAAGTATGATTTTCTTGTATCTGTGAGTTGTATATTATTTGTCTGTATATATATTTCTCACACACACATACACACGCAGATATGTGTATGTGTGTGTATGGTGTTTTCAATGTGAAGTTAATGAGGTAAAAATGAGGCCTTTATTTATAGTATATTCTTGATTTGCATAAAATTATACGGTTGATGAAGTTGAGGGATTTTGATTTTGTGATCTTATTGAGTTTGTTTAGGCGCTTTTGAGGACGTTGCCATGTTATTAATGTTCTGATACTCAGCTTTTTAACTAATAGGATCATACTTGTGAACTATTACATCGAATTATCACCCTTGAAATTGTCTCAGAGTACAATGATAGAAGCTGATAGCGAGATTATTATTTGGCATGGATTCTGTAATCTGTGATAGCCAATATCAACCTAGTTAAGGATTAATGAGATTCTGATTAAGTTGTCTCAGAGGCGGAGCCAAGATTAGAATGTTGGGGGGGGGGGAATTTTTTTTTTGTATAGTCTTTTTTGAATTTGTAGAAAAGAGACTCAATTTTTACAGTTTTAATTTTTTTTTTACACGCACACACACACACACACACACACACATATATATATATATATATATATAATGTGTATATGCATCATGTTTCTAGAAAAATATTTCTCTATACATAATCGGGTCCCCATATTTGATATTTCTTGAATCAAATCTTTCCAGAAACATGGTGTATATATATAGAATTTTAGTTCTTCAAATATACTATATATATGGAAAGAAACATGGTTCTTCAAATATACCATACATGGAGACCCGACTATACATATATAGAATTTTAATTCTTCAAGGCTTAAGGTTCGGGATGTATTTCTAATATTAAAGCATAAAGTGCCTACAATGGGAATATGCTACTCTACTAGTGGAGACTCACTCACAGAATGTGAAATCTAGTTAATGAAAAAAAATTGGAAAAGATTGAAAATCGAGTGGTTGGAGTCCTGTTGTTAATGAAACACAAAATAGAATTGTTGGAGATGGCAATGAAAAAACAATGTACCTTGTTAATGAAAAAAGAAAAAAGAAAAATGTACCTGTTGTTTTCGCGACAAAAAACAGAGACAAAATTAGATGAAGATGATAGTTATTAGTTAAAACTTAAAAGGGAAGATATATGATAGATGATGAATAGATTAAAAAAAGTAGAGATTTTTCCCACACATGTTGTTTTCGCGACAAAAAACATAGACAAAATTAGATGAAGATGATAGTTATTAGTTAAAACTTAAAAAGGAAGATAGATGATAGATGATGAATAGATAAAAATAAAAATAAAAAGTTGAGGTTTTCCCACAAAATTGGCAAAGGGAAGTGGGATTCCTTTTTTTCTTTTTTTTTAATCTCAACTTAAAACTAGAAAAAACAAAAATATTACAATAGTTGTGGCTCAAAACCTCGACCAACAACACATCAATGCTCATCTCTAACCACCAAGGTGAACACCATATTGGTGACAGTTCCTACAATGCTCTTCTTTTTTCCTTTGGGGAGGGGGGGGGGGGGAGGGAGGGGCAAATCAACTTTTTTAAAAAAATTTCAATACATATATATATATATATTTTTTTTTTTTTTTTTTTTTTTGGGGAAGGCGTCCCCCTTCCCTCTGCCCATGGGTTGTTTTTATAAAGTTCTTGGTCCTCTAGTAGTCATTTTCTTTGTTTCTCTACAAAGTGATTCATATAACTAATGTTATGGATTCAAGTATGCTGTTCTCATTATTTTGTTTATGTAATTTTGATATTCTAAACGAAGATTATGGAGTTAATTGAATATATCTGATTATGTTCTAAAATGGATTAGCCACTACCTGCTGACATCGGATGGGATACGCCGGCGTCTCCTTGTTGGTCTAACAGTTGAATGTGAACCAAAACTCCTGCGGTATAGCGGCCTGACCCAAAACATATACTAGATAACTAAAACTGAGTTTTAATCGTGCATATTTATGTGTACTTGATTATTTACAATATCATTTGGTGATTTTGTCAAAACTGAAAAACTCGAGGCATCTATTGACTCTAGAACTTCATATCTCAATGTCCCAAGTCAAGGAAGTTATAACTCATTTGCGAATGGTCTTTTTAATTAGTATGAAATTCATCAAAGATTCAATTTCAAGTGCAGTTTTATTTCACTTCAACTTAGTAAAATGGTAAAAAAGACTGAACGGTTCAGTTTCTTTTTAATGCTAAAATATAGACGGTTGAAAGGCCATTAGAAAAACAATGAAAACAATTTTTTATAGGACAACTGTTATCTCTTTCTATGGACTAGTTTCCAAAAGGGTGTAGTGCACCAGACTCCCCCTATAGTAAGGCATAAGAGCATCAATACCCCTTGTGTTTCAAAACTAGCATAAGTAGTCCCTGTGTTTGGGTAAAAGTGCAAACGTGCTCCCTCCACATGTTTCCGTCCAGTTAATTAACGGAACTGTTGAAAAGACATAAATGCCCCTCGCCCTTTTGTTTATTTACACACAACCATCCAATGCTTCTTGCTGAGCATCCTCGTGCAGATGTAAAACTTGGAGAAGAGAACAATGCTTCAACCAAGCTGCCATTTCTTGCTAGGAAAATTAAATTAATTGATAGTGCCAAACACACAAATCGCCAAGCCAAATGAGCTCATCCTCTTATATTCTGCTCTGGATTGACCATCACAAGAGGAGAGGATGATGCCGACAATTAGGCCATAAAGAGCCAAAACTTCAACAAAAATGAGAATGAGAATCATACCAACAAAGAGCTTAGGTTGTTGAGCATTGACTCTAACACTAGCATCTGACGATTCCAATGGCC
Source organism: Ehretia macrophylla (assembly GCA_037974665.1). Taxonomy (NCBI): domain Eukaryota; kingdom Viridiplantae; phylum Streptophyta; class Magnoliopsida; order Boraginales; family Ehretiaceae; genus Ehretia; species Ehretia macrophylla. The sequence goes on from CM075776.1 coordinate 53,129,558, forward strand.
ATTCCAGTAGAGAGGCCAGCGAGAAATTGTCATAGAAATGAGAATGAGAATCATATAGTGCAACAAGCTGCTGAACACTCCACAAAATAATCCCATAGAAATTGTTGAAAACAAAATTATTTTTATTATTATAAAAAAATAGAATAGTCAAGTTCAGAAGTTTTTGATTTAATATAGAATAATGACAATAATAATATATATAAGTTCTCTGCTTTAGTTTGAGACGATTTTTAAACATTTCATCAAATCAATGTTCAAATTCCATCAGATTATGTGTTCAAATTCCATCAGTGTTTAACATTTCATCAAAATCAATGTTTAAATATATGTATGCATATATATATATATATATATATATATATATCAATGAAAATACAGGGCTTTTGATAGAGCCCTTTACAGGAGGAGATGCTCAAGGCTCGATAAAGCTCATCACGAGATCGAGAAAGCTCATCAGTGGAAGAAATGTTATATATATATATATATATATATATATATATATATATATATATATATATATATATATACACAATATCTTTCGTGAGTTACGCAACTCAACTGTACATGAAGTGTCCAAGATCTGGTGGTGACCAAAACCTCTTCTTCTTGGATTTTATCAGACTGGGTAGGGGGTGGTAGGGTGGGGGTGAGGGGGTGGGGGGTGGGGGAGGTGGTTGACGGGCTGTTGGGGAGGTTGGGGTTGATGGGGAAGATGAAGATTTTGTTGTTTTTTGTTTTTATTTATTTTTTAATCTTTTAAAAGGGTAAAATTGGTCAATTAGTTAATTATTTTAATGACAAATTCTTTAAAAAGCTAATAAAAATCTCACTTACTCGCGTATGTAGAATAATTTTGTTAAATATGACGTATTTTTGGACGGCAGGAAGGTCATGTGTGTCACACCCCGACCCCGACCCCAACCCCAACCCATCGCTAGGCTAAGGCCGAAACATGACGTTCGCAACTCTTATCCCTGAGATTAACAACTTAATAGGTTTAAACCTGTGAATAATAATTTAATAACCTGAACATCCATTAAAATACCACGAGAAATTACCGAAAGACCTTCAACATTTTTCCCAAAAATATCGGCCTTACAGGATTATAACATCTGTTACAAATTCACAAGACCTGAATCCACCTGTTCAACATTTTCAAACCTAGGCTCGAGAGAATAGTGTTCGGTCTTAACTAGGCATCTAATCTACCAAAATAATATTACAACATAATAATTGATCAATTTATAAAAATAACTTGTTACAACAATAAGCTAAAACTCCACGAGCAAGCACGTAGGTCAACTAGGGCAGAAATCCATTACAATACATAAATATAGTTGGCAACCACATGAAAGCTTGCTCGGGCTAATCGTCACCTGAAACTGTTACAAAAAAGGGTGAGCTAGATCCTCGCGTATAGCTCAGTGAGGAGGAAAACAAGGAAGGGTTTTCACAAATGTTTTATATTTTCGTAATCAGTTTGATAAATCATGTCATGCACCTATCCACGCAAAATATCCTTAACACAAGCCTTCAATCAACAATGAGAGGGTCGAGATATACCGGTAAACCCGGAGGTCCCGTCACTTCCTCTATTAATAATGGGAGGGTCGAGATATACTGGCAAATCCGGAGGTCCCGTCACTTCCTCCATTAACAATGGTTACAAGATATACAATCAAGTTTTAGTAACATTTAACAACCTAGCTCTTCCAAGATATCACTGGGTCCCGACCCGTAGGATGATCAATGAGTCTTGAAAGAGAAGGGACGATAACATTTGGTAGGCGAGATATACCAGCAAGCCCTACTTCTGACTGGAGGTCTCGTTACCACCTCGGTAAACGAGATATACCGGCAAGCCCGTTGCTGCCCGGAGGTCTCGTTGCTACCGCATTCATTAATGGTTGCAACTGACATGCGTATTTACGATTCATATACATATACATTTACATAAGCAAGAAAGTTTAGTCAACCATATAGTATATTCAAGTACATTATATATTTCACATCGTGTAAATGGGTCAAGCATTTATCATATACTCGTATGGGCATGTAAGCTTCCTTAGTACCAACACATAATAACAAGAAATAACAAGAACTAACAAGAACTTGCAAAACTACTACTTAACATCAACTCCTATTAATAGCATACACTAGATATACCAAGCAAATCCTATGCTCCTACATTAGCCCAACTTAGGAGGTAAATTTGCCCACTTTCCCAAACTCCAATTAATTTTATCTCAGTCTAGAATCGAAGCTTATCGAAAGTAGATAGTTCTAGAATCAAACGAAATGCAATTAGGAGTTGAATCGAGTGAGATATGGCTTCCAAAAAAATATTGCGCAAAGTTGTCTGCCGTCCAGTCGACCAAATCCGACTTGACTCGCCCAGCAGTGACTTTCGGGCGACTATTCGGTCGACCGGATCCGACTTTAGTTGCCCGGACCTGACAGCAAAATATACGAATCTGCATTTTCTTGCCTCTTTTGCTCAACCTCTTTAACTCTAATCCTTAGTCATTACTCCAAACACAAACTCCACAACTTTACAACCTCAAAATCATCACTTATCAAGCTATAACATCATCTATAACCATCAACTTATCCTAAGCATTCAAGTTCAATTTTGTCTTTTCTCTCCTTACAACCACTTTGAACATATTCCACACATATAATGCATTATACAACTCATGTAATACTCTTCAAAATCATCAAAAGCTAATAGAAACAAGTTCAAGCCAAGAAAAACACTATATTAACATCTTGAAACCCTAGATGACATGACATAACAACACTAAACTCAAATTCACAAAACAAGCTCATATATTCCATCATTATGCTCAATACACATACATAATTCATCAAACATGCTTCATATGTCTTTTACAAAGGTTTTCAAAAACATCCCTCACTTTAGGGTTTGAGTCTAGAGGTTGAAGGAGCAAGAAATACTTTGAAGAAAGCTTAGAAATGCAAGAAATTGCTGAAAATTGCTTCTCTTTTTCTTCTTCTTCTTCTTTCTTCTTTTTCTCCTTCTATCTTCTTTCCTTGCTTCAGATGTGTGAGTGTGTGTATGTGTGTGTCCTGATCATTTTTTGTGTGTGTGTGTAGTGTAGTGTATGTGTTTTGTATATATTAGTTGGTAGGATATTTTAGAAGATGCACAAAAGACTAAGTTGCCCCTCCAACGAAATGCCTATTTACAAGCTTGCCATTTAGTCATAATGTAATTATTTTAGTTAGCTATTGTGATATGCCATAATTTAATTAGTGCCTACGATATTAAAAATACGTAAATGCACTTAATAAATATAATGCACGTAAAACGATATGAAGGTACGTTAAATGATATAAATGCACATTAACTGATATAAATGCATATTAATGATACAAAAATATATGAAACGTTATAAAATGCATATTGGCTCGGTACGGGGTCTCACAATGTAGACTTTTACCAAAACATAGGGACTACTTATACTAGTTTTCAAAACACAGAGGGCACCGATACACTTATACCTAACCATAGGGGGATCTGGTGCATTTCACCATTTCCAAAATATAAAGCGGTTATGAATCATTAAATCATCAATGTTCTTCATAAATTTTTTTTTTTTTTTTATGACGTGAAAACTCAATTGGCAGAGCCTAATCACCGGAGGCCGGCAAAATCCGACCACTTTAGGATGGAGCTCGACCACCAATAAGTAAAATCCTCAGGTGTAGCAGTATGTCCCAATACATCTACCAGTTAATCAAAGGTTCTCATAGCAGGTTGCGTGAATTAAACTCGGAAACATACCGCATTCAACACTCGCCCCTTATTGTTGAATTATCCCTTGGGGACCATAAATGATGTTGTTTCTTTTATCTAAACGAAAAGTTATAGAAAATGACATTATCTAACAAATGAAATTTGTCATCCATTACTTATTGAAATCCAATTACTTTCTACACTACCTTAATACAAAAAGATAACAACTAATGTAATTTATATCTGAAACACTCACTAATTACACAATTCACACTCAGGATACTCATATTATTGCAAGATAAAAAGGGAGAGATGCTACATATCATATATCTTAAAGTGGCCAAAATAATAATCAAAAGGAAGTTAACACAATGAAACAAAATATCAATTACTTTTAATTTTGTACTTCCATGAAAACAGTTTAAATAGTTTGAGACAACTTGTAGTAAACGTTATAAAGATCCAAGGCAAAAGGTATGTAAAAAACCAAAAACAAAAAACAAAAATAAAAATAAAAATGTCACGAGACTTGACTAGGTGTTGTATAATCATTTATTGGTTTAAGGAGACCATTGATCTACTCCTTTTAATTGACATTCTTAATCGTCATTTGAGGTGGTTGGACTAGAATTTCAACTTGCCTTCCATCGAATACAAAAACTTCTTCAAATTCGAGAAAACAAATAAAATGTCGATCATTTTTAATTTTGTACTGTCGTTCCACATCCATAATAACATTTTGAATTATTTGAGGCAACTTGTACTAAATTTTATAAAGAATCCAAGGCAAAAAGTAAGTAAATAATAAAAAAAATCAAAATAAAAATCAAAATGTGACGAGACTAGAGTTTTTCTCTCCTTATACTCGTAAATTATTTTTTTCCCCCTATTTCAGCAAGAGAATTTTTTTGCTAAATATCAGCAAGAGAATTTTGTTAACATGAACAAGTATACAAAAGTGTACGAAACAACAATTTGCCAAGACAAACGTGCCTCATCCGAATAAATTGTTAGGTGACACGTATCCAAGTTTCCAATACTTTTGATGACGTTAGAATTTAAATGGTAGAGTTCGATCATCAAACTATTTAGTAGAACTCAACCATTAATTAGTAAATTTTCAAATGCAGTAATATACCCTACACATGAATGTACCAAGTCAATTAAAAATAAAATTTTAAAACAATAAAAATTATCAAACTCATAATTTTTACAAAATAATAAAAACTATCAAACTCATAATTTTATAAAAATAATTTTACGTCATTACCGTTACACAATACTCTATGAGCCAAGTCTCCAATACATTGACCATACTAAACCTTAAACCCGCTTGTTGTGTTATGTCTCTCCTCCACCAGAGGCATACACGTAAAAGAGCGTAGGAGGAGCTCAAAGAAAAAGGCCCCACCGTGACCAAAAAACTGCAGCCTCCCAAAAGGTATTATCAAAATCACTTGGCCGTAAAATATATATATATATAAAGTACACATTGTACATTAAAGATACAAAAATCACCACAACCATAAAAAGATTCATAGCTATACATAGAAAAAGCAAAAAGAAAAACAAAAAACATTAATTAAAATTCATTTTTCATCTCTCATTTATCCATTTCCATTCATCGCCGTCGACCGCCAATTTCTCCAATTCAAAGTCTCTCTCTTTGAGGTCTACAGGTTTATCTTTTTTCTTTCTTTCTTTTTTAATCAATTAATTATTTTTCTCGTTTATTGTTGTTTAGTGTTTATTATTATTATTATTATTATTATTATTATTTTATTTAAATTAATTCTTGAATTTAATTTGAAGCACGAGGTTTAGTTGTTTACTTCAATTTATGCCGTATGTTCTTTTTTTTTTTTGGTTGCTTTAAGTTGTAATGGAGGTTATGGATTTGTTGTATTGTTTTGTGAATTCATTTGTGTGGAAATGTTGTGGGGGGTTAGGGTTTTTGCATTGGGATTTCATCATTTTTAATCTATTTGTGTTGCATTAATTTATTTATCTGTCCATATATATATTTCTCACACACACGCAGATATGTGTGTTTGCGTGTGGTGTTTTCAATGTGAAGTTAATGAGGTAAAAGTGGGGCCTTTATCTGTAAATTCTTGCGGGTTTTGCATAAAATTAGACGGTTGATGAAGTTAAGGGATTTTTATTTTGAGGTTTCTTGTGTTTGTTTAGTTTCGATTTAATAACATTTTTATTGGATTTTATATATATTTTTTTCTTGATGGGGGAATAGGTTTTTTAAGGGTAAACTACTGTTAAAAGCCAGAAGTCAATGATCGTGTTTTATCGTTGAGCAGTTTGGAATAAAGGGGAACAAACTCTTTGATGATTGTTGTAGAAGTTCGTGTTTTATGGGGTTTTAAGAAGATGGTTTATGGTTAGCACGCATTAGTGAAGTGTGGAATAAGCATTTGACATACCATGTTTAGCTTTAGGGTGTGTTTGGATTGAGGGAGAGGAGTTTTAGTAAAGGAGAGGAAGGGAGAGTATCATAAAGGAAATGAGTGGAGAGGGTCAAATTATGTTTGGATTGAAAAATTTTATAAAGGAGAGTATCATAAAGGATTATGAGTATTTTTTGTTTGGATTAGAAAGAAAATGGAAGAAAAGGATAAATTTTATGTGTATAATGACTTTTATACTCTTTTTTAATTTTATATTAAATTTTTATGATTTGATGAGAAAAAAAAAAAGGGAAAAAATGTCATTATAACAAATAGTATTTTCCCCTCCCCCATTTCTCCCCAAATTGGAAGGACCATATTCTAAGGGTATGGAGGGGTGAGCCTCGTCCCCTCTATACCCCTTCCCCCCATTTCTTCTCAAACCAAACAGGATAAAGACTCAACCCCTCCCCTTACTAACCCTCCCCTTTCCCCCATTTCCCCCAATCCAAACACACTATTAGGGAAGATGTATAAGAGACCACCTGTATTCGAGCACATGTGGTGTGAGCTATGAATTGGAAAGTTGACAAATCTTGAAGAAACAATACGAATATAAATTAGGATGGTTGGGGAAAGTGTTATAAATATTCTTAATCAATATAGCCTATGAGGTGTCATTACTTGTTTCATTCATATGTATATACTTCTAGAGGAGACTTGTAGAGTTTCTATGTTCAATCGAAATTGACACCATTTGTAGCTTTCTCAGTTGAATAAATCTGATTCATAGAAAAAAGGATCAAGGAATTTTATTTTTTATTATGGAGTTTTATGTATTCATGTATTTAGTAGATTTGAGTGTGCTTTTGAGGACGTTGCCATGTTATTAATGTTCTGATACTCAGCTTTTTAACTAACAGGATCATACTTGTGAACTGTTACATCGAATTATAACCCCCTGAAATTGTCTCAGAGTACAATGATAGAAGCTGATAGCGAGATTATTAAACCTGAGGTATGTTGGACATGTCATTTGATTAGGTGCTTGAGCAATTATCTTATTTTTCTCATTTTTTCATCCCTTGCCTCCTTATTTTCCTGTTATACCATCACTCAAGTTATCCGTCGACTTCTTGTTACTGAGCTGCAATCGATATTGTCACATTATGATTACTCTCTATGGGGAGGGGGTGTTGTGTTGGGGGGTGGGTAAATTATTTGTGTATCTTTTCTGTTGGTGATTTTGAGGTTGCTTGTGTGAGGATGTACTGTTTGGATACCAAAAAAAGTGTCATCTTGATAAGGAAAAGTAATAAAGAATGAAGTACCATAGGGGCCCTATTTTGGTATTTTTCTAGTGCTTTATGCTTAGATTCTATGTCAAAACCATAAAGAGGCTAATGATATCTCACTTTGGCAATTATAATCTTTATTCTCTCCAGTGGCATTTGACGTTAATGACTATGTGTTAAAGTTCAAATTTCTATCCAAACTTAGCTTTCTTACATGAGGCGACTGTTAGTCACTGCGTTGAATATTACTTGTCCAGGAAAAATCGAAGGCGTCATAATCCTAGCTAGTTTGCAGTAATGAAAGAGTAAGCAATTTAACTATACATGGGTGTTATATTCAATTTAATTGCAATAAATGCTGTTACTCCATTTGGCAAAAGGTATGTTACCTCCTGTGTTTTCAACAGTTTGCTGACCAGCTTCCTTTATAAACACACTATGGTAATAACACCCACCCCCCCGCCCCCCTTTTTTCCGAAACATTATGCAAGCCCCATATCCAGTTAATTTATAACAAAGTTTGTAGCAAAACGTGGGAACTAATATTGTTGGTGTAAATAGTAAATTAGAGCATTACATAAGGGAGAAATCTGTGAAGCTAGGCTAACAGCCTGGGGTTTGATATGGATCATTTGTTAAAAGAGAAGGGGGTATATGTTTTATTTTGATGAAGGCAGAGATAAGCAGCAAACAATGAAAAGACAAATGCTAGGATCGCTCTGGTCCTAATTTTATTTAATTAGCTTAGTTGTCCCCATGTCACATGGACTCTGGTAGTGAGTGTCGGATTCAGGTATGTGTTTAATTATCAGATTTGTCAAATCTTTGATAAAGAGGATCATTGGGAATACCGAAAATTTATCATATTTTTTGTGAAGATGTAATTTTGTGCAACAAAGCGACTAAGAATTTTCCTCACCCTTTTGGAATAAGAATATGCCTAATTAAACTTACTGAGAACACTTGATGTGTAGAAGGCTGCTATATTCAGGTCGTATGTCTCCTTGCTGTTGTAAAGTGGACCACAAAGTTTATCATCATCTTTAACGTTGCAATTACTGAGCGACTATGGATGCATTGTATCTTCTTCCCACTTCTTCCCCTCCTCTATTCTACCACACGCATGCACAAATCGTAAGAGAATATAAAAGAAACAGGCTCTAATTTAATACAGAGACACACACACAGACACATACCCCTGTTGATTATCATTGTAAAAAGGATTCTGTCCTTAATTGATGCGCTACTGTCTGAGGATGCAAGAAAGTCTGGCAATCTGGTATTGTCCGAGAGGAACAGATTTCGCCAATATAATTGTTTATTTTCTCTGAGCCTATAGATTACCTAGATTTCTTCATGTATGCATCTTCTTAGTTTCAGGCTCCTCATTTTATACTATGAAAGAATATATTTCTAGTTTAATTCTGTTCTTTTGTTGTTACTAGAAGCTTCATTTGCTTTCTTGTACACACAATGTGTGTTTTTCATAATTATATTTTCATTATCATCACCATCACCATCATCATCTTCAACAATATTGATGCTAACATTCCATTATGTGTTTAGATGATGAAGTCCTATGTATGGCTTCAAACTACAGATGGTTCAATACAACAAGTTGAACAAGAGGTTGCCATATTTTGCCCCTTGATATGCCAGGAAATACACTCAGGCATGGGATCTTCAAAGAATTACCCCATATCTCTTCCTCCCCGTGTCAATCCTGCAGTGTTGAGCCTGATTCTTGACTACTGCCGATTTCATCAAGTACCTGGCCGCTCTAACAAGGTTTTAATGTGTTCTGTACTTGTCTATTTTTATACAACTATTCTCATTCTATCTTGATTAAATGTTTCTGGTTCTTGCCTAATGAGATTGGACAGAAGTCAACGGGAAATCAAGATGGAAAATTACAAGGATAAGAATCCTAAAAATTAGCATTTTGAGATTTCTGTGTGAGATGATTCTATACAATAGGTTTGACTTCTAACAATTCATGATTCAGGAGCGGAAGACTTTTGATGAGAAGTTCATCCGAATGGAGACGAAGAGGCTCTGTGAGTTGACTTCTGCTGCTGATAGCCTACAACTGAAGCCATTGGTTGATCTCACCAGCCGTGCACTTGCAAGGATGATTGAAGGAAAAACACCAGAAGAGATACGCGAGATATTTCATCTGCCAGATGATCTTACAGAGGTTTCTTCCACTTCCAAGCAGTGTACATGCTTAATGTCCTTTATAGTTTTGCAGAAACCATTTTCCTGTATTTACTTTTTCTAAATTGATGCTTTACGTTGTACCAGGAAGAGAAACTGGAGCCTCTAAAAAACACGATGGATGATCCACGAATACGACTATTAAACAGATTATATGCTCGAAAGCGGAAGGAATTAAAAGAGAGGCAAAAATCAAAGGTGACCATGGCACTGTTACATTTGCCCTTGTTGTTTTTGACTGTTCAGAATTCGACGTTTGGTATATTGTAATGTCATAGCTTTCTGCTTCAGATTTTCACTAAAGAGTAGTAGTGGTCATGCACCACCAGAATACAGTGTGGTATATTGATGCACTTCTCTTTTCTCGTCTTAAGTAGAATGTTGAGGTTGAAGAGGAACATGTGGATGACCGTTCACTTGATGACCTCTTGTCTTTTATAAATGGCGGAAATGAAGGTACGTGGTGTTATTCCATTTGACCTCTTTGTCTTGGTTTTTTCCCCATTCTCATTGATTGGATGTTGATATTTGTTTAATAATTTGCTCACTCTGATTAGTTCGGGAGTGATCTGCTTACCTAGTTGGAGCAAAGGGTTTCCATGGCTTCTGATTTTTTCTGACATAGTTATGCCTTTTCAGTCACATTCTTCTGGTCTATTGTTAATATGCATAGAGTGGTGTGCGCATCCTTTAAATTTTCAACTTCAATTGGGGTGTTGAATTAGGAATAATGGTGAAAGGAATTACAAAAACATGGCTAGGAACTTTTTTTTGGTGGAACCTAAGCAATTTGCTGAAGGAAAAAGTAATGCATCGATAGGAGAAGAATTAAGTTATCAGTAAAATGAAAAAGGCCTTGCTTGGTGCGATGGCCAAGTGCTCACTTGACTTGTTCTCGGGCTCAAGTCTTGGAAACAGCATCTCCGGAAACAGGGCTAAGGCTGCACACATCTAACTTCCTAAGACACGGTATTTGCTGAAGATTTGTTCACCGAGCACAGCCAGTAAAATAAAAAAATTACATTACATCATTATGCTTGGTATTATTATGTTGCGCCACATATCTGTTGCTTCTGGTGTCCTTCTTGAAGGCATAGGTGTTTCTGAAAAGTTGATCTTGTATGATATCCTAGATGGTGTCCTTAAAGTCGTGATCTAGATAGGAGAAAAATCATGTCTAACCAAGGAAGCAGTAGGAGGCTGCAGTGTTTGATATTTTTATCTGCTTTTAGACTTCACTTCAACTGTGAGAAAATATGAACTTGTGTCCTGATAGGTAAATTAGTTACCCTAGCCACTGATAGATGGGATATTATGTTCGTCATTAAGCTTTTAGATTTTCTTCTCTTTCTTGAAATAAAGAGCAATATAAGCGTCCATGACTGATTTGTTACTTCATTGACCAGTTTGAAAGATAATGTACTAATTAGAACCTGTGTGCAGGTTGAATTCAAGATTTGACAAAAGCTTGGGATATATGCCTTATTTTCCCCTGATTTTTTTTTTTGATCGGATATTTTCCCCTGACACTCCATTGCAGTTTGGGTGCTCACCTGATTCTCTATGAGACTAACATAATTGGTTGTCTTAGTGCGGAACTTTTTGAGTAACTACCTCGTGAAAAAACTCAATGTGAAGACTGAGTGTCACTGTCGCATTCATTTGATAATTGTGTCTCTTTCTTTAACTTATTACCCAGACAACCCCCTTTCTTGTGCTTGTGCTCAGCTGAGAATGAGTGAGGGCACACATTCTATCCTATTATTTTCGACTAATCTGTTGCGAGAGAAACCGACTTCCATGTATGAATGCTTGTGCAGCCGGTGCATTTTTGTTTTGTTTTATATGTCATCATATGATGATTAGGTTTTTGTGTTGCTTTATATGTCTTCATATGATAATAAGGTTTTCTTTTACCCTTGGTTTTATCGACTTTTTTGGCAAAAATTGTTTATGAGCTTCTTCTGCCCTTCAAGCTCCACATCATGGAAAACATACATCTATGAATCTATACGCACACACCCTCCATAAGTCCATGTCTTTTGGTGTAAATTGTTTTGGATGTATACATAAAACATTTTAAGTGACCTGCTGTGGCTAGTTTTTCTTCTTTTCAATGGTTTGGTCTTTTCTCCACCTTTTGTCTGGTGGGGTTTTGTAGTTTCTCGTGAATAAGGAATGTTCCATGGAAGCTCAAGCCTTCCTCCTCCTCTCTGATAATATCTGGGCTAATGGGCTATGCTTTACTTGATTCTATTTGCAGACTCAAAGGGAGTCGGAACTTCTAAGAACAAAAAGAAAAATCGTCGAAGAAAAGACCAGCAGAAGAATGCTCATCTCAATTGCACAAGTACTTCAAACAGCAGTTCTTTAAGCCATGCCACAGATAATGATAAGAAGGTCTACATAATAATAAGTGCTTCTATATGTCTTCCCATTATCGTTTATCTTAATTTTTTTTTAATTTGTTTTCCTTTAATAAGTGGTTTGTTTTGTTTTTAATTTCTGCCCTCTAACTAAGTGGCTTAGTTACTGTTATCTTTATGAACCAAAGAAAGTTTGCATTCTCTTACACGTTAGAGAGGCCTGAACTTTTTTGTATGTTGCAGAAGGCAAATGGACATAATTTCACATGCCAAACCAAAGTAGTCCATGGTCATTCCCTACACATTCTTGGCCAGTCACTGAGGCTGCAAGATATCAAGGATGATCGCTTTGCACCTGAAGATGAGTTTGATGATGGTGATTTAGATGACGAGATTGACCCTGCAAGAAAAGAAGAAATCGATAGGTGAGCTGATGATTCTTGTAGTAGTTAAGTGGCAGACATTCGAATGTGCACGGTTGCTGCTGCCTAACATCAATACATCTGGGATGCTTTTCGGCATGTTTTACTCCTAGGCAGAAGTTCCCCCGTCTGAAGTTGTTAATCTTGGGGTTTAGAAACTGGAATGTCATTTGGATATCGGAATTTTGCCACAGTTAGACTAGTTCGGTTTATCCCTCTGGCATTATTTCTCTTGTTATGACTTCTTAGTAATTGCTAATTCTTGGTACAATGCATGTAGCTTGTGTGATTCATGGAATAGTTGACATACTGAGATGGTGTTTTAGTTTTGTTATCCTTTTATGATAGTTTGAGCAAATATGAAGTTATCTAATGTTGGTTGTTTGAACTGATCTTGAGAGCTGACTAGCAGTATTATACTCTGTTAAGTATCTTAGAAAGAAGTAAAAAAAATTGAAAGGAGACTTTTCTGTCACAATCCTGTGGATTGTATGATAATTATAAGGATGGATAGTTATAAGGACTAACTTAACTATGGTAAACTTTGTCCTCTCTCTAGAAAACTTTAGGATCAACGTAACTTTCAGTTTATGTCAGTTACTGAGACTTGATTAACTTCAATAAGCCCAGATATTCAGTTGTTCCTAATTAGGCATTGATTACTTGAATTTGTGATCATGTATTTATGTTGCAGCTTCCGAACTTGATTTACGATTCTGTATTGCTTGTTCCTGATTTTTACCTCTGGTACCGTGTGCAGTTGATTCTCCTAGCACAAGAGCAACTTACCTTCTTCCAAATTCTATCGTAATAAGCCCAATCAATCTACCATTTCACCATCTCTATCTTTTATTATAACTTGGCCCTCTTTTTAATGCATTGTGACTTTTGAACGAGTTCCAGATCATCCCTGTTAAATTTCAATGATGTTTTTTTTTTTTTTCCTTGAGAAACTGAAACTATCTCTAGGTTGTTGACATCGCTTTTCCCCTTAACCTTGTCCTCCAAGGATGCCTCATAATAGGTTATACTCGAGGGAGCTTTCCTGTTGAAGTCCATAGAATCGTACCTGATATTATTAGGGGAGATCACACCTAACTTCCTTTAACGTCTTGTTAGTTTAGTCCGTACTCCCTAATGCGTGAAAGGTCAAATTTTTTTCGACCCTGTTTCTGCTTTTTGATTCGGTACAAACCTGTAGCTCCGCTTGCACAGTGCCTGCCAACAATTTCTTTAGAGTGGCACGTCCAGTGGCATATCTGGATGTCCTTTTTATGGTAAGAAAGTAACTTTCAGTTACAATGTAGAACTTAAGTTGATTTTTATTAGGTAAAGCCAAGTGGAAAATATGGGAGCTCCATTTTGTTCTTTTTCATTAAACTCTTGTCCTATACCTCCTAAACCAGAACCATTCATGGGAAGCTGCATCAATTGGTCTTTTTGAGTAGATTAGAACATTTAAGGACCACATTATGCTGGGCCTATTCTTTCTTACATTCTTGTCTTGCTCTTAAAATTCTCTGCTTGTGATTAAACCTGACTATTTATGGAGAGCTGCACTAAGTGTGCTGCATTAATTCATTTTTTTTTAAGAAGATTTGCTTATTTAGGGACCACATGATGCTGGGCCTAAACTTTTTTACATTCTTGTCTTGTTCTTAAGATTTTCTTCTTGTTATTAATTTCATTTTTCCATACTCAGGGAAGTGGAAGATTTTGCTCGAAGATTAAATTCAGATTGGCCTGAAAGAATGCAAGAGATTCTCTCCCTAGGCCAAGAAAGAAGGCCAATATCGATAGCTATCAATGGGAATGGTTCCTTGAGGAGATATACAAGTACGTCTTTTCCTATCCATCTGTATGTTTCCTGATCCACTTTCATTGGTATTGTAACCAAGATTAATTCCAAGCGAGTCTCATGATCAGCTCTTTGCACATGATTTTTAAGGTTAAAAAGCTTTGCCTGGGTATAAGATTCTATTATCTATTACTACATAAATTTTGCCCCAAGCAAAGCTGTTACGGTTGCAGTCAAACTTACTGCCCAAGCATTTTGCTGAAAAGAACTGAGATGACAGTTCTAACCTAATCAAAGTTAAATCTTCTGATGATAAGATAGGTTGCTTTATTTTCTTTTGTATGGTTGTTAGTTGAATCCCGAGTCTGCTTGTCTACCAAAACACAAATGGGTGGAAGACGATAAAAGAAAGGCATCAATCTTATTAATGTATCCAAGGAGATATATTTATACGCTTCACATTGCATAATATTAGAATCTTTTAAATTGTATCCAAGGAGATATATTTATATGCTAAACATGGTATAATATTAGAATCTTTTAAATCCAGCAATTCAGCATATCTTTAAATATTCATAGTACCAACCAGTCATTTGGGAAATATAAACAGTTAGTGAGGGGCATCTTGATTAAAAACTCGATAACGTGTAACACAACAAAGTATTTGAATTATTTTAGGACATTAAGAGATCTATTTATTTGTGTGTGAAAAAATTGGTTCAAACCAGTGCACTGAGATGCCATTTCAAAAATAGCAAGTATCAAGCATAAAAAAGAAAATGATTTGCACTAAATGGTGAGGACTTAAGAGCGGAGGATGAATCTCTAACAGGACTTTGTGAATGGTGTCAAATCCTAGATTCTTTAACCTTCGTAGATTGTCAGTGTAATGGGCAGTTAACTGACACTAGACTCTTACTGGTAAAGAGAGTGTGAAGTGGTTTGACCTCCTTTTCCTAGCTCATTTTTTATGGTCTTATAAGGAAAAAAACTGGTAGTGTTTTTTTTTTTTGAGGGAGATTCTGTACTTCTGGAATTATATGTTGTTCTTTTTACATTTTAAAACCGTAGCTTTGCCATGTTTTAAAATCGAATCGGTAGGCGAACCGGTTTCCAGGTCAATGCTTCAACTGCTCCAGTTTTACCAGCTGACACTAACAATATCCTTTATATATTATATTGAAAAATGTGGAAGAGCAAGTTATTTGAAGATCTGATGATATCCTTCAATATGCATTGACAGGTTTCTAAGACATATTTCTCATTTTCCCGTACATCAGTCGACTTTAGATTTCTTTATTTCTCTTTCCACATTCTCGTACTTTCTTCTAGCCATGTTACCTTATTCATCTCTTTTCTTTCCACAAGCTGATACCTTTTTTTCTCAATACACCCATTGGAGACATGCCTTAGAGATGCAAAAAAGTTTAATCGAGCACAGTTCTCTTTTTTCTCTCACCTTTTCTTTGGCAAGGGAATTGAGAACTGGAGATCAAAAACTTACTGTAACCAAAAGAAAACAATGAAAATAGAAGCTGATTCGTAGTTTGAGGGCAACAAATTGAGTATGATTATTTGGATTTTCGTGCTTTTAGAAGCGAGCCCATGAAGAATTTGACAGATTTAAAAATCAGAAATCTTTTCCAATTGTAGATGCTAAAAGATGCCTTCGTCTGATTGTCTCCCTCTCCTTTCTTGTTCTTGATTATGGAGTTCTGGGGGCATTGTTTTGGTTGAAGATGGGTTTTAAGTTGTAGATGTTGGAAAAAGAAGCTCTTTTTCTGTGTTGTGGAAACAAAAACGACAAAAGATGTCTGCCGAACTGGGGGAGATCTAAAAACTGGATTTCCCCAGTTATTACCTGGTTTGGTGTATTATTACCTAGACCTTGGTCCACAGGTTAACCTGTCTGACTGATTGGTCCGGTCCAGGTATATAAGCATGAAGCTTTGTTGAGGGGCATGCAGGCAGCTTGACACTGAAAATCAAATGTCAATTCGTAGGCCTTTTTGAGCCTGTTGAAGTGATGCCTTTTTACCACCTTATTTTATTCTGATTTCATAAGTATTTTTGTCCGCTAAAGTTGAAATCTGCAAGAATGTCTATTGCTAATTTCACAGCTCCAGTTGTTTCTCTTTACGTGCATTCACACATAACCTGTGATGTCCTGTGTTTTATTAACTGGAAAGTTATGCGCAATATCCGCGTTTAGTGCATCAACATCATTTGACTTCCTTGAGGGGCTCATGGAGATTGGTTTTACTCGTAACATTTTGGCAGGACCGGATCAAGACCAGAAGTGATCCATAACACGGTGGCTCCTTTGTAGTGGACTGAGTTGAACAATTTCGGCCATTTGCTTGCACAGCTGAGTCAATGATGATTGTGCCTTGGCGAGCTGGTGGAACTACATTGTGTGGATTCACATCATAGCTTGTTAGCGATTCATGTAGATTGTTCTTCAGAATTCAATTTTGATCTTTGCAGGCGATCTCATGTAATCTAATAGCTAAGCATAATGTGAAAACGATGTTTTCTGTGTCTTTGTGCAATATACTGAACTGCACCACTCTCGCGAGTGCTCCTACGCGTGGGAAGGGTGTGCAGAGCGGAGCAGATTGGTTTGGTGTGCAGAGCGGAGCAGATTGGTTTGACTGAGTTGGGCATTCTTTAGAAAGTCATTCAGAGAAAAGAGGGAGGAAAATTATGCGATGCGTCGTTGTATAATGTTGCCAAATAAGATGTACAAGTTCAAGCTCAAACTAGTTCTGGAATCATTTCAAGACTATGATGGTTTCTGGGGTTTGTTCATTGAGATTATGTTTGTTATGCTCTGCATAGAAAACAAGTGATTAGCTGCAGCCATAGCATGCTTCATTTATACTGATGTGAATGTGAAATCGCATGAGCTTATGCTGGGTTGGTGTACTTGTCATCACCATTTATTTTGGTTTTGAGAAATGTTAGATATTACTTTATTTTTATTATTTATTTGTCATCTCTTATACAGATGTTTAGTTAACATGTTAAAATAAAATAGATGAAAAATGTTTGTCATTTTAAGAACAGTATAGTGGTGGATTATTACTATTGACAGTTGAGAGACCAACAATTAATGAGTTCTAGACGTGAAAATAACCTATTACTAGTTAAAAATTTCGAATCTTTAGGTACGAAGGGGCCGAATAAAATTATAACCCTAACCTTTAGATAATTAAAATCATATTTTTTCTCTAAAAAAATAACAAGGTGCTACCAATGAGGTCAAGTTACAACGATTTCTTAAAAGAGGAACTTATATGCCCAAGGACAGATCTATTCTTTATGTTGTGGACTCACTTAACAAAATGCTTTAAAATATCTTTTTTTTTTTTTAAAAAAAATACTTTACCTCGTTGTGTCCGTATATGCATTAGGCAGGAGATAGCTTATCAGAATTCTCTCACATTTATTCTTTCTACTTATATTTTCCTATCATTTCTTACGTCATTTAGTATCAGTAGAATTTCAACCTTAACCATCATCTTAAAGATCTGTAAATATATATATTTTTTGAAAGTTGTGTATATTCGAATTTTGCTTGACTAATCTCATGAGACCTTAAAGTTAACGGACAGGTAAATCTTCAATGGCCCTGAAAAGTCCTTGGAAAGCACGCCCAAGATATCATTCACTTGATCGATTCATAGTGCAAGAATTCAAATCTACAGCGAAATGCCACAGTCCATATTTGGAACGAAAAAAACAACAGATTATTCTAGAATGATTATCATTTTTTTCTTTTTTTGGTAAAATTAGAGAGGATATTAGAATGAAATTGTATATAACAAGAATAGGCATAGTAATCTTAACTTAGCCTTCTATGGAGCCTGGAATATAAATGAAGATATCCTTGTCTAGGCCGGCTTCTTATTTTTGCAGTTTCACTTGTATGGTGTTCGGAAATTAATGGATCACTTGCTTAGTTAGCAAAAAAAAAAAACGCGCAACACGAAATTAGAAGACAATGACTAAGCTCGAACCTCGGTATATCTGCCTGCTCTGCTATTTGATACATCATCAGTTGTATTCTTGAGATGGTAACGGGTTCGAACGACGTACATTATACTCTGAACATATCTGGTCTGATCAGCTTAACCTATCACACTGATACCCTAAAGAGTAAGATCAATATATCTATGCAAAGTAGGTTCAAGATCCAGCAACTAAATTACTCTGTGGGTTGGAGTTGAACGTGCGGGCAAGGTCTCGATGGTTCGCCTACTGTCCATAATCTCTTGAGATCTCCCCTCTTTTTCCCCAATGCCAGAAATGTTCCTGGATGGACATGAAAGAAGACAGTAATTTTCAGCAGTTGTTATGTCCATAAGGTTGTGACTAAGAAATCATAGATATATCAAGAATAAATAGATAGCAAATAAATCGCCAGTTTTAGAAGACAAAACAGTCATATTTGACATAGATTGATGATGTTGTTGTATGCAACACCATAGCAGATCATTTGCAAATACTTATTCATAAATCGACTATCGTTATCTGTTTTTTTTCCTGGCAAAGGGGATCTTTTCCTTGGACTCTAATGACGAAAGACTTCAAATTATATCTTCATGATTTTTCACTTACCTACTGTGAAAGGAACAATGTACAGCAAAGCCGGTTGACCATGTCCGTCCATCAAGTTCAGAGCAACATATGTGATAAGGAGACCTATAACGCAACATATGTGATAAGGGAAGAAGAAAAAGTAATAAAATTTCATTAGCTGTCAGGTGTAATCTTAGTATAACGCAACTGCAAGGTATGCGTCCTCTTTTTAGATTTAAAAAAAAAAAAAAAAAATGGAAATGAACTTACAATCATATCAATAAGAAACCATTAAATCATGCTTATACAAACACACACGTACACCATGAAGTTGATGACATTAATGAAAGACTGAGAAAGCAACAATTACACCACTTCTACATGTATTGGTTTGATCATACCTAAACCATATGCCAACATTGCATATAGAAAGTATCCGGCACGAAGACTCTTGTTAGACAACCAATCACACCTGAAAGAAGACAAAAAGAAGATATTCAACTTTTGACTGCCATCGAACACTCTAATAATCCCAGTTTCAAACATAGCATAATCCCAGTTTCAAACACAAAGAGCTTTGTCTGTTTCCAAATTTATCAACTACAGAATACTAAAAGAACTAAGGAGCTTAAAGAGGAGCAACTTTAAAAACACAAAACCTATTGACGGCCGCTCTAGAGGTACATCGATGGTGTTGGAGGTATCTATCAAAAGCTTTACAACTTATTTTTTCCAAATCCGTCTTCAGCAGAAGACAGCAAAATACGATTGGATAAACAGTGGCTTCTAGAGAAAACAAATGTGAAATGCAACTTCAATTGCTACAATGTGTAATGATCAAACAAGTTTCATATAGTCCTAGAGTTCACACCTTAGTGCAAATGCTACAAGTAATCCAGGTAAGATAATGTCACCAAAACCAATGATACTGTAGCCACCCCAAGGATCAAACATTCGGGGGATTTTTAGTAGCATTGGTATCCCATCTTCTCCACTTCTATCCCCACGTGCTACCTGCGAAATACAATCACTAAGATTAGAATTTGGCAGAGTGACACATAGAAGTCGACAGTCCTTTATATATATATATATGTGCTTACCACAATCATCACACTCTCGTGGAACCACCATTTGGACACAAACACCCAAAATATGTCATATAGGAAAGCACAACTGAGAAGAACCGTTCCGACCTGATAAGCATCAAGGAAGAATAGTTATATCATCATATTATGTTTCTTATCTAAACTATTCATTGTCTGGGTACTTGGCAAAGTGCAATTTAGTCCCTAGAGTTAGAAAACTAGCTCAAGTGCTTTACTGGAAAACAGACAACTAGGGTCCACTAAGAGATGAAACCCTTGGACATTCTAGTTTCTTTAAACCATAGGGATGATAACAGTATCCATGTATAGTACATAGTGAATGAGGATTTAATAGAAATAGAAGAGATTATTGGGTCGAGCATAGTCTATATTTTTCCCTTTATTAAAATAGAAAGATGCCTCATATCTGGGTCATTCCACGCTATGACGTCTTTAACTTTCCATGTCATGTGCATTCCATATTACAACAACTATATATTAGAACCATACATGTATACAGTATAAAGGACAAGACTCCTCATATAGTCCATGAACAAAGGACATGACTCATTAATTAACGTACATAGCACATGGAATTTTTGGCGGCTTCATTCTCCCCTTTCCTTATGTATTGAGTCATGTCCTTTGCATGGTGAGTCATGATGTTTATATTGTATACATGTGTGATATAAAGAAAAAAGATGAACCATGAGTTAGGTGAGCTTGGAAGTTCTGTAAATACATAACTAGTGTAATGTGGAAGAAAACTTCCCTTCACTTGTAACTCTTCAATAAAATCCTCTCGGCCTATGTACTACACTTGGATGCTGTTATCACTTCAGTGAGTGAGGATAGAGAAAAAGGGGTTACAATTTCTGTAATTGGAGTTCAAGGAATGTGCAGGTTTTTTATTCGAGTAAAAGGGAAAACGTACCAATCATTCATATTGACTACATTGTTGATTGATGCATTCCCTCTTTATTATTTTAAAAGTTCTGTGATCGCTCTAATATGATTCCGAAATTGGATAACCTACTTAAAAAAAAATTCATCCCACTCCTCTTCCACTAATTTTCTCTTTCCTTTTTCCTTCCCACGGGGTTGGGAGAGGGGGACTGAAATGAGAGTAGTGGGAGGCAAGGAGGAAAAAAGAGGAGCAAGGGTGCACTTTTTCCCATGAACTTTTGGTAAACAACCTAACTACTAGGAGTTTACACACATTAGAATATGAAGTCAAATTTTCCATCTCTAGTGTCACTATAATTCAGCAGCCTCAATTAACTTGTACATTATAGTAATCTACTTGCTTATCTTTGATCATCTCATGGTCTTTATCTATGATGGTACTGGACCCAATTATGTTATATTCTATGGTGTGCCAGTGCAACCAGCATTATTATCTTTGGGGAAAGTCAAAGTAAGGAAAAACACCAGAAAGAAAGTTCCAATCACCTTGAGGTTTGGAACTCGTATGATTTGAAGAACTGTAATGATCAATGTTATGCCCTGCTCAGGAATAAGTAAAACAGAGTATAAGTACGGCTGACCTCTCTGCAGAAATCTGCTAAATGTAATAAGTAAGTAGAAGTTTGGGACTCAAGTATAATATCAGATTATGATGCATATAAATCAAATCAATAATATAGACAGCAATATTTGGAAATCTTAGAAAGTTAGTACAGAGAAAACATAGAGAGCTTCACACATTAAAAGGAAATATATATGACTTGTCCAAATCTCTTTCTTGATGACCCTTGGTGGCGAAATATTCCTCATTTCTGGAACAATGAAAGGCTACCACTCTTTACGACACGAAAAATGTATTGATTTCTCAATCTCTTCAATAGAACTAGTCCCATATTTGTGGTTATCACATAGTTAAACTTAACTGAAACCTAAGCTCCACATGGCTGTTTTCACTAACCTGGCTCATCATTGCAAGCTTAACTATATATTCGAGATAGAATCATGTATTATCAAGAGAAAGAAAGCAAAAATGATCATGTATCCTGCTTCTCTTGTAAACATTTAATGAAGAGCATTAAAGGAGTGCACACTAATATGGAATGTGTTTAAAATTTGAGCAAGCCCTCATCTCATATGTGTACTTATATATATAGGTAACAGAATGCTCATACTACACAGGCATGTAGAGACATGGAAGAAGATAGAATGGACTTACAAGGATATCTTGACCAATCCAAGCAAATGAGACACGGCGGAAGATGGCCCAGACAACAGCAAATGCTATGCAGAATGGGGAAACAGCCATTGTCAAGTATGATACGGCTCCCAGAATGGGCACTTTAACGTATGATTCTGTGGCATGTTCAAACCATCTGAAACTATATTTAATTATTATTAGTGATATTTTAGAAGAACAAGTTAAAAATGACACCGACTGCACAATAACTATGTATCACATTTCTTTATCATCTTCAGTCTTTACTTAAATTGAACATTTGAAAGTGCGTGTATCCAATATAGAAAAGAAGATCACATATACAGTTAGAAACAGTTCGTGGAACATGGGATGATAACACAGGAACATGATGAAAAAAATGAAAATGGTCATGTAAGATCTACTGAACAATCAATGACAAAGGTAAGAGGGCTATTTGAGGCATGGAAGAGGGGCGAGCATCACAACCACCTAGCTCAAGGAATCAAATTACTCACATATCCTATTTAATATTAAGAACCTATTTACCAGCACCAAGCATGCTATAAAAGTTCCATCTGCATGCAAAAGTTTCTTTTGCTTGCCTGCACAGTGAAAATTTTGCTTCCCTGACCAAGTCTTAGGGAGATCCCATGGAGAATGTTGGAGAAGAAAGGTGAATATGTGGAATATATTCAAGTGATATGGCCTATGCAAGGGCGAATGGAAGGGAGAATAGAGCTCATCTGATGACAATTGGTCTATACCAAAGATCAGCCTTGATCCCATAGCTTTTTGCTCTAGTTATGGATGAGCTCACTTGCCATATTAAGGACGATCTGTCATGATGCGTGCTATTTAATGATGACATTGTTTTGGTGGATGAGTCTGGACAAGATCTGAATGCTAAGTTAGAATTACAAAGAGAGATTTTAGAAGCAAATCCCTTAATAACTAATTTTTTGCATTATGTAAATTTGGGTAAATTCCTGTACAGGTCCTTTATTTTTACTGCTTTTGCCCATATTGGAAAGGATTATTGCTGGCCTCTAGTTTTCATTTTGTGATGTGCACTACATTTCTAATGAGATATCACTTGCGATAGTGGTGGTTGGGCTGAATAACCAGCCCTTTTGGACCTATGCTACCAGAGTTGTTAGTAGCTACAACCTACATCTCTATGTTTGGCAAGTGTTGTTCATTATGTGATTCTGTAGTGGACTATCTAGGGTTGCTAATAACTGTGTTCTAGTTTTGCACATTGTTTGTAATATGGTATATGTACAAGGTTTAAATTACATTTTGTAGTGTTTCTAAAAGTGCATATTGCATAATTATACAGATATTGAAAATATATACACGGTCACATGTTATCTTCTAACGGAAGTATTGCTTATTGAGTTTTATACTCACACTTTTCCTTAACTGTTACAGACATTAAAGATTAACAGGTGAGTGGAGCTAGACTAGGTGGAATTCTAGTATTATTGCCTGGTTGACCTTAAGAATTGTGAAATTTTTGGAATTTACGGTGGGGTGATCAGTTCTTGATAAATATCAAAATATCAAGCTAATAAAGTTATTTGATCTTTCCATTCACCGTTTCGTTCTCTTTATTTTTCTTTACTGATCCCCACCCAAGGAAGAAGCATCCATTTCTATACCATCAACTGTGCCAACCAAATATAGCAATACATCAAAAGATTATGAGACTTGTGATAGAAAGATAGAGAATGTACATACCATGACAATAATGCCACCAAGCAAGTTTGCAGACCCTGTAAACGTTTGTGCAAAAGGTTTAGTATACAATTCAGGAGCTACTGATTCATAAAGAAGAGAACATTTAAAGGGAACTATGCAATACATCAAGTTACAACTAGATGGTGCTGCCAGCAGGTTCATATCACATAGTTGTCTTCTAATGTAACAATAATTCTTTTTTTGACTGTTTCTAATGTATCAATGATACTAGTAGTTGTAGTAACTAGAGCAATAAAAAATTAAAATTAAAATTAAAATAAAAAATAAATCAAATAATATTGACATTAATAATAATAAGGATAATAATAATTTTAAAACAAATGGAGGTGGTTGTCCCTCTCACACAATTAGCTTATAGTTATTTTCAATTAACATTGTTAAATTGTTTCTTAAGAATGGCAAATTTCTCTTTGATGAAACTCTCGGCCACTTAAGAGGAGGAATTTGTTTGTAGGCAACAAGCAAATGATTCTTTTCTGGTACGGTAGTAAAAGCTAGAGAATGGACCTCGAAGATGAAGCATTTTGAGGAATTCTCATTCAGTTGCCAATAAGAAGAGTGCACTGGAACAACATTAGGTTTAAATAAATTGGTAGGAACCAGTGATGAAAGACACAAGGGATAAATGACAATTTGAAATGGGCTAGGGAGGTGATGGATGTGTCACTTTGAGGCTAATGGAAAGAGTTTAAGAAGCGTGCTGTTGGAAACTAAAGGGACATCAAAAGAAGGAAGGGACAAGGAAAACCAGTCAAAGAAGAAAAGCACAAGTCTGAACCAGGAGCCCATATTAAACACCCTCGTGAGTATTGCTAGATATGATAAGAAAAGACATGAGAAGCAATCAGCTGAGTGAAAAAGCTACCTTCGTGGATCATAGAAAATACTTTGGAGTTTTTAGTTTTATTGTAGACTGATCTTATTTAACTACTTTGTGATGTTCTTAGGAAACGAGTTATGCCCCTCCGTGACTAGTTTCCAACATTAGTGTAATTTATTTGTGCCGAAGAATGAATAGTAGTTCACAATATCATACCTCCACACCGCCAATGCAAAATAGAACCACCAAAACCTCAATAAACCAGAATGACATCAATTTGTAAATCATAATCAAGAAGCAGGACGCAATCACAACAAAGAGAACTGCTGATGTTGTGTTTATGTCTACGACGCCACCAGAAAGTGTAGTGTCTATATTATTGTAGTCGGTTGAACCATCCTGAAAGAATTGCATTATTATGTTAACATCATGAATCACTTCACCTGCAAGACCCACCAAGCAGTAGACCAATATCGATGAAACAACATGAGATCACCTTAAGAAACTTGTCATGCTCTATAGCTGCTTCCCTGGCACTCCATGCCGACCAATAAGATGCACATAAGATGGTTCCCACAGCCATGAGCCATAAGAATACTTCAGCTACGTCAACCAGTGGGCGCTGCGGAGAGTACATTTGTACAGAAACTGAAGAAGAAAGAAACCCAAAAGTGACAATGCATGAAAAGAAGGCCCATGTTAAAATAGGAGCAGTATGGAGATGGCACTGTAACAATTAAAACTACAGATGGTTTTTCCCCACAGTTTCAACAATTGGAGCCGTATAGCATAAGGCTTACCAGAAGACTTGTTTCTTAAACTTTCTATTAAGGTTAATCCAGCATCTTGAGGAAGCATGACAGCAGGTATGCCAATGTCCAGATTAGTTTCATTGGGTTCACAAACCATCTTGAATAGTTCTGCAGAATCACACAAATAAAGCCGTGAGGGGAAGAAGTTTTTTATAATAAAAGAGAAAGGTTAATTTATTCACTGAACAATAATAACAGCTCAGGCAAGTTTAAGTGACTATTTAGCAGAATACCAAATATAAAAACTATAATAGTTCAAATAAAAGTAATAATTTTTCTTTTATAGAAGACAAAGATATAGTGAACTACAATCAATAAAAGATTAACAAATTATTACTCCGAGTAAGGTCAAGTGCAAGCACCAATACCTGTACGATTGTTGATAATGAGGATTGCCGAAGCACCAGCAGCTTCTGCAACTTTTGCCTTTGCAGTGAAACTGCAATTGCCACGGTGCACTAGGATGACCTCACCTGTGAGCTACCAGCAGACAATATCCAAATATGAGCTCACCGTGAAGATCACACGTGTGATAATTAAATGAGCTACAAAAAAGCAAGAAGCACTCTACTTTGTCCACAAAAGGTTTAGGAGGTAAAAACCTTATTCCCTGGTTTACTGCAACAATCGGGAGGGTCTGCAAGGGCAACTTTGGTTTGGTTGGCACGCTTCTCTTTAGATTCCAAGGTAGGGCCAAATCGAGCACCAACGCCAACAAACTGTATCACTTCTACTCCATTAATCCACGTTGGAATTTTTACCTACCATAAGCAAGTGATGTAAAGCTTCAACTTGGAAGTCTTATTAAAAGATAGGAGTTGAATGAGTGTCGGTGTGCATGTGTGAGAAAGAGAGAGCCGCAGGGCCATTGAAACATGGCAGTCAAGAAAAATTAAATTAAGACTGAAACATCTATGAATGAGCAGAAGATGCTAAAAGCTTAGAAGAAAATAAGAAAGCACTCCCCCCCCCCCCCCCCCCCCCCCCAAAAAAAAAAATAATAATAATAATAATTATTATTATTATAAAAAAATAAAAATAAAAGAAGCATAAGTAACAAACAAGCATTTGTTGAGTTTTTGAATCCCCAATTAGTATACATAAATCTATTGCTGCGACTCAATATATCTTTTACCATGAAGTCTATAACTTAGCAGCCCCCTAGTTCACAGCATATATCATTAGGAGAATTTATTGAGTTCTCATTATGGCAAGCTATCTTACATGGACTCAGATACAAGTACATGTCAAATTTTGTCAAATTTCTAATAACAAAGATAGGTGGAACAGCAAATTGTCAACTTTTTAGTGGAAAAATGTAATTTTATGTGACATTGCATGTTCAGAAGGATTAATCCACCAATTCAAGATTAGCATAAATGTCAAGTTTCCGACATGCTTACTCCACTATTCAGAAAGGTTCAATCTGACATAGGTGGCAAGAAACTAAACTTGAAGCGAGAACATTCTGGAAGTACTAAAAGTATTTTCCATATGGGAGAAAAATGAGTAAGTAGAAGAATTATATTATGCAAGAAGTATAGGAAATCAACCAAAGGCAGATCAAGAAGACAATCCATGGGAACACAATTATTATATCCTGCATATTTCAATTCAGATGAAATTCACTGGATTTTGACAATAAAGCATGGTCTTTTCCGTTCTCTGCTACAACTAACAATTATATATAATCCTCGTGAATAAAAGATGAAAGAAGTAAACACATAAAGCATTGGAAAGTAGCATCAACGATTCAAAATTGCTATTGCATTACTAGACGTACACTTGTGCAGACATAACATGGCAGTTATGCGACTATGCGAGTGTGTATGATGCAAGTAGCAAATCATATTGATGATATAGAACGAGAAGATTTACATAATGGTTAAAGATTTATTCATATACTACCCACAAGGACAACAATTACGCTGGTGATTATTAGTATGATAACAATATTAACATAAATTAAGGAGTCATTATGACATACCAGCCAAATAATTAATTAATTTTAAAGAAACAGAAATTTAAAAAAGACAACTAAAAATTTAAAAAAAATAAAAAATAAAAAATTCCTGATGAACAGTATCTATTCTGCTATTACCACTTGCAGCCATCTTCAACTAACAAACAATGCAAAAATCTCAAGAAACCAATCACTGAATCCATAATTCATCCGCATATAAAAACTCGTATTCTTTATGCATTAGCTCAAACATTTTTTCTTCTTCGAGTTGTGCAAACAGTCTCTTACAAAATATGTGATAAAACTACATCGAAAGGACCCAAAAATGAGTACGATCATTTCTTGACGCCCGCGTATAACGGAAATTTCGCGCACCAAACTATTCTTGACGCACGCATATAACAAAAATTTCGCGCACCAAACTATCCTTCTTGTTGTCAGAGGTGAGATTTTTTTCTTTGACAAGTAAAAAAAGGCGGGAAAAAAAAATAACAAAGAAAAAAATGATGGATTTACCAAAACAAAGTTGTTATCACAGCCAGGCCTTTTAGGAGCCACATCATCTTGGTGCACAATATCACCACCAAACACCACAGAAGAATAAGAACTAAACAACACTAGTACACAAAAACAACTATACAAAGCTCTCTTCTTGAGCTCCATATCAGCTCAAAAAACACAAAAAATATTCAATCTTTGGCACAATCAAAGTAAAGGGTCAATTGGGTTTTTTTCTATTTTCTTTTTTCTTTATTTTTTTGGGTTCTTTTGTAATTTTTTTGTAAATTTTTTGGTGGGGTGTGAACAGAGACACAAAAAAAAAAAAAACAACACCACAAAGGAAATGAAGAAGAAAGAGAGCAACTTTTGGATTTTAAGGCACTGTTTGGTTCCTTTTTTTCTTTTATTTTTTTTGTATTAAGTGATTATTAAGTCTGCTCTTTTGCCTTTTAGCATAGTAGCGATAAGAACGCGTTTGATCTATCTAAGTTTTCAACTTGGAAAAAATTCACCATGAAATTTTTTTGGCTACTTGTGAAGGGCGCGTGTGTGCACGCTCCTAACGGTGTTTTGATTTTTTTTAAGTATTACAAAGTACAATTGGTTAGCGAATGGGTTTCCCATGTTATTGGCTTGTTAAATTAATTAATTCATTTTAGTGGCAACAAATTGGGAAGTTGTTGCCATTTGGGCTCTACAAGATGAGACAAAATTGTGTTATTATGGAAGGCATTGATATCAAACATGCTTGATATGGTTCACCAAATGCAAGACATGTAATTGGTGTATATTATTTATTAAGAAGAATTATTAGGTAAAGTTTTAATTTTATACATGACTTACTCGAAAATCCGAAAATGTCTTTCATATTAGAAGAGTGTCTTTCATTTACATTGTAAAGAATACAAAAATAAAAGTTTTTATTGAATGCTTAAATAATGCTAAGAGATGTATTGAAGAGTTTGCATATAACTTTGTCCTAGAATCCTAAACAAACTAAAATTATAATTTTATTATATTTAATGTGATAAGAATTATCTTTTTTGTCACTTTATTTATTCTTACACGATTTTATTCTTAAAGAGTAAAATTTTTTATAAGTTTGGTCTCCATAACTCATTCTTTGTCAAGATTTGCTAAATGAGATATACGGCCTTAGTGGAACATGTATATGTTCTTTTTAGGCAAATCATTGTAAGCTGTGGCCTCTTTGAATTGATTTTAAGCTTTCACGAGCTTTTTTGAAATTTTTTTTGCTAATTTTTACTTGCTTCGCTATTCTATCCAAACACGTGTAAGAAAGAATTATGGCTCTTATGGCTCCGACATACTATTGTCGGTTCTCAAGTATCTTCTTCAAGGTTTATTTTTTCTTCTTCAAATTAAGTTTGCTAAAATAATTTATTGTAAGGGTGTTAAATACCATAAATAAGAGTTTGAATAAGTTGTATTTTTTTACAAAAAGAAAATAAAAAATGATAAAATAAGTAGACAACAAAATAATAATACAATTAACTACATAATGACCTACTCTAATACCATATATAAATATAAAAATAAAAATTTATAATATTAGATTAGTTATGAGAGATCAACAAAAAATTTACATAAAACTCTACCTTTGAACGCTAGAGACTCGGAACCACAATCTTTATCTATCTAATAATGCGATGAGATACTATCATCTCTATCACTTTAACACCACAAGTGAATATTCTTGCTTTTTTTTGCTTACGAGTAAAATTGTAGCTTAATCATCCCATGTCTTCAGCAATGTGAAATTAAATAATAACCAATGACAATTATAATTTCTTATTTTTGTAAAGATTGATAAATAATTACTCTTTAAAAATACTATGTTTGAGCTTTAATTCTCTCTCTATATTGTTCGTTTAAAATTGACAAATAATTTACAAGGAGCAAAAGAACTTACTTTTAAGTACTTTTCATCTAATATACATTTTCCTTTCACTCATCACACAATCACCAATTTTGTTAATTTATTGTGGGATCATCATATAAACTACACACAAATCCTAGTGGGGGCCTAATGCGTTTTTGTCGGGTCAGGATGAGCGAGTAGAAGACAAGCGCGTGGGGTTTGAAACTCAAGCAACCGGCTACCGACTGGACGAGTAATTAATTCCGTATAAGGCCGTACAGATAAGACTTTGTTGTAATAATAAGATTCAGGTACCAAGTAGCTTTCGTATCTATCTCTTTTTTTTCTTTTTTAAATAATAAGGAACACGTCTTATGCAAGTCCAATAAAATTATAAATTCTGTAATATAATAATATATCTTAATATATATCACCATTCAATTAAAAGTTAAATAATTTTATAATATAAAAATAAAAATTTAAATTTTAAATTATAATAAATTATTATCCAAACTATTTACCTAACACTGGGGGACCAGGGAGCTTTCGTAACTTACATTCTTTTTTTTTGGTCAAAACGTAACTTACATTCAGTACTAGGCTTTTAATCTATCTCAAAGGTTATTGGCTGATTAATACTCATTTGTAATTAAAGTCAAGACAGAAAGTCAACGGACCATTTATATGAACGTACCCACACATGCTTTGCACGTTCATATATCACATCACGAAAATATTACCTCCACTGGCGGAGCTATATTGGGGTCAGTGGAAACTGTAATTTCCACTGATTCATAAAAATTGTTAAAATTTTTATATATATTTTTTTAAAAAATTAGATATTTATGTATTTTTAGTTAAAAAAAATTAATTAGCCCCCACTGAAAAATAAAAGTACTAGTATAGTTCAAAAATTATGAATTTTAGCCCCCACTGACTCATAAAAATGTTAAAATTTTTATGTATTTTTTTTAAAAAAATTAGATATCTATGTATTTTTAGTTAAAAAAAATTAATTAGCTCCCACTGAAAAATAAAAGTACTCGTACAATTCAAAAATTATGAATTTTAGCCCCCGCTGGCTCATAAAAACGTTAAAATTCTATGTATTTTTTGAAAAAAATACTTGTATAATTCAAAATTTATAAATTTTAGCCCTCAATGACAAAAATTTCTGGCTCCGCCCCTGATTACCTCGGCAACGTTCATGAATTGCTCATGCATAGCCTCCAATATTTCGCTCATTCAGCCTTTGAGGATTTAGTATGGTGGTTAGATACCGACTCGTTGAGATTAAAAATTTTAAAATTGAAATTGCATCACAAATATTATTTAATTTTTGATTAACTTATAATATGTGATAGGACATAAGGTGACAATACAAAATTTAAAGTTTTTGAATAAATCAAATATGATACATCCTAATAAGAGTTCTTCGTTATTAAGAAAATAAAAAGAAAAAGAAAATTGGTTAATCCATTTCAATATACCAACATTGTTTGTGGTCTAAGTTTCAAACATTTAATAAATTTATTTAGTTTGAAATCTTCAAACTTCATGACTTGTTGGTATGTGATTGAACATAAGTTTGACCTATACATGATTTAACTACAAACTTCAACGTCTTGAAATTAAATCTTCGCTCGTTCAAATAAAAATAAAAAAAGAAGAAAGACATAATCATAAATGTAAACTAGTGAACCTAATAGCCAAATATTATTTAGACTATTTTCCTTTCATTGTGAAGAGGTCCATATCCATTGAATAATACTTCTTGCCAAACGAAAATATACAAATAACTACTATGATAATTGATGTTTTTTTTTCTTTTTTTTTTTATGATGAGGAACTAATCTAGGCAAGATCGTATTAGATCCATTCGAAAGTTATAAATATCGTGATGGAGTGATGTACTTCAACATATACTCAATAATGGATCAGATAATATATGTGATAGGAAGAGATAGGTTTGAATTTAAGATATTTAATTATAACAAATCACTACCAGATCGCTTCACTCAATCTTTGAGGACAAAAATAGAGCAGGTGACAAGCGTGCAAGCGGCTATGATAGTTGATAGTTGATCATTGACATGTTGACTCTATATAGATGGTTTACTCTACCTGCACTATGTTTGTATTGGAGAAATGGAAGAAGGGATTAGTTAGGGACGGATTCAAGAATTCCTCTTTCTTGTCTAGTTTGGAGAGATTTACAGTGTGTTTGGATTGAGAGGGGGGGAGGTTTATTAAAAGAGAGGAAGGGAGAGAATTATAAAGGAAAGAAGATGAGATGAAATAATTAAATTATATTTTGATTGGATAATTTGAGGAAATGAAAGTATCATAAGGAACGATGAGCGTCATTTGTTTGAATTATAAAGAAAATGGGCGGAGGGGATAAATTTTATGCCCTTTTTTATTTTATATTAATAATTTGGGTTACTTGTAATTAACTTAAAAATGAATGTCAAAATTGTCATCACAATAAATAGAATTTTCTCCTTCTCCCATATTACTCCAAATTAAAGTGATCACATTTAGCGGGGTATGGAGGGGTTGGGTTTATCCGCTCTATATTCCAACCACTCTTTCACTTTCAAACCAAACAAGGAAATGACTAAACCCGTCTTTTATTAAACCTCCCCTTCCCCCCATTCCTCTCAATCCAAACACACCCTAAAGGAATAGTATAGGAGGGATTTGCCTAATTCCTTCCATATCCCAATTTTCAACCTGTCCAATTTGGAGTCAACAACGTGAAATGATTTAACACTTTCTGTAATGCCATTATGTTCATATCTTTTATGTAAAATCAAAACCCTAAATTAATTCAATAAGGGTAAATATGTTAATTTATATATAAAATTTATCCTCCTATTTCATTTCCTCCCCAATGCAAACTTATTAATGACCATTTGTTTTATAGTGTTATCATGTTCAAACAAGATTTGATCATCCCATATTCATTCCATTGTAATTTTTATCCTTTCCAATCTTTTATTATCCATTTTTCCTGAATCAAAACGAACCCTAGTGAGACGCTTTAGAAATTTTAGCAACTTCACTTTATTTTAGACCATATATCTATTAATTAGTTCGCAATATTAATCATCAACTAATAGAGGATCGAATTACAAGGTTTACATAATTTATAAAACACAAAATCATATATCTTATTACTAAAACTATTAAAGACAATAAATAAAATAAAATAAAATAAAATAATTTTTTGTATATCATTTTAAACTTTTGGATAATGTAATTATTTAATATTATATTAGAAATTAAGTTATCAAACAGTCTTTAATTTAAACATCATTGTCACCCATTAAAAACTTAAAAATAAGATATTGACTTATAAAGTTTAAAATAAATCTCGACTATACGTGAAGAGCTGGTATACAGCTGGTCCATGCGCAACAACAAACAAACAGGTCCCTAAGTCTTGCCAATCCTCGTCAGTAATAAAGAAAAAATGTGAATTCACAACGTTGAAGTATTCCTTTTTTACTGTTTTTCCTTTGACTAGTTGGTAGATGATGTGGAAATTAAAACAACGTCTACTTCTTGGTGGCGGCAGTGAGGAAATTTCCTCTCTAGATACAGTTGGATTAGTACTTTAATTTCACCAGTTGCATAATTTTCTTATCTTTCCCACTTGTTTGAAATAATTGCTAAAAGGACAAAGACCTTTTGGTCTAGTAATATGACACTCGCAGTATTTTTGAGAAATTGTGAGTTCAAATCTCGCTAGTTATATATGTATATATGTATGGCCTTAAGCCTTCATTTAAATAAAATAAAATAAAAATGTTAAAAGACAAAAGTGTGAATTATAGAAAGACTGAGGGAGAAAAATAAATTCTATTAATAAATTATAGTAAGTACTTGCTTTTAGTCTTCAAGAGACCTCTTAAAGGGGTTCTCTATTTCCTAAATATTTTATTTGATTAAATGCCAGATTTGACTCTCTATTCATATTAAATGCTTTTAATTAATAAAAAATATAATTAAAAGAATAAAAATATTAAAAATGATATTTAAAAAGTTTTTAAAAATAATATAGTTATTAAAAGACTTTAAATTAAAAATAAAATAAAAACAAATTTTAATAATTAGAAATTATATCAATATTATCAATTATTGTTAGAACATAATGATCAATAATTAAAAATATTAAAATAATGTGTCAGTTAAAATAACAAGCGATGTTAGAGAATTGAAATAAGGAGTCCTTAAAATTAGAAAGAGTGTTATAATTTCACTTCCTATTATAGGAAAAAGTTAAGAAAACTGTTGGAGATAGTCTAAGCGCTGATATTGTTAGAATATATTGTCCTATATCGGAAAATCAGAAATTCTAAGATCACCTTATAAGATCTTGGGTTACTCCACTTAACATTAATTGGTTTTAGAATGAAACTCTAGTTATCTTAAAATGGTACTTTCAAGTGTGACCCATCTCAAAATTAGATTCAAACATGTTCAATTTTTTACGTGTGACTCCTTTCAAACCAGGTCACATGCGAGAGTGTGTTCAATCTTCAACGTGTAACTCCTCTCAAATTAGGTCACACTCATTCCATATCGAAAAATTAAAAACTCTAAAGTCATCTTATAAAATTTTGAAATACTCTATTTAATACCAATTGATTTTAAGATGAAACTTCAGTTATGTCCGTCCAACAAGTTTGACATTTAAATACAGTTGCTAAAGTCGATGAAAATGTACAAGCTACACGGCATCCTTGTCTATCATTTTTTTTTCTTTTTCTTTTCATGAACCTATATTCGTTCAGAATAAAGATATGCTCAAAAGGGAAGTTAATTATCAACTTCTGATTAGAGAAGGAACATTTGATCATCTTACATATGCTCAAAAGGGAAGTTAATTATCAACTTCTGATTTTGCTAGACTTTGATGGGCCACAATCTAGCTACATGCAGAAATAACTCACTTCTGATTAATATATATCTCTTGTTTAATAACTGGAGATTGAGATTATTAGTTCATCCGTACACACAAACTGTATACAGAAACTTGTGTTTTAGGACATATAGTATTGGCTGGAATATATATGCCAATGCATGAAAAGAGTAGTCTCTCTTACCGAGCTAGTATATGCAGTACTTCATATTGTTTCTTTTTATTATAAATAGAGGTAAAATGGGTGAACAAAACAGTGAAGATGAGGCCTAGCAAAAGGCTTCTTATTATTATTTTAAATAGCGATTGGTACATTTGAATAAATTTGGACAGGAATGGAATGAGCTAATAAATAGAATGTAATCGGGAATGATAATGACATGTTTGGTATGCTCTAAGAATGAAGATAGAAATGAATATATTGATTTTAAGTCCATATTTGATAGTCAGTATATAAGAGTAATAATGAGAATGACTTGTATAATATGACAAGATTGTCCTTTTATTATTATATTATTAAAAATAAGAATAAACATGAATATTACTATACACAATATAAATATAATAAACATAATAAATCATACTAATAATAATAATAACAATTATTTTTATTATAATAATAATAATAATAATAATAATAATAATAATAATAATAGTTATTATTATTATTATTATTATTGCTGCAAAAGAAACTATATATAAAAATTATGTTTTTATGGGGGTATCTTAGTTATTATAGAAATAAGTCTATTTTCAAACAAATGGGAATAGGTTAATCTCATGTGTTTGCTCTGGAATGACTAATCTCATGTATAGGGGAATGAGATTCTCAAGTTTATTCATTCATACCAAGCATGAGAATTGAAATAGAGTTAGAAAAGTCATTCTATTCACAACCACATTCTAGTGTATCAATCGTTATTTTAAGGTATACCACCCTGCAAGGGCAAATCTATGATTTTTATTCAGTAGGGACTAAAATCACATAATCTAACACTTATTACAAAAATAATAATAATAATAATTGTGGAGTAAATTGAGTTTTTAGCCTAAAAATACCTTCAAAATACACACATTTTCAAAAAAATATTTGAGGTGAGTAGAGGCTGGAACCCCGCCCGTTGTAGTGTAGCTCCGCCCTTACCACTGTTTAATTTTTTTTTTTTTTTTTAATGATAGAAGTGCAAGTGGTTATTAATACATTATAGACCTTAAAAGTTATTTTTGTTAGGAATCATGTCTATTCCTACACTCAAGATCGTATACGTTAAAAACATTTATAAGATGCATAAAATTTAATATGGTTTGGATTAAGTCTATTCCGTAACTAGAAAATTTAAAAAATCCACTATTGCTCAATAATGGCCACAAAACAATGAGTTTTTGCTCATAAAAACTCTAAAATAATCGCTCGCATGGTTTATGCACAGAAAAGTCTAAAATCTTGCTCACATTCACAATACCCATGTATAGGGGAATGAGATTCTCAAGTTTATTCATTCATACCAAGCATGAGAATTAGAATAGAGTTAGAAAAGTCATTACATTCACAACCACATTCTAGTGTATTAATCGTTACTTTAAGGTATACCACCCTGCAAGGGCGAACCTATGATTTTTATTCAGTAGGGACTAAAATCACATAATCTAACACTTATTACAAAATAAATAAATAAATAAATCATTGTGGAGTAAATTGAGTTTTTAGCCTAAAAATACCTTCAAAATACACACATTTTCAAAAAAAATATTTGAGGTGAGTAGAGACTGGAACCCTGCCCGTTGTAGGGTAGCTCTGCCCTTACCATTGTTTAATATTTTTTTTTACGATAGAAGTGCAAGTGGTTAATATACATTATAGACCTTAAAAGTTATTTTTGTTAGGAATCATGTCTATTCCTACACTCAAGATCGTATACGTTAAAAACA
Source organism: Ehretia macrophylla (assembly GCA_037974665.1). Taxonomy (NCBI): domain Eukaryota; kingdom Viridiplantae; phylum Streptophyta; class Magnoliopsida; order Boraginales; family Ehretiaceae; genus Ehretia; species Ehretia macrophylla. Next base: position 53,166,249 of record CM075776.1, read on the forward strand.
TTTATAAGACACATAAAATTTAATATGGTTTGGATTAAGTGTATTCCATAACTAGAAAATTTAGAAAATCCACTATTGCTCAATAATGGCCACAAAACATTGAGTTTTTGCTCATAAAAACTCTAAAATAATCGCTCGCATGGTTTATGCATAGAAAAGTTTAAAATCTTGCTCACATTCACAATACCCATGTATAGGAGAATGAGATTCTTAAGTTTATTCATTCATACCAAGCATAAGAATTGGAATAGAGTTAGAAAAGCCATTTCATTCACAACCACATTCTAGTGTATCAATCGTTACTTTAAGGTATACCACCCTGCAAGGGCGAACTTAGGATTTTTATTTAGTAGGGACTAAAATTACATAATCTAACACTTATTACAAAAATAATAATAATAATAATTGTGGAGTAAATTGAGATTTTAGCCTAAAAATACCTTCAAAATACACACATTTTTAAAAAAATATTTGAGGTGAGTAGAGGTTGGAACCCCGCCTGTTGTAGGGTAGCTCTGCCCTTACCATTGTTTAATATTTTTTTTTACGATAGAAGTGCAAGTGGTTAATATACATTATAGACCTTAAAAGTTATTTTTGTTAGGAATCATGTCTATTCCTACACTCAAGATCGTATACGTTAAAAACATTTATAAGACACATAAAATTTAATATGGTTTGGATTAAGTTTATTCCATAACTAGAAAATTTAAAAAATCCATTATTGCTCAATAATGGCCACAAAACAATGAGTTTTTGCTCATAAAAACTCTAAAATAATCGCTCGCATGGTTTATGCATAGAAAAGTCTAAAATCTTGCTCACATTCACAATACCCATGTATAGGGGAATGAGATTCTCAAGTTTATTCATTCATACCAAGCATAAGAATTGGAATAGAGTTAGAAAAGTCATTCCATTCACAACCACATTCTAGTGTATCAATCGTTACTTTAAGGTATACCACCCTGCAAGGGCGAACTTAGGATTTTTATTTAGTAGGGAGTAAAATCACATAATCTAACACTTATTACAAGAAAAAAAAAATCATTGTGGAGTAAATTGAGTTTTTAGCCTAAAAATACCTTTAAAATACACACATTTTTAAATAAATATTTGAGGTGAGTAGAGGCTGGAACCCCGCCCGTTGTAGGGTAGCTCCGCCCTTACCACTGTTTAATTTTTTTTTTTATGATAGAAGTGCAAGTGTTTATTAATACATTATAGACCTTAAAAGTTATTTTTGTTAGGAATCATGTCTATTCCTACACTCAAGATCGTATACGTTAAAAATATTTATAAGACACATAAAATTTAATATGGTTTGGATTAAGTCTATTCCATAACTAGAAAATTAAAAAAAATCCACTATTGCTCAATAATGACCACAAAAAATGAGTTTTTGCTCATAAAAACTCTAAAATAATCGCTTGCATGGTTTATGCACAGAAAAGTCTAAAATCTTGCTCACATTCACAATACCCGGTTACATTCTCTCTCAACCTAAAGTACAAAGAGTGATTTGAGACACCTAACTACAAGCTAGAAGATCCTATTTATGGGGAACTAATACTTGTCTCATAACACTAAGTATTTTTCTTTCCCAAGTTACCTCTAATTAGACTAAGGCTCTATTTGACGTAACTTTTTTACATTCAAAAATGTTTTATGTGAGTTTAAAAGCTAATCTCACATGTTTGACCCATTTCTAGAAGTGCTTTTAGATATAAGGTGAAGCTGAAAAAATATGAAAAACAAGAAGCTCCAATGGAGTTTTTCAAAATAGACTTTCACAAAACTGTTTTTATATAATGCGAGAAACTTTTTTTTTTCTTTTTCAAATATACACTTTCATATTTTTAAAGTACAATATTGTCTTCTATTTTCTAAAAGCTCCATATTGTTCAATATAGGCCGAATAATTAGCAGTTTTTGTTCAACAACACTTCTAATTAAAGTTCTTCTATAAAAACTCTACAGTTTAAAAGTTAAAATTTTACACCAAACATAGCCTAAGGCAACTCATCTTCATTATAGTCTTGGGCTTAAAATTTGAGCCAACCCAACAATTTTAAATGGTAGTTCGCAAGTCAATCTCTTTACATGTTTGGCTCTATGGAGCGCACTTGATATCGAGCAAAGATATGGTTTCTTAATTTGCTACCGCTTACCTTGCCATCCTTTGAAGCAAGTCGGGGCCAAAACAATTAAGTACACTAGGGCAGATCTGTAATGTTGCTTTAGTAGTGGTTATGTGGTTATAACACTAATATTTTGTTTTTTAAATGGGGACTAATATTTAATGTTGTATACTAAAGATACAAATGTTCTGAATTTTTTTTGGAGATAAATGCGCTATTTGGGATTTTATGGCCTACCCACTTGTCTTGATCGGGAATCAAAGTTGGATGAATTTCTAGTGGTTTCTTCCACTGATGTCCAATTCTATATGATTGAGTGATTGAACTACTAGTCTAGAATCTCATCATTTGTTTAAGTTGGGCAACCGACCGATCGAGTTGGTCTGAGCATTTATGTCATAAAATCTTTCTCTAACTAAAAATTCATTCACATATATTTTTAAAAAAAAATTAAAGTCGATAAAGATTTTAATCCTTACTAACTCTCATATAGCTTCGCCCTTAAGGTATTCTCAATGAGGGCTCTAAATTGCAATGATTACTACTTTTTAGTAAGAATAGAGACTCTTGAGAAAAAAATCAACACCAATGGACATTTTAGAGACCCAAATTTAAAGTTTTGGTTCAAAGTTAATACATTTCAACAAAAATAGAGACTAGTCTCTATTCTTCAACAAATCAGATCTGACACCGTCAGATGTCCGATCTGGCAACTTTAACAAAAAAAAATTGACAATTTCAAAAAAAAAAAGTTAACAAATCTGAAAAAAAAAAAAAAGTCGTTTTAGCGGGGATGGGGGCTATGCACCAGCAGCGGTGGCGGGGATGGGGTGGGGGGCTGTGTAGCGGGGATAGGGATAGGGGGAGGGGAAGGGCAGCGGGTTGTAGCAGGGGATGGGGAGGGTGGGGGAGGGGGGGTTGCTTTTATATGTAGGGTTTTGAGATTTTTTTAAATTTAATTACTCTAAAATTTAATTAAGTAAAGGGCAAAAAAAACGAACGTAATTAAACGTTATCATAATTCAATAATTTTTACCGTTCTCAGAATTAATTAATTTTTTGATCGAAATGTTTGTAAAAAAAAAATTACGATAATATAAATAACAATTTATCAAAAGAAAATTAACACACGAGAAAAAATAATACATATTCAAATTAGTTTGTAAAATTAAATTTAACACAATATAGAAACTCAATTTTATTGAGTCCTTTACTAGTGATGATTTTTTTTTAAAAACGCTAAAAAACACATAGATCTCTAAATGAGATTCTAAGAAGCAACAAAACTCTAAATATATTTATAGAATCCCTTAATTTAGAATCTTTATTGAGAATAGTGTTATTATCACAGTTACCTTCATGTTCATTTCGAGGTTATTCTCATCATCATTTTCAAGCAACACCACCTACAAAAAGTTCGATGTAATCAAATTTGGAATATCCAATATATAGCACTGGATATTGGTCACCAACGGTAGTAACTTGCAATTGGTAATGGGTTGACATCCATGCAAGATGCTGGCTAGCTAGCTAGCTCAACAATCGTGATGTAGTTGACACAGACATGTTGTACGGAAAGAAGAAAAGGAAAGGGAAAACTCAAACATGTCCACTTGATGAGGCACATGTTTGCTTTTCCAGCAAACAGAATAGAAATGATTATATATTCGTCTAGTGGGTGCTTAAAGGGCAGCACTATATGATCGCACCACATGCTACGTCCCATTCTGGAGGAATATGTTGTGTGTGTGTGTGTTTTTTTTTGTGACAATCGTGAAAAACATCAATCACAACTAACCCATAATGAAAAGATAAATACCACTATGTTAATAGTAAAACCCCAACAATCACCTTTCTGCATATATCACAAATTTATTAGCTATATGTTGGTCAAAACTCCAAGATACAGTAACTCATCATAATGCATACATTAGTTCGGTTAAGACTTTAATCTTAGACAACCAAAGAATTTCACGAAGCTACCCCCAGGGGTTAATATGTTGTGTGCTTACTTTATCACTTTGGCTAACTGATTAATTGATGAGTAATATTTTATGTCGTTCAAGTAATATTTCAATCCCTTTTTGAAAAGTAAGAATTAATTCATGGATTGTAAATTTTTTTTATATATATAATAAGATTTTTTATTAGAGATAAGTGAAACATCACCTAGTTGATACACAGCATAACAATTCATTTCACTCTATTTTTATAGGGTAAGAATTAATTCATGTATTGTAAATTTTCTTTAATATAATAAGAACTTTTACTATATAGAGAAAAATAAAACATCACCTAATTAATATATAGTGATGCTCTTTTATCGATATAGAGATCCCGGTAGAATCAGGAATAATAGCAATACAGTCGGAGAAAATTAAAATTTCCTTCAGAGAACCTCCACAATTTTCAATTTCTGCAAAATTAATGAAAATGGAGACAGAAGAAACAAATTTTGGGCTTGTCTACCACCTCAAGTAGTGTTTTATGAACAAGGAAGTTTCCACTATGCAGCTGTTTTCACGGCAATGTTGTTCTCAGTGTACAAGTTGATACAATAAAAACAATATTAAAATTTGATATACAAAACTCTTGTTATGCATTGAATTCAAAGGAGGGTCGGGTTCAATTTATAATTTGTTGTGTACAATACTACTTATTTTACATTTTGTAAAACGTAATTTTCATAATTCGAACGCCTAATCTCCGCGTCACATGACAACTACTTATGTTGCACCAAGTTTTCCATTCAAAAGAAAAATACGGTAAAACTAAAAGAAAAAAAAAGCAGCTGGAGGAATAGAAATTATAATTAAAGAACCAATTATCATCTCTATGAGGTCATAAAACCTATTTAAAGGGTTTTAACTAGGGGAATGGATATTCTCATAGCGTTATGATGCTATGAGTGAGAATGATTATTGATATGGTTATGAAAAAATGATTTATATAGTTCATAACTGTTGAATTTTACTTATAACGTGGTCTATTATGAAATAGTCTCCGCTTTTTAAATAGTGCAAGCAAAGGACACTATCGAAGGAACTAATAAGGCCCAAACAGAAAAGGTAGCCGGGAGAATTGCGCAAATAGTCATTATTATTTTTTTTATATTTTTAAATTCGTCTCTATTATTAAAAATTAATTAATTTAGTCCCTATTATTCTCTACAAAAATTTAAATTCATCTCAATTATTTAAAATTAGTCAATTTAATCCATATTATTTTTTAAACAAATTCAACTAGTCCCTATTATTTTCATATAAAATTCAAATTAGTGCTCAATGTTTAAAATAAATTATGACTAATTGAAATCTTTTGAAAATTAATAAGAACTAAAGTGACTAATTTTGAACAATATGGATGAGTTTAATTTTTTTTTAAAAATAATAAGGCCTAAATTGATTAATTTTAAATAATATGGATGAATTTAATTTTTTTTAAAAATAATAAGAATTGTTTGTGCAATTTTCCCAAAGGTAGGCTTCAGAATTCAAAAACTTGCAAACTAGGTTGACCTTTGTTAATGATAACATATATTTCGAATTTTGAAGATCTAAAAATTCCAACACATAAACCCATCAATGCAACAAGAGAAAAAGCAATTGTCAATTCATATATGGGAAGAAGATTCAGCTATAGTGCCGTCTCCACCACACAATTGCATGAATGATTTTTCTGCGTACCTCAACATGGTTAGGACGATTTAAATTCTGTATATGGTCCGGTGGCTATTTCAATTTTAATCCTTGTACCCTTCACAGGTATCTCGTTATGTAACTAGAGGGTTACCTCTATAATTTATAATTCTCTCTCAACTCTATCATTAGTTTCTAGCTACTCATTTCGTTAGATCCGATGATCAGCCAACTGAGTAGCAGATTGGATTGTTCATGCAGTTAGAATAGAAAATCTACCTATAGATTGGTTTTGTAATCTGTCCGCACCTTTAGCGTTGTTTGTTCTTCATGATGCTAATCGCACAGGGATTAGCTAAACTACGTTTATTGACAACAAAATAGTAGTTGTTTGACAAAAATAAAATAAAATAAAAAATAAAGATCACCATGTCCTTTGAAAGAGTGGAATGACTCAGATCCCATTCCTAGCTTAAAAATCAATATGTGATAGGATGATACAATTTTTTCCCCTGACCCTCCCTCTCTTAGACCCAGAACACCATACATTTGAGCGAGATTAGTGTTGTAAACTTAATTATTATTACTTGAACCTCCAATTTACTGATCCAAAATAGTTAACTTAAGTTTGTTATAGTGAATGTACTCACTTAACATGTCTTCCACAAACACATAGGACCAACCAAATGGTACAAGACTTTAGAGATAGTTGGTACAAGTTCAAAAAGTGGCTCACATTGTGTTAACACAATGTAGTACTTTGTCTCATATATATAACACTTAGCTCCCACATCTGATTATTCACTGACTCTGAATATCATTCTACATTTAATACCAAATCTGATATAACCTTTGTCACACCCACATTACCTTGAGAAAAAATCAGTGCACTCTATTCCACTGTGAAAATATATCATTTCTTCTAACCATCTAACAAACAAAAAACTTCAATACAATCCAAAGTATTATTATATCATTTGTACCAAATAGAAATTCTTTTAAACAGAACAGATCAAATGTATTCCAACCCATAGGCCTATTTATTATTGTCAAAGGTGAGAGCTCAACAGTTGAAATCAGACAGCGCTTGTCTGACTGAGATGACCTTCCTAGTCGGGAACCTGGCCTGCACAAACAAAGAGAAGAAAAAGGCAGGGTGATAATCCGAGTTTTTTCCTCAAGTGTGATAATGATTAGCTTATCCGAGTTGAGTAGTGATAGTTGAAAATAATCAATGCACGAGTTACCTTCATAAATGCGGGGGAGAGCTCTATTTATACTAATCTCGGATTCAGACAACAATTAATGAGTGATGCTGTCCGACAAGCCACCGGCTGCCCGCGCCGTATATCCAGTGGACAAAGCTATTACCCAGCGGATGAAGTCGTTATCCGCTGGTCCGAGCTACGTGCCTTATTTTATGTCCCATCTGGACGGCTGACATAATAGCTGGGATTCATTCGGGTCAAGTTCGGGTAGGGTAGGGTCAAGCGTTTCAGGTCGGGAGATGACCTAATTATCAAAGTTGACTACTCCTCTCACAATCTCGAACCATGACAGTTAATTTTTGACATTTGTAAAGAAAACATGCGAAAACAAAAAACAGGTAAGTAAATCAAAATGCCCATAGGAGTCAGTAAGTTATACTAGAATGATAGTACAATGCCTCCATCAAGCCCACAACACTGAGTACAGTGTCCTCAACAAGCCTGCAATGATGAGTATTACGCCTTAATTTGGCAAAGATCGCTTGACATATACAAATTGATACAGAATATACAACCTATCGATGAGTCGAACATATGATAAACACATTGAATAATAATAGTTGATGCATTCTCTAAGGAGAAAAAGATAACAATAAAATAGATCGGTAAATGGAATAGAATATAGGTACATACCATTTAGAACAAATTTAGCCAAATTTATTTTGGTAATACAATGATCGCGTGGATTGAAGATTGATTGAAATATATATGCATGCGACATAGAAGTGAAATATCTAGGAAGCAATATAAAGGAATGAAAAAAAATTTAATGAGGCTCAAATGACAATGCCTTTGGACGAAGAGTTATAGCACTTTTGATAGATTCATCATGGGCAATGAAATTTAGAAATGACAGTAAAGAACTTTAGGACTTACAACAATAAGTCTGCAACACAAGGATTAATATTATATAGTTTTCTTCTATGTGCCAAATGCAAGAATAAAGGTAGCAGTTGGGAATTGAATTGACGACAATGAGCAAGAATAATCAAGGCTAGACAAATCAATTAAAGTAAACAACACTAATAGGAGTACAACAATAATTAAGGCTAGACAAATCAATTAAAGTAAGCAACACTAATAGGAGTACAGCATCCGAGAAAAAACAACCATCAAGGAGTTTTTTTTTTTTTTTTGGGAAAAGCAGCTGAAATTAAACAGAAGCAAAGATTACAAGTATGGGCCTAAAATATGGACAAAGCCCAGAGAAAAAGATATACAAACACATGGGTCAAGTCTGACAAGGGACCACCTAATAATCAGTGGGCTAAAACAAAGAGACAACAAAAAAAAAAAAACAAAAAAAACAGAAGCCTGAATCCCAGGCCCCAGGCCCAAACAAGGAAACCTTAACTCTAGAATTAGAAGTCAAAGCAATGGAGAAAACCATCCTCGCCACCGTTGTGAAGACAACAACCTTCAGCCAAATCACTACCATAAGTATGACCACAAGCCCGCCAGAGATGAACAAGAAAAGCGTGTGAGAAACGGGACACGCCACCCCACTGAAAGCCACACAACGTCGGGAGCTTCAAAAGTTGTTAAAACGACAAATTCCAAGCAAGTAGGTGGTGAAGACGTAGTCCACTAAAGAACCTCCATAAAACACCACCAGATCGGTGGTCACACTTATGGTGAGAGATGGGATAGTCGCAGAAGACTTCATTGAACTAAGAAACAAAAAAAACTCGCAAGCCACAACCACCATCACCAACGAACACCTCAAAAACACAATGTAGATGTTGACCGATGGTACTATTGATAGCGTTATTTGAAGGAAATATAAATTGAAAGTTTGAAATAATAAGGCAATGATTGATTTGAATATATTATAACTGGGACAGAAAAATAAATTGATATAGAAATCAAACAGAATAAAATTAAACTGGAATAGAAATAAGTTTGAACTAGGAAAAAATGAAATTAAAATAGATTACAGATATCTTAAAACGAGGCTCGTGTTAAATACGATATCCTTAAAGTTTGATCGTTGTATTACTGTGTTAAACCTTCTGGTTGCCAAAACTTACCAGGATACAATGGGAACTTCTTGTAGTGACAGTACTCCAGTACAAAAGCTAGCGAAAAAAACAGTGGCTAACTCTCTCGACTACTATGCAAATGCTACGCCAATTACACTAAGAAAAATAATATTTTTTATGTGAAATGGCCATTGGGAAACTTGATATTTATAGGACAAAAAAGAGGCAATCTGAACCAGCATGAATTCCAGCATTAAAGGAACAAGCAAAAATGTCTCCAGCAATTCAAAGGAATAAATCTGAAATGATAAATGCCTTTGACCCACGTTTTTTAAAAAACATCTCTAGAACTTCAAAGGATTAAGTTTGAAATGATAAATGCCTTTGACCCACATTTTTGTTGTGATGAATGTGAACTTGTAACTAATTTCAAATTTAAATTAGTAAAATAAAATAACGTCAGCACAATTCAACCCATACCTATACCCTCGTCGCGTCTTCCCCTGACTCGGGATGGGCAAACGAGCGCACGTGTGGTGAATTTAGACCAAGCATCAATTGGTGAGTCTTTCTACTAGCCATATGGTTACTACGAATTTTAAGACAACTCTATATATAGTGACTAGGATGACCTTAAACTTTCTATTTGGGGTAGAAAGTTAACATTGTCAAACTTTGTTTTTTTATTTCTCAAGCTAAAGACTTAACTTTAACTTCTAATTTCTCATTCACCACTTGTTCATTTTTGACATGTGAGTATATCATGTTTATCTACTCGGAACAAGGAACACGTGCGTACAAAGTTCTGACCATATCAATACGTGAGACCCACTTAATTTTTATCACAAAAGTGCCTCATTATACATGTCATTATCCAAATTTTTCCAACATTCCCCCACATGAATGAAAATTAGGTAGTCATAGCTCAACAGGATGTAGACTTGAGAAAAAGTTAAAAAAATAAATACTATATCGGGATAGATTGCTTTTGATTTTAAACATTCCCTAGTGAGAACTATTGGGTTTACTTGCTGACCAATGAATGTGTTGTCTTGAAATGTTCAATTTTAATGTAAACCAAAACAATAAAGCTCATACAGTAGTCCTCTAGACACTGTTCAATTCTCATGGTTGTATTCATTTCGACCCTAAATATCTCCTGGTATTCATGAGTCCTCTTTGAGAATCCAACCTTAAATTCTTATAAGAATCGCCTACTCCCTACTCACATAGGTAATTACTTATTAAGAGTATCCCTGTAATACCCCACTTAAATTCTTCAAGATATAACAGTCATTAAAAGCATAGTTTAACCTTCATACATAAGCAGCATTGTTTGTTCATCATAAGAATAGGTAGAAGTATCACACAAAGCTCCAACTAAGTTATGCATAATTCAGTTTTTCCCTTTGAACCTAGATCCAGGGATATTCTATTAGAAAGGTAGGGTTTGCCCCTAAGGTAACTCTTCAAAAATAGGCTTAAGACCCATTCCTCTACGACTTATTTACTTGCTCTCTATTCAAGCATTTTGTAAGCAAATCCAATGTGTTATCTTTAGACTTTACATAGTCAAATGAGATAACCCATTAGAGAACAATTGTTTAATGATATTATTTATGCGACGAATATGTCTAGACTTACCGTTATACATGATACTTTGTGCCCTTTCAATCGCTGATTGACTATCGTAGTGTATGCAGATAGTTGGCATAGGACTTGGCCAATTCGGAATATCCTCTAAGATCTGTCAAATCCATTATGCTTCCTCTGCAGCTTTGGATTTTTCCAAAGCTATGAACTCAAATTATATTGTGGATTTGGCTATACATATTTGCTTAGTAGATTTTCAAGAGACAACTGCACATTCCAAGGTAAAGAGGTATTCACTGGTGGACTTTGAGTCTTTAGCATCAGATATCCAGTTAGCATCGCTATACCCTTCTAGTACAGTTGGATATCTTGTATAGTCTAGCCTATAGTTCAAAGTGTATCTGAGATACCTTAGAACTCTTATAACAATTATTTTGTGGTCTTACCCGGGATTGTTGGGGTATCTGCTTAGTTTGCTTACTGCAAATGCTATGTCGGGCCTCATGCAACTCATTATGTACATTAAGCTACCAATAATCTGTGAATATCCTTGTTAAGATATTTTTTCACCAGTATTTTTACCAAGATGGATATTTACACCTATAGGTGTCCTCACTAGACTATCATTATCTTTATTAAACTTGTCCAGTATCTTATCTATATAACTAGAATGAGACAAGACTAGTCTATCAATTATTTTGGTGATCTTAACACCCAGAATCACATTTACTACACCCATATTCTTCATATTGAAGTTATTGGATAAGATCTTTTTGGTAGCTTTTATGACATTATTATTACTCCCAATAATCAGCAACCCATCCATATAGAGACAAACAATGACATATTTTTGATCTGTGTCTTTCACATATACACATTTGTCACATTCATTGATTTTAAAGTCATTTGTCGTCATGGCTTTATCAAACTTTTCATGTAATTTTTTAGGTGCTTATTTTAATCCATAAAGAGATTTTACAAGCCAGTGAACCTTTCTTTCTTTGCCTGGAATTACAAACCTCTCTGGTTGTTCCATGTAGATTTTCCCATCTAAATCTCCATTTAAGAAAGTTGTTTTTACATCCAAGTAATGTATCTGTAGGTTATTGATCACTGCTATGGCTATCAACATCTGAATAGATGTAATTCTCGTGACTGGTGAATACGTGTCAAAATAATCAAGGCTTTCTTTTTGTTTATAACCTTTTATAACAAGTCTGACCTTATATTTATCAATTAACCCATCAGCTTTCATATTCATCTTAAAAATCCATTTACACCTTAAGGGCTTATTTTCAGGAAGAGGATCCACTAGTTCCCACGTATGATTTTGCAAAATAGATTCAATCTCACTATTGACAACTTCTCTCCATAAAGGAGCTTTAGGAGTTGTCATAGCCTCCTTGAAAATACGAGGCTCATTTTCCAACAAATAAATTAGAAGATCAAGACCAAAACACTCAAATGTTCTAGCCCTCTTTCTACGTCTTAATTCTTCTTCATTATCATTATATATAGTGTCTTCATCTATATTTGGGCATGACTATCATCATATATCCATTTAGAAGAGTTTGGTTCTTGTGTGTCTTTGTAAGAAAATTTTTCTTTGAAAAATTCTGCATTCCTTGACTCAATAAATATATTCATATGTATATCAATTATATCCAAATTATGCACAAAAAAATCTATATGCAACAATATTATATGCATATCTAATATCTAATGAAGTTACAATCCACAGTCTTTGGACCTCATTAGTCTTCTTCGACCACGGAGACAGACTTGGGGCTGACTAAATGACTAATTGAACCGCTTGGTCAAAGGATAAAACCCTGACTACCGAGACAGCACCTAGCTATGCCCTAGCCGTTGCTTCCCCCCTGGATCACTTCTGATTGGTTCCATCCATCCCCAACCCTAATGAATGGACTATTCAGGGGTCAGTCAAGCGGTTCGGGTTTTCGGAAGGAAAGACTTCGTATACTTCATGCAAATGTTCTTTTGGAGCAAGTGGTTGTTTAACATGGTATCAGAGCAATCACGTTGATCATTTTAGGCTTAGAACTTCTACCTTAGCTAAACATCATACTTTAAAGTATTTGAAGAAAAGTGGTCGATCTTTTCACAACTCATAAGGTATTTTACTCAACTTCTTGTAAGGTATTTAGAATATGGTTCGCAGTTGATACTGCCTCCCCTTACCAGTTCTGAAGTAACCCTAAGTTAATCAACAAGACATTAGGAGTTCGGTTCTTCGTTCAGCAATACCATTATGTTGAGGAGTATAAGGAGTTGTTGTTTGATCAACAATCCCATATTCAGCACAATATCCCTCAAACAGATATACATATTCTCATCCTCTATTGTGTCTAAACATTTTAATCTTTTTTCTAAGTTGGTTTTCTACCTTATTGTTGTATAGTTTAAATATTTCTAAAGGCTCATCATTGCTTTGAAGTAAATAAGCAGAACAAAACCATGCGCAATCATCTATAAAAGTAATAAAATACTTCTTTTCATCTCTAGTTTGTACAAATTTTAAGTAACAAATATCACTGTGAATTAAATGTAGAGGTTTCGAACTTCTTTCCATCGATTTAAAAGAGGTTCTAGTTAACTTCGATTCTATGCATACTTCACATTTTTTATTTAACTTAAAATTAACTTTAGGTATTAGACCTAAATTTTCAAGTTTAGGTGAAGAGTCAAAATTCACATGTCCTAATCTATCATGCCATAAATTAGGAGTGTCTAAGAAATAAGCAACAAACATATTCTTATTCATTGAAATTTTTACTGGCTCGCCAGTTGATATAACAGTTGGGGCAATGGTCATTACATTTAACTTCAACAACCCTTCACTAACGTTACCCTTGCGCACAAACATTCTACTCTTGGAAAATATAAACTTATCGGATTCAAATACCATCTTAAACCCATTCTTACTCAACAATGATTCGGACACTAGATTCTTCCAGATGTTTGAAACATGCAGCACGTTGTTGAGTGTTAGCTTCTTCCTTGAAGTCATCTTCGGGATTATTTTCTCAGTCCCTTCTACCTTTGATATGGGGGAATTTCCCATGAAGAGGATTTCATCAACTTTCTGATAGGTAGTGACCATTCTCTTATCAAAACAAACATGTCGAGTGGCCTTTGTATCTGCCTACTACTGCTTCGGGTTCCCAACTAGGTTAACTTCTGACACAATAGCTGACAAGTTGATGTTTGACACATCATTACCCAAGTCATCCACCATATTTGCCTGGGTTTTCCTCTTCTTCGGAATACTTTGGTTCTTGCAAAGCTTGTAGTCTTTCACTTTTTGCCCTGACTTGTCTCAAATGTAGTAGTTCCCGTTGAATTGCTACTTCTTTTTCTTGGTTCCCCTCTAGCCTTGGCTCATGAACCTTCTCTTCTTATTGCTCAGGTCATGCTCAACCACATGTTAGGAATATGCCCTAATGCAATAAATAAATGACTTATTATTATAGGTATTTGATGTATACTTGTTTAATCACTGACATTATTTTATCGTTCATATTCTCATTTTAATAAATGAATTAGTCCCTAGTATTTTACTTGAAGAACATATTCTTAAGTGTTAAGAAATATGTGATGATGTTTCTTTAATACAATAATATTTAAATTGTTCATACTCTTTAGATTATTTGAATGGGACTTTAATTAATCAATTACGGGCTATCACATTAGTTTGTTTCCTTTGATTAATATGAGATATTAATGATAAAAGGACGGTAAGTCACATACCATAAAAACCATGAGATGCAAATAGCAAACATGTGGGTGATCATTAGTTGAATAATCACTGAACGTGACATGAATAATGAATCACATGGCTTAGGATTAATGATTTGTTATTCGTTGCAATTGTACAAATGATCCTTAGACTTGTGACAACATGGTTGTCATATGTATTGTATTTGAAATTAGCTTCCGAACAAATCTTGTCCTGTTCACAGGCGAGACACATTCGTTTGCTGTCTCGTTTGATCAGTGTAGTGAATGACAAGTGATTGTAAAGACATAATCCATTACCTTTGATGTGAGATGATGTCCTATACGATCTAACTTTGGATATTGAATGAGAAAATCCTTGGCTAAGGTATGAATGATGGGAAATGTGTTTTCCATGTGTCATCTCTTTCTACACCAAATTTGATCTATGCATAGAATCGAGTTAATGAACTTAATCGTCCATGGTTCGTACTCGATTGAGACATTATTAATGGAAGGATTGAATTGCATAGTAATCGACAATTAAATAGGTTCACTTTATTATTAACTTTATTGCGTTATAAATTGTCTTGATATGTTGTTAGATGTCACTTAAGACCTTTAAGGGTATTTCAAGAATGAAGGAGACATTCTTGAAACAAATTTAAATAGTTCAATTAACATTAAAGTCATATAATAATTTCCTTATTGCTATTTGGCGGTGAACCTATAAAGTCATACTCATAGAGCATATTGATCAAGTTTATTGGACTTGTATCTTCCTCTCATAAATTGTTAAAGAGTTAACAATAGTAGTACCATTAAAAGTTAATGAGACAAATGTGTCATTAAAGGATATGTACAGAGAATTAACTGCAAAGTGAAAAATCTTTTAATCTAATATTTATTAGCTTTATTGATGATTACTTAAGTTCATTGACCAATACATATACATGCATGCAAGATTAAGAAGTTAATCTTGATTAAGTGCCAAATTAGAGAGAAAATGCCATCATTAAATTTGTCACTAACTCACTCTTATCTTTGTTGGCAAGACATGCAATACAAGTGCCATATAAGATGGACACTTATATATACTCATTGACACATGGATATATTGCATGAAAGACTTGTAGATATATATATGTGTATATATCGATAGTCTTTATACTATATATATGAGATATCATTTAGTGGGATTTTACTACAACACATACTACACATACTTCCACTTTGATATTCAAGAGAGATTTAAGAGAAATCTTATTTTCTCTCAAGAGAGGTAGAAAAGTTCTTCTTTCTTTTGTGGAGTTAGCTAGCGTTACAACTCAAAGAAAGAAAGATAGCTTGGTTCTTTTGCTCAGTAGACACACTAGGGCTTCTGCACTTATGGAAGAAGGATCTTGGACTTGTTCTATTACTTGGTAGGGCTTCTACATTTGTGGAACGTGAAGCACTTTCTTAGTCCTTCAAGCATCTTTAAAGACTAAGTCTCTAAGAGGTATTCATATATATATATTTTTTTTTTATGTATATCTCTTTATGTATATTGTATGTAATATCAAGCAAGGGATTGTAGAATATATACTTGAAAAATTGTATTTCATGTTTTTTTTCTACTGTGCTTTTAAACTTATATACGTATGCAATCCCAAAATGATCCTTCACCACATTCGCCTTTGACTTCAAAGGTGAAAGTCTAACCCTCTTCTTAGAATAACTGTTATCTTGTTCAATCCTCGACCTCACCATCAAGTCTTCAAGAGTCATCTCGTTTCTCATGTGCTTCAAGTAGTTCTTGAAGTCCTTCTAGCCAAGTGGAAATTCCTCTACCAGGGCTGCAACCTGAAATGTCTCATTCATATCTAGACCTTCTGCATCTATATCATGGAGAATAAGCCGATATTCTTGAACTTGACTCATCACGATTTGAATCAATCATCTTGAAGTCAAGAAATCTAGCTGCCACGAACTTCTTCGTGCCAGCATCCTCGATCTTGTACTTCTTGTCCAAAGACTCCCATAATGCCTTTACTATTGCAATCAGGCTGTAAATGTTATACAGTAAATTATCCAGCCCATTGAGGATATAATTCTTGCATAGGAAGTCTATATGTTTCCAAGCATCTACCGTAGCTATAGTCTACATATCAGGATTGTAACCCAACTTTGGTGCATCCTCATTCAAGTATCGAGTAAGGCTCAAGGTGGTCAGGTAAAAGAGCATCTTCTACTACCACCTTTTAAAATCCCTCACATTGAACTTTTTAGGCCTCTCGCCATGTCTAATAGGAAGTAATAAATGGCGTAGCCATTGCAACCGTCATAACTGGTCTTGCCAAATGAACATTCTCATGTTTGGATCTTTTGTTAGATCCACCTCCAGTCAAGGGCACGTTTGGGTTAACATTAAGTCCAAAAGATTGTCCAAAGTTCATATTTTCAGTTTTGATAGTCATTGTCCAAGAAAATTGAAAAGAGCTACACTCACAAGGGTCCAGTTAGTCCCAAAAATATATTCTATAGACAAAATATTTCTTACCAAACAAGAATTGGAAAGAAAATAATTCAAAATCAAAATCTATAACAAATACAGAAATCAAACCTCTTAGGAACAAATTCTGACAAGAAACATTTCTCTAACCAAAGATAAGCAGTTACTTGGAAAAGAAATTCTAATAAAATTGAAATTCAAAATTTAAACAAAAACCAACAAGTAAAAAAATGTAAACTAAATTATATATCCTGGCAGAAAATAATTCAGTTATAAGCACGAATAAACATAGAAAGAAGAATATGAACCAAAGTAAATTCTATTAGCAATAATTTCTAGTAGAAAATAATTTTAGTAGCATACACAAAATGCAAAAAAAATAACATAATAATAAAATTATAAACTGAATTTAATATGATAGAAATAGTCCTAACATAAACAAATACAATAAACACAGAATATCAACCAATAACAGAATGTAAAATCTTAAGACTAATAGCGTTATTTGAAAGAAATATAAATTGAAAGTCTTAAATAATAATGCAATGATAGGTCCGAATATATTATAACTAGGACAAAAATATAAATTGATATAGAAATCAAATAGAATAAAATTAATTTGAAATAGAAATAAGCTTGAATTGGGAAAAATAAAATTAAAATGGATTATAGATATGCTAAACCAAGGCTCGTGTTAAACGGGATATCCTTAAGGTTTTATTGTTGTGTTACCGTGCTGAACTTGCTGCTTGCGAAAAACCTCCTAAAATACAACAACAATTCCTCTTGTAGTGGCAACACTCCATTACAAAAGTTGGTGAAAAGAACAGTGGCTAACTCTCTCTACTACAATGCAAATGGTACAACAGTTATGCCAAGAAGAATAATAATTTTTGTGTTAAATGGCCTTTGGTGAACCTATTATTTATAGGATGAAAATGAGACAGAATCTTGACCAGCATGGATTCCAAAATTAAAAGAAGGGTGAAGTGCACCAGACCCCCATGTGGTTAGGCATAAGTGTATCGGTGCCCTTTGTGTTTTAAAAACTAGCATAAGTAGTCCCTGTGTTTTTGTGAAAGTGCATAGGACTCCCCTACCATCCAAAAAATTGTTAGTTCTGACGGAGAGTGACACCCACGCGCTTGACTTGCAAATAGGTTGTTGTTTTGTTGTACATGTCAGCAAAATTTATTGGTTATTAGACATAAATGCCCTTGTCATGTTATTATATAATTCTTACGGTCAAGAATTAGATCTTGAGTTGTGTTCGAACGCTGGTGAAACTCTAAGAAGGTAGGTGAGCTCCTGTAAGGTGGGTGAAGCTCCGGCAAAGTGGGTGAAGCTCTAGCAAGGTAAAGTCGTGACTTAATGTCGTCAAGGTGATGTGGCTGCTTTTGCTTTTCCTTTTTTTTTTCTTTTGCCGTGAAAAGTAATTTGGGTAAAGCTTGCATTTTGATGTTTTTACAGCAATATGCCAAGGGCGAACAGCAGACTTTCGGAAGATCTGCTATTAGATTTGTGTTACGTGCCAAAGAAGTGTCATTGTCGTCAAAATGTGGAGATTCTAGTTGTGACAGATCCAAAGAAAGCTAGTTTAGCGCGTTTGTTCTTTAATTGCAATGTTTGCAATTTTTTTCGATGGTGCGAGCCTAAAAGAGCATTTTGGCAAAAAAAAAAGAGCTCCATTTACATGGTCCTAGAGCTGGTAAAGATTATGACTATGGTAGTGAAGATGAAGATGATGATGATGATGAGGTCTCATCATACCCTTTGAAGAAGATGAAGAACAAGTGTAGCAATGATCTATTAATTGTCGGTTGTGTCCTCTGTGTGTTGTTGATGTTTCTGATTCTTGTTTTGATCTTAAAATGAATTTGTTGTTTGTAGAATGAATGTTAAGTGTAATAGAATCCTCTGTAATGTTAAGTTGTGGTAATGAAATGTTAAGTTATGGTTTTTTAGACACAATTGGTAATCTTTTTTTCTGGGTTTGTGGCTTCTCAATTGTGTATCAGTCCCCCTTCTATGCAAATTAACCAATACATATAGCCCCCTTGTGGTTTGTAGCAGGTGCATGAAACACCCTTGTGTTTTGTGGAAGGTGCATAGGACCCCCCTGTGCATAGAAGAAGTTGCATACGTCCTCCCTATTCGTGTGGTAACCCTTTGCACCAATGACCTATTATACAAGTTAAAAAAACAGCCAACTTAAGACACTTTCAAAGGCACTTCCATTATAATACAATAAAAGTATCCATAGCATTAGAGTATTCAAAGGCACTTCCATTATAATACAAGGCACATCCAAAAAGCAATCAAAAAGCATCATAAATGTCTAGAACTACCAACAATTACTTCTTACAAAAACAGTGGTTCCAAGTAAATACTTAATACAACTTTTCAGAAATTGTTCACGGCTTTCATATTGTTTTCCCTTTCTCTTTTGTTGAGGAAGCTCCTCTACGCACCATTCTTTTTGTTAAGCCAGTATTTCTACAGCTGGTATACAATCTCCCTCCACTTTGAACATCACTGCCTTCAGCTCCAGCACCTCCACTATCGCCACTTGCATCAACCGTATGAGCACATCCACCATCGCCACTTGCATCAACTGTAGATGCATATGAAATAGTATTTAACCATCTTCTAGATACAGATCTAGATGCAATAGAACCATCTCCATCACTTGTACAAACTTCAGATGCAGATCTGGTACGTCTTCCACATTGTCTACCTCTTACATGTCTGCCCCCACCTCTTACAGATCTGTTACTATTTTTACCCCTACTTGGTCTTGGTGGAAGCTTAGAAATTGTTGATGCAGATTCTTGTGTGTTTGGAATCTATTACATTTGAAATGAATAGAATCATAAATCGTATACATAGTTTACTTAACATGGTTTTATTTCAACTTCTATTATGAATTACTTACATGGCTTGAAGGTTCTTGGTTTTGACACTCATCTTGCATCATACTTGTATCTCCAACCATCATTTCCTATAAGGAAAGATAAATTAATGTCAGTTAGTTAGTATAAATCAGTAAAAATGACAACAGACAACAATTATAGTTATTCTTGTCACCTTTAAAAATGGTGAGTTTGGGTGGAAATCATTTTTGCAAGAAGTCTTGTTATGCCCTTGTTGTAAACATCTATTGCATGTGGTTGTTAATCCTTTCCTTGTAGAATCACTGGTTGCTTGTTTTTTAAGCTCATATGGAATTTTTCTTCTTGCTTTAGGTGGCCTGCCAATTCTTTTAATCTTCATTGGTGGCTTCACCGAATCTCCACCACTATCCACATACTCAAGTGGTCCAAGTACGGGATGGATCATATATTGGTATATGCTTAAGTACAGATCCTTGGAATAAAATGGGTCTATATGTGACTCCAAGTCTTTCCCAAACATGTAAATGCAAGAGAGAGCATGACAACAAGGATATCCATATAACTGAAACATGCCACAAGTGCAAGTTTTGGTGGCTAAGTTTACAACATGTTTGTTCCAATTTTGTGTAACTTCAAACTCATCATTCCCTGCCTAAGCAGGACACCACCCTCTTGACAAATCTTTCAATTTTTCAATCTTCTTCAATACATTAGCGCATACATTGCCTTGATAACTCTTCATTCCTCGTCTCTTGGTTTAAAGTCGAGTCATCAACTTCACTCTGATCATATTAAGCATGATTATGATTGGCTTATCCCTTGCATCTAGAATATAGTTATTGAATGACTCACACGTGTTATTGACCAACACATCACATTTACTTGTACTTGGAAAATGTGACCTAGCCCACTAATCAGGAGGGATCTTTCTCAACCATTCACCTGCAGTTTCTTTATCACCCACTTTTGGATCTTGTTTCTTAATCTCCTTCAAACACCTTTTAAACTCTTTCTTATTCGCCGTAGAGGCAACTTTCCAGAATAACTGCTTAAGATGCAATCCGCTAAACTTCTTTTTGAAATATTGGTACATGTGGCGTACACAAAATCTATGGTGAATACCAGGATAATCAGACTCAAACACGTCACACAAACCTTTCTGTTGATCTGAAATGTAACACCACCCTTTCTCAAAAAGGTTGCCAATTAACTGATAAAGCTCATACAAGAACCAAGCCCACGTCTCCCTATTCTCAATGGGAACTACTGCAAAAGAAATTCGTACCATATTATCATTTCTATCTCTGCCCACAACAACTAACATCTGACCCCTATAAGAAGTCTTCAAGAAACAACCATCTATGCCTATTAAAGGCCTGCACCCTGTTAGAAAAACATCCCTCATTGCAGCTAATGAGAAGAACAACCTCTCAAATAACGGTTTGCCTTGACTACTATCAACTCTCAACAATATTGTACTACCTGGATTAAACTCAAGTACTGTGGCACAATAATCGTGCAATCTAGCATATTGTTCAACATGATCACCTTGTATGTGCTTCATTGCTTCTTTTGGCTCTCAATGCTTTGTGTTTTCCAACTGTGACTTTCACTTCATCATATATCTTAGTTTGTATTTCGGCAGTGGTCAAATGTTTATTTTCCATAACAGTTTGCACCAGCCTTTGGCTTAGATATTTGTAATCTGCACACCGGTTATCAAGCCTACGACCACAATGATGCTGACTTTTCAAGGTTTTCACTTGAAAACACTTACTATTCCTCATCACTGGAGATGTATGTATGACCCATGTACAACCATGAGTTTTTGCATGCTTGCATTTGGCTCTCACTCTGTTACTATCATTTTTCACCAACACGTAATCAATCCCTTTCTTCACACATCAATCCTTTACAACAGTTCAAAACACTTCAACTGAACTAAATTGCATTACTTTTACCATTTTAAACTTTTTCATACTCATCTTCTCTTTATACTCTGGGATAGAGGGTCGGGATGCCTCATCACCTGAACCTATTATGTTCAAATCATCATCAGAAACATCACTAATCCAAGCATTCTGACCTACTTTAGAAGACCTCTTCACTGCACTTCTCTTTTTCTTCATATATCTCTTTTTCAATTTATTCTTCAACTCAACATATCTTTCATTTCTTGATTTTTTCCCATTGGTATCTCGGAGAATATCATTATCACTAAACCCCTCAATGTCATCAAATACGTAACTAGGTACATCAGACTCGGTGTCAGATGATGACTCATCAGAAGGCATCACAAAATCTGAATCAGATGAATCTAATTCTTCATTTTCCTCAACTACGTCATTTTTAGCCATCGTTTCTGTTGCTTTATCACCTCTTAGATTTGACCCACCATCTTCATTTTCAGCCATCACCACAATTGCATCATCATCTCTCATATTAGGACCACCATCTTCATTTTCAGCCATCACTTCAGTTGTATCATCACCTCTCATATTAGGACCACCATCTTCATTTTTACCCAACATACCTGCATCAGATTCACCCCTAATGTCTGCAGCTACATCAGCATTCATATATGCATTATCTCCACCCAAATTGTCTGCACCTAAATCATTATTCATATCTACCCCTTCACATCTCTCATACAACACAACACCATAGTTTTCTGCTACTGGATCAGATTATGAATCACATTTTTTAGCTGGTGGATCAATGCATGTACCATAGTCTGCAGATAGTGGGTCAGATTATTCCTCTATGTATATGCATGCATATGGTAAACCCTCAAACAGTGACTAGAAATGTTTAACATTAGCATCATCTGTAATCTTCCATATCTCCCAAATCCCATCATTTACTTCTCTACCTGGAGTAGTGTAATATATACCAATATTATTCTTCATACCACCAAGGTCCTGATACATATCCATAAAGTGAAAGGTATTCAACTTATCTAGGTCAACATTAAGAATTCTTTCCTTCCTCCCTCCAACATACCTAAATTTAGGTTCATGAATAAACCTACCACCTATCCAAATGTCTACACTTATTAACCCATGATCAGTTGCACTAAACGCCTCATCCATTACAAAATCATCAGGATCCATTCTGAAAAAAGATATGAAAACTAATCACATTAGGAATCTGTATGCTCATAACTATAATTTTAAGCCCTAATTCGTTATGTTGTTAAAACCTGTAATAAAGCCCTAAATTTACATGTCATTACATAAAGCCCTAATTTTATTTTAGGTTTACAAACTGTAATAACCTAACCCTAATCTAAATAAACCTAATTAAATGCATGAATAAATAAATAATAAAGTCAACACAACATTATTAAAAAAGAAAAAAAGAATATGCACATTGTCTCTTTCAATCGCGACATCACGGGACACAACAAGATTCGTTTTGGAAAAAAGGGTTAGCAGATAACAATGACACTAAAAACCATATCGAGGGACCACAAACAACACTTGTATACACATTTCCAATACACATTTTGCAAAATAATTTATGTGAAATGTCAAATAAAGGCTCAAGACTTACATGTTACAAGCTTTGCGACAATCGGCTCCAAAATAAGAGAGAACACCTTCGTGACGTCTTGCTTTCAAACAATTGCGTCTGGAATCTCTTAAACAAATGGGTCGAGTTCAATTTTTGATAATGGCGCAAGGGTTTGTAAGGGTTTGCACTTTGAGGGTGCTTCAATCAGTTTAGGGAAAAAGATGAAGGACTCATTTTTTGTTTCATTTTAATATGGGCAAAATGTCTTTTTATTAAATGAGGGTAAATGTGTCTTTTTGCCATGTCCGTTAGCTCTTTTGACAAAAAATAAACGGAAGGGGCACGTCTGCAATTTCACAAAAACACAGGGACTACTTATGCTAGTTTTTGAAACATAGGGGGCAACTATGCACTTATGCCTAACCACATGGGGGTCTGGTGCACTTCACCCTTAAAAGAATAAGCAAAAAGGCTCTAGCAATTCAAAGGAATAAATCTAAAATGATAAATGCCTTTCATCCGCGTTTTTGAAAAACATCTCCAGAAATTCAAAGGAATAAATTTGAAATGATAAATGCCTTTAACCCACATTTTTTGTGATGAATGTGAACTTGTAACTGATTTTAGTCTTAAATCAGTAAAAATAAAATAACGTTAGAAAATTCGACCCACACCTACACCCGCATCGTGCCCTCGCCCCGCCCAGACTGGGCGGGTGTGTACGCGTGTGGTTAATTCAAACCAAGCCTCAATTGGTGAGTCTTTCCACTAACCATATGGTTGCTACCAATTTTAAGGCAACCTATATATAGTGACTTGGATGGCCATAACTTTCTATGCGAGATAGAAAGTTAACTTGACATTGTTTGTTTAGCCTTGCTATCATCTGCTGGTCATCCCTTTCATTCAATCTGATGGTTACTGGAATCAAGAATATGATGGTAAGGAAATATCCAAAGTATAGCATATCTCTCTAAGGTCATTTTTGGAGGAGAAAGTATGCATTTTTCAAGTGGTTCAGATATTCTCAATAAACTAGAAGTGCTACTATAATGCACGGTTTGTTTTTTACTTCTTAAGCTAAAGACTTAACTTTAACTTCTAATTTTTCACTTACCACTTGTTCGTTTTTGACATGTGAGTATACTACGTTCATCTACTTAGAACACGGAATGCGTATGTACCAAGATCCGACCATTTCGACATGTGGAACCCACTTAATTTTTATGACCAAAGTATCTGATTACATATGTTATTATCCAAATTTTTCCAATAACTATCTCCATCAATAACGATGAAAATAAAAAAGAGAGACCAAATCTGGGTTGGGGGAAAACCAAACCCTAGATCTGGAAATATTAACAACCATAAAGAAAGACAAACAAAACCAAGGCAGAGAGATAAGAGAAAAGAAAAGGACCATGGAAGAAAGATGGGGTAAAGAGAAGTGGTGACACCAGCCAATGACGGGGGTACAAACAATGAGACAAGCTTGTGAAGGGTTCTTAACGCAAAGAGAGAAAAAGTAAAGAGGTGGAAGGGGAACCATCAAAGAGTAAAATACCATAGAATAACAACTATCGAGAGACTAACAATAGGGAACATAAAAAACAATCGGTTCCAGAGAGTTCTCTCTTCGAGAGTTTTTTCTCTCTTTCCATCTCCCATTTTTCTTAGTGAGACCCTAGTTGATCTAGGTTTCGTAGCTGAAGCACCTCTCATTTTCTCTTTTTGTATCTCTATTTTTCACTCTCTCTCTTTTTTTCTCCTTTGTTTTCTCTTTACTTGTGTAGTTCTTGTATATTTTTGGCTTGCATGTGCAGTATCTCTCTTGTACAGTTCATGGATTTGTTATTTTGAATGGTGGGTATGTTCTCGGTTTGTCTCCAATGATGGTTTATGGCTTTCTCCACTGGTAAATATTGTCTACCATTGAAGGTGGTTGTGATGGAGGGTCTCTAGTGGCTTATTCCATTATAGGTGGTCGTGGATGTCATCTCCTTCATGAGTAGCTATTTGTCCCAACGTTTTTCCTTCGAAGGTTTGAGGAGACTGTTGGTTTGCCATGGCTTTGGTCATGGTGGTGATATTGGTGGAGACATCTTTTGGTCCGCTATCGTGATGGCTAACGCTGTGTTTGGATTGGGGGAAATGGGGGGAAGGGGATGGGTAATAAGGGGAGCGGTTCACTCCTTCCCCTATTTCGTTTGGGAGGGATTGAATGGTTGGAGTATAGAGGGGATGAACTTAACCCCTCCATATCCCCAAAATATGATCACTCCAATTTGGGATAAAATGGAGGGAGGGAAAAATACTATTTTCTGTGAGGACAATTTTTCCCTTTGCTTTTATGTTAATTACAACCGTACCAATTATATAAACATTCAAAATAAAATAAGAGAAGGGCATAAAAGTTATTATACACATAAAATTTATCATTCTCCTTCCATTTCCTTTCTAATCCAAACAAAAGATACTCATATTCCTTTATAATCCTCTCATTTATAAAATTATCCAATCTAAATATGATTTAATCCCCTCCACTCATTTCCTTTATAATTCCATCCTTTCCTCTCATTTATTAAATTTCTCCCCCTCATTCCAAACAAACTGGAAGAATGAAGTTTCATGCTACGATCTCTGATCTTGCTTGTTAGGCTGTGTGTTTGGCCCATTTTCTCTTATTTTCTATTAGTTTGTCTTTGGGCTTCATTTTGTTGTTTAGTTGTGCTTGGCCCAAGTGTTTGTACTCTTTCTATTCTTGGGCTATAGTATGTTGGTCCACTATTTTGTACTTTTCTTTTGCTTGGACCAAGGTGTGTTGACCCATACTTTGCATTTATCTGTTATGTTAATATTAAATATTATCCTTGACAAAAAAAAAAAAAAAAGACTAACAATAGCAAATAGGGAAAAAAATATAAAGGGAAGATTTTGACCAGGCATTCACTAAGAATATTTAAAAATGGAGCATAACATGAATAATCAAACCCGATAAAATGACCAAATCAACCAAGACTTACTCACCAAAACACAAATGAAGGAGAAGCAAGTAGGATTGAAAAACCCCACTTACCAAGCTTTTCGAATACTCCAAAAATATTTTTTTTTTGGTTGACTGAATTAGTCAAAATTCAATCCAATAAGTTAGTTGCAGAACATGGTTTTAGATTACCTAGCCCATTGAAGTTAGTTGTGAAATGTAGAATTTTGTTCCTGTCATTTTTTTTTCCCTCACTGTTTTATCAACTTGTTGGCAATTTTTTTTTTTTTTTCTTAAACCCACGCAGCCTAATTAATTGGGCAGCTGTGTAAAATGTGGTGTTAAGTAATTGATTATCATAGAGGGTAACGTAATCGGGTAACTCATCACCATATTTTTCGAGATCCCGCTAAATGTGTGTCAACGGGAGCCTAAACTCATTTAGAATAAAGTAAAATGTATGGCGTCTTGCTGATTAATAGTTATGAATGTAATTTCTATTCTCAAATGAGATCAACAGAGTAAAGACTATTCTCTCAAGCGTTCGTATTAGTTATTATCACTATTGTTATCATTATTCCATTGGAAGAATCCATTGCCTCCTTACTAAGCAATTCTCGCTCACCATTTTTCTTCCTCTATTGTTTTCTTTTAAATAGACATAGTGGGAGCTTTTGACTAGCGGAGAGAAGCTAGTGCTTTCACCTAATAATGATGAGAAAGCCACGTGTGACTAATACTTTCTTTATGATTTTAGTTAAATACTTTAGATTGTGTCGTGTTGGCTTTTAAAGTTGTGATAAGCTATCCCATGTGGAGTGTTGATTTATATTTTACTTCGATGGTAATTTATACATGTTGATGATTATAGAGCTCTAATGACAATTGAATGGAATACGTAATGTAACTTTGCATACGAGAGAGATTTTCTTTCCTTTTGAATGTGTGACATCCCGTTTCCCATAGTTTAGGTAAGTCGGGCTTTGAGAGCGTGAGACTTCTAATGTTTGACGCCTCTATGACATGGAAGATATTCAATGATAATAAACTGTTCAAATCATTGTATTATAACTGCATGGATAGTTCACCACCATTGAATCTCGTAATCATCCTCAAATTTCAACAAGCAATTGGCCCCTGGGGAACTTACCAGAATGAATGCACGCATAAAAAATGAACATCCTTTTCGATCATAGAAAGTATCATCACATCAGGAGAGAAGCCTAATAGAACTTGACCATGTCTATGAAATGTAGTTACTTTCCAACTGTGGATTTCCTCATTCATCCTCATCTTCAAATGGAAGAATTAATACATTGAATGATGTATAAATTTGACCATATAAATTAACTCAAAAATACTATAAAATTAACTCAAAGATACTATCTGCATCATACATGTATAGGTAGTGAAAATGTGTGCTGAATAAGCTTGAGACTAAATTCACCAAGACTGATTTGACTCATAATTGCAGAAAAAATCTTAAACTTCTGGCGTATTCACCATTTTTCCTTGCAAAAAGAGCTCCAAGAGTCGGGCAATATTGTCATCGGACTTTTCTCTCAAATTCCAATGGTATAAACTGCACAGTGAGATACAATATCACACGTAAAGCAAGTATATTTTTCGTGTCAACTGTACAAAGATAAAAGAACATAGTGCTTCTAAACACAAAGAACAGAAGAGAGACGAAAAAGAGCTATAGACATGTGTTATTAAGGAAAAATGCTGTATCATGGTGTTTGCAGCCACTCCTGAATTGCAGAGCGAAGTGCGTGGTTTGGCACGAGGTTGTCATGTGCAACCTTGAGATTAGTCATGGGTGAGGTGCCATGTCCGCTATCTAACCATCCCTTCAGTGCTTCTGCCTCATAAGTAAAACCATCTGCAGCCACCACAGGATCTTGCATAATTTCCTGAAAGACGGAAACAATTTGTAAATTAGCACTTCATTCACAGGAGGACATAAAACCGGTGTGAATCAAAAAGAATGCAGGAAGTCAGATCACAGCTATCATAAGTTCATATGCTAAACCAACTGTTTACCACAAGTATAGAACATCAGCCGAGAATTAGAAAAATATCTACATCTTCTTCAGATAAATAAATAAGATTTTAGTAATTCTAACCAATATATAAATCTCCAGATCATTAGCATTACAAATCTGTATATCCTCAAAGCCAGAGTCCAAATAAAACACATCCAGATCATAAAGGAAAAATAAATTAAACAGCACCATCATGATGGAAAAAGGTCAGGTCTCTGGGGCCACAGGTGGTTGGGTCCTAAGGAGGCTCTGCTGCTGAAGATCAAGATCATTGGGCTGCTGTTTGCGGTCTATAATGACAATGAGAGGAAGGCCAAGGACTAAAAATGTGGTGGCTGCAAGCCACAGCGCATTGCCTGTGCTCTTCATCAGCCACTTTGCCATGGCTATGTCACATGCAAAACTTTTGCCATTCTGAACAGCCGTGAAATCAGAAACTTCTGCAAATATTCCATTGCATTCGTCCCAGCCACTGCTGCTTAGTGATAGCCTTTTTCCACCCTTAGAAAGCCATTGATGGAAAATTGGTTATTTGACCATCGGGTGTTCTTTGTTCTTTTCTCATTTTCTTTTTTCATTTTGGGGGGTGGGGGTCCAGGGGTTGTGAAGAACATCAATTCACTAATACGTTGGAAGAAGGCTAATTGAATTCTTAAAGTGTCTGGCTTAGATTATTTATACTAATGAACTGTGGCAATCAAACTTAAGTTACTCGTATAAAAATCAACTGTGCAATCAACCTAAGCTACCAACCTGGAAGATGGGGCAGACGAAATATGATGGAATCTGGTAGCGTTCTTCAGAGCCTAACCGTGAAGATGAAACTCCGCATGAAACTCTCATTGGTTCAAGCACCCTCCATATATCTGAAGAAAGATCAGGGCGGTTCCTGCCATTCATTTCACAGCAACTCATTGCTAAGTGAGCCAACTGTTGAGCTTGCACAAATGGCCAGTCCCCAGCTGCCGGATCCAATATATCCTTCAATTTTCCTTTGGTCAGTGCATATTGGACTTCCTTTGTTATTCCCAGTGCAGGCCTCCCAGTTAATAACCTCAACAAAATAATTCCAAATGAGTACACGTCTGACTTAGGAGTAAGCTCTCCTGTCCTAAGGAACTCTGGGTCCATGTACACGAAAGTGCCTTTTGGATCTGTTCTGCAAGACAGCATAGTGTTGTTGCTTGAAAATTCATCTTGAGTGAGAATGCGGCAGATCCCAAAATCACTTAGCTTGCTCACATAGTTGGTGTCAAGCAGAATATTTGCAGGTTTCAGATCGCCATGAACTATGCCTTGAGGTCTACAAGAATGTAAAAATATAAGAACAGAACATAGTTCAGCAGCAATACGAATTCGAGTTTGCCATGACACAGGGGATGTGTTGTCCTTGCAATTGAGTCGATCCTCAAGGCTCCCATTAGGAAGATATTCGTAGACAAGACTCCAAGCTTCAGGACAGGCTCCTATCAGAGTGACAAGGTTTGGATGCCTCAGCTTACTCAAAATATTGACCTGAAACAAAATTAATAAGATTTAACAACTTCGGTGTTAAGGACTAAAACTGTTGGTATATTTGGCCAGATATGCAGCATAAACCACGATTTTCCCGTGGAGAACAATGATAGTCAGCCTGTCCCCCAACTAGACCCCCAGGAGGGCAAGTGGAGGGAGGCTTGGGGGCCGCGACCATTATAGTTGCTTGTAACCAGTGGCAGAGCCACTCTTATATTTGTGGGGGCTGCAGCTCCCATTCAACTCAAATTTTGTCTAAAAATGTGTGTATTTTTAATGTATTTTTAAGGTGAAAAATCACTTCAGCCCCCATTGAAAAAAATTATCTATATATGAGTATTAAATTGCGTGATTTTAGCCCCCACTGAAGATAAATCCTGAATCCGCCCCTGCTTGTAACCACTCACTATTCACTTCTAATTTATCGGTGACATATTCAAACAATATGCTAACCAGTCTTCATGTTCCTTGAGGAGTAAACATGAATGACCGGAGCAACAAGCATAATTTTTTTACCACGCATAAAAGAAATAAAAGTTACAGTATATCTTTGCAAATAAAAAGTGTAACCTAAAGCTTCATTTTACGCACTATCAAATATATAGCTTATATCCACTGGCAAGTAACCTTATGGAAGTTGGCAATTCCAAGTGCTACAACTCCATGTAAACTCCTTTTACCTCGAATCATAAAAGTGAACCAAATAGAGAATCAATACAGTACATTTAGACAAAAAAGCCAGGCATCAACTATCAACTATGCCAGTGCAGAGCTTTGTCTCAGGAGGCCTCCATGGGACAAGAAGATTCTCAAAATTTGAAGTCATTGTTCCTTACTAAGAGGACAATGGAACATTCGTCTTCCCAGCTCATATCAAGTTTGATCTTTCCTAGTAACCCTAACAAAACCACATCTTTACATTAAACATATACTTCTCAGAATCAGGTTATAATTCAGCAGAATTTGTTTTTATGTTTAAGGAGTAAATAGTCGGTGTACTAGTAAGTTTCTGTAAGCAAGCATAAAGTTGTGACAGAATCCTAGGGCATCCTCTATTTAAACAACAAAAGCAATTAGGTCATGTAACAAATTTCTCTCCCAACATCTTTAGTTAGTTTGAGCAAATTGAAGCACAAACATTCCTTATTAATAGACTAAAGACCTTTTAATTTTGAACATCTCATATAAGGATGGTTCAAACATTGAATCCTTGTATAGTAATATGGACTACAAACCTGACAATGGGGATTCTGATGGTGGAAAAGGAAGAATGAGAAGGTACACTTTAGGTTTATAGGTTTTGCCAAAATGACGAAAAAGAATAATTAAGCTCTGTAGAAACACTATCATGAAGAACTAAGCTTAAATAATTTTACCTCCTGTTGAAACTCCAAAGGGCCCTGCAAGCTATTAGGGTGTAGCATTTTTATAGCCACATCAGTCTGGCGAAGGAGGCCTCTATATATACTTCCATAACCTCCTTCTCCAATCTTCAATGCAGGATCAAAATTGTCAGTTGCTTCTTTAATCTCTAAAAACGAAAACTCTGAGAAGAAGCGAGAAATTGATGGACTTGATGGTCCCCCGGCTTGTTTTTCCCTCAGCTCCTCAGCTTCTCTGAGTGCATTATCAATCTCCACCTCCAACTCATCCCTTTCTTTCTTGTACTTTTGCAACAGATCAACAGCAGATAATATCTTCTGTTCCAACTCCTGGACCACCCTATCACAATTTGCAACTTCGTCCTCCAGGAAAGAGTTGTGCTTCTGGGCAATTCGAAGATCTTCCACAATTTCATCTAGCTGCTGTTTCATCTTCTCAATTTCTTCATTGCCTCTTGAGAGCGCTTCCTCAATTTCTCTCTTCTTCTTCAACTCTTCATCATACATAGTTTTGGATGTTTTAGCCTTCAACAGAAATTACCGTGAAAATTAGTTCCTTTCCCTTTTTCACAAATATGGCCATGAGAATAGTTTAACATTCGGTCCCCTCGCATTTCAACAGATAGATCAATTATGATTATGAACAAATGATCCAAGTGGGTGTTGGCCAATATGCAAATAACAGAAAAACCAAATCCTCCAGCTCCAAAAGGTAAAAAATAGTCTTACAGCTCATTTTGCAAGGAAAGAAAAAGACAACACTGTGCACTTGGATCTCGTCCTCCAATCAAGAAATAAGCTGAAGAGAACTGTAGTATGATAAGAACATAGTTCTCACCTTCTTAATAAAACTGAAACTAACACAAGACCTTTTCTTTTTTTCCCTAATCTCATTGATAAGATGTCCATCGACTAATTGGTTCGAAAGGTAAACAGTGGTGAAGTCCAAACAGTTTGTTTCATACTGTAATCCCATTATGACATCATGAAAAGATTATTCATAAAAAATGTGGAAGAAAAATTAGCAGAATGTTGTCTGCATCTTTTTTCTTTGGTACATTAACTGGCGTAGTAATTGATCTGACCCTCAAACCGGTAAAAAAGTTAATAGTTAACCCTCTTTATGACTTAAGAGTGCAAGGAAATTTTTCCAAAGAATTGGAAACTGAAAAAGAAGCAAGACATTTCCCAACATTTCCTCCCAAATATACAATGAAGTGAATGCTAAGTTTGATCTGAGAGTGTGATTATTGTGGGAATGATGGTGAAAACCATGGACCAATTGCTGCATCAGTCATGAACAACATAACAATAGCTTACCCTGCGAATAGCATCAATGGCATCTTTTTCAGCTTTCCTCCGTTTGATTGATTCTTCGTAAGCCTCTCGCCTGGAATTTTCAGCATCTGTAACAAATTGCTGAAGTCTATCATAAAGGTCATCGTTATTTGCTTCCTGCTGATATTTACAAATCAACCAATGAGAACTCCATGCAGTGTAAATTGATAGATATCAATAACAATTAATTCACTTCATTAGGGCTTTATCTCATTGCTAGAAGTGCAAAAGAAAAGGATTTAGTTTTAGATCAGCATAATCACTCCTGATAACCCACAGTACACGGTTAACTAGAGTATTTCATCCATGAATTTATTTATTACTCGAAACATACAGTTAACAAAGTCTCATTCAGCCATAACAATACTGCGGACTTACTATAACGCCAGGTAGAGGAGAGGAATGATGATTATTGTTATGAGAATGAATTGCTTGTGACTCTATCCCGCTGTCACTCCCTTCAGTTTTCAAAAAAAAATTGGATGCTGAATCATCAATCGTTTCACTAGATGAACCTGATGAAAACTGCGATACCCCAGATGGACTTCTCCTTGCTATCCCATCCCAGACATCAGTGCTTCCATCTCTATTTAACGTGCCGCGAGGTGTTACTCTTCCAGTTGCATCTAGGGTGGAATTTTTCATCCCATTGTTAGTAGACCTCGCCCGATAATTCTCTGGAGCTAAGTACTCTGATTCATCAGTCTGTCTTTCTGGAGCAGAACTTGATCTTGAGAAAGGAGTATGTCCAGTTATTGTACTTGGGCTTGCTACCAGGGATGGAGACATGACTTCCATGTTTACTACATCTATTTTACTCTCCCTGTGTAAGTATGAATTGCCATTAGTGATCATGCCAGTTACTAATGGTGCAGGTTCATCACGAACATTTGTCCAAAAGGACAAGTAAAAGCAGTTTGAAATTATTTAAAAAAAAAAAAAAGGTAAGGAACATCTGCAGAATTTAGCTATTTGAGAAAATTAGTGACCACATTCTTATAGGCCATCCATCTGTAAGAAGCACGGGAGGTTTTCCAAGGATAAATTTTAATTCCCATGTATGTCTAAGCATCAATCCTCACTAAAGAAATTAGAAAGATTCGAGGATGTATAAGCATACCTGGTATGGATTAGGTGACCTTTTCAAAAAAACCCTATATTACAGTAAACAGGTGCATGTAGGCGGACATACATGGCTTTCTTAGACTTGGGCTCCAACATTTTCCTGCAAGAATATGCAACACAGAGAAATGAACACATCCAGAGATATATAATAATTCGACAATCCAAAGGTCAAATTCGTTGAAAGAAGAGTTCGTTAGCTATTTCTGTCGTCCATTTATCTTTTATCATCAGGAATATTGAGACAGTAATCAATTTGGAATTCTTGAACATAAAAGTAGTCAAAATTCTTGAACAATGTTATCCTAAATGAGTCACAGCCTACTAAAAATGAAGAATGTTGTGGTAAACACCACAAAAAGTTCATGTTTATCCCCCCTTTAACACTCAAAGGTGGAAAAAAAACAAGGCAGTGAGTGATGTTTCTTTGCCTCCAAAAGTTGAACATTCTAGCTCATTACAGCCAACTCTACAATGAGGCATATCTCAGAATGAAAGAGAAAAGCACATTAACTTTTATAATTATGTTCTCAAAAACCAACATACTAATTATAATCTTTTCAAAGAATTGGATCTTTCTATTGAATATTGAAAGCCATTCTTATTTCATGATGTCCATACCAGAGTTCTATGCATTTACACTCCGAGGCATGCGCATTAACGACTGAAAACACCCAGAATAGAACATACAAATAGAATTGCACTTTTTTCTTTTCTGAACCACCCGAGAGCTAAAGTTCTGTAGAAAGCAACTAATACCCATTGCAATGACTGCTCACTGAACAATAAAAGTTTGATATGGTTTTTACTTTGAATATGATCTGTTAGCTGCTCCTCCCATCACAAGTTTCCTGATACCATGCTGAGATATGAGCTCCACAATGCCCTTCTCTATTGAGTCCATCTCAATATAAAATTTCTCTGCACTTACCTAAATAAGAAATGAAAAACAAGTATAAGAAATGAGGTTTGGCATGCTTCAAATTCAGTATTCCAAAGGAGGTTTCCAAATATTTGAAGTCCGTTACTACAATACGAAGATTTCCAGCTTCGTAAAATTCTGTTTTAAAGATTCTTTACTCAAACTGACAAACTATTTAGCCAATGATTGACATTATATCTTCCAGCTTTTATATTTATCCATGAAGAAAAAAGGAGATTTGAGTATAAAGATGATCGTCACAAGAAGAACTTTATGTACTCCTCATTAAAAGCTGACACCCAAAATTTGTCAGGCCATATGTATTGAAGTCTAATCTGGAGGGAGACCAGGCAAGAAAATGTACCCCTGCTCTGGTGCAAATCAACAAATATTTCTGCAGAATCTTCTGCATCTCTTGCCTCTCAGCTTCATGATATGTTCTGACTTGAAGTTCTGAAAGCTGGTCAATTGAAAATTTTGTACCCACTGCAAGCCAAGACAAAAGGGAAAAAAAAAAGTTAATGTATGCTACAACAATATCTATAAAACTACGAAGCTAATATCTATTTAATTCTAGCTGACCAATTTAAAATTGACCTGAAGTATGTGTCATTTAAGCGACGAGCTTTAAATCTTTTTCTTCCTTTCTTCATTCCCTAACAAAAGGGAAACAAACCCCCTACCCCCTGTGGGGAGAGAGAGAGAGAGAGGGAGAAGAGATTGCAACTGTGAGGGAGAACAGGTATAGCTTGAAACGTTTCAAGCCAAAGAAAAATCTTTTACTAGGTTTCTTCTCTTCCCTTTTCAATCAAATCGTCATTTAACAATTTCCCTGAGAATGGTAATTTGCCCTAATAGTGAGAAACTACAGAGTAAGTTTTTCCATTAGAATCTTCAAATTTTATGCAGATAATTTCTTCCAGCTAACAACTTATTTCAGTTGCAGGTAATATAGCAAAAAGAGTGCAACATTTGTTGCCCCACTTCGTGAGCAGACCTTGGAGCAGGAACACTTTTAGGAGATGGATAATCATCTTCAGGGAAAATTAAAATAATCAACCCAGTGCCACCTTTGTGTATATATATATCTCTCTCTCTAATCACAATGAAACTCCATGTTCTTTTAGTCAAGAAAGTTATAACCATTATCGTTTCCACAAAGCATTAACCTCAACACTTTAACAGACTTAAGATATCCAGCATTCTAGAAGTATATGTGGTAAATGCAAATGATCGTTGATAAAATACATAGCAAATTCTGAAACTTCCCTGTCTTTCTACATAATGCCAAAAAAGAAGATACTGATTTACAGTTGATCAAGATTAGTCGCATTATAAGGGAACCAAATCCTCCTCACCTTCCCTCCCGAACAACACCCCCCCACCCCCGGAAAACTGATGTGCTTTATAATCATTAGAATTCCAAGGGGAAAGTTTCTTGCAAACACAGAAAGAGAAAGTCGAAATTCATCAGAAGTCGACCATCATCACAAATTTAACAAGTATACTTATTCCAATCAAAACATTTTTCTGTTGAAGATAATAAATAATATAACTCTAATAGCTTAAGCTACGATAAATCATATTCATATATCAACTGCAAGCGAAGAATATCACATAAATAAGAATTCATTAAAAAAAAAAATCCAATTTAAAGTCATTAAGAAAGGAAAAAGCAGATTTTTACAAAAGTCAACAAGCAACAAAAAATGATCAAGTGATTCAAGTCAAGCCAAACACATAACGCAATAACAAACAATATATAACAACTTTTGCACACTACAGCTCAACTAACTAAACTACCTAACCTAACTTCAATACCCAATTAATCATCTAAATAAATCAATAAACACCAATAAATAAATAAAAAAGTTTAAAAAATATATATATATTATTTATAAAAAAAAAAAAGAGTAAAATTAATTACTGAATGGAATTCTTTTAGCTGGCTGGTGAACATGAATGATGGAAATCCTTCTCCCTCCAGAATTATGCAACGCCCAATGCAAAGTCAACTCACTCTCCTTCACCTCTTTCCCTACAGCCACGTGTATCACATCATCCACCACCACGGCTGGAGACGGCGGCGCACTCGGCCCCTCCCCCGCCACGATCACCGGAGACATATCAATCTCCGGGTACCTTATCCGGCTCATCGGCTCAATTATCTCCGGTATAGCCATCATACATGCATAATATCACACACCAACACATACATACATATATGCAAATATATTATATATATATATATATATATATATATATATATATGTAAAAGATATATGTATGTAATGATTGTGTAATGAAAAAGGGAGAAAAGGGAGTTGTTGTCTTGAACTATGTGGGGGTTTTGTAATGAAGTAGTGTGTGTTGTATGTGATGTAATGAAATGAGAAAGAGAATTTGGTGTGTGTAGTCGTCTCTAGTGTTTTTTGTCTTGGTCTTTATGTGTAGTTTGTGTTGAAGTTGTAATCATGCTTATGGGCGAAGCTTCTGTGGATGGACAAGGGTCCCACTTAACCGTACGTTGTATTAATTAACGGTGTTGACTTGTTATAAGAGAAAGGGAAATGTTTACTAGTATACCCTAGTCGCGAGGGAATAAACAAGAGCGACAAGGTTAAATTTAGATTTGACTAATGACACCATAAGAGTGATTACCCAAAAAATCTTTAAGAATAATTAAATATATATATATATATCTCAGTAACAATAATTATAGGCGGTTGTATTGTCGAGATTTAACAGTGAACAATTGCTTAAAAGAAAAATCGCTTAGAAGTTTGAGAACCTTTAGTATTGTACTCTATCTCAAACCATCAGCGTTTACGCCAAACAAGACCGCCCTTGTCCTTTTCCTTTCTCCATTTCGCCTACTTCTTTACTTTGTTCCAATAGAGTTTATACCTCTAATGCTACGTTTCTTTTTCATAAAATATTTTCTTAATTTTTTAAAATTTGGTAACACTAAAAAATTAGTCAGTGAAAACATATTTTTCGATTAAAAAAAAATATTTTATTAATTTTTTTTGTATTTGATAACATCGTAAAATGAATTAACTTAAAAATATTTTCAATTAATATATAAAAATTAATTATAAAGAGAATAAATGTCTTACGATCCTTGCCCCCAAAAGGTAGTCTAGTGGCAAATACAGTAGAACCTTTTTAAATTAATACTCGATAAATTAATAATCTATTTTAATTAATAAAAATGTCCAGTCCCAACTTGAGACCAGTGTAAAAAATTGATAAATTCGATAAAATTATAAAATAATACATTTAAAAATTTTCCTTTGTATTTTAGTGACTCAAATATTTTATAAATTAATAATTAGCTAAAAAGTACATAATAAATTGACTATGAGGTTTTCTTAAAATATGAATCAGGAGTAGTTTGTCTTTTGTTGAACTTCAAATCTAGTTGAATCTCATATTTAATTATTTAAAGAGAAAAAATTGAGATAATCCTACAAGGATTATGATACAAGATTAGATAAATTAGTTCTCATCCTAATCCTACAAGAACTTGGATATGAGATTAGAGAAACTTTGTTCTAATTCTACTAAATTAAATTTTATTTTTTATTCTCATTACTTATCTTTTCAAATTGGACCGAAAAAATACAAGTAGTTTTTTTTTAAAAAAAGACATGATAATCATAATATGTTTACTATAAAGCCAAACAGATAAAAATATCTCTATAAATTAATAATTATTAATTTATTGATAAATTAATATCTCGCTAAATTAATAGAATTTAGTGGTCCCAACGCTATTAATTTAAAGATGTTCTATGTAAGGAGAAGTAATATCTGAAAATTTGGATTTGAAACTCCTTGAATGCTTATTAAATTTACACTCTTAACTGATTTAAAGTATGTTTTGGGGCGCACCGTTACACCCATGGATTGGGTTCCCACGTTAACAAAAAAAATTACGATACTTTAGATGATGAAAATATTTTTTACTTTACACTCTACCTCCGTCAATCCCACCCGCTCCTACCGGTCACCCCTCACTCCCACCCACCTGACCCATCATACCCATAAGTACAAATTTGTGTGTGTTTATATATATATATATATATACACAGATACATCAGAACATGTGTATATATATATAGTGTGTGTGTGTGCACGCACACTTGCTTGTATTTTTGTGTTTATAAAAATATTCTATTAAAAAATATTTTTCACTGTGGTAGTCAATGACGAAAAAATATTTTATTTTTTAAACAAATATTTTTCCCACATATATTTTTCTTTATTAAGTTATTTTCCTACACATAGACTGAGCTTAAATGATGAAAAAAAAATTTCATCCACCCTTGAGGTGTGTAAGATATCAACCATTGGTTGGTCACGGATGTCCACATGACAATCCATGATAGTAAACACACTCGTTCAACGGTTAATGCACGATACATTGAGTCTGGATAATAATATTTTTAAAAAGTAGAAATAAATTGAATGAGATCTTACTTATATAGAGTTTACCAAATAATTTTTTTTTTTTTAAAGAATGAATAATATCATCAAATGTATATAAATATTTCACCTAATAAATTAAGACTTAGGTAGCTATTAGTACTTTGGAATGAGGTTGGGAATAGAATGATATTTATAACTATGTTTCAATTCCCATATTTGGAATGAAATAATAAACTTATAAATTTCATTCCCTTGTATATGGGATTAGTCATTCCAAAGCAAACAGATGGGATTAGCTCATTCTCATGTGTTTGGGAATTGACTTATTTTTAAAATGACAAACATACCCCTATAAAAGCATAACTTTTATATATAGTTTCTTGTGCAATAATAATAATAATAATAATAATAGTAATAAAAATAAAATAAATATTATTATTATCATCGTTATTATAAAAATAATAATAATTAATAAGAAAAATATTTATTATCATTATAATAATACTACTACTACTAATAATAATTATAATTATTATTAACATTAATAATAAATTATAAATTAATAATAAAACTAAAATATAAAAATTAATAAGAAAAAAATAAAATAACAATACTAATAATAATAATAACAAATTAACAAGTCATTTTCAATACTACTTTTGTATACTGACTACCAAACATGGGTTTAGAATCATATATTCATTCCTATCTTCATTCCTCGAACATATCAAGTATGTCATTTCTATTATTAATTTAATTTAATTCTTTAGCTCATTCCATTCTTGACAAAATTTATTATAGTGTACCAATCACTATCTTAATTGAATTTGATTATGAGGAGGCTGAATTTGATTAAGAGGTGGTTCTAAGCCCCATTTGGCTCAATGTTTTGTTCCAAAAGTTCGAAAAATATTTATTGTAGTCTATAGTTCATTAGATAGTGCTTGGTCATTCAAATTGCTTTTAATTTGACAATTAAAACTTAATTTTGCTTCATTTCAAGAAAAGTTGTCGTAGTATACTTTTGGTCAAATCAAATTTTTCTTTACTCTAAAATATTAAGTCCATTATATTTCTTAGGATAAAGAAATGTAGTTTGCCGAATAAGTTAGTTAATTTTCATGGTACCATATTATTCTCTTAAATCGCTCATGCTTTTTAAAATGTTGCTTGCTCATCTCAGACCTTAACTTTGGTAAAGAAAAGCCAAACTGACAAACTTTTTTGTAATTAGCTAGGTAACGCTTGTTGTACAAAAATGATCTCATAAAACCTTCTTAGTTATTTAAAATACACAATACCCATCTATGTCTAGCATCATGAAGTAGTTACCCTTTTTATCTTATTGCAAATATTATCAAACCCTCGTATTTTCAAAATGTTGGATACAACTCGGTACCAACACAGTCACATATGCCAACAGTCCAAAGTTGCAAAGTATTTGCAGGGGCCTCAAGCCCTAATTAACGAGTTGTAAAATTCACACATCATCAATTTGGATGTAAGGTTATATGCAATATTTTAAACATGAGCAATTCATGAGATTATTAATCGTCAAAAAATATGGTACATTTTTACCCAATTTCTTAATGAGAATATGAGAATATTTTGAAATATTAAATACGGGTTCTTCTTTCATGCGGCTGCCGTATGGCAGCTGCATTGATTTGATCCATTTTTTTAATTAATTCATGTCATTTCAGGTATAAATTAGCCTAATTGTCCAAAGGGACAAGAGAGAGAAATAAATTATTCTTAAATAGATACAAAATAAATTAGCCTAATTGTAAAATTTTAATTTTAGTTTTTAATTAAAAACTCTTTCAAACACAGACCAAATTGGCTAATTTCAATTTTTAAACTCATAATAAGTGTTTTTGAGTGTCTAAAAGTAAAGTCAAACTAAAATTTAGTCATTTCACACATCTTTTAAGAGATTAATTTCAATTTCTAACCTTACAAGCAGGTTAGTTTCGACTTTTAAACTCATAAAAAATATTTTAAATACCTAAAAATTAAGTCAGACAAAACCTTAATCATTTTATATATCTTTTAAATGTGAATAATTTTATATTCATTATAAAGAGTATATAACTGCGTAAAAAAAAAAAAAAGACAGCATAGCATTAAAAAAAAGGTGTGAGCCACGTGTCAACCACATGGCTCATGTCTTGTCCTTGTCGGCCCGCAGGGAAGAATTTCCCATTAAATGCAACAACCCCAGTTTTTCTTGTATGTCAGAAATAAATGGAATGTGTTGATGGGACCAAAAGGCAGATGAAAGAATATTCTGAGACCTCTTTTTGATTCTCTTTAATATTAAAATAATTAAATGGTTTACTTTGTTTGTTGTGACCTTAAAAAAAAAAAAAAAGACTTTGTTTGTCAATGTTACCTTTCCTCAACAAAAAGAAGAAAAAAATAAATGAAAAAACAAACGATGTTGACAAAAGCACAGTCGTTTTTTAACCTAGACGGCAACTTGACCCGGTTCATCCCCCTTCTGCTTACAGTTAATGGCAAATGTATCAATAATATAGTAATATATAGCATTTATACCATTAACCTCTGGCCAAAGGGACTTTTTGAGAAAGGTTGGACTTAAGACACCTTGATTTAAAAAGTGATCGATGATTAATTTATCTATTCACACTTCCTTGGTTCTGCTGTATTTCTACTTAGACTAATAAAATATTCATTAGTCTCTAACTAGAGATAAATTTTTTAGTAACAATAACAGTGATAATAATGAAGTCAACTTTGCAAAGGTAAGCAACAAGTAAATATATAAGCTATGGTCTACTTTTTACAAGATTTTCAGTTGATGAGCATGATAATTGCAATGAGATTGGGTAATACCTCATTTTACATTAGTTTTGGATTAATGATTAGTTTATAACGATTTAGATATTCTACTCAGGGGCAGAGTCAGGCACCGGAAATCAGTGTAGGCACTCG
The DNA here is from genome assembly GCA_037974665.1 of Ehretia macrophylla. Lineage (NCBI taxonomy): Eukaryota > Viridiplantae > Streptophyta > Magnoliopsida > Boraginales > Ehretiaceae > Ehretia > Ehretia macrophylla. The sequence goes on from CM075776.1 coordinate 53,208,215, forward strand.
ATGTCTGGCTGTGATCAATTTGATTTGTCCTCTCACTTTTGTTTTTTTGTTTTAGTCAAAAACAAAAAAACCAAAATCAAGAGAAAAAAAAAAACTGCCACCTCCCTATTATTGCAGCTGCTGAAAAGGAAAAGAACAGAAAAAGGAAAAAAAAACTGCCACAAACACATCTGCCAAGACTTGAAAACCCATGTTGCCAACATTTTCAAATGAGGCCCTAACCAATTAAGCTAGACTAGTTCCTAGTGCAAGAATGCAACTGTAAATTAAAATAAATGTTTCAGTGTAAGCCTATGCCTACACTCACCTCTATGTACCTCCGCCCTTGATTCTACTATTATTAAAATAGATAAATATTTTGATTTATTAATTAAATTCAATGTATTAAGTAAACTAAAATCCATGTATTGTAACATCTAAAACCTCATCAACCTTTACGAGGGATGATGAAGGCGATGCCACAATTGAGGTAAGCGCCCATCTGCCATATTTATTCTGTAAAGAGTTTTGTATTTGATTAGTTAGAACTTAAATTATGTACTATTGTCAACATTTCTTGAATATGACAGACCAATTAGCAGGCTAGTTTTGAATTTATTTTCCACACTATTTAAAGGATTTATATTGAGTTATGAGGATTAATTGGGTTTTCAATTATTGCCAATGTGAGCTTAACTATTTATGTCATTTTATTAAGTTTAATGAATTGGTAGGATATATAGTATTTGAACTTGATCGTTACAGGAAAGTGAAATATCATGTTTCAAAGTAATCCTATAAAAGATTTGTATTCAACTAAAAAGAACTAAAAATCTCGAGTATTTGGACAGTCGTTGATTCTTAGGGGTTCTACATTGGCCCAAGAAGCCCACTTAACCATACTATGATTAATTAATGAATGCTGCTAACTTGCTAAGAGATTGTATTATAATAATTAATAGTGGTTTACTAAGGTAGACTACATCTAAATCATGAAAAATATCTTAATCGCACTTATATGTCATTTATCAGTCATTAAATAAATGTGTTCATAGATGTGCATGACTTTACTCCACACGTCAACTCATGATAATTTACTCGTTTGTTCCGCAATTAATGAATGATACAATGTAAAGAAAATTCTCTTCTCAACTACATACAAGTTGCATTTGATTGATTTGAGTTGGACTTAGGCCAATTTGACTTGATGTTTTGTTCTAAAGCAATTTTCTTTTGCAATCTAGAGTTTATTGGATGTTATTAGGCAATCATACTATTTTTAGTTTGACAATTATAATTTAATTTGTCTAATTTTAATTATTGCAATCATGGAACACCTTTCATTCAAATGTAATTTTCTTCAACTTTCCCATATAAAATAAGAGAATTGTTTAAATATTAAAGTACCGTAACAACTCAATAATTTATCGATAGACTTGTTTTACGTTTAGTAATTAAATATTTAATATTCCATAATCAGATTCTCTTCAGTTGTTAAATTACATTTGTATCTCAATCGTAATTTCTTTTATTATTTTGTCATGATCAATCTTCAATCAAGATATTCAAGATTACGAAAATACTACGGCTATAATTAAGAGATTGCCAGAAGACAAGAAGACTAATCCCTCCAATGATAGAAGTTAGCTATAACGTACGGAATTAGTTGACGGGATTGGGACCACAGCTCACATAAAAAGTTTTTGGGGTCTACTTTTAATTCTTTAATTATATAAAGGGTCGACTTTGTATATAAATATGACCTTTTTCGGCCCAAAAGAATAAAAAAAACTTCGTTTGACCTAGTGCGTTTCCCTTTAACTTACAGTTTTTTTTTTTTCTTGTTTTTTTGTTGTGTCAATCTTTTATTTGCAGTTTGATAACTATTATAATACTATGAATAATTAGACAGACATTTACATTATTAGCCATAGTTACATCTAGAAACTCTTTAATCTCGAAGTAATGATAACTCTTGCATTCAATAATATTGCAATAATAATGAAAATGATAATTGCTTAAGAAGCTTATTGTAAATAGTACTTTACAGTAAGAAATCTTAGCCTTACGCGAGGCATGTTTATATACTGTGAACTTTAGTTTCTCATGATAAAGAAAAGGAAAAACAAAACCCTCCAATTTTCTCACACGTCATCTTTGAAGTAGATGCAAATGAGGTTTTTGCTAGCAATTTAATTCCCATCTTGCTCGCATAAATAAATGAGAAATATTGTTGGTTGCTTTAGGCGTTTTCTTGTTTTTATTTTTTATTTTCTATTTCTAAAATACACAATTTTGCTTACTTTGCAATAAAAGAAAACTAATTGAGAAATATTTTTCATAGATTTCAGAACCTTATTGGCTTCCCTGACTCGAGTAAATCATGATTCATGAGACTACGGCCGTCGATCCATAAGCCACGGTAATTGTTAAACAATTGGCGTTCGTACCTGCTTGGGCTTCGGTGCATTGAGAACTCAATTGGTAAAATTTGATCATCAACTGATAAACTTTCGAGTGCAGTGATACATCCGTACACATGTACTAAATCAATCAAAAACAAAACTTTAAAGCAGTGAAAATCGTAGAACATGTGATTTCGCAAGAGCGATTTTACCCCACTACCGTTGGACCATACCCTAAAGGCAAAAAAAAGTCTTTCACATTTTTTCAATGAAATGCATAATTATTATTATAGGCCAATTTACATTAAGCTATTTCGTGACTTTCATATGGAGATTCATTTTGTCGCAAATTCATGTGAAAGATTCGACATATTTTACACTGACTATCGGCTGTCTAACGCAACCCTCCTCCTTTTTTCGGGTTTGGGACCAGCAGTGCCAGGGAGATACCCCTAGCACAGGCGGAGTTAATGAAATCTTTCCTTTTAACAAAAAAAAAAAAAAAAACCTGGAAACAGGCTAAAGGGTACATTAAAAGTGGAAGCATTATTACACAAGTATAACCCTTTATTCTGATGTCATTATTAGAGTTACGAGTTGTTCTTCCATGCACCCGGGATATCAATTTCAAACCTTCTTAAACATAACTATGAAGGGGATATCACTGAGAGCCGAACGTCTCTTTCCGTCCTGGATAAAAATGCCAACATCTCTGCAGATGACTTTGCAGAATTTGCACACTGTTGGACAGTAGACAAGCTTGTAGTCAGGTTCATATTTTTCAATCTTGAACCAGTTGCTTATAGTCTTGATCCCAGGGTTTCCTTCAACTCCACCCGTTGTTATGAAATACTGCCCTCTTGAATCATCATAGTCATCAAGCTTCCACGCAGTTGATTGAACACAGATTGTTGCAGCTGAGAACTTTATGTTTAGATCTGTCGAGACGCGGATTATGCCTTTCTAGAGATTCACCGGAGAAAACGTCAATGGGAGGCCTGGTTTAACTTCATATTGATCTTGGACAACGTCGAGCGGGCATGTTTCGTTGCCAGTGCTGGCTAGTGTGAGTCCACCTCCTCTGCCTCGGATAACGGGCAATATGTAATAATCAATGCCTGTCCCGAGATGCTTTCCTGCTATGTCAAGCACTGCCTCTGGTGCTTCAGCAGCTGAACACAACAAATTGTTTGTATAGATGGCAAAGAGAAGGAAGGAAATGTGAAATACTATGGATTTCATTGTGAAATAGTATGGAAAATTGTCGGCAGCAGCATTGGCTTTTATAGCCAAGCCCAGTCAGACCGTGCACAGGCTGTGGAGTATAGTATAATATAGGATATGGTTTTGAGGCGGCTGTGGCTGTTGCAGCCATGCTTGGATATAATATTTTAATGTGGGGTATTTTTGAGTTAGACCCCTTAAAAAATTGACAATCGAACAAAAAGAAACTAAAAATCTTACATACAATCTCTGAAGCTTTAAAAATTAATCATGGCTGTTGCACCCATGCTTGGATAGCAGAACGAAGAGCAAGATTTGGCACAAGCTTACAATGAGCGAGCCTGAGGTTTGTCATGGGTGAAGTAACATGTCTACCATCAAACCATGCTTTTATAGCCTCTGCCTCATAGCTAAAACCATCAGAAGCTATTACAGGATCTTGCATGACTTCCTGTTGCAAGTGTAAAGAAACCACGTTAACGATTTAAAACCAAATCAAATCAAGTCTTACCACTAGATAGGGTCACCCAAATTCTCGTTTTCTTTTTATTAGATAGTACTTCAAAGCCTGTTTAGTATTTTAAACTACTTATAGCCATTGTAACCTAAATACTACAAAATGAATACTAGTCATATCATGTAGGTGGTTGAAAAACATAATGGCAAATTTTAAAAAATAAAATAAAAAAATAAAAACAGTTTTCGTGGTTAGAAACAAAAAACAGAGAATTGTAAAATTGGAAAAGAGCTAGCGTTATTCATAAAATTCTCTAATACTAAGAAAATCAATCAAAGATTGTTCTCATTGATTAAAAGGGCATTTTTCTTACACTTGAAAGTTGTCAAATGAATGGCTGCAACAATTCATAATAACCAGGCATCAGAGTTACTAGAGATTGTAATAAGCAATGTGCAAACCTGATAGATTGGACATAGAAAAGAGGGTGGGATCGGGCGATCCTCTCCAGAAGCTGACTGGAATGATGGGATCCGACGTGAAGCCGTCATTGGCTCAAGCACCCTCCAAACCTCGGAAGCAAGATCTGGCCGGCACCAAGGTTTCATTTCACAGCAACTCATTGCCAGGTGAGCCAACTGATTGGCTTGCACAAATGGCCAATCACCAGCTGTTGAATCTAACAAGTCTTTCAACTTTCCTTCATCTAATGCATTTTGTACTTTATTCATTAGTCCTGATGCAGGCCTTCCAGTTAGCAGCCTTAACAATATAATTCCGAATGAGTAGACATTGGACTGTGGAGTAAGCCCTCCTGTTGCAAGGAACTCTGGATCCATGTAAGCAAAACTATCGTTTGCATTGGATCTGGGACGGAAGATTCCAAGATCACTGAGCTTCGCTACATAGTTTGCATCCAGGAGGATATTAAAGGTTTTCAAGTCACCATATATGAAGGGATTAGGAGTGGAAGAGTGCAAAAAAATCAAAACAGAACACAACTCTGCAGCAATCTGGATTCTTGTTTGCCATGACAAAGGGGGTGTGTTGTCCTTGCAGCTCAGTCGATGCTCAAGACTTCCATTAGGAAAATACTCGTAGATGAGAGTCCGTGCTTCTGGGCAAACTCCTATTAAAGTGACAAGGTTTGGATGCCTCAACCTACTCAATATACTGACCTAACATCGTTTTCACAAACATTAAGAGTTCAGTTACTTGTCTGGAGGGAATGAGAGAGCAACAATGACTATGCAGACAAAAATTCTGGCAAAGGAAGATGTAGGAAGTCTGCGTGTTCATGATGATAATTATTAGGAGAATTCATTTTCTATTGTTTCCACCATCTACATTAAAAACAGCAGCATACACATTACAGTTTGCTTTATTCGAAAGATTGATCTTCCAGATTTAAAATGCATTTCCATAATTTTGATTCTTTGGCTCATTGCAGAAAGCAATAAGAATCACAATTCAGTTAATATATTCTTGTACTCCTAGTTAACTTACTCCTTCCATGTAGAGTTTTTCGTCTGTTACAAAAACTCCATGTCATACGGCACGCAGTTTATGTGTTTCACCAAGTTAGAACAGAAAGGGAAAATTTTCCATTACTACCCCATTTATTATATATATAGGAATTGATATTTCGTGTATTCGTGAAAGTTGAATTCCTTTTAGCAATCACAAGACTTAAAACCTTTCTACTTGTCAAAAGGGGTGGGTGGATCCTTCATTGAGAAGTTCTATTTTTCTTCCTATCGAGGGCTATATTTTGTATAGTTGTAAAATTATCTGATAGGGTGAAGTGCATTAGACCCCCTTGTACTTTAGTGAAACTTGTACTTTAGTGAAAGTGCACAACACCCCCCTATAGTTTAAAAACCCCCTGAGTTAGTCCTTGTAGTTTTTCAAAAGTACACAACACCCCCCACCGTTAAAAAATCCGTTAAATTTAACGGAGAGTGTACTTCACACGCGTTAAGTGAGATTTTTTTTTTATTTTTAACGAATTTATTCATTAAATAATTATATGAATTGACCAAATTACTATTTTTTTTTGGCCTAAACAAAAGAGGAAATGGCAAAAGAGAGAAATGAAAAAAAAATGAGGGTATTTACGTATTTTTTACAAAATCCGTTAAATATGACGGATTTTATAACTGTAGGGGGGTGTTGTGCACTTTTAAAAAACATAGGGACTAGTTCAGGGAGTTTTTGAACTATAAGGGGGTGTTGTGCACTTTCGCTAAAGTATAAGGGGGTCTGGTGCACTTCACCCTATCTGATATGTGACATAAAGGTTGTCACTCGGTATCTGGGCAGCCACTTTTGAGCAGCTCTTGGCTTTCATGGACTGAAATAGAAGTTTGGACTACAAATTTGAGAATGAGGAATTGAACTAGGATGATAGGCAAGGGTGAGTATCCAAGCCAAGATGAAGGAAAAGAAGAATTCATATCTCTTAATGAATGATTAACATAAGAACCGAACCTCCTGGTGAAACTTGGAAGTGCCTTGCCATCTATAAGGTTGGAGCATCTTCATAGTGACTGGAGTGTCTCGAAGGACGCCTCGATAAGTACATCCGTAATCCCCCTCCATAACTTTCAATGCTGGGTCGAAATTTCTAGTTGCTTCTTGAATTTCTGAGAAAGATATTTCAGCAAAAAATCGAGACATGGATGAAAGTGATATCTCCTCAGTTTGCTGTTCTCGCAGCTCTTTGGCAACTTTGAGCGCATTGTCTTGCGTCACATACAATTCATCTCTTTGTTTCTTGAATTTTTGTAGTAATTCTGCAGCAGAGAGCGCCTTCTGTTCCAACTCGTGCACCATCTTATTAGAATCTGCTATGCGGCATTCCAGAAAGGTTTTTTGTTCCTGGGCATCCTGCAAATCTTCCATGACTTCCTCTAGGCGCCATTTTACCTTTCCAACTTCTTCTATAACTCTTGCCAGAGCTTCCTCAAACTCTATCTTCTGTTTAAGCTCCTCGTCATACATGGTTTTGAACGTGTTAGCCTGCAGATACAATGTCGATTACAATCAGGTATCTTCCAAAGACATTGACACATGAACAACTTACTCATTTCCTTTCTTACAGTACACGGGATTCAAGATGTTATCAAATCGGATAATAGAACTTGGCCCTTGTATTGTACGCAAACCCAACCAAATAAAACGATGAGATTCTTAGAACCTCAACTTCATTCAGAACCAATTCTAATTGTTTTTAAGCATAAAAACATATTCGGATGGACAAGGTTTTCTTCATGCTTATTCAAAAGCATTTATCGCTAAAGAATTGATATTCTAGGAAATTCTACCACAAGAATTCACTATATTCTTATTCTAAGAGTGAATGGCAATGTGAAGTTTACTCTGTGCAAAGCAGCAATGGCTTCTTTTTCAGCTCTCTTACGCCTGATTGATTCTTCATATGCTTTTTGCTTTAAATTTTCTATCTCTGAAGCGTATTGCTCAAGCTTATCATAAATTTCATGATTTGTGCTTCCTTCCTGCAAAATGCCCATGAATCATTAACTCGATGAAAGTAAACATAACTTTTAGATCCTTGTTAGACTTCTAAAAGATAAATGTTCATTTATGCTCTTGCCCCTTAAATGTGCATTGGTACTATTAACAATATGCATTACATATACGGAGGCTCATACTACATGTATGAATCATCAGCCTTAGCTATTATAATATTTTGCTTACTGCAAAGCTGAGAAGAGATGAATGTTCGTGCCCTTCATCAGTTTTGCTCCTCCCAATATTTGAGGAGGACATTGAAGGTGAATCGTCCTCTCTTTCGCTTGGTGAATATTTTGGAATGTAGGAATCCACAGAAGAGGTTCCCCTCAATATACTGCCCCAACCGTCAATGCTCCCCTCTGCACTAGAAATTCTGTCAGGAGTTGCCTCTCCAGCTGCTTCAGGGGGAGACTTTTCATTGATTTGTATCCCATCATTGTTGCACCTTACAGCTGACGATGGTAGAACTTTCTGCACTTCAGTAACATACTTTGATCTGGAGGAACTAGACTGTCCAGTTTCAGTACTTGGACTCGCTCGACGCAATAGTGATACTACCTCTGTGTTAATTCCACCTGATCTAGATCTTCAGAGATAAAGATAATTGTATTAGTGGTGATAATAGCCACGAGTACCATATAACAATGTTATTACAAGGGAAAAATTGTATTAAGTCATGTTCTAAACCATAGAACACTCTTTTCTTCTGCAATCAGATCTACTCTATCCATCCTTAAAATGGTCAAAAGTTCTCCCTAAAAAACCATGTTTTTGTTCCTCTTCTACCTTCCAAATGGAGACGACGCTTAACAGGAAGAACTGAACCATAAAGACATACCTTGTGTATACCAGCTGTCCTTTGAATATAAACAAAATGTGACAGATAGCAGGTGCATGTACGCGGACATATATAGCTTTCCTCGACCGAAGTTCCACAATTTTCCTGTTATAATATGGGAAAGGTATCAGATCATAAACATTAATCGATAACATGTTAGATGACGTTTTATTAAGATGATGCGAACCAATTTATGAGAATTTGTTTTATGGTCTTACCTTGCATATAGTCTGTTACTTGCTGCTCCCATGACAAGCTTCTGGCTACCACGACTAGCTATGAGCTCTACTATGCCATTCTCTACGGAGTCCCCTTCGGCATATAATTTCTCTGCCACTACCTAAAACAAGGATCAAATTTTAGCAAATCTCACCTTGATCATTAGTCAAAAGAACAGGCATTGATTAAACAGCCATATTGAAGTAGTAGATGTCCAGATATTTAAAAAGTTATCTTTTGAAAATAGATGACTTCTATTAGGGGAATGCCAAAACGTGTGCTTGGTTTTGAAAAACTCAAGGGGATTATAAGCTTATTACGGCATCACAAGGGGGTAACTTGCACCGTGTTGTACAATTTACCCTATAATATTAATCCTACCTTTCTACTCTGTATAAAGCGTGAAGCAAAATCTTTCGTGCAATGTCAAGTGTCAAGGGAAGTTTTTCAGAGAAGTATAAGACAACAATGACATAAAGTGAAAGAACTTATAATAGGCAATACCCCTGCTTGCTCACATATCAGAGTATACTCTTCCATAACTCTCTGAATCTTTTGCCTCTCAATCTGGTGATATTCTCTCATTCGATGTTCTTTCCGGGGATCCTTTAACTGCATTGCAGCCACTGCAGATCAAGTGAAAGAAATCAGCCATTGACAACAGTTCTAGTGAAGTTCTCCTTATATCATACTGCTCAAAATGCGCGTCAAAAGCACACAACTTTCTTCGTTTAATCTTTCCTTTTTTTCTTTTTCCCTTTGCAGGGCAAAAGGGATGGCAGACTATCAAATCAAGGTAGCATATATGCAAACTTATCCCCTTCAGTTTGCTGTATATATTACTTGAAACAGATTCAATCGGTGCGAAACAAAGAATGAAGAGAAGAACAATTTCATGAATGTACTAGTCTTTAGTAGCATAAAAACATAGATGGCAGCCTAGTACACAAAGTCCTCGCATTCAGTAGAATCAAAACACGAAGAATATATAGGACATACAACTTCACAATTCAGGGGCGGAACCAGGAATTTGATCTTTGGATAAATTGTATTTATTGGACCACAGCAGAATATTATGAACTATTTCCATAAAAGACTAAACTGCACAATATTATGCACTTTCGCCTAACCACATAAGGGTGTTGTACAATATAGACGAAAAAAAGACTAGTTTTAAAGCAAGTATTACTGAATGGTATCTTCTGAGCCGGTATGTGAACATGAAGAATGCAAATTTTCCTCCCTCTAGCATTGCATAATGCCCAAACCAGATTTGGTTTGCTCTCCTCTATATCTTTCCCCACTGCAACATAAACAGTATCATCATTAGCTCGTCCAATTGTTTCCATGCCTGTGACTGTAACAAACTCTTTTAGTTTTAAGTTTGATGTTTAATATGATGCTATGAAAGAATTATGATCGCTGCAGAAGATGCTAAAATGGAGTATTTTTATGTAGTTAGGAATGTTTTGGAAAGGCCTTGCTTGTCTTCTGATATGTAGATTTCTTGTATTAGTGAGCATTGACCTTGACAAGTTAGATAAATACTATTGTAATAATACAGATATTTTACGAGGCACACTTTTTTCTCATGGACTGTCATTAGTGTAGACTAATGTAATCATTTTTGTATTGATACCGACCTTTGATCTAGTGATATACATGATCTTTGCTATAAGTGTCAAAAATTATGAAATTAATTTTTATAAACGACATCATTTTATATACATTATATAATTTAGACCTCTATTAATTTTATTTTATTTTTTCTAAAAAAATGTGATTCTTGATTTTTGGAACTTTCACATGGAACTCCTCTTAATGTTGTGGACTTTCAGTGCCTCTGATTGTCAATAGAACTAAAAGAAGTATAATTGAAGATGTTGGGTTTTTGTCACACTGATTAAAATTACAGTCCAAGTTTACCACGTCGTGCAGAGCCCAAGTTCGAATTTAATCAACTAATGCATAATGCTTAAGTCAATATATTAACAATAGTAAATAACTTAAATCACTATAAATTGAATAAATATCATTTACATAACTAATATAGTAAGAGGTGTTATGATATTTCTTGTGATAAAAATCATGTTTTTCCTTTTACTTTTTTGGAAAAAAAGAAAATGCTCGACTTGACTCTGTCATTAAACTCTTCCACAACCTAACGGTATATTCTTCGAGTTTTGTTATCGAATTTGACTTCAGTCACATGTCAAACGCTCATGACGGATTAATTGAATAGTTCCACCCATATAAATAATGAATAACTGAAACTCATAAAACTTTGAATAGTGACAACCCCAAGATTTATATTTTTTATTTGTCTAAGTATATACATCTATTAAGATAATTCAAGTTTTATCCTAAAATTAATTGGTACTAAATGAAGTAGTCCAATATTTTACAAAATAGTTTAGGAGTGTATAATTTTTTGATATAAGACAAGTGTATATTCTAACAACATCCGATATAAGTACTGTACTTATATTGTTTGGTTTTGACTTTGAAAGTCTCAAAACAGAGTTTTAAGCATTTTTTGATTAGTTTAAAGAACATGTTAGCGCGTTGCTGCTAGATAAACTACTCTTTACGAGAGATTTGGACGTGGACCAAGATATAATGATCATTTCGTTTGATTTTCCTAGACAAGGAAGGCTAATCACTTATTTCATATAAATAGAGTAATTTGGTAATAATTTATTATACTAATTATTTTTAAGAATTGGATAGAATAGTCGGGTAAAAATTTATTATAAATAAAGGTTATGAGTTTGAACTTATATCCTCTTATTATAAATATTATTTTATAATATGACAGTAATTTCTAACCCTTGGGAAATAGAATCATCAGTATCTTATAAATGTTGTTTTTACACATTTTTGTTTCATACAAAAAGAAATTTAAATAAAAGTGACATTTTTTTCTGCAAAAAAAAAGCACGATTATTCTTCGGATTAAAATCTTTTCATATTATAATAATGTGATTGCTTTCGCCCTATACTCATGAAAAAAGGCTGGGTCTAACATAGTGAAATGATGAAAAACAATAGTTTCTAAGTTATGAGAAAAATCAATGAGGGTAAACTATTTTTGCAATTATTGGTGAAACAATTTGGACAATTTACTACTGATATGAGGAAAATGCCCAACCTTATAAATATTTGTTTCACCCAAGCCGAGGTGACCCTACAATAAAACAAACTAGTCCCGAGAACTTTTGAGATATTCCCATAAGGACAGACTCTCCGAATATTTTTCAGAATCTTTATGTTTTGTAAATGTCTTATCCGTGAAAGAGTCGTGATATCCGAGAGAAAGATCAGGGGTATTCTCCCTCAAAACACTTGATAAAGAGTTTGATATATCTGCCTTCGCTCTAGAAAATGTGGAGGGACTTTCCCAAAAACAGTATAAATAAATCATCCACTTTCTATAAAGGTAACTAATTATTACTCCTTTTATTCTAAACTCTCCCAAACTTTCCCAATCTTTAAGCTCGATACTAACTTGAGCGTCAGAGCCTATTTATCGAAATTAAGCTCGCGCTCTGTTTTGTCTTAGTTTCAGGATCATCCAGCTCGCATGCGAACCCAGGCCCATATATTTATCTTATCAACTACAATTACATCTTCTTTATAATGTTACATGATATGAGAATATCCATACCCGTTCATCTCCTACCTTCTTCACAATTGGGCCAAAAAATGAATACATAAACTAACCCAAATCAACCAAGCCCAAACCACATTCCCAACAGCCCATTTCCCGCCACGTAGAAGTTTTTTAAAAAGCCAGTATAAAAGGCGCCTTCCTTATACACGCATAGCGTATTTGATCAATCTCTTGCTATATTTAACTACAGCTACAAACTCTCTCAAATAATTTTTCAATTTCAAGTGCTGAATAGCTTCTCGTAGTTCATTCATATATAGCCTCCTAGGGTTTTTGACTAGAAACAATCTCAGCCGTTGATTCAAATTAAGAAAATTCATCAAATGAAGATGAAGATCAACAAAGCCTGCGATCTCAACTCCATCTCCGTTCTTCCTCCTCACACAAGGTTCATTTTCCATCGCCAATCCATATAACATATATACATATATATGTATCTATGTATGTATGTATGTATGTATGAGATCATTCATATAATTGTTATATATATATACTTAAAATTTTAGATATTTTAGCTTTTATTTGTTATATATGCGTATATATATATATATGTGTGTGTGTGTGTGTGTGTGTGTGTAGGCATATATGTATAAATTCGCATTAGCATGAATATAATCGGTATAGAAATAGTTAAAATTTCGGATAATTTATCTTTTTCCATAATATTGCATTTACAGAATATGTGTATTTGTGTGTATTCGCCTGAAAAATGTTTATGCAAGCTTGAGCTAGTGTGTTTGTGTGTGTGAAAATGATGATTGGAGTGGTTAATTATTGATGTTGTGGTGAATTGAGAAGGCGGTCGAGCGGAGTGGGAGCATCGGTGTTAGGGAGAAGCCAAGCGACTCAGACACAGCAGCAGCATCAGCTGCGCTCGCAGCAATCGCAGCAGTCGTTTTCGCAAGGACTTTCATCGTCGCAGCTCGGAATCTTCTCTCAGCTCTCGCAGAGCTCTCTAGATGAAACTCTCACTAACAACGAGCCAGTAAGAATTCGATTCCCCCTCTCTCTCTCTCTCTCTCTCTCTCTAAATATATATATATATATGTATATATATATATATATATATATATATGTGTGTGTGTGTACATATGAACGTGTATACATATATACATGAATTTATCAGCATATGTATGCACAGGTAGATGATTTTGTGTTTTATTGCACTGAAATATCAATTGATATTAGAAAGGATTAAACTAATTGTTGTTTTGTTCAGTACAGAAATCGAAACGAGCAATTCTACTGATATACGTACATACATATATATGCATAGATAGATGATTATGTGGATTTTGGCTCTGAAATATCGGTTAATAAAGGATTGAACTAATGGTCGTTCTGTTCTGTACAGGAATTGGAAAAGAGCTACTGTAATAATTAGTTAACTTCTGAAGCCTTTTGATTGGAGACTCTGAAACATTCTTGTTGTAACTCCGCAAATGCTTTGTTTCATAAGCTGGGATTAAGTGAATCAGTTGTGAGTTTTGTGTTTGCCTCTGTTTTGCAGATTGTGTTTGACAGAAGTGTTCTTTTTGAAAACGGTGCGCTCAGCAATAGATGTAGTATTATGGATTTGATAATTTATCGAGTTGCACAATCTAACTAGAGTAATTAATATCTAACAATCGAGTAGCACATCTTATATATAGTATGAAATAAGTGGTGACAATGAAATAAGTGGTGACAAATAGCCTGACTGAGCTTTATGATTGTGTAAGATCTTATCTTTTGAATGATGAACTCTTGAGTGAACATTTAGTTCTTGTCAGTATGACATGCCTTGTGGTGAATGCGTGATTGTTAAACTTGGTGGACGTTATCTTAGTTCTTCTAATTTAGGAAATTAAAATGAAGAAAAGAAGAATGACAGAAGAAAATGCACAGGCCATGTACTTACAATTTTTGTTGGTTTTATCCATCTAAAATTATTTAGAGAATAGGTTCTCAAGAAAGAGAGCCTTCAGCAAAGAGGACATCTTGCCTGCCTCCAATCAATCACACACGAGAAGATAGTCAAATGCAGTTAGCAAGATCATCAACCAATTTGATGCGCAAGTGGTCTGTTCCAGAGTCCAAATGTATGTGAAGTGATTACCGTTGCACATTTATTGCCTTGTTTTACAATTTAAACACTGAGAAAAATGCCATCTCGGCAAAATTCAGCCGTGTTCAGTTTTGTTTTTCTACTCCTTAAGGGTCAGCAATTTTTTATTGAGTTTCTTTTCCTTATAAATTTTGTTATAAAATCTGTCAGCATAAGTTAGTAAACTAGATATGTCTCCTCATTTATATGGAAATATCTTTGTGTACTTCCCCTAACTATTTCATTTTTGCATAGCATGCCAAATCAGTGAGGAACTTGAACACAGAATTGGAATGATAGAAACATCATTGAGCAGGATCGGGATGATCTTGGATTCAATTCAAGGCGATGTCATGCAAGTTAACAAAGGGACAAAGGAAGTAGTGTTGGAGAGTAAGTATTTTAATCCTTTAACTTTCACATCAGAAGAATGATTAGTGATCTTTCCAGATAGCATGGATGGCCTCTATCTTTGGGCTTCCCATTTCCAAAATGTCCTATTATATGATGTATTTCTGCATCAGCTTCTAATAGTTTCTTATGTAAATTCCTGGCCTGGGGTTCCAAAGGGTATAACATCAACTTGGTCGAAATTGGATATTATCAGAAGACAAGCTCCAAATTAAACTATGTATTATTAACAAAGAAAAGAGATTGAAGTTATACAGACAGTTGTTATCGCTTTCTCTGCATATGTTGAAGTTTTTGTTTTTCAATTCCTTGTCTGATTTTGATTTCATAATTATTCTACAGTTGAAAGCATACGGCAGAAGTTAATTTTTCATGATGACTCGTTGCAGTTAGTGGTAATAATACCTGAACCAGTCCTCCAGTTCTCTCTAGATGACTATATGTTTCATCTATCCGAGTTGATGCTCTAATCCAAGTAAATATGGTTGACAGAGCAAAGGACAGGAATATATCAAATCTGTTCTTGATGAGGGCTTCAAATCAATGTCTCATCAAATCAAACACGACAAACATCAAGAAAACATACAGGAGATCACCTCAATGCTTTCAGCTCTGCCACAAAAGTTTGAAAGTTGTGTACATAAAATACAAAATGATCTTTGCAAGGCTCTTACGAAAGAAATGCAGGCATGTATCATGTTAAAATTGATAATGCTCAATTTTGCAAGACTACGGATACTCCTTTTATATCTTCTATCTATGTTCCTCAGGTTGCTTATTTTAGATATTACGTTCTTATGTTCCAATTGCTTGCAGGCAATGGCTTGCAGCCTGAAGGCTCCCAGCAATAAACTTGCAAGTCCAACCAGCCATCCACCAGTGGTACTTTTCCTTTGCAAGAAAAGAAATTGCGCTAATATTTCTTGGGGCTTAAGTATCATGAAAACTGTTATTCAGAAACCTAATGTATTTTATCTTATTTATAGGGTATCACTTATCGTTCAGCTTCACGGTGTCTAAAGAAGTATGTTTACAAAACTCTACTCTTACATTCACTGTTTATTTCTTAATTCACTTACAAGTTACAACCCTGTTACAATACGTGATCATCTAAAGTCTCTCCAGGGTGAACCATTTTTCATTCAATAGAGTAAGGTTTTCAACAGTGAACTTTCTGAAACGTGTTAAACTATGGTAATCATTATAATGTTAAAGAGTGCTCAGGTAACTAATATAATCATATTATTTTCATTGACAAGAATTGTGCTTGTGTTGCTTGATGCTTGGAGCAAGCTTTTCACTTAGAATCTGCTAATAGTTTTAAGATCCAAATCTCAATATTTTGTTTTCCAAAACTGGTTGTGCCTCAGAAATTAAAATATTCCATGTTTGTTTTAGCGTGCCAGGGCATTCTAAAGTTCAGCAAGCACCTTTGGTTCCGAAGAATGAAACAGGAGGCTGGAAGTCGGTGAAACATGAACAAGTTTCTATGAAAGAGAAAAAATCCAATAAGCGACCCAACCACAAAGGAGTATCCCCCATTCAACGGGTATCCCAATTACATTCTTCTTTATCTCTTTGTGTGTGTGTGTCTTGTGGTCTGAGGTACATTTTTGTTTTTTAACAAAGTGTTTGTTGACGTTGTTAAAGTTTGATGTTTGATGGGATATACATAGGTTGCAATTTTAAAACTGCATCCAATAACTAGTATAATGGCTGATAATACAGGAAACAGAAAACAGAGTGATCATTGAATCAGATGAAGATACCGATGAAGGTTTTTCCTGCTTGCTTAACAATAAGGAGAAAGGTGGCTACCTTGGAAACAAAACAGGTGTGTCTTGTATTGTTCCACGATATGGTCCGTTTAAGAAAGGATCATTCATTTTAGGAAAATATTCGCTTCTTCATTCTATTTCACGATTCTCCTACTTATTTTCATGAGAGGCAAAACCTTTTGCACATCTTATTTTTAGAGCACTGACAATTTGCTAATACTTTGCGTCATTGGGCTACCATCGTTCTAAATTTAAATAGACCTTTCAAATGATATCGTTGTACAATGTGAAATAGCAGAATGAGCCAGCTTCAGGATATCATGCATTAAAAGAAATTTATTGTGGGTCAAACTGACAAGTTCATCATCCTAGCAATTGTAATCACACGGTAACATTCTGCATGAATATATGTATAACAATTGAAAAAGCTTTTTTCTCCTTGTTCTACGTGTCTTAGAAGGAAAACTTCCAGCAATTAGATTTTCTCTTTTGCATCCTTCATTGTCTTTTCCAGTTCACTTAACGGACTTTAATACCTATGACATGGTAACAGCAGAAAAGAAGGAGAAAAGACAGAAGTGCAGAATGTTTAACGATCTAACACATGTTTTTCTCATTCAGAGGTAGGAAATTATTCTGCAGAGATTGCAAAGGAAGAGACTGAACGCATTCTGAGGAAAGCAAGGAGGCGAAAGAGGAAATGCTGCAACCCCATCATTATAAATTGAAGGTAGAGTAACAATCTCACAATCTCCCTAGTCATGCTATGCCTGTGGAAGAAACAAAAGAAAGAAGATAAGAACCGATTATTCCCTTTGACCTGCAGTACTATGGAAAGGGAAAATTCTTTGTATTATCTTTTCTCTAGAACTCAGACGAACTCTAATAATTTACTCTCGATAACAGATTGCAATTGTACATAACAATTGAAATGAGTATTCAATTACAGAGTGCTTTACATGCTTTTAATCCTTTTTGAGTGGATGATTTCTTGTCGAATAACTGATTATTCAGGTGGAATTTAGAAAATTGTTCCTTGATATATCAGAACGAACATCACGTGCTATTTTTCTGAATACTGTAACTTGCATTTCATTTGAGCAAAAGCATACTTGGTGACATTTGAGCGGCTGTGCATATTGAGATAATGTTTTGAAATTATTTCTGAATTGGAGGTGGAAATTTTAGGCAGTAAACGGAGAAAATAGTAGAATTTCTTGCATCTGTATGAACGAAATCAAGATCACTCATCAATAATGTGAAACTGGCCATTTCTTCTTAGCACTTGGTACAATAAATTATTATTCACCTGCGAATTAAACTGTGCATATCAACTGGAGAACTACTGAATACTTTTTCACACTTCATAACATTTGACATCTAGTTATTACTTGCCATCAATTTCCTCTCGATCTTCACTGTTCGATAGATGAATCCAAGGATAGAATATATGTTCTTGTGAGTATAGTTCTTAACTGTAAACTAAAAATTTAAATATCTTAATTATGTTAAACTAAACAAAACGAACCCAAGCTTTTTCACACTATGTAGGGTCAGCTATATTCCTGCTAGTGAAATTGGTAGGAGATAATTTGATATGTGCATCCAAAATCAAAATTCATCTGTTAGAAGAGAAAAATCAATTGAGAATGTACATATATATCTTTTGCAGTCACAAGAAAATATGAACTGTTTTAGTCATTGGATACAACTATCATTGCTTGACCTACATGATCATCAAAATGAACTTCAAACCTTTTGTAGATATATATACATTAAGGATGGATGAAAAATGCAACCCATGTGATGTAGTGTTTTTGGGCAATTGTGTATTTTTGTTGCTATTATGGCTTGTATATAACTCATAAAGAACTCGAGACTAGCCTTGTAGGCTTAAAATATGGATAACACGAGTTATTACTTAAACATGCAACACTCACTTATAAACGATTCAGTTTATGTCTCATATCAATGTGGGACATAACACTTTACCCTTTATTGCATACTATGTGAATGGGACTGGCTTATGACGCGAGATTAAATGGTAAAATATCAGCATTGTTCAAATGTTGATGATGGTACATTGGAGGAAAGAGACTCAAATAAGGCATAAGAAGACCTTGAAAACAAACACGCCTTAGGAATCCAGTATAGAAGTGTGTAGGAATATGAACCAATCGAAATCTTTTCTATAATGCTTGATGGAGAAATAATACAAACGCAGGTGTTAATAAAAGAAAATTGACTTATTCCAAAAACAACTAATTATGATAATGGAAAATTGGGGCAGCCTTCATTTTGTACAATCACCATAACAATGACCTCTATTTAAAGTAGGGTGTTGAACTCTCATGGGATGATTTCACTTTTATGGAAACTACAAATGCTTATGATTTTTGCATAGTCCATTGAGTGCAATTTAAAGGAAGAAGGTTTATTTTCAAATCTAGGCCTAGTTAGGTCCTATTTTGAGGTTTGAATTATAGACCCTCAAAATTTACAATTAAAATTATGCTGTCAAAATTTATCATTAAGATTATACTACTTTTACTTCCATAAATTTATGAGTTAGATCATGTGATTTTTACTTCCATAATTCTTATCTTAATGGGCATTAACAACATGTTATTTCCAAAAAACCCGGTGTTGGAGGCCAGGATTTTCCCCTCTCTTAACAAGACATAAAGGGATATTTATAACGATCTCCTAACTTGGGGCTCAAGCTAATCCATTGTCATATGGGTTTAAGTTAATTTAAACCCATTGTCATATTTCGAGGTAATTTGTTGGCCTAATCAAGTTACGTATGTTAATGGCTTTAAAGCTCTTTCCGCTCTTTTTGACTTGCATTGCCTTCCCTTTACGCTGTATTACAAAGAATTCACGTTAGCTAAGATTTATCTTAAGATTATAAATTTCGTGATGTAATTATAAGTTTTAATATAAATTTTAGATTAATCAATGACAATAAACTAATAGAAATTTCGAACCCAGAAAAATAATTACGACAAACCATTATCTTACCACCTCATTTAATCCTTGGGTGCATTGATTAAATTCTATTTCCTTTAGATTTTGTAAACCTTCATAAACATCTAAAGTTGGTTTTCGTGAGAGAAGAATTGCAAATCTAATTGAAATAGTAGAATAAACTCATTGCCTGCTTAGAAAGTAAAGTGTGATGGAGATTATGGCCCCTCTTCGCACTAAGATTTAATTGTCATGTCGATAATATAATCATGATTTTATATGATTTACATGAGTGATTCTTTGAATTTAATAGTGCCTTTTTTGAATTCCTCTCTGGCGGCAACTTTGTCCAATCAGGGACGTTGAACAACTCATGCGTGGTCTGTTTATCTTCAATGACTAATACACTTCTTCTTCCATTATATTGTGCGATCTATAAGTACTAAACAAAAGTCCTTGAGTGACCCTGGTTAACCTGGAGCTTACGTTGGACGACGTTACTATCATATAAAGTTTATGATCTTTAAGTGAATTTAATAAAATTTTATTTAAATTGAATTTTTCCTTATAAAAAAAAGTTCTTCTCTTTTTTTATTTCTAAGTTGAATTTCTCTATTCAATACTTAAAATTTGATCATGGCCTTTTAGTACCTTAATAATTCGATTTTCTTGCTACAAATCGACACAAATTGATATCCCGTAATTGCTTTCTTTTAATACATTAAATATTTTCTTGATACTTTCATTTTGTAAGTGAAATTTCTTCTTTTAATACTCATATTTGGTTTTTATCTTCTAGTACCTTAATAATCAATTTGATTTCTTCTTTATATATGGATGTAAGTAAATATAGTGTAATTTTTTCCTTTTGCTACATCAAATTTTTTTTTGGGGGTACTTCATTTTTGTAATTAAAATTTCTTCTTTTAATACTTAAATTTGATTTGACCTTCTAGTAGCTGAATAATTTATTTTGATCATATCTATGGACACAATTAATAAATAACATTTTTTTTTTTTTTTTTTTGTGGCCATATTAGATCTTAGAGATTATCAAACACTATTACAACAACATTTAAAAGGTCCCATTTTCATCTAGAACCAATTGATTAATTAAGGTTTTTATATGATGGCAACATTCATAACGGCAGGAAGCATGACTCGTAGACATAAACTTAGAAGAAGGTATCAAATGTCGGCTGACTTAATTACACCTTTCAAAGCCATAATTATATTAATTAATACTATGAGTTAAACAAAAAATAAATACATTAATTGTACTATGCTATGACATTCTATTGCTTCCTCAGTTTTCCTACTCTTAGGATCTCATATAAATCATATTAAAAATTGAACTACATTATCTTGACTAGTAAAGTGATGGTGATGTGACCTAGTGAATTTCTTTCTTCATAATTTCTTTTTCCTAGATGGGGTAAATGTCAAGTCTCGTGTTTTAAATTTCAGACCCGTAAATATGACTAGTATAATAGGTAATAGAATGGGATTAGTGTCAGGTCATGACGTGTTTAGAATTCTAGACCAGCAAACATGTTTAGTACTATAAGATGAGACTCCTCAAATGTGTAAATCCTTATTTTAGAATTTTAAATCCTCAAACGTGACCAATATTTGGTCCTAAGTGACTAACCTAATAAACATGTATAAAACTCAACTATCATACCAGCTCCAATAGGTTGTCACAAGCTTTTAGATCTTATCGTAACCTTATTCCGTCGTCTGAACCACACTGCCTAACTTTATCGAGAGTCTATCACGATATAGTGTGACCATTGATACCAATACGTTGTGGCAAGTTTTGAGAATATGAGAAGAAATGTGCTTTAACACACATGTGTAGAACTCAATTATTAATCCAAAAATTTAAATTATTGGGACTTGAGCCAACACATATTTATTAATAACTCATTTTTCTCCTAATTTTTTCACGTGAGATAAATCTTTCTCTTTTCTTTTTTCTCTTTAGTTCATTATGAAGCTCCTAACACTCATAAATTGCTCAACTTATAAACTACTCACTCATCGTGTTTCGCACCAATACGACACATTAGAGTTGGACCTCCTCGAGTCTTCCAATCGTAATTCTCCAAAAGCGGGAGAATCCGATGCCTAAGGAGGGTTAGCAAAATGGATTCATCCAGAACACTTCTCTTGGAAGGATTAGCCCACCCAACATCAGAAAAAGTCAAGAAAAGTTAAAGTGCAATCCATAAGTTTGCTTCCGTCACAAGCTATATGAAAAATTCCGAAGAATCCACGAGGTAGGTATTAAAGCATGAAAAAAACAATTAGATGATGAACATATTAACCCTATTTCTTAATGTTGTGTGATGATAAAATATTAGTTCAGAAGAAAAAAAATAATATTACAAACCCATTTGTTAGATAAGCATGACTTGACATTTTTCCTTTGGAATCTAAAAATGGATTTTTTTTTTAAATTTTATTTTATGTTTGCATTCGTAATATTAGATTAAAGGGAGCATTGTCGCAACTACAAAATTGTTGTCATGTAATATTAGAGGTCATGATTTTGAGTAGATCGTAAAAACAACCCTTTGGGCTTTGGCAATATACAAAATAAGGTTGTGTAAAACCTCAAATTAATTTGATATCAACACCTAGATTATCAAATGATTTTGGATTTAAGTCTTGCCATTATTCAACCATTTAAAAATATTAAAATTATTCACGTGCAAGGTCAAAAAAGAAAACTCGACTTGCACATGCGGAGGCGGCGTACTAAAAACAATACAATAAATTCCTCTATAATAATTTAAAATTTTTAAATAAAATAATAATTTAATACTACAAATTCCTAATCCTATATTATCTTTGAATTGATTATACATAGATGGTCAGAAGCATGACACTGCTGAGATCCATAACAGCTGACACGCACATAATATACTCTCCCCTTTCAATGTCCAAAGTTATACTTTAATTATCAATGTCTTTGACCTAATCTGATAATTTAATCTCATCAAACTATGGCCACAAATTTTATTTTATATCAATCATTAATGTGACAATGGCATGAAGAAGATCAAACACTTTGGGTAATAAACACTAAAGTTACACCAAAGTCATCATTAAGCTAACAACTAATAAGACATTAATTAAATTAATCTGTTTAACCAACCAAGAAAATTTGCGAAAGTTAGTTTAAACTTATGTAGCCAAATATGCATGTTTTGCTTTTGAAACAAGCTTTGAATGCATAGTGAATAGCACATATTGCCCACCATGTGTGTGTTGATAAAAAGTTGGTGCGAAATGATTAAGACATAAATGAGTGCTTGTTGTGGTCCTCTATATGCACTACTTCACCATCCCTCTCTTTAATTATATTTGATCTCTTCTAGTACAAGCATCTCTCTTTGTCTAACGATTCAGATTCAATTATTTCTTTAAATTTTTTTTATACAAACAGTTCTTATTATTTTTTAAAAATTTTAAATTCATCCTTATTATTCAAAATTAGTAAATTTACTCCTTATTATTTTCAGAAAAATTTAAATTCATGCTTATTTTTCAAAATTAGCCAATTTAATCTCTATTGTTTCCCAACAAAATTCAATTTAATCTCTATTATTCCGTAAATTTTTTTAGTTTAGCCAATTTAGGCAGGATTAAATTTAATTTTTTTACAAAATAATAGGGACTAAATTATTTAATTTTGAATAATATTGACGAATTTAAACTTTTTGAGAAATAATAGGGACCAAATTGGTTAATTTTAAATAATATGGACGAATTTAATATTTTTAAAAAATAATAGGGAGTATTAATGCAAATTTCCCTATTTCATTACAATGTTTTAATTCTTTTGTAATATTCTAATTAAAAAAAAAATTCATTTCAATAAGGGTCTTATTGCAACGGTTTCTTAACCATTGTATAAATTAAATTTTTTTGCAATAGTTTTATTAAATTGTAATGGTACAATTTTTTCCTTTATCACTTTAGATTAATAATTGCTCACGAAATTATTTTTTTGTAAAGATTTTAAAACTATTGTTCATTATAACATTTTTTTAAACCGTTGCTTATTATTTATAAAAAAATTGATATAGTACAGAATTTGCAACAAAACTATATGTAATGACACCATATACAACACATCAAGATGAAAATGTACATAGGAAAGAAGTATAGATAGAGCTAACAATTTAAATTTTGCAATTTGTTATGCTTGAAAAATTGATGAAAATAACTTGCACGGGGTGATGACTTATTTATTTTTGTTTCTTGTATAGTTTTTGACTTTTAATGAATTACTTACTTATTTATAAATAAATAAATAAGTTATTAATAACAAATTTTTTTTTTACAACAATTTTAAATGTTACAACTGATAGTACATAAATACATATCAACAGTAATAGTAGATAATTCAAATTATTATACGCACGTATAGTGTTACGCTCTACATATGGACACACGTATTAAAATAGTAAAATGAAAATTTCAAGTGCCAGACAATGAAAGAGATATTAGGTCAAGGATAAACCAATGGGAAACATCTTTTGCTATCTTTATTCTCATCACCATCCTGTTAACTAGTACTTAAATTGCTTCCTAATTTTGTAATTAACGAAAGTTGACAAGACCAGCCTTCAATCACTTGTCTTTCTCAGCAATATTATGCTTTTGTTCGCATAAAACAATAACCATATGGATCATTCCAATACTGTTGTTAATATTGGTTTTATTATTATTCTCTGTAGGGTCTTTAGCCTAACTCGAGGTAGATGTCACATAAATAATTCTCATTTTTTAAAGATTACGAGTGTAATAAAAGTATCACGCTAAACTAATTATATGATAGGTAATCAATCGGAAGTTGTTTGGGCTTATAATTAAGAGATGTTAAATCGTGAGATATATGATTTTAGGTTTTATTTAGTATAATTTTTAGATAATAAAAAGTGTTTTCTATAAGTTTAGAAACTGAGTCTAATCTATTTGACATGCATCTGAAAGAATTTTTAGTAAAAGCTGAAGTTACAAAAAAAAATTAAAAAACAACAAGCTCCAAATTGGAGATTTTTAAAAAAAGATTTTGCGAAATTATTTTTACATAATACGGAAGTTATTTTTCCTTTTCTTTCTCGAATACATCTTTTCATATTTTTGAAAATCCGATATTGCACAAAGCCTCACGGAACTAGTTCTAAAATTATCAAAATTTTCATTTATTGAACCTTAAAATGTGATCAAAATTGTCACCTATACCTCAAACAGTCCATTACTAGAGGTTACACAAACTACGTACGTACAACTTTTATATATAATAAAGAAATTAAAGATTAAGATCTTGCGATGATGATTTTTGTCTTGAAATGAGGATGATCATGATTGCTACATCATTATCATCTACAATCCAGCCACCTATGCAATATAGACAGATTATTAAGGTGGGGAAATAGCTGTTTGTCTCTTACGGGGCTATCTAGACATTATACATTAATCACCATTGGCATTGGAGGGTGGACCTAACTGCATGCATGCTTTTCAATGCAGTGGGGGTCTGGAGAGAGGAGAGAGGGGGGGGGGGGGGGGGGGGGGAGGGGGGGGCGGGGGGGGGGGGGGGGGGTGTGGCGGCACAACTTGATTGGAGATTTTAGCACACGCCTACAACATTTTTAATTTGTTGCCACAAAATTACAACTCTCACTGGCCTCCTATTTTTAATTTGCACTATTATATATTCTTGTCTTACCTATATTGGTTTTGCTGTATATTTTTTCTAATGTTAATTACTAGTGTTACACCATACCTCCTGTAAATTGACAATTTAGTATTATATTCCCTTGCATGTGGTATCGCATTTATCTCATAAATTATTTATGCTTTTTAAAATGTTACAAATATTCCTGGCATTAGTTGATTTGTTCTTTTTAACAGCACGTACATCTTACGTGTTAACTTTGTGACTTTAGGTCATTAACGTATCATATATGTAACTATGACGATAGGGGATTATATATGTGTAAGATTTTAAAAGACATAAGAGTTTGATAAGATTATTTCGGTAAAATTAAACAAAGAGGGTAAATAGCGTTTAGGATAAAGGGTAACGAGCATATTATGATGAGTACGAGTATTGTATATATATTTTAGATGCTAGCACAGGGGATATTGTGTATTTAAATAAAAAGTAAAAGGGGGTATTGTATATTTTATGTGATCTTCAGTATGACAGTAGGCATCTAGCTTTGTTACAAAAAATACAGAGGGTAGTATATATTGTGCATATTTGATGAAATGCATTGTTGTTGTTTCATCTATTCTGTTAACGTAACAGAGTTAAGCCTGGGGCGAGTGTGCCAATAATTGCAGTAGCCAATGGGGTAGAGTGCTAATTCAGCAAATCATAAGGGAGTATCGTTTATTCTTTTTGCTAGGAGTATCGTTTATTTTATCCAAAGAGCTCCTTAACAAATATTATCAAATTCTTAACTCGAATTCTTAATTAACTCATTAATTTGGAGTATGCATTTGGTAGTGCTATACTATGAAATTTATAATATAAATTTAATATGACCCACCCTAAGATTAATTCCTCGTCATCAAAGAAAAAGTGAAAAAACTCCTTAATGAACTCAATTAGTTAAGAAATCTGTACGTAAGTTATCATAAAATATGGTTAACTTTGGTGTTATAATCTTTTCTTTTCTTTTATTTAGCAATTCTTGCATAGTTTTTTTTTTTTTTTGGACAACCAAAATAATTCTTGCATAGTTGAAGGAAACACCCTACTAAGCAAAGAAAAAAACTATGCAAAAATTATTGGCAAAAACTAATCATGAGTAGTTGTAATTTACAATTTTTATAGATTTTCTCCTATTGTATGTGAATTATTGTGTAATTATCGTTTCCATCACAAAAATTATCCTAAAATGAAAATAATTATAACCTATAATACATTTTTTTCCCTACTGTACGTGAATTGTAAGCGTAATCATCGCTTTTGTGTTTAATATCAACCAAATATGTATACATATTTGTGAATGTTTATTTATAGATTCAACATATTATTTCAAGTGAGTTAGATATTTTCCCTATTCAAAAATAGAATAACCATATGCCCCGACAAAATCCACACGTTTCCTCTTCATAGTCCGGTTACCCTTTAAAAGTTAGAAACAAAAATGTAGTCAAATCTTTGGACCACGCGGTTGCACCTGTCATTCTCCGAACTTAGAATTTTAGGTATGTAAGCGATATTAGTATGAATATCAAATCAATTAACAAAAAAAATTTATCCAAAATTATTACTTATACCCACAATATTTCTTATAAATCATACACTTAATACTTATGTCATTAATATATACAACATAACGAAATTTGTAATATTAAAATAAATTTAATATAATCGTACTTAAAATAAATTTTTCGTCATGATTACCCAACAAAAGCCACACATTTCCTCTTCATAGTCTGGTTACCCTTTAAAAGTTAGAAACAAAAATGTAGTCAAATCTTTGGACCACACAGTTGCACTTGTCCCTTTTCGGACTTAGAATTTTAGATATGTAAACAATATTAGTATGAATATCAAATCAATTAACAAAAAAAATTTATCCAAAATTATTATTTATACCCATAATATTTTTTATAAATCATATATTTAATAGTTTTTTTTATTAATATATATAATACGACAAAATTTATAATATTAAAATAAATTTAATATAATCGTACGTAAAATAAATTTTTCGTCATGAATATAGTCAAATCTTTAGGCTGGTGGTTTTGCTGTCATTTCAACAACTCTCTGTTTCAATGCGTACACATCCAATGCTTGTACATTTTTGTCTTATACACTATCTAGAATTGACCAAAGAAAAGATATCATCACTATGTATGTATATAGATGGAGATATAGAAATTAGAAACAAGTTGGAAAGGGCGGAAAGTGAAAAATCAGTGGGGGGCGGTGGATATTGATTGTGATCCAATGTGGACATACTCAAAAGAAGAAGTTAAAATGATAACCATTTCTTTATTAAAGTCGGCTTTACATTGTATTTCATCATTACATATATAATAAGCACTGTTATATTTAAAGATTTTAATAGTCGAATTCTGTCAAATAATTTAATAGTTATATTTTATCAATTGAGTTCTCACGTCACTTAAAAAACATTGCAGGCACAAATTTTCCTGTTATATTTGAAGATTTTAATAGTCGAATTCTGTCAAATAATTTAATAGTTAAATTTTATTAATTGAGTTCTCACGTCACTTAAAAAACATTGCAGGCACAAATTTTCCTGTTATATTTGAAGATTTTAATAGTCGAATTATGTCAAATAATTTAATAGTTAGATTTTATCAATTGAGTTCTCACGTCACTTAAAAAACATTGCAGACACAAATTTTCCCGTTATATTTGAAGATTTTAATAATCAAATTCTGTCAAATAATTTAATAGTTAGATTTTATCAATTGAGTTCTCACGTCACTTAAAAAACATTACAGGCACAAATTTTCCTGTTATATTTGAAGATTTTAATAGTCAAATTCTGTCAAATAATTTAATAGTTAAATTTCATCAATTGAGTTCTCACGTCACTTAAAAAACATTGCAGGCACAAATTTTCCTGTTATATTTGAAGATTTTAATACTCAGATTCTGTCAAATAATTTAATAGTTAGATTTCATCAATTGAGTTCTCACGTCATTTAAAAAACATTGCAGGCACAAATTTTCCTGTTATATTTGAAGATTTTAATAGTCGGATTCTGTCAAATAATTTAATAGTTAGATTTCATCAATTGAGTTCTCACGACACTTAAAAAACATTGCAGGCACAAATTTTCCTGTTATATTTGAAGATTTTAATAATCGGATTCTGTCAAATAATTTAATAGTTAGATTTCATCAATTGAGTTCTCACGACACTTAAAAAACATTGCAGGCACAAATTTTCCAAATTTGTGAGTTTTGCTTTGGAAAATATTTGAAGCAAACTGTGCTTTATTACTAATTATCCCTTTTTTTTTTTGGTCAATACTAATTATCCCATTGAGAGGCATTAAATGTTGACTTCTGGCAAAAAATATAACGTAAGATTAACTCTACTGTTATGAATTATTTTAATATTTAATAGACTAATTAATTATCACGTGAGAAACTCAGAATTTAGACCAATTGTCACGCCGTAAACTCAAAATTTTAAACTTATAATTGACTCAGAGTTATATAATTAAAAGTAATTATCAAAATTTCAAATTACTAACCAAAAATAATTTGCATTAGTATAAACCACTCTCTTATTATATTTCACACCAATTTGAAATATCACAATCACCTTCACAATAGATTCGACTTCCTCGTCTAGGATACATTTACTTGTAATATTGACTTGAAATATAATTCGATCATGCTCTAGGTTTAAAATCTAAACTCACCAATAAAACTAATGTCATAAGTTTAAACAATCTATCTAAATTAACTAATATGAATTATTATATAAACCTATTAATATAAAAAATATAAATTAATAATCTCAAATTTACTAACCTAAATACTTAATTTAAATTAATATATAAATTAATAATAATAACTTATAAATTACTCACGCATCACTTACAACGGAATATCAACTTTTACAGGTCAAACACATTAACAAAATAGCAAAAGAAAGAAAAGAAAGAGAATAAAGAAACAAAAGAAAAATTTTATTCTTAGGAAAGCCATCGTAAGTAAATTCTTGATGATGGTCCCATCCATGCCTAAACCAGGTGTCAAAGAATCCATTCTTTTTCCCTCCCTTTCCCTTCCCTTCCCCTCCCTTCCCCTCAGCACAACAGAATCCTTTGTCCATCCTTGAATTCTTCTCCTCCTCCTATCAATTCTCATGCATATAACACTTTCACTTTCCAACACTTTATTTATTTTTCCTCTTCTCCTCACTTTTTTTCCTACTTTCTTCACTCTTTAATGGCTGTCCCAAACCTCATTTCCTCCATTTCAATGTGTGGGTCGGTGCTTTAGCCATCTGCCTCTCTCTCTTTTCATTACTTGGTACAATAAGATACCCTCTCAAACAAAAAAAGAGATTTTTTTTTTTTATAAAAAAATTGTGTTAAGATTCTTTTTTCTTCTTTTGTTATCTTCTTTGTGTATATTTGTAATTTTTGTTGCTAAGAATTTACATCAAAGTTGATAAATTTTTTGCCTTCTGTGTGTTTCAATTGAGAAAAGTTTGTATTTTTTTGATACCCAGAGGAAATTTTTTTTTTGTAGAGTTTTTGACAATTTTTTCATCTTGGTATGTGTTGAATTTGCTTTATATTCGAAGAGCATTAAGAAAAGATTGAATTTTTTAGAGGAAAAAACTTCAATTTTAGTAAGTTTTGGTAGTTGGTGGTTGTGAATTTGAAGAATACTGCGTTTTGGGTATGTTGGATTTGCCTTAAAGAAATCATATACATTTGATCTTCAAGGCCTGCAGAATTTTCTGAAGCTTTGATGCAGCTTGGAGGGTAATCAGAGTGATTTTGAAGCAAAATTCTTGAATAGAAGACTGCATGGTGCATGAAACTTTCCTTATGCGTGGCTCAGGAGGTATCTGATGGTGTTATAACCTCCTTGAAGGAAATATTTCAGTGCCTTTGAAGATTTCTGATCACATACTTTTACTTAATTAGAGATTGCATGGCACAATCTTAATTGAAGTAAGAGATCAAGTTGCAATTGCTATTGCCATAAGCACTGTTAAGGGTCATGGCAGGAATGGAAAATGCTAAGTTTTGATACCTTTCCAACCACAGAAAGCTGCAAGTCACTTGGGAAACACTGTTGGAAAACTTGTGAACTACAACTTGGAACTTTCATTAGTTTTATATTGAAGTGTTCACTTTTGGCTGCATACTTGGTCCTGTTAGAGCCAAATCTCTTTCAAGGGGTACATATTCAGGTAGTTCATCTGTCCTTTATATTTCCTTTTTTAAGTGCCTGTTTTGGATCACATGCTTCAATAGAACACCATTTGGTTTTTTGTTTTTTGTTTTTGTTTTGTTTTTGTTTTTTTTTTTTTCAGATTTGAATCTTAGTTGCATTATACCTCTTTTGGTTGAAGTTTTTATCCATTTTCTGTCTAGTACTTTTGTGATATTCAAACTAGAATGGGAAGGGGAGTTTTTGGCGCAACGGTAAAGTTTTCGTCTTTGTGCCATGTGACTTGGAAATCATGGTTTAGAGTAGTGGAACTAGGTTCTTGCAAAGATGCAAGGTAAGATTGTATGCAAAAATGAAAAATGGGTCCGACCCTTCCCCAGACCCCATGCATAGCGCGGGATTCATACACGGAAGTGTCCTGTTGTTATCAACTAGAGGGGTGCAGATTATTGTGATCTGCGGTTTGTAATGTGATTGCATGAACTAATTCTTATAAGGGACATTTTTTTATGAATTTGAGATGAACATTACTGGATTGGAATGATCTTAAATTGTTAATGTTTCTTTTTTGATACACATTATCAAATTGCAAATCATTATTTATCTGTGATCTGTAACTTTGATGTTTAGAACAGGAAATTTGCAATTGCAATGCTAGAATTTTCACAGGAGTGGAGAAGTTTAGCATTCTACTTGTTGAAGAATACAGTGAATTCTTTTAGATTATCGTGTAATACTTGTTAAGGTAAAGTCCTGATGTGTCATTGATGAGGTTCTCAAGCGATCCTTAGTGTCAGGAATATGCATTGTATGTTAGCCAGGATCATTTTTTGTATAATGAAACATGCAGATTGGCGTAAGAAATAATAGCTTCTGTTTAATGTACTGAACTCTGTTTCTTACTTTCTTCTATGTTGGTTGTTTGCATAGTTCATTGCTCAGAGTCTAGGTGAATGTAACACATTGAAGTCAGAGATTCAAAGCTTCAAAAATCCCCATCCATTATGGCAAAGAGATCACAACGACGCCCTCTGCGGTATGAGAAGGATCAGGGGGGTTGCATATCTGGTTTTATGAGTATCTTTGACTTCCGCCATGGTCGATCCACCAGAAAGCTGCTTGCAGATAGAAGGCGAGGAAGCAGACAGACTAATGGTAAGTAATCTGTTAAGAAGTACTACATAGGACAAGGGGGAAAAAACACTTTCCGTATATGTAGAATCACTGTTTTTTTAGATAATCTTGCAACTGCATATCTTTGCTATTAGTATTAACGTCCGCATTTCTATTTTCCCAGCTTCTACAGGTGTAGGATCTTCCAGCAACAGACCTACTGTAACAAAATCTAACGATAAGTTTCATAATACCAAGGTAAACATTGTCATCTTTCATTTTGGTTAAAAATATTTTACTTACAATTTGAAAGATGCACTGTTTTCTCTATTTTTCATGGAAATCTTGGATGGTAAGGAAGAGAGTCCACTAGATTCGTTAAAAATTTTAGTCTAATCAGTAGCATGATGAATGCTATGCACGAACATACTAACGTTATTAATTTTTATACAAAATTCAGGAGGCTAAAAAAAGTGAAGCAGCAACACCTGATGCTGTTAAAACAAGTGTAAAGAAACTTATGGAAGAAGAAATGATCCATGAGCAAGTTCCAGAGAAGCAGATGAATGTTTCCAGAGAAGCCTCTGAAGAACTTAATCCAGAACATATCAACCGAGCTAGGAAGCACCGTAGGCGAAGAAGCAGAACTTCGAAATCAGTTGATATGGACATCTATGATGGGGACAGTTTGAGACATATGGAGCTTGATAATCTTTATCAGCATATTAGTGAGCAAAAGATTTTGGATAGCATCGATCTGGAAGCTATTTTAGAAGAGCTCTGCCAGATCCGTGACAGAAGTACCGACTGTTTTAAGAATGACTCAAATAGTGATCTTGATGTGCAGTCAGATCAGGCTTATGCTGTTGCTGAAGAAAGATTAAATGCAGCAATTAAGGTGTTTATGTGTCAGAGGCTAACTAATAATACGTGTTCAAGAGAAGATGGTAGTACCAATCACTCCAAAGAGGTCGTGGATGCTTTGCAGACAATAAGTTCAAATAAGGAGTTATTCTTGAAACTCCTACATGATCCAAATTCTCTGCTGGTGAAGCACATAAAAGGTTTTGAAGGAGCTCCACTAACAAATGACCAGAAGTCCAACTCCTTGCCAGGGTCTAATATTTTGGAAGAGATACCAACCAAGTCAGAACCAGATGACCCTATCACGCGTAAACATCGCAAATTTTTCCGGCGAAGGAGCAAATCTCAGGATAGTTATCCCTTGGAAGGAGATGAGACATGTCACTCTTCAAGTAAAATTGTCATCCTGAAGCCTGGGCCAGCAGGTTCTAGATATCCTGATAATAGAGATGATATGAGTACTTCATTGCACTCCCGTTTCTCCTTTGACAATAAGGTTCAAGGTGATAAACATGCATCCCATTTCTCTTTCACTGAAATCAAAAGAAGGCTAAAGCATGCCATGGGAAAGGAGCGTCAGATAACCAGTTCCGATAAAGTTCTATATAGATTATCATCTGAGCGTCAAAATCGAGGTGAAACTGAGAAAGGAATTGGTGGAGAAAATCTTGGGTGGAGTTCTCCAAACAGAAATCATTTCTATACTGAAAGATTTGCAAAGCCTCCCAATGGTTTCAGGAGGGGAGACAACATTGCCCAGTCAAAAGATGTTGAAGCCGCCATTACAAGTGAATCCTCTGGGTATCCCAAGCAAGGGGTATCTAACATTTATATGGAGGCCAAGAAACATCTCTCAGAGATGCTGAACAACGGAGAGGCAGATGCTGAGTTGATTAGGGGGCAATTCCCAAAATCGCTTGGGAGGATTCTTTCGCTGCCTGAGTACGAAGATTCTCCTAGGTGCAGTCCGGAAAATGAAACAGAAGACAGCTTCATAACTGCCAAAATGAGACTGTCTCCTCGTGGCACTCCTCATGGGATTAACGATAGCACCCATCAGCACATACAAGAAAAACATGATGGTTATAGTAGTCCATCTATGCAGAACATAGGCGATCAAATCCACAAGACTGGTGAGAATTATCGCGAGAAAGGACAATTTCCTGATGCAAACTGCAGTGCCACATGTCAAGTGATATCTGAGAATTCAGTGGAAGAAACCACATCCTCCCGTAGAGATGGTATTACACCTGAAATTATCCTTTTCCTTTCATTCTCTAAAAGACAGAAAAAGTATACTGGTTTCCGATTTTGTGTATTGCTTATTGTGAAACTGTTAATGTAATGCACTTGCAAATTCTGTGCAGTAATTCAAGAGATTGACGAAACAACCAAAAATACAGATCAAGAAGAGGATGAAATGTTGAATGCTCTTGAAATATCAATCAGCAGTTCTCCAACTTCAAAAGATGATGCAGCTGTATGTGTATGTGATGAAGAAAAATCTTCCCGGTACTTGGAATTGGTAAAGTCCTGTTGCTTAATGGTTATTAAAGTGAGACATTTAATCCAATACATCTATTCTTGTGCTTTTATATATTTTTCACTCAGTTCTGTTGCATGCATCTTTCTTATTATGTTCTTCAGGAATCATTTGAAGAGGATCAAGAATCATCTTCTCCACTAGCATCCCCATCATGCTCTTCAGTGAATACAAAAGTTGAAGATCCTGAGAAGGTGATTGACAGAACAGATCAACCCAGTCCTATATCTATTCTTGAACCGTTATTTTCAGAAGATGACATCAGTCCTGCAAGCACCAAAGACTTACAAGGTTAGCATATATGGTTAAGTTCTATAAGACCATGACAACTCAATGTTTTGTAGTAGACAGCTCTTTGCTTATTAGTTGTTTAAAAATCTGCAGTTGAACTGGAAATTCATCCGCGGAAAATCCATTTTGAAGAACAAAGTCCTTCTGTTAGTGAGCAAGGAATTTCTGCAATAACTTGTATGGAGGACGGAGAATCTCCATTTGAATACGTAGAGGCGGTCTTGCTAGGTTCAGGCTTGAACTGGGATGAATTTCTTCTAAGGTGGCTTTCTTCGGACCAGATTCTTGACCCATCATTGTTTGATGAAGTAGAGTTATTTTCCAGCCGACATCACGACCAAAAGCTCCTTTTTGACTGCACTAATGAAGTTCTGAAAGAGGTATGCGACCGCTATTTTGGTCGCTTCATTGGTATATCCTTCGTTAAACAGAGCATTCGGCCTGCACCAAGAGGGATGAACCTCATCCATGAGATATGGAAAGGAGTTGAGTGGCATCTTCTTCAGCATCCATCGTCTAAGTCTTTAGACCAGCTTGTGAAAAAAGACATGACAAAATCCGAAATGTGGATGAACCCACATTTGGACGTTGAACAAATTGGCATTGTAATGGCAGAGGCCATTTTCGAAGAACTAGTTGAGGATACCGTTTCAAGTTTTGTAGATGACTATCCGGAGTGCTTGTCTACTGACTTTCGACCTGTATCAC
The DNA here is from genome assembly GCA_037974665.1 of Ehretia macrophylla. NCBI lineage: Eukaryota > Viridiplantae > Streptophyta > Magnoliopsida > Boraginales > Ehretiaceae > Ehretia > Ehretia macrophylla. The sequence goes on from CM075776.1 coordinate 53,243,250, forward strand.
ATGAAATTGAGATCAGCATTGACTCATATTAGTCAATCTAGTCCAAGAAGTTTCGTAATTCCCTCGAGTATTTGAGAGACGACCAAGTTGGTTTTGGTCTCATCTAGCTTTCATGTAGAGTCTCTGATGACAAATTGCACAGATATTTTCAAGAGCTGTCTGCTAAATCTTCTGGACGTAGTGTATAGATATTCTAGGACAAAAACCCTAGCATGGGGGCTTTCAATCTCGAAAGTAAAGAATAAAGAACCTTACCCATTGAGAAGGATCAAGATATTGTTCTTTGCCATGCAAGAGGAAAGGTGTTGACCTTCAAGGGAAAGATACATAAACTTCCATTCCAGCTCGAGAATGGTCTAACTCAATGCTGTGGGAGATCTTGACATGAGTATGGAATCTGTAGAGTTTCGTGTGTCAAGTGCGTGTTTTCTCTTTTCTGTTTCTTTCTTCCTTTTACAAGCTTCTTTCTGCTTGACATAACTCATCGTTTGTTTTTCAGTTCTTGTTTCTTGCTTTCGTGTAGAGCGTGATTTTGTAATTTACAAATGATGTGAAGTTTGACAAGTTAATATAACAGAAAACAATAAGAAGAATTGAGAAAAGAGATGTGTTAAAAGTCCTGTTTGCATCAGACAACTCCTTGACAGATTCAACATGTTCAGAGCTTTCTTGATCCTTATCTTTTCTTTTCTCCTTTTAGTTTTTCAGCTATAGATGCTCAAGTTTTGAGAATGTAATGTTCTCAAGTTATTTTAGTAGAAGTTTTTTCTACAGATGACTATATTTACCATGAACTGTTAGCTCTTGCGTCTGCACTAGCGATGGACGTCCGTCTCTCACACCCATATAAGGCCCACATATCTTGCAGTGATGGACGTCCGTGCAGGCTCCAAGTTTAAGGGCAGAACCTGGAAAGTTCGAAACCAACCATTGCAGTCCATAGCCTCATATCTCCATTGCCTGGCAGTGGAAAATTTTTGTCTTGCTGCCCTGGTATTCAAATATGTTTCTTTCTATAACGTCTTAGAGTGGAATATTGTACTTGAAAAATCGTCACATTTTTATGCTTATCTGATCTAGCTTGTTTATTTTACTCATGCTATACATATTTCATGGTAAGGATTTTCTCCTTTCTTGACTCTTTCATTTCTCCACTTAAATTAAGTTCAAAGTGTTGGACAATGAAGTATCATCATATTCACAAGATGTCTATACCGAAGATGAGAATGTTAAAATTGATTTATCAGGAAGGACAAAATGAAGAATGAGGTAATACAAGAAAAAGTAGGGCCTGCTAGAATGTGGAATCAGGAATGGTATTGAAATAGTTAGGGGTGTGCATGGGTCGGTTTAGACGGTTTAAAACATATTTTTCGACTCGAACCAACACATTCGATTTGGAAAAATTAAAACCATAACCAACCCATACACCTCTTAAAAATTAATATATTTGAAGAAACCAAACCACCCAAACCAAGTCAAATTATACATTTAGTTTAACTTATAATTACATTTGAATAAAGTAATTGTATTGTAGAAATCTAAAATCTAGAAGAGTTACTCATGGTGTCTTTTGTTTTTTTCAATGAAAGTGGAGATAGAATAATAAAATGTGGAGGGAAATAAAAAGTTCTCTAGATATATATGTATGTATGTATATATATGTACGAGTCGGTTTAGATTTATGGTTTTAATTGTAAAAACCATAAACCAAACCATGTAGTCGATTCATTTGAAAATTTTAAACCATAACCAATTCATCTTTTGAAAAACAGCTAAAAATGAATTGGGTTCGGTTGGGTTAGACGGTTTGGGCGGATTGTCGGTTTCGTTGCACACTCTTAGAAATAGTATCTCATAAGAGAGGTATAAGATCTAAGATAAGTTTGGATAGAGACAGGTAGGCAATATCTCATTTGTATGTAGTTAGTGGAAGAGACAACTCTTGACATAAATGAATGACAGCATTATATCTATAAATTTGTTGTCACCTAGTGAGAAAAGACTTTATTTGATTTGATTTGGTTTCACTCTATCATTTTCAATATGAGGTGGGCAATGGGCCATCAAATTTGATACTTTTAAATTTCAACCGTCAAATTTGGACTAAAAACTAATAAATTTTGAAAAAAGGTGTTTACAATAACTTTGAATAAAGGGCTGAGATTTAAAAGAACTAAAAAAATCATAATTTACCTCATTAAAAAAGAAATAATTAAAAAAAGAGAGAATCCAAACCCGTATTGTGAAAAGGTAATTGAAGAAACAAACATAAGGGAATTTCCAAAACTTTGAATTAACATGCTGTCCAAAGTATCAAACTTTTACCATTCTTCAAGCAATGTTCTAGTGTTGGATAAGTTTCACCTTCTCTCAAACTCCACTATATTTAGAAATGAAAATAGTCAAATGCAAAATTTTTCATTCACTATACCAAATCAAATTAAGCTTTATCCACCCACTATAAATGTGAGAAACTCAATATGCACCACAAATACACAAGATGCAGGGTCTATTGGCCTGGAGAAAAAACAATGCTGTCACAAGTGATCTGTAGCAACTCAAAAATATTTATGCAATGTCTTTATGATTATAATAAAGCTTCTCAAAAAATGGTCTAACAAGTAGATAAATATCCAGCTCCCAGGGATAGTACAACGGTAATAGAGTGAAATTGCTCTCACAAAGTCACGGGTTCGATACTTTTTACTATTTTGAAGTTCCACTCTTGATTAATTTAGTATATGTATGGGGGCACACCATTATATCTAAGGGCTTACTAGTTGATAGCCGGACTCCGTCAGTTGGGTTCTCTCGTTATCCAAAAGATTGTATATAAATATCTATGATAATTTTTACCACTCTAAGGTCATCATCAATGGAGGTTCTAAATTGAGGGGCTCTAAAAACAAATTTAGAGCCCCTTTGCTTTTTAGAGCCCCGTGTGTTTTTTAGGGGCTCTAAAAAAAATTCATCCCCAGTGAGGGGCTCAATAAAATTGAGTCTTTATGTTATGTTAAATTTAATTTTACAAATTAATTTGAATATGTGTTATTTTTTATCGTGTATTAATTTTCTTTTGATAAATTATTATTGTCATTATCGTAACTTTATTTTACGAACATTTCAACCAAAAAATTAATTAATTCTGACAATGGTAAAAATTATTGAATTATAATGACGTTTAATTACGTTCGATTTTTATTTATAATTTTTATTATTTTCCCTTTTGTTAATTAATTTTTTTAATTAAAATTAAAATTTCTTATCTGAATAACATCTATTTTCTTTTATCAATCTCAACCGTCTGTTTCTTAACTCAATCTCAAATCTTTTATCCAAATAACATACAGTACAACTGAAAATAAACTAACCAATAATCCATGATTTAAAAATGAGGTTAAGGCAAATTGAGACGGTATACATCATCGTCAAAGTCTATTGAACGGGAGGTCTTTCTTGCAATAATGGCCCTTTGTTGCTCAATAATCCACGCTCTTCTTTTCGGAGTTTCGATTGTCGAAGTCTTTATATTCATAGATTTCATATATGGAAAATCTTCAAACCTATCCGTGTACTTCTTCATAATTTTTCCCATATTTTTTGCTTCTTCGACGATATCTTCTACATTGCCCTTACCTTTTAATTTTTTTGCCTTCTTGGATCCAATTGGCCTTGACGATGTGGGATTGCTTTGGGTTTCCGCCACTGACTCAATGGGATTGTCATTATCGAGAGAATTTGGATTTTCGATTGGAGTTTCGGGTGGAATCATTGACGCATGCGTTTCAGTTGTACTCTGTGTGAATTGAACATCGATGATTTTTCTCTATTTTTGACCATCTTGTAAAATTGTCCAACAATGATTGAAGTTAAAAAAATTTCCACCGGTAGTAGAGTATAAGCGTCGAGCGTCATTCAGCTAAAAAACAATTCAACAAATTAATAAAAGTTAATTTTGATTTTTTTTAAATATTATATAACATCTACTGTATAAAACTAATAATATATGAAAAACTCACGTTGTTACTGACATTTGCTCCGCTCCTAGGTCTAAGATGTACTTGAGCAATACAATAAGCAAATCTTGTACAATTTTGGTTTATTGGCGACCATCGGCATTTAATACTTTTTGATGTCCTCTTTTCCCGTGGCGGACCCAAGCTACGGGGGTCAGTGCATGCACCACAAATATATAGTGAATAATCAAAGATTTAAGTAAACTTATATATACGTAAACAAATACATATTAAACACATTTTAAATACAAAAGAGAGCAAAAAAGTAACTTTAAAATATAGCAATACAAAAAGTACATTTTATAATTGTCCCCGGCGAGAATGCATTTTTTGAAAGCGTTGAATAATCAACTCATTATCGATGCCTTCAAATACATCTCTTTCTATGTAAGGGACTAATAAATCATTCATCCAATCATCTCCCATTCGATTCCCCAATTCAATCTTCACAATTAAGTAAGTTATAAAAAAACTATATATAATAATTATTTTTAATTTGATAGATTTTCACTACCTCCAAAGTTGAAAAAAAATCACATATTAACATATGAAACAGAAGACAGCTTCATAACTGCCAAAATGAGACCGTCTCCTCGTGGCACTCCTCATAGGATTAATGATAGCACCCATCAGCACATACAAGAAAAACATGATGGTTATAGTGGTCCATCTATGCAGAACATAGGCGATCAAATCCACAAGACTGGTGAGAATTATCGTGAGAAAGGAAAATTTCCTGATGCAAACTGCAGTGCTACATGTCAAGTGATATCTGAGAATTCAGTGGAAGAAACCACATCCTCCCGTAGAGATGGTATTACACCTGAAATTATCCTTTTCCTTTCATTCTCTAAAAGACAGAAAAAGTATACTGGTTTCTGATTTTGTGTATTGCTTATTGTGAAACTGTTAATGTAATGCACTTGCAAATTCTGTGCAGTAATTCAAGAGATTGACGAAACAACCAAAAATACAGATCAAGAAGAGGATGAAATGTTGAATGCTCTTGAAATATCAATCAGCAGTTCTCCAACTTCAAAAGATGATGCAGCTGTATGTGTATGTGATGAAGAAAAATCTTCCCGGTACTTGGAATTGGTAAAGTCCTGTTGCTTAATGGTTATTAAAGCGAGACATTTAATCCAATACATCTATTCTTGTGCTTTTATATATTTTGCACTCAGTTCTGTTGCATGCATCTATCTTATTATGTTCTTCAGGAATCATTTGAAGAGGATCAAGAATCATCTTCTCCACTAGCATCCCCATCATGCTCTTCAGTGAATACAAAAGTTGAAGATCCTGAGAAGGTGATTGACAGAACAGATCGACCCAGTCCTATATCTGTTCTTGAACCGTTATTTTCAGAAGATGACATCAGTCCTGCAAGCACCAAAGACTTACAAGGTTAGCATATATGGTTAAGTTCTATAAGACCATGACAACTCGATGTTTTGTAGTAGACAGCTCTTTGCTTATTAGCTGTTTAAAAATCTGCAGTTGAACTGGAAATTCATCCGCGGAAAATCCATTTTGAAGAACAAAGTCCTTCTGTTAGTGAGCAAGGAATTTCTGCAATAACTTGTATGGAGGACGAAGAATCTCCATTTGAATACGTAGAGGCGGTCTTGCTAGGTTCAGGCTTGAACTGGGATGAATTTCTTCTAAGGTGGCTTTCTTCGGACCAGATTCTTGACCCATCATTGTTTGATGAAGTAGAGTTATTTTCCAGCCGACATCACGACCAAAATCTCCTTTTTGACTGCACTAATGAAGTTCTGAAAGAGGTATGCGACCGCTATTTTGGTCGCTTCATTGGTATATCCTTCATTAAACAGAGCATTCGGCCTGCACCAAGAGGGATGAACCTCATCCATGAGATATGGAAAGGAGTTGAGTGGCATCTTCTTCAGCATCCATCGTCTAAGTCTTTAGACCAGCTTGTGAAAAAAGACATGACAAAATCCGAAATGTGGATGAACCCACATTTGGACGTTGAACAAATTGGCATTGAAATGGAAGAGGCCATTTTCGAAGAACTAGTTGAGGATACCGTTTCAAGTTTTGTAGATGACTATCCGGAGTGCTTGTCTACTGACTTTCGACCTGTATCACATGAAATTGAGATCGGCATTGACTCATATTAGTCAATCTAGTCCAAGAAGTTTCGTAATTCCGTCGAGTATTTGAGAGACGACCAAGTTGGTTTTGGTCTCATCTAGCGTTCATGTAGAGTTTCTGATGACAATTTGCACAGATATTTTCAAGAGCAATCTGCTAAATCTTCTGGACATAGTGTATAGATATTCTAGGACAAAAACCCTAGCATGGGGGCTTTCAATCTCGAAAGTAAAGAATAAAGAACCTTACCCATTGAGAAGGATCAAGATATTGTTCTTTGCCATGCAAGAGGAAAGGTGTTGACCTTCAAGGGAAAGATACATAAACTTCCATTCCAGCTCGAGAATGGTCTAACTCAATGCTGTGGGAGATCTTGACATTAGTATGGAATCTGTAGAGTTTCGTGTGCCAAGTGCGTGTTTTCTCTTTTCTGTTTCTTTCTTCCTTTTACAAGCTTCTTTCTGCTTGACATAACTCATCGTTTGTTTTTCAGTTCTTGTTTCTTGCTTTCGTGTAGAGCGTGATTTTGTAATTTACAAATGATGTGAAGTTTGACAAGTTAATATAACAGAAAACAATAAGAAGAATTGAGAAAAGAGATGTGTTAAAAGTCCTGTTTGCATCAGACAACTCCTTGACAGATTCAACATGTTCAGAGCTTTCTTGATCTTTATCTTTTCTTTTCTCCTTTTAGTTTTTCAGCTATAGATGCTCAAGTTTTGAGAATGTAATGTTCTCAAGTTATTTTAGTATACTGTGTTTCAAGTTTTTTTTACAGATGACTATATTTACCATGCACCGTTAGCTCTTGCGTCCGCACTAGCAATGAAGTCCGCACTAGCAATGAACGTTCGTCTCTCACACTTATGTAGGGCCCACATCTCTTGCAGTGATGGACGTCCGTGCAGGCTCCAAGTTTAAGGGCAGAACCTGGAAAGTTCGAAACCAACCATTGCAGTCGATAGCCTCATATCTCCATTGCCTGGCAGTGGAAAATTTTTGTCTTGCTGCCCTGGTATTCAAATATGCTTCTTTCTATAACGTCTTAGAGTGGAATATTGTACTTGAAAAATCGTCACATTTTTATGCTTATCTGATCTAGCTTGTTTATTTTACTCATGCTATCCATATTTCATGATAAGGATTTTCTCCTTTCTTGACTCTTTCATTTCTCCTCTTAAATTAAAATGGAAGTATAATAAGGTTGCAGTTAAACCAACTTTATTGCATAGTTCGAAGTGTTGAACAATGAAGTATCATCATGCTCACAAGATGTCTATACCAAAGATGACAATGTTGAAATTGATTAATCAAGAAGGACAAAATGAAGAATGAGGTAATACAAGAAAAAGTAGGGCCTGCTAGAATGTGGAATCAGAAATGGTATGTAAATAGTATCTTGTAAGAGAGGTATAAGATCTAAGATGAGTTTGGATGGAGACAGGTAGGCAATATCTCATTTGTATGTAGTTAGTGGAGGAGAGAACTCTCGACATAAATGAATGACATCATTAAATATGTAAATTTGTTGTCACCTAGGGAGAAAAGACTTGATTTGATTTGATTTCACTTTATCATTTTCAATATGAGGTGAGCTATGGGCCATCTGATTTGATACTTCTAAATTTCAACCATCAAATCTGGACTAAAAACTAATAAATTTTGAAAAAAGGTGTTTACAATAATTTTGAATAAATGACTAAAATTTAAAAGGACTAAAAAATCATAATTTACTTCATATTAAAAAAATAATAATTAAAAAGGAGAGAATCCAAACCCGTATTGTGAAAAGCTAATTGAAGAAACAAACATAAGGGAATTTCCAAAACTTTGAATTAACATGCTGTCCAAAGTATCAAACTTTTACCATTCTTCAAGCAATGTTCTAGTGTTGGATAAGTTTCACCTTCTCTCATACTCCACTATATTTAGAAATGAAAATAGTCAAATGCAAAATTTTTCATTCACTATACCAAATTAAATTAAGCTTTATCCACCCACTATAAATGTGAGAAACTCAATATGCACCACAAATGCACAAGATGCAGGGTCTATTGCACTGGAGAAAAACAATGCTGTCACAAGAGATCTATAGCAACTCAAAAACATTTATGCAATGTCTTTATGATTATAACTAGTTAAAGATGCCCGTGCATATGCACAGGCTGTGCCCAATGTATATTAATAAAATAGTTTGAATAAAATTATTTACAATGAAAATAAACTTGTATCAATAGTGTTAATTATATAAATTCTAATATAGTTAATTTAAGTTAATATATTTGTTATGTAAATGAATTTCACTATCTCCAATTTATAAAAATAAATGAATTCAAAATGCCAAAAAGTTTTAAATAAATGCACATAAATGAAAAAATAATTTTAAATCCATAACAAGATATTGTGAAAATAAATCAAAAAACTAAAATGATTGCCAAAGTAACAGGTAGAGTAACTAGATGGTACAGCTAACCAGGAACAATTTCACCATTGATGCATAAGAGAATCATTGATCTGATGAATGCAAAACCATAAAGCAAAAGGAAAGACAAAGGCTCATCAGTTATTTGGAGATGATGGAAAATGCTAAAGAGAATGGCAGATCCCTCAACAAGAGTGTTAAAAATCCACAAAAATAGGCAGTACTTGTATCCAAACACTGGGAAAAATAACACAACATCTACAAAGCAAAAGGAGGTTGAATCCTAGTATTCCAAGATGTGACTTGCCACCCGAAAAGCTCTTTGTTTATGCTAGCAAGGGTGGGTAATAGACTGATTGCCAAAAAATTACAGGTAGAATGAAATCATTTGAATTTACAGACTTCCATTACAAATGTAGCTAATTATCTCATTTGGTATTTGATTAATAACAATGGGAATCAACATCCCACTTTCCAAAACTTGATGGTTTTATCATCATTTTAGTAGATATAAGAAAGAGGCCACATTAACTGTTTGGCACCAGTAGATCTTGTTTATTTTCTTCCCAATTTCCAAACTTCTAAGATAGTCAAACTGAAGAAAGAGATGCAGACCATATTAAATGAAAGACGAATAAGAAAAGAAAGAAATGAAATCATGGAGAAAAAGAAATAAAGCCACCTAAGGAGGAGTGAAATCCATACAGAGAAAGAAATATAACCATTGTTCTACCAAAAATAATTCCTTTTAACAAAAAACTATCAAGGTGTTCACAAAGTTGTCCATGCTAGAAATTAAATGTTGTAGTAGATAAAGAAAGATAGGTTGATTATTGACTCCATTTCTAATAAATAAAATCGTATTGATGTAGACACCTACCTCTTTTGTATCAGTCCTTGCAAATAATACCACCCTGCCTCCACAATCACCAGTAGCAAGATGGTCACTAGTTTTATCAAACTCAATAGCAGATATGATAGCAACTGCGAAACCTAAAAAGAAACTGATATCAAATTTCAAGCCACAGTTGTGAAGAGTTTCACACCTTTAGATCTTTCTCTAACAAAGATGCATACACTTTTGTAGAACCTGAATTGTCAAACGCAAATCAATTATTCCAATTTTGAGACGTTCTTTAAATGAATCAAGTCCCTTCATAGAGTATTTACCTGAATTGTCAAACCCATATCAATTATTCCAGTTTTGAGACATTCTCTAAATGCATACTATGGTGCGTGGGAAATAGAACTGCAACACAAAACTTGTTTAGCTGTCACAGTGTCTGAAACTCATGCAGCAGTCTTCGGAGCCCTACAATATAAAAGTTGCGCCGCAGAATTAAATGTTTATTTCCAAATAATATCAGCTTGTTTTGGATTTCAAACAATACTAACTCCAAGAGGATATGATAATATTGTGAGTACTCTTTAAACACTTAGTTGAGTTATGGATGAATCATATTCTTTAAAAGAGATGGATTCTTCAACATGAACTCCTTCTATTCTTCTTTGATCAATGTTTTCATCACCGTTAGTATCTGCATCACTGAATGTCAAAGAGGAGAAGAGAAATGTTAAACTAAGAAGCTTAGGCACAAAGTCACATGAGACAAAGTTGAATCAATCTTTATATTATCAAAAATCATTTGATGAACCATTTGACAAATCAAGATCTAATTCATGCAATAGTGCCGATACGATCTTTTTCAACTATCTAGATGTAAAAAAAATTACAACGATGAAACAAACAAAAACATAAGAGTGACAAGCAATAATTCCATATTAGAGTCAATCTTGAGTATAAGAAGAAAAAATTCCACATAAAGAAAATAAAAAAGATAATGAAAAAGGAAAGAAGAACTGCATTTTAAAAATGGAACAGGAAAAGGAAAAAAAAGTTGCAACCGTTACCTTTTTTCTCTCAATATATCTTGTTTGCCTTCATACAATCTTAATGCGACTGTCAAGCGAACATCTATAGCTAATTTCAGTTTTGAGACATTCTCTAAATGCATACTATGGTGCGTGGGAAATAGAACTGCAGCACAAAACTTGCTTAGCTGTCACAGTGTCTGAAACTCATACAGCAGTCTTCGGGGCCCTACAATATAAAAGTTGCGCTGTAGAATTAAATGTTTATTTCTAAAGAATATCAGCTTGTTTTGGATTTCAAATAATACTAACTCCAAGAGGATATGATAATATTGTGTGTACTCTTTAAACACTTAGTTGAGTTATGGATGAGTCATATTCTTTAAAAGAGATGGATTCTTCAACATGAACTCCTTTCATTCTTCTCGATGAATGCTTTAATCACCATTAGTATCTGCATCACTGAATGTCAAAGTGGAGAAGAGAAATGTTAAACTAAGAAGCTTAGGCACAAAGTCACATGAGACAAAGTTGAATCAATCTTTATATTATCAAAAATCATTTGATAAACCATCTGACAAATCGAGATCTAATTCATGCAATAGTGCCGATACGATCTCATTCAACTGTCGAGATGTAAAAAAAAGTTACAACGATGAAACAAACAGAAACATAAGAGTGACAAGCAATAATTCCATATTAGAGTCAATCTTGAGTTTAAGAAGAAAAAAATCCACATAAAGAAAATAAAAAAGATAATGAAAAAGGAAAGAAGAACTACATTTTAAAAATGGAACAGGAAAAGGAAAAAAAAGTTGTAACTGTTACCTTTTTTCTCTCAATATATCCTGTTTGCCTTCAATCGTACAATCTGAATGCAACTGTCAATAGAACATCTCTAGCTAATTTCAATTTTGAGACATTCTCTAAATGCATACTATGGTGCGTGGGAAATAGAACTGCAACACAAAACTTGCTTAGCTGTCACAGTGTCTGAAACTCATGCAGCAGTCTTCGGGGGCCTTACAATATAAAAGTTGCGTTGCAGAATTAAATGTTTATTTCCAAAAATATCAGCTTGTTTTGGATTTCAAACAATACTAACTCCAAGAGGATATGATAATATTGTGTGTACTCTTTAAACACTTAGTTGAGTTATGGATGAGTCATATTCTTTAAAAGAGATGGATTCTTCAACATGAACTCCTTTCATTCTTCTTGATGAATGCTTTCATCACCATTAGTATCTGCATCACTGAATGTCAAAGTAGAGAAGAGAAATGTTAAACTAAGAAGCTTAGGCACAAAGTCACATGAGACAAAGTTGAATCAATCTTTATATTATCAAAAATCATTTGATGAACTATCTGACAAATCAAGATCTAATTCATACAATAGTGCTGATACGATCTATTTCAACTGTCCAGATGTAAAAAAAGTTACAACGAGCAAACAAATAAAAACATAAGAATGACAAGCAATAATTCCATATTAGAGTCAATCTTGAGTATAAGAAGACAAAATTCCACATAAAGAAAATAAAAAAGATAATAAAAAAGGAAAGAAGAACTGCATTTTAAAAATGGAACAGGAAAAGGAAAAAAAAAGTTACAATTGTTACCTTTTTTCTCTCAATATATCCTGTTTGCCTTCAATCATACAATCTGAATGCAACTATCAAGAGAACATCTCTAGCTAAGAGAGAAAAGAACTAAAACAAATAATGATATCTTTCATCAAGTAATGATATAAATAGGATCCTAAATTGCTTGGATTGCAACATATGAAGACAAGTGTTACTTACATTCAATTTCGTCTATTAATGGTGAATTTGGATGGAATACGTCCAACGAATGGACAAATTCAATGACTCCATCCTGTTTGTAATCAAACAAATTGAATATCTTTATTAAATGTTAATGAAGATATGCAAAATCAATAAGGACGATCAGTAACTGCAATCAGGAAACATAGCGTGTGATTGTTAGCAGTGTATAGATAGAAGAACTTGAAGATATGTTTTAAATATGTACCTTTCTTCCAATTAGTTGCTGCGTAATGACATATATAGTCCACGAGAATAAGGAAGAAATGAAATTTTACTTTTGGAGTCCAGAGCTATGTTATCTTATTTTTCATTGCATTCAAGCCAACAAACAAACAAAAATATGACCATAAACTTTTTCAGAATCCTTCCCATTCCCTGAAAATTTATTTTAAGAATCATCATTTAACATAATTTATTGGTGCCATAGAGATACTGACACAAAAATACTTACATTCTGAACATGTCTATGTGCATATATCTTCCAGTTAGAGGGTGATTATTCTTTGATTTCAAAGCAGACAAAATCATAGAGTTCAAATAAGAATACTGATACAACTCGATAATCAAGTGGCACTAAAATGAAAGAAATAAAATTTCAACTGCTTGACTCTGCAGCAAAGATGCAACATGAATTGCTTCTATAACAAACTAAAAGAAATCTTTTCACCATGAGAGTATCACGACTCATGTATACATACTTCAGATTTAAAGATTTGATGATAAAGAGAGAGAAAATAAGAATGTAATATGAAAAGATGAATGTTAAAATTAAATAAAGGAAAATATAAGGAAAAAAATTGAAGCTCACAACTTCATCTTATAATTTGATATTTTGATATGTTATCAGTGTTGATGATGTTGAATCACGAGATTGCATTTTGTCAAAGACTTGGACCTTTGTTTTCCAATTGTGTGCGCTAGATTTATATGCTTCCATATTAGGTTGGATCTTGCAAGTATCATATTGTAAATTATAAATTAATTAACATAAAAATTAAAATATGTAAATATAGAATTTAAATAATGATGTCAGTATATAAATTGACTTCTTACAGGGAAAAAGAAAAAATTCTTTTTAATTTGAAGCAAGTGCTAAGACTTCTTCATAGACCACATTTTTTGTTTCATCATCACTCATGCTATCAATTGTAGGTGGCCTTATCAAAATTTTAACAGCATCTATTTTTTTGACTCTAGATAATGCTACATAGAGTTGGCCGTGAGAAAAAATAGGCTCTTGAAGATATATACCGACAAAATCTAATGTTTAACCTTGAGCTTTATTTATTGTCATGGAAAAACAGAGTCAAATAGGAAATTGTATTCTTTTAAATGCAATTGGACACTTTTCGTCTTGTTGTGGTTCTAAAGATATTCGAGGTATAAATACATGTTTTCCTCGTAATTCACCAGAGGCTAAGAATGCACTTATTATATTGTTTTGGAAACTATGACAAATTAATCTTGTACCATTGCACAGCCCTTCATGAGGATTTATATTTCTCAAAAGAATGATAGGACAATTCTGTTTAAGTACTAAACGATGATGAGGAAAACCTGTTGGTGTTAAACTGTGAATAAAATCTTGGTATTGTAACTGTTCATTTGAATTTCTTATTTCATCAAAACTCAAGTATATTCTTTCATTACCTGAAAATTGCTGAATTAAAATGTCATTGATTTCATCAACTATATCATTTTTTGTAGTCAATATTGCTCTATTAATGACATCAAAAGGATTATTGACAAAAGAATCAAAATTAGGAAAAACATAATGAAACAAAACCTTCAAAGACTCATCATCATTTTGAAATGGTATAATGAAAGACCTAGAAATTTTTACTATATTCTAATGAATTATTTTTTCTTTTCCATTTCCAATTCTTATTAGATATTCACAAAAATTAGGATCATATTTTGCTCTCATATTTGTTGTTAATTTGAATTTCCCAAGTTTTGGCCATAATAAAATCTTATTTCTTTCCTTTTTTTCACTACTGGTAGAGTTTGTCTAAAGTCACCACCAAAAACAATTACTTTTCCTCCAAAAATTTCATATGTATCCATTAAATCTTGTAAAGTTTGATGAAATGCTTCAACTGCATATTTATTAGCCATAGAAGCTTCATCCCAAATAATCAACTTTGACATTATAATTAACTTCCCTATGGCACTTTGTTTTGTAATTTTGCAAGTCATTCTATCATTAGAATCAACTGGGATTTTAAATCTTGAATGGGTAGTTCGGCCTCCGGGCAGTATTGATGCTACAATTCCTGATGTTGCAGTAGCTAAGGCAATATCCCCTATTGATCTCACAGTCGTTAAAAGTGCTTTATATAAGAAAGTTTTTCCTATACCGCCTGGACCATCTACAAAAAATTCACCACTATGTTTAGAATTAATTCTTTTTATGACTTCATCAAATATGATTTTTTGCTCAGTATTGAGTTTTGAAATAGATAATAAATCTTCTTCACTGACATGTATATTCTTTTCGGCTTCTATTTCATTTGCTTCTATTTCTGTTTGGGAAAATTGTATTTTATATAGAACTAAATGAAAATCATTGATATTTTTTCCCATAGATTCAAGTACATCATTTAGATTTTCAAAAATCTTTTGTCGAATTTCATGTTTTGTTAAATTAGGATTATGTTTTTCAAAATCTTCGGACATTACATGCTCATATTTTTTCCATAACGTTTTCGGATCGTTAGGGAGACAATAAACTAGAAGTGTTGCAAAAAGTCTTCTTAGACTTGCAAGCATTTCAAATAAAGATGCTTCTTCTAAAGATTTATGTAGGGAATCATCTTTTTTCCAAAAACCTTCTTAATTGACAAGCTTGTCTATATGATGTTGCCATGTTTCCATTTACCAATTTTAGATCATCAAAACTCTTTGGAGCTTTAACATTTTGTAAAAGTAATATTAAATAATATCTTTCTCCTTGAATTGGATGAACTGATACTAATCTACCAATTACATCCTTTTTTGTCTTTTGACCCAAATTCTTTCACTATTTATCCAAACAAAGTATTCAGGAAACTCAATGTATAGTAAGTTCAATTTTTGTGCTTCTTTATCAGTTCTGTTCATATAAAAGAATTTTGTCAACATTGTTTTTTAGTAGAATTTATTATTAAGATTTTTTTGTAAATTAGCATTTTCTGTAAATGATACAGATTGCCAATTTTGAATATGAATAGGTAAACTAACTACTGATGGATGCATCTCATTTAAAGGAAATCTAAAAATCCTCCACGCAGCTTCTGGTGGAGAAATTTATCTTGTTGATTGAAACTCTTTTATTTCATGAATGTTATTTGAAAAATCATCATAACAAATGTAGAAATTAACCCTATCATGGCCTTTGTATATGTATTTGTATATGTATTTCAAAGCTTTAATAGTTGAACAAATTTCAACATTTATATGACAATCATACTTACTAAGGAGATATGGATTATAAGGCACAACCCACCTATTGTCCAAAAGTTGACCTCTAACTTTTACAGTCTTACCATCATTTCTTCTCCTATAAATTGGGTATGTGTTGTTCCCTATGTTTGTTTCTTGACAAAAATCCTTAGGATATTTACTTTTACACCTTCCTTTATTTTTCATACAAGAATTTTTAGGATTTTTTTCACCACAAGGTCCGTGCATCATATGTTTCACAACAAGAATATGCAAGAAATGATACTTCTCAAAATCAGGCAATTCATCACTAACTATTTTATCAAAAGATTCAGTAGTATATAATTTTGAATTTCTCTTCAAAATAATCAAAAAATGAGCATGTGGCAATCCACGCTTTTGAAATTCTATGACATATGTGATAGCAACAATTTTTCCAAAGATTTCTTCTTTCAAAATATCTTTTTTTAATTCTTCTAGTTTTGCACAAAAGATGCGAGACACTAAATTTGGGCGATTTTGTGCTTGCTCACTTGGCAATAAATTTTCAACAATTTCTAACCAAGAAGGATTGCATGTCATTGTCAAAAAAATATCAGGTTTACCAAATCGTTGTACTAATGACATTGCATCCATATATATTTTTTTCATATCTCGAGGTGCACCAATGAAAGTTACTGGCAATAAAATTTTTGTTCCAATTCTAGACCCTTGCAAATTACCACTTGCCACAACTTCCATAATTCCTTGATAATAATCACATATGAGTTTATCCTGGTTGTTTCTAAACAATCAAGCCTTTGTGTTTCAATTTTAATGTACATATCAACTATAAATTGCTGAAATAATCTTCCAGTGTGAATCACTAATGTCTTATCATTCTGTCTTATTTGAAACTTGTAAGCATAATAATCTCGACAGGAAACATAAGATCTTTTTCTTTTTCTCGAATTTGAAACTAAATAGTTGTAAGAAGAAAAAATAAAAAAGGGAAAAGAAAAAGAATGTGAGAATTTGTATGTATTCAATTTTATTAAAGAATTTAATTTGCTATGAAATATTTTACTTATCTTGATTCTCTATATTAAGCAAATGTTCTGCTGATTTCATGTAAGTAGGCTTTACAATTGATTATCCTGGATAAACACTTGAAGCATTGGTTCTATGAATTGTTCTAGGTATTTTCTCTATACCTTTATGCCAACTTGTGTCACCCTTGGGAAAAATCAAGGGATATTGAAGTGGATCATAACAGCCAAAATAATATTTGACTCGTTGTTTTTCTCCTGATTTGTTCTTGTTGTCCCTTAATTAAACCTAAGAGGGGGGTGAATTAGGTTATATAGGCAATAATAATACTTTTTTTGATTAGGCAATATACTAGCAATGATTAATCAATAAGAATCTTAAATAGATGTCCACTTTAGCAATATAAAATATGAGTGATGCAATTTATCAAACACTTGACGAGCAGAAAATAGTGCAAAGAGAAAGTTGAGAAAAAGATATTGCAAATCGCGATTTTAGCGTGGTTTGGCCCCCGCCTAAGTCCACGACCCAAGCTTCTCGCTTAGGATTTCAACAATCTCCACTATAGTGACTCTTCAAAAATTGGTGAGTCCACAAACCAACTACAATGGTAGTTCAAGCTTTTTACAATAGAAAAGCAACTCTTCTCAATACAAAGCTTTCACTCCAACACCTTTGACAAGGAAATCATTCCTTAAAAAGTGTTTAATTCCCTCTTTGGATAAGTGTTTGAAAATAACAATAGAAAAACCCTCTTTTTAAGGTAGATGAATACAATGAATGCTATTTCTCAATATTGTTCACAATTTCTTGCTCAAGTATAGCTCAATGATGATTCAAAGATCAAGATCATGAAAGAACTCAAGTGTAATTTCTTTGAATCAATGCATTCAAAATTTTCAGTTGAGAGCACTTAATAGGGCTGAAAAAATGGTGTAATTAATGCTCCCAACGTTCACAAACAGCTATATTTTGAATTAGCATTTTGGCCTGACCGGTCGACCCCTGTTCGCCGATCGACCGGTCGAAAGACCCTCGTCCGGTGGACAGGTCTTGGGCGGATGCATACTATGGTGCGTGGGAAATAGAACTGCAACACAAAACTTGTTTAGCTGTCACAGTGTCTGAAACTCATGCAGCAGTCTTCGGAGCCCTACAATATAAAAGTTGCGCCGCAGAATTAAATGTTTATTTCCAAATAATATCAGCTTGTTTTGGATTTCAAACAATACTAACTCCAAGAGGATATGATAATATTGTATGTACTCTTTAAACACTTAGTTGAGTTATGGATGAATCATATTCTTTAAAAGAGATGGATTCTTCAACATGAACTCCTTCTATTCTTCTTGATCAATGTTTTCATCACTGTTAGTATTTCCATCACCGAATGTCAAAGAGGAGAAGAGAAATGTTAAACTAAGAAGCTTAGGCACAAAGTCACATGAGACAAAGTTGAATCAATCTTTATATTATCAAAAATCATTAGATGAACCATTTGACAAATCAAGATCTAATTCATGCAATAGTGCCGACACGATCTCTTTCAATTGTCTAGATGTAAAAAAAATTACAACGATGAAACAAACAAAAACATAAGAGTGACAAGCAATAATTCCATATTAGAGTCAGTCTTGAGTATAAGAAGAAAACATTACACATAAAGAAAATAAAAAAGATAATGAAAAAGGAAAGAAGAACTACATTTTAAAAATGGAACAGGAAAAGGAAAAAAAAGTTGCAACTGTTACATTTTTTCTCTCAATATATCTTGTTTGCCTTCATACAATCTTAATGCAACTGTCAAGAGAACATCTCTAGCTAATTTTAGTTTTGAGACATTCTCTAAATGCATACTATGGTGCGTAGGAAATAGAACTGCAGCATAAAACTTGCTTAGTTGTCACAGTGTCTGAAACTCATGCAACACTCTTCGGGGCCCTACAATATAAAAGTTGCGCCACAAAATTAAATGTTTATTTCCAAAGAATATCAGCTTGTTTTGGATTTCAAACAATACTAACTCCAAGAGGATATGATAATATTGTGTGTACTCTTTAAACACTTAGTTGAGTTATGGATAAGTCATATTCTTTAAAAGAGATGGATTCTTCAACACGAACTCCTTTCATTCTTCTTGATGAATGGTTTCATCACCATTAGTATCTGCATCACTGAATGTCAAAGTGGAGAAGAGAAATGTTAAACTAAGAAGCTTAGGCACAAAGTCACATGAGACAAAGTTGAATCAATCTTTATATTATAAAAAATCATTTGATGAACCATCTGACAAATCAAGATCTAATTCATGCAATAGTGCCGATACGATCTCTTTCAACTGTCCAGATGTAAAAAAAAGTTACAACGATGAAACAAACAAAAACATAAGAGTGACAAGCAATAATTCCATATTAGAGTCAATCTTGAGTATAGGAAGAAAAAATTCCACATAAAGAAAATAAAAAAGATAATGAAAAAGGAAAGAAGAACTACATTTTAAAATGGAACAGGAAAAGGAAAAAAAAAGTTGCAACTGTTACCTTTTTTCTCTCAATATATCCTGTTTGCCTTCAATCATACAATCTGAATGCAACTGTCAAGAGAACATCTCTAGCTAATTTCAGTTTTGAGACATTCTCTAAATGCATACTATGGTGCGTGGGAAATAGAACTGCAGCACAAAACTTGCTTAGCTGTCACAGTGTCTGAAACTCATGCAGCAGTCTTCGGGGGCCCTACAATATAAAAGTTGCGCTGCAGAATTAAATGTTTATTTCCAAAGAATATCAGCTTGTTTTGGATTTCAAACAATACTAACTCCAAGAGGATATGATAATATTGTGTGTATTCTTCAAACACTTAGTTGAGTTATGGATGAGTCATATTCTTTCAAAGAGATGGATTCTTCAACATGAACTCCTTTCATCTTCTTGATGAATGCTTTCATCACCATTAGTATCTGCATCACTGAATGTCAAAGAGGAGAAGAGAAATGTTAAACTAAGAAGCTTAGGCACAAAGTCACATGAGACAAAGTTGAATCAATCTTTATATTATCAAAAATCATTTGATGAACCATCTGACAAATCAAGATCTAATTCTTGCAATAGTGCCGATACGATCTCTTTCAACTGTCTAGATGTAAAAAAAGTTACAACGATGAAACAAACAAAAACATAAAAGTGACAAGCAATAATTCCATATTAGAGTCAATCTTGAATATAAGAAGAAAAAATTCCACATAAAGAAAATAAAAAAGATAATGAAAAAGGAAAGAAGAACTGCATTTTAAAAATGGAACAGGAAAAAGAAAAAAAAAAGTTGCAACTGTTACCTTTTTTCTCTCAATATATCATGTTTGCCTTCAATCATACAATCTGAATGCAACTGTCAAGAGAACATCTCTAGCTAAGAGAGAAAATAACTAAAACAAATAATGATATCTTTCATCAAGTAATGATATAATTAGGATCCTAAATTGCTTGGATTGCAACATATGAAGACAAGTGTTACTTACATGCAATTTCATCTGCTAATGGTGCATTTGGATAGAATACGTCCAACGAATGGACAAATTCAATGACTTCATTCTGTTTGTAATCAAACAAATTGAATATCTTTATTAAATGTTAATGAAGACATGCAAAATCAATAAGGACGATCAGTAACTGCAATCAGGAAACATAGCGTGTGATTGTTAGTAGTGTATAGATAGAAGAACTTGAAAATATGTTTTAAATATGTACCTTTCTTCCAATTAGCTGCTGCGTAATGACATCTGTAGTCCACGAGAATAAGGAAGAAATGAAATTTTACTTTTGGAGTCCAGAGCTATGTTATCTTATTTTTCATTGCATTCAAGCCAACAAACAAACAAAAATATGACCATAAACTTTTTCAGAATCCTTCCCATTCCCTGAAAATTTATTTTAAGAATCATCATTTAACATAATTTATTGGTGCCATAGAGATACTGACACAAAAATACTTACATTCTGAACATGTCTATGTGCATATATCTTCTAGTTTGAGGGTGATTATTCTTTGATTTCAAAGCAGACAAAATCATAGAGTTCAAATAAGAACACTGATACAACTCGATAATCAAGTAGCACTAAAATGAAAGAAATAAAATTTCAACTGGTTGACTCTGCAGCAAAGATGCAACATGAATTGCTTCTATAACAAACTAAAAGAAATCTTTTCACCATGAGATTATGACGACTCATGTATACATACTTCAGATTTAAAGATTTGATGATAAAGAGAGAAAAAATAAGAATGTAATATGAAAAGATGAATTTTAAAATTAAATAAAGGAAAATATAAGGAAAAAAAATTGAAGCTTACAACTTCATCTTATAGTATGATATTTTGATATGTTATCAGTGTTGATGATGTTGAATTTAAATATAGATGTCAGTATATAAATTGACTTCTTACAGGGAAAAAGAAAAATTTCTTTTTAATTTGAAGCAAGTGCTAAGACTTCTTCATAGACCACATTTTTTGTTTCATCATCACTCATGCTATCAATTGTAGGTGGCCTTATCAAAATTTTAACAACATCTATTTTTTTGACTATAGATAATGCTACATAGAGTTGGCCATGAGAAAAAACAAGCTGTTGAAGATATATACCGACAAAATCTAATGTTTGACCTTGAGCTTTATTTATTGTAATGGCAAAACAGAGTCAAATAGGAAATTGTATTATTTTAAATGCAACTGGTCACTTTTCGTCTTGTTGTGCTTCTAAAGGTATTCGAGGTATAAATACATGTTTTCCTCGTAATTCACCAGAGGCTATGAATGCACTTATTATATTGTTTTGAAAACTTTGACAAATTAATCTTGTACCACTGTACAGCCCTTCATGAGGATTTATATTTCTCAAAAGAATGATAGGACAATTCTGTTTAAGTACTAAACGGTGAGGAGGAAGACCTGTTGGTGTTAAACTGTGAATAAAATCTTGGTATTATAACTGTTCATTTGAATTTCTTGTTTCATCAAAACTCAAGTATATTCTTTCATTACCTGGAAATTGCTGAATTAAAATGTCATTGATTTCATCAACTATATCATTTTTTGTAGTCAATATTGCTCTATTAATGATATCAAAAGGATTATTGACAAAAGAATCAAAATTAAAAAAAAAATAATGAAACAAAACCTTCAAAGACTCATCATCAATTTGAAATGGTATAATGAAAGACCTAGGAATTTTACTATATTCTCATGAATTATTTTTTCTTTTCCATTTCCAATTCTTATTAGATATTCACAAAAATTAGGATCATATTTTGCTCTCATATTTTTTGTTAATTTGAATTTCTCAAGTTTTGGCCATAATAAAATCTTATTTCTTTCCTTTTTTCACTACTGGTAGAATTTGTCTAAAGTCACCACCAAAAACAATTACTTTTCCTCCAAAAATTTCAGATGTATCCATTAAATCTTGTAAAGTTTGATGAAATGCTTCAACTGCATATTTATTAGCCATAGAAGCTTCATCCCAAATAATCAACTTTGACATTATAATTAACTTCCCTATGGCACTTTGTTTTGTAATTTTGCAAGTCATTCTATCATTAGAATCAACTGGGATTTTAAATCTTGAATGGGTAGTTCGGCCTCCGGGCAGTATTGATGCGGCAATTCCTGATGTTGTAGTAGCTAAGGCAATATCCCTCATTGATCTCACAGTTGTTAAAAGTGCTTTATATAAGAAAGTTTTTCCTATACTGCCTAGACCATCTACAAAAAATGCACCACTATGTTTAGAATTAATTCTTTTTATGACTTCATTAAATATGATTTTTTGTTCAGTATTGAGTTTTGAAATAGATAATAAATCTTCTTCACTGACATGTATATTCCTTTTGGCTTCTATTTCTGTTTGGGAAAATTGTATTTTATATGGAACTAAATGAAAATCATTGATATTTTTTCCCATAGATTCAAGTACATCATTTAGATTTTCAAAAACCTTTTGTCGAATTTCATGTTTTGTTAAATTAGGATTATGTTTTTCAAAATCTTCGGACATTACATGCTCATATTTTTCCCATAACGTTTTTGGATCGTTAGGGAGACAATAAACCAGAAGTGTTGCAAAAAGTCTTCTTTGACTTGCAGGCATTT
The DNA here is from genome assembly GCA_037974665.1 of Ehretia macrophylla. Lineage (NCBI taxonomy): Eukaryota > Viridiplantae > Streptophyta > Magnoliopsida > Boraginales > Ehretiaceae > Ehretia > Ehretia macrophylla. The sequence goes on from CM075776.1 coordinate 53,266,111, forward strand.
CAAATAAAGATGCTTCTTCTAAAGATTTATGTAGGGAATCATCTTCTTCCAAAAACCCTCTTAATTGACAGGCTTGTTTATATGATGTTGCCATGTTTCCATTTACCAATTTTAGATCATCAAAACTCTTTGGAGCTTTAACATTTTGTAAAAGTAATCTTAAATAATATCTTTCTCCTTGAATTGGATGAACTGATACTAATCTACCAATTACATCATTTTTTTGTCTTTTGACCCAAATTCTTTCACTATTTATCCAAACAAAGTATTCAGAAAACTCAATGTATAGTAAGTTCAATTTTTGTGCTTCTTTATCAGTTCTGTTCATATAAAAGAATTCTGTCAACATTGTTTTTTAGTAGAATTTATTATTAAGATTTTTTTGTAAATTAGCATTTTCTGTAAATGATACAGATTGCCAATTTTGAATATGAATAGGTAAACTAACTACTGATGGATGCATCTCATTTAAAGGAAATCTAAAAATCCTCCACGCAGCTTCTGGTGGATAAACCATCTTGCTGATTGAAACTCTTTTATTTCATCAATGTTATTTGAAAAATCATCAAAACAAATGTATAAATTAACCCTATCATGGCCTTTGTATATGTATTTGTATATGTATTTCAAAGCTTTAATAGTTGAACAAATTTCAACATTTTTATGACAATCATACTTACTAAGGAGATATGGATTATAAGGCACAACCCACCTATTGTCCAAAAGTTGACCTCTAACTTTTACAGTCTTACCATCATTTCTTCTCCTATAAATTGGGTATGTGTTGTTCCCTATTTTTGTTTCTTGACAAAAATCCTTAGGGTATTTACTTTTACACCTTCCATTATTTTTCATACAAGAATTTTTAGGATTTTTTTCACCACAAGGTCCGTGCATCATATGTTTCACTACAAGACTATGCAAGAAAGGATACTTCTCAAAATCAGGCAATTCAGCACTAACTATTTTATCAAAAGATTCAGTAGTATATAATTTTGAATTTCTCTTCAAAATAATCAAAAAATGGGCATGTGGCAATCCACGCTTTTGAAATTCTATGACATATGTGATAGCAACAATTTTTCCAAAGATTTCTTCTTTCAAAATATCTTTTTTTAATTCTTCTAGTTTTGCACGAAAGATGCGAGACACTAAATTTGGGCGATTTTGTGCTTGCTCACTTGGCAATAAATTTTCAACGATTTCAAACCAAGAAGGATTGCATGTCATTGTCAAAAAAATATCAGGTTTACCAAATCGTTGTACTAATGACATTGCATCCATATATCTTTTTTTCATTTCTCGAGGTGCACCAATGAAAGTTACTGGCAATAAAATTTTTGTTCCAATTCTAGCCCTTGCAAATTACCACTTGCCACAGCATCCATAATTCCTTGATAATAATTACATCTGAGTTTATCCTGGTTGTTTCTAAAAAAAATCAAGCCTTTGTGTTTCAATTTTAATGTATATATCAACTATAAATTGCTGAAATAATCTTCCAGTGTGAATCACTAATGTCTTATCATTCTGTCTTATTTGAAACTTGCAAGCATAATAATCTCGACAGGAAACATAAGTTATTTTTCTTTTTCTCGAATTTGAAACTAAATAGTTATAAGAAGAAAAAATAAAAAAAAGGAAAAGAAAAAGAATGTGAGAATTTGTATGTATTCAATTTTATTAAAGAATTTAATTTGCTATGAAAAATTTTACTTATCTTGATCCTCTATATTAAGCAAATGTTCTGCTGATTTCATGTAAGTAGGCTTTACAATTGATTCTCCTGGACAAACACTTGAAGCATTGGTTCTATGAATTGTTCTAGGTATTTTTTCTATACCTTTATGCCAACCTGTGTCACCCTTGGGAAAAATCAAGGGATATTGAAGTGGATCATAACAGCCAAAATAATATTTGACTTGTTTTTCTCCTGATTTGTTCTTGTTGTCCCTTAATTAAACCTAAGAAGGGGGGACGGGTGAATTAGGTTATATAGGCAATAATAATACTTTTTTTCGATTAGGCAATATACTAGCAATGATTAATCAATAAGAATCTTAAATAGATGTACACTTTAACAATATAAAATATGAGTGAGGCAATTTATCACACACTTGACGAGCAGAAAATAGTGCAAAGAGAGAGTTAAGAGAAAGAGATTGCAAATCGCGATTTTAGCGTGGTTCGACCCCCGCCTAAGTCCACGACCCAAGCTTCCCGCTTAGGATTTCAACAATCTCCACTATAGTGACTCTTCAAAAATTGGTGAGTCCACAAACCAACTACAATGGTAGTTCAAGCTTTTTACAATAGAAAACAACTCTTCTCAATACAAAGTTTTCACTCTAACACCTTTGACAAGGAAATCATTCCTTACAAAGTGTTTAATTCCATCTTTGGATAAATGTTTGAAAATAACAATAGAAAAACCATCTTTTTAGGGTAGACGAATACAATGAATGTTATTTCTCAATATTATTCACAATTTCTTGCTCAAGTATAGCTCAATAATGATTCAAAGATCAACATCATGAAAGAACTCAAGTGTAATTTCTTTGAATCAATGCATTCAAAATTTTCAGTTGAGAGCACTTAAGAGGGCTGAAAAAATGGTGTAATTAATGCTCCCAATGTTCATATACGGTTATATTTTGAATCAGCATTTTGGCCCGACTGGTCGACCCCTGTTCGTCGATCGACCGGTCGAGAGACCCTCGTCCGGTGGATAGGTCTCGGGAGGACGACCCTCTGTCCACCGGTCGACCGGTCTCCGAGGGGTCGTTCGGTGGAACCTAGACTGTCAGGGTTGGATTTTAAAATTATTCTTTTTAAACAAGTTTTGTAAGATATAAAACTCACTTAAAAATCATTGTTTAATAATCACCATTGAGCATATACTATTTGCAATCCCCAAAGCCCCTGTCAAGTCCCAACCGGTACCCCTTATGACTTCCGTCTCCGTCCTTATAACTCCATCTTCATTCTTCGAATCTTCTCCTTAAGTTGATGGATGTTCTTCTTCCTTCTTTAGCTTGATAATCTTGGAGTCGGATTCAAACTCAATTCATCTTTACTTTTGCGCACTTAATAAACTCATTAAACACATTTATGGTTTGTAATCATCAAAACCAGGATTTAACAACCCTTTAGCCTAACAATCTCCCCCTTTTTGATGATGACAAAATTTATCTCAAATAATAACAATGTAAGCAAAAATGAGTTTGAGAGAGTATATATAAGCATAGATGAGTTTGTATTTAGCATTTTGTGCATTGTGAGTTTGTTTGAACCTAAGATATAAGTTTGTTCAAAAGACTCCCTCTCAATGGGTTCATACATAACAACTCCCCCTTAATGTATGAGTTCTTTTTAGATATGCTTCTATTACTTATACAATTATTCTCCCCCTTTTTGTCATTAGCAAAACATGAAGTTACATTAGCAAACAAAGAAAAGCATGTTGAGATTTGAATACCAAACACTTGACACAAAATCACAAAGTAGAGCAAGTCATAGTAAGGAGAATTACCAAAGCAATGGAGTTGAAATACGAAGTATCAAAACCATGGAAGAGATAGTGCATGACAAAATAAAACATGAATGTGTGAGAAGAAAATTGCAAAGTGTAAAGCAAAAGAAAAGAAAGAGGACCATCCTATGCATCGCAAGGTAACATACTTAATCTTTCATGAACTTCTCATAAAGCTTCTCGAGCATTGCTTTCATTCCCTTCATCTCAGAGTTGACTTCTCCAACAATCAAGGATAACTGATCAACTTTCAAAGTTAAATTATCAACCTTGGCATCTACTTCGTCAAGAGTAACTGGGCGAGGTCTTGTTGTAGACGAACTAGCCCTTCCAGTATCAACCCGTGAAGGCCCAGCATCTCTGTCTGCTAGATCACCTTCATCACTCTCGCTTGCAGCATCACTTTTAGCACCTTATTCTCCAAGGTCATAGTTCTCTAGATCATCAGTTACCTCAGTTTGTACCTTGCGGAATTTGCGTTGCGTAATGTAGATGATGTCGTTATTTTCACGAGCCATGTATTGACGATCTAGGCAATATTGGTCAAGGAGGTATGTAGCATCATTCAAGGGTGCAAATTGACCAACATGATCAACACCCTTAAGACGGAAGAAGTGACACAGGAACATCCCATAGGGCAATGATTTCTTTTTAAAAGCCAACATGTGACTGAGCATTATGTAGGGAAGGTTGATTTTTACCTTTGTGTACATGAGGTGCATCACATAACCTGTGAAAGATGGAATTGTCCCGTCTTTTATATTGCGAGGCATGATGGAGTGATTTAGGATGTAGAGGTGTAAGCGTTTCTCGGCACATAGTTGATCTCTTTTTGGCATGAACTGTTCTGATCTTCCGGAGTCTTTCCACAAGGTAGTAAACATCTCCGTAGAGGCAGTGTCGTGTAGTCCGCTTGGTAAGTTGGCGGCAGAATGGAGTTTTAAGGCACTATTTGGTATCCCAAGTAAATCAGCCAAATCTTGTTCACCCACAAATATGTTAACTCCATTTACCCTACTCTTTACACCACGCACACCTCTATCTTCGCCTTCTACTAAATATGCATAGAATTCCTGAACCCACATATCACAATTTATGTCCTCTAGCCCAAAAAGAGGAAGCCACCTTTGATATCTAATCAGTTTATATGGTCGAGTGTTGTCCAAAAAGTGTGAAGGATCAATACGCCTACCCCATATGATTTCCTTTTGTGAGAAATCACCTAGTACGATGACATACATGGGATCCCAGGGATCAATGGTATGAGGTCTGAATGCAATCCTTTGTCTCTTGGATGCTTGTCTAGATGATGATGCCATGAGGAGACGAGAGAATTTGCAAGAGAATACAAAAGAGTTTGGTTGGGGAATTTTATCGAGCACTTGGTGGGCAAAGAAAAGTTTGAGGAGTTTTTGACAAAAATTGAAGAGAAGGATTAGCACTTGAGTGGGTTGTCAAGATTTAAGTCACCTATGTTTTGCTTGTAGAACACAGAATGAGTTTTGAAAATAATAAGAGACAATGATGCAATTTGTGTGGGAGAGAATTATGATGATACTTTTGTTAGAATGAGTTTTGATGAAGAAAGAATTGGTTTTTGAATGAAATTTGATTTTTTGCCTGCCAGTGCCACGATCGGATGAGGGTGCAAGCGTCGGTCGACCGGTACCAGACCCTCTTCCGCCCGAGGCACGTACACCGGACGAGGGTGTGCTTCACCGGTCGACCGGTGGAAGACCCCTCTTCCGGTGGTGCACTTTCTGCCAAAAAGTTGTTCTATGCTTATGAAACTCCATGAAATACATGTGGACTGATATTTTAAGCATCACCAGCTCTCTTCTAATCACACAAAATTGATTCTCATGCAAAGGTTTGGTAAAAATATCAGCTAATTGATACATGGAGTCAACGAAATTAAGCACAACATCTCCTTTTTGAACATGATCACGAATGAAATGATGCCTAATTTCAATATGTTTTGTTCTAGAGTGTTGAATGGGATTTTTAGTGAGATTAATAGCACTTGTATTATCACATTTAATAGGCACACTATCGTACACAAGGCCGTAGTCTAGTAAATTTTGTTTCATCCAAAGAATTTGAGTAACACAATTTCCGGCAGATACATATTCAGCTTCAGCCGTAGAGAGAGCTACACTATTTTATGTCCTAGAAATTGACAGCATCCACTAGTACTTTTTCTATCTATACGATCTCCTGCATAATCCGCATCCGAATACCCTACCAGTTTACATGAGGTGTCTTTTGGATACCATAATCCTAAATCTATAGTCCCCTTAAGATATCTAATGATTCTTTTTATAGCATTTAAGTGAGACTCTTTAGGACATGATTGAAAACGAACACATAAGCACACAGCAAATAAGATATCGGGTCTAGAAGGAGTTAAATAAAGAAGGCTTCCAATCATACCTCGGTATTGCTTTTCGTCTATCTTGTTACCTTCCTCGTCTTTGTCAAGCTTGATTGATGTTGACATTGGTGTACTCATTTCTTTTGCTGACTCAAGCCCAAATTTTTTGATAAATTCTCTAGTGTACTTGGCTTGATTGATAAAAGTACCCTCTTGCGTTTGCTTGATTTGGAGTCCAAAAAAGAAATTCAATTCTCCTATCATACTTATCTCAAATTTCTTGTGCATACACTTAGAGAAATACTCACAAAGAGATTCATTAGTTGCACCAAAGATTATATCATCAACATAAATTTGTACAAGCAATATATCTTTTCCTTTTATTTTGACAAAGAGAGTGGAATCTAATTTGCCTCTAGTGAACCCTTTTTCAAGCAAATAGTTACTAAGCCTATCATACCATGCTCTAGGTGTTTGCTTAAGGCCATATAATGCCTTATCCAGTTTATATACATGATTTGGCAAATTAGAGTCCTCAAAACCGGGTGGTTGTTTCACATATACTTCTTCCTTAAGATAGCCATTTAGAAAGACACTTTTTAAATCCATTTGATATAATTTAAAGTTCAAAAAACATGCAAAAGCAAGAAGCATACGAATGGATTCAAGTCTAGCCACTGGAGCAAAAGTTTCATCATAATCTATTCATTCTTCTTGATTATACCCTTGAGCCACTAGTCTAGCTTTGTTTCTAGTTACAATTCCGGGTTCATCTAACTTATTTCTAAAAACCCATTTTGTACCAATTATAGGATAGTCCTTAGGTTTTTCAACTAGATGCCACACTTTACTTCTTTCAAATTGATTTAATTCTTCTTGCATGACAACAATCCAATCTTCATGATCTAAAGCTTCTTTAACATTTTTGGGCTCTACTTGAGAAAGAAAAGCAACATGTTCACAGTATGCATTTAGATTAGAGCGAGTTCTTACTCCCTTTGAAGGATCACCAAGAATTTGGTCATTTGGATGATCTCTTACAAACTTCCAACATTTTGGTAGATCATCATTTGTGATTACTTCTTGGTCATTTTGCATTAGTTGTACATTTTCTTGTGGATTTTCTTGAGTTTCACTATCCTTTGAGGTTTGACCTTCTTCAACATTTGTCTCCTTTGAATCTCTTGAGGTTCCCTCGTTGCCGATGGTTGTAGGTAAGATTTGAGTGTCAACTACGGCAACACTTACATTATCATCATTCTTTCTCGGAGCAAAATGATTAGTTTCATTAACATCCACATGCATAGACTCTTCGATAAGCATATTTCTTTTGTTAAATACTCTATAAGCTTTACTTCTTGAGGAGTAGCCCATAAAAAGTCCTTCATCCGATTTCGAGTCAAATTTGCCAAGATGTTCTTTTGTATTAAGGATGAAACACTTACAACCAAACACTTTAAAATGAGATACATTTGGTACTCTATCTTTTCATAATTCATAGGGTGTTTTCTTTAGAAATGTCTAATTAGCACACGTTTAACACATAACATATGGTATTTACGGCTTCTCCCCAAAAATATGTTGGCAAATTATTTTCTTTCAACATTGTTCTTGCCATTTCTTGTAGTGTTCGATTTTTCCTTTCTACTACCCCATTTTGTTGAGAGTTCTAGGAGCCGAAAAATTATGTTCAATGCCACGTTCTTCACAATAATCCATAAAAGATGCATTTATAAATTCAGTGCCTTGGTCATTGTGAATACAATTTATGTAATAGCCTTTCTCATTTTGCACTTTGTTACAAAGTTTAGCAAATTCATTGAAGGCATCATTTTTATCTGCAAGAGGTTTTACCCATGTGAATCTAGTATAATCATATATAATAATATAGACATATCTAGATCCACCTAGACTTGCCACATCCATTGGACCAAATAGATCCATATGTAATTTTTATAAAGCTCTTGATGTGGTTACCGTGCTAATGGTTTTGAAATATGTCTTATGTTGTTTTCCAAATTGACATGCATTATAAAGATGGTCTTTTTGAAATCTAGTCTTAAGAAGACCTATGACAAGTTCTTTTCTTGAAAGCTTAGCAAGTAAATCTATATTAGCATGACCAAGTCTTCTATGCCATAACCATGAATCTTCATTAATGGTAACTAAGCATGTCACATTTTGGCACTTTAATTCATGAAGATTGATTACATACACATTATCACATCTATCTCCAACAAATATTACTTTATCATCTTTATCATACACTTTGCAACAAGTAGATAGAAATTCAACTCTAAATCCATTATCACAAAATTGACTTACACTTAGTAAATTATGTTTAAGACCTTTGACATACAAGACATCATGAATGGAAAGAGAATTTATATCTCCTAGGCTACCCTTACCAATGACTTTGCCTCCTTCATTTCCTCCATAGCTAACTTTACCTTTGAAATTTCTATCAATCTCATAAAAGAAAGATACATCTCCAGTCATCTGCCTTGAGCACCCACTATCAATTACCCAAGTGTCTTCTTACTTCACCTTTAGGGCAACCTCATCATCTCTAGCCATGAAGCACACAAGGTTGGCTACTTCGATTTCGCTTTCACTTTTTTCACCGGTTGATACATCATCCTCAACACACGCCTTCATTGCTTTTTGCTTTCCTTTGATCAATTTTGGACATTTTGCTTTGATGTGTCCCGGTTTATCACAATTGAAGTATTTTATTTATTCTTTGGTCTTTTCTAATCTTTCTTTGAATCTTCTTTTGACTTTGTTGTTGATAGGCTCCTCTCTCTTCATCTTTTTATACTTTAAAAACTTCTTAAAATTCTTTGCAAGAAGTGTGAGCTCATCATGATCGCTATCATCTTTGTCTTCATCACTCGATTGAGATTGAGAAATGAGAGCAAGTGATTTCCTTGTCTTCTTTTCTTCTTTATCTCGTATCTTTTCTTGATTCAATATAAGTTCCTCCATTTCAAGGTTGCAAATGAGCTCATGCACCATAATCTTTGAGAGATCGGTTGATTCTCTAATTGATGTCACATTTGGTTTGTATTCTTTTGGAAGAGCCATAAGAATCTTCCGGTTGAGTTCTTCATTTGGATACTTCTTTCCAAGAGCACTCAAGTTATTTACGATTTTGGAGAATCTTTGATGCATTTCATTTAGTGACTCTCCGGACCTCATACGAAACAACTCATACTCATGAATGTGAAGATCAATCTTGGTATTCTTCACTTGAGACGTTCATTGATATGACATGTGTAACATTTTCCAAATTTCGTGAGCAGTTTCACATCGACTTACACGACTATACTCAGTTTCGTTTAGAGCACAATAGAGAATATTCTTGGCTCTTGAGTTCTTGGTCATCATGATGATGTCTTGATCATTGAACTCTCCCATTTCTTTGGGCACTTGAACGGTTTTGACTTTCTTGACTTCACTTGCACTTGAAGCTTCTTTAACGGTTACCTCCTTCATTGGAACATAAGGGCCATCTTCAACCAGTGACCATAGAGCATAGTCAACGGATTGTATGTATATCTCCATCTTGTTTTTCCAATAGTTGAAATTTGTACCTATAAACAATGGAGGCCTATTAGTAGAGTAACCTTCAAAATAAGAAGAGGTAGTATTGTTTGACATTTATCTTTTCTTTGCTAGATGTTAAGTTATATGCAAAGTCCTAGCTTTGATACCACTTGTTGTCCCTTAATTAAACCTAAGAAGGGGGGAGGGGTGAATTAGGTTATATAGGCAATAATAATACTTTTTCGATTAGACAATATACTAGCAATGATTAATCAATAAGAATCTTAAATAGATGTGCACTTTAGCAATATAAAATATGAGTGAGGCAATTTATCAAACACTTGACGAGCAGAAAATAGTGCAAAGAGAGAGTTGAAAGAAAGAGATTGCAAATCGTGATTTTAGCGTGGTTCAGCCCTCGCCTAAGTCCACGACCCAAGCTCCCCGCTTAGGATTTCAACAATCTCCACTATAGTGACTCTTCAAAAATTGGTGAGTCCACAAACCAACTACAATAGTAGTTCAAGCTTTTTACAATAGAAAAACAACTCTTCTCAATACAAAGCTTTCACTCCAACACCTTTGACAAGGAAATCCTTCCTTACAAAGTGTTTAATTCCCTCTTTGGATAAGTGTTTGAAAATAACAATAGAAAAACCCTCTTTTTAGGATAGATGAATACAATGAATGCTATTTTTCAATATTGCTCACAATTTCTTGCTCAAGTATAGCTCAATGATGATTCAAAGATCAAGATCATGAAAGAACTCAAGTGTAATTTCTTTGAATCAATGCATTCAAAATTTTCAGTTGAGAGCACTTAATAGGGCTGAAAAAATGGTGTAATTAATGCTCCCAACGTTCACAAATGGCTATATTTTGAATCAGCATTTTGGCCCGACCGGTCGACCCCTGTTCGCCGGTTGACCGGTCGAGAGACTCTCGTCCGATGGACAGGTCTCGGGCGGTCGACCCTCTGTTCGCCGATCGACCGGTCGAAAGACCCTCGTCCGGTGGACAGGTCTTGGGCAGACGACCCTCTGTCCACCATTCGACCAGTCTCCGAGGGGTCGTTTGGTAGAACCCAGACTGTCAGGGTTGGATTTTAAAATGATTCTTTTTAAACAAGTTTTGTAAGATATAAAACTCACATAAAAATCGTTGTTTAAGAATCACCATTGAGCATATACTCTTTGCAATCCCCAAAGCCCCAGTCAAGTCCCAACCGGTACCCCTTATGACTTCCGTCTCCGTCCTTATAACTCCATCTTCTCCTTAAGTTGATGGATGTTCTTCTTCCTTCTTTAGCTTGATAATCTTGGAGTCGGATTCAAACTCAATTCATCTTTGCTTTTGCACACTTAACAAACTCATTAAATACATTTATGGTTTGTAATCATCAAAACCAGGATTTAACAACCCTTTAGGCTAACAGTTATACACTATAATATTCATTTCTTCACTATAGTCGATTTCATTTTTTTCAATCCAAATTGCAGCTACTTGATAAGCAGTTGGGGCATTGTAGATTCGTTGATCCATCCCTGTATCAGATCTAATAAAGATTCTATAGTCATCAAGATTTTCGATTGATTTCAAATTCCTAAAAAATTTGGAATATGGATTGATATATAAAATCTTGATGATCGATCTAACAATTTCTTCATCTAACAACTTATCTGATGTTGACATTCTTTTTTGAGTTTTGTCTTCAGTATCAAAGAAGTAAAGTTATAAGTTTGATGGCTTTGAAGAGTTTGAGTCAATAGGAGACATATAATGATGGACTTGGCCATTAACTCTAAAAGTATAGACTCCTTTATTACACTTTGTCAAAATTCGCTCCCAAAGACGTAAAACAAAAGGCATTGTTATATGATCTTATGAAGTTTTTGAATTGTTTAGCTTTGTCAAAATTTCCAAGAAAGAGATCGGACAGCTCTTTTGGCATATTATTTCCTACTAATATAACTTGTCCATTGAGACAACAAAAGCCATTTGGTTCGAATTCGAATCTTTTCGCATCACAAAATGTGCAATTTGGAATATTTTTCAAAACATAAAATTCACTTGGGAATTGTTCTAGTAGATTATAATTCCCAAGTACCTTTTTGTCCTCAAAACCTAATGCAAATAAAAACTTGATTATAAGTAAAGTATAAAGTAAAGGGTTTTTGAGGAAAAAAAGAAGAATTTGAAGATGTAGTAATAAAAGTATAAAAGTAACCTGAGATAGTGAAGTGATGCTGGCAGATATATTACTAATATTGTTTTGTTTTGAAATTGAGCCTAAATTGAAAAGATTAAAATTAAAAATGAGGAAAACACTGTGCAATATAATGATGAAGATATTATACTAAAGAGAAACTCTTACCCTTCTCAAATATTACAAAACTTGACACCTGATTTTTACCTTTTGTGTGAGAAGTTTGAACAAAACTATTTATTCCTGAACATAATTAAAGATTATGTCAATAAACTTACTTTGATGATTACTTGATTAGGACAAAGTAAATTTTAATACCAGCTCGTTGATTATCTTGAGATGGCTCCCTTATAACTATTCCGTTTTGATTTTGAAATCGAAACTGGAAAGAACAAAATCTATTTTTAGTAATATTCTAGTTAATTTAATTATAAAAATTTATTGTATAAATTTGAAATAACACTTACAGGTTCAATTTTATTTGCACTTTCTAATTTAGAACCTGAGATTAAATAAAAATCAAAAGAATTTTTTGATGAATGAGAAATAAGAGTAGGCAATTTCTTGATATAGGAGAAGACAAAAGGCGTAGAGAGATTTATATACCATATCCAAAACATGAAGAAGATTGCTTTTGAACTTGCGCTTGTTTCCTTTTTGTACTCCATCGTAAAGAAAGTTCATGTTTTGTTTCTATAGATAGCGAGGCATATCTTTCTCTCCTTCTTTTGTTAATCTTATCTTTCTCCTCGCGTGACAATTCAAAATAATGTTTCTTCTTAGGTTGTGAGTAAGTTAAATTTCTCTGATCACTGTTCATTGTGATTATCCTTTCAACAAACATAGGAAAACATGAATTATGAAGAGATCAAAATAACAACTAGCATATTTAAAAACAACATCAAATTAAATAGTATAACAAATTTATATTAATATTGATGTACAACAAAAAAAAACGAATGACAAGATAAAACTGTGCTAGCTATATAAAGAATTCACCAATAACAAACAAATAATGAGAAGATATATATAGCCAAACAGGAAGCAAAATTAAAGAACACTAAGGAATTTATTTTTACTAAAATAAATATAATCAGAAGATGAAGCTTTTGTATCAAAATACTTACCTTGTTTCTCTTATGATCAAGATACTCTAAAGCTGAATGTAGTTTAGCTATTTGTACAAAGTCTTTGGCCACGTCAGCAGCAAGACCAGAATCGTTGTATTTACATATATACAACCACACACAATCACACTAAAAAAAAAAAGAGAGAACAATCAACAATCAGTTATCACATCATAAAAAAGACCAATTACAACCTAAATTTACCAAGTAGGTAAAGCAATAAAAGACTCTATTGCTAACAAATTTACCTTATAACTACTGTAGACAGAACCAGCAGCAAGACCAGGATCACTGTATTTACATATATATAACCAGCCAAAACCTGTCATTTCATGCTTATTATTACTAATACAATTACTTGCATATAAGACCATTGATATAAAATGGTAATATGTACAAACATTTTGTCGGGTACTATAACATTACATTGTAAAGACATTGGAATGGAGTTTAAAAAAAATAAAATAAAATAGAGAAAGAATATACATCAAGAATCATCACAAGCAACTCTATCCATTTCTTCCAGAAAATGCTTCAAAGGAATCATCTTCTGAACGGTCGCTTTTTATACACTCATATGCACCATCTGATTAAGGTACAATTTTGTGCCATATCTCTGTGACTCTTAACTAACTGGAGAATCTCAACTTGAAAGGAAACCAATTTGAGAGAAAGTAGGTCCATGCATTAGATGATAATTCTAAAGGCCATAGTAATAACAATGAATATATTATTCAACATGTTGATTCTACTCATTTCCTATCAAAAGAAAATTCTTCATCTCTGGTAACAGATGATCAAGAACAAACAAGAAATCAATAACCTAAAAAAGAGAAACAAATGGCTTCTCAGACAATTAAGTTGCATTCCTTAGTGATAAGAACTATGTTTCTCTAAAAACTAAGCTACAACGCCTATAGACAAAAAGACTCCGTGTCATATCATAATTCAAGAACCATGCTTGTAGCTAGACCTCAAAAGAATCAAATTTGATTCATTAACTATAATATATAAAAATAAAAAATTTAAAAATTTAAAAAAATCCTGGGTAGCTATAAAGTTCACAGCTTTATTCGTATAGGGGAAAAACCTATTAAAAATTCATAAAAAATACAGTGATCCTGGTCTTGCATCCACAACCCACACACATCTACACACATACACACAAACACATTAAAAAAAAGAGAACGAATCAACAATCAGTTATCATATTGGTACAATAATAAGATTAAAAAAAATATGTAACAAACACATATAAGGGTTCGAAAGGTTGGGAAAGCAAAAGAGACCAACATCTTTACCTTATCTACCACATTAGTAGCTTCTTGGTCGTATTTCTTTGACACTGATTGAGAGAGTATAGCGTAAAGAAAATTTCTGAAGTTGGTAAGAGACAGAGTGAAGAACTTTCAAGAGAGAATAGAAGTTTAAAGATAAAGTGTTTGTGTCAGTTGTCTAAATCTGAGCCGTTGGAAATAAAATTTTTACTTTAGTGTAGTTAGATCCTAGTCGTTGGATGAAGTTAGGGTGATGTCAGATTCCACTAACATAATAGAATGGCATTATGGTTATAAAATAAGGCAATACAAAATAATAAACAAATGGTACAAATCTCTTAATGCATGCAGATGAGCTACAAATATGATTTTGGACAAAGACTTACCCTTTTCATATTCTTTTATTATATAAGAAAGATAAAGCTTCTCAAAAAATGGTCTAACAAGTAGATAAATATCCAGCTCCTAGGGGCATAGTACTGCGGTAATAGAGTGAAATTGTTCCTACGAAATATCGGGTTCGATACTTTTCACTGTCTTGAAGTTCCACTCTTGATTAATTTAGTATATGTATGGGGGCACACTGCTATATCTAAGGGCTTACTAGTTGGTGGTCGGACTCCGTCAGTTAGGTTCTCTCTTTATCCAAAAGATTGTATATAAATATTCATGATAATTTTTACCACTCTAAGGCCATGCTCAATGGAGGCTCTAAATTGAGGGGGTCTAAAAACAAATTTAGAGCCTTTTTGCTTTTTAGAGCCCTATGTGTTTTTTAGGGGCTCTAAAAAAAATTCATCCCCAGTGAGAGGCTTAATAAAATTGAGTCTTTATGTTGTGTTAAATTTAATTTTACAAACTAATCTGAATATGTGTTATTTTTTCTCTTGAGTTAATTTTCTTTTGATAAATTATTATTGTCATTATCATAACTTTATTTTACGAACATTTCAACCAAAAAATTAATTAATTCTAACAACGGTAAAAATTATTGAATTATGATGACGTTTAATTACATTCGGTTTTTATTTATAATTTTATTATTTTCCCTTTTGTTAATTAATTTTTTTTAATTAAAATTAAAATCTCTTATCCAAATAACATCTATTGAATTGAATTTTTTTCATCAATCTCAATCGTTTGTTTCTTATCTCAATCTCAAATCTTTTATCCAAATGACATATAGTACAACTGAAAATAAACTAACCAATACAAATAATCCATGATTTAAAAATGAGGTTAAGGTAAACTGAGATGGTATACATCATCGTCAAAGTCTATTGAATGGGAGGTCTTTCTTACAATAATGGCCCGTTGTTGCTCAATCATCCATGCTCTTCTTTCCGGAGTTTCGATTGTCGAAGTCTTTATATTCATAGATTTCGTATCTGGAAAATCTTCAAACCTATCCGTGTACTTTTTCATAATTTTTCCTATATTTTTTGCTTCTTCGACATTGCCTTTACCTTTTAATTTTTTTGTCTTCTTGGATCCAATTGGCCTTGATGGTGTGGGATTGCTTTGGGTTTCTGCCACTGACTCAATGGGATCGTCATTATTGAGAGAATTTAGATTTTCGATTGGAGTTTCGGGTGGAGTCATTGACGTATGCGTTTCAGTTGTACTCTGTGTGAATTGAACATCAATGATTTTTTTCCATTTTTGACCATCTTGTAAAATTGTCCAACAATGATCGAAGCTAAAAAAATTTCCACCGGTAGTAGAGTATAAGCATCGAGCATCATTCAGCTAAAAAACAATTCAACAAATTAATAAAAATTAATTTTGAAAATTTTTAAATATTATATAACATCTACTGTATAAACTAATAATATATGAAAAACTCACGTTGACAAAGACATTTGCTCCGCTCCTCGGTCTAAGATGTACTTGAGCAATACACTCCGCAAATCTTGTACAGTTTTGGTTTATGGGCGACCATCGGCATTTAAGACTTTTTGATGTCCTCTTTTCACTTGGATTGTTCGGGGGTAGAACTCTTCAATTTTTTCTAGAATTCTGTTCCACATTGTTTTCATTGTTTGATTTCACTTCCGATGATAGGATTTTCACTTATTGCGATGAAGGCCCGACATAAAGCTATATCTTCTTGAAGAGTGAAATTGCGACCCCTCAAAATACCATCGGTATATGCCATAACTTTCAAAAAAAAAAAATACGATAGTTAGCAAAATAATAACAAAATTTAAATTATTTAAAGAATAAATGACCATTAAAAAAAATTTACAAAGTCTATAGGTTGAAAAAAAATTAAATTTGTTCTTATTTATTTAAAAAAAAACTTGATTTTTTTTTCTTCACAAATAGGTTGAATTGCGATTTAATTTTAAACATGGTTTAAATTTTAATTAGAATTTACCCAAATTCTTAATGTTTTTTTTAAACCCTGAAAACAAAAATTAATATCAAACAGGATGAATTATAATTACAAATAATTCAGGGTTTTTTTTCAAATTTATCAAAACCGTTAAAAAAAAATATTAAACACAAAACCCTACATATAAAAGCACCCCCCTCCCCCAATTTTTTTTTCACCCGTTGCCACCCACCCACCCCACCCCAACCCACATCCCCGCTACAAGAAGGCATCCCCTCCGCCCACCCCACCTCCCCACTACAAGAAGGCATGGCCGCCGCCCCACCCTAGATCCCTTCCCCACTGCAGTTTATATATATTTGTTGGGTGTTCTATTTTTTTTTTTTTTGATATATATTTGCAAAAAAGGACTGAAATTGTGGAATGAGGATATACTTTTTTTTTTTTGGCAGTTGATATAATTTTTGGCGATTTGTGTATATTTGCTTGAATGCACACTTTGTTGAAGTTGGGGTGTTGGAGATTTTTGGTTGAATATATAGAAAATTCAACCCCCCAACAGCTATATTTTTTTGAAGATTCTGCAACTCAAATGACCATTTTTTTTTTTCAGAGTTTTGTATTTTTTTTGTCAGATTTTTTTTTATAGGTAAAGTCAGATTTGACATCGTTTCCAACAGGCATTTTTTTTTTTTTCAGATTTCTGTCTTTTTTTTGTCATTTTTTTTTTTTTGGGTAGAGTCAGATCTGATTTGGAAGAGACCCATGGGTTTTCTATATTTTTTGTCTCTTTCTTGGGGCTCTATTTTTTCTAACAAATTTGTTGAAGAAAATAGAGTCCAAGCTTTAAATTTGTTGAAATATGACAACTTTGAAACAAAAAATTGGATTTGGGGCTCTATATGTACCATTGGTGTTGCATTTTTATTTCTAAAGTCTTTATATTTGCTAAAAAGTTGTAATTATTGTGTTTTAGAGCCTCCATTGAGGATGCTCTAAAAGCAAGGGAAAACTTTTTTTGAATCTTAACCACAATTTATATATTCGAAACATTTAATTATAAGGAGGGTAGATGGGTGATTCAGGAGATTAAAGTTTTTTTTATTTTATTAAGCAAAAGTTGGGTACTTATCAACCAGATAGGGAAAAAAGCATTATAAGAACGATTTGGTGCACAAAACTCTTACTATGAGAGGTAAGCGAGATCCAAGAAAGGATCAGACCCATTTCGAGATTTAAGTTTATGCAATCTTACCTTTGCATTCTGTAAGAAGTTATTTTTACAGCTTAAATTCAGGCCTCTAGATCATATAATAATAACTTTACCATTACGTTAAAGCTTTCCATTAATTGTAACATATTTCTAGTAAAAAAAAGGTGGTGTATAGTAAATGAGGAAGTACATCTACAAACTAGTATTCCCATTGCTATATATGGCTGAAGGTGACATCACTTGCTTTACATGGAGAAAAAATATAAATGTAAACTCCTGTGAAATTCAATTTCACATAGTGCCTTGTTATTTTTTTGGATGATGTAGAAACTCAGTTAATAGAATTCGACCATCGCATTATTTGGCAGAACTCGATCATCAATTGATAAATTTTCGGGTGTAGCGGTGCACTTCCACACATGTACCGGGTCAGTTAAGGGCAGAACTTCAAAAAAGTGGAAAGTGTCGAATCTCTAATCTCATAGGAACGATTTTAGTTCCACTACTACTTTACCTATAAGTAGGGGTCGGAGTCGGGACCCTTAACAGGTGTACTCATACAGTAAAAAAAAAAAACAAATGCATTCATATATATATATATATATATATATATATATTGGACTCAAGTGAAACAATGCACCTTGACCAAAAAACAAAAACAGAAACAATGGACCAACTCCAAGCCTATAAGAATCTTTAAATATCAAACACATCTTACAATCACACGACATTTCAATTTGAGAATTTTAAAAAATTCAACCAATTTTTTTCTAACTGTTTGAGTTTTTAGATGAGGCAGTCATATAACTGCAGACTCAATATAGACTATATGCAATTAATGACAATGATAACAAGTTCTTAATTGTTGCTAACAACAAAAGAGAAGCAAGCGTGACGCATTGAATTTCATAGGTGTGCATGTGTGTGTAAGTCTTCCATCTTAGACTAAATTACCATTTCAACCAAGCAAATCCATTCATCAAATGCCATCTTCATGGCCTTTTTAGTAATTTCACCCACTAAGTATGAATTATAATCTTAATTTTACAAATAATTTATGCATAAAAAAGTTTTCCTTAAAAGACTCAACTAAATAAACTCTATAATTGACTTAGCTTGTCCATGTAACAATTTCGTATCATCTTGTCCGTTGCCCATTCCTCTTTTATCAAGCAACAATATATAAATCTTTTCACCTTAAATTTAAATTGCAATTTAAACTTAAGCAAATTCTTTTAACGAATACCATCTTTATACCTTTTGTAGTCTGATATAGATTGAAAAGAGGGAAAGCTAAGCTAGCTAAGGAAGGGCTTGAGATTCGCCTCGTCCTACTACACCAAGCAGGAAGAAAGATTTTTTGCTTTTCACCTTTTTGCCAAACCAAAACGAGAGTCAATCAGATCGATCAGAATGTCTTTCTTTCACAACCCTATAACATTCTCAAGTTATAGTCTGACTATCTATATTCTCAGGCTGGGTGCAGGTCTCTTTCCTTCTAGCTAGCTGGAGTCGAAAGGACTTGAGCCTGAACCTCTTCTCTCTTAATCAATGCTAATTTAACCAAGTATAAATTAAAATCCACTTAATCTTAGTTTCTCAAATAATTTATGCATAAGATAAAGAAAAGTTTACTCAAATACCTAACTAAATGAACTTTTATGGATTTAACTTATTCGTGTAACAATTTTATACAGTCTTGTTACCCCGTATTCATTTTTTTTTTGTTTTTCCAAGCCACAGTATCCAAAATCCTAACTTAAAATTACCATTTCAAATATAAGCAAATTCTTTTATCGAATACCGTCGTCATATACCCTTTTTATTTAATATGCCCACTAAGATTATAATTAAAATCCACTTAATCTATGCCCACTAAGAATATAATTAAAATTCACTTAATCTTAGTTTCTCATATAATTTATGCATTAAAAAGTTTTATTTAAAGACTTAACTAAATAAATTCTAATGGACTAAGCTTACTCAATTTCTTTTTGCCCTCAGGGGTATGATACACTGATAGTAGAGAAAAAATTACTCATATAAGATCTCGAGATTGACACTCTCCTATATTCTAAAATTATGTCTTTAACTGATTAAATGCATATATAAGATTTTGTCGGATAATTTGATATACTAGTTAAATTCTCACATTATAAAAAAAAAAAAATACTCAACTTTTTTTTTTGTCAAAAAACTTACTCAACTTAACAACTTCATATACTTGTAACCCCTCGATTCCTCTTTTCTCAAGCAACAACATGCAAAAAAAAAATATATATATATTTTCATGCAAACCTTAAATTACCATTTCAACCAAGCAAATCCTTTTTATCGATTTGCCCACTTCATACACTTTCTAGTACTTTCCCCCACTAAGTATATTATTAAAATCTACTTAAATCTTAATTTTCTCAAATAATTAATACATAAAAATCCCATTTCTCTATTTTCAAGCAACAAGAACATAGGTGCGCGCGTATCATCGTCATCATCAGCAATAAGCTAAAAAAGAGTCAGAAGCCTTCTCTCTCTCTAAAAAATAATTAAAAAATAATTCATTTCACTACTTTCTCTCTCTATATCTATACATCGACCTATACATACACCTCCCCCCATATAATTATATTCATATATCTATACGCGATTCGACCTCAATTTTCAATCCCTAATTCTCTCAAAAAGCTTCCTAATTTAATCTACTTTACAAATCGCAACCTCTCGCTCTGATTTATAGACTTTTCGCTTCGATTGAAAAACCCTAGTTTTTTTTTGCTTTTGGTGTTAAGAACCCTAAGTTGTAATTTTGAACTTTTGAAGTGATTTAGCTCGCGGAATCGATAGTCATTTGCTGTAAAGATTCGGTTTTTTAAGGTACTTTTTTTTTTGAATTTTTAAGTTATGCTTTGATTTTTTTTACTTGTAGAATTAATTTACTGATTTATTTGATTTATTTTTGACGTATTTATTAGTTTATTTGATAAAAAAAGTTTGAATTTTGCGTGTTTTAGTTGAATTTTTCGCGTGGGTTTAGCTGCTGAGGGGTTTACTGAATTGGTTTTGTATTTACTGATGTGTGTTCACTTGGGTAGGTTTTGTTATTGGAAGATGCAGGGTTAGTTTTCGGGATAGTTTTGAAATGACTATAGATCACAGTGGTTTTCAGCAAGTAATGTTGCTTATTATGTTTAGTTGTCGAGAGTTATATTAATGGAGTGAGGTTATGGAATTTTATGTGTTGTAGAGATTGAGTTCGTTGTAGTGATTTTATTATCAGTTAGGATGAAAAGTTGTGTTCTAGTGGTTAATACTAAGTGGTGGTTCCATTTGTTAGTTAGTCAGTTGAATGCGTTAGGATGGATGAGCAAAAGATTGAGAAGCTGCTATTTTGAATTTTTGCGAGGCAGGGGCGAATGATGTTTGAGTTGTTGTGAAACTGATTACATTTATGTCCTGGAGTTGTTATTTTCTTGGTAAGCAGTGTGTGATTTCTGTTACAACGTGTCCAGTTGACGTTCAGTGTGCTACAATAATTTGCTTATTCAAGAGAACCAAAGGAAAGGTCATAATTGGATAGCCTTAACAAATTGGATGTATTAGTTACTTAAAGCTTTTGGATTGTGCCACTTTTAGGTTTTAACATGTTGACATGTCTGATACTTCAGGTCCAAAGTTTTAATTATGTTGAGTTTGCTGGTCAAGAATAAAGAAAATATTTAACTAGTGATGAATTTTTTAGAAGTCAGGTCACCAATTCCAAATTAGTAGGTTATCATCTTTAGCTTCACAGACCGAGTCTTCGACATAAAATTATTTTTTCTTACAAGTTACTGCAAAAGAAAGCTTTGTTTTACTGTTATGTGGGGGATGAATATTGGTTTGTATCTGAAGCAGCTTGCCATTTTCTAAGTATTTACTGTATTTAGCCATATTCAGTTGGCAATGAAAATGATTTTATGTATAGTTACCATTAACTGTCGGTATTTCTGTTACTTGTTTATGGCATTCTTTAGTTACCATCCTCTCTGCTTAACTTGTTATACTCTGTCAAGCTCGTTCATGAAGAGACATTTCTTTAGTATTGCAATGCTCGAGCATTTAAGAACTAGTTTTTTTCCTTTTATATCAAAGTTGTCTGCTGAAGTTCTAGGCAGCATCTACTTCTATGACACGTGCTTTTAGAGGTGGAAATACATACGTTGCCTTGTGTATCTGCTTGCCAATATTTGTCGTTATTCATATTTTACTAGGTTATAATGTTCACAGTCACTATTGTGTAGTTTGGCTAGCATATATCTTGCTGTGGCTCAATGCTGGAGGCAGTATGCAGCTTATAGTTGGTAGAGATGCAAAGGTATCATGCTGCCAGCTGCAATAGTGCAGTTAATAACAGTGCTATTGGTGGGGCATCAGCTAGAGATACGGCTCGAACCGAGTCATCTTCCATTCCACCTAATTTCGCCCTTAATTCTAGGTAATTTCTCCATTTTGTTTATTTATGCATGCTGAATCTCTCTGCATTTATATTTCAGACTGGCATTTGGAAGCTTGCCCTTTATGCTTGAATCTATACATCCACTCTTATTCATAATATACTCAGCGTGATGCCAATGTGAGGAAAAATGACATGAACCTGTTCCCTGCATTGGTCACAATGTAAAATTGTCATTTGGATGCTGTTATCAATCTTTGAGAATGGAACAAGTGGAAACAATTTAGAAGTATAGTTTCTCTCTGGATTTTGGAAATCACCCAAACTGAGCAATATATGTTGGATAAAGAAAATGAAAGTAGAATATATGCTTATATATAAAAAAATCTTTATGCTTCTCACTTATTTCCTAGAAAAGGAAAATAGAAAGAAAAACTCTACCTCTTGATTCTCCTCCTTTCCCGTTCGCCTCCCCAGCTCCCCCTCCCCCTCCCCCACCCCCAAACCTTCACTGTTGTCTGATACATTTCATGTGTTGCCTTCCCAAAATATCACAATTTACTTTCTCTTGCTTCACCTCTGGTCCAGTGATGGTTACCTGCACGGTTTGCACCCTCTCAGAAGCTTCTTTATGTATTTGCATAGATTAGATACATGATAATGTGTTGCAACAATATGCACTTTATCCAGTGAGAAATATTGTCCCTCGCCTTTTCTGCAACAACTAAAATAAATTCGAGGAAGAGGATTAAAATTTATTTTAGTTGTTGCAGCAAAGGCGATGGAGAAATGAAAAAACTACTGAGTGCTGCATCCTGGGGTTACTGAATGCCTTGAACATTTCTTTCTAAAGATTGTTGGCTTGCCTCAGTTGATGCTAGGCAATTTGGACTGCACTTGAGCTTTATCTTGTGTAACAATAGATGGAAGGGAGCCTGGTTTGGAGGAATCTCTGTTATGCATAGTTGTCAAATTGTGAACCGTATCGTGGATCGAAATATCATCTTTTTGAATCATGAATTGTATCGAATCGCGAATCTTTACGATAACTATTCATTTGCATTTCAAAAAAAAATTAAAATTATATATTCCCATAAATCTTGAAAATGGATTGGCAAAAAGGTCATCATAACAACATTATCAACAAGAGAAAAACTATCAATAACAACAACTACCCTTCTTTTCATCACTTTCATCTTTACTTGTTGCTTCACCTTAGCCTTTTTTTAAATTATGGCTTCAAACTTATTAGAGAAAAAAGGAAAAAACTAGAAAACAATGTCGCCTCTGTCTTAGATGTAGTATAGAAGTCAATCATACTGAACTACTGAATTGTACGCTGAATTGTAAGATTCACTAATGCTTGGTGCAGTTCAGCTGCGATTCACGGACATTTCCGATTCACACGTTGATTTGTATCATTATATTAGTAAATCGAACCAAATCGTAAGATATGAATCGTGAATTATACGATTTTGATAACTGTGCTGTTATACGCTTTTAGATTTTGTGGAAAGGAACAAGTAGCTGAACTTTGTGTGGAGTTGAGAAGTCTCTAAAGTGATCAAATATAATTGTATTACGAAATCCCAGTCTTTTGGTTAATGAGATAATAGTTTCCATAGTAAATGCTATTTTTTGTGGCCTAGTGGAATGGCTGGAGAGAAACCCCCAAGCACACACAATAAAAAGTAAAAAAGGAAAAAGAAAGAAAGAAAGAAAAGAATAAGAGTAGTTAATGTGTTCCGCATTCTATAGCAACTTAGTTTTTTGTCTTTTGTGCCCATGGTTTTTGGACTCATCTTAGAAGTTTACCAGTCGAACCATTACACAACGTTGGCATGCTTGTGTGCTTTCTCTTACACGTACATAATACAAAACGATGGAAGAGATCTGAAAATAAGTTGTTAGATGTAAAAGCATTTCTTCACTTCTGATGTCTGTTACTTCATATTTTCTATTTTGATTCAACTTGTCACATGTGCTGTAAAGATTTTTGATTGATGTATACACATTTCAGGTGTAACAGTTGTATTATGATTAATTTTTTTACTAAGCATTTGTGCGAGTTCTTATTGATTTGTTGTTGCCTCCTTTGCTGATTTATTTATTATTCTTGACTCAAAAGTGGTGTGATAATCTTGGTTTTGCAGGCGACCATCTCAAGTGGTGCCATACAAAATCAGGTGTGATAAGGAACCATTGAACTCGCGGTAATTTGTGGAAACGTATAAACATATTTTATAATCTCAGATAATTAATGCTATACTTATTTGTGAAAATCGGCCCTTATCAAGGTCGGTGGCTCTCGAGCTTTTCATATCCTAATAATCGTCTCACCTCTTTTTGGATGTGTATCTAATGTTTTCGACAAGATTGTCTCATTTATTATGACCACGAAATGACGTAATTCTCTCTTTTCCTTCTCAGACTCGGACCACCTGACTTCCATCCGCCGACTCCTAATTGCCCAGAGGAGACACTCACCAAGGATTATGTGCAATCTGGTTACAGGGAGACTATTGAAGGACTTGAGGTATACTTTCTGAACTCCGTCCTCTTATAATATTGGATATTAAGTTTGTGTAGGTTTGATGTGGAACATGATTCAAATGAGTTCATGAAAAGCATTGACAAAATCAAACCTAAGAAAAAGAACAAATAAACCTTTTCAAAAACCCTACTTTGGGGCCTTAAATCTTTGCACGATGATGTGTTATGGAGGAGTATTATATATGGTTGCGAAGATCTCATGAAGTACAACAAGTTCATAACAAGAATCGGCTTCAATCTTCACCTAAAGATAATTTTCTAGTTGCCCAAAATTTGCCATTTATTATCTTTCTTATGTTGTAAATAGTACTATTGTTATGAATAGTACTAATTGGTTGTTTTTCTCTCACATAGGAAGTTTAGGAAATCTTTAGTCCTAAGAGTTCCTATAAATAGATAGCTTCTCAAGCTCAATAAACACTTCAATACACCTCAATCAATACAAAGCTAGTATTGTATACTTCCTCTCTAGCATTCTAGAGTTGTAATATTTAAGTTTTCCTTGTATCAAGGATGTTTTGCTAGAACGAATCTAGTGTTTCGCTTCCGTTCTGTGTCAGTTGGCACCAGAGCCAAGTTCGAGAGTCCTAGCTTGGAGGGTTGTAGTTGTAATTGAGCTGTATGCTCTGTACTTGCCATGTGTAGTGGACCCTGTGCATCAGAATGCTTGATTGGGTCGTATGCTCTGCACTTGCCACGTATAGTGGATCCTGTGCATCAGAAAACTCGACCGATTAAATTACAAACCTATAAGCCGGAGAAGATGGCGTCCAAGAACAACAATGGCGGTGGAGATAGTGGCAACGTCGACATCAACATTGCTGGTAGCAGCCATAGCAGAGGCGAAGGCGGCCATCCTATTGACGGTGATCGAGGGATGGAGGCCCTTTGGGCGGCGATACAAGCTCAAGAAGAAAAGGTGACCCGTGAACTCCGAGAGATTCGCGACATCCCTTCCAACTTGAGCCTAAACGCCAACAGGGCTCGTGACGATGGTGGGATCAACCGTGCCAGAGAAGATGCTCGTGGCCAACCTATCAATCAATGCGACCTTGCAATTCGTCATTAGGCAACCAACCTATGAAGATGAATCTGATGAAGAGCTCCTAAACTACCGAGGAATCAACCAAGCACAACCACGAGCTAGAAATCAACCACAACATCCTCATCAACGTGGTTTTGCTCGACATCGTAGACCACTAACATATGAGGAAGAATCTGACAGTGACGAAGAAATAAATCAAAGGCATCGACATGCACCCAGGAGAGGACAAGGCTTCGACAAATATCGTCCTAAAGTCGACATTCCCAACTTCAACGGCGATCTTAATATTGAAGCATTTTTTGATTGGTGCTATGAAGTTGAAAAATTCTTTGACATGATAGATGTACCGGAGGACAAACAAGTAAAACTAGTCGCCTACAAATTAAAGGGCGGTGCAGCTGCTTGGTGGGACACCTTGCAAAACAATAGAAGGCGACAAAGAAAGGCACCCGTTCGGACTTGGAAAAAGATGAAACAACAACTGAAAGGAAGATTTATTTCTCCGGATTATGAACAATACTTCTTCCAACAATACCAAAACTGCAGCTAGGGTCATCGATCAGTGAGTGAATACACTGATGAATTTCTGTGCCTTACTGCTAGGTGCAATATATCAGAGTCGGAGGAACAACAAACATCACGATACCTCAACGGCTTGAAATTTGCAATCCGGGAGAGGATGACATTAGCTCCAATATGGACTGTTGATGAAGGTTACAACATGGCATTAAAGGCAGAAATGCTTTTGGCTCGTCCTTCCACTCGACAAGCTCCTTTTGCACCAGTCCGTTCGAATCCTGACAGATGCAAATAAGTTGCAGAAGAAGCAACTCGTCCTTCTTCACAATATAGGCACTAGCAATCAAGGGGTGCCCAAATCAAACAGACAGACGTCGAATACCACCCGACCCAATAATCCATATGCTAGGCCAACAATTGGAAAATGTTTCAAATGTGGAGAACCTGATCATCGTTCCAATGAATGCCAAGCTCGCAAGTCTATCAATCTAGCAGACTATGATAATGAGTGTGATGAAGAAACTGAGTTCAATAATGATGATGACTTGGAGGATGCTGAAATTGCAGACGAAGATGGAGAACAAGTGACGTGTGTTATTCAACGATTATTGTATACCTCGAAACAAGAAGACTCGTCCCAGCGCAAATGCATCTTTAATTCAAAATGCAGTTTTCAAGAAAAGGTATGCAACCTTATTATTGACAACGGGAGTTGGGAGAATATTGTTTCAAGAGCTTTGGTGAATCACTTAAAGCTGCCCACAGAACCTCATCCAACACTGTATGAGATTGGGTGGGTCAAGAAAAGACCTTCAATAAAGGTCACAGAGGTGTGCAAAGTTCCTATTTCTATCGGAAAATCTTACCAGGATGAAATCATGTGTGACGTAATTGACATGGATGCCTATCATATTCTACTTGGGCGACCGTGGTAATATGACGTTGATGCAACTCATTGAGGAAGAACAAATGTCTATTTTTTCTGGTGGAATGAAAAGAAAATAGCAATCCTCCCAACCAACAAAGATCGACCCAAAACTTCTAAAGTGGAGGGGAAGTCTTTCCTTATTATGGCAGATTCAAAGAATCAAATGAGACTGGAGAAACTTTTGCTCTTGTAGTCAAATGAGAGGAATCGCATGAAGAAGAAGTCCAAGAGGAGGTACAACACATATTGGAAGAATTTAAAGAAATTATTCTGGATGAATTACCTGATGGACTTCCACCAATGAGGGACATCCAGCATCACATTGACTTAGTCCCTGGAGCAAGTTTGCCGAATCTACCTCACTACTGGATAAGCCCAAAGGAGAATGAAATACTAAAAGAGAAGGTAGAAGAATTAATGCGCAAGGGGCATATTAGAGAAAGTATGAGTCCGTGTGCAGTACTAGCTTTGTTGACACCCAAGAAGGATGGAAGCTGGAGAATGTGTGTGGATAGCTGAGCCATCAACTAAATCATAGTCAGGTATCGTTTCCCTATACCTCGACTGGAGGATATGTTGGATCAATTAGAGAGGTCAACAATCTTCTCGAAGATTAACTTGCGTAGCGGCTATCACCAGATCTGTATAAGGCTGGGAGATGAATGGAAAACTGCTTTCAAAACACAGAAAAGCTTATACGAATGGTTAGTCATGCCATTTGGACTATCCAACGCACCAAATACATTCATGTGCCTTGTGAATCAAGTCCTCAAGCCATTTATCGGAAGTTTTGTCGTGGCTTATTTCGACGACATTTTGATCTATAGCCACAACAAAGAAGAGCATGTGGACCACCTGTGTCAGATTATGAAAGTCCTTCAAGACAACAAGCTATTTGTCAACTTAAAAAAATGCAGCTTTATGACAAATCGTTTAATTTTCTTGGGCTTCATTGTAAGTGCTGAAGGAATCCGTGTTGATGATGAGAAAGTTCGAGCAATCAGAGACTGGCCGACTCCAAAGACAGTCACTGAAGTCAAAAGCTTTCATGGCTTAGCGACATTTTACAGGAGGTTCATCAAGAATTTTAGCAGTATCGTTGCTCCTATCACTGATTGCTTAAAGAAAGGGAAATTCCAGTGGAGCGAGGCTGCTGACAAAAGTTTTGCACAAATCAAAGAAAAGTTGACAACTGCACCTGTCTTGGTGTTGCCGAATTTCGATTAAGTTTTTGAAGTGGAATGTGATACAAGCGGAATTGGCATTGGTGCAGTATTATCTCAAGAAGGCAGACTTGTTGCATTCTATAGCGAAAAGCTTAGCGAGGCACGTCAAAAATGGTCAACCTATGAGCAGGAGTTATATCTGTGCTTCAAGCTTTACGACATTGGAAGCATTACTTAATTCCACATGAATTTGTAATATATTCTGATCATGAAGCCTTGAAGCATTTCAAGAGTCAAAAACATTTGAACAAGATGCATTCAAGGTGGGCTTCGTATATGGAGCAATTTCCTTATGTTATTAAACGTAAATCAAGAGCTTCTAACTGTGTTGCCGATGCCTTGAGTAGAAGGGCAACTTTGCTGGTCACTTTAAGTGGCGAAGTTGTAAGGTTTGAATGTCTGAAGGATCTCTACCTAGAGGATGAAGATTTTAATGAAGTTTGGCATAAACACTTGTCAAAGCAACCAACTGGAGACTTTCACGTCCATGATGATTACCTATTCAAAGGTAACAGACTTTGCATCACGTGGACATCCTTGAGGGAGAAAATCATTCGGGATTTGCTTGGAGGAGGACTCGGTAGACATCTTGGACGAGATAAAACTATTGCAAGTGTGGAGGAAAGGTATTTCTGGCCACAAATCAAAAGAGATGTGGGCAAGTTCGTGAGGAAATGTCCAATTTGTCAAACTGCTAAGGGCCAGACACAAAACACGGGACTTTATATGCCGTTGCCTATACTAGAAAATATTTGGGAAGATTTGTTCATCGATTTCATCTTGGGATTGCCAAGAATCCAAAGGGGAGTAGACTCTGTATTTGTGGTCATGGATAAATTTTCAAAGATGGCGCATTTCATCCCTTGCAGGAAGACTTCAGATGCAATGCACATTGCAAGACTATTCTTCCAAGAGATTGTGCGACTCCATGGAGTCACAAAATCCATCACTTCTGATAGAGATTCTAAATTTCTATCTTACTTATGGCTCACATTATAGAAGCGCTTTGATGCAAGTTTGAAGTTCAGCAGCACAGCTCATCCTCAAACTGATGGTCAAACCGAGGCAACCAACAGAACCTTGAGAAATTTGATTCGTTGTATTTGCCAAGATAAGCCGAGACCATGGGATTTTGCACTTGCACAAGCTGAGTTTGCCTATAATAGTGCAATCCACAGCTCAACTGAAGTATCACCGTTTTTTATTGTCTACAAGAAGGTACCAAAGCATGCTCTAGACTTGGTTAAATTGCCGAAATTCTCTGATAAGAGCATTGCAGCAAATAAAATGGCGGAACAAGTACAGTCTATTCAAGAAGAGGTGAAACAGAAATTGGAAGCCTCCAATGCCAAATACAAGGCTGCAGCTGATAAGCATAAAATGGTGAAGGTATTTAAAGAAGGGGATATGGTTATGGTCTACTTGAGGAAAGAAAGAATTCCAGTGGGTACCTACAACAAGCTGAATCCAAAGAAGTATGGTCCCTACCAAATTTTGAAGAAAATCAATGACAATGTTTATGTGGTTGATCTTCCGAAAGATTGGGGAATCTCAAGAACCTTCAATGTTGCTGACTTATATGATTACTACCCACAGGAAGGTTCTTTATATCCGGAAATTAACTCGAGGGCGAGTTTTTCTCAAGTGGAGGGGATTGATGTGGAACATGATTCAAATGAGTTCATGAAAAGTATTGACAAAATCAAACCTAAGAAAAAGAACAAATAAACCTTCTCAAGAACCCTACTTTGGGGCCTTGAATCTTTGCACGATGATGCGTTATGGAGGAGTATTATATATAGTTGCGAAGATCTCATGAAGTACAACAAGTTCATAACAAGAATCGGTTTCAATCCTCACCTAAAGATAATTTTCTAGTTGCCCAAAGTTTGCCATTTATTATCTTTCTTATGTTGTAAATAGTACTATTGTTATGAATAGTACTAATTGGTTGTTTTTCTCCCAGATAGGAAGTTTAGGAAATCTTTAGTCCTAAGAGCTCCTATAAATAGATAGCTCCCCAAGCTCAATAAACACTTCAATACACCTCAATCAATACAAAGCTAGTATTGTATACTTCCTCTCTAGCATTCTAGAGTTGTAATATTTAAGTTTTCCTTGTATCAAAGACGTTTTGCTAGAACGAATCTAGTGTTTCGCTTCCGTCCTGCGTCAAGGTTCCATCTTTAGGCACGTTCCATTGGATGTTTCAATCCTGCACAGAACTAATTATCAGTGAAAGGATTTATTTGGTGGCTATGCATTTTAGATCACTTCAACTGCTTATTAGCTCCATTTTGTGCTGAAGCATATTTGATATGTAATGTCTGTTGGATGGTACAATTCGTTTAACCAGTGTAACAGCTCCTTCATGAATTGTTGCTCCTCTTTTCCTGTTACAAGTATGATTGGTGAAATAGATCCGTGATGCTTGGTGAACTCTCTGGCTTCTTATATTGTGCTTTGTAACATGATGCAGAGTACTTACTCATCTACTTTTTTTGGCCCTTGAATCTCAATTGCATGCACACTCACCAGGATATCTCCAATATATGCTTTATGTTAATGTCTCTCTATTCTTCTCTGAACCCTTCATATCTATTATTACAGCTCCTATTTCTTCAAATTTGTATAGAAATTTTAACCAAGCATACTGCCAACATCATCCACAATTGATATTACAGAATACAGTAGTAATCGCAGTTGTGAGGAGGAAAGTCTCCCAATTGAAGTTTTGAAATTATTTTGAAGTCCTGCTACTTGGTGTAGTCATATGGGCTCCTTGCAACTGAGAGTTATGGTTTGAGTCTCCAATAGTATTTCTGCTAGTTTTAGCTTTGCGCACTTCTTCTTTCTTGAATGTCAGCTAAATCTTGACCCAAAAAAATGTCAGCTGGGTGACTCTTTCAGAATTTGTTTGAATCGTGCTAATATCTCCAACTTTGGGCCATGTGATGATTATAACTCTATTTCCTTTTTCATATTTTTACCTTATTGGTCTCGGTGTTCAGCTATTGATTCTCTATACTTTTGGTGTCTTCATCTCATTAATATATATTGAATAAATATAGAAACTATTTTCCAGTTGGGGAATTTTTCAATGATACTTCATCTCTTAGCATGACCAAGTATTCTGTATACCATTTATCTTTTCTAATGTCTTTCTTCCTTATCTTAGGTATACCAATTTTATGGAAAATGATGGAACCATTCCTTTCTAGTCTCATTTCCTCCTTATTTGAGTTTAAACTGTTACACTTGATTTGGTTGATGAAAAATATTTTTCTGGAAAAAGATTTTCATGTGGTTGGTTGTTATAAAATGTTTTTGATGGAAAATGTAATGTGGATGTGCTGAATTTCTCTGGAATTCTCCCCTAAAAGTTTTGGCGCAAGTCATTCGGCGGAGACTAAATTTTAGTGCGACAGGTTATTGCCATTTAAATAAAGGGTTAATTTGTTTTCTAAATTCTTAATGCAAGTTAGTTGTTTTGCTAGTTTGTTAATGTTCATTCTGTAGCGACTCATATCCTCATTCGACATATTACATAAAATATGTCAGTACGATGAAGGGCCATAGTATCTTTGCCCCCTTGTAACTTGGAAATTCATATGCTTAATGCATATTTTGCCATGTGAGGCTAGCAGCTTTAGGTCTAACTATGGATCTAACTTTTCCCGCCACTCAATGATTGCTTAACCCTCAAACATGATAACATTTTGCATTTTAAATGTTGGTGTCCTTGTATGGAGCAATTATCTAACTGGACTTTACTTGCTGCTCTCATCAGGAATCTAGAGAGATTTCTTTGTCACAGGTTCAAACTTTTACAAAAGCGGTTATCCTTAAATGCAGAGAGGTAATTTTCCTGAAATGTAAAAGGTGGTTATCGGAAATTTTAAGTTTTATATGTAGTCGAAGTTATGGTCACTCAGAGATGCTCTTTTTCTTTTATGTTTCTCTACAGGAAGTTAGAAGATGTTACAGGGCCATCAATGAATCTCGCTCTCAAAAGCGCAAGGTGATATATATTTTTCTTATTCCTGATGCTTTTGTATTTTTCTTGCAACAATTAGAATCTTAGTTTTTCAGTAGATGCATTGTTCAATCTATTATCCTCAAATGTATCATAAAGAATGATAGACTTAGTCTTGATGAATAATTTTGATGTTGCAGGCAGGGCAAGTTTATGAAGTGCCTCTTTCTGGTACTCTGTTGTCTAAGCCTGGTATCTTCCCTGAGCAAAAGCAATGTGGGGAAGAGTCTCGGAAGAAATGGATTGAGGTTAGTCTTTAGCTAGCTAGATAGAACTAATACATTTTTTCTTTGAACTGATACATCACTTATGTAATATACACACACTATATTCACTTTGAGGGACAGAGTAGCACAATATTTCAAGTAATGAAGACTAAAATTTAATTGATAAGTGGTAGTTTTCCTTCCAAGGAAGCAAACGCAAAGCACCAGTACAGGAATAAGGATATCGGATTTCACTCAAGTCATGTCTGGTATGGAGCAATGAAAGTGGACAGAAGAGCAATTTTAGCCTCCTGTTCCATTCCTGTGTTGGGCACAGGCAAACTCCAGGAATGATTGTTTCTTATTCCTCCTTCCCCTTCCCTGTGCAAAATAACCCCAATTTTCATTCCTTACACTCCCCAAAGGAATAGCCTTTTCCATGGAGGAAGCAATGAGCCTACCTTTTCTGTTACCCAATTTGCTTGTGTACAAAATAATCTGTTCCATTCCATTGTTCATCTTCTTCCTGCCTAAATTCTTTCCGCTATACCAAATACAACATTAGCATTTCTTGCTGAGTATTCATTTCGCTTCTTCAAACTTGATAAGGGTGCCGTTATATGGACATTCGAGTAGGATGTGGACCAATGGAAAATGCAGTTGAAGATTTTTCTTTTTAAAGATAAGATGTTGTAATATCTCCTCCCAAATGACTTCTGTCACAAAATGCTGAAGAAGCTTGGAGAGATTTAAGAGTTAGGAGACCCTATGCTTTTACTGAAACCAATGTCTCTTGGCGTCTTTCCACAATGAGAGCGCCTTTATGAAGTGATGCTGTGACTTGTGAGAAAGTAGTAACATATGGCACCCTAATTTGGCACAGTGGCCGTTGCTGAGTTCATTCTCCTAGACTGAGTACTAATATGGGCAACAAGTTCCTGTCAAACAGTTTGATATGTATCATGACTAGAATTTAAAATGCTAGCCGAGAACTTAAGTAACTAACTTGGCCTTCTGTTTTCCCGTTCAATTTTGCTTCACCCACGGAAGTCATAGTGACTCACTTTCTTCATCCACATGATAAGAATGAGTATCCCTGTTAATCACAACCGAAAAGAAAAGAGAGTATACATGTTTTATGGTTTCTCTTTAAGCTCCTTTTGTTGTTTTATTTGTGGATTGGTGCCATTGTTGGCATCTGAAAGAAAAGCTTAGAGAGAGAGAAAATATCTCTGAGAAATGTTTTCATTTATGATTGATTGTATTGTTTACAACTGATGTGTTATATTTATAAACATTTGTAGTCAGTTGACTGACTTGCATTACAAGAATTGCCATGTTCTAATTACAGCTGGCAGTGTAACTAACTTGCTAGCGGTTAGTACATTAACTAACTATACAACTGCTAGGAGCTTAAGTACAGATTTTAGAAACAGTACATAATAGAGCTAAACTAGACTTCTGCAGAATGTACTTTATCATCCCCCTTCAAGGTTAGCCTGGTAGAGATACCAGGGGAAGCTTACTCTTAAGATGCTGATACTTGGCTTTAGGTAATGCCTTGGTAAATAAATCTGCAGTTTGCTCCTCTGTAGGAATATAGGACAGTTGAAGTGCTTTGGCCACTACCTGCTCCCGTATAAAGTGATAATCAATTTCAATGTGCTTGGTCCTTCCATGGAAAACTGGATTGGATGCCAAGGCCATTGCTGATTGATTATCACAATTTAACACAGGAACATGAATAGGTATAGAGAGGTCACTGAGTAGGTAAGACAACCATTTCAATTCAGCTGAGACATGGGCCATTGACCTTCTATTCGGGTTCTGTAGAAGACCTGGACACAGTTGCTTGTTTCTTAGACACCCATGATATGAGATTAAGCCCTAAGTAGACAACATATCCTGAGGTGGATTTTCTATCCTTTGCATCAGTTGACCAGTCAGAGTCTAAAAAGGCATAGAGATGAAATGGTCCCTGCTGAAACAGAAGTCCCTGTTTGAGTGTTCCTTTGATGTACCTTAATGTCCTTTTGAGGTCAACATAATCAGCGTTAGTAGGAGAATTCATGTGCTGACATAGGGAGTTGATTGCAAATTGAATATCAAGCCTGGTTATTGTTAAATACTGCAGGGCTCCCACAAGACTTCTAAACTGTGTTGGATTTGAATAAAGTTCTGTGTGAGGTGGTTTTATGCTTTGAAGTAGAAGTAGTGGGAGTGATGGCTGGATTGCATTCAACCACTCCAGCTCTTTGAAGGAGATCCTTTGGCTTATTTTGTTTCATGTAAGAGCAGACTCCTAGTGGAATAATGCACCTTTAAGCCTTGAAAATAGGTAAGTGGACCTAAGTCCTTCATTGCAAATTTCTGGCTCATGGTAGCAACAAGATTTGAAATAAAATCTTGTGAACTGCCTGTGACAATCAAGTCATCAACATAGACTAGGACAACTGTGAAGTTGGTGACAGATTTATGGATGAATAATGAGGAGTCTGCTGAGCTCATTTTGAAACTATGTTGGGTGAGAAAAAAGGAAAGCATTTGATACCAGGCCCTTGGGGCCTGTTTGAGTCCATAGAGGGGCTTTTTGAGCTTACAAACATGGGTAGGATTAGCAGAATCAGTGAAGCTAGGTGGTTGTGTCATGAAGACTTGCTCTTCTAAATGTCCATGTAAAAATGCATTAGAAACATCAAGTTGCTTGAGAGACCAACCATGATGCAATGCTAAGCTTAGGAAAAGTCGGATAGCCTGAGCTTTGACTACAGGGCTGAAAGTTTCTGTATAATCAATGCCATGTTCTTGTAAGTATCCCTTTGCTACTAGCCTAGCCTTGTATCTAGAAATTGTCCCATCTGCCTTTCTTTTGATTTTATACACCCACTTACAACCAATTGGTTGTCTATCTGCAGGTAGAGGAACAAGCTCCTGCCTCGTCTGTTGCCACCAGGGGTGTTTTCATGCCTGTTTGTAAGTAGTAGGTTCTACTAAAGTAGATGATGAGATTGTAGAGTGTAACTGGTAGAGTGGGGGTGGTAGACAGCCAGTTTTTGATTTAGTAAGCATAGGATGAAGAGAAGGGGGAGCAAGGTCAATGAAAGATGTATCTGAGTTGATAGAATGAGACTGGGCAGAAGTTTGAGTTTGAGATGTAGATTCAGAAGAAGTGTGGGCTTGAGGATTGTGATTAGAAGATGAGGATAAAGACTGAGATTGGGCAGCAGAGGTTGAGGAAGCAGTATTGTTGGGCAATTGTGGATTGAGAGAGCTGTCTGATTGTGTTGCAGTTGGAGGAGGGAGAGTTGGATTTGATAGAGATGTGGACTGTGGGGTAGGGATATAGGATGATGTATGAAAAATAGGAGGAAATTGGAGTGTGGGAGTTGATAGGGTAGAATCAGAGATTGTGGAAATAGATGCATAAGGAAAGATATGCTCTATGAACCTAACATGCCTGGATATGAAGACCTTTCCTGTTTTAATGTCTAGACACTTGTATCCTTTGGTGGTGGAGCAATAACCTAGGAAAACACAAGGTTTAGACCTTTCCTCTAGTTTGTGCTTGGTATATGGTCTTAACCAAGGATAACAGAGGCAGCCAAAAACTCTCAGGGTGGTATAGTCTGGGATTTTAGCATAGAGAGCTTCATAAGGTGACTTATTTTGAAGAACAGTAGAAGGGAGTCTGTTTATGAGAAAATTAGCAGTGGCTAGTGCTTCTAACCACAACTTAGAGGGTAGATGAGACTGATTAAGAAGGGCTAAGGTGGTTTCTATTAGGTGCATATGTTTTCTCTCATCCTTTCCATTTTGTTCAGGGGTACGAGTGCAGGTGGTCTGATGAATAGTGCCTATATTTTGGAGAAACAGACTGAATTTATGATTTAGATATTCTGTGCCATTGTCTGTCCTAAACAATTGTATTTTAGAGTGAAACTGAGTTTGTACCATGGCATTAAAACTGAGAAAGGCAGCATAAGCATCAGACTTAAGCTTTTAGGGATATAACCATGAATATCTAGTACAATCATCAATGAAAAGGA
Source organism: Ehretia macrophylla (assembly GCA_037974665.1). NCBI lineage: Eukaryota > Viridiplantae > Streptophyta > Magnoliopsida > Boraginales > Ehretiaceae > Ehretia > Ehretia macrophylla. Next base: position 53,302,718 of record CM075776.1, read on the forward strand.
TGTAATACCTGTAGCCCATACAGGAAGGTAAGGGAGCAGGGTCCCAAATATCTGAATGTACAAGCTGAAATGGTAAGCTAGATCTGCTAGAACTAGATTGAGACAAAGCAAAGGGTAACTTGTGAGATTTAGCTACATAACAGGAAGAACAATGTAATCCATGTTGCAGCTTGACATTTATTATGGAGGATAGAACTTGTGAGATATTGGCAGAGGGGTGGCCCAACTTGTAATGCCACGGGAGGGCTTGAGATGGCACGGTTGTAGTGGAGTTGCAACTGAGCAGTTGTCTTGAGTGAGGAGGAGGTGGAGTAGAGGCTGGAGGAAGTGGATAAAGTCCCTTGTCACAGGGGGCCTGGTTCTTCACCTTGTTGGTAGTATTGTCCACTATTTTCACCTCCTTGGAAGTAAAAATAATAGAGCAGTGTTATATCTTTGGTAAGTTGATGTACAAATAAGAGATTAGTAGAAACTTTAGGAGCATAGAGAACCTTGGACAAGGAAAAATGAGTTGAGGGAGTAAGAATAGTACCTTGCCCCACACTGTGGATGGGCAAAGACTGTCCATTGCCTACTGAAATAGAGTTAGTACTAGTGTAGGAGTAAGAGTTGTACAGTTGGCTGGGATCATTGGTGACATGAATGTTGGCACCACTGTCCAAGTACCACTGGGCTTCTGAGTTATCAGTTGGTGTCATTTGAGCTGTGTAAGCTTGTTTGGGTGGTTGAGGATCAAAGTAATTAGTAGTGTCAAGCCTATGCCAACAATTGGGGGCTGAATGGTTAGGCTTGCCATAGATTTGGCAGTAGATTTTGGTGGAGTTGGAGTGAATTGATTGTTAGAGGAAAGTCGCTGTGGGGAAACTGATTTTTGAGGACCTCTACCTTGGGATTTCTGGCCTCTGCCTCTATCTCCCCTAAAAGTTTGGTTTCTACCTCTGCCCCTGCCATTTGTGTTTTGTGTAGGATTGAACTTGGAGTATAAGGCAGTGTGAAGATCAGTAGGAGAAGAGATAGAGAGCTGTCTTTTAGAAAGTTTATTCAGCTCTTCAGAAATGAGAAGACTGCTTAATTCTTGAATAGAAATAGGTACAGGTCTGGTTCTAACGGATGCTATGAATGGTTCATAGTCATCTGGTAATCCTTTGAAAATGTAAAGGACAAGGTCCTCCTCAGAGATAGTCTCTGCAGCTATAGCTAGGCTATCACTGATGGACTTCACCTTGTCAAGGTAAGTTTGCATGCTTAGGTTTCCTTTAGACAGATGATGCAGTTGCAGCTTAAGCTGCTGGATGTGAGCTCTTCTATGAGAACTGAACCTATGAGCTAAGGCAGACCAAACTGAACTGGAGGTAGGTAAGTTCAGGACTTGTGGAAGCACAGATGCAGTCATGGTGGCAAATAAGCAGGTTCTAAGATGTTGATCTTTATAGATCCAAGAGGAATAAGCAGGATTGATAGTTGAAGTAGAGGTTGTAGAGGGAGAGGTACCTGCTGTTGTTTGAAGAAACATGCTAGGGCAAGAATCTTTACCAGTCACAAGATCAAACACCTGGTGAGCTTGAAGAACTACTTGCATTTGTGACTTCCACAACACATAGTTAGTGTTATCAAGATTGATCTTGATAAGATTGTGCAGGTTCTGACTCAGTTGTTTGAGACCTTGTGGAAGATCCAGAGGCTCATCTGAAGAAGAGGCCACGGCTGAAGATCAAAGCTTTGATAAAGAACTGAAGCTGTGATAGAGAGATGTTGGCTAGATGATTTCAGGAGAGACAGAAGCTTCTGCAGGCAAGCTTTAATGGCAGAAAAAAAATTGAAGCAGAAGAAAAATAAGGAAATTGTAGAAAAGAAACCCTAGGGGTTTTTTTTTTTTTTCCTTATGGTGAGGAGAAATTTGAGACCTCACGAAGCTCCTTTGAGCTTTGGAAATAGAGTCGCAACACTCAGCTGGAAGAGAACAGCTTGATTCGAAGCTTGTCTTAAAAAAAAAATGGCTGCTTCAATGGCAGTCAAGGTCAGGATCATGACCAGCTCTAGATACCATGAAAGAAAAGCTTAGGGAGAGAAAATATCTCTAAGAAATGTTTTCATTTATGATTGATTGTGTTCTTTACAACTGATGTGTTCTATTTATGCACATCTGTAGTCTGTTGACTGACTTGCATTACAAGAATTGCCATGTGCTAATTACAGCTGGCAGTGTAACTAACTTGCTAGTGGTTAGTACATTAACTAACTATAAATCTGCTAGGAGCTTAAGTACAGATTCTAGAAACAGTACATAATAGAGCTAAACTAGACTTCTGCAGAATGTACTTTATCAGCATCCACAAATATTAAGTGATGGATGAGAATTCTGAACATCAATCAGACAAATTCATTATTTTGTTGTCCAAGCTGCTGACCATACTCTAGGGAGATGATTCTTGAATTTGCTTCCTATATCTAAGGGTTGCAAGGAAATTTGTAGGGAATGGAACATGTATGATATCCAAAGTTACAATATGGTATTTGTAATTTCTTACTGCCTGAGCTAATTGGTACTAATCTCATTCATTGTCAGAGACCTTCTCGTTCCAATTTTAGAATTTTGTAACAAATGTGAATATCATCAAATACCATATTGTTAATCGTTGTCAGAAACCTTTTCTTTCGAAATTTTAGAATGTCATAACGAATGTGAATAACATCAACCTTTGATCTCCTTTTCAGAGTTTATCTCAACAGCACAAAAGGCTGCGCTCCTTGGCTGATCATGTTCCGCATGGTTATAGAAGAAGATCTTTGTTTGAAGTTCTTATCAGGAATAATGTTCCATTACTGAGAGCAACTTGGTTCATTAAAGTAACTTATCTTAATCAGGTATTAGTCCTTGTATGATTTCCAGCTCTGGATTGCTTTCTCAACTGCTTGAAGGTGGCAGATTATGGTTCAATCTTGCAGGTTCGGCCTGGCTCTTCTAGTATATCTTCTGGGCTTCCTGATAAAACGCAGTTTTCTCGCTCAGAGCAGTGGACCAAAGATGTTGTTGATTACTTGCAAACTCTCTTGGATGAATTTGCATTACGAAACAATGCTCATTCTACTGGAAATATTAAGGATTGGTCTCCACAACTGGTTTATTCAGGGTCTATGCAAACCAAGACTGATTTAGCCTCTGCAGCTGTTGATGGTGAGGAACCTTCTCTGCATTTCAAATGGTGGTATGTGGTGCGGATTTTACAGTGGCACCACGCAGAAGGATTGCTTATACCTTCTCTTGTTATTGATTGGGTTCTCAATCAACTGCAGGTATTATTATATTAGATTAAACTTGACTGAGCTTTTTGGTTACGACAAAGATATTGGCTACTTTTGAAAAATATTTTAAAGGTATAGTTGTTTGTATTTTGATTAAATGTTCATGCCTTCTCAGGAAAAAGAATTGCTTGGAGTTCTGCAGCTGCTTTTGCCCATAATATATGGTGTCATAGAAACTATTGTCTTGTCTCAGACCTATGTACGCACTCTGGTTGGAATAGCTGTTCGGTTTATCCGAGAACCTTCTCCTGGTGGCTCTGATCTTGTAGAGAATTCCAGGAGGGCATATACTATTTCTGCTCTTGTTGAGATGCTTCGGTATTTGATACTGGCTGTTCCTGATACTTTTGTGGCTTTGGATTGTTTCCCTTTGCCTTCTAGTGTTGTTACTTATGGAGTAAACGATGGGAATTTCATGTCAAAGGTTGCTGACAGTGCTAGGAAGAATAATAATGGTCCACCAGATGCAGCTTGTTTGCAAGATAAAGGGCGTGAGGTTATGTCTGAGGGTGCATCAATTGATCGTGTTGTTTCTTCCATTCAGAAATGCACAGAGACTCTTGCAAGAGCCACCAGACCAGACAATCCAGGTCAAAACATGGCTCAAGCTTTACAGGAACTGGATAAAACTCTCACTCATGGAGATGTGAGTGTGGCATACAGATGTCTCTTTGAAAATCTTTCTGATGGAGCTGTTGATAAACATTGGATTGCAGAAGCTAGTTCCTGTTTACGCTCATCGCTCAAGTATATTGGTACTGTGTCGTCTTCATTTATTTCTTCCGTGTTCTTCATTTGTGAATGGGCAACTTGTGACTTTAGGGATTTTCGCACAGCCCCACCCCATGGCATGAAGTTTACCGGTAGAAAAGACCTCTCTCAGATATACATAGCTATGCGGCTTTTGAAGCTGAAGATGAGGGACACACAAACTTCTTTCTGGCGTAGGGATGACAGCATCCCCAGTAACATTGCTAAAGACCCTAATTCACTGAATAACTATTCTGGCAGGACCTCTGGTCTTAAAGGTTTTGATACTCCAAATTCAAAGAGAGTGGAATTAAAAGTCAAGAATCTCTCAGATATTCTTGAGAGCCCCGGCCCCTTACATGATATTATAGTGTGTTGGATAGATCAACATGAAGTGCAAAATGGAGAAGGTTCCAAGCGCCTTCAACTACTTATCGTAGAACTTATACGAGCCGGAATATTTTATGCCCAAGCATATGTGAGACAGCTAATTGTTAGTGGCATTGTGGACATGAATGGATCTCCTTTTGACCAGGTGAGACGGAAGCGACACTATAAAATCTTGAAGCAGCTTCCTGATCCTTATGTTCGAGATGCCTTGGTAGAAGCTGAAATTGCTGGACCCCAAGTAGTTTCAGACGCCATGGCTGTTTATTCAAATGAACGACGCCTTGTACTTAACAGGCTGCTGGATTATGAAAATTCTTCTCTAGCAAACAGTTTCTATCATAAACAAAAGCATCGTCGTAGGTCAGCAGGTGACAGTGCTTCCCCTGCTTCTGTTGATGAGTGGAGATATCTTCAGTCAGCCTCTAGTGTATATGCCAGAAATGTCAAGTGGAGTGTTGAGCTTGAAGACCTGAAGGCTTCTATCTCACTATTGTTGCAGTTCCCTTGTTCCTCTTCGTCAAATGGTGCTGGGCTTGGTGAGCCTCAGGACAGTGTTAAGAGATCTGCTGGCTCAAGTGGCAGCAAGATGGATCCTGGTGTGGGGTCTCCTGCTTGCGAGGAATGCAGAAGAGTGAAGAGACAAAAACTAAGTGAAGAAAGAAGCTCATATCTGCAGGGATATGTGCCGATAACATCAGATGAGGAGGACTTCTGGTGGACAAGAAAAGCACCAAAGTCTATGGAGTCTGTGAAAGCAGATCCACCTCCTAAGCCAGCCAAGCAAGCCTCAAGGGGTAGGCAAAAGGTGGTGCGGAAAACTCAGAGTCTTGCACAATTAGCAGCTGCCAGGATTGAAGGTAGTCAGGGTGCATCGACGAGCCATGTGTGTGATAGTAGGATGAGCTGTCCACACCATAGAACGGGTGTAGATGGAGATGTTCCTAAATCAGCAGATGGAATTAGAGCACCTGACTCTGCAGATATTGTTTCAATTGGTAAAGTTCTGAAGCAGATGCGGTTTCTAGAGAAGAGGACCACAGTGGTCTGGCTAATAGCTGCTGTAAAGCAGCTTGTTGAAGAGGCTGAAAAAGCTTCAACTGTTCTGAAGGTAGGCCAATATGGTAGGCAACCTACTGCAGTTGATGACCGGAGATCTGTACGATGGAAGCTTGGCGAGGATGAACTGTCAGCAATATTGTATCTCATGGATATTTCTAATGAACTAGTTTTAGCAGTCAAGTTTCTACTGTGGTTGCTGCCAAAGGTTCTCAGGTATCCAGGTTCTATGATCCATGGTGGCAGAAACATTTTGATGCTTCCAAGGAATATAGAAAACCTTCCATGTGAAGTAGGAGAGAGTTTTCTTTTATCCTCTATCCGGAGGTGCTCCCTAACTTTCACTTTCTTCGTATTTTATATTCTTACATGGCCATTAACTTCCTTGAAGACTGATAGTTATGTCTTCTATTTTGCCGTTAGTCCACTATTCTAATATTGATTTGCACTAAATTTGCCCTCTCAACCTTTATAACTTGATCTCATTTCTGTGGACTTGGCTTCTGCTCTCTCTTAGTTTGGTTACCTTAAGTCAAATTTTTTGAAGTGAAACTGTATTACGTTGACTTGGGTACTATAGGTTTTGCGTAAGTCTACTTGTCAAAGAGTCAGGTTTGTCAAATTTCTAATGGAGAACATCTGGGTTTATGGCAAAGTTGTTGATACTCCAATAGGAAAATACAAGTTCTGAGAAATCTGACACTTAGCCAATCTGACAGTTCATCTATTCATGCATAGATTGTCCAAATTTAAATTTGAACACTACGTTAACATATTTACAGTTTTGCCAGTCAGATGTAAAAATATTTTCTCATCCATTTGAAGTAAGTCTGCCTAAATAACCTCTTTAGATATAACATATGCATGAATGTTGGTATGTTTTTAGCAGATGTGGTGTAATTCCCTACCCCTCTCAGATTGTTGAGTGTCCAGCACGGATGCTGTAAAGCGCACCCCCCGCCCCCCCAAAAAAAAAAAAAAAAAAAAGAAAAGAAAAGAGAAACAACAATTCCTACCTTTTCATCTCATTGTTATATGTGTAGGGCTATATGAAGAGGCAGATCTTGTTCTAGTGATCAGTTTAGCATTTCTAAAACTCGATCAGAGGAACCTTGAAAGATTCTAGAGAGAGAGAGTGAGTGAAATTATTTCTCATTGAATTGATAGAAAGTACATTGCTACCTCTTTATATAGATGACAGTTGATATATATTGCTGAGTATCTTTCTCTGCAAGCTATATGCACATGTGCTAGTAACTGCTTCTAGATATTTTACATGCCAGCTGTATAGCCTAACTAACTAACTACTTGGCTGGTTATATTACTGCATAATAAGTAATTATACACTTGTAGCTAACTAGTAATGCACTGCAGTCTACAGAACATATCTTATCAACCCTCTCAAGCTGAGCCTAGTAGGCACACTAGGGGGCCAGCTTGGATCTCAGGTAGATGAACTTAGTCTTGTTGAGAGACTTTGTAAAAATGTCTGCCACCTGTTCTGTAGTAGGAATATAGGACAACTGCAGTGTTTTAGCTACCACCTGCTCCCTCACAAAGTGATAGTCAATTTCTATATGTTTTGTCCTGGCATGAAAAACTGGATTAGTAGCTAAGGCCATTGCTGAAACACTATCACAGTGTAGGACAGGTGGTTTAATAGGAATTTGCAAGTCTTTCAGTAGGTAAGTAATTCATTTTAACTCTACAGCAGCATAGGCTAGTGCCCTGTATTCTGATTCAGTGGATGACCTGGATACAATGGCTTGCTTTTTGGATGACCATGAGACCAAGTTAGGGCCTAAGAAGATAGAAAATCCAGAGGTAGACTTTCTATCTATTGGATCAGAAGCCCAGTCAGAATCACAAAAGGCATAAAGTTTCATAGGACCTGGTTGAAATAGCAAGCCATGAGTGAGGGACCCTTTAATATATCTTAATGTCCTCTTGAGAGCTGAATAAACTGCAGTGCTTGGTGAATGCATGTGTTGACACAATGTGTTCACTGCAAACTGAATGTCAGGTCTTGTAATAGTTAAATATTGTAATGCCCCAACAAGACTTCTGAACTGTGTAGGATTAGAATATGGAACTGCAGGAGTAGTAGACTTAGACTGAGTAGGAGTGATTGCAGGGTTACAATCCACTAGGCCAGCTTTCTTCAGTAGATCATGGGCATATTTTGACTGATGAAGCAACAGACCCTGTGATGTAGGTTGTACTTCTATCCCCAAGAAATAATGAAGAGTCCCCAAATCTTTCATTGCAAACTGTTGGCTCATATTAGAGATTAGAGTATGTATATAGGTGGCTGAGCTTCCTGTAGGATGAGATCATCCACATAGATCAACAGAAGGGTAAAATCTGTTGAGCTTTTGTGAATGAACAGAGAAGAATCTGCGGAACTTGCATAAAAACCTTGGGATAGCAGAAAAGTAGTAAGCATCTGAACCCAGGCCCTGGGTGCTCATATTAAGCCATAGAGTGACTTCTTAAGCCTGCATACATGATTAGGCAGAGTAGAATCCACAAAACCTTGTGGTTGTCATAAAGATAGTCTCAGTAAGGTGCTCATGAAGGAAGGCATTGGATACATCCAACTGCTTCAATGTCCATTGGTTGTGCAAAGCCATACTAAGGACCACTCTTATGGTTTGAGCTTTGACAACAGGACTAAAGGTCTCTGTGTAGTCAAGGCCTTCAGTCTGAAGATACCCCTTAGTCACTAGCCTGGCCTTATACCTTGCAATTGTCCCATCAACATTCCTTTTGATTTTAAACACCCATTTACAGCCTATAGGATCTCTGTTGGATGGCAAAGGTACCAAATCCCAAGTGTTTTGCTGTTGAAGTGCTCTAAACTCCTCAGTCATAGCCTGAACCCAACATTGGTACTTGGAAGCCTCTCTATAGGTAGTAGGCTTAGTGGTAGCAGGTGTGGTGATTAGAGTGTTTAGTTGATATAAAGGAGGTGGGAGACAACCTGTTTTAGAACTAGTTAACATAGGATGATTAGACAGGTGCTAACTGAGTGAAGGAGGGAGAGGGATCAGTGGAGTGGGCAGAAGATGAAGGTGAATTAGGTTGTGCAGTGTGGTTCTGTGGAGAGGAACTAGAAGAAGAGAAAGATGCAGAATTCTGAGTGCCCTGGGAAATAGGTTGTGAGACAGAATCTTGGGAATGAGAGGGAGTGGTAATTGTGGTTGCTTTAGGTACAGAGGAGGTGGAATGATCTGCCACTAGAGAAGGTGGATCAGTTGCAGAGTTTGGGGGTATGAGGGAGTGGGAAATTAGGAGGATAGGACACAGGTGAGAAAGGCTGTGTAGGAAAGGAAGTGTCAGGAGGTAAATCACTTAGTTGTGGTAGTAGCAGGGTAGAATTAGAGAAAGGAAAGACACTTTCTGCAGACCTCACATGCCTAGAAATAAAGACTTTGTGAGTTTTAAGATCCAGGCATCTATAACCCTTAGTAGACTGACAATATCCTATAAACACACAGGGTGCAGACCTGTTTTCCAGTTTATGTGAGGTGTATGGTTTGAGCCAAGGGTAGCATAGGCACCCAAAGACTCTTAGTATTGTTTAGATGAGATAATTCAAGGTATTTTTCAGATTCTTGAGTCCTTCTGGTAGATCAACAGTAGCAGCAGTAGTGTTATTCTCCATAGCTGCAGCTGTGGAAGCCATGGGAGCAGTAGACGGTATAGCAGAAGAAGAGGAGCTTGCGGAAGCCATTAATGAAGCAGTAAAGCTGAGAAAGAGTGCAAAATTAGAGAGAGAAGTAGAATTTGGAGAATTAGAAACCCTAGGTTTGAATTAGGGTTTTGTAGGAAGGAGAAGTGGAATTTCTAGCTTGTTGAAGCTTGAGATTGCTCCACTGATGGTGTCACGCCACACAAATTGAAGAAAACAGCTTGATTTAAGCTTGTTTTCGAAAAAAAAAACTGAAGCTTTTTGATGAGGCTTCAATGGCGGAAGGATCTTTCAAGTTCTCGATACCATGAAAGATTCTAGAGAGAGAGAGTGAGTGAAATATTTTCGCATTGAATTGATAGAAAGTACATTGCTACCTCTTTATATAGATGACAGTTGATATATATTGCTGAGTATCTTTCTCTGCAAGCTATTTGCACATGTGCTAGTAACTGCTTCTAGATATTTTACATGCCAGCTGTATAGTCTAACTAACTAACTACTTGGCTGGTTATATTACTGCATAATAAGTAACTATACACTTGTAGCTAACTAGTAATGCACTGCAGTCTACAGAACATATCTTATCAAACCTCCATAAACCTTTCAGCTTACACTACGTCAAAGTTTAAGATTTTAGTTTATTACTAGTCATTCCATCCTCTACTGTTGTTGTTGCATTGCAACAGCCATTTTTGGGAGAATGGAATCTTGTATGTTCAATTTTCTCGATGGAGAATATGTATACACAATTAATGTCTCGAACACAATTTTTATTAGTTTTTATACTCCCTTAGAGAATTTATTTCCATGCCACTTTTGTTGGTCACCATAGACCAATGTTGCAACTAGTTATCAAAGACACATTGGATTATGTACACCGATTCTCACCAATCTTAACTCTCGAGTGAACATGTACCTCACAATTTTGCGCACATGCACTTTTAGTGCCTGCAATTTGAAGTATAAGATATCATGCACATACATATGTAGACAACTTTATGGGGCCTTGATTTGGTGCTATTACTTTACTATCAATTTTTTATGCTTTTCAATAACATTACTTCAGCTCTTTATTATCTTAAGTTTGGCACATGAATTGTGGGAATTACATGTTGGAATATAATCTAGGGAATGGGGCACTTCCTACTTTTTTCATTTAAGCGGCATGCGTTGTTTACTTGCTTTCACTTATTTGTGCTTTGCTCTTTTTTGAGTAGCTTTGCATTGAGCACCATCATACTGTTTCCTGGACTATTTTGATCTTTGCCAATTAGTTAGAGTAGCTTTTCTTTTATTAGGACAATAAAATTTAACCCAGCGTTATTTCACTGTTACCATGGTCAGGTATGAAAATATTATTGTTGCAGCAAACCTTATTCCTGAAACCTTGTCGGCTATGATGAGTCGTGCTGCTGCAACTATGATCCCTAACGGAAGGGTCCATAGCTCACCGGCTCTGGTGTATGCAAGGCACCTCCTGAAGAAGTATGGTTACATTGCCACTGTTGTTGAATGGGAGAAGAGGTTCAAGTTAACTTGTGATAAAAGATTGGTTTCTGAACTCGAATCTGGAAGATTGCTAGATAATGAGTTTGGTTATCCCCTTGGAGTCCCAGCAGGAGTTGAAGATCCTGATGATTTCTTCCGTCAAAAAATAAGTGGTACTCGAGTATCTAGAGTTGCTTTGAGCATGAGAGATATCGTTCAGAGACACATTGATGAAGTTTTTCACTACTATTATGGCAAAGAAAGAAAGCCTTTTGGGCCTAGTTCCATGAGAAGTCAAAACTTGGAAACTTTGGATGATTGTTACCAGGTAGCTCAACAAATAGTAATGGGATTAATGGAGTGCATGAGGCAAACTGGGGGTGCTGCTCAGGAAGGGGATCCTAATTTGGTGTCATCTGCAATTTCTGCAATTGTTGGTAATGTTGGACAAGTTATGGCAAAGATTCCTGAATTAACTGCTAACAATAATCATCCAAATGTCTCATCTAGCTCATTAAATTTTGCTAGGCGCATTTTACGTATTCATGTAACTTGCCTATGCCTATTAAAGGAAGCCCTTGGAGAGCGTCAAAGCCGTGTGTTCGAGGTTGCTCTTGCTTTAGAAAGTTCTTCTGTTCTTCTTCAGAATTTTGCCCCTGGAAAAGCTCCACGTAGTCAATTTCAGTTCTCCCCTGACTCCGTGGACTCCAACATAAACCTGTCAAATGACATTTCTAACAATTCTGGCAGAGCAGTTCTGGGAAGGGCCGCAAGAATTGCAGCAGCTGTTTCTGCGCTTGTTATTGGGGCAATTTTGCATGGAATCACTAGCCTGGAAAGGATGGTTACTCTTTTCAGATTGAAGGAAGGATTGGATTTCATTCAATTTATTAGGAATATGAGATCCAATTCAAATGGGAATGCACGTTCTGTTGGGGCTTTTAAGGTGGATAACTTGGTTGAAGTTTCTGTCCATTGGTTTAGAGTGCTTGTTGGGAACTGCAGATCAGTTGCTGATGGGTTTATTATGGATCTTCTTGGTGAACCAGCGGTTGTAGCTTTATCAAGAATGCAACGAACACTACCATTGAATTTGGTCTTTCCACCTGCATATTCCATCTTTGCATTTGTCATATGGAGGCCATTTATACTTTATAATAACCTTGGAACACGTGATGATAACCATCAATTGCATCAATCCTTAGCTTCGGCAATAGGTGATGCTTTAAAGCACCTGCCTTTCCGTGAAGTGTGTTTGAGGGACACGCATGGACTTCATGATCTCATGGCTGTGGATGCTGTTGATTCTGAGTTTTCGGCCATGCTTGAAATGAATGGGTTGGACATGCATCTAAAAGCCACTGCCTTTGTGCCCCTCCGTGCAAGGCTTTTCCTAAATGCACTTGTTGACTGTAAAATGCCACCACCTGTGCTTAAACAGGATGAAGGGAACAGAATGTCTGGCCATGGTGAATCAAAGATCTACCATGCAGAAAATAAGGCAAAACTTTTTGATAAACTTGTACATATTTTAGATACTCTGCAACCTGCAAAGTTTCATTGGCAGTGGGTTGAACTTAGGCTTCTCTTGAATGAACAAGCCGTTGTTGAAAAACTGGAGGCTGATACCTCCTTAGTGGAAGCTATACGATCTCTCTCACCAAATCCTGTGAAAACTGCTGCTTCTGAGAATGAAAACAACTTCATTGAAATCCTTCTCACTAGGTTACTGGTCAGACCAGATGCTGCCCCCCTTTTCTCTGAGGTTGTACATCTATTAGGGAGGTCACTTGAGGATTCAATGCTGTTGCAAGTTAAATGGTTTTTGGGTGGCCATGATGTTCTCTATGGAAGGAAGTCAATCCGGCAACGGCTTATGAATATTGCGGAGAGTAAAGGTCTCTCGACCAAGGGTCAGTATTGGAGGCCGTGGGGATGGTGTAACTCCACCTCTGATTCTGCTACAAGCAAGGGAAAAAAGAGAAAATTTGAAGTCTCCTCTCTGGAAGAAGGGGAGGTAATTGATGAAGGGCCTGTCCTGAAACGGGCTGGGAGGGGATCCACTCAAGTTGCGGATGTTGAAGGCTTTGTTGTCTGTCAACAACATGTAACTGAGAGGGCCCTTATTGAATTAGTTCTACCTTGTGTGGACAAAGGCTCTGATGATTCTCGAAACACATTTGCAAGTGATATGATCAAGCAAGTGAATAACATAGAGCAACAAATAAATGCTGCAACCCGTGGTGTAAGCAAAACTGGAGGGACAGCTACTTCTGGAATTGAAAGCCCTGTAAGCAAAGGCAATAGCCGTAAGGGTATAAAGGGTGGAAGTGCTGCATTAGCCAGACGGCAAACGGTGTCTGCTGAGACCATACCACCTTCCCCGGCAGCATTGCGAGCTTCCATGTTGTTACGGTTGCAATTCCTCTTGAGACTACTCCCTATAATCTGTGCGGACGGGTAATGGATGTCCTGGTTTGAAACTTTTTGTTGTGATATATTACCCATTTCTGCCTCAATTGTTTACTTCTAATAGTTAAACGGTTTTGCATTCTTGTTCGTATACATTTCATTCTTGACCTTTCCTAGTTTTCAACAAGTAATACAAAAAGCTCAACAGTATTTCTGATGAAGCTAACATTGACACTCATGTTGTCACTGGTTTTTTGGTTTAATCCTATACCATTAGTAGTTTTTCTGGTAAGAATTTTGGGTATGAACATTGTTCCCTTTCTTTTTGGTTTTAGTAGTTGACACGATTAATTAATATATAGAAAAGATAAATCCTTCCTATTGTAAAATCTATTTTATAAGGCGGTTTTTATGTTCGTCAAAATTGCTGTCTGCCTCCATGCTTCATCTGTTCTGAAACTCCTTTTTTGAATTTGTATTTGTTACTTATTTGTGATAAAATCCTTTTTTTTTTTGAATTTATATTTGTTGCTTATTCGTGATTATTAATAGGTGTCTTGTCTATTTTGGGTAAATGATGTAGTTTATGGTGTGCATCTAATTCTATTATCAGGGAACCATCAGGCCGCAATATGAGACACATGCTCGCTTCCATTATACTCCGTCTCCTTGGAAGTAGGGTTGTGCATGAAGATGCATGCGACTCGTTTAATCTGTCTGGGGAAAGCCTCTTTGATCGTCTGTTGTTGGTGCTGCATGGCTTGCTAAGCAGCTACCAACCGAGCTGGCTGAAACTGAAGTGCCGGTCCAAGTCGAGCACTGGTTCCAGCAAGGACTTCTCAAGTTTCGATCGAGAGGTGGTGGAGAGTCTGCAGGTCTGATTTCAGTCCACCTATATCTGTGAATCCTTTTGATCCTGTAGTCCTACTTACTGCTCTTTTTAAAACCATTCTACGATTGATCTATTATGGCGCAACATTAATGAAATAAACCCTCAAAAAACTCAAGAACCTATAAGGATTTTTTATATTAGGAGATATTAAAATACAAAACTCTTACATCTAAATAGTACTTCAAATAGAATGTCTTCCTATATTAGGGGCCCGTCCAAAATAATGTCTACTTTCCTATGGCAACACTCTTATCTTATATTTTTTTATCTTTATGATTATTTTGTAACACAACCTAAATGTGTTGTGGGTAATTGTCTTCAAATGTAAAACTGTAGTACACTCTTGCTTCTGGCCGCTACTCATCTTCAAGTATCAAAATTTAGTATTTTTCCTTCTTGGAAAAAGTGGGTAACTGAATTTCGTCCTGATCATCTTTTATACATTGTTTCCTATTATGCAGAATGACTTGAATCACATGCATTTACCTGAGCCAGTTCGGTGGCGCATCCAAACTGCAATGCCCATTCTTTCCCCATCTGTTCGATGCTTAATGTCTTGCCAACCTCCATCAGTCTCACCTGCTGCTCTTGCTTCCCTACAGCCCAGCAATCCGATATCTGTAATACAAACCGGCAACTCAAACTTGCCTCAGAAAAATCCGCCTTTAGCACGATCAGCCACCAGTGTGGCAGGCAAGCCCAAGCCATTGCCGGTGCATCAGGAGCTTGATCTGGAGGTTGACCCATGGACCCTATTAGAGGACGGAGCAGTATCAAGCCAATCTTCTAGTGTTTCTTCTATAGTTGGTGGGAGTGATCATGCTACCCTGAGAGCTTCAAACTGGCTCAAGGGGGCTGTGAGGGTCAGAAGGACGGACCTCAAGTACATTGGTGCAGTTGATGAGGAAAGCTGATTTTCGAGTTTTGTGAAATTGATCCATGAAGGCTCAACCCCCTGCAGTTATCTCTTGTTTATTCGGCACATCTTGGGCTGTTGCCTATTTCTTGAAGTCTTGCCTTCGTTGCCTGTCGCAGCACAGGTGGTCCGGTGCTGCAAGGCCCATTCTTTTTGGGAGAAGAACCTGCGAAAAAATCTGAAGACAATTATCTCTAACTGGCCACCGAACATGGTCCCTGACCCTGCGCAACTACTGACCCTTTTGCTTATACCCTCAAGCCGGCGCAGTTCCGGGTGGTTGTATATATTCAGATGTTTTTTTTTTCCTTTTCATTGAGCTGAGCAGAATATGTTAGGCATGATTTGTAGTCAATTTCATGCTCAGCAATATGTTGTTACCTCTTACAGACTGAGTAAACTTTCTCAAAATGATTGTACGTTTGATGGTCTTTATCATCAACAAATTCTTTTTGCTAGAAAGGCCATAGATTTAGAGGCTCTCTTCTTGCAATTGATATGTGAAGAATAGTTCACTAATTTTCTAAAAGCAAACGACCGCAGCAGAGATTTAGAGGCATTCTTCTTGCAATTGATCTTAGTGCTTTCATGGTATGCAACGTTTTGTGGATTAATTTACAGCAATACACCATGAGATCTGGTTTGGTAACAAAGCTAGCAAGTGTTTGAAAAGGGGTCGATGAAAATGGACTGTAATCCGATATTTAGATACGTGTTGGAATATTAATACTGTTAAGAAATATGGAGTTTCATCTTTTAATTAATTAATATAAGGTGAAATGGCTTATGATTTTAAAGGGTCTTGGGATTTATATAATCCACGTGATCCGGATTCAAGAGATAACTTTGAACTGAGAGTTGGCATAGATGAATAGAGTTAGCGAGAATATCTGTAATGAGAGCTGACAGATTAGAGTTGGTGAAAAGAACTGCGAGGAAAGCTGAAATAGAGCAGAGTTGGTGAGAAAAGATAGGTCGAATGTGGATGGATGAAAAATAAATCAAGGTTTAGATTTGACACATTGTTATGAAACTTAGGATTTCATTCTAAAATTAAGTAGTGTTATGCGGCATAACTTGTAATTATAAAATGTTTGTTGAATTTATTATTCAACGATATGGTAGTATTTAGTCTTTAACAAATACTATGTGAAATCCTCAATATTTTCAGGATTTTATTTTTCAAAACTATTTCATCACAAATACGTTGATCAACGGCGGTACTAAAGAACAAAGGGCAAGTTGTGTGGTTGATACAATTGAACATCCCAACAAGAATGATAGTCAATAAAGAAGATTGTTGAAAGAAGCCCGATGAAGACTAATATCTCAGCGTATAAGCTCCATCAGAAATGTTTCAAATAACAAATTTAGAATAACATGAGCAGTGGAAGTTCATGACAAATACGTTATATATAATTTCCATGTAGAAATAGATTTGAGCAAGATGCACTTACATTTACTAGATCTGCCCTCCAATTAGAGCTGGTATTTGGGTTAGGCCGACATAGGTCTAGCACAACAAAATTTGGACAGAGCCAAACCTAATTGCAAATGGGCTAGACTTGGCTCAATTCATCACATATAAGTGGATCGAACTGAATCATGTAATTTTTGACCTAACCCATTTGAACTCGATTTCATTTCGGCACAAGACCAGGCCAGCCCAACTCAGGTCTAGCTTGAACCCAACTCAAGCGCAACACAAATGAAACACAATTCGAACCCACTTATAAATTTAAAAAAAAAAAAATGAAATAGTATGCATTAAGGCTTAAGCAATGTAAAAATGTATCATTACAAGTTTGCAACAAGCTACACCCAACAGTTGCATTAGGAAAAAAAATTAATTACAAGTCTACATTTTAAGAAGTAAAGAAATAAATGAATTTCAAATAGTAGCCGACGAGCCGTTGCATTGTAATTGCAACAACTACTTTTAAAAAATAAAAATTATAATTAAAAATAGAAAGTTGCAATAACTATTTAAAAAAAAAAAACAAACTAATAATAACAAATAACAATTTTTTTAAAAAAATGTTGATATTAAATGAAAAAATTGCAATGACTATAAGCTACTTGTTAAAAGTTGCAACAACAACTTGAATCTGCAATAATTACTTAGTAGCCGTTGGCAGCAGTTATGCCAAGGTTACTTGGTTTTTTTTTAAAACAAATCCTTTTAATTTTTTATTTACATTTTAATCCCCCAACAATTCTTATAAACTCCAATCATTTTTCATTTTTCATTTTTCTCACACCAAATCAATCTTCTTTCTCTTAGTTCTCTATATATTCGTAAGTGTTCCTAATGTACTTGTATCTCGTGAACTTATAGTTTATTTTGTAATATTTTATTATTTATATTAATGTTATCATTCTACTTGTGTCTTGTTTGTCGTTAAATTAAGTTTGCGTGAAAAAGTTCAGTTTAAGTTTTACTATTTTTAATTATTAATCCAACTATGCAAGTATATATATGTATATATATATATATTCACGTGTATTAATGTTTGTATGTGTATGTGTTTGAATATATACTATATTCAAATACACTAATCACAAACAAAAACGTAGGCTGGCTCGGCCCAGCCCAACTCGTGACTCATGGTAGAAAGCTTGTGGGCCGACTTGGGTCTTGTATTTTGAGAAATGAGCTCAGCTTAGCCTAGCATAGTTAACATATGTACCGAGTCGGATTTAGTTTTTTCGATACATGACTCGTACAAACTAGGCTAGGTTTGATTGGCCTAGATGCCAACTCTTACTTTAATGATTCAACCAAATTTACTTTTTCTCGTGCTCTTTCATAATATAAATCTTGTTAAAAGCCACCAAATATGAATAACGTAAAAGTTTGTGACCCTAAACTAGACCCCCAATAGATATAAAAAAATCATTCAACATAAAAATATCTAAACGCTAGCTGAAGAAGCCAAAAAACTATGAACAGGGGTCCCCAGGCAGTACATCAGACTTGTGATGCTGAAGCTTACTGTACCAAAAACTAGAATAGCACATGCTTTTTTTTTAACATAACGACTCAAGTTCAACTACTAGTCTGTCAACATATTAAGCCTAATCAGTTATTGCTCGCCTAAAATGCTTGAACCCATATTTATAGTAGTAGAGAATTTAAGCCATTGTAAACATAATACAAATCTCTTACAAAAATTAATATGGGACGGAGTGTTACAAAAGCAATATGAGACAAGGTGTTACATTTAATGTCAAGATATAGTGTGATTGTCACACTAACAAAAGAGCAAGAAAAGGTAAGCCTTATAACAATGCATACATGTTTGTTCTCTAGAATTGATGAGGTATTGAAAAAAGAAGAAAGATATACTTGCTAAGACTTCTAATGGTTATACTATATTGACAAGCTTAATTTTTTAGGAATGAGGAGTGGGAAAACCTATCGGCATTTACCTTCAACATTCACATCAACAAGTTCATGACACATCATATTACTGTCAGCTTTAAGTGCATCTCATTTAGCGACACTCACACAGAAAGTGATCGTATGCCCCATCTCCCAAAGGGAATGATTTCTTACCATAGTTGATATGTTATATGATGTAGCACTATTGCAAGGACTACCTTAGGCAAAACATGTGGCTCATCGACTATCCTATCAAGTCAAATATGCATTTAGTGAAACACGTGTAAGAGCGTATTGGGATCTCCTTTTATATATTGTATTGGATGATGCGGGAGTTACTCTTTGATGTAGGGGTTGTGATGTTGTCAATGATTGTATCCACACGAGGCACAAAACCATCACCAATAAGGGCTAGCACGTCAAGTTGTATTTACCCATACTTGATTGAAGACTTATTTCAGACACTGTGTTACTGTCCTATGACCAAGGACCATTGCCTCTTACTTATACCATGAGTGGTATATATTGACTATACCAAAAGATATGAAACATGCAAGAAATCTCATAAGCGAGTGTATGACAAGTAGGCTATGAAGCCCTAGAGGCTAGGAAAGCCCAGGAGCTTAGGCAGTTCCAGGCAGGTGGTCATACTAATGGGACATGTCCAAGCGATCTTGTGATGCCTGTGGTTTCGAGTTTACAGTAGGTGGTGCTCGAGCAACTAGCCTTGATGTGAGTGCATTTTGATGGGAATTTCAAAGCCTTGAACACTTGCTTGGATTGATTTTCAGTCTGGAATACATCCAAGTGAGTATTTAGGGCTGCAAAATTCTCATCAAAGTTCACTAGCATCAAGGCTAGCTTCTCCAGCATCAACTACTGTGAACTCGAAACTGTGGGTATTGTAGGACCGCTTAAACATGACTCATCAGTACACCTAGTTGTGTGGACTTGTTTAGGCTCCTAGGCCCTCCCAACCGTTACGTCCCTCATGTCTCACTCGTCATACTAGCTTATGATATCTCTTGCACGCCTCATACCTTATAGTGTAGTTAGTGTATACCACTTGCATCATCAATAAGAGGAAGTAGTCCTTGATAATAGGATGACAATGCAATGTCCGGAGTAGCTCTTCAATTAGGCTCAAGTAATACAATTCGACATGATTGCCCTTATTGATGATGATTTTGTCTTTTGTGTGGATAACATCAATGACAACGTCACAACCCCTACACCAAATAGTAATCTCCATGACATCATTACAATATATGAACAAAGATCCCAAGTACATTCCTGCTCATGCTTCATTAGATGCATATTTAAGAGCCACATGTCTTGCCTAAGGTGGGCATTGTTACTGGGCCCCTATTCTAGCTCTATGTCATACAACAACAAAAATTCTGACAAGAAAATGACCCCATCGGGAGGTAGGGCATACATGTGGTGACTTTCTTGAGCATCGCTAAGTGAGATGCCCTCGAAGACAGCAGTGACATGATGTGTTGGGAACTCCTAGTTGCATCCATTAATGTGGATGTTGAAGGTGAATGCCGACAGGTTGTCCCACTCTTATGTACTACTCTAGGGGCCAAGTGCACGAGCGTGTACAAAGAATGATAAAATTCAGTGATAAGTATCTCATTGATGTTGTTGGGCCTAGTTAGATGTGTGAGATATTTCAGTCATTGGACTCTACAAAAGTTGATAATATATTTTGTATCCATCTATTTCTCGAATGTCTCTAGGATGAAGGTGACATCACCATTGATGTAGGCACCAACATAATAATGCGATTCCTACTCGTTGAGACTTGGATGCTAGATGAATATAAGGGCCCGTAGTTCAAGCTTTTTTTTAGCTCAATTTCCATTTGGGGCCATACCTGCAAAAGGGCGAATCCCACAGTCAAACAATGAACCTCAATAATTCATGCAAAAAATTAAAGCCACATTACCCTCTCATTTTTTTTTTCCCAATAATTCTGGAAAACATCTCCACTCATTTAACCCACGAGACATAGACTGGATTAACCCTTCCTATCCAAGGAGCGGATGTGGCATGCTAGCGTCGACCCGACCAAAGGTATACACCAGGTAAGTCAAAGTATGATCCCCAACCACATTCCCCTTATGATATGCACCATACTTAAACCCCCAAACCCGTTTGTAAAATGTGAACAAAATATCTCCATCAACACAAAAACATAAAGCATACTACCCCAAACCCACTTTTATAAGAGTAAAGATAACATAGGGTCCTGGAACAAATGAAACACTCATTACGCGCTCAAACTAAAAAGATACTAATGAGAATTGAAACAATGTATTAAAGAGTTAATATGTAACACACCCACTTGGGAGTTGATCCCTTTTTTGTGTTTGTTTTTGTTTTATTTTTTTTCTTTTTTGTGCATGGTCAGTAGAATAACCATCAACCCCAAATAAGCTAAAAAAGAAACCAAATAAAACCCTACTACGAATGCAATTTTTGGATTTTGTTTATTCTTTTCTTTACCTTTCTACCGAACATCGACTTATATGGTTCTGACTAGTGCTTCGATAACATCATGGAGATAAGCAGCAAGCGAACAATATAATACGACATTGTACAGTTCTTGGCCACCGGCACCAATGTGGTATAACATCCTTTATGTGCAAGCCCCCTCGATCGATTCTTGGAGTGTGCAATATTTTGTAAAAGTGATATAAAATTGGTTTATGTTTTCCTTGAATAAAAAAAAAATTGTGGTATAACATCTTTGCCATGGATATAAAACAACAAACAAATCCAATCAACAGCCATTTCTAGCCACTCTAAGCAAGATTACAAAATTGATAAAAAAAACCATTGACATAAGAAATTGATACGTTCATTTATCTCGTTCGGACTAGAAAGGAATTTGATAGCTTCACTTGAATTAAATTGAGAATTAACTTAGCATTAAGTAGTCAAGGTGATTAAGGAAATGGCTGCTCCTGATATATAATCAGATGGCATATGTTTAGTTCCCTGCTAGGGTTGATGAAAATCATGTAGTTTACAAGCATATCAAATAAACAGGTTTAGAATCCTTATCAGCTTAATTAGAAATTAATCTACTCGGGATTTTTAATAGAACTTGGCAGCTCAACCAGCTGCGGAGCTAAGCCTTGTTCTATTGGTTTGGTGGTTGATAACCCCACCCGAGAATCTCCATCGGGCGCGAGCTAGATTCCTTATGTCAGCTTGATTGTTCAAAATACCATCGCTATACCCTAATATTATGAATTCCGTTCCATTCTTCACACCCCAGCACTTGAATTCCAATCTGGTCTAGTGTTTCAAGCTCCCAGATGAGCTGAAATAGCTAAAAGCTCAGTCCCCATTTTATACTCAATACAACCCCTCTTTGTTTTTTGCTTGAGTAAGTAAACACAAAGCTTGTCATTATCATTAATGTTTCAGTTACTTGGATCCTCTTATGCATTTATAATTTTTCCTTTTCTTTCGAATCTGACTAATCGTTGTCAATATACTTGAGCTGAGTGTGTGAGCTCTTTTGGGAGAAAATTTAAAGTTTGGACCAAAAGAGAAGAAATATGATTCATTTGCATTCCCCGTGAGAAATCATTGAAACAGACATAGAAAATCCGCAGACAGGTGTTTTAGACCTGTTTTAGTCCTCCATCCCTAACTCTTTTAAATGGAAGAATCCCCTAGAATTAGCAGAAGCTTTGTAAACTAAGATAAAGAATTATTATAGTGCTTTTCATTCGTTTAGCAGACTAGTACACGCGATAAATGTTCTAGAACGTGCAATTGGTTATTTTAAACTTGCTGTTAAGAGTCTCAGGATATATAGTGTAACTCTTGGATTTCAAGCAGAGAGTGTTGCAGAAAACGCACCAATTAATCACAGCAGCATTCATTTGTTAATGTATATGTGTATCCAGGTGAGAATTGGCTATCAGTATAACATACCTTACATACAAGACTTCAGTCAAGGCAGCCAACGTTTCATTTCATGTCCTCCCAAGGCTTCACCGTTGCACGGCAATCATGCAACAAAAGCTTTGTTCAATGATCCTGTAGGTCGAAAATTGTACAACCAGTTAGCATTTCTTATGACAGACAATCAAAAGAAACGAGATGACCATTGAAACTAAAAAATGATGGATCTTTACTGAGATCATTGTTGTAACTGTTTGGTTATCAGACACATTAATAGGAAAGCAAAAATACCACAGGAAAAGTAACAAAAAAACTTAAACCTTTCCCCAAAAACAGGACAAGAACAAAATTTAATTGAACATGAAGAAGAGTCAAAAGCTTCCAAGAATCAACAAATTTATGTCCAGTTCTCGAACAAATACATGCAGAAACTATAACAGACAATTGAGATTTCACGTATTTTCTTTTCTTATATACAACAGCCAGAAAAGCTGATTTATAGCTTATTAAAGGCAGATATTTCTGAAATTGGGACTCGCTTAAAGCAGAACTAAAAACTGAAAGCAAAAACGCAGAGCTAATTGAGATTTCCCAATCGTAGATAAAGAAAAGAAAGCAACCTGGAATAAAGGAACTGTTTTAACATATTAAACCTTGAGTATTATTGTTACCAAGCACATCATTGGGACACCACCTACAACCAAAGACTACTAAACATGATTATAATTTAATTAATCTGTTAAATGAAGTAGATAATGAGTTACATTCAAGGAAACATAAACAACCACAATTATTAAAGTCAGTGGTGGAAATTCCTAATTTATTTAATGGCTCTTGCCTGTGACGCATTTTATCCTCATAAACAATATTCCTATTTGCAGTTCTTATGCATTTCAACGTACGCTTTGATTTACTTTTCTTCATGAGGTAGGAATCAGATAAAGATAGGAAGTAATTTGCAAAACTAGTATATGAAGATTTGACTCTATCTCTAGGGTTGTATATCTCCAATATTAGGACAACACATTTGAAGAACTGCAATGGAAATAGGCTAAAGTATTGACTGTTTTCAGCTATAAAGTGATCCAGATTAAGCAACCAAAAGGGGCATATCAAGCTTCTTTTTTCTTATTTTTTCAATCAACTAATAAAATTATACTCTCATTCAGATCTGTACTCATACTGCATGAGGAAATGGAACATGACCGGCTTGCACAAGCTCGCACAAGAGTACAACATCAGTTTCAGGAAAAGACAAAACATTGCAAAAGTTTCAGACGAACACTTTGTTTTGAACATGCATGGAGCCAAACATACTTTTGGAACCACAAATACTTGGATCATATGGATATATTCAATGAAACAGTCATGAATTTTCACTACCATGAATTGATTCGTGAGATCAAAGAAAAGAGACAAGTTTCTTGACTACCTAGATTTGCTTTAATTTAACTGATCTTTCAATAGTCAATTACAAACCTAATAGTTGCATTCTTGCTCCACAAATTTAGTTGACCTAATTTGGAATCATTATCAGCTTAATTACGATGCCTCTCAAGATTATTCACCTCCAAAAAGTGGGCCTCAGCCACAAAGCAAATTCTGTTACTTCATTTATTAAGGTTGATCTAAATGCGACCTTCTCTTGAACACTTAATGCTGACCAAGTATTGCAAGCCTCCAAATGAGCTGAAAAAGCACAACTTAGTCCATAATGTCAGAGTCTATACAACGCTATTCTGTTTGCTTGGATAAGTACACCACAGCTTGTTACTGTTAGTACTAATCTAATGTTTCCGCGCTCAGGTCCTTTCTCTCCTTTAAGAACTCTACCATTTCCTATCCAATCTATATAATCATAGTTAACTTTTCATTTATTCTCGATATACCAAGAGTCTAAAACATGATTCATTTGCAATCCCCGTGAGAAATCATCGAAACAGTCATGGGAAATCCGCAGACAGTTGTTTTAGGCCTGTTGTAGTCCTCCATCCCTAACTCTAATAAATGGAAGAATCTCCTAGAATTAGCAGAAGCTTCGTAAACTAAAACAACGAATTATTATAGTGCTTTTAATTTGTTTAGTAGACTCGTACAGGCGATAAATATTCTAGAAAGGCAAATTAATTATTTTTAAACTTTCTGTTAAGGGTTTCAGGATGCATAACACTCCATGAGTTGAAGCAGAGAGTGCTCGAAAATAGACACACCAACTAATCAAAGCAGCAGTAATTTGTTAATGATATTTGTGTATCCAGGTGAAAATTGGCTTTCAGTATAACATACCTTACATAAAGACTTTAATCAAGCTGGCCAACTAAAAAAAAAAAAGGTCAGTATTAGAGCTAGAAAATGCTGGATCTTTAATGAGATCATTGGAGTAACTGTGCTGGTTATCATCTAAATTAATAGTAAAGCGGAGAAAACCACAAGAACAGGACGAGAACAAGATTTAATCGTACATGAAGAGTCTCAAGCTTCCAAAAATTCACAAATTTATGTCCATCTATTCAACAAATAAATGCAAAAAATTTAAACAGACAAATTGACAATTCACGTCTTAGCTTGTCTTATATACCACAGCCAGAAGAGTTTATTTATAGCTTATTAAAGGCAGATATAACTGAAATTGGTTTATGCTCTTAAACTGTGAGCTAAAATTTATGCTTCATGGCTGCTGGCGTTAAATGTTTTATTATAAGGACATAAAAGAATTCTTTTAACGTATAAAACATCGAGTACTATTGTTTCTAACCACATCCTTAGAACATAATCTACAATGAAAGATTACTGAACATTATAATTTAACTAATCTGTTAAATGTAAGTAGATAATGAACCATATTCAAGAAAATATAAACAACCACAGTTATTAAAGTTAGGCGTGGGCGGGAGACGTGTTCTAGGCCTGTAGTAGTCCTCCATCCCTAACTCTGATAAATGGAAGGACCTCCTAGAATTAGAAGAAGCTTTCTCAACTAAAATAAAGAATTATTATAGTGTTTTTACTTCATTTAGTAGAGTAGTACGGGCGATAGTTCTTCTACAAAGTCCGATTCAATATTTTAAACTCTCTGTCAAGAGTCTCAGAATGCACAGTGTAACTCTAGGAGTTGAAGCAGATAGTGCCCCAGAATATACGCAACAATTAGCCTTAGCAGCACTCAGTTGTTGAGGATATTTGTGTATCCAGGTGAGAATTGGCTTTCAGTATAACATACCTTACACAACTTTAGTCAGGCCAGCCAACTTTTCGTTTCATGTCCTGAGGCTTCACCGTTGTAAGGCAATCATGCAACAAAAGTTTTGCTCAATGATCCTGTAGGTCGAAAATTGTACCAGTTAGCATTTCTTTTGCAGACAGTCTAAATAAACACGATCATCACTGAAACTAAAAGTACTGGATCTTTAATGAGATTATTGGAGTAATTGGGTGGAAATCAGATACATAAATAGGAAAGCAAAGAAACCACAGGAAAAGTAGGTCTCACTAGCAACAAAAGTTAAACCTTTCCCAAAGAACAGGAAAAAAAAAGTTTAATTGATCATGAAAATTCACAAGCTTCCAAGAATCAACAAATTTACATCCGTCTTTCAAACAAATACATGCATAAACTTTTAACAGACGATTGAGATTTCACGTATCCTCTTTTCTTATATACCACAGCTAGAAAAGTTGATTTATAGCTGCTAAAAGGCAGATATAAGCTCCCAAGCACATCATCAGCACACTATCTACAACCAAAGACTAATTTGTTTAATGGCTCTTGCCTGTGATGCATTTTATCCTCATAAACAATTCCAATTTGCAGTTCTTATGCATTTCAACGTACATTTTGATGCACTTATCTTCATGAGGTAAGAATCAGATAAAGATAGGAAATAATTGCGAAACTTGTATATGGAGATTTGACTCTTATCTCTAGATCTGTATATCTTCGATATTAGGACAACACATTTGAAGAACTGCAACAGAAAGAGGCTAAAGTATCTACTTTTTTCCAGCGATAAAATCATCCAGACCAAGCAATCAAAGGATCATATCTCGCTAATTTTTCTTATTTTTTCAATCAACTAATAAAAAATATATTCTCATTCAGATCTGTACTCATATTGCATTAGGAAATGTGACATGACCAACTTGCACAAGCTCGCACAAGAGTACAACATTAACTACAAAAGTTGATGGCAGTTTTCAGGAAAAGACAAAACATTGCAAAAGTTTCAGAAGAACAGTTAAATTTGACCATGCATGGAGCTAAACATGCTTTTGGAACCATTAATACGTGGATCATATGCATATATTGAATGAAATAGTCATGAATTTTCACTACCATGAATGGAATCGTGAGAAGAAAGGAAGACAGAAGTTTCTTGACTACCTAGATTTGCTTAATTTAACTGTTCTTTGATTAGTCAATTACAACCAAATAGTTGCATTCTTGCTCCACAAATGTAGTTGACCTAATTTGGAATCATTATCAGCTTAATTACGATGCCTCTCAAGTTTATTCACCTCTAAAAAGTGGGTGGTTCCTCAGCCACAGAACAAATTCTGTTACTTCATTTATGAAGGTTGATCTAAATGCAGTCGTCTCTTAAACACTCAATGCTAACCAAGGTGGTGCAAGCTTCCAAATGAGCTGAAAAAACTTAGTCCATAATGTCAGTCTATACAACCCTATTCTGTTTGCTTGGGATAAGTACACCGGAGCTTGTAATTGTTAGTATTAGTATAATGCTTCTGCGCTCAGATCCTTTCTCTCCTTTAAGAACACTCCACCATTTCCTATCCAGTCTATATAATCATAATTAACTGTTCATTTGTCGACAATATACCAAGAGTCTAGAACCGAACAGAAAGAATTTTGATTTTTATCTGAATTTCTAGTAAGAAAATAGACCATCATGTGCAGCACTTTTTTCAACAAGTCTTCTGATCTTGCAGAGATTTGTTATTGTACATCTCTTTGGTGTCAATGATGCACAGATTGTATCTAAGAAGTTAAACAAAACGCTCTGCCAGAATGTGTGCAATTATGTTACTACAGAAGCACTACTATTTGTATATGATTTATGTGCCTACATATAGGAGAAAGATGGAATCTTTCGGCATTCATATCATTCCAACTATTGAAGCATACAACTTTCTTCTATTCCTCAGATGTCAATTAGCATAAACTCATAAGAACAGTGAATTGTCTAGACTCTAGAGAGTAAATGCAGAATACAGTTGTCAGTATCCACATAACTGCTTTGCATGGTATCACCAACACAGTATTACTCGGCACAATTACTGGTGGTAACTAAAATAATGTAGTCAAAAGGGAAAGAAGCTTCATCAGTTATAGGAACTATTTAATAAATTTGTTGAACATCAAACACATTTATTACTGATGACCAACAAATCTCACAGTAATTGCCTTGGTAAAAGTAGGGAGAAATGGTGGAATTATTTGTGCAAATTTAACTCGTACAGTTTGCTAGATGACATCCATACTTTGAAGGCTTTCCAGGAGGAGGAACATAGCAGTGTTACCTGAAGACGTTCAATTATGAGTTCACTATTTATTGGTACGAGATTCTATTCTCTTCTCTAAACACAGCTTATCTTTTGTCCACTACGCGCATGTTGTCCACGAGAACATTTTAATTGTAGTTAAACTATTACTAAAACTAAAAAGAATCCGTTATTTAACGAAATTGTCAGTGCATATGTGCTTTGTTCAGATGTATTAACAGGAAAGATAATATAGCAGATGAAGTCTCATTAACGACAAATACTAAATCTTTCCAGTAAAATTGGATGAGAACTAAGTTCATTTAACTCAGAGAGTCCAAAGCTTCAGGGAACCACCAAGTAACGGACACTGGTGACAAACACATGCAAAGATTTTAAACAGATTAGTAAAATGCACAACCATATGAGCTAGACAGCCCTATGCTGCATCTCAACTACTTGAGTTGCAAAATTACAGTCTTACAGAAACTTCTGAAATTGAGCCAACTACACTAGGAAATCCAGGCTGTTAGATGATTTATGCATTCATCTAGAACAACTTGGTAAGTCAAAAGAGAAATTGTTTCCATAGATGATTGAGTTACGAATGGAAGACACACACGATCCACTTGTTCTCCTTTTCCTACTGCTAAGTAATACCTTCATATAGCATCATAAAATTATTGAGCTCAGAGCCTTGATCTCCCAGAAAGCATACGAAGGTTAACCATCAGCTGCAATCTTAATCACCCTGCAAGTAATATAATCACTTCAACTTCGTAAATCATATAACTCAAGATTCAACAACATTTCAGTGGTAAAAATTCGATACCTTTTTAGGATTATCAGAGGTTTTGTAATCGTTCAGTGTGATGTCTTTCAAATGCATACCAGGAAAGAGTTGCTGCAAAAGACCACCAAAACCAAACATCAGTTCAAAACATCAAGCCACTACAATGATCCACCACGTGAAAAACAAGAACTGGGTAATAAATTTATAGGACGTATCGACAAATATATATCAAGGGAAATATTTATTTTCAATACATCAAGGTTTTCCTGAACTGATTTGTCCCTTTTCTTGAACTTCCTAGAAGGTTTCTGTCCTGTCATTGCAAACAAGTCCTCCGCAATCTCCTCAGGAGTGAGAGTCAGGTTGAAATTTGGCACGATGGGCATATTGTTACCCTTCTCCCTGCCCTTTTCTTTTCCTTTCTCCTTCTTTTCTTTACCCTTCTTTTCTTTACCTTTCTTCGAATTAGAACTGTCGTTACCAATTGCCTCCGGCATCTTACTTTTCTTCTGTTCAACAGATTTTCCTCCCAGTTTACATGATGATCCTACAGCTTCACTTGGCTTAGGGACCTTTGGCCTCTGGTTTGGCTTTCTTGGTCTTAGGTTCCACGGAACTCTCTCTGACTCGCCAAATTTTTCAGTCATATTTTTTACATCTTCATCCTCCCCCTCATCATATTTGCTTACAAATCCCATGGGTAATGCCCTGTCATCTATTATTGACAGTTTCTTCTCATCTTCCACTGCCAATGGCTGAACCCCTTTTGTGTATGGGACCTCCAAATCATCTTTCACCAATGATTTATCTTCATAAATTCTCCGTACAGGTTCCTTCTCAGCTTTAACCGTCTCAGATTTCTTATGAATACTAAGTTTCTTTATTACTTTCTTCTCATCCCTTCCTTGCTTGTCAGATAAAATTAGTCCTTTCTTAAATTGGTCAACCATCTTCTCAGGACCGGGCAGGGTCATCGAAAACCTCTCTTTTTTCACACTTTCCCCCTCCTCATTTTCTCCTTTATCCTGATCAAGCATAAACCCACTGCTTAGCACATTGATTACACCTGATTCCTTATCCGAGATCATGTTGGGAAAAGGATTACGCGATGAGGAACCTGAACCAGAAGGTCCCTGTCCAAACATAGATTTAAGTACCCCGGATTGCTGTGGAGTAGAAAAAACTGATGCCGCGGATCTTTGTTTCTGTGGGGAGACTGAGGATGAGGATGACTCTCCTAGTCTACGGCCGCGTGAGAATTTGACACTGCTGGTGTTAGTACACCACTTGAGGTCCGCAGGCAATTCAAAATTGTGCAGCATCTGTGCAGTCTTTGGTGGTGCCGGTGTTGGTGTTGGTGCTGGTGAAGATGTGCCTACAACAGTTTTCCTTTGATTCTCCATTGTAGCTTCAAAATCAACCAACAGAAACAAAACCAAAAATTATGAAACATCAACAGAAAAACCACAAAGTTGAAGACATGTATAACTAATATATATAAGAAAGAAAGAAAAAACAACTTTTCAATCACAAACAAGTTTATACATGTCTCTATATGCAAATACTTCATCAAGAAAAATGAAAAAAGGAAAAATATTAAGCACAGCTAAACATACATATCTAAATACAGATTGACAAAAATCACATAAAACACATTAAAACACACACAACGAAACACACTAAAGCACACAAACAAAGTACCTGCACTAGTACATATATGTGTAAATCTACATATGAACTACAATTTTTTTTTTTTTTTTTTAATTTAAAAAAAGAAAATGCAGCCATGAATAAATGTATATATGAAAGTAAATTAGCTAAAACAAAAGTAAAATTCAGCATTAAACATATATAGACTATATAAAATCATGAACATCTCGATAGGACAAACCAAAATATTGAAAAATCAACTCATCAAGCTCAAAATTAAAGGAATACGTGTAGTCTACTTAAGTAAACATACATTTTTGTGCATAAACCCCTCAACCTTCTAGATATACGTATATGTACATATAAATTTCACACAAAAAACAGAAAGTACTTAGAAAAAAAAAAATGTATATAAGAAATTAAGGGGAAAAAAAACACACATATACATCTATTATAGTTTAGAATAAAAAGAAAATTAACTTTTTAAAGACACGTAACATATACGTGTGTGTCTTTATATATATTTATGTATGTAGAACAGTAAGAAATAAAAAAATTAAAAACAAAAACAAACATAAAAGAAATTAAGAAAAAACAAAACAAAAATGGTACATTTCTAATATAGATTAGAATAAAAAGAAAAATAATTTTTAAAGACACGTATATATTTAAATATATATGTGTGCATCTTCACATATACTCATGTATATAGAATAGAAAGAACTCAAAAAAATAAAAATAAAAATAAAAACACGTATATAAGAAATTAAGAACAAATTAAAAAACACATTAGTTATATCTATTATAGTTTAGAATAAAAAAATAATAATTTTTAAAGACATGTAGATATATCCGTGTGTGTCTTTACATATACACATCTATATAGAACAGTAAGAACTCAACAAAATAAAATACAAAAATATGTATATAAGAAATTAAGAAAAAATAAAAGAACAAAAACACATATATATCTAACATAGTTTAGAATAAAAAGAAAATTAATTTTAAAGACACGTACATGTATACGTCTGTGTCTTTACATATGCACATCTATATAGAACAGTAAGAACTCGAAAAATAAAAAATAAAAACACGTATCTAAGAATTAAGAAAGGATAAAAAATAATATATATATATATATACGCATGTATATAGAGATTCACACAAAAGATTAAAAAAAGAAAAAAGAAGAAGAAGAAGAAGAAGAAAAAATGAACACCAAAAAAAAAACAGAGACACACACACACACATATATAGACAAATATATATATATATATATATATATATATAACACTTGTACAGAATTAGATTCACACAATAAACAAAACCAAAAAAATAAAAATAAAAAAAATGGAAAATGAAAAAACACGTAGAAAGGCACGAAAGCATAGATCGATAAAAATTGAAGTTAATTGGCTTACATTTGTTGATGATAATCGAATTTGAGCTCGATGTTCGGCCTTTGATCTTCAATAGAGCTTCAAAGAAACACAAGAAAGCCCTCAAAAAAATCAGAAAAAAGAGAAAAATTTAAAACACCATGCATATATATAGATTACATGCAAGTAAAGAAATGAAGACACGAAGAAATGTTGTAGAAGCTTGCACCACTTACACGTATCGGTGATGACTGATGAGAGAAGACGACGTAGCGGCGCCGCCTTGTGTGCAGCTGTGCAGCACACCCTTGAAGCAAAAACGACGACGGCGATGAAGATGAAGATTTAGAAGAAGAAAATGTTGTATTTAAATGAGAAACAATAGGGTTTTGTAACGTGGTTGTTGAAGTAAAAACAAAACGTTGCAGAAACTTTTGATGTAAAGATAAGATGATATATTAAGCTTATTTATGCATGCATTTTGTGACACTTTGCACACACGTTGCACTCACTCAAAATCACACACACACACACACACACACACACTGATATGTATGTATCATGTGTATAATTTGATGCCCTATTTGATATAAAAACAAAAAAAAAACAAAAAACAAGATGTTGCAAAGTTTTGATGAAAAGATAATCATATGCTTGCTAGCTTGTATATTTATGCTTAATTTAAAATAAAATAAAATAAAAAACTTAGTTTGCACACACGTTGCACTCACACACAGAGAGAGAGAGAGAGTGATATGTATGTATATGTGTATAATTCGACACCCTTTTTTAGCAGAAAGCAACCCTTTTAGCGGTGAAGGTGGCAAGTGAAGAGTGAAGAGTGATGAGCAGAGCGGGTTTTAAAGAAGACAGATAGGAGTGGTTAGTGAAATGACGAAAATGTCCTTCATAAATGCTCTTATGGTATGTAATCTTTTGGGCAGATTACAGTAATTTAAACATTAAAAAATCTGGTTTTGGATTACAAAGTTGGAAAATGTTTGAATACAGGTTGAAAGATAATGTAATGTTGTAATATGACAAGTCAAGACAGACAAAGATTTCATTCCACACGTATTTTTCTAGTTTAGTACTATGTGGGTTTTTTTTTTTTTTTTTTACGAGTAACTCATTTTAAACACCATCGTGTTAGATCCATTCAAAAAAATATAAATTATGTAGTGTAACAGTTCACATCTACACTTATTCCAGATCAATCAAACGTTAGACAATAATTATAATAAAAAAATAAAAATTTAAATTTAAAATATTTTGTCACAATAAATCACTATCTAATCACTCAATCCAAACGTTTTAAGGACATAATTTAGTACTAGGTGGTGTTGGACACGCGTCATGTGCTTTTGAGAACCATCTATAAAATTCAATTTCAAGCCTTAATCTATAGGCTCCCATGATGATAATTTGGAGAATCTAAATTGAATGTCATTATGCATTTCCTATTTTGGTTTGTTTCAATTTTATTTTACAGCTAATCTGATTTTAAGGCTATACTTATCTCGAAGTTTTGTTACAGTGTATCTGAACAATTTTAAAGCGAGTAAATAAGTTTTCGTCACGGTTCAGCAAAGTATTGCGGAATATCTCGTGAAAATAATCCCTTACAAAATGTAAAGTAGAGCTGCAAAGAATAAACCTCAAAATTGATCTATATTCCTTTACATAA
Organism: Ehretia macrophylla; assembly: GCA_037974665.1. Taxonomy (NCBI): domain Eukaryota; kingdom Viridiplantae; phylum Streptophyta; class Magnoliopsida; order Boraginales; family Ehretiaceae; genus Ehretia; species Ehretia macrophylla. Next base: position 53,335,945 of record CM075776.1, read on the forward strand.
AGTAAATTTCGTGTACCGAGCTGCCATTTATTGGGTCAATCTCATTATAATTTTGCTAAGTAGATATGCTAAACTGTACCAAAGGATCAGAATGGTGGTGTAGACATTTGGTAGAAGACACCACAATATGTTCACTGATGCTGGAGATTTATGGGATTATAAGAGTAACCAAAAGCTATGCAAGCCATTTGAACAAGTTGACGTGCAAATAATGTGCACAAAAGAACAAAGTTGAGAGAGTATAGCATATAAAATCATATAGTAGAATGCACAATCAGGTGTCTCCCATGGAGGATGCACTAGCTTGAAGATATGAGGTAACATAAGTCGCTCTTTAAGTCCGGCTGATGGACTGTGCGCCACTAACACAGGGTAAACCCCATATCCTCTTTCTCACAGACACACGGTCCGTCACTTCTGCAAACTTTAAGTGACGAAGAGAACTTTTCTGATTGCAAAGTTCTGCAGTGATCAGTGTTAAAGAGTTTATGATTCATCTACTGACAAGGTTGGTTTATTCTTTAAGTAAATTTCTACAAATTGAGTTGTCAAAACAGCATCTTGTTGATAAAACCTTTCAAACAAGCCAAACAGCTTAACAATTCATCAGGACTATGACTAGCTAGTACAACTTTCAAAACCAAGATTGATCTTCTGTTTGCATGAGCTTGTGAATTCTCAACGTATAAGGGCTTCAACGAGTTAGACCTCCGGAAGAAGCCCGCGTCTATCAGAAAGATATAGAGAAGATGAGATAAAGCATATAAAGGTGCAAGAAAGGAGTCAAGCTTTGTAAAGAAAAACATGATGCTTGATTTCGTGATAACAAGTGGAATGTGCTCACAATAAGAAACAGATTCCACTAGGGAAAGAATAAGAATGTTCAAACTACAAAAAAACGCCACTTCCAAAACATTTTCCTTTCAATCGATAATATACATGTATACCCTGCAAAGACACCAAGCCCTACCACCAGTAGCAGTCAACTAGTATGCACCTATGTAAGTTAAGACTTGACGGGGAGGGGAAACGCAAAGAAGAATGTAAGCCATCAGCGTTTAAGTTCTACATTATTAATAATGTCATTAGCATGATTAAAAACAATCTAGAAAAAGCCATTTTTATAATAACCAACAGTGCTCTGACAAAGCTCTAGAAACAAAGAGGTGGGCACCCAACTGAGAGAGGGAGAGAGCACCTCAATGTAACTGCTTCCATCCTACCAAGAATATGGACAAATATGGATGAAAAGATATCGATGCATACTTTCTGAAAAATCACGGCTTCAGGGTTCCAGTCTTCCAGTTCCCTACTAATCCTGCATCCAAAAGTAATTATATTATGATATCCAGAAGACGAATGACATAATACATACTAGTCTGGGCATCTCCATGTTTGCATATGCATATTACTGAGATGGGGGAAGAAGAGAGGGAATACCACACTACATTTAGCTTATACGTCTAATGTCTGTTTTAATCATGCAAACAGATATCACCAACTCTTCCAGTCAGAGCTCACATCATTTTGGAAATTAGGACATATACGACAAAGAAAACCCTAGAGAAAAGTAAAAGGGGAAAAATGACAGAAGGGAATGTAAGAGTGAGAATATCTTGGAGCCCATAATGGTGCATTCATGCATGCATACATCCATACGGATGTCAGCAAATGCATGGGAACAAAGATAAGGAAAGGAAATCTTGTTAGCTTGTCAGCGTAAGCAGACATGAAATGGTCGTTACAGATTACAGGATAAAAAATATAATTTGTCTTTTTAGATTCCAAATACGACAAACAGGAAGCTCTCATCATTCCAGAATCTGGACAAATACGACAAAGAAGAACCCTAGAGACAAAGTAAAAGGGAAAATAAAGTGGAAGGGAATGTGAAATGAGAACATCTGGGAGCCTACGAGGGTGCAATCATGCATGCACGCTAGCATGTGGATGGGAACAAGATATAAAAAGGAAAAAATTATCAGCTCATCATCCTATATGCAGACGCGCATTGGTTGTTACAGATTACAGGATAAAATCTAATATAATGGTCTTTTTAGATTCCAAGTAGGATAATTAGGAATACAAGAGAACACGTAAACTTTACACACTGGTTCTCACCTTCCGTGCCTCTCAACTTCCGGCAAATAAAAACTTGCCTTCATATGCCAACCTACCAGATCTGACAAGACAATAAAAGGACATTTAGCAGCATACAGAAATAAAATAATATGGAGAATTTGAGATGAGAAGTTGAGTATTCAAATACTCACAATGTGTGCCCCACATGTGTTGGCTTGTCCATTGTTTGCTAGTACTTTCTTTTTTGGAAGTCAAACTTCATATGCAGGGCCTCAAAGGGGGAAAACTTCACTTGGAAAGAAAAGCAATGTGCATACTTGATTATACGATAGGTATCCACTAATAAATCCATCCATGCTTTCTGTGCTCAAAAAAGTAAAAAACCAAAGAAAAAAAGAGCTGTTATGCGTCAGCTGAATATTTACTCCATTTAAGGCGTTTGTATTGGAATGAATTGGGAGACACTTGTATTTCTTCCCCTACTTCACATTGAGCAAAGCACCAGTAGTGACATAGTTTACCAGGTTTGCTGTTCTCTTCTCTTCACATTTTTGAGGAAGTAGGCCTCTAGCTGTGCTTGAGCCGAGGCAGATGGTTGGCATCTCCCTAACACATAAAAAACCAGCTTAGGAGTATACTTCTGTGGATCCTAAGATTATCGGTCAAGGGTGATATTTTCCATACAGCTGTCCATGCAATAAAGACACCACATCTAGATAGCCTTCAAATAAATTAAATAAGGCAGTTCACAACAATTCTGATTGACAATGTGTAATTAGCCATTGCACATAACAGAAAGGATAAACTATGATACTTACATGAACAAGTTATATAACATGATCCATTAGAACAATATGACCCGTGATGCTAAATAATTGTCAAATCACATTTGTAAGCACTTGCATGAGAGTTCACCACAATGAATACTTAAACAACTGCACATTTCAGAGAGAATCTTTATTGGCTATGCATCTCAAGAGAAGCAAGTGGTATACTTCCAACTGATTTTATCAATAAAGAGATCAACAATGGAGACGTAGCAGTTATAACTCATCGCTAATGGCAGTTACAAAAGTAGCATCACAAAAAGCAGGTCAGATAAATGATGTCCTATATAATGGATGGTAGCGTGTGCCAGCCAACCACAAGGGCCAGAAGGGGAAGGTTGCAGTTACCAAGCAATGCCCTAGTCACCAACCCGATGACATGTTTAATTAGGGTAAACATGCAACTTATAATAGCTCAAGGGGAAACAGGAATTCCTTTTGCTGTCAGAGGAGTAAAAGATAAATTCCAGTCTATGATACTCCTCCATTCCATATTGAACATCCGTTTTGACTTTTTGTGGTCAAACAAACTTCCCTTGAAGCAATATTTGACATTGAGTTAGTGAGATTTTTCATACTACAATTGCTTCATACGATAATATATTCAAGGCATCTTAGTATTGTAACAACAATTTTGTCAAAAATGGAAAGAATAAATATGAAAAAGTGCTGCAAAAAATCACCACTCAACTAGAAAAGTCAAACAGGACATTCAATTTGGAAAGGAGGAAGTAGTTCTATATATAATCTGTAAAGCATAGTGGTGTCACTATATGTATCATGAGTGGGAAGAGAAAGGTGACTAAACTACCTACATATAGAGAAATAAAGGAACATGTAATGTTTCAACATTAACATAGAACTATCATGTAAGGTGCAACATTTGTGGTGGATTATTCTAAACTAATAGCATGAAATGAAACAGAACTTTACTTCAAAACTTCTGGCTAATGTACCCCAGTTTAATCACTCAACAAGCACTTGTACACCCAAACTCACCTTTGAATGATCGTGTCAAACTCTCTCATGTTATACTGTAGCATCTTCCACTTACTATCTCATGCTGTTATTTTGCTAATTAGCTTTAACAAAACTCCCACAAGAAGTTAATGGATTATTAATAATATGCTAACAATGGTAATGGTGTTGTTGCTTCTATTTCTTGGCACTGTTATTATTGTTGTCAATAGTTTTGTTGTGACTAAAAAAAATTACACCAGATGGTTCATGGTATGATGTATAGATGAACATGAACCAAATCCAAAGGTTTGAGGAAGAATTTCAAAAGGGTAAATAATGAAAATTATAATTTCTTAGAGTTGATAGTAAATAGATATAGTGAATAGCAACTCAATATTCTCTTTATTTTTCTTCAATATAAACAAAGTATTTATGGTTTAGCGAAGCTTTCAATTTTGTGCCAGATGCAGTTGGAATGATATGGCATTATCATAATAGACAGCAGTCAGATTAGAACTCACATGACCAAAATCAAGTCAGCAGATATAAGTAAATCCCCTTATCAGGTGTATTTATGCAAGTGATTGATTTATAAGGTAGTAAATCTGAAAATCTATGAGACTGTAAGGAATCAAGCCAAACAAGAAACTTCAAAAGCAATGAAACTGCTGGTCATATAATGACTAAAAAGCTCCATAAGGCTCACTATATGTATGTATACCAGATAAACACTACGTCATCATTAAATCAAAAGTAATATCAAATGAGCAGAGTGTGATGTAACCATACATGTATAGGTTCTGAACCATATTATTACACATATCATAGAACCTTGTCTTTTGGAAGGGGCATCCTACTCCAAATGTTATAGATGTATTTTCGGATTTTAAGGTCATAGTGTAGTACTTACGAACCAAAGAATTATTACATGTTTCTTGTTCAAATCCTACAAATGGCTTCAGAATGTAGTGTGCTTATAGTATATTGATGTCTTAAACAATTTCACGGAATAGCAAGAAATAGAAGTGATATGTCATCATGCATATGCAAGAAACAGGATTATCTCAAAGCAAGGATGAAGCGAAGTACCAGGGCAACCTTGCGATGGCTACTTTTATCTCTTACTTCACAATGCATTATGTGATGATTTTGTTTTTCTTACATCTCCTAAAAAAGTGACCAGCAACTCACCCCTGCAGGAGCCCCATCGGGATAGAAGAATGTCACATTGAATCAAGGTTTTGGCTGTTGCAAATGTGATCCAAATTTCTATCTGAAGCGGAAGTCATCAAAATGTGTCTTTTGCTGGCAGTTAAGTAAAATTTGGGAGGAAATATTTGCATGCAGCCAGATATAATTTTTGAAAGTAAAACTCTAACACAAAAGAGTAAGTTAAACTAGTTGAAATGAGAGATTAAAAGCTTGACATAAAAAGATAAATAAAAATTTTAAAACGCTGAGAACATGCTTTAGCTTCAACTCCAAATAAAATTGTGAAGACAACTTATCCAAAAAAGGCTATTTAGTGGCATGGGAAATTAGTAAACTGAAATCGCTTCCTACGGGATTCAAACATGCATATATTTGAGGTTTAAATAAATTAAACTTTGTTAATATTCATCCTTGCTCAGATGGAACTTAAAGTCACTTCATTTGTCTTTCACGATTTACTAGGATTATACTTTAGGAAAAAAAAAAAAAAAGATATAGAACAACTAAGTTTGCAATTAATCCTTCCATCCGAAAAATATAGTCTTGCACTCTTGTCTGGCTTCTTATACAGGCTGATAAAATGTGATGTATACAGTTCCATCTTCTAACAAGGTGTTTTGTAATCAGTTGCTTGAAGCTTCTTGAACGATATAATGAGTATATTCAATTCAAACATAGCCGTTCACTGAGGGTTGAAAGGAATGTGACAGACTTAGTACCATCGAAATTAATGGACGCTATTTTGGTACAAACCAAAAAAAATAACACATACTGTATTCATGGGACAGAAGGAATATGATTCCCTAACTCTACCAGTGATATCACCTTATAAAAGAAATACTCAACCAGTGCTATGCACTCCTGTCTTTATCGTTAATTCAATGCTCCCTTCTAGAGATGATTCTAACTCAACATTACCACATTTAAGACGCGGTATAGAGAAAAGCATAATGCATTAGGGATTGCACGGACAGCAAATGTGAGATAGTACACCGTGACAGCATCGCACCAACCCCCGATGAAATAAAAATTGGTATACGTACTTCTTTCATAAGTAACAAACAGTGTTAATTTTATCATGCAAAGGTCATGCTTGAACATGTCATCAGCCGGGGCGCAATTTCCATACCATTGTGCATTCTACTAAAGGCGCTATCGCGATGGGTACTTGGAAGTTCATGGCTACTAAATGAGCATTCAACTATGCTGAATATATATACGTGCACGGGCAGATTCAAGACTATTACTCAGTAGGGGCTAAAAACACACAATTAAACATTCATATATGGATAATTTTTTTTTCAAGGGGACTAAATTAATTATGTAGCCTAAAAACACCTTAAAAATACACACATTTTAAAAAATAGAGATCCAATACACTCGTTAATAGCTCCACTTACCCCATATAGATCCGCCCATGTATACATGATAACATAATTAAAAGCATAACAATCCATAAACACACAAAGCATTTTTGCAAATCCCTCTGTTCTTTACTAAAAACTAGGGAAATCAAAATCAGAAAGAGCACAAACAGCATTAAAAACCCGCGAATCTTCAGATAAGAAGAAAAAAAAAGATGTTTACAGGCAAAATAGATTTAAAGTTCTTTATAATTTATAGCAATGCTCACTTCATTGATGGGATGATACCTTAAGAAGCGTGCACGAAACTATTATCGTGCGGGTCCAGGTAAATGTCGGACCACTTTACAAGGCGATAACTCTTCCCATGGAAAAAATGTAGAAGGCTGAAAACGGGGTTTGACAGATGATAACCGAGATCGAAACGACAGCGTTTTGGTCAATATGTGGAATGTAGGCAGTCTGTGCTACTCGAAGGCTTGGGGTCTGTATCTGGAGGAAACTTTTGGGAGAGTGCGAACCCTTATTAGGTTCTTTGTGGTAGTGGCGGTGGCGGTGGCGGTGGCGGTGGTGGTGGTGGCTGATGGTAGTGTGTGAGATTGATGGGTGTCTCAGTGTGTGATTGCATGTTGTATCTCTGAGATTGATGTGTGCAAATTTAACTAACTTTTGTATAAAATAAAGACTAGTTTGGTTAAAAATTAACAACGGTGATTAATCAAAAAAAAAAAAAAAATGTGACAACAATAAATTTTAAAAATCATGTTATCAGGAGTCTCAATGTATTCCCTAGTATTATATTTTTGTTAAAATGTAACAAAATGGAATCACATACATATGATTTTTTTAAACTAAATTAAAAAACTTTTGAAAATTTAGGTAAATTAGAGATGGTATAGAAGTAATTTTATAATTTTTTTTGATTAAATTTAATTGAAAAATAATGAGAAAAACTAACTTAACAACTTTTATGAGAAATGAAAAATTTATAACGTGATTTTATAATATTAGTAGCTAACTAAAAATTTTGATTCAACATAAATAATTACTAGTGAACTTTGCCACAAAACTAAAAGAAATTGTTTTTTTTTTTTCCATCATTGAAATACTTCATTCATAGGAAACAAAGATTACAGTTACATCAACCTATTCAAGTGCGGTCAAAGTCCCTAACTAACAAAAAGTTGAGTTGGGAGGGAACATTAAAGAAACAATTGATAGAAATTATTCTGAATGTATATGACTTAGCGATACAATTTGCAACTCGATTGAATATCCTCCTAACAAAAACAAAAGTTACATTTGAGATGTTTGTAGCAATCGTCTTGATATTAAAAATCAAGCGGTTGATCTTCGTGTTTGTATATAAGCTTAGCTTCTATATGTGTAATTTTATTGATTTCTGCTGGTGCGAAAATTAGTCAAAATTGATGCACATGTGACACACATTACGTTTGGATTGCACAAGAGAAGGAAAAGAAAGAAAGATAAAAGAAAAATAATAAAGGAAAAAAAAAAAAAAAAATAGATTTTCTCGTTTGGAGTGAAAAAGATAAAAAGAAAAAGTAAAAGAAATAATTATATGAGTCTTTGTTTAGATTGGAGAAAGAAAACAAAAAGAAATAAGTAAAAAGTTGGTTAAATAATGTTTTCATATTCATTATTATGTTATGGATATAATTAAAATGATGTAAACGTCTTAGGTACAATTAAAATATTTCACTCATTTACCTTTTACCTCTCTCAATAAAATCGTAAATTGGGAGTATTAAAAAATCCCCTCATTCCTTCATAGCGTTCTCTTTCTAAAAGTAAATTCAAATAAAAAGAGAGATTCCTTAATCTTTCCATTTTCTTTTATTTCCTTTAAAAAATGCAATCCAAACACTCTACACTAGCAATACCATCGCGTTTTATTGTTGAGTTTTGGGTTTTAATTTTTGTATTTAAAAATTGCAAAGCGAAGTGAACTTTTTGCAAATACTCTCGAAAAAAGTTTAATTTCTATAAGCCTCTAATGTTTGTAATTACGTAATTAGATTAAATGTGAATTGACAATTGGAACTTTTTGGAGATTTCATTTATTGAAATCAAGGACGTATATATTGCTTGAATGAGTATGATGTTCATTCCAATTCTTTACAATTAGCCAAAGAAATGTTGTTTGGAGAAACAAGTGCATTTGATAATCACAAAGGCTAGGGGCATATTAAGAATTTTTTTTTCAATGGGGGCTAAAACACATTATTTTTAATTATATAAATATGTATTTTCTTTTTTATTCAAGTGAGGCCTAAATTATTTTATATCACTTAGGATGTTATATACGAATTTTGATCTCGAGATCTCTTGCATTTAAAACGAGAATTATACAAATAAATCAAATAACAAGTGGCAATATAAGTTTTTTTCAATTGGGATTAAAACACATTATTTTATTCTTTTTTTTTATTTTTAAAATACATAAATTTTTTAAACGTTTTTTTTACCAGTCCCCACTAGTGCTAGCCTAAATCTCCAAGTGACAAAGGCCATCTTCCCACCCATCCACACCCTTATCCTCACCTTGGATTTGCCATTTGGTTGATGATGTATGCTACTTATCACCATATCACCAACAATGACATATCATTGCTAAGGGATGGGAAAAATTACAAGCACTAAATATGCCAACAGTGAAATTAATGAACCAATTATGGATGTGATGTGTTACTGTTCATGAATTGTTAATACACTTACATAGTATGTGAGGTGTTACAGATGACAATATAATAGGCCTCTTGTTTGAAATTAACTGTAATATTGGTGATCTTGCATGTATACCAATAAATCTATGGAAAAGGCTTAGAAAAGCAGTTGAAATGGGCCTTGATTGCCTTTGGTGATCAATCTCGTGCGAAGAGCAACATCACCTAGTAGCCCTAGGAAGCTTCTAATTGAGGACTTTAAGAAGATACTAAGACAAAATGAGAGTTTAGTGGGTCCACGTCTATCGAGAAGTGAATTATTGTTTAGACTTATCAATTATGCCTAGTAACTGCTGATTGACTATCATGATGTGGAGACAAGGACACACTATTTGCTTATTTTTCTTGAAAATAATAGAAGGGGCGAGACATTCCCTAAAATGATTGTTATATAATTTTGATTCTGACTCCCTCGAAAGAAAAAAAATGTATCCTCTTATTTTCAAATGTAGAAGTTCCCTCTCTAATTGTGATATAGCATACAAGGATACATATGTTGTCTTCAATCTATCTTCTTTCTATAAGCAAACTCCTTCCGACTGCCCGCTGCCTATTCTAATGATCCCACATCGGGATGAGATCCCAATTTGGGATCATTACACTTACCCTATTGCCTTGGTAAAGTAGACTGTGGTTACTCTAAATGACCATGATAGGTTGCAAAAATGCTGCTTGTTTCAGAGTACAAATCCAGATAGAAAAAGAAACCTAAGAGAAATTGGAAGTTTCTCTCATTTTACATTAAATATTTTGGCATCATAAAAAGGGAGGGAAAAAAAAAACCCCTCCTACAAACATGTCCATTCTTTCCTTTGTTGCACTTGGAGAGTTGCATATTTTGTTTCAAGAATAAATGGAATGCAGGGGGAATAACAAAGCTTTTAAATACACGTCAGAGTACTATTGATCTTGGTTTCTTACTTGTTTATCTACAAATATTACATCATCAATCCAGGCAACAATGTTGAATGCCAAGCCTTCCAATACTCTTGAATAGCTCTCTAGGACTGCTTTCCCCACATCCTGAAACAACAAACATAGCTAAGTCATACTGATCTGCGTTAAAACAAGAAAAATGCTTCTATCGGGCTAAATGGCAGTCTAGCCGTGAGGTATGTGGGGCCTACTTGTGCATTAGACAGCCAGACTGTCGGTTGCCGAAGGGAAGTGCTTCCCTAAACAAGAATGATGTCCATGCAGTATGGCACTTTTTTATCAGTATCTAGCAGCTTTAGTGACATAATGACATTGTTCCATACAATTCTATAAGTGAAATGTAAATAGCAGCAAACTATGTTAAATAATGAAGTGCAACAATATAGATTTATATAGCAGATCCAGGTTCATTAGATGCTTACCCTATTGTATTGAATCTTGCTTGTATCCAGTGTTGTCTGTGAAAGCTCAGGATACCTTTGCTTCAAGTAATACAATAAAGTCTCTGCTCGCTCGGCTAGAACATGGTTTTTATCTGTCCGATCAATGTCAGACATAAGATCCTTTACCATGTCCCAGGATGATTTTGAATGTGTCATACACGCTTTACGCCTCCAAGTATACATTGATGCTTCAATCTTGTCTGCAAGCTCAAGTGCTTCATGTTCGGAGCTTATATTGAAGGAGTCAAGAAGATGATCAGGGGAGAACTTTTCTGCGTTGTACATGTATCGGTAAATTGCATCCCCAACACTGGCTTTTCCACTCTGTAGTCCCATTAATTTTGCATAAAAGATGTAAGAAAATTGATGATCATAACCAATATCTGCTCAAACTCTCATAAATTGAAGGCATATTTGTTAAGATCTTCTCGAGCTGTAACTTGATCATTACAGTTGTAGTCTATTTCGTGAGAATTTATATATTACGCGAAGAATTATTAGTAGTAGTACCTTAGGAAGTGATGCCATGTATGATTCTGGAACTTCCATATCAGAGAGCATGCTATTATTGATAGCCATTGCGGCTTTATGAATCTGGTTGGCGCAATCACGCTGTTTCTTCAAGTGTTTCCTTGCTTTCTCACAGAGGCCTCCAGGCTTAACACAAGGAACTGGCAGCCACCATTTTTCCTCTTTGCGCTGAGGCTGCACAATTTTTCTAAACGATCCAGAACGTATTGAATTCCCTGACACGCTTCCCTTTTCAGCATACCAGAATTCAGTTACCTCAAAGCTGTCCAGTATATCCTGTTTTCACAGAAATTTCATATAATTTTGAGCTTCCTCTTTTATTCGTCTAATAAGGGAAAATTTTTATTTTGTACTGGAGATGCTTGTCTTACCAGGAGCATCGCGTCAAGTTTTCTCAACGCAGGGAGGTTGATGTATAAGTCTGATCTTGGTCTGCTTGTCATCACCTGGAAATGGTATAAAATTTAAGAACAAGCAAAGTTAAGCGACATTAGTGAAACACGAAAACCTGGAAAGAGGCTTCACCTCAACAGTTGTTCCATCGGGTGAAGTATCCGTGACAGGGGCAAATTCTACTATGTAATCACATATGGATAAAAGGCAATTCATTTCTCTCTTCCACATCATCTTCTTGTCAGAATGCAAGGGTTCTAATCTCTGATGTTGTCCAAACAACGAGGCTGCCAAAACGCGCAAACAAAAATAAATGATCGCGAAACTAGAAACAGGACTAAAATCAAACTGCATATAGTTGGCTCTCTGGAAAAATGTACCATAAAGATTTGTAATGGCATTTGAAATTGTCAATGCTGTAGAGACTCCTTTCGCTCCTCCAGACATGTCTTGTCCCAATAATAGCTTTGCAAATCTCTCCTTCATCATTTCAAGCTCTACAAATGGTTTTTCCACAACAATTCAGCACATTCATCTGACCATGTACTTAAAAAACGAGAGTAAACAGAATGCTTTCAACTCACCTAAATATCCTGTCTCGAGGTCATGAGACACGTCGTCCAGGACATTCTTGTGCTGCTTCATTCCTAGTCTTGAAAGGGCTGCGCGCGTTGGAGACTTCAAACCCGGCCAGCACATAGGAGAGGGTACTGTCTCGGCATAGCTACTATTATCGTCTGTAGCCGCCTCTGAGAAGGACGATGCATCTGAGTTTGTCCTGCAATACGCAAAAGAATCCGCGCAGCTCAGCAATGAATGCCTGGTAGTTGGTGTTAGTCTTGGTGATTGATCAGTTTGTTCCAGAGATGAAGGCGAAGGTTCAAATCTTGGATCACAGTTCTCGTCAGGATTCAAAACGTTGTCCATTTGAGCCTCCCCCTTCTCGTAATTGCTCGTATATCTGCTCAGTTTGCTGTCCATCCATGATAAATGTCACAAAAATGACCTTAGCATGCCAATTTAACTTTTTCTCATAAAAGCAAAAAGGAAACTATCATATGTCATTGTTATATGAACTTTTTAAACAATGTACGAAAAATACAGCCAAGTTTGTATACAATATAATAGTGCAAACATGGTTCTTGAAATGAACAAACTGAAAAATTCGAAATATTTAAAGCTAACAGCTGATGCAGAAAAGCAAACGGCTAAACCATTCTTTATATTTTCACCTTTACTTGTAGCAGATTTGAATTTGAACAGATGAAGAAAGCTATAACCAAAGACCGTTTGAAACAGTTCCCTCCTTAACTCAATCTCTTTTTCCATCAACTGATACCTTTTCTTCCGAAAAGATTCATCTTTCTTTAAACAAGAACATCCTATTCGTATCGTGAAAGCGACCACAAAATCCAAAATTAAAATTTTATACACAAGAACTTTCGGTCTAAATAGAACGGGCACCAACAACTTAAATGGTCAAAAAACAAAAAGGACACAAGAATAGTAATAGCAAAAGACAGTCTAACGCTCAAACCAATTATCAGAAGATAATAATACGAGTAAACGACTACCAGAAGTGCTAGAATTTTTGGGTTCTAGCCAAGATGACAAGAAATGAAACAAGAAGATATTTGACTTGGCTAAGCAAGTACAGAAAGGCATGCAATGCATATTAGTTGGACACTACTATAAGTACATGGTGATGGAATTATATGTATATGATTGTTAATGGTTATTGAATTAGAATAAGAACATATTTTGCCTTTTAGAAATTAGAATTGGTCAAGATGTTTCCATGAACCCACGGGCTACACTCTGTTGATTCTTTAAAATTGTAAAATTAATGTGTGGTCGGGAAAGATATGAATAAAGAAAACCTTTCAATAATACCAACCATAAAATTTGGTAATAAAATTTTAGATGAGCAAGATATTAGGGATATGTACCTTAACTCATTTAAGGTAAATTATTGGAGACAGTTGTGGCCAAGAGTTATCTGCCCGTGATTAGGGCCACTGGCATGTTAATTTTTTTTCGATATTTCTTTCTTCGAATTTCGTGCATAGTAAGAAATTTATGCAGGATGTCTTTTATTCGTCATAAAAAATCTATTATTTTATTGACCAGAAAAATGTTATTTACTGATTATTAATTTCATCCATTGACCCTAGATTATTAATCATTTGCAACTTGTATTCATTTATTCAGAAATATTCCATCACGTTTAGAACTTTAATGACTCAAAATGGCTCATAAAAATTATTAGTGCAAATTATTTCAGGGATCATTAAATTATTTTTGTAGTTTTATTTTGACCATACGACTATTTTGGATCCTAAAAGGTCTATTAATTTACTAATTCGATTTTGTTTTGGTCATTCAAGCTATTTTTCTGCTAAAATGGATTAACAATGCAAATGTCGCATGAACGTACAAGGTAAGATCATAAAAGTGCTTAAAGTAATTTGGGTAAATTATTCTAGGGATCACTTAATTATTCCTGGAATTATGTTTTGACAATCCAATTATTTTGAGTCCTAAAAGATACCATTATTTAGACAATCAGCTTTCTTTTACCCTCAACATATATTAAGTGTGCAATGACATGTGTAATTCATGTGACCTTGCAGGGAAAAAATCGTAAAAGTATTTAAAATAATTATTAGATATTTTTAGGGATGGTAATGAGTAGGGTTTAAATCTGAATCTGACGGATATCTGACCTGATTATAAACCCGTTTACGAAATCGATAGAGTATCAGTTAGGATTTGGTTTTTTTAAATGGTTACCGATGGGTAGTCCAATAGGATTTGGTAATAGTAATTTTAAAAACTTGAAACCCGAGAACCCAATTAGTAATTTAATAAAAATATTTATATATTTACATACATACGCAAATAATATATTATTTAAGAAAAGATAATTTTTTAATATTGGTCCAAGAATAATAGTTGTGGACTATAACCCAATTTTTATTATCAGTTGTTAACCTTCATAGTTTATGTTTACCTATTCTTTTATTTAATTCAAATAATACAACCGCTCAATTACTGAATAATTCAAACTAGAATGATAATTTACAATTGTGAAGAGTATATATATTTTTTCTTCAAGTTATTTCATATTATTATGAAAGGATGATAACTTCTCAGCATAAAGATTTTGTTGAATGTTTTTATTAAGTTTAAGTTTGTTTATAGACAAGAAATTTAATTTATTTTTTTAATCCATTGCAATTTGTCATTATTTTAGGACTTCTTTTCATTTCTTTTAAAAACCTTTTAAGTTTTTCTTTTAAAAAATTATTTTTTTATTCATTAACGGGTCGGGTCGGGTACCGCGGGTTTTTAAATATTTAATGAGTTCGGATTTGATAAACAAAATCTAAACTCGACGGGTTACCATCACGGGTTTGGAAAAATATAATTTAAACGGGTTCGGGTTTGGTCTTATAAATTTTAGCGGGTATCCGACCCGTTGCCATTCCTAGATATTTTTGACCTAGACCCCCTCTACTTCTACATATATGAGATTTAGATCCCATACTTCTTAAAAAATGTGACTCACACCTTTTGTGCATTGAAAAAATGAGACTTACACCCCTTTATGCATTGAAAAAATAAGACTTACACCCCATACTTATCAAAAATCAATTAACTTTTATGTTAAAAATATTTTAATGACAATTCTACCAGCCCTATCCCCAATATCCCTACTCGGAAAACGCTACTCAACATACACGGTTCTTTATCTTTTTTTTTGTTTCTTTGTTTTTTTTTTTTTTTGAACACACGGTTCTTTGTCAACCAAAAAGAAAAGTTGCAGGCTGTTTTGGAGCTGGAATTGGATAGGGTGTATTGCCGTTAGGGATTGGTGAGAGTTGAGATGTCATTTTATGAGGTTTTAACAAAAAAAATAATAGATTTTTGATAGAAGGGGTGTAAGTCTCATTTTTGAAGAAGTATATGGTCTAAGTCTCATATATGAAAAAGTGAAAGGGGTCTAGGAATAAAATATCCAATAACTATTTGACTGTAGAATCAAGTTTATTTACAATAGAGCCAATCCCCTTATTACCCTATTTTGAAATATTATCTAGCACTGACCAAATACACTTCATTATGGGAGAAGTTGATCATTGAAATGATGATTGATATATATAATAGAAAAAGAAGCTATCAATTCTTTTTCCGGATTGGAGTCCTAAAAAGATAAGTACGGAATTATATGGATACTTGTCCTTATTTTGGCTCTTGTATTAGGAATCACAATCGGTAGGCGGAGCTTGAGTGGATAAAATAATACTCATTATGAAATTAATTTAGAATATTGCCAAAACTCATAGGGTGTGTATATGTATTTGATGCAGTGCGTGAATATACTCAGTGAAGGAAATTATGTTTTTCTTCTCCCACATTTCGTCCCATCTTGTTCTTCCATTTTGTGAAGCATGGCTATTGTCCTTCAATGAGGGTGGAGAAAAAGAAATACTCTCTTTGATTTGGGGATCAGTAAATAGATGAGTCCAAAATAGAGTAATAAGGGGGTAGGATTGGATTGTAAATAATTGTCGTTTGGCAGCTAAATAGTAATTATTTTAAGTATTTTTACAATTTTACCCTTGTATATCATGTGAATTGCACATGACATTGTGTCGTTAGTACATTTTAACAAAAAAGTAAACGAAATGGCCAAAATAAAATAAGATTAATAAATTAATGATCTTTTTAGGAACAAGAATAGTTTGCAGGAATAGTTTAGTGGCATCTAAAATATATAAATTACTCTAATTATTTTAGGTGCTTTTACGATTTTACCCCTATACAATCATGTGACATTTGCCCCATTAGTCTATTTTAGCAGAAAAATATGTGGAATGACCTAAAGAAATCCAATTGATAAACTGATAATTCTTTTAGAACCAAAAATAGTTGAATAGTTAAAACATAATTGGAAGAATAGTTTAGTGCTCCTAAAATAATTTATCAAAATAATTACATCTCGTTTTATATCTAGAAAAATATTCTTTTTTCTTTAAGAGATGCAATGATGTAGTTGTGGCAGAGAATATAATCAATTACACAGTATGTGTAACTAATAATATCACCCTAAATACATGTATATATATAGTGTATAAAATATCGATATATAGTCGAAATAATACCCAAACGGTTCGTGGCGGTAATTGAAGGTTTAAAACTCACCCAATAACCAACCCCCCCCCCCCCCCCCCCCCCCACCCAACAAAACAAACACACACACACAAAAAAAGAAAAAAAGAAAAAAGAAAAGAAGATTTTTTTTTCCTTTGCCCCTTTTTTTTTCCTCTTTTGTACTGAAAGGAGATAGTATGAGATGTAGCCAAAAGGAGACAAAGCCAATTTTAGGGTTATAGGAGCTATCGAAACTTGATCACACACTATGATTCGTGCTTCATACTTGAACGTTTGAGTATAGCACCCTACCTTTTTATATTTTTCTTTATTATCTTTCTTTAAAATTATAAATTCAAGCGATTATTTCGATAACTCGTTGAACGCAATAAATAATACAATAATCTTCTTTTTAACAATATCAACTTTTAGACGAGGAACCCGTTCTGTAGGTTTGCTATTGTAGCTATCAGACTCCATTAACAAAAAATATTAAATTCAAGTTTCGTAGTTACTCATTTATAAAGAATATGTTCACGAGTAAAAGAATTAAGTTAGCGACACATTTAGTTCCACTTGTGACATGGATGTTTAAATTGCTTATTTTAAGCTCTTGCTATGTCATTTTTGGTGGTTGGTCTTGTCGGAAGTTAGCCTAATATGACATGTGAAATGTACCAAGCAAGTGAAAAGGCGTGGTCAAATTGGGATATACACATATATCTTTCAGCAACATATTGAGTTGATGAAATGCAACATATATTAATTAAGGTAAGAGTTGTTGTGATAGACGTGCAGACCATTAACGACTCGTGTAGAGTCATTATATAATATGGCTCATAAACGTGCCATGGGGTGACATAAAATTAAGGGCATTTTGATTATTTTATTGAGGTCAAATGATCTTTCAAGAAAAAATACATTATCTTGATCATGGATTGCAAAATACATAGAATTTAGCTTTTATTTGGAAGAAAAATGCTGTATTTATTTATCTTTCTGCCAAACTGTCTAGTCGCCCACCATAGTTATGATAATCTTTGCAAGTATTTTCCACTAACAATTGTCTAACATATAAAGTTTTTATAAAATTAGAGGCGAATCCAGAATTTTTATTTAATAAGAGTTAAAAGTACATAATTTCACACTTATATATAAATAATTTTTTTTTTCATTGAGGACTAAATTATTTTTTTAGGCTTAAAATACTTTAAAAATATAAACATTTTAAGAAAAAAACAGCTTTAACTCACTTCTTAATAACTCTACTTGGCCTCCAAGTAAATTCGCCCATGCATGAAACAACTGAACGTTACACTTTTCATTTGAAAATATATGTAATAAGCTACATTGATGTGAGGCATGATTTATTCGTGGGTTGTGAATTTCTAGTATACCTGAGGTTAATTATTATAAGTTAGTGTGTTTGATGTCAAAGACCGTTATTCTTAAATTGATAACACTTAAGTATTCAAGGTTGAGATGTGACAATATCAAAATTCACCAAATGAGTCCCTAAGTTTTTTGTCTTGGACCATTTAGGTTCGTGAGTTCTTTGTTATCCCCTGCCAAGTCCTTATGTCAACTAAAAGTTAGTCAAACTTAACTGATAAATGATATTTTTATCATTTTGCTCATCACAAAAAGAAAAAAATTCACCACTTTCTTACCCAGGAAAACTTTTGATAAATAGTAAATTACACGGAGGCACCTAAAACACATACCACAGCCACACCTTCGAACAAAAAGAAAAAAAAAACCCAAGCAAAGGCAAAGATCTCATCTTGTTGTATAAGCTTCAGCAACTTTATTATGTTTTTTTAGTCCGTGGATTGGTGTGGAGAGAGTTGGTCACTTTTAGAATTTCTAATGTACAATATGTCCTGCTCATATATCATTCGAAACGTAAACAAGCTAATTGTGTTTTGCATCACTGGTATATTGCTGCGTATAGGAATCTAATTAGGTTCTTATACTACAATACTATATTTGCTAAGTTTCAAATTTGTTTGTTCTTTCCAATCATCTTTATGAAAGAGTGTAATTTTATCATTCAGGGACAAATCTTGCGAGAAACAGAGGAAGACAAATTTTTAGGCTTTTTTGTATTGGGTGAAAGAGAGATTTTGTATTATAATAGTCTACAAGGTTTAGGTTAAAGTTTTCTAGAGAAAAAAATTAAGCACTTTGATTTTTGTTTTCATGATGATGCTGAATTTAGCTTTCTAATTTTTTCTATTAACTTAGGCAAATATGTAACATTTTTTTAATAGCCATGTGATGCGGATGAGTAATTTGATCTATTAAATTTGCTTTCTAGCAACCTTCATCTTATCCTGTTGTAATTTTTGGGTATAATTTAATAGTAAATTTTTTTTTATTATAGATAAAGTATATGATGCTAATATTTTTTATTGGACAAAAAAACAATATCAAATTTAAGATATAATTTGTGGAGAAATAAGTACTAAAATTGATATATAATCTATCAACAATTGACTATCACTTTGTTCACAAAAAAGAAAAGACTTATCTTCGGATTTTTATCTTTTCATTCTCTCTATCTTTTTGGTAATCATTTAAAGCAAATTAGGTTGCTACACATGAAAGTTTGGATAATTTTTTGAGATTGATGTGTCATGTTGCCAAGGAAAAAAAAAACAAAAAACAAAAAACAAAAACAATGTCCTACTCTTTCCCCATCAGATCTTCATTAGGGGTATAAAAGACTTTTTGCATAGTCAATGCATTTTCTGTTAACTTTGACTAGCTTCTAACTAATGGAGGGACCTAAGAAGAGAGAAAAAGAAACTCAGGGACCTATTTGGTCCAAGACAAGAAAGTCAGGGATGTGCTTGTCTTTTTATAAATGAGTCAATGAACAAACAAGACTCCATGTAGTTACTATTAACAGTTAGTATAAACACTCGAATCTACAACTAGGATCTCAGCTCTGGAACTTTGAGGTCCATTTATTTTTTAGGTGAATCACTAACAACTCATATTAATCCAGAAGACTTAGAAGATCAGAGAGACATGGAGAGAATGAAGAGAATAGAAGTGATTATGCCTTTGGGATAAGGATGACAATGAGGACGGGTTTTGTGAGTACCTGCCCCAAACGGGGCGAGGATTGGGGTGAGAAATAGGAAATGGGGCAGGGGGTAGGCTAGGATTATCTTTTAATCCCTATGTAGAGGTGGGGCGGGGCGGGACCTGGGATAAGCATTTTCTGCCCCAAATAACCCCGCCCCGCATACATGTATAATTATTTTTATACATTTAGTTTTACAAATGTACTAAAATTTTAAAATTATAAATATAAAAGTATAGAAAAATGACATTAAATAAAATACTATAAAAAAATAGATTATTCAAAAGGATTCTATAATCATTTTTTAATCAAGATCACTGCATACCATTAATTGAGAGTTGCTATCATTGTACATAAATACCTCAATTTTACTATTGGTCGTAGATGATTTAAGAAATTTGTTAGTTGTTCCTAGTTGTACTTCAAAATAGTTTCAAACAACATAATTAAGGACGATATTTTACAGATCTACAATTACTATTATATGTGGTATGCGATAGCCAAAAAAAATTATAATAATCAATATGATCCCATAATAGAAAAAAGTATTGAGAGGACTTTTTAAGTGAAGAGGTGGGACATAGGGATAGGTTCCCCCGCACCAAACCCACCCCATTGCATTCTTACTTTTAGGGAGTACAAAATGTAAAGGTCCCACCCCCTTAACGTTTTTAGCAACTTGGTTATTTATAAGAATATCTTTATTTGTGGTCCAAGTTGGGCCTATTGCTGCATATGGTCAACTTGATCCAAATCCAATCCATGATCTGAGGAATATGGCCTAGGTTGAGGCCAAATTTTGACAACTACAGTTAGCTTTTTGTAAATTTTTCTAGTTCGTTTGGTTACAGGAAAATAACTTGATAGGAAAAAATATTAACACGGAAAAGTATTTGTCTGAAAAATAGAGTATTTTTTAGAGTTTGGTTATCACACTAAAAAATATTTTTTGGTATTTGACTACCATAGTGGAAAATATATATGTGTGCATGTGCATGTAGAAACACACATATATTTTATGGGTGTGATGGGAAGGGTGAGTAGGGGGATGGAAATAGGGCAATTGTGATCTTGGGAGAGGGGGGTAAGAAGGGGGTGATGGTGGGGGGAAAGGGAAGGGGAAAGGGAGGGCGAGGGCGAGGGGGGGTTGCAGTGAGTGTGAAGTGGAAAATATTTTCATCATTTAAAAACCGTAAAACATTTTACACTCCTTATGACTATTTTTTTATTGATAAAGATATTTAATTTATTTATTTTACGTGTTACTAAACACCAAAAAATAAAAATAAATATTTTACGACAAACAAATGGAGACTTAGTTGTAATATAATATGCTGAAGACAGACTGACATCAAAATTTTGAGATTTTTTGAGCATTGCTATATACCACTCTATTTTTATTATCCAAATACAACTTCTTATATGGATGCTTAGTTGACATGCTAAAATAACAAACTTTTTTAATTTCTCTTTCTTCTTTTACTATGCCAACTAAGCATGTACATAAGAATGTTATTTTGTTATGTTTGGTTTAGACTCAATATTCCTAAGAATTTTGAACAATTTTCCAACAATGCCCCTAACTCAGGAAAACAAAAATATCATACAATGTGTATAAATAATGCTACATTTTGTATATTTTTGTTAATATGCGAGCAAAATTTAGAAACTTAAATTTTTTATTTTAAAGATTTTGAAATTGTAAAATTTTAAAATTATTTTATTTATTTTTATTTTTAAATTTATAATTTAGAAATAAAACATTATTTTAAATATAAATATAAATTATAAAATTTTAGTTTAACTTAAAAATTAACAATTTTTATTAATTTCATTTTATTTTTTATTTTTATAGTTATTATTTTAGTTTTTATAAATTTTTTTTTATTTTATACTTATTTTTTTAAAAAAATTTATTGTTATTTTTTATTTTATTTTTTATTTTACCTTATTTTTGTTTTATCAAATTTTATTTTATTTTCTCATTTTATCTTATTTTATTTATTTTTATTTTCATTTTCCTATTTTTTATTTTAACTTATTTTTACTTTACTTTATTTTTTTTTAGTTTATTTTTTTATATTTTATTTTCTATTTTATTTTTTGAATTATTATTATTTATTTATTTTAATTTTATATTTTTTAAGATAGGTATTTATTTCTTTTATTTTTTGAAAAATATTCCTACAACTTGGAAGTGTGAGATTCTCACCCCTCATATAGGAATAGAAATAAACCAAATCATGTGAATATTGTATTCTCAAGAATGTGATATTCTTAGGAATATTTTTTTATTTTGCGAACCAAACATGAGAATATCATATTCCAAATTTCACATTCTCAATAATTTTGTAACATTCCGCGAACTAAACGCCCCCTAAAGGACTTGCGTGTTCCGCTACCAAATGAACAACCCTATCCCATATTCGAGGGACTAAGGGAAATATGGTAATTAAACTAATAATCAATCTTGTGGATATTATAATAACTTGTAATGATCATATTAACTATCCCCTTAATTTACAACTTGTATGGACTCATAATATAAGTTTTAAATGATGTGGTATTGTTTGTAATCCAAATTATAGGTTTTCATTCATGTTTTAATTCATAGTTAGAAATAGAACCGTATCCCCTTAATTATATCCACTCGTTTATTTTTTTAAACTCGGTTGGCGGTTACTGATAACTACTCTTTTATTTTTTCTATTTCACAAAAAGAATTAAGAAAATCATAATAAAAATGCTAACTGAAGGAAAAATTGCACAGGCCATAGGGCAACAAATTTAGGAAATTTTCTTTGAACCGGTAATGGTTGCCATTTGGTACTGTCACGTGTAAAAGTATCACCAAATATTGTGAAAGTAGCTGATGTATAAAAGTAGTACCAACGCTTTCAATCTTGAAAAGTTTCCATTTGCAAGACTAACCTCAGTATTAAATCTTTAATTCTAAAACCAAGGGTGGATAATAAAGGACATCGCACGAGCTAGTACGCGTGAGGGGTAACAATTCATTGCTTTGTTAAAAATAAAAATAAGAAAAATGAAAAAAGTGTTATAAAATAATTATCAAAAGACAATAATAAGGAAGAAATACAGAGTGAGATGACAAGAAAGAAAAAAATTTTCTTGAATTATTCTTAGTATATTTTGCCTTACAAATTCTTCATATTTATAGTCAAAGAATTACATTATGTCATTTATGATATCATTTCCACTCATAGACATAATTATAGCCCATCAATTAACTTTCCTAAAGTAAGCTTTTACTTTTCTATCACATGGGCATCACATTGATCTTATATTAAATATCCATATTTCATAACACTCCCCCTTTGATATTTTTCTTTTAAGAATATACCTTATTAAAATCTTTTCAAGAAAAATCCAATAAAATAAAAAACTTGATGAAGGAAAAAGAGCTTAATATTTTTTGTATATGCTTCTTGTACTACCTCATTAAAAACCTTGCCCGAAAAATCCAATGGGACAAAACCTGTACGAAGGGAAAAAGAGTGCAGTGCATATATTTCCCCTTCTTGTGGGCATATCAAGAATGATCATGGAGTCATCGCATACCAATCTTCCATATTAACTTCTCGAATGTAGTAGTAGGTAATGATTTTGTGAACAAATCAGCAAGGTTCTCAATTGAACGAATTTGACGAATCTCGACTTCACCATTCTTTTGAAGCTCATGAGTAAGGAAGAACTTCGACGAGATATGCTTACTTCTATCACCCTTAATACAACCTCCCTGTATTTGGGCAATACATGCAGCATTATCTTCATATAAAATAGTGGGACTACTTTTAGTTGTTGAGATATTGCATTCTTCCTCTATGTATTGGATCAAATATCTCAACCAGACACATTTTCGACTTGCCTCATGAAGTGCAAGTATCTTGGCATGATTTGATGAAGTAGCAACAATTGTTTGTTTTGTAGATCGCCAAGATATAGTAGTACAACCATATGTGAAGAGATATCCAGTTTGAGATCATCCTTTATGTGGATCAGACAAATATCCAGCATCTGCATATCCAATCAATTCTGCTTGTAGATGTCTTCTCCCCCTCATTGCGACCTTAGTCATGGCAATAAATCCTTCAAGCGTCACGTTTCAAATTTTGAACCATAGAATGTGAATATGGTTGTGTGCTTTAGTGAACAAATCTGTGGATTTTCACTTGAGCATAATTGTTGAACATCAACAATACAATTTAATTCAGAAGAATATAATTCATTATGTTGTTTACATAATCTTTGCATAATGTAGTTGGACTGTCTTTGTTGAAGAGTTACCAGATGATTCTCAAACATGTTGCATGATTAAACTCAACCATATACTTTCTTGTTATGACTAAATACATACTTTGTTTGTACCTTTTCTTTTCAATGATCAAATAAATAATCAGTATTTGTATAATCAACTATCGTTGATTTTGATAATTTTGAATAAAATATTCTCTATCTAATATTTAACAAAGATTGCAAGTATGTGCTTAAATCCATTTCAATGTCTGTACTGTACTTGGCTAACAAATAAACAAATAAAGGTAACATCTGGCCTTGTGGTATTAGCAACATACTTTAGTGTACCTACTATAGTAAAATATTGCCTATGGTTCATTCATTATATTTCCAATGATGGAAATGATTCTTTTCAATATCAAGGAACCATTCTATTTTCATATCAAAAATATAAGTTTCAATATTTTGTATAAGATAGACATATATTTTCAATTGTAAATACCCGATATTCAGATCATGAAAATTCTTTCTTTACATGATCTATAAATCTCACACCATTTGAGATATATTGTTTGTTTATGTAAGCTCTTCAATCTTCTTTATGATATATATCAATAAATGTCAATCCAACAATTATATTAATATTTCACCACATTCTTTCATAATGTTTTCATTGATACAAAGATCTTTGTAATCAAATACATTTATCGAGATTTTCATTCATATACTTCATGCATATATAGTATTTCCAGGACTTCAATATAAATATTATTATCACATGAATATATGCTTCAAGCATATAGAGTCTTTCCAAAACTTCAATATAAATATCATTATCACATGAATATATGCTTTAAGCATATAGAGTCCTTCCAGGACTTCAATAATATTATCATGTGATCTATATAGGTAAAATATTATTATACTCATAAGACGCATGTGAAGTCCTTTTTTAATAATTACTAGGCTAATATCAATGTAATTTTTCCAGAGAATATAAATCAATGTATAATTATACAACGTACTAACCCATTCCTTGTTTGACTTTCAAACATTCTAAAAGAAAGCCAACTGTCATGATTAATTCCTTGTAATTTCATTTCGTTTCTAATTTCATTTCTCATAGTGTTGTGGAATTATATTATACAATACAATGCTCCTCCTTAATCCCATCAACACATTTCATGTGCATTTATTTTATTTTATTTCATTTTTGCCTGGATTGCGTCTTCGTTATTATTTTTGGCCAATCATTCATTTGTCGACATCATAAGTGGACTTCAATTCAAGATCCTCGATTTCTTTCATAAAATCTGTAGCTACTGCATTTTTCCAAAAATTTGATCATGATTAATTTTTCTTTCGGTTCCATTCTCTATCAAGAGTAGTATAACTGAGTGAGATCTCTTTATTCTCAACACTTTCAATACAAATCATATTCAGGTACCTGATACTCTCTTGGAGTAATATTTCTCAGTTACATTTTCAACTCTTTGTCTTGACATCTTCATTATATCAAATCAAACATGCCAACTTGCATATTTTGCTATTTGATATTTGAAATCGATATATCTACCACTCTTTAAGCGTGCAGTAGACTATATTCATTTATGTGTTTCTCAATTGAAACATCAATTCTATTAGGAGCATTTATAGCTGGTAGATATAACCGAGTCACTATCTTTGCATTTGACAATGCATTTCATAATTGATTTGTAACCTTTTGCAAATGAATAATTTATTGAACTTTTCGTTCACATTAATTTATACGAGGATCAATATGATAATGCTTTCCATAAATTTCTCATTTTTTTAGCTTTTGTTTTGATCCCTTGATGCTGAGAATTGCATTATTTAGCAAAGCATGCTATTGAAACATATTCCATCAATGGTCCATATATATAATATTTGACGAAATTTCAAATAATAAATTCTCAGTTTTCTTTATAGACCCATCTTTTTGTGCTTGTGGGGGAGCAGTTAAAGCATATATTGCACAAAACATTCTTAGATGGTCTTTGAATAATGGAGAGTATATAATTCAATCGGTAGACTTTATTTGAATAGACATGATAGCATATAATATAGCATGTCCCCAAGCAGGACTAGCCAACTTAGTTCGCAATAATATTGGTCTAGTAATGAGCTGCAAGTATTTAATGCAGGATTCTACAAAATCATTTTGTGTATATGTGTGAATCACATAATGTTTAACACTAACCTCAATTGACATACAACAATCATCAAGTGATTGGGATGTAAAAACTCATTCATTATCAAGACGATTCTTTTGAATGTATAATTCATATATAATTATGTATACAAAAACTCTTGAAAATTCCATATATCAGGTGGACAATAACATACATGTGTCCATCGTATTGAGACATCTATTAATACCACAAAATATTAAAATGATCATCATAATAGAATAATAGGCCCAAATATATACTCTTGAATCTTTTTCAACATAAAAATATAGGATTTTCAATATCAATTTTAGTAGGGGATGATCTTTTGGTTCAATTTCCATTAGACACAAACAATACATAAAAAATCATTTAACAATAGAATCTTTTGATTTTTTAATGAGTACCCATTTGAATTTTCAATAATTCTTTTCATCATCGCTGCACTTGGATGTCTAAGGCAATTATGCTAAAACATAAACTATTTGGATCAAATATCTTCTGGTTTATTAATGGGTGTTCATAGGAATTTTTTGATAATTTTTTTTTCATTATCGTTACACCCATATACGTTATCACTTAAATATAAGAAAATACTTGGATCACTATATCTTTATTCAAGTACTCATATATTTCTATGATAAAACTCAGAAGATCAAGCAGTGACATAATAACAGTTCTTCTAGAGCATTCAATAAGACTGTAGTAGCAGAATATGTCATAAACAAATATGACCAAAAAAAAATGATTAAACATAATATTAAGATATAGATCATTATCCAATATAGAATAATCAATATGATCCATCTTAACTCTTATAATTTGTCATTCAATGATATTCAAGAAAAAATAAACGAAATATATTGGCATATCATATGTACTCATCAAATACCCAAATGAACCATATTTGTAGTAAATATCACTATTACTTTGAGATCTTATTTCTACTGATTTCTCATTTCTAATACTTTTTCTCATTATTTTCCCCCGGGAATAAAGTTTAGTTTTCTCATCCAATAAATAAGAAATCAACAAAATCACAATTAATACTCTCATAGAAATAAATAATATATTCATTCGATAAGATGTGTGCATCTAGGTATTTATTCTCCATGTGAGAACATAAAATTTATATTCTTAAGAATAATATCATTTGGAATCATAAATCACAAGTTATTCAAAATAACTCATCTTAAAGAAGTAATTTCTTTTTCCCGATAACAAATAAGTTTGTGAATGAGAATATTGATAAAATACTCTTAAAAAATATTATAGGAAGGTAAGTAAAGATAATCACACTTACCAGATCAAGAGAATAATATAATCACCTCAATAAATGATTATAAGAAAGATATGATAAATTCGTAACCTTAAATAAGTTGTAAACTACAAACAAAAGAAAGATGTTCAATATTCAAACATCTAAAATACAATTATTCGTTTCAAAAGATCTATGAAGTAGATCCTTTCTATAACAATTTTAACTAAATTTCACATCTATATTTTAAACTTTATTTTACAGATAATGAGGATAAAAATAAGATATATAATAATTAACAATTCAGCAAATATTAGCCTGGTAATAAAATCATTCTTCATTGCTAATCTCGAAATTTTTTTCGGTGTTGAAGATAAAGGATGGGATGAGAGAAAGATGATGGAAAAGTGGAAAGTGCGGTACAATGAGGAAGAGAAAGAATAAAAAGAGTATTGGGTCAAACCCTAATTGTTTGGTCAATGAATTGTGTTGTGAACAGTACAACGTGAACAATACAACATGAATAGTATCGTTTGAACAGTAAATATATTGTAATAAATAAATTAAAAAAAATTAAAGGTAGATAAAGTAAATATATAAATGGAATAAATAAATTAAAGTTAGATGCAATAACGTAAATACGTAAATAAAAAAAATTAAAGTTTGATGCAATAACGTAATTACGTTAAGAAAATTAAAGTTAGATGCAATAAAGTAAATACGTAAATAAATAAAATTAAAGTTAGATGTAGTAACGTAAATACGTAAACAAATAAAATTAAAGTTAGATGCAATAAAGTAAATACGTAAATAAATAAAATTAAAGTTAGATGTAGTAACGTAAATACGTAAACAAATAAAATTAAAGTTAGATAAAATAAATGAAATACATAAATCATTTTGGGGATTAAGATTATTTATGTCCAAATCCTTGTTCATAGGTTAACCAATTATGTTCAAAATTGTGAATTTGAGCATGAGGTCCTTGTAGTCCATAATCATTTTTTTTTATGCTTATGATCCAGTTATTTTTCTTTTCTGGAATATCAGATTCACCAAATATATAATTGATAATATAATATATATATATATATATATAATAGTAAATATAGAATTATAGTTTCACCAAATATATAATTGGTGATCTATACACACACATATATGTATCTATACATATATATGTGTGTATTATATAGATCCAAAATATTTAATCAAAATATAATTGAAAGGGAGGGATTACGTGTACCTTTGAGAAATTTGAATCGGTTACTTTGTGTATTACAATTACGGCAGAGTTTCGTACTGATAACGTGTTATAAAATAATTATCAAAAGAAAATAATAAGGAAGAAATATAGAGAGAGAAGACAAGAAAGAAGAGAATTTTCTTGAATTGTTCTTAGTACATTTTGCCTTACAAACTCTTCATATTTATAGGCAAAGAATTACATTATGTCATCTATGACATCATTTCCACTCATAGACATAATTATAGCCCTTCAACTAACTTTCCTAAAGTAAGCCTTTACTTTCCTATCACATGGGCATCACATTAATCTTATATTAAATATCCACATTTCATTTCAAAAAGAAAAGATCTACAAGTCTTGACAAATCTAACACAATAACCAAATCAAATAAATCTTATTTCCTTCATTTAGACCTAAACTAGCCCAGGCATGTCAAAATGGAATGATAGCAAACCAATAGAAACAACATTCAAGTGCAGCAAGTTTGTACCAAAATTACTAGGCAATTTCACAATTACTATAAGAATGGCTATGCTTTTGGATGTCTTAACCCTGTCTCTTTCATAGGAAAGTCTTATAAACACTCAAACCCTATAGTTTGGTATTAAATGCTCGTGTAAATCTACAACTTTGTATCAAAAACCGTTATAGCGTATTAATGTTTTCAAATACTAAGGCTCCGTTTGTTTGCCGTAAAATATTTTTTCATAAAATATTTTTCTAATTTTTTAGTGTTTGGTAATACCAAAAAATTAATCAATTAAAAAATATTTTACAATAGACAATTACGACTGTTTTTGCTTAATTTTTATATGTTTAGTAATACCGAAAAATTAGTCAATTGAAAAATATTTTCCGGTCAACAATTGCAGCTAATACAAAATTTGAGAAAATATTTTCATGTCTTTTGAAAGAAAAAAATATTTTACGAAACTCACTGTACATCCAAACACCAAAAAATATTTGTATTCTATTTTCTAGAAAAATATTTTTTCCTAACAAATTATTTTACGGCAAACAAACGGAGCCTTAATTTGATCATTCACTCTTTTCCTATGTCCTCTAAAATATAATAACATAAAACATACATATCAATGTAACACCATATCCGACAACCGTATGGAATGACAACTGGTTTTCAAAAATTTCCCCCTCATAGTCATAGTAAACATTTATCAACAATCGCAATGGATAAAAGAGTTGTGACACCTATTAACATTAACGTTCACATTCTTGTGTTACTAGGCAAGAAATTTGCAATTACAATTGCTCAATGATGGATTATGGGTTCACAAGCAAGAGGACTATAGAAATAAAATGGAGTTTTTATTAAGAAGAAACTAAATACAGATACAAGCTTAGCCCACACTAGAGGGGGAAAAAATCAGTGTTGAATACGTGAACAAGAGGAGTAGGGACACTAGACATCCGGTTCAATGGTAGAACTCCTCGAGCCATACTTTTTGCTACCCAATCTGCTGCTTGATTTGCTTTTCTTCTAGCTATGGCACAAACCCTTGTTCAACTTTGTGTCATATACACAAGCGCAATTGAGTAGCCTCCTCCTAATTTGGCTTGTGTTTATCTATACTACTTGTGTTCTAATATTTAAAGAAGTACCTATATGGAATTTGCAAAATATTCAAAATTGTCGAACATATAGATTGTCCAAATTCATTTGCCTCTGCAACATCTCCTCTCTCTCTTTGCAATACTCCCTGCAAATAATGAAAATTTATGTTCATTTTGCAAATAAGCTCGTGTAAAATAACTAAACCAGACCAATCCAAACTAAATCTTATCCCACTAGGCGGAGGTGGCTCTAGTATAGATACCAAATTACAAGAAATAAATAAGAAGTAAAAGTAGACTGACTTGTAGATTCGGAATAAATTTGAGGCCGATCTTGATCTGCCCTTTGTAAGTGTCATCTTCAAGCACCACATTATATGGAGCTGGTCTCACTTCTATTGCCTGCTTGTCATCTCCCTCTATAATTATTCCTTTGAGGCAAATTCTAAATCAGAAACAATTCAGACATCATTAGTCATACTAGAAATGGTAAAGCAAATAAAAGTGTTGATATTAATAACATAGTCTTTAAGAGATATCTATTGAAACATTCTTGCACACGATGGACCACCTTTTTTCGTTATATTAACGATGACTCAAATTTGAGCAAAGAATGCTCTAGGATTAGTCACATTTAGAACATAATTTAGCTCGGCTGATTCTCATGTACCAAACAAGACTTGGCTGATCTATAAGATATAACTATAAAAGGAGTTAAAAATAGAAGATTACGCAATAAAACAAACTTCCATCGTTAGGTCCCCAATTCTGCGAACCACTGGATTTTTAAACCAAACTGTCAATAAAGAGCAAGGAAGGTATTACGTTGTTTGACCAACAAATCCACCATCTGTGAAGTACTCCTCATCCATGATTTTAAGTTTCAAGTGGCTCAGATTTTCTGGTTGAGAAGACGGCAATTCAAATGTAAATTTCTCATTCCAGCAAATTTCTTCATGGTTCCCTGCAATATTGATACAAAGATGAGGATAATAGAGATATATTAGCGATATCCGAATATAGAGAGTAAAAAGTATTTGCAGAAGAGTTGGAAGTATATAAAAAATGTATAGTATCAAATACACCTTTAGAAGTTTTGCTTTTGAGCATCTGCGTTCCACACTCAATGTTGACATAGTACTTTGGCTTCCCTAGTAATGTAAAAAATAAATTCAACAGGTAACCAGCTAGCGTAAAACTTATAGGCCACAGAAGGGCAATGACTGAAAGTCTGAATAAAATGAAAAGTAAATGTATACATCAGCATAAGTGGATGTTAAAAATAGTATTACCAATAACATTGGTGTGGATGATGCCTTCAGCACTAACAAGAAGCACTTCAAGGATTCCACGTTTCATTACAGAGAGGAGGACAAGGAAAATTCTTGTATTTTGTGGGAATAAAGAAGGATTATATGTCAACGCGCATTAATACAGTCTATGCTTGGTTTAAAAGAGTTTTAGTGTTAATTTAATATGTCATTAATAAAAGGAGTTAATTAATTTAAGATAGTTAATGAGCAATAAATACTGTGAAAAATCAATACACACAAGTTAAGAAACTAAGAGCATCTGAGAATAAACTAACAGACAACATGACGCTGCCAAACACAACAGTTTTTGAATGTGATAGCTGAATGTAATTCATGAAAAATCTACTTGCATTCCGTTTTTATACCAGGTGCAAGTAACGCCTACTAGATAAAATTCAAATTTGTAACTGGTATAAAATTAAACATGATAATATGATTTTCTGGCAGCCAAAAATTGTTTGATTCGCTTTATTGAAAACTTATGAGCATAATATCATAATAAACAACTTCATAACTAATGGAGTGCTCAAATAAACGGGGCAGTACCAAACCTTTTAACCCCCTCTTCTGAGACAAGAAAACAAAATAATAAACAACTGAAGAACAAATATTTTACTCAGAAGGCACAAAAGGCATAATTATCATCTCATTAGAATGACTTGACTTGATGGGGATCTGCCCAGGGTGCCCTGCGGGGAGGAGACATTATCTGGTGGTCTACCAATAGCCACTAGATTTCGCGTGCTATATACTTACACACAAGGACCTTATTTTAAATATAAATCCAGCTAGTCAAAAGAGGGGCTTCTATGATTAACAGGCTAACACACACAGACAGATGCAATAGTTCCCTCTCATGCACACACACATAAATAGTGCAATGAGGCACTCTTTCTGACACTATTGTTGCCAGTTGCCACCACGAGTTTAGGCTGCTATTGATAATTTAGAACAAGTATTCCATGGTTTACGAATATATGTTCTGTGCTTACTGAAGTCTCTATAATCTAGAACAAGTATTCCATGGCTTACGAATATATGTTCTGTGCTTACTGAAATCTCTAGTCTTAGAGCAACCATTTCTTGTTGTGTTGGTAATCCAAAATCAATCTGGTCGTGAAGAAACCTGCAAGTGAAAAGTTAGGAAGTTAAAGCCAAAAATGAACATGTCTAATGATGCAAGATTCTGTTGTATTGATCGTAAAGATCGGGGGATATTTAATGGAATAGTTTAGCACCTGGCTTCACTTGATGCATAGTAGCACCTATCGTCAGGTTTTATCCGGAGAACGGCCTTAAAATTCTGTCAGTGAAGTTCTCAGATAGTTGTTCTTTAGATAGATAGAACCAGTAGAGGAGGATCCGTCAGTGATGCTGATGGTGGCTATGAACAGAATGTCATATGCTGCAAGACTTGTTAGTTCAACAAAACGATGACAAATTTTGAACTTAAATTCATATTTTCACTGGTATCTCCCCTTGAGCTTCATATACAATCCACAGGAAACAAGGATTTTAAAAGTTTCTCAAATTGAAAACACTTTGCTGAGGCTTCAGATGCTACATTTTAGAATGGTTAATGGGTCTTCACGATTATGACCCTGACTTTTGGAATAGCTGACAGAGAAGGTTAACTTTTTCTCTGGAAAAAATAAAAGCTGGATAAAAAAATTGAGGAAAATTGATAAAATTCTAAACAGACTTGCCGATTTCATAACCTATTCCTACATTTACAAGTTTACTTGAATTTAAAAAGAAGAAATCCTTCATCTAAAAATCAGAGAGGTACTGAATTATTGGCATAAACCATACTATAACCCATTTCCTTTTTTAGTCCCTTCCCATCCACCATATCCCTCAACTTCTCCACCTCCTTCCATCTACCCTGTTCAGCATACAAGTTCGACAAAAACACATAATAGCTGGTGTTTTGGGGATCCAAATGAATAAGCTGTTTGGCAACGAACTCTGTATTTTCAAAAGATTCATCAGCTTTTCTACAGCCTGCAAGAAGTGCTCCCCATATCCGTTGATCAGGCTCAATGGGCATATTATTCACAAAACCCAGAGCTGCCTCTATGTTTCCCTGTCGGCTGAGCATATCAACCATGCAAGCATAATGAGCAACTTTGGGTGTAATACCATATTTCTCTTCCATTGCATAAAACCAGTTCCAACCCTCATATTCAAGGCCACAATGGCTACAAGCAGACAGAACGGATATAAAAACAACATCATTAGGATTGATTCCCAAACTCAACATGTTTGAGAAACATTCAAGCGCCTCATCCCCACACCCATTGATTCCAAACCCATTTATCATCGAACTCCAACATATAAAGTCACTTGTAGGATTTTCCCTGAAAATCGCCATTCCTTGCCTTACTCTTCCAAATTTGCAATACAGATCAATCAATGCCGATGTTAAAAATGCATTGGACACATATCCTGCTTTCATTACATATGCATGTATGCTCTCTCCAATCTCTTGAGCACCCACTGAAGAACAAGCTTGTAATAGACTAACAAAGGTAACCTCATTAGGCTTTTCATCAGACAACTGCATTTCCCTAAATACCTCAAAAGAATTATCAGGATGACCACTTTGAGCATAGGCTGATATCATTGCGCTCCAGGCAATGAGATCTTTCTCACAGAGCTGATCAAACAAAATCCTAGAAGAGTTAAATTGGCCGAATTTAGAATACATTTGAAGAAGAGCAGTCACAACTGAAGGCAACGCTGAATATCCCCATTTCAGTACAAAGGCGTGTAATCCTTGCCCAACATTGATCTCTTCTACTTGTGAAGATGCTCCTATCACTTCACGAATAATACCTTTATCTGGTTCAAAGCAACCATATCTCATTTCAGAAAACATACTCAATGCCATCTCTGGACATTCATTTTCAACGCATCCATGAATCATACTCCTCCAGGAAACAAGATCCTGTCTTTGCATTCCTTTAAAAA
This sequence comes from Ehretia macrophylla, assembly GCA_037974665.1. Classification (NCBI taxonomy): domain Eukaryota; kingdom Viridiplantae; phylum Streptophyta; class Magnoliopsida; order Boraginales; family Ehretiaceae; genus Ehretia; species Ehretia macrophylla. The sequence continues at coordinate 53,370,502 of CM075776.1, forward strand.
CCCGAATTGACCCCATCAAATCTCCACATTTGGCGTACATATCCACGAGAGAATTCTGAACATTGGTATGAGAATAATACCCCTTTTTAATCGAAAAGCCATGTACTTCTTTCCCGTATCTCAAAGCACCAATATCAGCACATGCTGGCAATAGACTCACAACGCTTACATGATTTGGTTGCACATCACAAAACTGCATTTCCCTGAAAAGCTCGAATGCCTGTACATACTCTCCACTCCTTACACAAGTTGAAACCATCGCGCTCCACAAAACCACATCTTTATTAGTTGCATTATCAAACAATTTCCACACAGCTTCCATAACCCATCCAGAATAAACACTTAAAAGCGCCGTCACAACCGACACTTCCGCCTCAAACCCCATTTTTATCACGTACCCGTGAATCCCTCGGTTGACTTTCTCATTACCAAATTCACCAATTGCCTTTATCACACTCAAAACAGTCACATAATTTGGTCTTTCATCACTCATAAGCATCGTTTTGAATAAATGTACTGCTTCTTTTGTCTGGTTTTTTCGAACCAAATTGGAAATTTTCGATGTCCATGATATCACATTCTCGTTTTCGCCGGAAAACCCAACTGGGTTTTGAAAATTTGATAAATTTTCCCATGAAGAAGTGTGGAATGCGGTGCATTGCTTCAAGGGGTTTCTTTTGGTGATTTTTACAAACAGTTTGTGTGCATTTTGAATAAATGAATTCATAAAAGAAACGAGAGATGAGATTAACGAGTTGCTGTGAGATATTATATGGATAAATGTAAACGTGGAAAATGGGTATTGAAAGAGCATTAAATATAGAGTAGGCAAGTAATCAAGCAGATGCAAAAGGGAATAGTGACGACTGCTTTGTATTGCTATGAATCGTTGCAGTCCCGCCGTATTTCAAATAAAGTCAGTCACGTGCCACGATATTGTAAAGACGCAGTTTAAACTCGTACTATGAAACTACTCGAATTCAGTTTCTACGGTTTTTTTTGTCTAACTGTAAAATTTTAATTTTAAATTATAAAACGGTTCAACTTTAACTATTACAGTTTTTTTTGTCTAACTGTAAAATTTTAATTTTAAATTATAGAGCTTTTAATAGTAGAACTATAATTAGAAGTGTTGTTAAACATATAGACTTTTATTAATTGAAAAAGATTGATACTTAAGCAGTTCTCGTAGCTATCACTAATTCTTTTTTTTTTGTGGCTATAATAAGGTTGAAATTATAGTCTAAACTTGAAATGTTTAATTACAATGAGTCACTATTTAATTATTTCACTTTTTTAATAAAACTATTAGCGCAAAGACTAAACCGGTGGTCATAGGTGGATGTATTCATAGGTTGTAGTCACTACTGATTCTAAGGACAAAAGTATTAAGGAGAAAGATGAATTTTTTTAATATATTTTTAAATTAAAAATTAATTTAATTCCACTGAAAAAAAATCTCATATATAACTATTAGAATGTGGATTTTTAGTCCCTACTAAACAAAACCAGCCCTGCCAATTATGGAATGTATTAGGAAGATTTCAACTGAAATTACTTCTTTCAGATTTCAGTGCACTAAATGGGTTGAAAACAACAAAGTTAGTGGTACTTTTTCTTTCTATTTTTTCTTTGATTTAAGGGAGGTTTGAATCGTACAAAACATATAAAAATGTCACAAATGAGAATTAATCACTTTATATGTGTACGTTCAATAAAGTTAAACTCGTGTTGACAACTGTCGAAATTTATGTCATTATAAATTAATGAGTAAATGCTACCGGTGGTTCTATATGTTTGAGAGTTTTGACATTTTGGTCTCAAATCTTTCAAAATGATTCTTTTAGTCTTTAATGTATCTTAAGTGTGATGTTATTAGTCCAACTGACTTAAATCGTCAATTTTTTAACGTTTTTAACACGTGATAATCGCACGTTTACACACTTAGATTGTCAAAAATGTCCCTAAAAACTAAGTACCATCTAAAACACGTGAGAGTCACGTGTTAAAAACATTAAAAACTTGACGGTTTAAGCTAGCTGAACTAACGACGTAATGCTTAAGATACATTAAGGGCTAAAATAATTATTTTGAAAGATTTGGGATCAAAGTGTCAAAACTTCCAAACATATGAGACCACTAGTGATATTTACTCCAAATTAATTATAAATTTATTATAAAATCAATGTAGAACAAGAATATTACTATCTCCTTCACTTGAATAGGAGATGTCCTCATCACCCCCAATGGAATAAAATGATAGTCCAAGACAACTTAGAAAGTGTAATATCCTTGATATGGGTCGCGTTGAACAATTATAAGATAAATCACTTTATAAAGTAGGTATTAAAGATTAACTTAATAACTAGGTTATTATATTCTTTTGAATGAGTGAATTCAGACCCCTTCGACTTATAATAAATGTGATTTAAAGATGAACTCCTTTCGTTAAGGATCCATCCAATTTTCTATTAAGAGGGCTCTAAATATCTTTTGTAGCCTTCATTAATTTCTTTTCCTCTCTCTTTGTCCTTTTTTTTTTCTTTTATTATATTCCTCTTTCATATCCTTTCTCTCTCTCTCTCTCTCTCTCTCTCCCTTCCCTCTAATCCCTTTATTATTATTATTATTATTATTATTTTATTTTGTTTTATTTTTTTTTTTTTCTGTTTTGCAGCCAAGTTGATCAAGCTGGCTGTAATGGGGGAGAAAAAGGGATTGAAAGGGGTGGGTCGAGAGAGAGAGAGAGAAGGGAAAAATATATTGATAAAGAATAAAGGATAAAGGATAAAGGATAAAGAAATAAGTGAAGGCCACAAAAGACATTTCCAATTGATTTAATAGAATTTTGGATGATTTCTTAACAGAAGAGTTACCAAATGAAAAAATGTTATTATTCTTTTGAATTAGTGAATTTAGATCTCACTAATTGACAAAAGAAAAAATAAAGTTCAATACAATTGTTTCTTCAACTAATGACAACAGCCTCGTTTCTAGAGTTTTGGGTCTAAAAAGAACAAATAATGAATTTTTATAAATAACGTCTAGTCTTTAGTTTATGTATCAAACAATTTTGAGTTTTTCATTTTTGTAATTCAAAGAAGGCATATATTATTTCACATCACTTGAAATATTACTTATAAAAATTAATTTCAAAATTTCTCGCATTTAAAATAAAAAACATATCACTAGATCAAATTACGATTTTTCAATTTTTGTTTGGTTAAAACTTGAAACCAAGTCAATGTATGGCCAGCCTAGCACCTGATCAGAACCCTACTTTCTTCGTGGCAGATAAGTGCTATCAGCCTATCATTTTCATGGAGACTAAGAGCTCTAATTTTATACCAAGTAATAATGGTTGCCACATAAAATGGTGACAAAAATGAACTCACCATATTACTAGCCAGCTATATCTTCATTTGATAACTTCCCCTCCATATTGAGTTAGAATTTGTTGGGAATGGTACATAGTATTTTAAAATTTTATAATTAAATAAATGTAGTGAAAATAAATACACAAGCATCACATTTATGATTATTTACGTAAATTACATACATGCACAATTAATCAAATTAAATACGCATCATAGATTTAGGATTACCTTTGATGATGTCGAATCTGTTATAGAATCTGAAAGCTCCCCAATTGTGAAGCCTCCTAAAGTATCTACACAGAATTCGCACAGTTAATTGGATTTCACTCCCACTAGATTTTCTAGAGAAATCCTACATTTTATTCTGACTATGATTTGTGTACTAGCTAAATATGTGTCAGAATATTACAATATATAAGAGACATATATGACCTAGGGCCACATATGAGCCAGTCTTAAACAGACCAGTATTGGACTTCATAATAATTAGATCAATATCAAGTAACTTCGAGCCCAATTAAATTAATATTAGGACGATCTTAAAATTAATTTAATATTTTCTCTAATCCAATTAATTCACAAATTCTTTTGTGTGTGACCTCTCGGGTTCATAATTAATTGGCAGCGAAATAATATTAATCCAATTAATATTTAATTAGAACTCTTCTAATTCAATTTTTGCAAGTTGTGAGTGACACCTACCAGTATATCACGACTACCCAACTAATGATGAAGTGATATTATACGAACCTTTAGTAATAATTATGCAATCAATTCCTTTTGTCTAAATTATCCCGATTGAGCCATAGTTATAGATAGAGTCGTCAAACTCTATTATTCAATCACATGTCCAAATCTATTTAATCAGTAACTCATGAATAATACATGGAACGATTTCCATTATTCTACCTTGGCCAAAGATTTCTAGTTACTCGATTAATAAATCGTATAGGATCCCTAATTGACAGATTCCGTATCTACACTCACTTATCTCCATACCAGAATAGATCATAACCACTGAGTACATTATCCAATCCTTGATGAAGACTAGCTTTATTGCACCAACAAATTACGTTATCCCTAACACAAGATAACCGTGGTGTCTCAGGTCTAAGGACTAATTGCACTATTACACTGTACAGCGAATTATTGACCATTCCATGTAATTCGTTGTATTAGTGGTCATGTCTAGTCATTTGTTCTCAACAAGTACTTATACATCTACCCTTACGATATGAGACTAATCACCAAAACTAATATCTCATATTATTTGGATAATAGTCTGTAATCCGATCTTTTTGGATAAACTAACGCCTAATCAATTTATCATATGATTGGAGACTATTTTTAGAATATATTTATGAATATAGATTCTGTTACTCATATCTTTACTCTTAAGGATAGAATCTATAAATATTATTTTAAAGATTTTTATTTAAATAGTTAATCGCATTAATGATATTTAAATAAACTGCCCACATTAAATAAATAATTATATAATTATTATGTCATAAAATTGACTTTTAAAGCATATAATCCAACATAATCACACACAAAACGGTCGTTCTTTAATTTGCCCCAAAGAGCTGAGCATATGTATCACGTTCAAGACTCAAAATTTTTCACTCCATAAAATGTGTGTTGTGAGATTTAAAATAAATGTTTTGGGTCAAATATTAACAAGATCTTTAAGATTATTTTCAAGTCTACAACAAACTTCGCATTTGGGAGTCTCTAGAGTTCTGGGTTTATGGCATAATTATATAGTCTTAGAACAAACTCTACTCGGAAGTGGATGAATTTAGTGTTGTAAAGTACAACTACATTACAAGAAGAAAGTGAGATCACATCTTAAACTCGTATAAACAAAATTTAGAATCTTGCGCCACTTGATTGCTGTTGACTTGTAGATTGAATCTATATCCCTAATGAGGAAGTCAAGTAATGAATGGGGTAACTGTGATACCTTATTAATATGATTGTAATTTATAGGTTAGACATATTGTGAGTTTAATTATGACTCAGAGATTAAAATAAATTTGTATCTAATTAATACTTGACATAACGCACATCATAGTGCTTAGTAATTATTTGGTATTGAAGACTTCCAAGATCCGTTGCTTCATTCACATAAGAATCCTATGATGCCATTATTAGTAGTGATGCTACTGTGGCTAGTAATATGAGATGGGAAAGTATTGGGTTAGATCAGTCTGATCATTTATTTGATACTTAAACGCTGTACAATTTATATTATATTACTTTTATTAATGTGTGAGAGTCGGATCCAAATACCGAGTCGGACCAATGATTTTTCCAAAATGATATATCTAATGATGAAATATGTTTGGTGGTTAAGCATTTTCTTTTGCTCGAAACTTCTCAGACACAATGGGAAGCAGCCTAATGAAACAAGAAAGTAGAGGGATGTGGAAGGGGGTGGGGAAGAGCCAGAAAGAAAGATAATGGATATACACCCCATCATATTGTAATTACAAAAGTTGGGAAATGATTGGTGAAAAAGGAGACTAAAAGCAAAAGCAAATTGTAAATGTCTAAGCATTATCACATCCCCACCCCCACTAGAAAAGGAAACACTGTAATTGAGTAAGGATTTTTCGGTAACATCATAATATTATAAGTACAATGGTTATGAATTATTACATACTTTTATTATAATTATATTAACAATTTACAATAGTTAAATTTTGTTTATAATATTATATAGTTATGAGATGATAGATCTATTTCCACTATAATTCAACTTCATTATTCTAGCTTTTCCATAGAGAATATTAGAACTAGTAATAGTAAGGATCAAGGTAGTGGAATGTTCTTATAATCTTATTCAAACTAGATACTCATACGATCTAATTATTGTCTAAATTTAGATTATTTTAATTTTCAATTATTAGTATGGGATTAATTATTTCGCATTACTGACAACTAGTGTATGATAATTACAAATACAAAAAAAACAATGATGTGACAAAAAATAACCAACACAAATCCTGAGTAGTGCCATGGCCATTACAGTATGTTGATATTAATTCATTGGACTCAATGAATTACTGGATTTTGATCCCTCGTTAGAACAAATTATGTTTTATACTCCTATTTTAACATCTTATTTGCATGCATGGCAACATTTTTCGACAAAATCACGCCATCTGCAACATCGTGACTGCAAATTCAAGAATAATTTTCAGATTTGACCCTCAAAATACCAAGTTTTGGCAAAGTGATAGGTCTGACTTTTCAATCAACTAGCCCTCATCGATTGTTGGTATGAAAACAGTTTCGAAAAAAACCTTTTTGACCTCATTTGTGCCAAAGTTTCTGAGACTCCCATAAGTTTGTCAGTTCCAAGAGAAGTCAAAGACTAAGAATTTCTCACACACGAGGACAACAACATTAACAATACGATTGTCCATAGCTGCTTCATCTTGAATTTTGCAAGTATATTAATAAAACCTTGCTTCTTGCAACGGACTAACAAAAAATATGCACATGCTTCTAAGGTGGCAAGACTAGGCAGTAAGGGTTGGATAGAGCGTTCGAATAATGACTAATTGTGATCAAAGATTTTGGGTTAAAATTTATATCCTTCTATTATAAATATTACTTGACTCTTGACTAACTTAATGTATATGTTGAGACACTTTGTTGCACCAGGATATTCATAGTGTTACAATTATAAAATTGATATGGTTTTGTTCTGGTGAGTTGTTTATTATTGAGAAAAGAAAAATGGCACGACCAATAAGATGCGTTATATGCAAGTTTATATCACCAATGACAACATTTTAAAGTATATCCGCACACAATGGCTACAGCTAGTTGTCATTTTCCCTCTAATTTATGTCTCCAACATAGTACTAAAGGTTTCATATATGCGCATGAATTTCTTATATTGAAATTTTACATATGTAGTTTGATTGGGGCAGATCAAAGTTATGCTGTCTAGATATAATAACACCCTTGGCAGCAAACGAAGTATAACTGCCCTAAGAGTTGAATAAAATAATTAAATACTGACTCGTTGTAAGTAAAGACAGGGGTGAATCCAGCCGGCAGCCCCGGCGCTCCTAATATTTTTTTTTTCTTTTAGTCTATATATATTTTTTGCCCCCCAACATCTCTACATAATGATTAACCTCCCAATATAATTGACACACCACACGCACAATAACTACCATCAACCCACCCATCATTTCTTTCCATGTCTATATATAAATATATATTTTATCTTTTCCACTCCCCCAACTCCCTTCTTTAGTTTTTCTCTTTCACCTTTTCCTTTTCCCCACTCCCTTTTCCTCCTTCCCCTTTCCATTTTTCCTTTTCCATATTTTTCCCCTTTCCCCTTTTTCCTCAATCCCTTCCCCAATAACAATTCTCCCCCACCCTTTCTATAGGCCACAATCCTCTTCCGCTCTTTCATGGCGCAAGTGCACAGTCTTTTTTCCTCAATTTTAATTTTTAAAACATACATACACAAAGGTAAAGTAGTAGACTATGAAAAATATTGTATAATGTTTAATTTACTTTTTTTTTTTGGCAAGTTAATTTTATGCATAATTGTGAATAAAAATATATATTTTTGGTGTATTTTCTACAAGTCAAAAAATATTGCACAAAAGAACACAGTACAATAAAATAATTAAAAAAAAAAACTCAGCCCCTTCAACATTAAATTTCTGGATCCACCCTTAAGTAAAGGTCCTGAATTCAAACATTTCCTCTCCTCATAAATATTATTTTGTTCTTGATGTACCTGAAACATGCATTACTTACGTGGTTGAACTACACGGTTATTAGCCATAGGACAAATGCAATGAGATTCGACCAAAGTTGAGTTTCTTGTGATATAAAAAAAATATAAAGAAAGAAAGAAATTGCAGCACAGTTACACAAATCAATAGCAACAAAGGCCTAGTTGTACATTCTTAACAAATACCAATAAATAATATAATAACGACCTCTTTCAATTCTAAACATATGATCAACACCCTTTATAGCCTAACCTTAGTGGACTAAAACCCTTTTTCATACTGCATCTGCTACAAAAAAATGGCTCCTGAACCCCAGAAATCCGTACAGCTTCCTACCTTAGATGTTTCAAAGCCATTGCATCCACATTCTCTGACATGTCTAGCTGCAGCCTGCAGAGAATGGGGTTTCTTTCAAATCACCAATCATGGAATCTCCAAAGACCTTTACAACAAAATTCACTCCCTCTCAAGCAAACTCTTCAATCTCCCTCCTGATACAAAACTTAAACTTGGTCCTTTCTCATCTCTAAAGACTTATACCCCCCATTTCATAGCATCTCCATACTTTGAGAGCCTTAGAGTCTCTGGACAAGACTTTGCTGCATCTGCTAAGAGCTCTGAAGATGTACTTTTAGGTCATGAGCATAATTCTGAATTCAGGTATTATTTCACACCATCTGCAGACAGACAGTGGCAGAGCCACGTTATATTAAGTGTGTACACAGGCACACTTTGAATTTGGAAAAAAATAAAAATTTTCTTTTTAAACGAAAAAACATTACATTGGACCCGTTATTTATGAGTTCCCCTATTGACCAAAGGGTGTGCTCCTGCTAATCATCGGGTTCTGGCCCTGTTTGCAGATTGATCGATTTCCACAGTTGTGTGCTCTATCATGTTAGATTTAGTTTCAATGGTGTTTTTCAATCCATTTTTTTTGCTTTTTCAGTGAGCTACTGCAAGAATATGGCAGCAGAATGACAGAATTATCAAAAAGCATTTTGAAGTCTGTCTTGATGAGCTTGGGAGATGGTATTGAGAAGAAATACTATGATTCTGAATTCAAGAGCTGCCATGGATATTTTAGAATAAACAATTATTCACCTCCATCCAGCTTAGAAAAAGAAGCTGAGGGACTTGGAATGCATACAGATATGAGCTGTATAACAATTGTGTATCAAGATGATATAGGGGGTCTACAAGTGAGGTCAAAGGATGGAAATTGGATGGATATTGTGCCATGTGAAGGCAGCCTTGTGGTGAACATTGGAGACTTGTTGCAAGCTTGGAGCAATGACAAGCTTAGATCATCTGAGCACAGGGTTGTTTTCAAGAAATTAGCAGATCGTTTTTCTATAGCTTTCTTTTGGTGCTTTGAGGATGAAAAGGTGATCTTGGCTCCTGATGAACTGGTGGATCAGGAAGGAAATTACACTAGGATTTACAAGCCATTTGTTTGCTTGGAATATTTGAAATTCAGAGAGAGTACTGAGAAGGGTAAGTTTGAGAAAGTTGGTTTTACAGTTAAAGATTTTGCAAGGCTTGCATGTCCAGAATTAGGTTAGAAATGGAAACCATTGTTATATATTCTATATGCAGTGTTAAAGTGATTGAGTAATATTTTACCGGAATTCATTCATATATCAAATTTTAAATTTTTTTTTATATAGTAATAACTCTTATCATATAAAAGTGGGTGAAATACTGCTCATGTGATATATAATAATACTCATGGAGTTGTCAATTGTGTATTTATTGTAACATATCCATCATCAATTGTGTTTGTGGAAACTTCTGAAATCTAGTTGTATTGTTGTTATCTTAAAGTGTTGTGCAACTTTTTGCATATGGCAAGCTGGCCTAATTTACTCAAAGATTTAGGGAAGTAGCTAGCTAGCTAGGGTAGTTGACATGCATGGAAGTAGCTAGGGTAGTTGACATGCATGGAAGTGCCTAAACCGAAAAGCAGAAAATAAAGAAAAAGGTTTTTAGACAGTTGGAATTCCAACTTCCATATGGGTATTTATTTATATATTTTCTTTCTTAAAATAAAAATGGAGGTTGAAATCGTGTTACAAATTTAGAATATTTTATTACAACAGTATCGTTCCACTTACTCTTGGGTGTGTATTCATGAATTTTTTAGTTTGTTGCATATTCATTTTTCTGCACTTTGGTACTTATGGTGTAATAGAAAAGGAAAAAATGAATAAATAATTCTAGAAATTAAAATAAATATTCTTCATATTATCCTCATGCTTTGATAAACAAATGCTTTAGTCAATATAGATTCTCCTGGCATGCACGCAGGAAAATGAATTAAGTACACCTCATATCTTGGTGAAGATTTGTAACTTAAAGATTCAACAAAATTTGGAGGATTGTGAAGGTTAAAGAGGATTGTTATTCTTATGATGATATATATATCTTTTCCTTACAGAGTTCTTATGTTAAACCTGAAAAAAATCTACTCATTTCTATGCATGTCATTAAACATATTAACACTGGCATGACATAAGTGACACTCGGAAGAGAATATTGAGTGGAATGATCAGATAATTATTTATTATGAATATAGGTCTCAAGTTAAAAACTATATCTTCTCATAACAAATATTATCTGGTTATTAACTAACGTGAACCATGTATTAGAGTGTGCTATGTACCACAAAATTTATAATCTTGTGATGAATCCAACATGATATGCTAATTTCTATGTCAAAAGGAAATTAAATAAGAGGTCATTATCTAATAATTTCATCCAATTCTTGAGTCACTACAAAATTAAAGCAAATAAGCGGCGATTTTTTTCACTATACATGGCAGTTTAAGAAACGCCACGCAAGATGTCATAATAACAAGTGTCGCAGAACTCATACACGATGAGTAGATTGCGAGCCGTATTTACCTCAAATCCAAACAAGACGTGACAGGAGTTTGTAACCACTTTATATATCTACTAGTGGAATTGTCTATATCTTTCTATATACTCTTAAATGCGGCAAAATTGGCATGTCTATTCATGAATCTTTAGCGGGGTCTAGCAGATCAAAGCTGGTATAGCCTTTTCTTGACATCTTTTCATTGCTAATAGATTTAGTGGAAACACCAATTGAATAGTCCACAAAGTGGGCTATTGTTTCTTCTTGCGGGGGTCACATTTGCAAATAGAATATTGACTTTAATTATTGAGTGTGATCACCATGGTCAACTGTCTAAAAAAGTACTTTAGTGTATTGCGTCTTTGTTTTTATTAATGAGTAATCATGGTCCTGCCACATGGTTTACTTAGGACTAACTATCAAAGCATGAGACGAATAAAATAGTAGTAAATTGATTATTTACTCATTAGTTGGCCTTCAATATATGGGCAAGAAATTCAAGTTGCTATAGTATGCGGTATGGCATCAATGTGGAAGCCAATTTATTTATTTTTTTTGTCAAGTAGCATATTATTAATCAATGAGAATTGTGAATGACAGAGAAAACTTTTCGATTATAATTTGAAGAACTCCGAATAGCATTTAAAAACAGTAGTGCGAAAATAGTCAAACCTATAAACAAGACATCAATACACCAAAAAGCTCATCATCACTAGTCACAAGTCATAATAACTTCCAAAGCTGATAAGTACCACCATCAAAGGTAGAAAATAGAAGTGCAGCTGTTGTGGACGATGGAGCAAAGGGAACCAAAAACCACACGCCAAGCCTAAATTTTTACATAAAAGAGTCAGTAACAAAAAGAAATATAATATAGAGAAGAGAAAGGTAGGGAAAAGAGAGGGGGCCTCCAGCTTCTAAACTTGGGCTTGATGGAGAGGGATGGGAGAAATGGGCAAAGTTGAAGGGAGAAAAAGGAGTAAAAAACTCTCAAAGGTGGAGGGAGAAACCCACAAACGGAGAAAGCTCAAATTATAGAAATCTCAGTCTCAAAAACTGAATATTGAAGATTCAGAATGTATTAAGTTTTTCTATTAAGTTATATAACTGATTAATTTATTTAACATTTTTGTGGTATTAATCTAGATAATCAAGTTTGAAAGAAATATCGTATCAATTAGAGTTAATTACACGGATGGTCCTTTTATTTTTACTATGTTAGCGCAGTAACCCCCTTATGTTTCAAAAGTTATTTTTTATCAGGATCTAGTATGTCACATTTAAATCCGAATAGATGGAAATATAATGTCATGCTTTTAACACGTGCTCACCAGATGACTTAATATCCATGGGCATAATAGTCCAAAAGAAGTTCTGAATTTTTATTTACTCCAATATTTTACCTAGGTGGCGATTAGTATCCTGAAATGAGTTTGCATAGTAATGAAATAAGTTAAGGAATATAATGAAACTAAAAATGGAATGAACTTGATAAAGAGTATACCATAGGGATGGCAACGAGTAACCTTTTTACCCGAAACTGACGGGTGTCCACCCGATAAAAAACCAATGGAGAATTTATGAGGTTTTGGATTTTATAAATGATAATCGACAGATAAACTAATAGGTTTTGATTTTTAACATTAAAAAAAATCAAAACTCAAAACTCGATTATAAATTAATAAATACATAAATAAATATATATATATATATATATATATATACATACATACATATATATATATATATACATACATACATATATATATATACATACATACATACATATATATATATATACATACATACATATATATATATATATATTATAGATAATATAACATATTTTTACTTGGGATTTCCTTTCTTTTATTTCTCTTTCCTACTCCTTTTAATTTAGTCAATTTTCTCTCTTACTTTCTCTCTCTTCTTTTTTCTCATTCTTCTTCTCTCTCTTATTTTCCCCCACCGAATTCATCCCAACTCAAAAAAAAAAAAAAACAATTCATCCCAACTCTTTCACCCACTTTTCTCTTTCCACTCTCACTTTCACTTTCACCTTCACTCTCTTTCTCGATCTTTCTCCTCTCTCTTCTCTCTCATCTATACATACATATCTCTATTATATATAATTAAAAAAAAATATTCTTTTGATTTTATCACTTTCATCATGTATACATACATATAGTTCTATTATTATACTAGATCTGTAATTTTTGCAGTTTTATGTTTGCAGCCATGCAGTTCATCAACTCTTAACATAGATCTGAGCCTCAACTTTCTATATTTACATTTGGGTTACAAACACTAAATCCCTTTGTTGGGTTGTTTTTGTTTTTGTTTTTGGTTTTGATCTGAGGCTCAACTTAGTAATAACGTAAATCTGAGCCTCAACTTTTTATATTGTCTTTCTCAGGTTTCTATATGTGGTATTGTTGTTATTATTGTTCTTGTTTTTTGGTTTTGATGCTACTGCTGCTGCAATACTTGAGAGGAAATAGAGATTTTATAGATTGAAGATTTTCACCAATTAATTGATTTTTTTTTGCCTTAAATAGATTTCTAATTTTATTGTCTTGTGTACAAATATTAATTTATTTTATTTTCATGCTTTTTTAACATTTAATTATTTTAACATATTTTGGAATAATTTTTCTATTAAACTAATTTTTTGGCATATATTTTTGATTTTTTACATTTATATTAAATTTTTTTAATCATATTTTTAGACTCTTTTTCTATTTAAATTAATTTTTTTAAGTTATCAGTTTCGGTTTCGATTTTGGTTATCCGCGATTTTTTAAACCCATCGATTTTGGTTTTGGATAATAATTTTTAAACCCGTCGGTTTTCGGTTTCGGTTTCAGTTTTGTCAAAAACCGTGGTTAACCAAACCGTTGTCATTCATAGTATACCATGCTCAGTATACTATAAGAATGAATGTTTTGATTCCAAACCCATGTCTGGTAGTCAATATGCTAGGTAGTATTGGAAAAGACATTTATAAAATGACAAGATTGCCTTTTTATTATTATATATATGTTACTATTTTAAGAAGTAGACATAATATGAATAAAAATGGTAATAGTAACAATAACAAGAATAATAAATAATACTAATAGCAATAATAAATAAATAAATAGATAATATTAATATTAAATAATAATAATAATAATTTTTTAATATTGTTATTATATACGTCTATGTATTGAAAGAACATTTTGAATCGGAGTTTGAAGAAGGGGAGGAAGAAGAAGCCCTTGACCCACAACAGATTGAGGAGGAAGGATCTACTACTGGATAGATCCCTTTAGTAGCTAATCCTCTTAATAATACGGTAGTAGCATCTAAATGTGCAAATGTCGTAGCAGGAGCAGGGTCAGTCAAATCATCTGCAGGTACATAAACTAGTTGAGTAGAACTTATGGACCCCGCTTTGGTAATAATAACTAATAAATAAGAAAATAATTGATTAACAAACTAATCATTAAAAAAATTAATTAATAAATTGGAATTTGAATACTTTCATTTTAAATTGATAACTTAATACGTTAGTAATGCTAATAATAATAATAACTTAACTAATTAACCAATTATTTAATTAATATAAGGTTTTTATTCATTAACTAAAATTTTATAAACTACTAATTACTGATTCAATCAAGTTATTTTAAATGGATAATTTTATAAATTATTATAATTATTTGAATAATTTATATACTATTTATTAAATAGAATTTTATTAATTAATTATTAAATTTTTTTATTAATATTTCAAAATAGTTAAATAATAATTTGATAATTTTAATGAACTAATTAATTAATAGAAAGAAATTATTAATAATTTTGAAAATTAATAATAAATGATAATTAAATCAAGTTTTAGTTACATCCAAATAGCAGAACATCATTTCTAGTGTAATAATCAAACACAAAAAATATTCTATTTTTAAAAAAAATATTTTTTCCTAGTGATGGCAATGGGGATGGGTTTTTTGGGTACCTGCCCCATCCCTGCCCCAAACGGGGGTACTATTGGGGCGAGGAATAGGATGGGGGGATAGGGGATAGGGGTTGACTTTGAATCCCAGCGCAGAGGCGGGGCAGGGGATGGGGATAGATATTTCCCGCCCCGCATATTAATAAAATTATTTAAATACTTTATATATCTATGTTAAAATATTTTAATTAATTGTATAGTATTAGGAAATATTGTTCCTTCCTAATATATTACACTAATTGTTAGGATTAATTAGTTTCTCTCTATTTCCTTACTTGTATTAGTACTAGGGCTATATTTTAATATTTTATATTGTACAACACAAATCGTATTAATGAAACTAACCTATAAACAGTAAACTTAAAAGTTAAACCTCTTATTCTAACCAAAGAAAAAAAAAGAAGAGAACTAAACCTCTTAGGATTATAGCTTATAATACATATTCGATGTTAATTTAGTATCTATATTTATATTTTTTATTTTTAGTTTACGTCTTGAAATTTATGTCTTTTTAATTAATATCAGTGCATAGTTTAAAAATAAAAAATAAAAAACCCCGCGGGAATCTCCATCCCCCACGGGGATTTATTAACAGGGCGGGGGCGGGGGCACAAGAAGCAGGGGAGGGATGGGGGACGAGGTATCCTTTTAGGTAACGGGGCGGGGTGTGGGGATAGGTCCCCCACCTTAAACCTGCCCCATTGCCATTCTTATTTTCTTGTAAACATTTTCAACTAACAAGTTATTTTACAACAATCAAACGGAGCCTTATTCACTTTGAATGTTTTGGTCTTATTTAGTTTTGTTACAAATGCCTATGATTCACTTGTTTTTACATAAAATGTGTTTGTAGCTTGTATTAACTTGTGATTCTACTGGATTAAGCTTGTAAATCCAATCGTGTCTTGTGTTAAGTTGCTTATTACTTTATTGTTAGATCTTAATCGTGCTTGTTGGGGGGTAAAATTGTTGCATGCTAAAATGGGCTAATAGCTTGGTAAACCTAGTTTCACTATCCAAATTTAAGGTTAAAATGTAACATCATTGTCATAACACAAGAATCTTGACCTGGCCTATGTCCAGTTTGACGAACTATAGGATTTGACATCTCCCATTTAGTTTAAAGTCAATTAGCTTTAGGTCTAGCATTAGTTTAGCTAAAATCAACCCAATTAATCTATCAAAGTTTCCTTTCTTTAGACGTATTTAGACCACTTTTTAAACAAGCACAGACTTAAATTACACTTAGGAGCCTCATTGTGGAGATCGACCTTGCTAGTAGTGCACACCATTGCAATAGACCTTGTGCAATTGCAAGTATTTAACTTGAAATAGTGGTTGCATTTTTGTCATATTTTGGACACCCCGATATTCAACCATCAATTGTAATTAAGGGCTTTTGGATCCAATATACACATATGTTGTAAAGTATATATTGAGCACACATGTTCTCTACCACGATTCTAGAAGCCTCTTTAACTAAAACCCTATTTGACTCTTCGAGCCAACTTTTTAAAAAAGAGAAATACTAGATATTGCCCTTTTTTTTATCAACCATTTATTACATCTATATGTATAATCAGGGGCAGACCCATATAGAGCTTTGAGGGTGCATGCGCACCCACTCAACTTGGAAAAAAAACATTTTTTCCTTTTTATTTTAGTTTTGTTTTTCAAAAAATTATTATATATTTGGACACATTCGTTGTATGATGGCACCCGCTGACCTCTCTCATCGCGCGTGTGCACCCCCTGAGTTTAGGTGCCTAGGTCCGACACTATGTATAATTACTTGACATCAAGTAGATAACTTATTTGTCTTACTGTTTTTTTTAAAAAAACATGCTAACTAAACATCTATATAGGAGTTGATAAATAGGTGATGAAAAAAGAATAATATTTAAAAATACTCTTAGAAAAATATGTCCATGTAAAGTGTAATCTTGTTTGCACATGGCAGGATATGTTGAAAATAACACATATAATAAATTTCTCTCTAATAATTTAAACTAATAGACAAGGTGTTAAATTTAATATCAATCATGTGTTTGACCAACAACATATAAGGCAGTCTCTTAGTTCAGTCTCTTAGTTCCTTGATTTTGAAATAGACTTATAAGTTTTTTTGAGTATGTATAAGCATGTATGCCAACTTAACCTTCTCTCTTGTCTCAATTATTCATAGTGAAAAAGTATCTAGTTAAGCAAATTATAAACGATGCCAAAACTGTAGAAGTATAAGCAAATACATATCAGTAAAACGTAAAATTTACTTTTTGATCTTAATTAAGTCTCTATAAGCTTGTATGCCATCATAACCTTCTCTCTTGTCCCAAATATTCATATAATTGAAAAAGTATTTAGCTAATCAAATTATAAACAAGGCCAAATCTGTAGAAGTATAAGAAAAATACGTATTGGTAAAATGTAAAATTTGCTTTATGATCTTAAAATGGGATTTAATAGAAGATTAAGAAATCTCGACAAATGGTACATTCTCTCATATTCGAGCACTCTTTATTGATGACAAAAAACAAAAAACAAAAAAAGAAAATCAATCTTTATTGATTCTTTCTTTCTTCTTCTTCTTTTTCTTTTTTTGGGTTATTGAGCACTCTTTATTGATCAATAAAATGCAATTTTGGACAAACAATTTTGGACAAACAATTTTGTTCCTCTTTATTTCACCAGAGAAAAAAAAAACCGTTATGCCATATTTTGGGAAGGCTTAGCCGCCTTTTTAACAACAAAAACCGTTAGAAGTATATAAATACTTCATTTTTCCACTTTCATATATACACATTAAGCTGAAAACTTCTTAAACTTCTGTCAAATTCTATCACAAAATCATCATCTCTAGCCATTTCACCATCTCTCTTCAAGAACAAAGAAATCAACCCTAAATTCCACCTTAAACACCAAGAAAATACAACAAAGAAGCCATTGAATATCGACAAGAAAGAAAGTTAAGTTCATCTCAATGGCTGATGAATCTTTTCTATACATAGGCAGGGTCATCCAGGATAATCAAACCCAAGATAGCTACCCTCTGATGGATAAGATCGGCACAGCCTCTGCTGCAACTGTTTTCATAGCCCGGGACCGGCCAAATAGAGACATTGGAGGAACCAAATATGCGGTTTCGATCAAGGTGATATCTACGAAAGAATCAAGGGCATGCACGGAGCTGCGTGAAGCAATTGAAAGGTGGTCTCTTGATGATCACAACAACATCGTTGGGTTTAACACTTGGTTCGTGAATCATGCAATGTTTTGTGTTGTAGCGGAACATATGGATTTGGGTTCTCTTAACTACATTGTCTCTAAATATTTCAAGAAGGGCATGCCAGAAGATTGCATAGCAATTGCCTTAAGGGAGGCTCTTCAAGGTCTTTCGTATATCCACAATAGCGGGCGTGTCCATAAAACTTTCTCTGCTGCTGATATCTTTGTTGATGGCAACCGCCCTGTTGCAATTAAGCTTGCTACTCAAGTAACAAGGTATAAGCATGATCCTGTCGAGAAATTTCCACGTTGTCATGTTGATGAGGCTTCAGCATCAGCTTCGTCAGGGCCGGCGCCATTGAATGTTGCTGCGCCAGAAGCATATTTGTTAGAGACCACAAGCAGGGAGGATTATAGGAAAGAAGCTGATATATGGCTTGTTGGGATTACTGCTTTGGAATTGGCATATGGTGGCCTCCATGTGAGTGATCGTGAAGGTTTTGATGCTATCATCACCAAGATAACCAAGAAAAACAAACTGCCAACGCGTGACAAGTTTATGGATGTTGCCAAGGGGGGCAGCGTAATTAATCATCTAAACAAAGCCAAAAAGGTGCTGGGGATGAAGTTGAAGGCTCTGAAAATTTCAAAAGACAAAAAGGTAAAGGAGCCACAGCCACCGGCCTTCTCAAAAGAGTTTGAGCAGATGGTGTTGATGTGTCTTGAAAACCCAGAAAAAAGGCCTACGGCTGATGAGCTTCTGCAGTGTGACTTCTTGACCAACCCCAAGAGTCTGGATTACTTTTACCAGAATGTGGTTAATGCCTGGGCACAAATAATTGCTAATACTTGATGAATCGTGCCAAGAATGAAATACTAGAGAATGTGATGGACTGGTACAATCATGTTGTTAATCGGCAAAAGTTATGCTTTCTGATCTTTTGGTTGATTAGTTTTTTTTTTTTTTTTCGTTGAAAAATGTGCCAAGTGTTGATCAGTGATTTGGATATTATCAGACATTAGAAAGACAAACATGTTATTTCATCTATATTTTGTTATAATGATAAGCAGCTACTATATAATGCTCATTTCATTTTTTGGTAATTAGATCTGATATAATATTTGTCTTTTTTGATCTGTATGATGCTGCATTTACTTGCTACTTGACGATTGAGTATTTAATTAGTTACCTAAGATTCTCAAGGAACTAAGAACGTCACAAAACTAATCAGGTTTAATTTCATTTGTTATAGTTTAACATTTTTATAGATTGAGTCCAGGGATAGACGGTAGGAAAATACAATATAAGGGGAAGAGGAAGTGTATTTTTAATCTGTAATTAAAGACCCGTTTATTATTATTCAATGTAGATGTTTTTCATCTTACTTTGTATTAATTCATTAATGGAGTGCTACTAGAGTCACTCCATATCATAGTCACACAACACCCACCAAGGGCAATTAACTGTTAGTGTTCTCTCGTTATATTGGTGCATGTAGGGTGAAATTGGATAGATACCTTATGAGCCAATTGAGAGATATTTATGGACCGTGATAAAAAGAAGTCATGTATTTTAAGTAAAAAGATACGAATTTTCTAAACATGATGACTCCTAATAATCGGAGCCCCATGTAGCTAAACTTGGGATGGACTCTACTTAAATTTTAAACTAATTTCTTATTCTTAGCAACAAGCTTGTAGGCCTCGGCTCTACTATTGTACTTCAATTGTAAAAATTCTTTAAATCTCTTCTAGAGTCGCCATTCATGGTGACTCCCAACGACTTCAACCTCATTGATTATTCTTTTTTTCCTCTGGAGATTTTCTTTTTTCTTTTGGTATATCATTAACATCTACATCAAATCTATTAACATGTAAAAAAATTTCCAAGAACAACTTACAGAAATTACTTGGTAGACCATTAATATAACATTAATTGCAGATTAATAAGAAAACTAGCAAGTCTATTGTAAGAAAAATAGCCTCAACAACAGAATTTTTATTCATCAAGAAACATTAAAATCCAGAGAAGAAATGAAAGCTTTAGGCTTTTATGCAATCACACAAATGAGACCTGCAGTGACATTAACTATATATGCAAGATGACGAGATTGTTCAACTTGTGTCCAACTCTACAAAACCTACCAAGAAAAGCATCTCATGAGAAATATGTACCCTTTGTAACAAATGCTCCATAATCAATTTCTCCAAGATCTCACATCTGATGATCTAATTAGTCTTTCTAAAGAACCTAGTCTGCAGAAGTTCATCAGCAGTTGGCCTCTCTGTGGGATCCCATGCTAGACACTTAATCACCATTTTCTCAAAACCTTTTGAAAATCTTCTCTTCCAGGGGTCATCAGAAGCCAGTCTTCTCCCAACTTCCACCAGATTCTTGATCTCCAATTTAGCTTCCACAGGTTTCAGTTCCACAGAATGCTTCGGCAACCTTTTCTCTGCGATCATCTTTACGATCCTAGCCTCCAATTTTACGCGATTTTCCACTTTAAGAGCTCCATATCCCAACTCCAAGGCAGTGATCCCGATCATCCAAATATCAGACTTGGGTGAGAAATTTCCTGAGTGGAACACTTCAGGTGCAGCAGCCCAAGTGCAGATGTCATTTCCAGGCAGAAACCCCGGACCAGAGGCTTCATCGCCTTCATTGTCCTCATAAATGCAAGCTGCGAAGGCCAATCTAACTGCACCATTTTCGTCCCAAAAAATGTGGCCAGCATTGACTTGTTTGTGGATTTGATTTTTCCCATGAAGATGAGAGAGGGCTTTGAGGGATTCTTTTAAAGCCACAGCAATGCGTTCCTCAGGCAAGCCACTGGGGCACTGATATCTCATTATCTTTCGAAAGGAGCGATCCATCATGTAATCCATTACAACACCGAGTATACGCTCTTGAGAATCATACAACGTTACGTCACGTAGTCTAACAAGGCTGTCATGATGATGATGATCAGAGATTAATATTTCTTGTAACAAGTCGTGAAACTCTTGTTGATTATTATCATCACGTCTCATCATCACCTTCAAAGCATAGTGGTCTTTCTTGTCACTACAACGGTAGACAATAGCACCACCAGGAGCGACTCCAATGGGACTCACATTGAAGTAGTACGGATTGGGCGTGCCTTCATCGATAACAACCATGCTTAGCTCGAAATCTGCACGTCTGACTCCATGGGTGACCAGTTCTTCCATTGTCACTGCGCTTGCCTTCTGTTCAGCGGTATACTCCATATGCGCCATATCTTCTTGGTGGTTTAAATTCAGATGGTTTTCTTTAAACACAGAGAAATTAATGAGAGAAACAAGATAGAATATAATGATGTATATGACTCTTGGCCTTTGAGTAACAGATCGATATGGTGATGCTTATATGCTGTAGAAGAAATTAAAGGCTATATAAGGATGATATATTGATATATATATATATATATATACACAGCGGGATGATATATATAGAGTGAGGGATGAAAGGTTCCATGTGGAAAAATTTTAATTAAGAGTCTTGAAAACAAGATTCAAGGCAGTTGGAATTTTGACAGTTGCTTTGAAAGCTGATAACTGAATCTTGTGCCTTTTGCCTTTATTTGCCTTTTATGTGATGACACGTGTCAATTATAAATCGAGAAATTCTTTCATTCGACAAACGAAATTTAAGTTTATTTATGTGTAAAATTCATCTCACATATCTCTGAAATTGACTGTCGGAAAACTTTACTTTCTATTATAAATCTCCAGTGACAAAGTCAAGTTTATTGTCGTGACTAACAATTACATTCTCCATGACTTAAAGTTCGAAATTTACTTTAAAATGATATTTAATTATTCAAAACGGATGGGGTTACAATCCACGTGTAGAACAAGCACGAGAAATTGCCATCTTATTTACCATCTTAGGGGACAAATTGCCCTTTTTGTCACTCTCCCATATATTGAGAAGGTCTGTCGATATTTAACTTATATACCATCTAGAAAGCCAATTTCTGTCTCTATTCTAAAAGCAACAAACATGATTCTAGCTCAAAAGGATAGGACATTGCCATCAATATATGAAAATTTGAGTAAAAATTTCTTGGGAAACTAAGGCAAACAGGAAATATTAAATATTTTATTATTAAAAGACAAAATATTGTGATAACCAACGTGATGCAATAATTTTAGATGGAACTTAAAGGAACTATTTTGGTGTGGTTAATTTCATACCTTATTAAATACATGAAAAGAAAAGAAGGCTTGTAAGCAAGCAAATGAAGGTAATTAAGTTAGGGGAAAGTGACTGCAGCTAGCAGCCAGATTAGTCTGTTTTACCAACAGTTTAACAAAAATAGTTTGCCTTATGATCATTTTATTCACAACACATCAGATTAAGCATGAAGAACAAAAATAGTTTGGCTGGAAGCATTTTGTGCAATCATAAGGCGTACTAACATCAATCTATATATAAGCAACTAGTGAACTTAGTCTAGTGGTATAATCCTCCACTATAAATGCGAGAAATCTCGAAATTAATTTTTATGGACAAAATCTTTTAAAGTGTTGTACGGCTTAGGCCTCTTTTAAATTTAAAAAAAAAAAAAAAAAAAGTTTATCTATAAGCTAGCAGTTATAAATGACGAGAAGGTGTTAAACCATCCTTGCAGATAGGAGTTAATAATGATACATGTCAAATGCAAATATTGATATTTTTAATTTACTTGCAGTGGTATGCAATAAGGTTTTATATTGTGCTCCTGCCCAGCCTAGAAGGCACCCAGTTTTTGGAATTTTGAACCCATGCAGCAAATTTAAAAGACCCTCGCGGTGTTTGTAAGAGGTTGTGAGCTCGAGTCTCGCTTGCTACATCTGTATACATGTATGACTTTATGCCTCCCTTTGAATTAATAACAAAAAAAAAATTTAAAGACCCTGTAATTATAAGTACAGATTCATATTCATCTCTGGACAACATTCTTATGCATAAGGAACAAGGGGAAATTTCAATAATTAAGTAGCAAGAGAGAAGTACGTCATATCTATTTAATTGTCTAGCCAACACAAGAACATAAAAGAAAGGGTAAATTATTTGTAAAAACTTTCAATTATGATACGGAGGACAAATTGGTTCTCAATCTTAAAAAAATAAATCTTTTGATCATTGAATTTATAATAGTATGACACCGTTAATTCCCTACCCAAATTAATTCCATCCAAAATTTAACAATTTTTACACTAATATTATTAGAGTCACGTGCTCTTTTCGCACTAAAACTATTAAATTCTTAACGGAATAGAAGCCGCAAACTAACAATATCACATTATTATTATAAGTCATCAAAATATTTATTTAAAAAAATTTAAAACTAATTTATCCACCGCATTATAATAATAATTGAGGTATCATACAAGTAATTCACCCTAAAAGATTGCGACTTGAAAAAGAGTAAGTTGAACCACTTTCTCTTCACACAGTGACTGCAGCTTTTGGAAAATTGTAGAACTAAGAGACTGTTATATGATGAAACATTTGAACACGCCCGCACCACATGGCCCATTCCCACCACTTTTATGATTAAGAGGTTAATATGATCCAAGTTTTCCATTATAAAAAAGAAAAAACAATTCCATTATGCTTGAATTTTTCCGGATTTGATTCGAAAAAATTATTATTTCAAATTTAAAATTCAATTAAATTATTTTTTTTTCTAAAGATTGATTGAATAATAGGGTTTTTATGATAAGATGATCATTAGATATTTATATAAGTTACTAGTCTGCATTTGACAATTGTAAACTTTCATTCAAATAATCGACACAATTAATTACTAGAATTCATATAGAATGGGGAATAAATTTAGGCTCTGTTTGTTTGTTGTAAATTAATGACTTGTTGGAAGAAAATATTTTCAGAAAAATATGTTTTCCTGAAAAATAGAATATTTTCTGATGTTTGGTTGTCACACTTGAAAATATTTTCTAGTATTTAGATAGAATAGTAAAAATTTGATTAAAATTATGATTTTATTATTTTTTGAAAATTATTAATAATTAATCACTATAAATTAATTAATTAATTAATTAATTAAAATTATTAATTTTTAATAAAAATAAGTTAAAAATAATTAATTAATAATTTTTAAAATTAATACATAAAATAAATAAATTAATAATAATAATTAATTCATTAATTATTAATTTCATAAATTAATAATAATTATTTAGTTGATATTATTATATTATAAAATTATTGACTTAAAACTAAGTTATAATAATTAATTAATGATAATAAATGAATATAAAATCTTAAGTTAAATTATTAATTAATCGGTTAATCAATTATTATTAATTTATTAAATACAAGTTTAGTAATAATTACTTTAATTAGTTAATTAATTTATAAAATTTTTAATTTAAAACTAAGTTACTTGAATAATTAATTAATAGCCAATAAATGAATAGAAAATATTAATTAAATACCTAAACAAATAAATAAATATTATTAACTTATTAAATATATTTTTATTAATTAATTATTCATTAATAATAATTAATTAAACATGTGACGGGAGTGGAGTAGGTGTGAGGCGGGTTGGAGGTGGGTAAAGGTGGGGTAGACTGAGTAGAAAATTTTGTCTTTTCCCAAAGGACATGGAAATAATGTTCACTCTTTTTTAACTTAACATTTTTATTTGATCGAAAAATATTTTCTCCTTAAGTTCTTCGCTACATTGTGTCTCCTATTAAGAGTATTTGCTAAAAGAACTTGGAATGTGATTTTTTGTTTTGAAAATTACAAGTTTCCAAATTATCGTTCCATTAATTTTATTCTTAGTTTGAGATGGCAGCTTGGTGATAATTGCTTCACTGGCTGACCATATTTTTTTGGATCAGAATCATCTCCTAACTCATATTCAATTCTCATTTTCTAACTTTCCATCTTAACCATTCATTTCATTTTTAAATTACAATGAATCTTGGCCATTTATCAAAAAATATATAATTAAAACCAAAAAATCAACTTTATCCCTCATTTGTTCACACTTTCTCTCCCCTTTACATCATGTGTTTTGTTTTCTCCTCGAACTCTCATTACTTTTCTTCAATTTTTATTTTTTATTTTTATTTAAGGGAGGCTAAATTATTGTATTTACGTCATTTAAGATGTTACACACGAGAGTTGATATCGAGATTTGGTGCATCTAAAGTAACAGCATACTTTTCTTCAATTTTTATGTTGCCATTTCCCCCTATTCCTATCGCCTCTCTCCTTCTTTGCCTCCTCCACCATCAAGAACAAAAACATACAAATCATGAGTAAGAAATATCACAACAACAGAATTATAAAAAGCCACTAATGTGAAAATCTTAAACCAAAATCAACGAAACCTAGACAAGTTAAAACAAAAATATAACATTTCAAAAACAAAAACTCACATGAAATCACATCAACATGCAAACAGATAAAATTGGAAACAACGAGGATTTATAACGTAGTGATAATTCAAATGGGTCTTATTTATATTTGATTTTTTTTTTTATCAAAATCAACTAGGTCATTCTCATATTTGAATTTAAATAAAAATCAAACGGGTCTTTTTTTATTTAGAAAAAATAAAAATGAGTCTTTTTTATATTTGAAATTTTCATTAAAATCGAATGGCCTTTTTGATATTTCAAATTTGCTTTCCTCTTAGCTGACCTTTTTGTTTAAAAAAAAAAAAAGACAAGCAAAGACAGAGAATGTGAAGTGTGCAAAAAAGACAATCTACTAGTGGAGGAAAATTGGACAAGAAGGCTTTGAAAGGTATATAAGTGTTCACTTTGCAACTAATTTGGTCATAATAGGAAGAGTTGCCATTCTTCTCATACATCTGAAGACAATGTAAATATGAGCAATAGTTTCACTATGAGTTATGCCAATGCCCATGATCCAATGGATGAAAATGTAGTGGCTGCAAATGAAAATGAAGCAATAGAACAAAATGCAATTGGGGCAGAAGAAGAAAATGCAAGTGATATAGGCTCTGTTTGGTCTAATTGTGAAATTTTAACTTTTGAGTTGTAGAGTTTTTAGAGTAGAACTTTTGTTAGAAGAATTGTTGGACAAAAATCGTTGATTGTTTGGCTTGTGTTAGAAAACGCTGAGCTTTTAAAATTTTTTAGGGTAATATCGGACTTTAAAAAATATAAAGTGGTATATTTGAGAAAAAAAAAAAAACAACTTCCCGCATTATGTAAAACAGATTCACAAAAGCCTTTTTTCAAAAGCTTCAATTTGGAGCTTCTCATTTTTTTTAACTTTTTTCAACTTCACATTTTACTTAAAAGTACTTTAAAAAATGGGTCAAACAAATTAGTTTAACTTTTAAACTCTCACGAAATGTTTTTGAGTGTGTAGAAATTAAGGCCAAATAGAACCATAGTCTATGTGGAAGCAATTGATAGTACACTCTAAGCGGATGCCTATCGTAGCAATATTCAACTGAGGCTCCGTTTGTTTGCTGTAAAATATTTTACCGGAAAACATTTTTTGAATTTTATGATGTTTTGTAACATTGGAAAATTGGTCAACCGTAAAATGTTTTCCAGTAAAAAATTACGGCTGTTTTTTCTTAATTTTACGGTGTTTGGTAACACCGGAAAATTGGTCAACCGTAAAATATTTTCCGGTCAACAATTGCGGCTAGTACAAAATTATGTAAAATGTTTTCATGTCTTTTGGGATAAGAAAACATTTTACCGAACTTACCGTACATCCAAACACCAGAAAATATTTTTCAGTATTCTATTTTCCAGTAAAATATTTTCCCTCAGTAAGTTATTTTACGGCAAACAAACGGAGTCATGTAAAATATTTTATTTTCCAGAAAAATACTTTCAACGAAAAACATTTTACACAAACAAATTATTTTACGACAAACAAACGGAGCCTGAATGTCACTTTCAATTCAATGTGGACACAATCAAGAGTAGTGGACAAATGTAAGCAATGTGCAAGTATATGCTTTCAATGCTAAGAGGAGACAGAAGTACAGAATATGTTTAAAGCATAGGCATGACATAAGGACATGTCCTACAAGGGTTGCAAAGGTTAGAAGAAAATCAATTGCTACTATTTTTGTTCCTTCAATAAAGAATCAACACCCTTCACTTACACATGTTTGTAAATGTTAAAATTACTTCATTCTCACATTTTTCGTGCATTATAAATTTAATTATTACTAATTGTTGGGGAGTAACCCAAATGCATGTAATATCCCCATTCTGACTGGGGCCAAAGTGTAAAATCCCAAACTTCAATTTTGGGGTCAAACCATAATTCGCCAAACACTTGGGGGTTATTTTATAATTTTAGCAAGGTTAAGATAAAAATCTAGTACTTTTGTCTTTATGGCTCATTCTTCTCTTTTGAGAGCTAGAGAGAATAAAGAAAAAAAAAAGAGAAAACATTGAGAAGAATCCACACCTTTCTTTTTACTACAAATCAAATGAGGGATATGATTCAAGCTTAATTAAGGAAGTATGAGCTCTTCTATTGTTCATTCCCATATTGAGGGCTTGAATGGATGTAACTAGTGGATGTTTTTGGGCTTTTTTTTTTTTTTTTTTGTTAAGTTAGTAAGTAAAATTTTCATTCCACTATTCAAAAATAATATGACGAAGCCATTACATAAAGTTAATAACAAACAGAAAGGAAACGCCTCCAAGAGACTAAACTAACATGTCATAAATATTCCAACTATTACAAAATGTTTTTGGCTTTTATACATTGAGAAGTATAAGATCTTGGAATATGCTGGTAGGGATCATTAGAACGAGTGATTGTCTTCAGACCTTTGACCTCAACAACAATTGAAGGTTAATGTGTATTTTCACATGACTGAGGTGGATAATTGAAGACATTAAGAAAATATGGTATGTGACTTTTTAAATTGTGGTTTAGATATTAGGTTTACTATTTTGATGAATGGCCTAAATTTGTCTTGTGAAATAAAGGATTGCCGGTTTAAGAACTGATTATCTTAGGCTTTCGGCGGTCATGATTTGAGTTTGTATAAACTAAATTTTTTGGGTGTGACAATACAGGTTAATAGTGTTTTACATACACCAATTGAAGATTTGCGTATCCAAATTGAAACCTATTCCATACGTACACATGGAATAGGTTATGTAATTTGGTTATGTATTGGATGCTTATGCATGTGTAATTTGGCAGATTATGTAATTTGATTAAGTTTTTTTTTTTATGTTTTTATGTAATGCCCAGATTATAATTGGCATAATGTTTATATAATGCCTAGCTTTTGCATTTGCCTAGATTATTTTTTCAGTTTATTTGTCTGGATGCTAACATTTTTTGCATTTTCTCAGGTGGTTAACTAAATTATATTACTATGAATTTGAATTCTACTAAGAACATACTATTAACCTTAATATTTCAATAAAAAAAACTTCATCACACACAAAAAAAAAAAAAAAAAAAAGATAAACCTAGAGTAGCATCGACAAGCACACAACCAAGAGCATAACCAACAATATTTTCATCTTTCTGTGCAAGTTGTATAATTCAACCTCCTTATTAAGGATAAAGAGTAATCGACAAATACAACAAAGATAAAGGACCATTCATATAATTAACAATATCTGTTATGCCCTCTTAAATAATTGATTCTGCAATTCTCAAGGTTCTTATGTCTAATTCAAACTTAAATATTCTCAGTATTTTAAAGGAATCTTTTATTTCAGTATTAAGAAAAAATGATGTTTTCGTGATGTTCCTTAGTTTTTAAAGAATAGAAGAACTAATAACGTTATAAGAGGATCAAAATTCAAAAATTGGTACTTGTTTCATCATCCTTGCTAACGCCTAATGCTGTCTTCCAGAAGTCCCAAATTAGGCATTAAAGAATCAATAGGTCATGGATAATTTTTTTTTTTTCTTTTTTCTTCGTCAAATCCAGTTTACATTTCCAAACATTATCCAATAATTGTGGGTACAAAACTACTATTACAACACCAAGAAGAAAGAGATGAGCTAGCCTAGCAGGAATGTTAGGACCTCTATCTAACAAGAAGGTGAGGACTAAAAAATAGATGGTTATGATAACGCATGTTTGCAAAAGAGGAGAATTCCGGACCGTAATAATACAGTACGTACTTTAGTGTCTAGAAGAAAGCTTTCATTGACATTGTTTTACTAGAAAGAGAAATTCCCATTGAGTTGACCTGAAGGAGCTCCCAAAATATGCTGGTGAAAATGTTGCAGGGTGTAAGCACTGAACACGACCCCAGACTTCTCAGGGTTAAGTTCCTAGCCCCAAGCAAACCAAATAGTGATATAAAATATTTGGAAGGAGCAAAGCCTCAGATGTTGTTGCTCGTATAAAGAACAACAAATCTTTAGCAAATAATAAGCGAGACAGAGGGGCGAAACCTCTCCTAAGATGATTGGGATATAGCCGGCGCTCTGACTCCCTGAGTCACCCATATCATGGACTTAACGAATGCATCTCGTGAAGTAGGCTTCTTTTACTAGTTTACACATGAGAGCAAATCAAGTAATTGGCCAAGACAAGGCAATGAGGAATAGATTTGCGAGCTAGATCTAAGGGTCATGAATTGTTAAAATAATTATGATGAAATTTTGTGAACAATTCACAACCATAAAATCCTACTATTATAATGTTATGAGGAAATCAAGAAAGCAAGACACAAGTGTGAAAACTTCAGGTATAAAATTCTCCAAATTATATAACCAAGGCCATAAATATATATCCTCCATATTTTCATAGAGACAAAACACAAAAGAAGCATCATTTGAGTCACCCAAGTAAATTAAGCCGAGACAGCAGCAACTTTCCAAAAGAAAACAAGCAGCAGCAACAAACCCCTCATTCTACTCCCTCCACAGAGCAATAACCTACAATGCATCTAATGCTAGTAGAAGAAGAGAACGGATTTTGAACTGTCTCCTCTGTACGTACCCATAGAACGAACGAGGAAGAGTATAAGAACGTAATAAACCAACCATCTCCTGAGCGTTGACCCCGATAATAAGTTATTACGATTGTACCTAAGCATTTTGATAGATAGACTGGATTTCTCACATCAATACATTCCAAACAGTACTTCATAGTCAGAATCTTCACTGCCACCAGAGAATAGATAAGGACTGCAAAAATCATCAAAATCAAAATCAAAATCTTCATAACCGTAATCAGAATAGGAGTCGATATCAGAGAACCCAGGTCGGTCGTCATCTACAAAACATCCCAAGACTTCAACATCCCATTCACAATCTTGAGTTGAATCATTGGGGCGCCTGAGATCTTTAATTTGTTGAGCACATCTTTTTCCTAATTCCCCTCCAAGTTCAATCTTAAAACACTGACGTAGATCAAGAGACTCGAGCTTAGGACAACCATCAAGAATAGCCTGTAAACCTTCATTAGTCATCTTATTTCCAAAAAGTCCAAGGTGGCGCAATTCAGGCATGGTTTTTGCAACAGCTAATGCCTCATTATCACATTCTGTGAGCGGACGCCTATATCCTTCGTCAATCAGTGTAAATGACTTCAGCATAGGGCAAGACTGACCAACAGCTTCAATACCTTCTTTGTGGATTAGGGTGAACTGGAGGTGCAGCTCCTCGAGAAATGGTAATTTCTCAACTGCTTTGCTTAAACCTTCAGCTGATACATGATTACAATGAGCAAGGCGAAGACATCTTAGTTGACCTGATCTGTACAAAAGGGTTCACGAATAAAATCTATAGGATCAGAGTCACATTCTATTCACATTTGCATAGTAAATACAAGGAGACATATATTTTTGTATAATTAACCCTGTAACAACTGCTATTATTGAGCTGTACATGATAGTTTAGCTTCATTACAAAACATCATCTTCAAATATGAAAAAGAAACATCTAATCATGTCTGTCAACACTGATACAATACAAAAAAGATAATTATATGTGAAGCTAATAACTATAAAGAAAGACAGCAAAGTCAACGCAGATGCATATATATACATGACATGGAAATCAAGAGTCGATAGAAAAAGTTGGACAAAAAGAATCAAGTAAACTGCACTAGCGTAAGTAAAGTAAACTAAACTTTAACGACAGATCACATCTCATGCCCAATTTGCACAGAACATACAAAAAGAACGTGTAAACTATATGAGGTTGCCATGAAAATGACTACGATGGACTTCAAAGTTCTATAAAAACACTAGGTGTAAGATAGATAGATAGATTGGCATAAAACAAATGATCTCTGATAGGCTCATGGAAAAGGACAAAAAGAAAAAAAAAAAAAGAAAAACCCTGCTGTATAGTGGCAAGTTGAATGTGCACAGCAAAGTACAAATATTTTCAGCTTTTACAGAAGTAATTTTTAGCAGTAACATCCGCATCGAAGTTAATTACTGAGGTATATAGGGCAACCTACACATCCCTTATATCAAACTACACATAATGAAATATATCTCATTCAATTTCTATCCGACTACAAAAAAAGCAAGAGATTTTTCATCTCATTTGATGCCTCCATATTTCAAATAACTTTTCCACTCTTAGTCACTTCTCCAAAGTTCTACAGTCAAACCCAATGATGTAATTACTGCGGCTCCTGAACCCATGCCTGAATAGCACATGTTTTAGCCCCTTCCAACAGAACCTAAAGTTGAATACAGTCACATTTGTAACCACCTGCACCTCCATATAACAGCCTATTTTATCCTCCATTTACAGGTTCCTCACATTCTCCAATATTTCATTCTTCTACATTTTTTCTTTAGCACTGAAATGAATTCAGTGATCTGTGTTGTCCCAGGTACCATCTTCTAGCAGGTATGCGATAATGTTTTCTGCTTCTTTTGCTTGAAGATAACTTTTAAAGTTTTGCATACCTATAGAGAACACCACTATTACTAATATCAAATATAACATTATGAGGTATATCTCATCCAATATACAAGTAAAATTCAATACAAAATCATGAGCAACTCCTTTTTCTTGTCATGTAGTCATAAACAAGTTAAATTTATCACGATGAGTACTGATGGATGTAGTCTACTACTCGAATTTGCATCAAATATAACTATAATAGAACATCTACTTACATGGATAAAGAAAGAGAGGGAAAAAAACAAGTATCACATGCACAATCTAACCCATAAAGAATATTGCACCTCCACAGAGGAGAGGTCTTAATAGAGAATGAGGACTGCTGTCGGACAGTTGGTAAAGGGTTTGCGGGGCATAATTATTTGAGCTGTACAGAGAACACACTATGATGCATAATTAGAAAACCAAAGCATAAATTGCAAAGTTTGCACTTTATCTCTCATTTGGACTTCAACTGTGGTAGTAGGAACTCATGCTAGCGATGTCAAGTGGCATATTCTGGAGGGTACTAATTATCTTATAAATTTCTCTAACTCCTTTTACATGTTGTCAAAATTCTCCACAACACTCCCCACCCCCCCCCCCCCCCCCCCCTTCCCCCCTTTTTCTCTTCTCTCTTCCCCCCCTCCTTTCCCCTTTTTTGTCCTGTGCTGTGTATCTCAAAATGTCATGTGACCTCTATAGGCAAGCACCCTCCTCATGAATTCCAGGTCCTATATTCATATATATCTTTAATAAATTGATTCCAGAGTAGACATTAAGCTATATTACAGGAAGAGCGTAATTAATTAAACAGCTAAGGCATATAAATGTACCTACTATCAACTCAAAGGAAGTATATCTTAACTCATCAAGAATCCATGTTGTGAAGTAGCCCTCCCCCTCTCCAACCAAATGATAAAAGAAAACAAACAGAAGTGATATCTTTCAAATATACTAGCATCTGTGTTGTACCTTTGAGCAATGTAATCGAGCAATTTGTTAGTGCCGAAATACTCGATATTGATTTCAATAAGTTGACCTTGGCTGAGATCCACAGCATGGCGACACATTATCTCCAAGTCATAAACCATGTCTTCACGCACATCTAATTTCCACATGTTTATCACCCGCCACATTGCAGGATCCTTGCATATCCTCCGCCAGGTTGTACACACTTTCTGTGCATTGTCCAGAATATCAATTGGCCCCAACTTTTGAAGGATTTTCCCCATTATATCTTCTGGAAGTTCCAGCCATGGAGGTGGCGGTGGTGGGACTGGCTTCCAAGCAGAAGTTGACGCTGTTGGGTCTTTCTTCTTTCTTCCTTTCTGGTAAAGTTTCACACCCTTTTTCTTCTTATCTGCCATTGCGGAGAACCATTATGCTTAAAGCATGTCGACCGAAAATACAATGAAAAATTGGAAACATGAAAACAGAGCAACAACTATGAGAAATATACATCTAAGAGTAAGACTGAGACAAACTTAAGCACAAATTCAAGATATATACTTGTGCATACAGGTGATGAATATTTCTAAAAGTAATTACAATCAGCTGTGCTTAGTTATTTATTAGGGAGTCCAAATCACAGCGAATCCAAAACGAATGAAAAATAAATACTTAGCTAGATGCATATAATACACTAAAACTTCTGCTCTCCTATTAAATTGCATTCTTGTTAACAATGACTGCAAAATTTATCTCCTCGCAGCAATATGAGAAACAACTAAACAGCCTAAAATTTCCACTACATCAATAATTACTACATATATTCCCTTATAAAGCATGCTTTTGGCTTTAATATTTGAAAATGCATAATGGAGTATTTATCACACCCCGAGCCAATTCTTAACTCTCCCTAAATATACAAAGACATATATATGCACTAAGATATAGATAGGGCAAATTCCAATAGTAGTCCACAATGTTTACACAAATATTTCAAGATATTATCTAATATTACAAAAGTCGCATTATGAGATCAAATGTTCCACAAAAATCACCAAATTGGTCAGCCCCGCTATCCTTCTGTCGAATTTGGTCCACAAAAATCATCAAATTGGTCACCCTCATTATCTTTCCATCAAATTTGGACGCAAAATCACGAATTTGCCTCTATACTCTAAACATCATCTACCCGGGTTTTCAAGTTGGTCACCAAATTTTATTCTGCTTCTAAAATTAGGTCCCAAAGAATGGCACGTCCGTGGTATTTTTAAATATCTAAATGAACACTGGGACTAATGCCGAAATTTGCCCATATATACACACACATACATATATGCCCTAAGATATACACACAGTCACATATATATATGCCCTAAGAACAGTTCTTTTAAGTTTTTCGTCTTTTCAAATCACATAGAAAACTTTAGGTTTTAATCTTTTATTAATAAAATTAGTGGCCAAATAAATTTACACACTAAAAAGAACAAAAATCTAAAATAATTTTTAAAAAAAATTGAAAGAAAAATACCGAAAGCGGAGGGGCAATCTCGCGCGAAATGGCCAGGCTCACCACAGCTATAACAATTGAAACGTCCGCCGCCACGACGTCCGCCGCCGCTGCCGCTTCCGACTCCGGAAGTAATGGAGATCCACCGAGAATTGCGGGAGAGCTCGACGCGCCAGCCGTACTTGCCGTTCCACGCGCGGATAGCTTCAAGAGCGTCACGGCGATCCTTAAAATCCACGAAAGCGTAACCGCCCGGAGGCCTAGAGGAAACCTTCACGCTCCGTACATCGCCGTAGGATTGGAATGCACGCTCGATGTCACTCGCCGTCACGCGCGGGTCTAGGTTGCCTACATAGACTTGGGACATTGCTGAGAAAAAGAGTGTTTTGAAAACGGAAGTAAAATGGAAATTAAAATGAAGTTTGAAAGGGAAAATAGAAAATTACAGAGAGTATATTTTAAAGGGTCCCATTTGTACTTGACTCTTTTTTTCTATGGGTAATTTTGGTCCCTCACTCAACCAAGACCCGTGATAGTCTAGTAGCAAATAAAGAGAAATTACGTATAATAATTTTCAAATTTAAAACTTTTTGAAAATGGATGCAAAATAGTAATTTAGTCTGATGACAACAAAGAGAAGTAACATATAGTAAACTTGGGATCAAAATTTCTTGGAACCTTATTAAGTTTACAATTTTAGTTAATTTGAAATGTGTGTTAAAATACATCATTATATCTATAAATTTCTCAATTAGTCGAGTTCTATCTAACCCAACCGGTGGTCTAACCCAACAAAATTTCCATGTTACAACCCCTTGATATTATAATTTTTTAACTATGGGAGTCAAGTTTTTTAGTTCTTTTAGGTAGAAATGAGGGTGACATAATAGATATGATCGTAAATCAAAAGAAAAAAAGTGATATTAATATTGGTAACTAAGCACCTTTTATTTTAAACTTTAAAAAATACGAGGACTAAATCTTACCGTGTTTGGAAGTACTTATAAATTAATTTTGTCAAGATTTGTATTTATAAATGAATTTTTTCATTTGAAACGATAAAATAACATACCAAAACTTCGGTCTAGTGGTATGTTATTTGCTTTTGAGTGTGCGAGATCGATTCTCACGGGTTATATTTTAATTTATGTTGTACATTCTTAGGCTTCCTTTAAATTTAAAAAAAAACTGTAAAATAATATTAAATTAATTTTGTCATTTATAATACAAATTTGTGTTTGAAAATTTCATTCTAGTAAAATCTATTAAAACAAATTTCTTAATTTTTTATTCTCAAAAGATAAGTAATGATAGTTTTTTTAAAAAAAAAAAAAAAACTTAGGGGATAATTTTGTCCTCAAAAGATGACCAACCAATTTGGTAGACTTGAATTTGCAAAATTCACTTTTTGAGGAAGAATTTAGGTGAAGTTTAATTTTGGATTTCAAAACATATTATTCTCAATGTAGTAAAACAAGAGAAACAAAATCGAAAAGAATCGTTGAGCAAAAACTAAAAATAAGTTACCTACTAGCACTTACTATTGTTTTAACACTAAAAAATAAAATAAAAAGAAACTAATTTTCCCCGATTCAGGGTGTGTGCGAACATACCCTAAGATATAGCTAGCTCTGCTAGTGAAAATGTAATTTGAAATGGGAAATATAAATTTACAAGAAGTGTCCCATTTGACTGTTTTTTTTTTCGGTAAATACATTCTTAGTCTTTCGTGTATGCACAAAATGACAATTCGGGCCTTGATCCTTTAATTCATTAAAATACGGCCCCTTAGTTTTTTAGGCAAATTCTTTCCATTTTTAGCTATTAAACTCACGTGAAGTGCACGTGTCATGCCAAATTACTTTGCAGTTAACAACTAAAAAATAAAAGAAAAATTAGTGGAGGACTATCAATGTCTTGATTAGTTACTTAAATGACAAAAATGCTTGTTAGTTTATGAAGGTCTGAACCAAATTCTTATTTTTTCCAAAATTAAAAAACTAATAAAGGTATTTACCCATTTTCTTATACGTAATTTTGTATCACACCCCTTATACGATTAAATAAATGAAACTCAAATCTCACACTTTTTGAAATATGAAAGTTAGACCGAATTTTTTAATTTTTTCATCAAAAAGGAGGGTAAATGAATGCAAACCGAAAAGAAAAGAGAGCCCCTTTCACTATAAGTAAAAATAGACACAAACCCCAAATTTAAAGAAATATGAGGACCAAACCTTAATATCTATCACTTTTTTTATATTAGAAATAAGAGCAAAAATATGCATTATCGGTTTAAAATTACTTGTGACTCGAGTTTACTTGTAACTTCATCCCACTCATGCTTTTTTTTGTTTTCACTTTTCTTTTCTCTCATCTTTTCAACAAACATAATACTTGACCATTACAGACAAATCCAACACCGACAGATCTACCATTAGTATTTCTTGTACACTTATTGTCTCTACATCCTCATTAATAAAAATCAAAAAGTTCATACCCAGACCAATTATCACCAATATCGTCATCGAATATTAATGTATGTTGCTCGCCGTCAGACTGCCTCAGCTTCTTTGTGTGATCCGGACCTGAATTTCCTTGATTCAAACATATATAAGGCAAGAGCGATTTTAGACACCACACTAGCTAGATCAGGCATGAAATTGACTAGTAGAAGAGAAAAAAGAAAAGTCGAGAAAGATTATAATGATTAAGATATGACATGATCAGTTTTGATTGATCTTTGTGGCAAACCTTCAATTATGACCTATATTATTCATGCGTGATATATATACTCCTAAAATAGCGATATCGAGAGTGTTGTTTTGAATTATATTTTGAGTAGATATAACATTTTTTTAAATTATGACCTGTTGGCTTAGAATCATTTTCCAAAGTGAAGGTTATATTATTTGACTATCATGGACATGATTGTGGCCATTCATTGCTCGAATTTTTTATAACTTCTAAAAATAATTGGGATAAACAAGAAATGAGAAAATATTTATAAAGAAATGCTCCAAATACATAAAGTAATTTGTTATTGATACGACGTGCATAAAAGGGCATTGAACATGTATATGTCTTATATCTAAACTTCTTGTTAACCTTTTTTAATTACCAAGTTTCACAACAGAGCACACCCTTAGTGTTGAATGCATGTTGACTTCTGTTAGCCTAAAAAGGCGTTAAGTATATATTTTGATAATAACTAAATCTTGATTATACATTTATTTTTTGACTAATTATGTGTTGTATGAGTTCTCAATTTATGAGATTAGTCAAAGATCAAAGGATGCTCAAAAGCAAGCACATGAAGAATGAATGTTGGTCAAACTCAAGAAATTCAATCATGAAGATCCTATGAAGAGGTCAACATGATCAATCTTATTCAAGCTATAGTAGTGAAGATGATCAAGCTCAAGCGCTACATCGTCAAGATCTATAAAGCTTCAAGTTGTGAAGATTCAAGTCAAGATCTTGAAGATTGAAGAGGGAGTTACAAGAATGGAGACGTGGCGACATAAGGGGTAACAACTTAAAAATGTCATTTGTCTTAGGTATGCATTTTTATGGTTCAAGCTCTTGGTAAATCTTTCAAAATTATTCTAAATATTTCCTTAAGAGCTTTGAAAAGATTTTGATGAGTACATCTTTTGAAGAAATGCTCCTAAAATGTTGATTATTTGATTAATAGAACAAAAATTAAAATGTCTCTATTTGTGTGAAATATCAGGTTTTTATATGAAAATGCGTCATGCAACTGGACTTTTTGTTGTTAGTGGTTGATGATGCCATATATGAGGTGCATTGATTTTGGTTGACTTCTCAAAAAGAAAAAAATATTTTATTCAAATAAAGCCCGATATCTAACTATATTTATCCATGTATATCATGTGGTGGACGATTTATAAATAAAAATAATAAGTATATATATCAAATAATAGGATTTTACTTAGGCATAATAACAATTTGAACTTTGAGAAGTATCACATTGAAGGCCACCAACAAATTAATTACACAAAATGCAATAAGAGAAAGAACCCATATCTGTAATATGAATAAATGAAGCAAAAAGTACTTCCAAAATTTGGAAACCTTCACAAAATTCATGATAATAGCTATAGAACCACATTTTACGTTATAAAAACTAAAGATAAAATACTGGAATAATTCAATATTCTAAAGCACAACTTATACCTAAGATAATTCAATATTGAACAGTCAATAACATATAAAAAATTGAACCAATTCACTTAAACCAACAGCTAAAATTGACATACAGCGCCAACTTGAGTTAATATTCCAACACGAATGATTGGATACATCATGATCAATTATCATTCATTTGATGAGGCAGTAAAATAAATTTGACAACTCACAGAGTAAATACTGTTTCCTCTCTTAATCAATGACAACAACCTCTTTTCTGTAGCTTGATAAAAAAATTACATATCGAGTTAAAGTTGAAAAATCAAGGGGTTGCACTAATATTTTGATTTCAAGGGTCCAAAAGGTGGTTAACTATATTTTGTAGAATATTATAAGAAACATGTTTGATAAAAAAAATAATTAAATAAAGAAGAAAAAATAATTTGGTTTTGTAGTGATGAATGCATAAGAAAACCAAATGAGAAACGGTAAGAAGAAAAATGAGGTTGTAGCTCATCTAATTTATACTAATGTCATTTAATTAATCGACTCCTTAGATAACTGTGCAAAGTAAGGAGTTCTATGGATCGAAAAACATTTATGCAAAGTCCAACTTAATGAAATGTTCCACATTAGATTTATTTTCAATGCTATTTGCTAGACTCTATTGATAGAAGATCGATATATATAAATACGCACATAAGCGGGCATAAGTCTGCAATATATACATGTAAAACACATACATATAAACAAAATTCAACAAATAAACACATGCATGTATATATACAAATAATTTCATAATGTCATATGCATAAATAGAGATCTACCACAGATCTTTCAAGTTACAAATATAACAGAGGCGTGATTTTACTTTTAATACACGTACGTACAAACCTAATTCAGCAAATAAACACAAATATATGATTTTACTTTTAAGGCATACACCTACATACACGCACACTATCAAATTTACTTAAATAATATTTGTAAAAAATTAACAACTAAGGCACAAGAAGAGGAGCAAGCCGTAAAAAAAGGACTTCTAACCCTTGTGACTGGGATCAAATTTGACAATGAACCCAAATGCTTCAAAGGATGAAGGCCTGGAACTTTAGAAACCAAAATAAAGTAAAATCAGATATTAGAGAAAAAAAGAAATTAGAAGGCAAGATGAAAAAAATCAAGAACAGTTGTAGCTAAAGCATAAAGATAATATTATCAAATACACTAACCTGCTATTGGAGTTAGGAATAAGAACTGTAGAGCAGTCGAATGGAGTCGTACCTGCAGTTTGACAAGTAAAAAAAAAAAAAGAATCGTCAGATATAGAGGAAAAAGAAACCAAAATAAAATAAATATATATATATATATAGAGAATAAGAGAAATTAGGAGGCAAAAAAAAAAAAATCAAGAATAGTTGCAGCTAAAGTGAAAAAGATAAAGTAAAATCAATATACAATAACCTGGGGTTGGAGTTATGAATGAGAAATGTAGACCACTTGAAAACAAAGTTTACGGAAACTTACCTGCAGTTTGACAAAAAAAAAAAAAAAATCGTACCTGCAGATAAAATCTAATAACATTATTACTAAAAAGAATTCTACTAATAGTGATTAGCTTAATTTAAGTTCTAAACTAAAATTTGATAGAGTCTACGATAGATAGAAGTTTTATCAGAATAAGTTCAAAATTAATTTTGTAGTATATCTGCATATAATATATATGCACAGAATAATATGATTATTTAATTTTTGTAAAAGATAATATGATTTTTTGATTTTTTGTAAAAAATATATGCAGATAACGCGACACATGACAAAATGGTTGTTCTCTTATAATATATAATGATGCCAAATTGTTGATCAAGCTTGGTCTACAAGCTAAAACAAAGAATGAACATGAACTTGACTACCATGCCAAAGTTGATTGTATTACCATCTGCATTATGATAACAAATGAGTACCCATTGATGAATTTCATCTAAGTCACAAGTCTGAGAAGTCTTAGCCCAGTTATGATATCTTCTTCCTATTCTAACTTGTCTTGTAAATTGGTTTGTATTTATCAATTTTAGATAGCAAACTCTAAAAGACATATAAGTTGATATTTGCATCAAAGTTCTTCATAGTAGTGAGCCCGCATGCCTAACTACACTCTTATTAGAACGAAGAAATTAAATAAGTCTACTTTTAGGGTGTATTTGTACGTGTAGTGATGTACTCTTACAACAAAGAGAAAATGGGTGAAGGTAAATCTAAATCGTATTCGTAATTGAAAAAAGAAAATCTAAGGAAACTGATATCTTCATGACTTGAGACATGAAAACCCAATCTATTGTTTGTAAAATTAGAATAGAAGTACATATTTGCATAGTTAGATGGTATGAACTAAAAATAATAATAATAAAAGGGTAGTTAGATGAAAATTTTTGGGTATTTATTGATTCTCTCACATAGGACAGAAATGTCTTTTACCAATTTTTTAA
Source organism: Ehretia macrophylla (assembly GCA_037974665.1). Taxonomy (NCBI): domain Eukaryota; kingdom Viridiplantae; phylum Streptophyta; class Magnoliopsida; order Boraginales; family Ehretiaceae; genus Ehretia; species Ehretia macrophylla. Next base: position 53,411,741 of record CM075776.1, read on the forward strand.
GGGAAAAATCAATGGATCACTAGTGGAAGCAATAGGCACTCAAATATTAACAAGTGTAAGATCTAGGTCATACTTATCAAAAGTACAAAGGATGTCAAACAAAATTACCCTTTAATTATAGTACTTATATATTGTACTTGTATGTGATATTTGAAACCTTTCATTTAGGCGTTAATTTAATTGCAGCTTGTCAATTCAAAAAAACCACTGCATCTTGTATTAGATTTTGGGGATATCACACAATTGGGGTCTTGGATTTTGGTATCTCTCGTTTGCTGCAGTAATTTGTAATGGGATAATATATTTTCCTATCAAAGTGTGATTTTGAGGATATCCCACAAAAGTAGCTTCATTTATGGGTTTAGGGTCTATGATAAATTATGCATGTTTAATCTCTGTAAATTTACTAGTAGTGTGGTTGATTGGAATGTGGAATCTGTAAATTTACTAGTAGTGTGGTTGATTGGAATGTGGAAGTCTACTTGATATAGTTTGTCTAATATTTGCATGATAACAATCTACGATAGCTATCTAAACTCCATCGATTTTCTTCAGGTGTATAATAGACCCTTACAAAATCAGGCTAAGTTTGCACCAACTTATCTCATATTATTATTGTTAATTAAATTATATATGGACTTTGTTTTGGTTTTTAAATTGAGATTACATATATTGTTACAGAGTATGCCAACTTTGTTTTTTAGAAATGTCGTGAGCATATAACGCCAACATTCAAACTGGAGTATAATGGTGTGTCATAGAGGGTGACATTGGAAAAAATAAATGATATGTATTACTTGACTCGTGGTTGGATAGAGTTTGCAACAGTCATTTTTGGTAAATCCAAAGAGTTTCTAGTTTTTTAGTTCAAAGACCCTGAGAACATTTAAAGTTTGGACCTTTGGTCATGATAGTTGTGAAAGAAAGTTTGATAGTAAGTGGTTTAATTATTTCTAATACTTAGTTAATAATTTAATTATCATGATGTAGTTTTTTTATTGAATATAGTTGAGGCGATCAGATTCAGAGTGAAGAGGTGGAGAAAATTGTGCTGGATGAGGAGGAAAGTGAAGAGATAGAATATGAAACAAATGTTGAGGAAAACACACCAAAGCATCATTGTTTGGAGGTACCCTCGAAGAATCGAATAGCTTACCAGGTAACTCTTTTTCTTGCTCTTTCAATATTTCTTCTTCCTAACCGAATCATAAATTATAATTACATGCTATTAATCATATTTGAAATATGTTATAGCTGCTTGCAATAGACTTTGCAGAAGGAATTGGAATATCTCGTTTTGGCTCTATAATAGTGGTTGATTGTCATAACAAACAACACTGTCTTCGGGTTTGTCAGCCAGAGGCTGGGAGCTACTTCGCCTCATGTAGTTGGTCTGTCCTACATGATGTGTATAACGTGGGAGAGGGAGACAAGAGTGTTTAAGGAGACATAGGGAGGCAAATTCAATTTTCAAGTAATTAGGAGAATGGGCGCCAGTTGGAAAAGAAGATAAATTATTAGTTTGTTTTCTTGTGAAATGAATTGGTGAATTATGACAATTTATTTATGTTGTTTGTGTTTGGGATAATGACCAATTAGGATTTTATAGTTGTAGTTTTTATGACATGTAATTCATGTGCATTTTACAATTACGTAGTTTTTCCATTTGATTAATATAGAAATTGGTCACCCATTTTGGATTTTATCTATGCTAGCAATTTCATACTAACTGCACAGGGTCATTAATGTCTTTTTAGTAGGTCAATCCTTTGACTTTCACCTTTTGGCTAACAACATCTTAATGGAGCGGCAAAAAGGGTAATTTCCAAAGCTGGAGGACCTGTTTGGAAATTACCTTAAATTTGAGGGACTAGGTCTTTCCCTTGTATCTTCATTGTCGTGAGATAAGGAGGGATAAAACTGACTTACAAGTTTTTTGCTAAATAGAAAGACTTACAATTTAACTTTTCCTTTTACTCCAAAAAGCCCAAATTGAGAGGGTTGTAAAATCGAAAAATCCTCCTTAGTAAAGGTTATGAAGCGATTTTTTTTCCCTCTTAAAATACAATCCAAACAAGCTATTAAAATAGATACTTTATCTTGATTGTTGAATTATTCAAACTAAACTATTGAAACATTCCCTTTTCAAAAGATGCTTTATTTTGACCCTAAAATTCATTCGGACAAATTATTTTAGTCATTTCTCAGGCATATATCTAAGCAAACAAAATTAAAAAGATATTTACTAAAATTACATAAATATCTATGGACAAAACCCAAATGCACCATATATTACGAGTGAAAGCTCCCTCATACATTGTCAAATCATAAGCGAGATTTAGCAATTGTATCTAAAGTTCACAATTTTGAAATCTTACTGACAATGTTATATATCTTTCATTTACTTCCGTATATTTCGCATACTCTTCTAACATGTCAAATGAGCAACTTATCACAATCTGACAGATGTCCATGACCCAGGACCCAAGTGGCTAGCTATGAAACCTCTGACCGCACGTGATACACTTATATTTATTATGTGTTAACATATAATATTTATAATACAAATACTGACTGCTACATACATTTTTGGATTAGTTATAACTAATTAATTTATTCTTATCAACCGGATGTAATTGACTGCACCAAAATCTCAAAAAGTGAGTTGAAGTACAGGAGGGAAACTACAAAGTACATAAAGCTGATTAATTAACCGTCTCTTGGATCACTCAAACTCACCACCTTCACGGATTCCCCAACACCCCCCAACACACACACACACACTAAACAACTATATATATATATATATACACTATACATATACGCATTACACTCAAAGCGAACTAGAAAGAGAGTTGAAAATGGCGATTTCATCACTTCAGTTCCTAAACTATTCTTCTTCTACACAGATGGCTTCGCCATCTGTACCGCCGCCTACTCTGTCTTTGGCTTCCTGGGCTGGAAATCACAGTCGTCGCCGTTCGTTGAAGTTTTTCTCGTCCCGGTTCGGGGGCAGTTTCGTAAATTCAGCTCCTCGGTTTCTAGCTTGCTCCTCGGCTATGGTCAAAGACGGAGGGGAGAGAGTCGAGGAGCATCGTCCACACTTCGGTGAGGATTCAACTCATTCACCTCCTGTTGATGACGAGCAGGTAACTTTAATAAATGTTCGTTTATTATCTGTTTTAAACCCGAGCCTCCAAGCGAGACTAGTTAAAAATAACTAACTGAGAAGACCCAAAACGATTAACCCGAGTTATTATATGATACTAGTCTTGTGTCGCGTCTTGCACCAATGTGGAATACCACACACTGTACACACGGTTTAATTGGATAGTCATAATGAAATGATATGATTAATAACCAAGTGAAATATTTGGTTGCGTTTTGCTATATGAATTCAAAGGGTACCTTTTGTGCATTGTAACCTTATAAATGACTTCCACAGTGGTGTGATTTTCAGCTTGTATATGAGCCAATAATGTCTAGCTGTTTTTTTTTTATATTATTTTTTCAGGTAGATTTTGGTTTAGTTGGCATTTCTAAATTTTCGAATTAGTAGATGTTGGACGAGATAAGGGTTGGTTTGGTTTAGTAGGACGAATTTGCAACTCATGGACATGACGTTTTACATTTCTGAGCCCGAAGTTGTGGATCATTTTGATATTTTGATTACTAAGTTAATTAGGATTTATTTGGAGAAGGCTCATTTCTCAGCTTGGTATCAAGTCCATTTTGATAGAATCTAGAACTAAGCATGATTGGCTAAAAGATCATGACCATTTTGGGAGGATTATCATAATGTGTTACATATGATCCAGGTTAGTATGTGGTTTTGCAATTCATAGTGTGTGGACAAAACGACATCACTAAATCCCCCAACGTTGTTTCTTGCTCATCTATGGAATTTCTTGAAAAGAATAAGACCTTACTTTGTGTTGTGCGAGAAGGCGTCCAATTATATTAGGTCATACCATGTGTTATTTCTGCAGGTTGCCGAGATGCCTCCACTAGTACAGGAGCGAGATTTCACTGGCACACCTTATGTTCCAGTATATGTGATGCTACCAGTGAGTATAATATTCTCTTTATTTTGACATCTCTTTTGCTCACTCTCAGTTACTACATTTCGCTTACGTGATTTAGAAAGAACCTAATTTTGTTTTTCCTTTTCAATTATCTCATTTTTTCCCAAATGTCGACCTTGACCATATAATTTGGTAATTTGTTCAATCTATGACTTAATTTTTGTTTCTGCTGGAACAGCTGGGAGTCATCAATATGGAGTGTGAGCTCATTGATCCTGATGGTCTAAAAGAGCAGCTACAGATCTTGAAAACAGTAAATGTTGATGGTGTCATGGTTGACTGCTGGTGGGGAATTGTAGAGGCGCATGCCCCGCAGCAATACAACTGGAAGGGTTACAGGAGGCTCTTTCAGATTGTGCGGGAGCTTGGACTGAAGCTACAGGTGAGTGTTACAGAATTTAGTATTGACAGAAATTGCAAATTTTCATGTGGATTTCCACAATTTATTGCACCATTCCATGGCCATCTAGACACACTTCCTTTCATCGTCTCTTTCGTCTTTTCCCCCAAAACAGGTAGTTATGTCATTTCATGAATGTGGAGGAAATGTTGGGGATGATGTGCACATTCCCCTGCCAGATTGGGTGTTAGAAATTGGACAAAAAAATCCTGACATATTCTTCACAGATCAAGAGGGAAGACGAAACCACGAATGCCTCACATGGGGAATTGATAAAGAACGGGTTTTAAGAGGCCGGACTGCTGTTGAGGTATTCTGCATTAATTTTCTATGCAGGCTCTCAAGCATAGAAATTCCACTATCATGCATAAATCTTCTTATTTATTTGTATCAAGTTGTCCTCGAAGAGTTAACAGTGCCTATTGCCTGCAGTTCATCTGCAGATAAAGTCTATTGCTTTTGCTGTAGGCATCTTATTTATTTCTTGACTCTTACTCTGCAATCAGAAAGTAACTGCGTTTAGTCATTTTAATATTCTACACATTTGGTTTACTCTTCTGTTGTAGTTTCAGAAAATTATTCTTCAGAAATCTGATGAATCTTTTCTCTTTATGAAGTGATCTTTTGACATTTCAATTGTTTGATGCAATTTTCTTATTCTTAATCTGTGTGTATTTTATTATGAAATTGACCTAGGTTTACTTTGATTACATGAGAAGCTTCCGTGTGGAGTTCGATGAATTCTTTGAGGATGGAATTATTTCTGAGATTGAAATTGGCCTAGGTGCATGTGGGGAATTGCGGTATCCTTCTTATCCTGCAAAACATGGTTGGAAATATCCTGGAATTGGTGCATTTCAGGTAACTTTTTTAGTCTAAGATGACTACAAACTACTTTCATCAAGGGGCTGACAGACACATGAAGAGATATTTTCTTTCTATCATAGTTATCTACTTATTGCTGATATATCTGTTTTGCCAGTAATATCTTTTAATTTTTCATTGATATTTATTCCCAAAGTTTAGTGCATTTGTGTGACCTTTATTCTTTATTACCTTTCCAGTGTTATGATAAGTACTTGATGAAGAGTTTAACAAAGGCAGCTGAAGTAAGAGGACATCCATTTTGGGGTAAAGGGCCTGATAATGCTGGTTCTTACAATTCTAGACCACATGAAACAGGTTTCTTTCGTGATGGAGGTGAATATGATGGTTATTATGGAAGATTTTTCCTGAATTGGTACTCTCAAGTTCTTATTGACCACGGTGATCGGGTACTTGCACTTGCAAATTTGGCATTTGAAGGCACTTCAATTGCAGCAAAGGTGATTGAGTTTGCTGAGTTGTTTTTTTAGGGAGAAATGATTTCCCATTGACTGAAAGTTCTGAAACTACTTTCATATTGAACTCGACTTTTCATTTTCTTAATATGGATTGGGAGCAGTTATCTGGTATACATTGGTGGTACAAAACGGCTAGCCATGCTGCGGAATTGACTGCTGGATTTTACAACCCATGCAATCGTGATGGGTATTCACCAATTGCATCAATGTTGAAGAAGCATGGGGCAGCTCTAAATTTTACGTGTGTCGAATTGCGTACACTGGACCAGCACGAGGACTTCCCAGAGGCCTTGGCTGACCCTGAGGGGTTAGTTTGGCAAGTAAGTATCCCAAAACAAATGACGGGATTTTATTGCTTTAGCTGCTAATGGTATCAGTTTTTGTTTTCCAAGACTGGTGGTCTCAAATTCTGGCATGAAGTAAAATGATTCTTGGATATTCAATTTTTCAACTTAGATAGGAACCGTTTGTATTACCGTGAACTTAATTGAAAAGTTGGATATCCTAGTAATGATTTTATTTCATTGCATTTCAGGGTTTACAAGTTCTTTTCCGAATTGATTTGTTATAGTTGAAGTCTACAAACAACATGGATTGGCTTAGGCTTAAATACATTCACATTGATTCTACCTTGATATTGCTAATATTGCTCAGAATTGTAATTCATACGTAACTTTAAAATGCAAACTCGGGGTCTGCCCGGGACAGTTATCACTGTGGTTAAGTAAAATTTTGAAGTTCGTGAACGTATCAGGTGCTGAATGCTGCATGGGATGCTAATATACCCGTTGCAAGTGAGAATGCACTTCCTTGCTATGATAGAGAAGGCTATAACAAGATACTGGAAAATGCCAAGCCATTCAATGATCCAGATGGGAGACATTTATCTGCTTTTACCTACCTCAGGCTTAGCGCAGTTCTCATGGAAGATTGTAACTTCATGGAATTCAAACGATTTGTAAAGAGGATGCACGGTAACACCCTTTCTTGCGAAATGAAATCTTAGTACAATCTTTTATTTTCATAGCACATATGTCTCAACTACTAGATCATGTGTCAATGATTATCAGCTAAAATTATGATGCAAAATTGGCTCAACCGCTATATGCAGGGGAAGCTGTATCAGATTTGATGTCACGTGTAAGCGAAGAGGATACATAAAGTTGTTGTTCATGAACTTTCTCATATTGTCGCGAGTAGATAATTTTGGACAGGGTACAAGCGAGTTGTGGATGAAATTTGACTTGCTGGTTTTCCGAAGCTGGGTGAACGCACCATCCTGTGACATGATGCTGCAATACTATGTTGAACAGATACAGAATGCTGGAGGCTTATTGCGCCATTGTTTACATGGAACAATGAGAATATATTGGGGTAAAGCTTTTCTCCAAAGGCAAATTGTCAGCTGAAAATATTGGAGATTTAACAGGCATCTGAAGAGTTCTTGAAGGCTGGAAAACCTTCATACCCTTTGCCCGGTCCCGATAGAAAAAATGGGATCACTTCTTATGGACTCGACCCTAAATTCAATTCACAAATATACTATAATCTGATCATGCATCTGTAGAAAACATGTATACAACATAATCCTTTATGTAGCAAGATGTTCTCAACTTATTCCTGAAGGAGGAAGAGGAGTTTCTTTTTTGTTTAATGCTTACTGGTAAATTTCCATTGCTTACTTGATGCTAATAATGAAGTTATCCTCATACATAGCTTGTTTGCCCGACAAGGTAAAATTTCGAATTTGGATCCTCATAACGGTACGAGAAAATATAGTAGTCGTGATGAGATTCTAAGAAGTACACAATGATAAAATCTTTATGACAATTTGCGAAGGTACAATAGTGATGAAGTCCTCATAAATTATAAAAATATACAACGGTAATGAAATTTTTATAATATTACGAGAAATTATGATGGTGATAAAATAATAATACACGTGTCACAAGCATTATTGCTCCTTACTTGTCACTCTTAACTCAACAGTATGTTACAGTGAAAAACATAAACTGAAGCATCCCATTTTGCATGGGGCCCACAAAGCACGTGCCGTACGTGTGATTCACACGCGTAAAAGATAAGGCTCCAAACCCCTCAACCGTGCCAACTCAAACCCTCGACACGCTTGCCGACCTTCACACGCGTGACGAACCCTCGGCAGAACACACTCTTCGCCGCCGGAACCCTCGCCGGAAAATTACCGGAGCCTTAAAAGAGACTAATTTATCATATTTTCACTTTCTCTAGGGAATTCCTCTCTCGCCGGAGCTAACCTTAATTGATTTTTCTCCGGCTGCTCCACTACACTGCACTCCAGTGGATTCGCCGGAATATTCCTTGCCTTGTTCAGTTGACACTTAAAGAGGATTTGAAATGTCAACGTGGTAAGTAGCTTTTTACATTTTCTAAGCTGTAAAACAAGCTAAAAATGGCGATAAAAAATAAATAAATATATATATATATATATATATATATTCTCAAGCTCTTATTTTCCAAGATATTGTGCATTTATGTAAATAACTCTTAACTATTATAGAGTATAAACCAACATTTAGTGTAATTTAAACTATTGTTATCATTATTGTCGTTGTTGTTGTTATTGTTATTTGAGAGATAATCAATTGGAAATGGAAATTGTGTGGAAAGAAAAAGAAAGATCAAATTTAAACTAGATGATATGTAAAGAAAATTCAGATTTTCTGTTTAAGTTAGCAGTTAGTTTAATTCACTTATGTATCATCCCGGCTACCGTTGATTCTCAGAGAGAGATATACTGATGTGATTTTCCCCGAGAACAGCAAAATTACTTGCTCAACGCTAACAAAGCTATGCATAAGGCTTTGGTTTTTTATGCGTGAGATTGCAAAAGAGGTTTAGTTTAATCAACTTGGAGCTGTCTTTTAACAAGTTATTTCTTTAACAGGAGGATACTTGGAGCTACGTGGTTGGAACCTTTTGATCCTGTGTATATGTAGTTCAAACTAGTTAACGACTTTGCTTATTATTGAAGATACGTGTTGGGACCTTTTGATCCTGCTTATGATAAGATCAAGCAGGTGTTCTAATTGAAGGTTGACATGGTTAAGATTTTGGGTTAATACAAGTGTATTGGAGGAGAAGGGAGAAGGGAGGAATAATGGCCACCGAGATACAGAGATTTGGAATGAGTGAAGAAGATGATGAAGAGATGGGGATGGATGTGAAAGAGGAAGATGATGAGGATGATGGTGATGAAGAGAAGAACTATGCTAACCTGGCAAATGTAGGTGTTGATGGTGGACTGGTATCAACTAGCAGCAACAATATGTTTCAGCACCATCAGCAATATCAAGAGCAGCCAACTCCACAAGGAGGGACAAAGAGGTGTAGGCCGCTAGAAGAGAAGGAAAGAACTAAATTACGGGAGCGACAGCGAAGGGCAATTACTGCAAAAATATTGGCAGGGCTTAGAAGGCATGGGAGCTATAATCTTAGAGTCAGAGCAGATATTAACGATGTGATTGCTGCTTTGGCTAGGGAAGCTGGTTGGGTTGTTCTTCCAGATGGCACCACCTTTCCTTCTAGGTCTCAGGTATTTGCTGCTTTAGGACAAGGAAATAATCGTTGTGTGATTGTAGGATATATTATGATGCTTCAGAGTCGACGCATTTCTTTCTTAATTAGGAACCTCTCTCTTTTACTTCTCTTTTTTAAAGAAAAAGTGGGAAAATGAGCCCTTAGCTCTTTAAGACTGCATGGAAAATAGTCCTGAGAACGCACGGGGTTAGGGTTTCACCACACTTGTCAAGTGTTTGAGTTGGCACGGTTAAGGTGTTTGGAGCCTTATCTTCTAATGTGTGAATCACACGTGTGACACGTGCTTAATTGGCCCCATGCAAAATGGGGAGTTTCAGTTTTGTGTTTTAACTGTTACATACACTGTTATATTAAATAATACTCATTCCTTGTTTAGAACAGATTAAAAAGAAAAGAAACTAATAGCCTGTAAGATGGATCTCAAAGGTTTATGCCTCAGAAAAAAGTCTCCAAAGGTGCCCCATCTCAGGAAGGTTAAACTCCAAGCATTAACTCTTTTAGACGCACCCTGACTTTGGACGCATATACCTTTGGGTATTCTCATCTTATCTCATAAATGCTCATGGCTTATAATGACTATCTTGCCTTTAGATGAGCCTCCAGGGCCCTTAGATCTACCTCCAAGAATAATGCTATTATCACTAACGGTGCTTTGTCACTCATGATTGTGACCTTGCATGCAACCTCATGTGTCATCATGTGCATGATAGTGGTGCATGCACAGTCATGATCGCGAGTGACCGTGCACCTTGCATGGCTGTTGCATATCTCTGAATACATGGAGTTTACATGCATAGCGTGTTTTCTGAAACATGTGCAATACATGCTACCTTCGATGTCAAGTCACAAGTGAAGCTTATGGAATCCTGACAGATATTTTGTATTTTTTATGTTGATAGGGCGTAAAACCTGCTGGTGTTACATCTACAGTAGCGGCAACTTCATCACCTTCACATTTGCCAGCAGAGCATACTCCACTTGCTTCACTGAGAGGCGTGTCTTCTGGCTATCGAGGTACTGTCGATCATGATGCCTGCCAAATGAAAAGAGTTTTTGTGCCCACCTCATCTCCTTTTGATGCATCATCATGCGCCCAGTCTCAGACTTCAACTATGGTAGGAGATATAGGAGCACAGAATGATCCTTTTCTTGGAGGCTCTGTTGATACTGTTGAAAACAGGCAGGTGGGAAGATTGACTTCTTTAGAACCTTGACAGTTTAATTATCGGCTATAATGCTTTTATTGAAACAGATATAAATTTCAGTATCTTTCATCACATGCCAATCACAAGAAGGGTACATATATAAATGTACCAACACACAAATGTAATTCTTCATGTCTTACCTTCTTATGGCACACATGACAAGGTTAGAATATAGAATTTTCATTGATTAGTCATCCATTAATGATTTTAGGGGTATTGGCAGTCTGAACCTGCATTTATTGCCTCCTCCAGCGCACTAATGGTTATGTTTCTGAAATGTTTGTAGGTTGTTGACATACCTAAAAAGCTACAGGAGCTTGATTTTGCTGGCACATCTTATGTTCCTGTCTATGTCATGCTACCTGTGAGTGTTTCAAATTTTCCTGAAGATAAAGTCTAATACTTTTCAATCTTAATTAATTATACAATTTGCTTTGCATAGCATGCTTATTGGTCTCAAGTATTTTCAGTGCATTGTCTCTCAAATCTTCTTTCTGTTATCTGACCTTTTGATTTGAGTAAAGGTTGTTGAAGAGATCCAAAAAGAGAAAACAGAAAGAAGAAGCTAGTGAAAGTTGAGAGCTTAGTCTGATTTTCTTTAGTGGTTTATCTAATGTGCTTGGAATTGTGATCATTTTAAAGTAGTTCTTACTTTTCTAATAGAATTCATGATCTTCTGGCTGCAGTTAGGTGTCATCAATATGAAGTCTGAGCTTGTTGAACCAGAGGGTCTAGTCAAGCAACTAAGAGTCTTAAAATCAATCAATGTCGATGGCATTATGGTTGATTGCTGGTGGGGTATAGTAGAAGCACATGCTCCTCAGGAATATAACTGGAATGGCTACAAGAGGCTGTTTCAAATGGTGCGTGAGCTCAAACTCAAGTTACAGGTGAGATTTACATTTCTCTTGATGTTTTGCATATATCTGATTACACAGGCCACTTTTTAAATCTTGGAATAGATTTTCACTTAACTCAATTCGACAAACACTTGTACACTGGGTTGGCTAAAAGATTCTCTTTCTCCATTCTCCTCATTTCTGGCTGTCTTCTCTGCTAAGATATATCTGAATAATTACTTCTTTTGCAATATATTGTTCTGCAATGGACTACCCATTCCAGATATCATCTCACCTATTCTACCTTATATAATATGTTTAGGAATATATAAATTACAAAAGGCAAATTGCATTTTGATTTACACTATCCATATTTGTAAATTGGCTATATTGCTCAGAATAATCAGAAAAGGTAGAAAGCGTGTGAGCTAGACTGTTTGATAAACTTCTTCATTGTGCTATGTGCTACTTTGTTTTGTTTTTGGGAGGGCACTGTACTACTTGGGAGGACAAGTTCTGAAAGTGGAGGATGAAGTAGATTCAGTGGAGGGGATCAAAGGCTTTATGACGAACAGGCGTCTTCAGTGGGATCATGTGAGGATGAAGGAACATAGTAGCTACACTGCTAAATAGTTTTTTTTTTTTTCTTGGAGAAGTAAAAGCTACAGCGTTAAATAGTACAGGGCAGCCTTGCATTAGCGATTATTGATAGAGGGAAAATTTATGTTAATAGGATCCTAGATTGTTTCAATTCTTTACGTAGCTAATGTATATAGCGACTATGTTTAGATAATTTTATAGTTGATGTATATAATTTTGGGTTGCAACCCCTTGGTGCATATTAATAATTTTTTTCACTTCTCAAAAAAAAAAGATAGATGGAAAATGCTTTCCTTAGATATGTACTTTTGGGAACACACTGATGGGTAGGATAAACTTAACAAATTGAGTGGAAAAGACTTAAGCTATTAAACTTAATGAGCAAGTATGCCTTTATTTTTATTAAGTTGCTATAGTAATCCTCTGCTTGTCACACTTACAGTGGTTGAATTTTGAATGACATCAGGTTCTTATGTCTTTTCATGAATGTGGAGGAAATGTCGGGGACGATTTGTGTATTCCACTGCCTCATTGGGTGGCTGAAATTGGTCGAAGCAATCCTGATATATTTTTCACTGATAGAGCAGGAAGGCACAATCCAGAATGTCTATCTTGGGGAATTGACAGGGAACGGGTTCTTAGAGGCCGAACTGCTGTAGAGGTACTTTATTCCAACCACAGTTATCATAATTATTATGTTAATGACCTTTTTTTTTCGTTATTCAGAGTTTTGAGGATTATGACAGCATTAGTGTTTTTAGCCCCTGGCTTCCCTTCCCTTGAAATTGTAAAAGAGAACAAAATGTTACAATAGAAAAAAGCAGTATAGCTATTATCAACCCTTTAGATAATCCATCTATGAAGAGATATTCCTTTGGATGGTTTTAATTCCAACTATGACGGTGCTTTCTTCACGCTTACCTTCGTGAGCTTGAGAATACCAATTTCTGGAGATCCTGCTATCTGATGCCTCTATACTTGTTTTCTGAAGTTGGCATTATATTTTTCCCAGTTAATTCAGATTTCGTGAAAGATGCATCATACTGAAACGGGAAACCTAGTAGGAAAAGCAAAAGAAAAGGAATGCATTCCAGCATGCAAAATGTCTGTTTTGCTGGGTAGATTGTATGTTAGCTGTTACTAGTCTATCTTATATTTTCTTGAACTCTTTTTTATTTTCTATTTTCATAGAATAATAGGTTTCATTGGGAACTCTTTTTCTGCTAGGTGGTTTCATTGGGAACTTTGTGCCAAATAATGCAAATTATGAGAGTATTTTATTGTGTGAAATTCTCATGTAGGTTTACTTTGACTGTATGAGAAGCTTTCGAGTTGAATTTGACGAGTTCTTTGAGGATGGTGTGATCTCTATGATTCAAGTTGGACTAGGTCCATGTGGGGAGCTAAGGTACCCATCTAATCCTGTAAAGCATGGTTGGAGATATCCTGGTATTGGTGAATTCCAGGTAATTATCAATTAGATAATATTTCCATCTTCAACTGAAATCTCCCCAAAATAAAAAAATAAATAAGAATGAGGAAAATACTGGATGATGTAAGGTATTCTTGCCTTTTCTTCTATGAATTTATTTTGATTTCTTTTTAATCTTAGATTCCAGAATGGTGACAGGGAGAACAAAATTATGATTAGAAACGTTTATTCCTGTTAAATGGTATATACAAAGGAGTCATTGCATAAGAAAACTGGTTGATTCAATTAACATAACAAGGCCCTTATTTATAGGGCAATAATACAAGAAAAGCAACAATAAACAAACAGCACTCACTCAACACTAACTCAGCACTCACATATAATATTCATACACTCATATAATACTTTCAACACTCCCCCTCAAGTTGGAGCATATATATCATATGTGCCCAACTTGTTACAAATATATTCTACCCGAGGACCCCTTAAAGATTTAGTAAAGATATCAGCTAATTGATCATTTGAACTGACATGTGAAGTAACAATCTCTTTAGCTAACACTTTACTTCTCACAAAATGACAATCAATCTCAATGTGTTTGGTCCGTTCATGGAATACTGGGTTTGACGCAATGTGCATTGCTGCCTGATTATCACAAATTAATGTCATCGGCTGAGAGCAATCAATCCCAATTTCTTTAACCAAGTTCTTGACCCATATCAGTTCACATGTGGCAACACCCATGGCACGATATTCAGACTCTGCGCTGGAACGGGCAACAACAGTTTGCTTTTTGCTTTTCCATGATATAAGATTCCCTCCAATGAAAACACAGTATCTAGAAGTGGATCGTCTATCATTAGGACTTCCAGCCCAATCTGCGTCAGAATAAGCAACAACTTTAGTGTGTTTTCTGTTTTTATATAGTATCCCTTTTCCTGGTGCATTCTTGAGATACCGAAGAATACGAATAACTGCATTCCAGTGACTTTCTCGAGGTGAATTCAGAAATTGGCTAACAACACTAACAGCAAATGAAATGTCAGGACGTGTCACAGTGAGGTAATTGAGTTTGCCAACCAATCTTCTATATTGTCCTGGGTCTGATATTGTTTCCCCATCATCAGGTACCAATTTCACATTTGGATCCATTGGTGAGTCACATGGTCTTGAGCCAAGCATCCCTGTTTCTTCCAACATATTGAGTGTATACTTGCGTTGAGAGATAAAGATGCCTTGATCAGATCGTGCAACCTCAATGCCAAGGAAATAGTGTAACTCACCCAAATCTTTTGTTTGAAACTGATTATTCAAAAAGGATTTAATGTCTTGTATACCTGCCATGTCATCTCCAGTTATAATAATGTCGTCAACATAAACAATAAGTAACAGACGTTTTCCAGCAGAATGTCTATAAAAGACTGAATGGTCAACTCCACATCGTGTAAGTCCAAACTCAATGACTGCTTCACTAAATCGGCCAAACCATGCTCGAGGGGACTGCTTCAATCCATATAAAGACTTTTTTAAACGACAAACCTTATGTGACTCCCCCTGAGCAACAAACCCTGGTGGTTGCTCCATATAGACTTCTTCCTCGAGATCACCATTTAGAAAAGCATTTTTAATGTCAAGTTGGTGAAGTGGCCATTGAAACATTGCTGCGAGTGCCATAAATATACGAACAGAAGGCAACTTAGCGACCGGAGAGAATGTATCATCATAGTCAACTCCATAGACCTGAGTGTAGCCTTTTGCAACTAAACGAGCCTTCAGTCTATCGACTTGACCATTGGGAGAACATTTGACAGTGTAGAGCCATCGACAACCCACAACAGATTTACCTTTAGGTAGAACAACCAATTCCCATGTGCCATTTGAGCGTAAAGCTGACATTTCCTCAATCATAGCCTCATGCCAACCACTGTGAGTAAGAGCTTCTGATACAGTACGAGGAACAGAGACAGAGGAAAGAGAAACAAGAAAGGATGCATAGGATGGAGATAGAGCATGATACGAGACAAAATGAGAGATGGGGTGTTTAGTGGTGCAAGTACGCATACCTTTCCGAAGAGCAATAGGGACATCCAAGTCAGATACTAAGGAATCAGGCACTGGATCTGGAGCGGGCGAAACAGATGGTACAGAATCTTCAATATGTGGGTGTTGTTGAGAACGTCGTTGATACGTCTTCAGATCTGGACGATCCAAACGAGAGAGGGAAGGATCAGGTGAGGATGGGCTAGTAGATGATGAGGGATCTGTAGGAGGATCAAAATACGGAACAGGGAGAGGTAAATCATCCGTTATTGTGGTAGGTGGATGGGATGGAGGAGCAAAAAATGATTTAGATTCAAAAAATGTTACATCAGAGCACACAAAGAATTTATCCAATTCCGGTGAGTAGCAACGATAGCCTTTTTGGTGTCGAGCATACCCAAGGAATATACACTTAGTCGAGCGAGGGCTTAATTTGTCTGAGCCAGGAACAAGATTATGGACAAAACACATGCATCCAAAGACGCGTAATGGTAAAAGATAGGTGGATTGATGAGGAAAGAGGATAGAGAAAGGGATTTTGTCATTGAGGATAGAAGATGGCATGCGGTTGATAAGATAGCATACAGTGAGGACAGCATCATCCCAAAAACGAATTGGAACATTCATATGAAGAAGAAGTGTGCGAGCAGTCTCAATGAGATGGCGGTTCTTACGTTCAGCAACCCCATTCTGTTGTGGAGTATAGGCGCAAGAAGACTGATGAATGATACCTTTAGAGGACAAGAATGTGGCAAATGCAGAAGAGAAATATTCTTTGGCATTATCACTGCGTAAGACACCAATTGTAGTACCACATTGATTCTGAATTTCAGCATAGAAGGTTTGAAATATAGAAACAATCTCAGAACGATCTTTCATTAAAAACAACCAAGTGACACGAGAGAAATCATCAATAAAGGTAACGAAATACCGAAAACCAAACTTTGAAACATGACGACTAGGTCCCCAAATATCTGAGTGAATTAACTTAAAAGGGGCATGGGTTCGTTTATTGAGACGACTAGGAAAGGAACTACGGGAGTGCTTTCCTAATTGACAAGACTCACACAAACCATTACTAACATTATTTAAACTAGGAACCATCTTTTTGAGACTGGAAAGAGATGGATGGCCTAGTCTACTATGGATAAGTTCAGCAGTGGAGGCAGCTGTGTATGCAAATGAGGTTTTAGTATCAAGGTAGTAAAGACCATTAGCTTCATGTCCTGTACCAATCCGTGCGCCCGTCTGCAGATCCTGGATAATAACAGAATCAGATGTGAAGGTGACAGTACAATTAAAAAGTTTGGTTAACTTGCTAATGGACAACAAATTACAAGGAAAAGTGGAAAGGTACAAGACAGATGATAGTTTAAGAGAAGATGTAGGAGTTGCAATACTTACTCCACAAACAGAAGAACGGGAATCATCAGCAAGGGAAATGGGTGGAAAAGAAGTAGAACGCATATCAGAGAGTAAAGAAGAGTTACCGCTCATGTGATCAGATGCACCAGAGTCAAGGATCCACTTACCAGAATGGGAAGACTGTGATAAATAAGCAGTAGCAGTGGTGGCATGTGCCAGAGAGGCAGCGGATGACTGGGACGCCTGTTGTGAGGCCTGGAACTGACGAAACTGCAAATATTCATCTTCAGAGAAAGTATGTGCAGACGGCTTGTTTAGTGGAGTTGGGGTAGAATTTGCATCACCAGTATCAGCTTGAGCAGCATTAGCAATACCAGGTGGTTTACCATGCAGAATCCAACATGTGTCGCGAGTATGTCCCATTCTATTGCAATGAGTACACTTTGGTCTGGAGGATGAACCTGATCGTCCGTTCCCTCGACCACGACCTCGTCCTCGTCCTCCACGAGTGGTTGCATCAGAACGTCCTGTTGTCTGGGTAAAGAGGGCAGCCGCATCATCAGTGGGAGGAGATTCATGAGTGATAGATGCACGATTGAGGGTAGCGTACACTTCAGGCATTGATGGAAGTGAGGAACCAGACAAGATTTGTGAGCGGACTGCGTGATAAGGAGGTGGAAGGCCCCGAAGCATAAGGACAACAAAGAGTTGCTCTCGTTGTTGGCGATTAATATCGGTATTAGGAGGGAATATCTCATTATATTCTGCCAAAGCACGCTGGTACCGGCCAAAATAAATAGGGAGACCGCCTTCATCGAGTTGAATATTCCAAAGGTCATTAATCACATCATAAATGCGACTAACATTACTGGTATACATCTGTTGTGCCCTTGTCCAAAGACGCTTACAAGATTGAATGTCTGCAAAGATGAAATGCAATTCTGGTTCAATGGATTGCAGTAATAGGCTAGTGAGTTGGGCATCTGCTTGATCCCATAGTTCTAACTTGTCTGAGGAAATGTTAGGTGCATTATCAGTTAAGTATCGCACTAATCCTTGCCCTCGAAACCATAATTTGACAGAAGAGGCCCATTGAGTATAATTACGACCGTTGAGTTTGGTCGTAGTAATAATTGGGGTACCAGAAAATGTAGGAATGACAACTTTAAAATCAGATGTGGGTTCACTTGAGGTAACCCCTTTGGAAGTTTCAGTTGTGGAGGTTTCCATGATAATTAAAAGGGGGCAAGGGAACAACAACAATAAGGAATGTCGTACTGGAAAGAAAGGTAGATTCCTTCTTTCTTTTTTTGTCTATTTCTGTTTTTTTTTTTTTTTTTTTTAATCTGACAGACAAGTGTCTTTTTTTTTTTTTTTTAAAATCTGACAGACTGCTGTCTTTTCTTCTTTTTTTTTTTTTTTTTTTTTCTGTTTTCCCTTTTTTTTTTTGGTATAATATATATATATATATATATATATATATATATATACTATTTAAAGCTTTCACATTTGTAAAGGCAAAAACATGGAAAAAAATAGGCAAATCAGATCATGAAAATTGCAGAAATGGAAAATAGAGAAGGAGCCGAGCATGGTGGTGGTGGTTTTTGGCGGATCTGATGACTGGAGGCGGCGCGTGAGATGCACGCGTCGGCTGTGGTGGCGCGTGGAGATGCAGTAAGGGGTTTCCGGCGACGGCGAGAGCTTGGCGGAGGTCGGTGAAGTGAGGTGAACAAGGTGCTGGGTTGAGATCTTGCAGCCGATGTCTATAGGTTGGTGAATCAAAGGTAACATTTAGGGTTTGTAATGTTTTGAGTTTTCCGGCAGCTTTTCCGGTGTCGGCGGCTGACGGGAGAGGTGTGGTTAGTGTCGCCGTGAGGTGGAGAGTTGAGTGGTGGTGGTGATTTGTTGATTGATGGCTCCGGTGGTGGTGTTTGACCACTGCCGTGAACAGTGACGTGATCTGGTTTTATTTTTTTTATTTTTTTATTTTTATGGTGGCTGAGGTGTGGTAGGTGGGTTTAGAGTTGAATGCAATAGCTCCCCCTAGCTCTAGATACCATGTTGAATGGTATATACAAAGGAGTCATTGCATAAGAAAACTGGTTGATTCAATTAACATAACAAGGCCCTTATTTATAGGGCAATAATACAAGAAAAGCAACAATAAACAAACAGCACTCACTCAACACTAACTCAGCACTCACATATAATATTCATACACTCATATAATACTTTCAACAATTCCTAAATTATGTTGATCAAAGTTTTCTATTTATTTGAGTTTTGGAAGGGATTAGAAAAGGTACAAGGAAGAGCACTACAGTGATGAAAGATACAATAAGTTATTTCTTTAGTTGGGTCGTAGTCCATAATTATACCGGGTCTGAAAGACCAATCTTTTAGATCATCTATGTTTTGTTCTCCGTATCACTTTGGATATCATGTTGCATTCTAATCTTAGGCAGGTTATTTTCACAATGCACTTTCTTGTCTTGATATGGCATGTTTATCCTTCCCAGTGTTATGATCAGTATATGTTGAAAAGCCTGCGGAAGGCAGCTGAAACAAGGGGCCAAAAATTCTGGGCTCAAGGACCAGACAATGCTGGTTCCTATAGTTCACGCCCACACGAAACTGGCTTTTTTTGTGATGGAGGTGATTATGACGGCTATTATGGCAGGTTTTTCCTAAGTTGGTACTCCCGGGTTTTGGTGGACCATGGTGATCGTGTACTTTCTCTGGCCAAGTTAGCTTTTGAGGGTACTTGTATTGCTGCAAAGGTTAGTAATACTAGGAAATTCAACTCTTTTTTTACCTGTAGAAAGGTTCTTATTGCAAGATGTAATCAGATGTTGGTTAATCTTATTGTTGTGTAGATATGTAGACATTCTGATCGTCTTGAAGCTTAATATATATATATGTATATGTATATGAATACCCACATAAACACGTCTATGCATGTGTCTTTTCTCACATACAATATCCTCTTTTTCTTACTATATAATCTTCTTTTTGCTTTCACCATCTCTGCATAACTTTTTTGGAAATTATAGATTCTTAGCAGAATTTCTCAAATGGTGTTCATGTCAGATATTTTGACCTGGAATGACTCTGCTTCAAACTTTGCATGTCGGGTGCTCAAATCTTGAGGAAATACCACATATTAATTTAACTTAAACTTGCTGAAAGTAATTTAACTTAACTTGCTGAAAGTACTCTTCTCTGTTGCTAAATTCCAATTGCTTTAAAAATTTTCCTCTTTATTTATTTTGATTACTTGATCCAAATTATATGTCCAGAGTTTAATCTTTGAGCAGCTATCAGGTATTTATTGGTGGTACAAGACAGCTAGCCATGCAGCTGAATTAACTTCTGGATTTTATAACCCATGCAATCATGACGGCTATGCTCCAATAGCGAGTGTGTTGAAAAAGCATGGAGCTATCCTGAACCTTTCTTGTGCACAAATCAGCACGTTAGAGCAGCATGTGGACTTCTCTGATGGACTGGCAGATCCAGAAGGATTGGGTTGGCAAGTAAGCATATAGGAAAAGAAATAAGAAAATGAAACTAGTTACGTCTGAAAATTTGTTGGATACTTCTGCATATAACACTTTCGTATTCTGCATTTTCAGGTGCAGAATACTGCTTGGGATGTTTGCTTACCAGTTGCGAGCGAAAATGCTCTTCCGTGCTATGCCAGGGAAGGATACAACTATTTATTGGAGAAAGCAAAGCCTATGAATGATCCGGATGGGAGACATTTTTCTGCTTTCACCTACCAAAGGCTCAGCCCTCTTTTAATGGAAAAACACAACTTCATGGAGTTCGAACGCTTTGTCAAGAGAATGCATGGTAATCGGGAGGCTTTTTCTTCTTCCTTCACGACACACTGATACTTTCGTATCAAGCCTGTTGATATTTTCTACTCTGGTTGCTAATAAGAAAACCAACACTGGCATTCATTTTTTGTTGCAGGGGAAGCTGTTCTCGACATACGGGCATAGTTCGAAGAAGCAGCTAGCTTCAACATATTTCTCTCTCGTTCCTCGAAATCGGTGCTTCACTGGGCAAAGAGGGGGTGGGGACCGGGAGGGATGGAGCCTGGTACATATCCTCCAGACTAGTTTCATGATATACACCTTTGTAATGAAATGAATGATGAAATTTAAGCTGTATTTATCTAGTGCGTTAATTGTCCATTATTAGATTAATTAGTTCTGATCAAAGTGCTAATATAGCCTAAAGGCTACATGTTTCATTCAACTGGACTATTATCAGTAACATGATTAATAAAAATAGATAAATGGAAATTGTCAATTGTGGTGTATTTTGATTGAATATGCACTTGGTTGAGGATTGTGCAAAGATGTTCTAACCTATCAGCTGATAAATGTCGTATTGAAAAAAGGGCTCTGAACACGTGGTTGTTGAAGAATGAGCAGGCGACGTATATGCGGTGGTTTGGTTAAAGGAATTCACTAGAGCTGTAGCAAAAGCAAGTCTTTATAGGGCAATTGTTATTGCTTTTTGTGGCTCGGCTCGGGTGATCTATCCATGACCAGGATGAAGTTTGGATGAAACTACAGTGGAGGTTCAACATGTCTAACGTTGGGGGTGTGAATGATTGATTATGTATGAAGAAGTTAAGCCATTATGATGGTTGCGTGGTCATGAAAGACCATAGTTTCCTCGCTTTAATCACTATAAAATTTTAGAATTATTTCGATAGAACAATTATTCAATAATCTCCAGATTATAATAGAAAAAAAAAGTACCAAATTGATAACGAACACGTTTTGGTTTTGGATGGTTTACGTTAAGGATGGATTCAGAATTTTTATTTTTTTTTCCAGTAAGATTATTATATATGATGTTTGGCATCCGTGTGATTCCGCAACCTCATAGAGAAGACAAGTTTATTTGGCGCCCAAATTCGAATGGTCAATTTTCTATCTCTTCAGCATGGGAAGTCAGCAGAAGAAGGAACACTATTGTTCCTAGGCATTTTCTTGTCTGGGATAAATTTAGAATCCAGAAACATGGTTTTTACTTTGTGGCTTGCTATCCTTGATTGGCTTCGGACTAAATGGAGGATGCTTTCTTGGGGGTTGAACAGTGATGGTTTGTGTGAATTTTGCCGTGTGACTTTGGAAGATAGGGACCATCTCTTTTTTTAGTGTAGCTTCTGTTCGAGAATTTGGAGGGAAGGAATCAAGTTAAGTCTTGTTCACTCCAGTATTGCAAGCTGGGACAACATTATTCCTTGGAGCAATCTATATTGCAAGGGTTCTGGTCTCCAAGCAATTATAACAAGGCTTCTCTTTGGCTCAATCTTTTACAAACATCTGGACAGAGAGAATCAATAGAATCCATAGGAAAGATATCTTCTCGGAGGAGCAGTTGTTGGCGAAAATCTTGACTATTGTTAGACAAAAATTCATCTTCATCGTAAGTTCAAAAATTGTTATTTGAATAAAAAAATCTATAAAAAGTGAAAAGTTTAGTTTTTGCTAGATTAGAAGCGAGGGTCTTAACCCTTTTTTTGTAATCGTTTGTCGTGAAATTAATACACTTGATTGCATAGCAAAAAAATATCAATGTTTATATATAATTTTCTATTTTTCTTAATAAAAGTTAATTAATATTTTAGATTAAAAATACTTTTAAAATATTGTTTATATTTAAAAAAACATTCGGGGTGAGCCCCAATTGGCTCCATGTCCATCCGTCATTGCTCAAGTTTATCTATTAAAATAATATATGCATTATCACAATGAAACAAAACCTCTCATGGGAAAAGTTATGGGAGGAACGCCAATAGCCGTGATAGAGTACTATAGTTCATTTGGTTTTCAAATTTTCAGAATATACAATTATCTCTCGTAAAAAAATTATGAATTCTAAGACCATCATATAAGTTCTTAAGCTACTCCAAATACCAACTAATTTTAGGATAGAATCCCGTATTTCCTAACATAGCATATGAGCTAGAACTTAGCCCAATCTTGTTATTCACATGTCATCCATCTCTCTTTTCGCTGACTAATTGCTGCTTCAAATTAAGTCACAGAGACGACTCCTCCGAATACCAATTGGTTTTTAAGGTGAAACTGGATGTTTCTTTTAACACGAATCATTTGAGATGTAAAGTACCAGTCCTCTTCAATCAATTGATTATGCAAGTCGGCTAAGGAAGGAGAAAAAGAGTTGCTGACAAACTAGTCATCTAAACTGATTCTTTTCTAATCTTTACAAGCTAATCTCCAGTATTTAAATGATTCCTATTAAAGGAATCATCATCATATGAATGAAAGAATGGAAAAAGGCCTATTCCATACCTAAAGATTTCATGGCCTATGATTTCCTCAGAAATGGCAGCGACCAGACTCATCTGTGTCAAAAATACGTCCTGCTGATTCGTCCCGGCTCCTCTTTCCTCTTCAACGGTTGTCAAACAAAGCTAGGGAACCCTGCCGGAGTTCTCTCCTTGCTCAAATTCGTCGAATGTTCCATATGAAGTAGGTGAACATGCTTTAGGAACATTCAGCGTGATCGCCCTCTGTAATGCGGCCTTGTGTTCCTCCATGTGTTCTTTGGCAATGTGTGCCTGCCGTTCCATTCTTTGCTCTTCTGGGATATCCATAATTTTATCTTTTTCTAGCATGAACTGCACAAGACAGAGTATTTCATTACGATTTAGAGTAAAGGAAAAAAGAAAAACGAGCAACAAAATCTTGGCTACTCTATACTCCATGGTTCTACACACAAATTTTTAGAAACTTCTTGAAGCAAATAAAGAAAGGCAATGCTTCTGAAGTCCTTTAAAGATGGCCATATATCGGCCAAGATTTTCAATAGAATAGCATTCCAAGTTGTCAAAAATGGGAAGAGATACATGTACACACAAAGAAGAAAGAGGAGAAAAGATATATCCCCTAACAAATGATTTCTGAAACACCATTTCCATCTCATCTAATAGCGCATCCATGGCTTCGTGATTTCGTGGCCAAGCTAAACTACTCATAGAAGTTGAAGAAAAGAGCTAATGTGAAGTATTTTGGCTCGTTTTCACAGTGAGGAATATATGTTATATTTCCCAAACTTCAGATAAAATATTACCTCGTTAAGAACAGATGGGCATCTTTTTGATCTGAGAATCCTTAAATGACGTCTCAAATAAATTTCCAAGGGGAATCACATTATACTTGTCATAAAAGTTATCAGCGGAGGTATAAAAAAATGACCAATTTGGCCAAGTAGACACTCCTTCAGTTTTAATACCTACTTGACATTTTAAGGTCGCGAGACAAATCATATGCCTTGAACAGTTTGAATCTTCATCAATGCAGCCATGACAAATCACTAAGTTTTGTAAATGTTGCAACTTTCATGAGATTACAACAAGAATGACCGTAGTAAATAAAGAAGCTGATACCAAACACAGCTTCTAAAACTGCAGGAAGCAATATAACAATGTTCTAGATAAATTAGTTGATGGTGTTTACATGTGCAACACCAAACAAGTAAAACCATATATTTCATTTTCTTCCTGTCAAAATATACACTGTGTACTCGACAAGGCATCCATCTATTTCATTTTCTTCCTCTGAAAATACACATCCAATTCAACAATTTCTGTAAATATAACTATGATTTGCAACATTTATGAAATTGAAACACCGTCTTTAATTTCAAGAAATGAGTACCTATAGTTTCAGGAAGATAAAAGAGCAAAGACTCAGGTATGATTTCAGGATCTTAATTCATGATTATAAGCAGATTGTAGACAACATTAGTAAGGCTCACATCACAAGTCACAGCGGGGAAGAAGGGACGAATTCAATCCTCCCCTGCCCTGAAAATCTTCCAGAGTAAGAAGATCCGAAAAAAGGTCATATAAAACAGAAATCAGGCTGGTTTTACTTCCTGTAGTTACTTTGACATCAGAATAGTAGTCACTACCACCTCCTGGAGAGGGGGAGGGTAGAGGGAGGGAGGGAGGGAGGGAGGGAGGGAGGAGAGCGGGAGAGAGAGAGAGAGAAAGGAAACTGTTTTAGGCCAAATAACTTCAACGGTTAACAAAGAAATTAGTCCAATAAAGTAAGGGAACAAAAGGAATATTTTCCTCTTTCTTTCCCCCAAATATGCACTACATGTTACCAAGAAACTGAGAACTTACAGTGAGAGCCCTTTCAGATTCTGCCAATATCCTAAGAATACGGTGGTCTTTGGTCATATTATAAGACAGAACCATGTGCTCAAACCGCCCATCCACAGGTACTGCAGTCTTCACAACTGGTGAAATTCTTCCTAAACTGCGCCATGATCCCGAAAAGGGAAAAGATATGAACATGAAGAAAGTCTTTCAAATTGTTGATCTAAAACTGGGGAAATTGGCTATGAAATAACTACTTGGGTGTATACCTGAAGGGCTTCCTTACGATGATGTGATAGAGACGACCAGGTGCATATAAGCGTCTTGGATCTTTTAGCTTCTTCTCCTCCAGTGTGCATGTATCTTTCAAGCACATTATGCACATCAAGCATGGGAAACTATCAAAGAGTATACGAATCAGAAAGCACAGATTGATAGTTTAACGTTATTAGCATCATACTAATCAGGAATTTTTCAACCGGTGAAATAATGAAATGCACAGATATAAAGCCCATTGTTCATTCTTTTTTTGAGAAATGAAAAGAAGAAGGTGAAAGCCCATTATTCATTCTTAGACATCCCGAATTGAGTCTTCATTCATCAAGCCTCTTGTGGATGCTCAAAAGCAAATTTTCAAAATTATAGTAAGATGATTTGTCCAAAAGATGTTTAAGAATCATACTTTGACCGCTGGTCAGTTGAGGGTCATTTCTGAAAAAGTATGACAGTCTTTAGAGGTTAACAAACGATTGTTCTATAGAAGTGATGAGCAAAAGAATGACCTGACAAAGGAAAAGAATTATCCAAGTGATGCCTTCAGGTTCTTGCTCGCTTTAAAATAATTCTGTTTAGCAATTCGAATTGAGAAAATTGAACCCAACATGATAACTAACATAAATTAAGTTAAACCCAACATGAAAACTTAATTTAAGTAGAAGTATCACTCAAAGAAACTCATATATTCTCGCAGCACTACATCCAACATCATAATATCATGTGCACTATTAAACACTATCAAAAGGAAATGCTAAAAGTAGACAAGACCTGCAATCTTTTACCATAAAAGTGACTTGAAAACATCTTCCAATGCCACTGTAGTCCGAGGCAAGAAATCATCCTGGTTCGGTTATTTTTAAAAGAAGAAGAAAATAGAAAGAAGCATTAGATGCTATATGAGTTGCTGAAAAGCATCAGAAGAAGAAAATATGCAAATATTAAGACATTAAGAACATGCTAATATGCATTTTCTTGGGCAAGAACTCCATTCATGGAAAGAAAAGAAACTGGCAGCTCAACAAAGTTATCGTTGTGCGGTTTACGCCAGTTTCATTAATCCTTAATTCCAAAAGCCTTCTATTTCCTATTAAACCAGCAGATATGCTCAGCAATCAAGTAATTTTGGGGTGGAATTGTCATAAAAGAAGTTAAAAACTATATAAGGAAATGAAAGCACAGGGCTCCGGCTCTCCAATGTGAATCAGTTGGTGAAACATAAGCTGTTTACGTGACTAAGAGAGAGTATCAAATTGATGTAGTTTCTTAGAATTACCATCCCTATAAGGCATATTAGACCCCTTATGCTCTGAGTAACACAGCAGGTATATACGTAAGGCTAAATAGAAGATACATTTGAGATTTCCACAATGAAATATGTATTACAAGCGAAAAAGCATAACACACTAGTAGTTGTCAGGTAAAATGTAGGAAGAACGAAGGAAAACAAAAACAAAAACAAAAAGGAACAGGCATATACAGTGGTGGACCCAGACACCTAAACTCAAGGATACATTCGTGTGGTAAGAGAGGTCAGGGTGTGTCATCATACAATGAAATTGTCCAATATAATAGTTTTTTGAAAAAAAAAACCAAAAAAAGAAGAAAAATAAAATGTTTTTTCCCAAGTTGAGGGGGTGCACATGCACCCCCTCAAGACCAAGTAGGTCCGCTCCTCGAGTCCTGGGCATATATATGTCATAAGGAATTCATATAACTATCAATCACACACAAGATTTGCTTGCTCCAGTTGCTAATAATTGCAAAAAGCATAGAGAGTCCCAGGACAAGAAAAAGTTATGAAATTAACTTGATCTCACACATTCAATATCAACCCCTAACCAAAAGAGAAAGATGACTAAAATGTAAGAGTATCTAAATCCTATCCGAATTGTAGATTAAACAAATGGACTTAAATGCTCAAATTCATGACTTCTAATCTTGTTCCACTTTCTCTTTTGGTTTTTAAGAAAAAAGAAATAGCAAACGCACTTCATTCATCTGAAAATAACCAAGACAAAGAAGTGAAAGGAAAATAATGGCTGAGGTACATCAACAAAAGCACAATGTTTAAAGTCTTATGGGCACGCTTCATCCACCTCTGCTATGAAACAAATTTCAATCAAAGGTTGAGATGTTTTGGCATAACCACCAAATGAGAAAATGCTATCAGACAAAATCTTGGGCGTATGACATGATACAAGACACCAAAACAACTAATAAGCCCTGAAATTCAACTAGAAAGTAAAACTCGACAGCTAAAATACACAAGAATCAGTTGAAGTAGTAAAGTGATCACAAGATAAGAAATGACTATTACCTGCAGTACAATAGAATTGATAACATCGGCATATCTGACGGCCAGATTCAGAGACACACACCTTGCAGGAGCAATAGCAAAGCATCTAATCCTATTCCTTTCAATCCTTCCCAACTTCTCTCGACTCTTGACAGCCAACATGGTTAAACATGTCACGACCCCGGCACCTAATGAATGGCCTACAAATGTCAAAGTATAATTTGGATTCCTCTCCACCAGTTCCCTCATAACCTCCGACTCTGCTTCAAAAACCCATTCAGCTGCCTTTAGTAGCCCATTGTGAACATACCCATTATCAAATTCCGTCTGCCCAAGCTTGTTATCAAGTAGGAGCAGAAAATCACTTTCCTTATCCATACTAAGCCCCCTGACTGCCAGAAGAATATCTGCGTTATCATGATCAAGGTAGATCATGTAAGGAGGCACCTTCCCTTGGGTATCGTCATAGGTTTTCTTTACAATCACCCAGTCCGGATTAATACCATACCCTCCCGGGGGCTCCCACATTGGATTCCTAAGATCATCCTCATACACAGCTACAATATATCGACAAAGTCGCGGTATAGGCTCAAATTCACTGGCAGTTGCAAGGCCCCAGTTCTCACTCTCCCGGCCGGCAGTATAAAGGAATTTCTTCCAAGCCCAACGGGCGCAGGCCAAACAGTATACACATTCAAGAACGGGAATGCAACAGGCTACTGACATTGGTGCCTACTGCCCACTAAGCAACCATGCTTCCACTACCATACAAGTCAAGATTACAAAAAAAAACTATATTGACAAAAGGGTTTTTGATACTTGTCCAACTAAAGCAATTGAGGCTCAAAATTGCTATAAAATACCAAGAAAACAACAATCTTTATAGTCTATTTATGGAGTTAATAGTAAAAGTATTGAGCTTTCCAATCTTTTGCCAAGGAATGCAGCAATAAAAACCATAAACAGTTACCAACCCAGAAAAGGGGATCAATTGTCACTGCTTATAAGTATAAATATATGCACCAACAACAAAATCTACAAACAGCAGAGCAAGATTATGCTAAAAATGGCAACTTTAAGTGGATGAATGCTTCAATTAAATCAAACCAAGTTGACTGAACTTGCAAAAAGTAAAGAATAATTGAAATGAAAAGCAAAGCTAAAAGAATCAAGCTTAGCAAAAAAATAAAAAAATTTACTTGTGAAGATGAAAAGGCATCAAGAGGACAAAGAGCTTAGTGGGTTTTCTTCTGGGGTGTGGTATACTAGAGAAAACAACATCATCATTATCCAATGTGTGTTTAGCAAATAGTGAGAGCCAATAAAAAGTGCACATAGAAATTTTGTTGGAAAGAGAACAAAAAGATGAAATTATTTGGAGAAGTCAAAATTTGAGAGAGACTTTTGCAGAAGAGAAGAGGAGCATATGTGTAATTTTGTAATTTATGGGTGGGTCCCCGTCACCAGAATCTTCTCGGTTTAATGCTTAGATTCCTCATCAGACGGCGTAGCAATGTCGTTTCAGTCCAAATGTTACTAATTAATTATTAAATTTAATAGAGTTTTTTTAAATTAATAATCGATAAATTAATAATTTTTTTAAATAATAAAATTATTCAATTTCAATTTAAGATCAATTAAAAAATTAATAATCTCGATAAGATTGTACGATAATATATTTAAAATAATTTATTTATATTTTATATGCTCAAATATTTTATAAATTAATAATTAACTAAAAAGTTAGATAAATTTTACACTTAATCTCTATTGTTTACATGCTTTTCTAACGTAGTCCTTAATATTTTAAAAGATTCAAAATGGTCCCCAATGTTTACAAAACTTAATCAATTTGATTCTTATTGTTTTTCAAAAAAATCAATTTAATCCCTATTATTATTTCAAAAATTTCAATTGAGTCATTGCACGTGACTCCTATTTGATGACTAAATTACATTTTATGAGAAATAATAGGGATTAAATTGGCTAGTTTTGAATAATAAATACCATTTTGAATCACTTTATAAATATTAGGGACTAATATAATTTTTTTAGAACATTAAGGACCAACTTGAAAAAAGTATAAACAATAGGGATTAAGTGTAAAATTTACCCTAAAAAGTAAATAATAAATTGGCTATAAAATTTTCTCGAAATATGAAGCAGCAGTAGTTTATATTTCGTTGAGTTTCGAATCTAACTAAATTTCATTTTAGTTGTTTCCTATTTGCCAAAAAATCCTAGAATTACTTTCTTATAGTACAACAATAAATTTTCGCGTGTTATTGATGCTTTTGGTGCTTCCTACTTTCCTTACGTGACACCAGTTCCAAAAGTTGTGTATTATAATCATCTTCATCTTGAAAATGCCCTATTATGTTATTAATGATCTCATCTATATTCAAAACATCTGTACTAGTGTCATTTCGCTAAAAAATTCCTGAGGTGATTGACATATATTTTTTTATGGTACCCAAACTCATTGATTATAATCCATCTAAAGGGGGTTCATCAAAAGTCTAGGTGTTATGTTTTCTGTGAATTATATCTTACAATAGATAAAGTTATAATATGTTCTCTAGTAAGCCAAAAAGAATTAAATATCTTTATAAATTATTAATTTATCGATAAATATTTTTTGCTAAATTAATGAAATTTAAGCGATCCCAATATTATTAATTTAAAGAGATTACATTGTGTTCTATTTTTATTCCTCATTTATCGAAGCCATCAAATAACCTTTTTCATATTCTAGTTTTATACCCAGTTCCTTCCTTGAATGGCTTTAAGCCTACTGAATACCTTTGATCTCTACCCAGACCCAATGAAAACAATAGAAAAACTTATTTATAAACTCGTTGAGAATGATTCTAATCTAGTTGATAGCCTATTAGAAGTAGAAGATAGGCTAAATAAGGAAGAGAAAGAGGGATAAGAGTGGTAACATAGCTTAAAATTTTTTGAATTGTACCATTCAAATGTTACTAACTTATTTATTACATTTTATGTAGATGCTTAGTTAGTATACTAAAAGAATTTATTATTTTGGCATGACAAGTAACGTTTCATGTAAGAGGTGACAAATAAGTGATAAAAATTCAGTGGTGTCTAGCATTTTTCTTAATTGTAATTTGTGTGTGATCTTAGGTAACATGAGTTACATTTAAAATAAAAATCAGTAATTTGAAATAATTGAATAGTTGCCACTAGGGGTTTGGTCTAGTGATAATATTACTTGTTATGCGAGAAATTACGAATTTGAGTCTCGCTGGTTACGTACAGCCTTAAGCCTCCTCTAAATCCAAAATATATATATATATTAATTGAATATATATATATATATATATATATATATATATATATATATTTTTTTTTTTTTTTTTTTGGTCAAAGTAATTGAATAGTTTAGTGTGCGTTATATAAAAGGAGAGGGATAATGTTACCTAAAGCTTACACTGTGTTTGGTTGGGTAAAATGGGTGGAAAGAAAGAAAAAAAAAAAGGGAAAGAAAATGGGAGTCAATCAAATTATTTGGACTAATTTTTTAGTGAAACAAAAAGAAATAGAGAAATTAATATTATAAAATTATCAACCTGGATGGATATTTGTTCTCATTGTAACTCGTGATTATACAAAACACCCAGTGTCATATGCGATCGTTTAAACTTTTACATAAATAAGGATTTGTTCTTGTATACGTTAAATGCTTTAATCTAAAATCATCCTATCGTTTTCATTCCCTTTAAAATCATAAAATCCCTTCATTTCTTTTCCATCTTTCTTTTTACTATACAAACTAGAATTCTTCATTTCCTTTTATTCCTTTTCCTAGTCTCCTCGGTTCCACAAAGATAAGGTCACTTTACTTTTTCACTTATTTCAAATTATAATACATTTTTCTTTTCAAAGTAATAGTTAATTTGTTAATTTCCTAATATACCCTCTTTAATGTGCATTTTTTATCAATAATTATAACATTGGTCAACAGTAATTAGAGTAATTAATATTACTATAGGGGTATATTAGAAAAAGGCAAAGCAAAATTTATTACTTTAACTATATTAACTGTATTTTTTTTAATTGTGTGAAAATAAATATAAGTCTATTTTTTTATTATTAATATCTCGCGACGTCTTTTATTAATATCTAAGTGGAGTTGTTAAATTAACTTAAAAAAGTATGAGGTAATTGGTTAATTAATTTGGGTTTGTTTTTGGGCTGGCCCACAGTTTGTAAGCTACCCAAACAAAGAGATTTGAATGATTTCAAGCTGCTGAGTTGTATGTGCCCCATTGGGTGTTGGTATTTGTCATTGCTTCACATTCTTTTGTTTCTTCTTACTTTTCTTTTCTTTATTTCCAAGTTTTTCCCATTTTTCTAAATTATTATTTATGTTTCTTTCTCCTTAACGTGTCTGAGATAAAATTATAAATAAAATATATATCAGCTAAAAAGGATTAACCTAAACAGTAATGGACAAGAGTAATTCTTGTTTCTTCATTTCAGTCAAGCTATCAAGATATAATTTTACAAATGAAACAAGAGTAAATCTTGTTCTTTCTTTGCTTTTTTTTTGTATGATATAATCGTTTTCTCTAACAAATTTCAAATTATTTTAACTTTAGGAATAAAATTTACAATTAATGTGTGCAAGTTACACTCCTGACTACTTTGATTTTAACCACACCTAACTAGGGTTAGTTTAATGGAAAAGGTTCGTGTATTAATTTGAAATTGTTATTATGTTATTTCTCAAATTATAAGAGGTTATTCTCGCCTTTCTTCAAAAGAAAACAAAGAATAAAAGAAATTTGTAATTGTATGTTCGAAGGTGTGTCCAAACCACTAGAAATCAAAACCATGTAATATTATTTTTTATATATTTGAGAAACGTCAAGAGTGGATTCTCAAAATTCTTTTAGAAGGAACTTGTTGATAAGATCCTCTAAAGCATTGATGCGTATGGGCGGACTTATATACGGGAGAGGGATTTGCAATATTCACCGATTTCAAGAACAAAATTATTGTTATTGAGTTGGGATGACATTTTTTAAAAATATCCATTGATTTTGAGAGTGAAATTATTAAAGAGTGAGTTCAGATAACATTTTCTGAAAATGTATGCTTTTAAGGTATTTTTAGGATGCAAAATTAATTTAGCTCCTACTGAAAAATTTATTCATATTTAAGTGTTAAATTATATAATTTTAGTTTTCATTGTATATAATTTTAGTCTCCACTGAATAAAATTTTTGAATCCGTTCTATTAAAGGAAGTTATTCAACGCAAGTACATATTTTTTCATGTTATGTTAAATAGAAGAGACGGCAGGCTTGATCATTTTAATTTAAATAACTTTGAAATTCTTTCAAAGAATCATATATAATCACTAGATGAGTCTAAGAAGAAAAAAAAGAATAGAAAATTCCAATAAATTGTACAACATGACAACGCCAGCGAAATAGCGTGGAAGACGTGTCTTTTATTTTTGGTCAAACGTGGAAAACGTGTTGAGTAAACAAATAAGTCACTAAAAGAATACATTAAAACACCTCTCTTTTCTCGACAAAAAAAAAAAAAAAAAAAAAGAAAACCTCTCTTTCCACATAAACCATTGAAAAGTGGAAAAAAACAGTGTGATTTATACAAATTGTCTTGAATAAGCATGACGTTGTAATCATTGATTGCATGAATACAGGAAACTTACCTATCAAAAGTATCAACTTCTCTGCCCTCAAGACGTGGTTCGAGTGGTAAGAGTAAAAAAGTATTTGTAGGTGGTCGTATATATATATATATATTTTTATTTTATATTTGAGGTTTTATTCGTTATTCACCTGATGTATTTTTAAAATGAGACTATATATTCAAAATTTTATTAATTAATGATCAAATTCCGTCAAATAATCAAGTTCTGCCAACTGATTTTCCTTGTTATCCAAACAAGTATCAACTTCTCTATTCAACTTCAAGGGTTGGTGAGCAAAATTGAAGGAAGTATGGAAAAGCCAATCCATTGACGAGAAGAATTATTGCTATAAATTACGTTTTCATTTTTTTCACTTTTTTATCGTCAGAAAGAGTAATAAAGAGGTGAAGAAGAGATAAAACATTATCCTTAACATAAGAAAATTACTTTATAGGGAGAAAAAGATCAAAAGTTAGGAATTTTATAAGGTTAACATTATCTAAATGAAACATTCACCTTTTCAACACTCGTTGCGTTTTTTTT
Organism: Ehretia macrophylla; assembly: GCA_037974665.1. Taxonomy (NCBI): domain Eukaryota; kingdom Viridiplantae; phylum Streptophyta; class Magnoliopsida; order Boraginales; family Ehretiaceae; genus Ehretia; species Ehretia macrophylla. Next base: position 53,445,594 of record CM075776.1, read on the forward strand.
TTTTTTTTTGTTAGTTTACCCTTTCAAAAGGTTTCATTTCAGTCGTAACGCTGCTTATTAATGTCCAAGTATGTACATACAATATCTTAGAAAAAGAGTGTCATGATAGAAACAATTATCATAAATAAACAGAATGGAGAGAGGCATCTTTCATATTTTGATTCAATCAACAAATGGGGATATATACTTGATACTTAGCAAAAAGAAAAAAATACAAAACAAGAACAACTAGAAATTTATATTTTCCAACTCGACTTGTATACAAATACTTCGTTCTTTTTCAATTATCTAATTTGAATACTCACATTAATACATTTATGTTAAATTCTTGAGAAAGTAATATTGTGTGATTAAATAGGCCTTAAACTTTTGCTTATTCATATAGTAAGACAATAATAATAATAAAGAACAATTTGGCTTAGCATGAAAGAGAGAGAGAGAGAGAGAGAGAAGAAAAAAAAAAAAAAATTCTCATGTGTGCCTATAGTAGCGCTTAAACAGAGTTTTAAACAAGTTGAGCTTGAGTTGGCTTCAGATTCATTTAATAAGAGCTTAACACTCGTGAATATATTACGTGTATTTTTTAGTAGATATTTGTATTTGCATGTATGTCACATATCTTTAAATTAATAATAGCAATATATGAAATGTAAATGAATAGATTTTTAATTGATGTTGAAGTTGGTATTGTTCTTTGATAAAATATTATTTTAGGACAAGAAATTAATTTAGAATTAAAAAAAATAAAACAAAAAAGGTAGGCTAGCAAAATTGAATTATAGGCTTGAAATGAAGCTTAAGCTCATCATGTTGAAGCTTGTTTAATCTAGTCTCTATTGTTGACACCAATTTCGTCCCGATTATTTCAAATTATTCATATTAATCTTTAATGTTGGTCAAAAGTTAGTCAAATTAGTCATGAAAAAAACGGTTAAATTTAATTGACAAGTACAATATTAACAATTCGAATTGAGAAAATTGAACCCAACATGAAAACTAACATAAATTAAGTTAAACCCAACATGAAAACTTAATTCAAGTAGAAGTATCACTCAAAAGAGAAAGATGACTAAAATGTAAGAGTATCTAAATCCTATCCGAATTGTAGATTAAACAAATGGACTTAAATGCTCAAATTCATAACTTCTAATCTTGTTCCACTTTCTCTTTTGGTTGTTAAGAAAAAAGATATAGCAAACGCACTTCATTCATCTGAAAATAACCAAGACAAAGAAGTGAAAGGAAAATAATGGTTGAGGCATATCAACAAAAGCACAATGCTTTCATCCACCTCTGCTATGAAACATATTGCAATCAAAGGTTGAGATGTTTTGGCATAATCACCAAATGAGAAAATGCTATTAGACAAAATCTTGAAATTCAACTAGAAAGTTATACTCGGCAGCTAAATTCAACTAGGAAAAAGTAAAATGGGATATTATGCATGATTTACGTTACATAGTATGTAAATTGAATGTATTAGGATATGAACTATGTCTCGATCAAAATTTCTTAAAGAAATATTTTTTCAATTTTTTAAATCACAATGTGTCATCTTCCTCTAAAGTAAATCAACATGTTTATACATATTGTGATGAAATTGAACAACTTGCTTTATTGTTTCATGAAACAAAATTACTTGAATGTGGATTAAAAGTTTCACAGTAGCTGAAACACAAATGGATCATTAAAGCCACTACAAATGATAACCCACAAGGACCCAGTTAAAGTTGGGTACCTAGTTCTTACTATGATTTGTTGTAGGAATGTCAAGAACCATCAAGGAAGATGGTGATACAATTCATGGGAAAGGCAACATTATTGAAATAAGGAAGCATGGGTAACATTAAACTTTGTTTTTCACTACATGCTCCTTGAAAATTGGTTTTATGAATTAATTTGTAAATTGATCCTAAGTTGTCCTTATTACGTGCTTTAGTATTGCTTGGTAAGCCTAGGTGTGAAATGGAATATGCATTATTATGCTTTTCTAGAATTACATGGCTTATTTATCTTGACAATGTGGATGTTTAAAATAAAATTATACAAATGTAAATGTATCATACTTGAATTTGTTTTTCATTAATGGACAAAAGTAAAGTTAGTGCAACTATGAGATTAATAGTTGAAATGCATAATGATGCCTTGAAAGAAAAATGGAATATCATTCATGATGGTGATAGCTCTAAGGAGAAATTGATGTGATTATATGATTGAAATGTTGAAAGTCAAGAATGAGGTATATATTGTGATTCAAGGTTTGACACTTGGCTCTCAATGATTGATGATATAATGTGCTCATAAAATCTTTAATTGATCTTGTATGATTAGATGAAATATGAAACCTCTCAATGATTTGACAAATGTCATTTTTGTTCAACAAAAGAATTATAATCATACTTGTGATTATTATTCAATTACCATTTAATTGTTGATTGGTGAACTGATTCATCTTTTTGAGAAAGTATCTCTAAAAGCTTGCAAAAGGCACTTAAATTGAACAAATGAAAGGAGAATCAAAGTTTTTTCCCCAACTCCTAATCGAGAAGACCAAGAAAGGATATTCACAAGCAAACCAAGATTGTAAAGGAATCAAACCAAGAAGTTTGTATTTGTTCATGTCAAAGCAATCAAGAACTCAAAAGAGGACATTAACCAAGTTCTACAAAGATAAGAAACGGTATATTGGTTGAGAAAATGGAAGGATAGAGGTATGTCCGATAATGTATTTCATTCAACTACCTCTAACATGTCAATAACAATGCTCTATTTGCCAAATAGTAATATTACTCCAAAATTCTCATTAGAGCTTGTAAAAGGAAACTTGAATTGTCTTTTCGTCACCGTTTCAAAACGTTATTATAACTTCTTGATGTATTGTGCTCTTGATCATACTTGACTTCATGAGAACTTTGATGATACTATTCTCTTTGTGCCGAGAAAGATTAATGATGATGTAGGCACTCAAAAAGATGGAACTCAAAGTGAATATACCATATCAAGATCTCAAAAAGGTGGATCTCCTAGTGCTTCAAAGGTTTAATACAATCAAGGAGTACAACCAATCTTATAGGAGGAAGAGCAACAAAGATCAAATCAAGATGAAACACAAACATCCTATGAGCAAAGTATTGATCAAAATCTTATTTTGAAAGGATGTGAAGGATCAATGATAGGATCCTAGGTAATTCACCAAAAGGTATTAGAACTCTCTCAAATTTAAATATCTTTTGTGAACATGCTGTGTTTCTTTCTCAAATTGAACAAATTGTTGAAAATGATGTGTTATAACAACGAACATACTTGTTATGCTTATCTCTTGATATTGATAAAATAGTATGTTCATCTCATTATCATATACATGTGAAAATGATAAATGTTGAAGTATCATTGATTGAGTGCACATGATGTAAATGTTTGATAGGAAGACATGCTTAGTTGATTTCAATTCTTAAATTTACATTGTTGCAAGCATAGATACTTGATAACAATACCATGCATGGTTAGTAAATATCAAGTTGATTCAACTAAGGTCAACACATTTAAAGTTTTTCTAAAATACATCATGGAATTTGTTGGACTATTTGATCTTGTTGAAGCAACTAATCCTTTTCTTTGTGAGACTTCCTTAAGAGCTTACATAGATTATTCAAATATGAGCATGAATGAAAAGTTAAAATTTCCTTCTCGGACACTCAATTGATAAAAAAAAGGGAGAAGTATTCATCAATCAAGCCTAGCACACAAAAGTACAAATCTGAAGAAAATGAATTGAGATTCCAATGAATACATCAACCAAACTCTACAAAGTTGAGATAAGGTAATATCAGTTGATAGAAAAGAAATATAGAGGTATGATCTAAAAATCTTCTATATCCAAATTGCCTCTAAAACTAATGTAATGATTGATATGCTCTTATGTGCTTAGTCGCAATATGTTCAAATCGTCTCATTAAGAGCATTACAAAAGGAAGTTTCAAGTGGCCCTCCATAATAATACAAAATGTTTATCGTGACCTTTAGTGGAATATATATTATTGACCATACTTTGTCTTTATCTCAATATGAAATGACAATTGATGCTCAACAAATCATTATAATAAATTGAGATATTTGGTTCTAGTATGTATTCTATACTTGTATGAGAATATCATATGCATGCTTGAGATTAAAGTATTAAGAAGAAGAGCCTATTTGAAATATTTTGATTATATGAGAACATGATATGTATTTGTACAGAGATATGTACGTTGTGTGTTAAATATTGATGATATGTCATGAAAATTATCTTTATCTACTAAACTTATGGGCCTATTAACTCGGTGGTGCAGGGCCCATTATATATAAATGTGAACTCCTTAAAAAATCCAATCTTTTACCCTCATAAATAATCTAGCAGAAACTTATGGCGGATTTCTCATATAATTATATCATTTAATTTAAAATATATATTTGTTTTAGTTTTTTATTTTTTCCATTTTCAATGCAAAAAAAATTATTGTTGTTGTAGGTTCTAATCATGACATTAAATGGATGTGAGTCTGAAGAACCCGAGGTATATTATTTTCTATTTTTTAAATTTTGTTTTATTCTTTAATTTAGGGAAGAACCCGAGGTATATTATTTTCTATTTTTTAAATTTTGTTTTATTCTTTAATTTAGAATTAAAATAATATTTATTTTAGTTTTTTTTTTCCATTTCCAATGCAAAAGTATTAATTATGTTGTTGTAGGGTCTAATCATGACGTCAAACGACGGCGGGGGTTGGTCCCAAGAATAGGGATATTATTTACTATTTTTTAAATTTATTTTATTCTTTAATCTAAAAAAATTAAATATTACTATTTCCTATCTTTTAACTTTTTTACTTAGGTTATTGTGGTCACATCACTCATGTTACACACCTCAGACTTTGAAAATCAGTCATCTGCCACGTCAAAGGCTGAAGACCACCATTCATCATACACGGCACACACGATGTGTTTAAATCCATTCTATTTTTTGTTTTTTTTGGACAAAAAATGTATTATGACCACTTGTCACGTCCTTGGCCTATCCCAAGCGCTACGTGTAGTACTTAGATATTTTTTGCACACAAAGTGGCTAAATTAGCCAAAAAATAACAAACAAGGAACTTGTAAGATGTTAAAAGAAATGTGGAAAAGTGTTTGAGAGAATGTAGTTTATTGCTCTTGAATACTACAACTCTCTTGTGTGTGTACAAATGAAATGCCTATACTATTTATAGATCCTTCTTGGCCAATGGATGACTAAGATCGATTTGATCTAACGGCTACAACTACATTCTAAAATATTCTACATCAATCAAGGGATATGTACAATCAATCATTCCCTTAATAATGGATGATTGGAATCAATCAAATCCTCCAACAAATATCTTCACCTATCTAGATTGTTTCAGAATGTTCTAGAAGCATCTAGAAAGGAAAGCAGCCATGTGTGCCCCCTTATAAGCCACTTATGCTTTCAGAGCTTTTTTTTTGTAGCTTTTTTTTTTTGGGTTTTTGTGTATATAATTTTTTATTTCTGTAATTTAATTAAGTTGTGGCAGGTGTAAGCACTGCTACTGCTGTCTGCAGCGCCGCCTTTTCCCCTTGCTTCTGCGCTATCGCTGGCGCAACCTGCTGCTACTCTACCTATGTTAGGGGTTATTTCTTGACATGGCCGGTCCTAAGCTCGGATAATGAATGAGGGTTGCGTTAGGTTACCGACAGCCAACATAAAACTTGTTAACTTTTTCATATGGATTTATGACAACATGATATCATTGTTGAGGTGTCCCCTACTTGTGACGCATTGTATCATCCGAGTACAGTGTTAAGTGAGTAAGGACCCTGTATTGGCGCCCGGATGCAGTGTTAAATAGGTAAGGGTTCTCGCACCCTAATGGACAGAGGCGAGTAAAAAAGCTAGTCCAAAATAAGAGAGTAAGGCTAGGGACTTGGAATATTAAGAGTTTAACAAGAAAGCTGATAGAGGTAGTCAATACAATGGAAATGAGAAAGATTGATATTCTTTGTTTGCAAGAAACAAAATGGGTTGGCGAGAAAGCTAGAGAGATTGAGCTGACATGTTTTAAGCTTTGGTACTTGAACAAGGATAGATCAAGAAATGAGGTAGGTATAGTTATAAGTAAGAACTTAAAGGAAGATGTAGTAGATGTCATTAGGTACAGAGATAGGATAATGATACTTAAGGTAGTATTAAACGGAGATAACTTAAACATTATTAGTGTTTATGCCCTATGATCGCGTCGTTTTACGCTAAAAAATAGTAAGGTTAAATGATTGAAAATATTACTTACCTTGAATTACCTCTAGCTGTAGCGAGTAGAGGGTCGATCTACGGAGATTGGATTATCAAGTTAAGTTAAGTCCTTAAATTTAGAATTGTTTGACTATCTCCCGTCACAGATAAGTTTGATTAAGTCCAAAGGTCCAAAGGTACGGTAAATTAAGTCCAAAAGTCCAAGAAATGTCCAAAGATACGGTAGTAACGAGATCCAAAATTGAATTGAACAAAGGTACTAAATTGAAGAATTATAACACTTCACAGTAAAATGAAAATCTAAAGGGTTAATGATTCAGGGTGGTTATAGCTCGGTATACACAAGTACAAAGTTATTGATTTAAATTAAAAGATATGTCCTTCAGAAATAGGGCTATAAGCTTCTACTACTGAGATGAGCCTTTAGTTACGTAAGTGATAAGATTAATTGATTAACAAGACTGGATATGTTGGTACAACCTAACGATATCCAATCTCTCAATTAATATTTCACTTATGTAACCTGGAGGTGTCGGTACAACCAGACTAGAATCCATCCGAGGTAGTCTCGTATTGCCACTGGTTTACAAAACCGGGTGTATATGTACTTTCAATTAAATATAATTAATCAAAGAATACTTAGAAATAAAAATACGAGACTTTAATAAATCTGAATCAAAACATATGTACAAGAGTAACATCACACGTACCACCCCGAATCTCGGGTCTAGTGGGCCATGATAAACTGTAAAGTACAAGAAATCATAACGAAAATCGAAATAAAAAAATACTTATCGTGTTGAACGGATTTCGGTGGACCGGTATGATTTCGGTATGCTGATGGCTCACTAGACCCTCCCCTCGGGATTAAAACTTTGCACACAACTAAGAATAATAATTAAAACACTCAAAACTCACTTCACAAATACTAGAGTAGCAGAAATTGAGCTAAGAAGATAAAATTGTATGGTTTTCAAGAATGAAAACCGTGATATTTATAGGCAGAATTTCAGGAAGGTGCTCGAGCGCCGGTCAGGCGCACTCGAGTGCCCTTCTGCACTATGAATTTTTCATATTTTTTTTGTCTTTTCCTTCTACACTTTGTCGTCCATTTGTCAGTGATTTGCAAAAAGTGGAGCTCAAGCGTGGAAAAGTGGCGCTGGTTACAGTAGGTGAACTTTGACTCCGAACTTTGACTTTGAATGGCTCGTTGACTTTGACCATTGACCGTTGACTTTGACCGTTGACAAAAAGTTGACCAGGTCTATTTCAAGATTTTTCAACGTCCTGAATCCGTTTTCGTACTCAGTTTGGCCAAATTCAATCTCGAATTCCTCTTTTTGAAGTTGTTCTACCATTGTGCACCAGTGCTGCGCTGAATTTCTTGTTTAAATGTTGGTTTTTATGGCCGTTTTTGCTATTTCTTCTTTAAAACCTATATTGTACTAAAATTGTGTAAAATATACAATTAAGCTAGAAATAATAATGCAATATACATGATTTTATGGGTTAAAATTAATAAAAATATGGATTTATCACCCTACAGGTTGGTTTAGGAACCCAAATTAAAGAGAAGTTTTGGGAGGATTTAAAAGGATTAGTGTATAGAATACCACTAGGGGAAATGATTTTTATAGGAGGGGACTTGAATGGGCATATTGGAGAGGATATCAATGGATACATAAATGTGCATGAGGCATATGGTTATGGAGATAGACATGAAGAAGGTAAGATTATACTAGAATTCTCAGTAGTATATGACTTGATTGTTACCAATACCCTCTTTAAGAAGAGAAAGGAACACTTGGTCACATATAAGAATGGTTATTCTAGGAGTCAGATAGATTTCTTTCTTGCAAGGAAAAATGATCGCTTGGTTTGTAAGGATTGTAAAGTGATCCCAGGAGAGAGTTTAACTACCCAGCATAAATTATTGGTTTTAGACATAAATTTCCAAAAATGGACAAGGAAAAAGAAGGTCTATAAATGTTTGAGGACTAAATGGTGGAACCTAAAAGGAGAAAAACAATAATGTTTAAAGCAAAAGTATTGAAAGAAAATATATGGGAGACAAAGAGAAATTCTAATGATATGTGGGAACAAATATCAGAATGCATAAAAAGAGTAGGAAAGAATATTTTAGGAGAATCCAAAGGTGTCGCACCAACCTTAAAAGAAGCTTGGTGGTGGAGTAACGAAGTTCAAGATAAAGTTAAGGCCAAGAGAGAGTGCTGCAAAACATGCGAAAAAGATTGTAATGAGGGAAACTTAGAGAGATACAAAGTAGTAAACAAGGAGGCAAAGAAAGTAGTTAATAAAGCAAAAGTTAAAGCATACGAGGAGCTTTATAAGCAACTTGACACAAAGGAAGGAGAAAATGAGGTGTTTAAGCTTACAAAACTCAGGGAAACGAAAACTAGGGATGAAAACTAGGTAAAATGTATTAAGGACGAAGATGGTAGGATACTCATCAAAGAAGAAAAGATAAAGGATCGATGGAAGAATTATTTTCACACACTCTTTAAAGGTACTCATTCTAGTAACATAAATTGGGACAACTAAATAGATCAGGGCAGAAATTAAATCGGACATTCTATCAACGAATAGGAAAAAAGAGGTAAATGAGGCACTCAAAAAGATGAAACTTGGAAAGGCTGTAGGACTAGATGGTATCCCAATCGAAGTATGGAGGTGCATGGGTAAAGATGGCATATCTTGGTTAACAAGACTTTTTAACGTCATTTTTAGGTGTAAAAAGATGTCTGATTCTTGGCGAATGAGTACCTTAGTACCAATATACAAAAATAAATTAGATATCCAAAATTGTGTCAATTATAGAGGAATTAAATTAATGAGTCACACTATGAAACTTTGGAAAAGAGTGATCGAGAGGAGAATAAGACGGACTACAAGGGTGTTAGAAAATCAATTTGGTTTTACGCTTGGGAGATCAACAATGGAAGCTATATTTCTACTAAGGAGACTAATAGAACATTACCGAGAGAACCAGAAAGACCTATGTATGGTGTTCATTGATTTGGAGAAGGCGTATGACTGGGTCCCCAAACAGGTTCTATGGAGAGTATTGGAGAAAAAAAGTGTTTGTGTGGCATACATCGAGGCAGTAAAAGATATGTATGATAGAGCAATGACTAGTATAAGGACGAGGAGAGAAAAGTTTAGTCATTTTTTGATTACAGTAGGTCTACATCAAGGATCCTCTTTGAGCCCATGCCTTTTTGCGCCTGTCATGGATGAACTCACTAGTCAAATCCAAGATGATATGTCATGGTGTATGCTATTTGCATATTATATTGTTTTGGTAGATGGAGGTGTAAATGCTAAGCTAGAATTGTGGAGGTCAACTTTAGAGTCTAAAGGCTTTAAACTTAGCAAATCAAAGACAGAGTATATGAAATGTAGGTTTAGTAAGACTAGGTGAAGAAGTAAGATATATGTAATATTAGACTCGGAAAAAATACAAGAAAAATAGAGTTTTAGATACTTAAGTTCTATGATCCAACATGAAGGGGAGATTATTGCGGGTGTTGACTACATAATCAAAGAAGGATGGACGAAGTGGAGGAATGCAACAGGAATGTTGTGTGACTGAAAAATACCACTTAAGCGAAAATGGAAGTTCTATAAGATTGTCATTGGACTAGTTATGTTATATGGTTCTGAGTGTTGGGCAGTGAAATATCAACATATTCATAAAATGTCAGGGGGCGAGATAAGAATGTTAAGATGGATGTATGAAAAAACCAAGAAGGACAGGATTATGAATGAGGCAATCCGTAAAAGAGTAGGAGTGGCCCCGATCGAGGATAAGATGGGGGAGAACCGATTGAGATGGTTTGGGCATATTAGGAGACCACCTGTAGAGGCTTCAGTTAGATGTGTGAAGGTTTAGAGATAACACATAGAAAGAGGGGTAGATGAAGACCTAAGCTGACTTGGTCGGAGACACTCAGACGAGACTTTACATGTATGGAGGTTACAAAAGAGTTAGCTCTCAACAAAAGTGAATGACGTCGTTTAATCCATATAGCCGACCATACCTAGTGGGATAAGACTCAATTTGATTTGGTTTGGTAATAAATTGAGTATCACTATAAATTATGTCTCCATTTTTTCACTTTTTTGTATAAATTTTTACCGTAAAAAAGAGAAATAAAAAGGTAAAGAATAGACGTAACATTATCCTTAACATAAGAAAGATTACTGTGTAAGGAGAAAAAGATCAAAAGTTGAAACAGTATAAGGTTAAGATGAACAACCTTTCACACTATTTGAAATTATGGTTATCAAAATAAAACCTTCACCTTTTCAACACTCGTTGCATCCTTTTTGTTAGTTTACCATTTCAATCGTGACGCTACTCATTAATGTCCAATTATGTATATACAATATCTTAGAAAAAAGAGTGCCATGATAAGAAATTAATTCTATGATATAGAGAGAGTTATCATAAAAAATAAATGAACAGTATAGAGATAGTCAATCAATGAATTGGGATATATACTTGAAACTTAGCAAAAAGAAAAAATAGAAAACAAGAACAACTACAAATTTATATTTTCTAACTTGACTTTTATACAAATACTTCTTTCTTTTTCAATTATCTAATTTGAATACTCATAGGGATGGCAACGGGTCGGTTATTCGCGCTTTTTGAAAAAACTAAAACCAAAACTGTTTAGCAAACCGAAACCGAAAACCGACTGGTTTAAAAATTGTTATCCAAAATCGAAATCCACGGGCTTAAAAAAATTGAGATTATCCAAATCCGAAACCTATTATCTAAAAAAAATTAATTTAAATGACCTTGAATTTGCTATAAAAAAAGGTCAAATTAAAAAAATAGATCTTAATTATTAGGAAATAATTGTTTTAAATATAAACATAACTTCAGTTTCTCATAACTGATTCAGTCAATGGAGCAAACAAATATGTGAGTAAATCTCACAGCAAGCAAACGTAAGTGCAAGAAATCGAGTTCACTAGCAGATATCTTTGGATTCAACTAAAAAAATTATCAAAATAATTAAGTTGTTAAGCTTTTGCTGGTAATAAATAAATAAAATTAATAGGATATTGAAAGTTGAAAAAATACAAAGAGAGAGGAGGGTCAAAGGGGGTCAAACCTGATGAAGGTTGATTTTGGGTTTGAAAATGATGTGAAGTGAAATCACTGAAATGAGTGTAAATGGCATCTTCATCAAACAGGACTTGTATCACTCTTTCGACATGTTGTTCCTTGTCCATGTGTTGAGTGATTTGATCATTTTGTGTTGGCTATGGCATTTGGTGTTGCTGTGTTAATCAAAATCAAACCAAGGCCTTGGAGAGAGAGAATGGAAAGTTCGAGAGATATTTTTTAGTGAGAGAGTGGGGCAGAGAATGAAGATAGAGCAATGAAAATGAAATGAAATGAGAGTCAAATTTGGTGAAATGAAATGAGAGGGAAATGAAAATGAGAGTCAAAGTGGAGTTGAGAAATTCTAGCTTATATCTGCACTATTAGTTAATTTAAAATTCATAAAATAATATATTGGACCTCTATTAGGGACAATAATTTAGTATTTTTATAAATTTGATATATATATATATATATATATATATATATATATATATATATATATATATATATATATAATAAATTAATAATCGGGTTTCGATTTTTTTTAAAGTCAAAAACCAAAACCTATCGGTCTATCCGTCGGTTTCTCTTTTTAAAATCCAAACCCTAACGGATTCTCCATCGGTTTTTGTTATCGAGTTTTTATCAGGCGATTATCCATCGGTTTTGGATAGAACGAGTATTCGTTGCTATCCCTAAATACTCACATTAATACATTTAAGTTAAATTATTGAGAAAGTAATATTGTGTGATTAAATAGGCCTTAAACTTTTGCTTATTCATATAGTAAGACAATAATAATAAAGAACAATTTGGCTTAGCGTGAAAGAGAGAGAGAGAGAGAGAGAGAAAGAGAAGAAAAAAGAAAAAAGAAAAACTTTCTCTTGTGTGCCGATAGTAGTGCTTAAACAGAGTTTTAAACAAGTTGAGCTTGAGTTGGGTTCAGACTCGTTTAATAAGAGCTTAATGCTCGTGAATATATTATATGTATTTTTGTGTAGATATTTGTATTTACATGTATATAGCATATCTTTAAATTAATAATAGCAATATATGAAATGTAAATGAAAAGATTTTTAATTGATGTTGAAGTTGGTATTGTTCTTTGATAAAATATTATTTCAGAACAAGAAATTAATATAGAATTAAAAAATAAAACAAAAAAAGGTAGGCTAGCAAAATTGAATTATAGGCTTGAAATGAAGCTTAAGCTCATCATGTTGAAGCTTGTTTAATCTAGTCTCTATTGTTGACACCAATTTTGTCCCAATTATTTCAAATTGTTCATATTAATACTTAATGTTGGTCAAAGTTAGTCAAATTAGTCATTTCGTTATAAGAAAAAAAATGTTAAATTGAATTGACAAGTACAATATTAGGGGTAAAATTAGAAAATTACTAACGTTTAAACTAATTCTCATTGTTTTTACAAAAATTCAATTTCATCCCCAAATTTTATAAAATATTTTATTTCTTGTCCCCAAAATATTTTCAATTCCTCTATCTTTATCTCTATCAATACTCACTTACTACTACCACCAATACCACCACATTATAACCATGACGCACACACACATACACCTTGCGCATGCATACACACATACACCTTACACACACATACACATTTTATACTCACACAAATATTACATGTATATACAAACACATACACACATCCCTACACCCATACCACATATACATAGATATATATATATATATATATATATATATATATACAAACACATACACACATCCCTACACCCATACCACATATACATAGATATATATATATATATATATATATACATATATATATATATATATATACATAGATATATATATATATATATATATATATATATACATAGATATATATATATATACATATATATATCCACACAACTCATCATATATATCCACACAAAAACCTTATGTATATACAAACATACACACGCATACATAGCGTACACACGCACATGTTGCACACATGCACGCGTACATATACATGCACATAATGCATTAGGGGTTGGGGTTGTAGGGGTCACAGTAGGAGGAGAGGGTGCACGTGTTGTAGGGGGTTATGGGTTTAGGTTAGGGGTAGGATTGGGAAAGATGGGGTAAAAGGGTAGGGGTGGAGGGTTAAGGAGTTAAGGTGGATTAAAAAGCAAAAAAAGGAAAGGAGTAGGGGTAAAGTGTAACACCCCGATCCCTCACGAGACATGGGTCTCGGTCCAAAACCCGAAGTTACAAAAAATTAGAGAAAACGGATGGAGTTTCCCTGTTTCTAGGCCTACCCACATTCCTGCACACAGAAGAAATGACTACAACCACAATATATTACATTCATTTCACAACTTCCAAGTCTACAAGGCCATCTGAGCCTTTCTATTAGCATAATCTAACATACAAGCATGCATTTCAATAGCTATTAAACATCTGTGATCAAATTTCCGCTTAACTTACCACTATAATATTTTCCATTTCATTATCTTAGATTTTTAAGCCGTTCAACCAACCTCCATATAATCCATGCAAGCCAGATAGACAATAAAGTAAATCATTAGAGGTATTACAAACCAACTATACCTATCAAATCATATGAGACTTTAACTTTACATTACATTTCTTATAAACCAACATATACAAGGCATGCAGGCCTCAAAAGAAATATAACTATCACAAATTTACATAGAACCATCAAACAAAGTTAGAACATTCAATCAAGGAGACTCTCGAGTTCTCTTTTCCTCAGACTCCGACGGCCCCGAACCTAAAATGGTTAGAAAGAGGGGTGAGCAACACAGTTGCTTAGTGAGGGAGGGAAACAGATATCCGGGGAGTTTTGAAAACGATTTCATGCAATGCTACAATCAACAATAAAGTAAACTAATAATACGAATCTAGTAAATTTATACAAACAAACAAGCTAAGTAATATATATCAAAGAAAGGTAAATAACCACGATGGGACAAATACAATAACCAACCTAGAGAAACAATAACGATATACCACACAATACAGATATACGAGCTAATTAACAGAATATAAGATCACAAACAATGGTAACTCTCCAAGGACATAGGGCCCAAGCGAGAGTTACTAAATAAAAGGATACGGTGGTGATCACGAGCATAAACTATGAACCTCGATCCACGAATCACGATTCACGATCCACGATCCACGAACACAAAGAGACAATAATAATTTCGATATCGATAAGCCAATATAACCCTTTACATTAAACGGGGGCTCCGGATAAACACCTCGTTAATCATACGACCCAACTCTCCTAGGGCGACATCCCTAGGTAGAAAGGGAATAGCTACGGAGGATGGACAACCATTGGCAAGCCCGATGCCACCCAGTGGATGGCCATCACATCCGTGCGAATGGTTGTGTAACCACGATAACGATAACGATAGGGTGAGTTTTCACTCGATGATATCTATAATTTCTAAGGAAAACAGATGCGATAATAGTACGTGATTACATATATGAGACAATTTTACAAACAAGTTAATATTATAAACAATGAACAAGTATATATATATATTCACTCAATTTATATCAAAGTACATGATGCGTTCAAACGGTGCGTTATAATTAGGTGCAAAGTGAACAAGTTTTAATAACTCGCAAGTGCAAGGATCTTTGCAGTGTAGTGTGCTATGAGTACCGAATCGTACCGCAGGGAAGCGCATTAGCAAATTGGTGAAGTAATGTGTGAAAGTGTTAAAGTGGTAAGCGGTAGTTTGTACAGGGCGTTTGTTTTTAACCTATACTACAACTAAGTTAAACTAACTAAATATGAATACGAGGAGTAGTGATCTAGGGGATTGAATATGTAAATGAGATAATTAATCTAAGCTCGGTATTCAGAATTATCTGATTTAATGCAAGGGTTAAGCTACAAGCATTTAATCTAGTCAATTAACTTATCTTATTAAAATCCTGATTACTAACTCTGATGTAGGTGTTGTGCCATCTACAAGCATTGGAGCCATAGTATGGAATTGTCTTTGCAACCTAGTGTAAAAGGTCTGTTTCAACTAAGCAATCAACTTCTCATTTCTTGGACTAGAACTACAGTCTACTTAAAAGCATTACCTTAAGTCCATGGAATCTAGGGTTGTCAAGCTATTTTCGATTCACTATTTAAAACATGGATACATGGCAGAGAAGTAAAGCAATCATAACATCTACTGAAAAATATTACGTTATGAAAGACAATATTTAATAGTAAAGCAATCATACATCTACTGAAAAGCTTTGCATATGAAAGACAATACTAAATTAAAACAAGCCATGTATTGCATTTAAAGCGTATAATATGAATCCGAGACCGTATATTAAAAGACTAATATTTATAATATTCTCCCCTAGATATTAATCTACTCAGACATAATTGAATACGAATTTTGTAAATAAAGAGAGTCAAGAAAGGCTCTCCCGTATTGACGAACACATATTTCTGATTCCATAAATTTGAGCAGAGGTCCGATGAAAAGTAGTTATTCGGGTGGAACTAATTTCTCCTGAATAAGAACTACTAGGGATGAGTTTTCCCTGAATAAGAGCTTTCCTATTAAAAGCTATTCGGGCAAAACCTCCCTCGGATAATAACTACTTGGGTCGGACTTTTTCCTAATAGTAGCTATTCGGGCAAAATTTTCCTGAATAAGAACTACCTAGGTGAGATTTCCCCCGTATCTTACTAATTAACTATGACTAAAAACTAACTAGAATTAACTCAAAAATTGATTAAAAATAACCAAAATTCAAAATTAATTAAATAATTTGGAGGGAAGGGGGGCTATTTATAGATAATTTTTCAGAGGCGTGCTCGAGCTCCAGTTTGGCCCGCTCAAGCGCGCCTGATTTTCAGCCGATCACCGCGTGCCACGTCAGCATTCCAAAAGATTCCGCGAGGCGCACTCGAGCGCCAGTCTGCTCCATCGCTAAATTTTTGCCACGTGTTTTCTTCTAGAATGTTGTAAATTTTTTTGCATAGGGCGCCAAGCGCCAAGAGGGCGGGCTCGAGCGCCCTCTGTTGACTTTTTGGCTCCAAAAGTTGACTTTTGACCGAGCATTGACCGAGGTGTTTCGGGGCTATTTTAAGCGTTTCGAGTTTGATTACGCGCTAGTTTTGGCCAAATTCCAACTATGCAGACTTTATTCTTCCACTGGTTCGCGTGCTTTTCCGTTCTTCACTTCTTGACTTGCAATTTGGATCGTTTTGGGTTTGAATTTCCACTTTTCGGTATTCTCCTAAATTGTATCGAAAGTATAAAAGTGTTGCAATAATTTCCAAGTTAAAATGCAAATATAGTACAAATACTAAGGTTTGAGTACTGCAAATACAGTCTCATCAACATCCCCAAACCTAAACCTTGCTTTCCCTCAAGCAAGACTGTCTTTAAAACAGATGTGAAAGTGAATTTTGCATAAATTTTTATAAGTCAAAGATGAAATAATCTATCCTATATTTTTGTCAAACATTTTCCAAGTATGCAACATGAGAAATGCAATCTACTATCTTAAACCTATTCAGCAGTTGATGACAAACATGATAAGAGAACCTAGTACATAGTTTTCTCAAAAGAAGGTACTCTTATTGGAAATCGACTATTGATTGCTTCGAAGTATGTATTTAGAAGTAAGCTAAGCAAATTAAGTTCATGCATTTCTCAACTTTCAAATTATGCAAACAGATCGGACTTTAATATTCTTACCTACATTTGCAATCAAACTCTTGATCATGCCTTAACACTTTAACATTTGCCAGAAATATAAAAGTACAACTTACAATATCTCTATATAGTGTTCAGTCTCCTTTGCTTTCTAGATATCCCATGTAGCGGGCTTTAAGGCCAACAATCCCCTACCATTATGACTGAGGTTGCCAGGTTTCAAAGGGACCCCTACGTGCCTTAATCACCCGAGATATCCAGCTCAAAACCTTACACTATAGCACATATCCCAAATTACAATATCTAGGATTGTGGTGTTTAGAGATTTACAACATATTTAATCCAAAAATTTTATTCAACAGTAAAGGTACGTACAACTCTTTTTTCGTTTTCCATTTTTTTTATTGTTTTATTTCTTTTTCTCTTTTTTCTTCTTTTTTTTTTTAGAGTGTACATGTAGACAGAGTAATATAACATACTGTACAGACATGACATAAGGGTTCAGGTTTCAATCACAAGAAGTTCTCATAACAAACTGTAATCATATCTCAGTCTTTTCATAATACAAGGCTAACAACACAGGTTCTCAAATCATCTAAATCGTCTCCTTTAACAGGTAAGGTAGCAAACTACTCTTCTCATGAACAAAAATGGTATATTTCATACAGATTTTGAAAAAGTTTTCATAAAATGTACGCACCCCCACACCGAAACTATGTTTGTTCTCAAGCAAATAGCAATGTAAGGCAGTGAGAGTGTAATATGTAAGTAATAACATAATGACAAATGCTGCATCCTCAAACCTATGGTTTGCTTACTCTACAGCGTAGGTTGATCAGGTAAAAAGAGAAATGTAGTAAGGATAGATATCACCTAATGTGAAGTATTTCTATGTTGATGTCAATGTTTTTCTACTAACTTTTGCCAAAAGACGTATCATTCTGCAATTAAAGATTAGTAGACAAAACATTTTACAGATAATCACCAACACAACAAAAATAATAGTAAGTTAATCTATACAAAATAGTATAAGGGAGGGAGGACCAAAAAGAATTATAGTCAATGAGACTAACTAAGACATAAAACAAATAAATAAACTACCTAGACCATTTAGACTCTTTTATGGGGTTCTAGAGTTGATACTCCTACAAAGACTAGCTCTTCCAGAGGTTTCTGTACTCATGACATCTAGTGCTTTCTTTCGGCCACTTAAGGCCAAAGCTAGTTCCACAAGGTCAAAGATAGAACAGTGGGGTTTTACGTCATAGACGTTACATCTGGTGTATGCTCACACTCCTAACTACCCTATCAAGTAATATCCAACAGACCTAAACCACATTAAGGTAGTGGAGTAGCTCACACTATAAGACAAAGTTACACAATTAAGCTAACTGCACACAGAAACGTACAGTGACCACTAGTAGACTAACATTGGTGCCTCTATGAATGTTCCTCAGGGCTTAAAACCCAAACTACCTAAAGATGAAGAAAGATTCAAAGAGTATATTTAAACAACAAAAATTAAACAAATATTTACACAAAAGAGTACTAGGTTGCCTCCTAGTAGTGCTAAGTTTAACGTCTTCAGCCAAATGGTTGTACTGAGTTTAATGTTATCAGCTAGGCAGATTCCGTTTTATGGAAAGTATACAGGGTCTAGAAGTTCAACGGATTCAACTTCATGAGTGTTCACCTTAGGATCGAAAGCATGCTTCAGTCTTTGTCCATTGACTGTGAGGACACGCCCATCTGTGGGATGCTTAATTAAAACAACTCCGGAAGAATATGCGTTAAGCACTTCATAAGGACCATTCCACTTTGTTCTCAATTTGCCTGGGAAGAACTTCAGCCTAGAATTAAATAGCCACACTTTATCAGAAGAAGAGAAAATCTTTCTTAGAATAGACCTATCACGAATCCTCTTCATTCTCTCTTTGTAGAGTTTGGCATTCTCATAAGCTTCGAAGTGAAGCTCTTCTAATTCACTCAACGCTAACTTCCTACCTTCACCTACCTATTGCAAGTCAAAGTTCAGGGCCTTAATAGCCCAATAGGCTTTATGCTATAGTTCAACAGGAAGGTGGCAAGCTTTACCGTATGCCGATCTATACGGGGACATGCCGATGAGAGTTTTGAAAGCAGTGCGGTAGGCCCATAATGCATCGTGCAGATGACTTGACCAATCTTTGCGATCAGGACTAACAGTTTTTTGAAGAATTGACTTGATTTCCCTATTCGACGCCTCCACTTGACTACTTGTTTATGGGTAGTAGGGCATTGCTATCTTGTGGTGAACATAGTATTTTCTTAATAAGGCTTCTAATGTCCTGTGATAAAAATGCTATCCTCTGTCACTTATAAGTACACGTGGCACCTCGAATCAAGAAAAGATGTTCTCCTTAATGAACTTGACCATGGCTTTGTGGTCATTGGTTTGGGCTGCCATTCCTTCTACCCATTTGGACACATAGTCCACACCGACAAGAATATAAGTATAACCTGAGGAATGAGGAAAGGGACCCATGAAGTCTATACCCCACACATCAAATATTTCACATATAAGAATGAGTGTAAGGGGAATCATGTCCCTTCTTAAAATGGAGCTAGCTTGTTGACATTGTAGGTAATTTTTACACACTTGCTGGGCATCCTTGAAAAGAGTGGGCTAGAAGAACCCACATTGAAGGACTTTGGCAGCTATCATTTTTCCTCCGAAATATCTACCACATGCTTCAGAGTGGCAGAACTGAAGAACGCTATCAGTTACGTTCTTAGGAATACATTTCCTAATGACTTGATCGGCACAAATCTTGAAAAGATAGGGATCTTCCAAGGTAAAGTACTTGACTTGTGCCATGAATCGTTCTCGTTCTCATTTACCCTAGTGAGTTGGAAGCTCTTGGGTAGCCAGATAGTTGACACAGTGGGCATACCACGGGGTCTTATGTGAGATAACAAAAAGTTGCTCGTCAGAGAACGTATCTTTGAAGGGCAAAGTATCAATAGGAGAATCACGTACCAAACGTGATAGATGATTGGCAACAGAGTTCTCGCTTCCTTTCTTGTCCTTGATCTCAAGGTTGAACTCTTGTAGCAGTAATAGCCAATGGATTAGACGGGGCTTTGTATCCTTTTTGGTCAGTAAATACCGCAAAGTCGCGTGGTCCGTATAGACTATTACTTTGGATCCTAGGATGTAAGATCTGAACTTATCTAAGGAGAAGACTACAACTAGCAATTCTTTTTCAGTGGTTGTGTAGTTCTTTTGAGCTTCATCTAAAGTTTTGCTAGCATAGTATATCACAGTAGGCAACTTATTTTTATGCTGGCCTAATACAGCTCCCACTACATAGTCTGATGCATCACACATTATCTCAAAGAGGAGACTGTAATCAGGAGGTTGGATGATTGAAGCAGAAGATAACAAGGGTTTGAGTTTCTCAAAAGCTTCCGAGCACTTGTCATCAAAGTTGAATTTGGTATCGTGTGCTAGGAGACTAGAAAGAGGTCGGGTTATATGGCTGAACTCCTTAATGAAACGCTATAGAAACCAGCGTGACCAAGGAATGATCGGATGTCACGCACCGTCTTGGGTGCAGGTAGCTTTTTTATTAGCTCGACTTTGGCTGGGTCCACATGGATTCCATCTTGTGTAACAACATGACCCAGAACTATACCTTGTCTAACCATGAAGTGGCTCTTTTCCTAACTTAGAACCAGGTTCATTTCAACACATTGGTCAAGCACTTGTGAAAGATGTATAAGGCACTCGTCGAAGGTAGCTCTGAATACTGAGAAGTCATCCATGAAGACTTCTAGGAACTTTTCGATCATGTCTGAGAAGAGGGCCATCACACATCTTTGAAACGTCGTAGAGGCGTTGCAAAGACCAAAAGACATGCGCCTGAATGCAAAGGTCCCATAAGAATAAGTTAATGTAGTATTTTCTTGATCCTCAAGAAATACTGGGATTTGATTATATCCCGAATACCCGTCCAAAAAGCACTAGTAGCCTTGTCCAGCTACTCTATCTAGGACTTGGTCAATGAAGGGTAAATAGAAGTGGTCTTTCCTTATTTTGGAGTTGAGCTTTCTGTAATCAATGCATACACGCTACCCAGTAGTGGTTCGTGTAGAGATCAGCTCACCCTTGTCATTTGGGACCACAGTCATCCTAGATTTCTTCAGTACCACTTGTACTGGACTCACCCATGGACTGTCTGAAATTGGGTAGATAATACCCGCATCAAGCAACTTAATGATCTCTTTGTGGACGACATCACCAATCTTAGGGTTTAGTCTTCTTTGAAATTCTCGAGAAGGAGTAACTCCTTCCTCGAGATGAATTATGTGCATACACACAGAGGGATCAATTGCTTTCAAGTCTGAAATTGTCCAACCTATTGCTTTTTTATGCATTCTAAGGATCTCTAAAAGTTTGTCTTCATGCTCAGGAGTCAAATCCGAGGCAATAATGACAGGAAAAGTCTCTTCAGGTCCTAAGTAGGCATACTTAAGATGTTCAGGCAAGGTTTTGAGCTACAAAGCTGGTGGAGACTCAATTGTGGGGCAATCAGGAACTTCAGTGAAAGGATTTATTACTTGATCGTCCTTATCTTGATCAGTAACAATGGAAGCGGAGGCGACCATTTCAGGCGAAATGTCGCATTCAAACAATAGCTGTTCAAGTTCGGCTATCTCCTCATTAGGAGACAAGAGTGATTGGGCAAACTCATCTATGCATGAGTCAATGGTATCAACATGGAAGCATTCTTCTTCCTCATCTTGGTCTAATTTGTTGGCTGCATCAGCAACCCTTAATTTCGTTCTCATGTTACCAAATGTCAATTCTATCATTCCCGTCCTACAGTAAATAACATCATCAGTTGTTACTAGGAAATGTCTGCCTAGTAAAACGGGAGTGGTATTCTTGTTATCAGGGCCTAAGTCCATATCTAACACAATGAAATCCACTGGGAACATAAATTCTCCTACTCTGACTAGGACATCTTCTACAATACCTCGAGGTCTCCGCTTAGATCTATCTACTAACTGGAGGGTTACATTTGTTGGGGTCAACTCTCCAAGACCTAGCCTTTGGTAAACTATGTGTGGGATGAGGTTAACACTAGATCCTAAGTCTAGTAAGACGCTTTCTACTCGTTGGTCATTGATTAAACATGGAATGGTGAAAGCTCTTGGGTCACTACACTTTTGAGGCAACCCTCTAGTGCAGATGCTACTAACCTTCTCAGTAAGTCGGACCGTCTTAGGAATGGAGTTGGTCCGTCTCTTTTTCACACATAAATCCTTTTGAAATTTGGCATAGGCAAGGATTTGTTGGATTACCTCTACTAAAGGCAGATTGATCTTAATATCTTTCAGATACTCTAAGACCTTGAGCTGGTTAAGATTAACATTCGGCTTCGGTCGGGACAGAGCTATTGGGAAATATGCTTTGGATGAAGGTTCAACTAAAGACTCTATTGTTGGGTTTTCATTCATACGGGAGTCA
This sequence comes from Ehretia macrophylla, assembly GCA_037974665.1. NCBI lineage: Eukaryota > Viridiplantae > Streptophyta > Magnoliopsida > Boraginales > Ehretiaceae > Ehretia > Ehretia macrophylla. The sequence goes on from CM075776.1 coordinate 53,468,228, forward strand.
TCAACATTGTTACTTAAAACCTTGATCTTAGGTTCCTCTATCTCCTCAGGAACATCCCTATTATTCTTTCTAACCTCCTTGTCTATCACTTTCCTATTCCTAAGGGTAGTTTCGGCCTTAGCCTATTTGTAGGCGGTTTCAGTTTAGACATTACTACATTGTCCTCGTGGATTTTCCACGGTCTAAGACGGGAGTTTACCCTCGTCTCTTCTGCTTAAAGTTTGGGCCATCTGTTCAATTTTTCCCTCAAGTTTAGCAATAGACTGTTGCTGAACTTGGACCAATTGTAAGAGTTTATCAAACTTGTCATCAGATGATGACTGTGTAGGAAGAAGAGCGGGAAAATTGTTCCGTTGTGTTCGGAACGGTTCTTTATGAATTGGGTACAAACCAGGAGGGTTAGAATTTTGTGGCCTTTGATATTGCTGCTGAGGAAAACGAGGCTCAAAATTTCCTTGTTGCTTCTGATATTGTTGTTAAGGAAATTGAGTCTCATGATTCCCTTGTCGCCATGAAAATGCGGGATTGTCTCGCTAGCCAGGATTATACGTGTTTGAATATGGATTGTAATTTCTCGTATATCATTGAGTAGCGAAGACTTGTTATTGCATAAATTTGGGAAATTATGAGTTGATTGGACAGTTTAGAGTAGAGTGGTGTATTGCAGAACATACAGCACAAACTTTCGTGATTTGAGGAGCTTGTTGTGACGAAGTAGACCCTAAAGATATGAATTTTTCTAATTGAAGTGCTAGGATATCTACTTTGTCGATCAATTGGGTGTTGGAGTTAGAGTTAACCTGTGATAACCCGAACCCGGCATGCATTTAAGGACATTTAATTGAATTTAATTAAGTGATATCTTAAATGTTAGCATTGAATTTCGTGTTTATTTTTAAGTTAAACATTTATTTCTAGCATTATTTTCATATTTCTTTTAGAGTTAATTAAATAATACTTGAGTTAATTATTTTAACGGAATATCAACTACTTTCATATTTATGTTAATCGGTTTTATTTTTTTCTTGCATCTTAATGCTCGGTTTTCAATTAAATGAAAAGTAGCTCCGAGCCGAAGTAAATTTTGAACTATGTTACTTTTCGAAAATTATATTTTCTTAAATTCTTTGAGATTTAATTGTTATTCTTTTATTGTCGCAAAGTGCATAGCATATCGAGAGCGATAGTTAGGAAATGATTTCTAGTCCTCAGCAAATAGTGAAAACTAGTATTTAGTGTTTTAATTTTAGTATCTTGTTGTTGTTTATTAGAATTAAATTTGTGTTGGTTGTTTTAGCTTTAAAATGCAAGAAATAAGCCTAATTGACCAACTTAAGCAACCTTTGACCAAGCCTTGACTATTTGACTTGAGTTGCCATCTTATTTAAAGCCTATTATAGCACAAAATAAAAAAAAGAGCTGAAAACAGAAAGGAGCAGGCCGAAAATACAAGGAGAAGAAAAAAAAAATTTCAAGCCAAAACATCAAATCTTCGCGAGAGCTTGCACGGGGTTGTGTCCGAGGCTTCCAGCATGGTTTTCCTAGCGTCTAGGAGCGTCTAAGGTGAGGGTTTCATCGTTATTTGCGCATTTAAAATAAATATGTATAAACTTTAATTTTTGGATTTTAGCAGTAAATTGTTATTTTGATCATTTTGATACTTAAAGAATGTTCCTTGATGATTGTAGAACACGTATTTGTAGCTTTTTAGCATTTTCTATAGTCAAATATAGCAATTGTAATTTAAAATGCTAATGGAATAGTAAAATATGAATAGTAAACCCTCGTTACGTTAGAGTTGCTTCGTTTTGCGTTCTGTTGATGTAGGAAGGTGCTAGATATGCTAGAATGCCTAAATGTATGGTTTAATTGGATTGTGTAATGGAAAAACGGAGGAAAATGGCTTAGTGAAAGTTGGGGTCGTTTAGGTCAAGTTTGGCATTTTATCGTTTTGTGTGAAGGCATTGTCGAGGTACGTCATGGAAGCATTTTTGGTGCAGTTGTGACATTGGTTGGGTGATCGGTTAAGGTAGTTGTAGTTCAAACGAGCAAAGGAAAAAATCGGGGCTTTGCGGGAATTCTAGGGTTAAGTAGGGTTTCGGGGTCTTTAGACGTGCCTTATACTGACCTAGGAGGATTGGTGAAGTCGGTTTTCAAAACTCGTGGCTCGTTTGAAAGTAGTAGCGTTTTGAAAGTTGGTGTCATTTTGTGATTTTGTGTGTTTTCATGGTATAATGCCTATAGAATGCTTAAAATTGCTTGTTATGCTTGTTAAAGTTGATTATGATTGAATTGTATATCAATTGTTGATAATGCTTGTTAGTGTTGTTCTTGTTACTTTATTAATTGTAATTGCTTATTGTATCGTATGTTGTTACTAACTTGCACTTCAGTGCCTTGCTCGATTATCGTTATATATCTCATATTGCATTGCATAAGTGTCAGGTGCGTGAGTGATGGGCCTCTCTGGGTAGCCTCAGGTTGCCAGTGTTGGTTGCTCTAGCTCCGTGTCCTATTCCCGTTCTCGCTTGGGTTGCCGCCCAGGGAGTTTTGGGTCGTAGAATTGACAGAGTATGTCCGGAGTACTCTAACGGAAGTTATAAGGTGGGTGAGCCGGCACGTCATCGTTAAAGTCATCGAAATCGTGATCGGTACATTGCTCGTATGAGTGAACTGTGACCTTCAAAGTGTGGTATAGCTTTGAATGGTTGTGTTAATGCTTTCTTTAATTGTTTATTGTATTGTCGTGTATATTGAATGCTTTCTTATTGATTATATTGCTTAATTGTACTTATTTGCATTGCACGATCTTCTTTCTCTCCACCTCGATATCTGTCTCGCCCTCACTGAGTATACGTGTTGAGTATACTCACTCCTCACCACCACATTTCAGGAAATGCCATATTAGCTGAAAAGTTCGTGGTTTTGTGAAAGATCATGCTTGAAGAGTAATCTTGCGTGCTATGTGGCTTGAGTTGTCAAAGATGCAAAGATGTATGTTTCATGTGTTGTATGTATTTAATGTTAAAAAGAAATGTAATTTAAGTTTTACTAGGTTATTGAAGTGATTTGAAAAGCTAGTTTATGTATTCAGTTAGTATAGTTTAATTTCATTGCATGTATGTAATTGTCTAAAGGAAAAGAGTTAGAATAGTTTTGGGTACTTGGAAATATGTATATTTACTTGTGATTGCTTGTTGAGAACCGAGGCTCGGATGGCCTTGAGGTGGTTGAATGGTTGGACACGGTGCTAGTCCACTTATATGCTATTACAAGTTTTGCATTTTACCTAGAAACAGGGGAGACTCCGTCCGTCTTTCTCTAAAATTTTGCCCGGGTTTGGAATTGGGTTGTGAATAGATTGATTGATAGAACTCCCGGTCTCGAGAGGGATCGGGGTGTCACATAACCTCATACAATGCCCTCTTTTGGGGGTTGTGGGTGCTTCTAATTTCTCTATCTATAGCTGTGTTCTGAAGAGAATCTTAAGCTATATTCTCAATTCTACTACAAGCTTCGTCTGCTGTGAGGTTATAGAAACCTCTATTACTCATTGCATTAACCATCATTTTCTGCTGAGGTGTAAGACCCTTAAAGAAATAATGCAAGAGTTCATGTCGGGCAAACCCATGGTGGGGACACTGATTCCTAAGATCTATAAATCTTTCCCAAGCTTCATGAAAAGGATTTAAGTTTGACTGCACGAATAACGTGATGTCTGTTCGTAGAGTAGTAGTTCTGGCCATTGGGAAGAACCTATGTCAGAATTTCCGAACAAGTTCTTCCCAAGATGTTATAACTCCTGCGTCTAAATGATTCAGCCATTGTTTGGCTTTGTCTTTCAAGAAAAATAGAAATAGACGCAGTTGAATGATCTCACGACTCACATTAGGGATGTGAAACATAGAACATGCTTCCAAGAATTGTATGATATGAGCGTGAAAGTTTTCATTGCTCTTCCCGTAAAAGGAAGGAAATTTGAAATTGTCCCTATCTTTAGCTCAAAGTTAACATTGCCAAGAGCTGATGGGGCTATGGCAAATTCAGGGTTGTAATCGCTCGGAGAAAATGTTGACGAAGAGTCATTTGTGGGTCAACGAGTCAATTAACGGGTCTGTTAACAGATTGAGCTATAGGAAGAGGCGGTATGTTATGGACATTTTCTTCTTGTTCCGCCATCGGGACTTAGACTCTCCTTCGCGGAGTTTTCTAGGGCTCGAATCAAATTGGGCGAGTTCCGAATTTAAGGAACGACGCCCGTGCGTTCAAAGCAAAATAAAATAGAGCTAAGTCCTAGAAGTAGAGAAATAAAATAAACTAAGTATATTAACTAAATACAGAAAGTAAACTACGTACTTTAAATAAAGGCAAAAAGTAAACTAAGTACTTAAGTAAATACGAAAATTAAACTAAGTACTTAAATTAAAGACAGAAATAAGCTAAGTATATATGCAAGCTATTTTAACAAAGCATAATATAAACAGTGTACGTGCAAGTATTATACAGACAATATACAAATTTATAAGTTATGTGCAAAATACTTTACAAGTAGAATTTATACAATTTCACACAAATAATTACAACACTTAAAAAAAGTTCACAATTTAACTCAAAAACTAAACTAGACCGTGCATCTCTGGCAACGGTGCCAAAAACTTGATGCGTTCAAATGGTGCGTTATAATTAGGTGCAAAATGACCAAGTTTTAATAACCTGCAAGTGCATGGATCTTTGCAGTGAGTGTACTATGAGTGCGGAATTGTACCACAGGGAAGCGCGTTAGCAAGTTGGTGAAGTAATGTGTGAAAGTGTTAAAGCAGTAAGCGGTAGTTTGTACAGGGCATTTGTTTTTAACCTATGCTACAACTAAGTTAAACTAATTAAATATGAATACGAGGGGTAGTGATCTAGGGATTGAATATGTAAATGAGGCAATTAATCTAAGCTCAGTATTCAGGATTATCTGATTTAATGCAAGGGTTAAGCTACAAGCATTTAACCTAGTCAATTAACTTAGCTTATTAAAATCCCGATTACTAACTCTGATGTAGGTGCTGTGCCATCTACGAGCATTGGAGCCATAGTATCGGACTGTCCTTGCAACCTGGTGTAAAATGTCTGTTTCAACTAAGCAATCAACTTCTCCTTACTTGGTCTAGAAACTAAGGTCTACTTAAAAGCATTACCTTAAGTTCATGGAATCTAAGGTTGTCAAGCTATTTTCGATTCACTATTTAAAACATGGATACATAGTACGAAAGTAAAGCAATCATAATATCTACTGAAAAACATTACGTTATGAAAGACAATATTTAATAGTAAAACAATCATACATCTACTGAAAAGCTTTGCATATGAAAGACAATACTAAATTAAAACAAGCCATGTATTGCATTTAAAGCGTATAATCTGAATTCAAGACCGTATATTAAAAGGCTAGCATTTACAATATTCTCTAATAGATATCAATCTACTCAGACATAATTGAATACGAATTCTGTAAATAAAAGAGAGTCAAGAAAGGTTCCCCCGTATTGACGAACGCGTATTTCTGATCCTAGAAATTTGAGCAGAGGTCCGATGCAAAGTAGCTATTCGGGCGAAACTAATTTCCCCCGAATAAGAACTACTAGGGATGAGCTTCCCCGAATAAGAGCTTTCTATTAAAAGCTATTCGGGTAGAACCTTCTCCGAATAATAACTACTTGGGTCGGACTTCCCTCTAATAGTAGCTATTCGGGCAAAATTTTTCCGAATAAGAACTACCTAGTTGGGATTTCTCCCGTATCCTACTAATTAATTACGACTAATAACTAACTAGAATTAACTCAGAAATTGATTAAAAATAACCAAAATCTAAAATTAATTAAATAATTCGGAGGGAGGGGGAGCTATTTATAGACAATTTTTCAGAGGTGTGCTCAAACGCCAGTTTGGCGAGCTCGAGCGCGCCTTATTTTCAGCCAATCGTCGGGCACCACGTCAGCATTCCGAAAGATTCCGTGAGACGCGCTCGAGCGCCTGTTTGCTCCATCGTTGAATTTTTGCCACGTGTTTTCTTCTAGAATGTTGTGGATTTTTCTGCATAAGCGCCCTTTATTGACTTTTTGGCTTCGAAAGTTGACTTTTGACCGAGTTTTAAGCGTTCCGAGTTTGATTACGAGCTAGTTTCGGCCAAATTCTAACTCAGCGGACTCCATTCTTCCACTGGTTTGCGTGCTTCTCTGTTCTTCACTTCTTGACTTGCAATTTGGATCGTTTTGGGTCTGAACATTCACTTTTCGGTATTCTCCTACATTTCATCCAAAGTATCAAAGTGTTGCAATAATTCCCAAGTTAAGATGCAAATATAGTACAAATACTAAGGTTTGAGTGCTGCAAATACAGTCACATCAGTACACATAAATATAAGCAATTATATTAAACTGTAAAATTTATGAGCAATAAGCAAACTAAGATGCACGAGAGAATGAAAACTCCCTCATCTCTGGAAGCCACGAACTCTTTGAATCTTCTCCCTTTGCATAACACTAGCAATATAGACAAAGGAATAAACATATACAATCTATGCAACCATACACTTACAAATCAAAACTAGATAGCTGCTAATTCCCAGAATCTCTTCAAACATCTATATATTAATACGACTACACTTAATAACAAGGACCCTTTTATCACTATCTCTTACGAATTTCACTAATGGATTACACAAGCTATACAAAATAACATATACAAGACAATTTTACAAGCAGTATAGATAAAATAACAATATAGGCAAAATTACAAGTATTTCCTAATAAGGTAACTATGCAATCCACTTTATGAAACTTCTCCTAACAACTTCATGTGCTATGCCAATGCCTTTAAGGCCCTTAACCAACCAATTGAAGCCAATTATAACGAGAACAATAGCTAAGTGGGCAACAATAGCTCAAAGCATGGAAACTACAAAAATACTATTCATTACTCTAACTTCTACAAGCTACAACAACCAAATGAGGTACAAGACTTATAATCCAATTTCACTACTCAATCTTAGGCACATTATGGCACGATTTTATGCCACGAAACCACACTGTAACCTACATTTACTCAAAAACCCCGATTTTTCTGTTAGCTCGTTTGAATTATAGCTATACTAACCGAGCATCCAATCAACGCCATAACTGTGCCAAAAGTGCTTCCCCGCATATATAAGACTATACCCCCACTCAAAACGAGCACGGCTAACACTTTGGTCAAATGACCCCTTTACGTTCTAATGTCAATTTCTAGATTCTATCAATGTAAAACCCATTTAAATTGCACATTTAAGCTTTTAAACACTAATGACATCTAACTAAATCAAGAAAATGCAATTCGAAATGAAAGTCCCAAAATGTGAGGGTTTAGTATTCAAAATACTATTCATTATCTTCTACATTGAGCAATTGTCATTTCTAGCCATAAAATTCTTCAATTAGCTATAAAAGAATGTTCTATGATTATAATAGAAGCTAATTCAAGCATAGATAGACATGTATAAGCATTATATTACAAATCTAAGAATTTTAAACATAAAACAAAACTTATTGAAAATACAAAAACAAGATGAAATCCCTCACAAGGCTAGTGAAAAAGGCTTGAGAAAGACTCTAGGATGGCTCAATCAACTCCTAATGCAAGCACAAGGATCAAGCTTGGAGATTTGAAGATAAAATTTCTTCTTTTTTTTTTCTTCTTGCTGTCGACTTTGGGCTAGCTTTTGCTGTTTTTTTTTTTTTTTTTCATTTTTTGTGCTAATATAAGCTTATAAAGATGACAAGGTCAAATAGTCCAAAGGCTTGGTCAATGGGTCAAGCTAAATGGTCAAACAATTGGTCTTTGGATCAATTAAATTGCCTATGCAAGATTAAAACAAAGCTAAGTTAAAAAATGCAAGGTTATAACACTATTTACTCGAGGACACTTGAACATTTCATATCTAACATTCCTGATATGCTATGCACGTAAAATCGATGAACAAATATTTTAAATATGGCAAGTAATAAGGGAAAATTATAAAGTTTGAAAAAATGAACTAATTAAAAATTCACACAGGGCTCGGAGCTACTTTATTTATTTAGTTGAAAACAAAGTAAATAAATGCAAAGAAGTGAATCCAAATAATATAAATAATAAAGATAGTTAAAATTCATTTCATATAATTAATTTAAATATTATTTGAATATTTTGAAAAAATATGAAAATAGTGCTAAAAATGAATGAATTTAATTAAAGTAAACACATAGTTTTATGCAAGCATTCGAGTTAACACCTAATTATATGCAAACAAGTATTATTCACTACATGCTGGGTTCGCGGTGTCACATAAAGTAAAGGCAATTTAGTCATTTAACAAAATTTCTATTAAGAATTTAACTGTAGAGACTAATTTGACCATGTTAAGGGAACATTGGAGACCTATTTGAATGATTTGGAACAGTAAGGACCAAATAAAAAAATGTCAATAATAGAAACTTCTTATGCAATTAACCCTTTAATTATACAAGTTGAGTAAAGCTCAAAACTTGAGTATTTATTTTTGCAAAAGAATTGTAGTTCGACAACATTTAAAGCTTGTTAAAAATATGAGTGGAGTTTTGGATATTCGGGCTCTGCTTGTTTTTATAATTACTAGATTGAATTAAGCATTTTCAATAAATAAATTCTTCAATATTTGCTTCCTACAAAAAGGAGCTTCAACTTTTTTTCTTTTCTAGAATTGGTAGGAATATATTAAAATTAATTGGCAAGTAGATGACCAAAGTACATAACAACTGTCAAACGAAGGGGACGATTGAGGGAGATTCTTGAATGTGGATATGAAAAATACAAATGACCTTTGATTTTTTTTCTTTTTCATATTTGGGAACATCTAGAATAACTAGTAAATACCAACTCTGTTGTATCTCACTGAGATGTTGTTCACTAGAATGCCAAAAGTTGATCCAATTACGCTTATTCCTAATATTAAATTGTAAAAACATCATAATGACATAAGTTTTACAAAAATAGCTAGAGAATAATTTTTATTCTGACATGATTTTGGATGTTTTCATTTTTTCAATATAATCCTAATATACTTCTTAAAGATAAATAAAATAAAATAAAAGTGTCAAATATTAATGGCCAATTTACATTTTAATTATATCTAGTCTTCAAACACCAAGACCTAATTGTGTTTCAACCAAAAAAAAAAAGAAAAAAAAACTACTATGCATAAAGGGAAAATGTCTCATTTAGTCCCTATTATTTTCTAAAAGTTTCAATTTCATCCATTTTGTTTAAAATTTCTCAATTTCGTCCCTTTTATTTTTTAAAAAGTTTCAATTTCATTCCTACTATTTTTAAAAAGTTTTAATTTTGTCCTTATTATTTTCTTAAAGTTTTAAATTCATCCTTATTGTTCAAAATTAATCAATTTAGTTCCTATTATTTTTTAAAAAATTAAAATTAGTCCCTATTGTTTCTAAAAAAATTTCAATTTACTCTTTGAATAATAGGGACAGATTTGAAACTTTTAGAAAAATAATAAGTACAAAATTAAAACTTTTATGAAAATAATAGGGATGAAATTGAATTTTTTTTGGGAAATAACAGGGACAAAACTGAATTTTTTTAAACAATAGAGATGAAATTAAAAATTTTTAAAAATAGTATGGACTAAATTTTATATTTTCCCCGTTTTTAAACGTAACGTTTTTATATTTTCTAAAGGGAAAAATATCACATTTAGTCCTTGTTTTTTTTTAAAAAGTTTTAATTTTATCCCTATTGTTTCAAAATTTTCAATTTCATCCCTATTATTTTTTCAAAAAGTTTTATTTTCATCCCTATTATTTTTCTAGAATTTTAAATTAGTCCATATTGTTCAAAATTATCAATTTAGTCCTATAATTTGAGAAATGATAAGGAAGAAATTGAATTTTTTAGAAAATAATAGGGATTAAATTGACTAATCTTGAATAATAAGGGCGGATTTAAAACTTTAAAAAAATATTAGGGACGAAATTATTTTTTTTAAAAATTATAAAAATGAAATTGAAATATTTTAAAAATAATAGAGACGAAATTAAAATTTCTTTATAAATAATAAAGATGAAATTTAAAAAATTTAAATAATAAAGAGGAAATTAAATTTTTTAAAAAATAATAAGAATTAACTATGACATTTTCCCTGATCTAAAGTCACACGATTTCGATGTTCTTTATTAAATTGCCGAAATTACCCTTCACCTTTCTTTTTCCCACTACATATATAAATAGAAATCCTAAAACCCTGCTTTTGAAACCCTAATAAATTTCCCTTTTTCTCATAGCTTCATCAAAAGCTAATCAGTGAGTGAGACAGGTATCCTCATTTCCTAATTTATTCTTGAATATTTTTTTTTTGGTTAAATTTGTTCTTGAATTTATATTCTTATTTCACGTAGATTAACTGTTTACTTATAATTGTTTAATGAAAAAGTTATGTTTTGAACCATTCTCTGCCAGCGAATATCACTAAGTACAGTTTAGGTAATTCGTGCTTTGTAGTCTTTATATTTTACACAATGATGTTGGTTTTTTTTTTTTTTTTTTCCTTCCCTGGGTTATGCTTATTTTTTTTGGGATTCGAGTCGTGGAATTAACATCTAGCCTTTTGTGAAAAATGTAAGATAAACTTGTGTACAATAACCCGAAATGGGCCCGACCCTTTTGTAGATGTTACACATAGTGGGAGCTTCGGGTATTGAGGCTTTTCTTATGCTTATACCATTTAGACTTTTGTAAAAAATGCAAGACAAGCCTGTGGACAATAACCCAAAAGGGGTCTGACCCTCTTATGTATGTCAAACGTAGTGGGAGCTTTGTGTATTGGGGTTCTCATTATCTATATATATTTTTTCTGAGCTAGAAAAGTTGTTTTTATCTAGATAAAATTGAACGATATATTTGCAGTTAACTATAAGCAAAATAGGAAAAGGAACATATATGCTGAAGTAGCTCCTTCAAGTACAACTTGGTTGTCTTGATTGCATTCTCAATCCAAGTTTCTGGAAAATGCACCTTGATTTACTAGGTTTGGGGTTTTGGTTGGACTAGAAGAAGAGAAATGTCAAGAACTATGTGCGTTAGATCATGCATTTGGTGACAATAGTGCCCACCTTTATGACACTTTTATTTGTAGTGCATGGATAATCTTTTACTTGAACATGTAATTCTACTACTCAGAAGGTCCCTTGAGTCCCATTGTATTGATTTGTCATCTTTTGATGTTTTAACTTTAAAAAATTATTCTGCAGTATGAAATTGTGATTATTTTTTTTCCCCATTTTATGTGCTTCTCAGGTAAATTCAATGTCATCTAGGAATTCCGTTAGTGGTTGATAGTTTTAATTTTTGGTTGTTCATTACTTCATTATTTGAACTTCCATTGATCGTGTGGAAGTGTTGATGCAACAATAAATAATACTTATTGGTTAATACTTTTCCAGGAAATGGCTCCAAAGCAGCCAAACACTGGCCTTTTTGTTGGCCTGAACAAGGGACATGTTGTGACCAAGAAAGAGTTGGCACCGCGTCCCTCTGATAGAAAAGGGGTAAGTAATTTTCTTTTTGAAATTGGTAATTTCAATTGCACAGTTTTATTGTACTCAAATTCCAACAATCATCTACAGTTTCTTGGAAAATATTCAGTTGATATTAATGCTAGTTACCTCTTGTCAATGTACCTCTTACTCATGTTCTAAATCATCTTGCACACTATCAACAGAGTCATGTTATAAATCATCTCGCGCATTATCAATACATTATCTTTTGGTACTTTTTCTCAGAAAACCAGCAAAAGAGTTCATTTTGTGAGGAATCTCATCCGGGAAGTTGCTGGTTTTGCTCCCTACGAGAAGCGAATCACCGAGCTTCTCAAAGTCGGTAAAGACAAGCGTGCTCTGAAAGTGGCTAAGAGGAAGTTGGGCACCCACAAGAGGGCGAAGAAGAAGAGAGAGGAGATGTCGAATGTTCTCCGCAAGATGAGGTACATGCTATATAATGAATGTCCTGTGTGATCTATCTCTCTAAATGTGCTGAATGATCTGCTCCACTGAATGGTTATCACTTCTAGGAGTGGTAACCAATATACTTTTCATCCTTAAATCTTAACTTTCCTATTTTCTCTCTCTTATATTTGCGTGAAATTTGTGATTCAGGGCTGCTGGTGGTGGAGAGAAGAAGAAATGAGCTGACGCACTTTTGATCTCCTGTTGAAGTTTTGTAGGTCAATGAGAGTCGTAGCTTAGATATTTTTAATAGCTTTTCTATTCATTTGACTGAAACTTGAGGTTTTTTTTTTTTTTTTTTAATTGAAAACTTGACTCTTCTTATATGATCAATTTATTAATTTTGATTGCACTCAACATAATGAGTCTTATTTTCGACCTCAGAGACGATACCTGGAACTAAGTGGTGATATTTTGATTTCTTGATTGCTAATGTCCAAATTTAGTATTTATTGTCTATCTGTTGCCTGTAGATGTGTTGCATTTTATTCTGTTTCCTAGACTGAAAGCAGAATATGGAATGACTGCTATGATGAATCATGAATAGAAGCAACAATGTATGGGGGGTTTTGTGAATTTGATAGAGTGAAAATGCAAAGAATTATTGATTAGCATTGTATGAGTTGCATTTTTCTGATCCTTAGCGGCGAACTTATCAGATCAAGTCTTATTTCGCTTGGTGGAGTCAGCTATATAGATTTGATGATATAACTCGTTCTTGTTAACAACCTTTTTCTTTGTTAGCTCGGATGTTAGAATACTTGCCGGAATGAAAATCTTTTTTTACCGTATCTTTATCTTTTCTAGATCCAAAGAATGGATTGTGTTAAAGATGGAAAGCGAGAATTCTCTCCCTTGTAAGACCTGTCATTTCATGGGCAGGTTATGGTATAATTCACCTATCCACTAATTTATTTTTGTTTTCTATTTCTCGAGATGAAGTTTCGTCATAAAAGTAAAATAATCAGATGTTGATGAAGATAAATGTTTTTGTTGCTTTTAGACTATAAGTGAAAAGTCCTGGTCAGGGGAAAAAGGAAAATCGCAGGCAACAAACAAACGTTTTCTGTGTTGAGGAGAAAATTGAATTCATTAAGCGCTATGTCCAAGAGATGCTGGATGCTGGATGCGATGATTAATGGAGAGGTTATTAGACGTCGGACCTTCCGTCGTAGGGTCAAAATTGGCTGGATCAAACTTTTAATTGGCAGTTATAAATTTAATGTTGATGGTTGCTCTAAGGGTAATCCGGGTTTCGTAGCGGCAGGCGGCATTATAAGGAATAGTACCGGTGCTTGATTCACGGGGTTTGTGGTTAATTTAGGGATTACGTCTAACAACATGGCTGAACTCACTGTTTTATTTGAAGGAATGCGTTTGGCGATGAGGTTGGGAGTTAAAAGTCTGGTTATTGAAACTGACTCTCAAGTTATCTTAGGCTTGGTTCAAGGTGGAACTCCTTCTCGCAGTCCTCTGGGCCCTTTGGTGCAGAAATGTAAGGACATCTTGCAAAGGGAAAATGGATTCCACGTGTGTCATGTGTTTCGCAAGGCGAATTTGTGTACAGATTGACTTGCAAATTATGGTTTACTTCAACCAATTGGCGGACTTGTCTTGGATGTTCCTTCAAATAATCTCATCAGACTCATTACTAGGGACAGTGAGGGAGTGACTATTCCCGGGGTTGTTCCGGTTTAGTTGGCTGTGCTTCCTTCAAAGCAAAAAAAAAAAAAAAGCCTTAGCCCTAGATTGTTGTCTTCTTTCTCTATTTGTTCGATCAATTGGATCGTGATCGAACTTGTGTAGGTAGATGTTGTCCGGTAGGGTTTTGGTGTTTCAAATTAAGTTATGCATAACTTGAATTACTCAGTTTAGCTGCATAATTTGCATGCATTGTGAAACTTTACGAAATCAAACATAGACATGTAAAGTTCAATTATCTTCAAACATAAAAAGCAGTCGAGTTGACATTTTTAAAATGATTTTGTTAGACTTTGTCCAACGGTCTTCCTATAATAGCTCAAATCTGTTAAAAACTCTTAAACAACCCTTGTAGTTGGGGTTCTTTAAAATTGGGAGCCCTTGTTTTGCCCACCATGCTCGCCAAATGGGCTCTCTACATCTGTAAACGTTCTCCGACAGTCATATCTGTGATAGGCTTCGTTCTCTAACGGTCATATTTTTTACAAGCTTCAGCTTGATTTTGATAGGCTTTTGCTGTGGTTGTGTTGCCCTGGGGTTTCCTTTCCCTTCGATTGGATCTATCAAGGTCTCTAGGGTTAGGGTTCCAAATTGGGCCTTTTGTCTCGACCCATTTTTGTGTTTTGTGGTTTGTTTTTAGGGTATCTTCAATAGTGGAGATTATTCATAAAAATTTATTATTTTTGGCTATTTTAGAGACCCGGGTCTCTAAATTTAGAACCAAAATAGATGGGGTTCACTACTTTTATCAAATTTTTAACCAAAATAAAGATCCAATCACTTTTTGAGTCTCTAAATTTAGAGTCAAAAAAGTAAATTGAGTCTATATTTTAACTCAAATCTCTAAAATTGTGTGAGTTTAATGTATTTTGGTTCTAAATTTAAAGACTCAATCTCTAAAATTATAAAAAATAATAAATTTTTATAAATAGTATCATACCCTTATAGTTGTCTGTTTGATTATGGGTTTTGTCTAGGGCCAGTTGTGTGATGCCTTTGGTAATTTGAGCTGAGCCCAACGGATAATTATAATTTTATTCGTGCCTAATGAAATGTTTTTCTTACCCAAAAAGTAATAAAAAAATAAACAATGAAATGAAAAGACTCCTTACAATGTGTCTAATACGAACGTAAAGTTACTCACGCAAATGCAAAAGGAATGTGTGTTTCTTCAGATTCATGAATCTTTTTCCTCATCCGGTTAGCAAGTTAAAACACTTTTTGTGAATCAATGGTAATAAGCAATTGCGTCATCGCAACTGTCACCCATGCTTATATTAACATGGACTCACGATTTCAAATGTCAAAGATACAGTAATTTATCAATTTCTAATTAATGTTTCAACTTTGGTGGTTAATTAGCATTAAAAAAAGAATATGTATTTTTTTATCAGTTGATATTGGATGTTATTCGGATCCTTAAAATTATGATTGGAGTTTCTTATTTATTATTCACAATACTTGTCCTTATTTATCTTTTTCATATGACTACACTCGACCCTATTCAGTGCAAGCCACATTTGTGGCAGTTTAAGTTACTTTAACAATTCTGATAGATTCTTTTTCTCTTGTACGATGATTTTTACCCTCCTTAGTATTGTACGTACTAATTGTATATTTTCTAGTTAGTATGAATAGGTTTCTTTTGGACTCTTATATAATTCAAGTCTAGTTAATCTTTAATTAATAATATTGATTTTGACAAAATAAAAAAAGAAGAAACAGAAACAAGAGTCAGCGCTAACAATCTTTGACTTGACACCGTCCCAATCACCTAATCAATTTTTGCATGAAGCACGTGTAAATCACTAACCATGCACCCGCGAAGCAGAAGATCCCTCTCCCCTCGTCCGCTTCCGTTGAGAATTCATTAAATTTGCTTCAGCTCAGCATCATCATTTCCAATTTAATTGAAAACTTGACACAAAGTTCTCATCCAATTCAGCAAAAATGAATACCGAATTAGGTATTCACACACACACACACACACACACACTTATATACACATATACATGTTATATTAATGTGTATATGTATAACATATATACGTGTATATGTTATGTTTATATGTGTGTATATATGTTTTATATGTGCGTATATATGCTACATATGTGTATATATGTTCATGTAACTTATGTATATGTATATATTATGTGTCATATGAAAATCTTAATTTTTTTTTTGAATGTGTTGATGGTGAATTGTTGGCAGTGATGGAGTTCTTGGGAGGGGTGCCATTGCTACAGAGGCTTCCTAGTTCTTCTCTCAGAAGAATTGCTCAAGTTGTCATTGTTAAACATTACGGTAAATTTTCATTTTCCAATTCTAATTTCATTTAATGGCGAAAATTAGTTGAATTTTATTATTTTATCCGTTTTTTGCGTGTGAATTGGAAGAATTTAAAGTGACATTAATTATGGGTTAGTAGTTGAGTGGCACTTCAAAAAGAGAAGTAAAATGCCAAAAAGTACAATTTAAACGTTATAATGAAATTGGAAAGCATCTTGGGTTTTTGTTCTTTTTCAGTTTTTTGTTTAAACTTAAAGCTTACCGTGTCATAAAACATTACTCGTGCACTTATGTCGAAATCATAACTTGTCAAATCGTGAATCAAAATATCATTTTAAAAAACTATGAATTGCAATGATTCAGTCATATTTTGAAAACAGATTTAGAATTGCAATATGGCATGGGGAATTTCCAGTCTTGCGGAAGACATTGTTCAGATTAATAAGAAGGTCATCAACAGCATTATCACCAATATAAAAAAATCATGAACAACAACAACCACCCCTTCTCTTTACCACCTTCATCTTCACCAAAGATCATAGCCCGTAGTGGTTGACAATAAAGAGAAGGTGTTTGGCATTGGCATTATTCTGATTATGCCAATAGGCTATCTATATTTGACGAGGCAGATGTTCATTTTCAGACTTTTTTTTATTATTATTGTCAGTTGAGCTTTGTTATGGCTTAGACTATTCTTTTTGTTTTTTTTTTAAAGAAAAAAGAAAAAAACAGAAAACAAATATGGCCCAAAACATTGTGGCAATGCACATTGCATAAGTGAATCTTACCAAATCACTGAATTGTACGATTCAGTGCAATTCGTTTTGCTTCAGCTATTGTTTTTGTACATTTTCAATTCACATTCCGATTCGTATCGTGTTCTCTAAAATCAAACGGGATCGTACAATTTCTAATAAAATCAGCTTATTTGTCTATTGAAATCATATAATTTCTTTGTCCTTCTTTCACCCAAATGCTTCTGGTTGCGTTCAAGCACAAGAAAACTTCCACTTTTTTTTTTTTTTGCTAAGTAAGCAAGGTATTTCAGTAAAAGCAAACTCAAAATCATGTACAGAGTCCTATCCAAAAACTACCAAAGTGAGAAATATTACATACACATATCCCTAAAGCCCTAGTTCATGCATAGTACATCGTTTACCAAGGTTCGCCTAAATTTTTTACCCCTACAAATCCTCAATCTAACAAAGTGCACAATATCTTTCTTGATTTGTTCTTCTGAACCGAATTGCTGCCTGTGCAATCTATGATTCATTTCCCTCCAAATAGAATATACAATAACACAGAAGAGAAGCCGAATGATTGTAGCCTGAAGATCATCTCCCTTGCAAAAGCGAGATGTCCAGTCCCCAATATTATCCCATGACGGAATCCTTTGTGGAATGAGAGCTAAATGAAGTCCATGATCCTAGATTCTCTTGCTCAAACCACATTGAGAGAAAATGTGGTGTCTACCCTCATCGGCCATACCACAAATAACACAAATAATATCCTCAATAATGCCCCATTCAAGCAGTCCCACTTTCACAGAAAGGATTGCCACCCAGGTAATGAAGCTGCATTTAGGTATAAAATTCTTACCCCACACAAGATCATGCCATGGAACCTCTGCATACTTTTCTCTAATGCACTCCCAAGCACTTGACACTGAAAAAATCCCATTATTAGAACTCTTCCATCTGATATGATCCTTCGAAGTATTCACAGGGTTGAAAGTGACATGAAGTTCAATCTGTTGAAGGGTAGGGTGAATAGGCCAAGCCCACCTACCATCACAAATCACTTTAGACACTTTATCGAACCACCCAATACCTGAATCAACAATCTGCTGCCAAGACATTCGATCCGCAATGCAACCCCACGGATGCCAAGGCTCACTACAAAACAAAGTATTCAAGCCATCTCCAATCTTCACAATAAAGAGCTGTTTCACCTTATCCCTGAAATTCAGCAACTTATGCCATTGCCAACAAGAAGAACCAATTTTACAGTCCCAAATACAATCATTTTTAAGCTAGGGGCTATGAATATAGGATAATGTTGTACAATTTTGAGGTTTCATTTTTCTGATTCCTTTGTGTGTTTGCCAAGATGAGGGAGAATATGTCCTTCGCGAAGGGGAAGCTGGAGATGGAATTTACTTCATCTGGGATGGAGAAGTAAGCTTTGTGATAATTTTCTTGTCGGTTACTAGTTGATGAAATATCCTTAGCATGATTTACTGCTGCGGATGACATAACTTTGCAGGCTGAAGTTTGTGGGTCTGTACATGCTGAAGATGAAAATCGTCCCGAATTCCAGTTGAAACGATATGATTATTTTGGTCATGGTGAGAGGCCTATTTATGTTATTGATTCTTATTCTTCTTTTTCCTCTGTAGATTGGATATCTTCAATTAGCCGGTTCGACTCTTGGTGGTTCGTCTACAGCTGGATTGACTAACATTCCACAGCATATCATCCTTTTTTTTATGTTAAATCATAATTTGATTTGGTCATTATCTTTCTTCTGTTTGTAGCTTTGTGTATATGGGTTTATGAGAAACTGAGATCACCTGTCATGATATGCTCTTGCAGGTACGACATCATCTGCTCAACATGCAGATGTGGTTGCACTGTCTAAGGTAGCTCCTCTACTTTAGTAAAGCTACATGGCCATCCCAAGATAATTTCGCTGCCTTCTTTATATGCTTTTCTTCTATGTCTTAAAGTGATATCCACATTTTTCTGGCTTTTCTTTTTGACATTTTGTCTGTTGATGGCAGCTTACCTGCTTGGTGTTGCTTCATGAGCATGGTAATTTACTGCAACCAAAATCAATTTGGAGTGCAGATAAAACGACTGAGAAATGCTCACCTGTGGAGCTTATATTGCATCTGGACCCTTTAGAAGTATGTCTCTCTTGCTTTCTACCACTTTCCATCTAATGATCTGTTATTCTTTTTCTTCTCCTCTTTTTGTTTGGACATATTTCCTGGACTTCTTTGAATTTCTAAGTTTTATGTTTTATTACACCAGTTTCCATTTTGGAAGAAAGCAACAAATCAATACAACATAAGTCCAACTTATGGAAACTAGCATACAGGCTATGGTGGGTATTTTTTGGATGTTGATTGTGAGGCTAGGTGAAATTTGAGTATGCCATCTTGGCACCTCTGTATATTTTGTTTTCTAGTGAGTCTAAGAATTTTCCATGATGAAAAACAATGGGTTTCATAGTTTTGTATTTGGCTAATTGATAGCATTGTTAGCAAGCACCCTCTCACCTTAATGAAAACAGAAGTAAATGATAAATGCATATTATTCTTTTTTTTTTCCTCGAGAAATGAAAATATTTTATTAATAAGTATCAAGGGGGTGCAACCCAAAACTATTTACATCAACTATGAGAAATGTCAAAAAACATTCTTGCTATATACATCAACAACGAAGAGTATCTAGACATTCTTGGATTCTCTCTACATCCACTTTACAAGAGTTATTGGTCCAAAAACAAATATCATGAAAACAAAAGCTTTTCAAAACTGAGAGAGACAATTCCTTCCCTTCAAAGGCTCTATGGTTTCGTGCCTTCCATAGGTTCCAAATGATGGCAAGCGGGACCTTACGAATGACCTTTTTCCTATGCTTTGATGATTTGATTTCACTCCATGTTTTAATCTCCTCATAAAAAGACTTTGAAGCGACCCACTGCACTCCCACAATACTAAAGGCCATCTCCCAGAGACACCTAGCCCAAGTGCAATGAAGCAGTAAGTGATCAACCTACTCCATATCATTCTTGCATAGGAAGCATCTTTTAGCAACAATTTCCCCTCTTTGTCTAAAGTAAGAATTCTCCCCCAAGCCGCCTCCCAAGAAAAAAAAAAACCAACTCTAGTTGGAGGACAAGACTTCCAAACATCTTTCTGCTGGAGCGCCTCAAGAAAGTTAGGCTCAGATTCACCCACAAGGGTTACTATAGAAAGATTTAGCCGTGAATATCCCATTTTTTCTCAACTTCCATTTCATTTGATCTTCCCTCCCTTGAAAAAGTGTGCAATTATTGATACACTCAAAAAAGTTAAAAAACTCCTCCAACTCACAATAAAATGCATATTATTCTTAGGTTTCAAAGGATCAAAGAAGGAGAAGGGAAAGAGAGGAAGGGTAGAGATGGTTGTTTCATTGTAGAGAACCATTGCCTTCTATATGACCCCAAACATTTGGATAAAGCTGAATGATGCACTTTAAGTAGTTATTTTCTATGTAAGATATACTCCTTCTATATGATAATTCTTGTCACTCTTTCCTTATTGGGACTCTAAACAAAATTTGTTAAGGGAATGTTTGGGAAAAACAGCAATACAGGAGACATTAAAAGAATCATTTCCTTTGATTAGAAAGCTTCTATTTCAGAATCAAATAGTACGGAAAATCTTCACATATGCAATGCGCGTGCACTACTGCTAGTCACCTATAAATTTTACTCCATCGACGCACGTGCTCAAGTCTCCAAGTACTTCGAATGATACTTCAACAAAAGAATATTATAGGAAGGTATAAATGCACAAAGTTAGTAATCAGTTGAAATATATCTTTTGGAAATTGTAAGCTTATGATAGTAGCTTAGGTGCAGCAATTAACCAGAATAATATAAGAGACAACGGTAGAATACAAGACAGCCCAATCTCTGAAATTTGCACCTACTATTTAATTATTGAACTCAAGACTTCTCAAAAACAAAAAAAGTTGAACTCATGGGTTGTGTCTAGCTACTTTTGTCCCAAGTGTCCGAAATGGGTCTATGGCCACAAGTTATGGAATGGAGCAACAGAAGCTGAGGATTGCTCAACGTATATTGGGGCTCATAGAGATATGTTAGTCTTTCAAATGCGATACTGTATCAAAGTAATATAAGCTTTTGATGGTCTATAAGCTTAAACAGAAATTTGCTTAAGGAATGTCTGGGAAAAATTGCAATACAGAAACCCATAAAAAGAATCACCTCCCTTTAATTAGAATATTTCTATTTCAGAATCGAAAAGCAAGGAAAATCCTGTAACAGTGTAAGGCCTGGCCTTCAACTCTATGGGGGCAAGGTTTAAGTGAAACTGATGTTACTTCAAGACTTCGGGTGGAGCATCTAATCATTACTTAGGCTCCGTTTGTTTGCCGTAAAATAACTTGCTTGTGTAAAATGTTTTCGGTGAAAAATATTTTACTGGACTCCGTTTGTTTGTCGTAAAATAACTTGTTGGGGAAAAATATTTTTTCAGAAAATAGATTACTGGAAAATATTTTCTGGTGTTTGGATGTATCGTGAATTTTGTAAAATCTTTTCTTCTTCCAAAGTCCCGTAAAACATTTTACAAAATTTTGCACTAGCTGCAATTGTTGACCGTAAAACATTTTACGGTTGACTAATTTTACGGTGTTACCAAATACCGTAAAATTAGTAACACCGTAAAATTAAGAAAAAGCAGCTGTAATTTTTGACTGTAAAATATTTTACGGTTGACTAATTTTCCGGTATTACTAAACACCATAAAATCCGGAAAATATTTTCCGGGAATATATTTTACGGCAAACAAACGGAGCCTAGTTTGATATTTTGTTCTGAAATGTGAAGAAAATTTTCTTAGTGTAATTTGCTTTCATGTTCATCATTTCCAAGAGTTTCAATCATTTTGTGATTTCATTTTCTGCCTTTTAAAGTGGATCTTTATGACCCATGGATGATATGCTACTAAGTAAATTTTTCAAGAGTCTTTTAACGTTTGTGCTTTATTTACTCAGAAAAGCTACATCTTCCCAAGAAGGCTCTTTTTTCTGGTTATCATTATCATCTGCTATATTAAGAAAGAAGAAAAGAAAGAAAAGCACTAGAAAATCGAGAGAAAATAATCCACTATTATTTAAATATTTATTCTATGACCAAAAGGAGTTTGTTAGATATTGATGGTAGAGCTTACCATGGTATGATTTTGGTAACTCTCAGAGGTGCTTGGTTCTTAAGAATATGAGTTTACAATTTAAATTGAACGAATTCTTATTATGTAAATTAAATGTAAGGCAAGTTGACTGTAAGCTTCCCCCCTGTGCTCTACATTTCTTCTCTCTTGAACTATCTGTGGAGAAGTTGGCTTGTGAGTTCTTAACAACCTTTCTATGAAGGTTAACATTTTCCGAGGGATCACCTTACCTGATGCTCCGAAATTTGGAAAAGTGTTTGGAGGACAGTTTATGGGACAGGTATGATCAACTTACTTTATTTCCTTTTCCTTCTTTTCTAAGTTTTTGCCAGTTAGAACATCTACAGAAGATTGTTATTTGTTTTAAGATATTGATCTGTCATTCATAAATTATGTAGGAAATATGTTTCCCAAAGCAAACTAAGCCTTACCCCGCTAGGTGGGATTCGCTATATGAATTTGACACCACTTCATCCCATTTTGAGGTCCAAATCCTCTGTTAGCAACACACGATTCCTTGTTTGAAAGAAAGGATAATATCTATAATTGCTTATGACTTGAACTCTCTGTAGATTTCCATCAGTCCCTGTTATCATGCTGGAAGGATGCCGAGCCTACAAGTCCTTTAGTCGGAATGTAAGAAAACGAAAATTGGGAAACTTAAAGGGCCCGTTCAGTTGCACAAATTGGGGGCAGGGGAGGGGATGTATTCCATAAGGTCTTGATGTGATAGTGTGCCATCGAAACAGAGAAGACTTTTTAGAAAACAAGGAAAAGTTTGTTTTTCTCTTCTCCATCTTCACTCAAAATTATACTCCTTACTCCTTTATCATTTGAACAGAGTAACAGGTTCAGTTTCCCGGAGAAAACAGTTTCCAGAAACCGCACAATCCCTAAGTTATCTTTGTGGAATATCTAACTCACATGTGCATCTTTTATGTTGCCTTTGTCTTATACTAATTGTCCACTCTTTCGTGAAAGAATGATCAACTTTTCACTACTTTATATATCTTAGTCGATCCTTGATTTAGCAGATGACAAAGTTATGTAGAATTAATTGGTATCTGCAATGGTCAAAATTACTTTGTCTGTCGTTCTCCTGTATTCTGAAAATGCTTATACATCAAATAAACTAGAATTTGTTCACATTTCAATTGAAAGATTTATATTCAATATTACTGCTAAAAGATTGTGGGTGCTAAAAGTTAGATTAAGTTTTTTGTGCCCAGTCTGACTTTTCCACGACCCTTTCTTAGTAGGAAGTAAAGTGGTAAATGGCCCTCTTCTGTAATATGTACTGATATATGTGCAGATACGTGTACTTATAGTCTATGGGGCTTTATCCGTGTTTGGTTTCATTGCTTGCTGTTTTGGTTAACAATATGCAGGCATTGGCTGCAGCATCCAAAACTGTTGACTGTCTTAAGGTCGTCCATAGTTTTCATGCTTACTTCCTTCTTGTTGGAGATTTCAACAGTATGTGTATTTTCTATACTTATTAACTGTCTTAATAGTTGTTCTATTACTTCAAAAGCTATGTCTTTTCCAAGTAAACTTTGGTACTACTTAAAATGAAAGTAAGGTTTCTAATAATAACTTATTTACCCACAATGTAGGGCATTAATAAGTGATTAATGTAGACCTACCTTCGATGTACAAAACTGAATATTAACAATTTGATTGACAAATTGCCTTTTTTTTCCCCTTAAATATGGTGTATAACTGCTTGGCATTTTAATTATAGAGAATCTACTAATATTATTATAGCCTATATCAAAGGTCACACTTTTGGTTATGACTGACATGGATTGAGACAGGTTGGTTGAGTACGGATTTTTTTTTGTATATTTTTGTGGTCTGGCTGGAGGGTTTGAAAAGTATTCACTGAGCTGGCTCAGGCTTACTTCTATGGGGGTCTGTCTTGCATTGAATTGGATGTCAGAGCTCCCTCTTCTTAGTCTGTGATCTTCTTGTTTATTCTTCTCACCTTTACCTTGACAGGGGCTTCATGATGCTTTTCAATCTGCTACCATAGTGTGCTAATTCATGTATTCTCTTTGACAAAGCTTCTGCAATCTGTTATTCAGATTTTTTAGGGAGTCTGATATTCGAGTCTTGTGCATGTGTGTAAGAGAGGGAAAGAGTGGGAAAGAAAGGGAGATGCACCTCAATGAAAGACTTCAAAAGAGCACATCTTTGACATAGGTGATGCATATAGCATTTGAACTATATAAAATAGGTTAAGTTTGCTCTATTTATTCTGAATCTACGCACCGAAACTAAGGCTGATCAGAAAATTAATCACTGATTATCCAAATCCTTCCTAATCTCGATGCTGTTGAAAATCTGATTTGGCTTTTCTCATGTGATCATTGGAGGCTGATGTTGGGTGTTTCCATAACATTCTCCGGTGCTTTCTTCTCTTGCTTTTAGCCTTCAGAGGATCATTTGGACTCCTAGTTACTTATTTACGAGTATGTTATTCTATGCAAGGGGGTGGCCTTGGATTGGGTTCATGAACCTCTCAAGTCTCAATAACTACTTTTTTGGTCCAGCAGAGATCTAGTTATGGGCCTACTTTTATTGTCAATTTTCAGTTCTCATATGAAATTGCTCAAGCCCAATCTATCTTTCCTGTTTTATACTTTTGACATTAGGATTACACTTTCAGTATTATATTTAAAAGCACTTCAATTGCGAATAATGGTCCTAAAGATTTTGCAGAAGCAATCTGGAAATCAGTTGTATTGACGAAAAAGTGAATAATCTTGTAATGTAACTTAATACAACAAAGAGAGTTTTTAGAAGGGAGATAAACTTCATTCTTTTCCATCTGTAAACAAAGATTTCATTGGGTTGCAAGGAAAGTACATCATTTAATCTAGTTTAGTTAGACAAGT
The DNA here is from genome assembly GCA_037974665.1 of Ehretia macrophylla. Taxonomy (NCBI): domain Eukaryota; kingdom Viridiplantae; phylum Streptophyta; class Magnoliopsida; order Boraginales; family Ehretiaceae; genus Ehretia; species Ehretia macrophylla. Next base: position 53,493,148 of record CM075776.1, read on the forward strand.
ATACAAATTAAATTAGCTTTTACACTCACAGCCCTTTTAAACAAAATTAAAAGAGTTACTATGAAACTATTGAGTTAATTTTAAATGGTTGGTTGTCAAATTAACCTGCAGTTGCAGCTTTGAGGATGAATAGATTGTTTTCAAATTCTTTTCCATCTTCATGATATCTTAGTTTTGTTATTTAATGGATAACAATAACCTTGTTAGCACCTTCCTCTTTATATTATTTTCCTCAGCAGTCTTGGTGGATAAATCTCAATCTAAAATATATTTATGAATGCAGTGCCAATCATATATCAAGTTGAGCGAGTCCGTGATGGGAATAGTTTTGCTACCCGCAGGGTAGAGGCAATACAGAAAGGAAATGTGGTATTCACATTGCTTGCTTCATTTCAGGTAATGCCATTAATGCTCATATACTTGGACCGAACATTCAGATAAATTATATCTTATGAGTCAAATTTCATACTCTTTGATTCTTCAGAAGGTTATTGGATGTTACATATGCATTATCCTGATCACGTGTACTCGTTTTCTCAATTGACATGGACTAGACACACTGGTACATTCCTGCATGGTAGGACACAATAAGGAGATTAAGAATAAAATGCATTTTCTATGTAAAAATGTTGACACACTATACAGTTTTTGTTTCTTTTCTATGTATGTCAACTGGTAGAATTTGTATAACATCATGCATTACAAGATAACTTATCATACCATAGGAGGAGGAAAGAAAAGAATCAAGGAGGTACTAAGTTACTTGTAGATTTGAATGCGCAGTCTTTCCTTCTTTAAAAAGATGATCTGGATGTAAGCTATGCTGCATGAGGCATGAAGTAATATGCGAATGATGTAGCCGTAAGAGTAGGCAATGCCCTTTATTGATAATTAAGTGGAAAGTATGTGATACAACATATTTAGTAGCTATCTGGGCATGCAACTTCTTTTGTGATTTCATGCCTTTACAGATCTGCTATTTCTTTTTTCCTAGGAGTTATCAAGTCAAGCACAAGTGGAAGAACAAATAAATCATGACTCTACCTTATTTCAGATTGATTTCGACTAGTTTGCCTTATCCTTTATAGGTTTGGACTACCTTATCCTAGTTGGATTAGGACTTTATAGTTTAGCCTAGACTAGCTAGTACAAAATAAGTGGCTCTCTAGCCTATTCAATAGACTTTTTGTTATACTTTTATCAGAGATTGTTGTTTTGCTCTAGCTCGCAGAGTTGTTCTAGTTTAATAATATTCCTCATAGCGAGGTGTTTCCTAGAACGTATCTATAATTGTTTCCATTCTGCATCACTCCACTTAAAATTTTAGTAGAGTGTCTGCTTGTAATCTCATTTTGGATAATTCTACAGAAAGAGGAAGAAGGATTTGATCACCAGGAAGCAGATTTTCCTAATGTGCCAGATCCAGAAACGGTAACTAAAATATGCATACATGTTATGTCTCAACATTAGTTGTATTTTCATCCTGTGATGGTTGGGACCCAATATGCTGCAGCTTCTATCAATGGAGGAGTTGCGAGAAAGGCGCTTGACAGATCCTCGGCTTCCCAGGTCAGATTCATTTGTTCAATTACAGTTGAAGAAATTGCAATTTTCTAATTTTACAGAAGGAAAGAGTTATTGCAATGTCAACCCTCTATTATCTTATACACTATCTTGTGGGTCTTTTTCTTATCCAATTGAACTGCATCACAGGGTAGAAGAGCTTATATATGGATTATACACATTTGCTTATGGCTATTTTCCTTCCTCTTGCCTTGTCTGTTTCTAATTTCTCCTTTTATTTGGGATACTTACACCTGAGCTCATGGTTTCGGAAATTCATATATGTGTGCAGTTTAGCTTTCTTTCATCATATTGGTTTGATAGACTACCTATTTCTTTAGGGTCATACATTTTAGGGGTCACTAAACTATGAGAACCGAAAATAGTTTGATGGCCAAAATAGGAATGACAGAATAGTTTAGTAACCCCTAGAATATTTTACCCTTTTCTTTAATCGGAGTCTTTACTTGATTTTTTTAATTGATTTAATGCTAATATAAATATGTAATTAAGTGAGACACAGACTAGCTTAAAATAGACCATATGATTGTCAGCTGCCTGCTGTTGAGGTTGGCAAAACATGCTGAAGAGCTCTGTGTTTCCCCTAGAACAGTTGCATATCGAGCCTTTGCTTTTTTCTTCTTTTTTTTTTTTTTTTTTCTTCTTTTTACACTCCCTGCCAATTTCATGTACCATGGTTGACTTAATCCAATGGTCTATGTCATTATTTTAAATAACCCGGGTTATGTTATAGCATATGCAACCACTGAATCTTTTGTGCAACAATTTCTCATTTCAATTGTTCTTTTTCCTTTTGATCCATTGTTAGTGGTTGTGGATGTTACAATGGTAGTACAGTAAAGGCTTCAAAATATTTTTACACTCATAGTAACTAACTCTCTGAGAATAAAGTGAAGACTATTAAGTAGAGTTCTGTGGTTATGCAAGCATGGATGAATAATTAAACGAAATTCACCTGTTGCTAATATACCAATATCTCTAAGTAGCATTATAGCAAAAGTTTGGGGGAATTTCTCATTGTTGCAGACATTGTGAAACCTGGAATGCCAGTTGAAGTTCCAAAAAAGCTTTCCAAAGGTGCTGAGGATTTTTTCCTTTTCTACTTCATCGAGGAGGTAAATGTGAGAATATAGTGTTCATGTCAGCTGGGAACTTAGTTGTGCAGATTTGCATCTACTTCCTAAGAAAGAAGCTGTAAGAATTGGGAACTTTTGTACAATATTTAAATTTTATATCGTGGATTCCTATTTTCCAAATTTTCTTGTCATGCGATTTGGCTGTCATATCAAACAAATTATCTTCTTGCTCTGTGGTGTCTTCATGAAGGTTATTTGAAGTTGAGATTTTTGCTGCTCCAGTTAATTTTTATTTTTCTACATATTCTGACAAAAGTTTAACAGGACCTACCGCAACAAGGTTGCCAGTAGAAACTTTGTTCCCTGGCCCATAGAGATAAGGTTTTGTGAGCCGAATACCTCCACTAATCAGACGAAGTCTCCCCCAAGGTTGACCACTGTTTTCCAAGTTCTGATTGCTTAACAATATATAAATTCAAAATTGCTCATGTACATTTGCATATCTGCTGGTCATGTTGTTTGATCGTTTTCCAACAAAATGCAGTTTGAGATATTGGTTCAGAGCGGAAGGAAAACTCTCAGATGACCAGGCTTTGCATAGGTAAAAAGCTGTTTCTGCTTCTTCGGTTTAGGTTATGCTTGCATGAATTTTATTGGTCTTAATGAATAGAACCAAAACATATTGATCACTCTCGGCAAAAGAGATACATATTGTTTATTTGATGTAAAATATTTCATAATATGTTTATCTCTTTTTAAAGCATCTGCGTACTGAATCTGGATGATTATTGGAATGCCGATGGTTCTTATTGTTGCGACTACTGCATCTTGCATCTTGCATCAACATGTTTATATCTGTAGTGAGAAATTCAATTTTGAAAACGTGAAGGACTTCCAGTTTGGTTGTTATAAAACCTTGACTCTAGAATCCAGTATTGTAATTTTGCACCAGATTGAATTTGTGGCAGAGCTATAATTACGTGTAGATATGTATATTCATGGCATGTTTTCCTGGATTTATGGTTGCTATGCTGACGTTATTTAGTATGGTAGGCAATATTTCAATGTAGGAATCAGCTTGTCATAATGGCCTCAGAATTAATCAGACTTGTAGCATGTTAAATTTTTTTACGAGGAGTTTCATTTGTTATCCCTCGTACCAAAATCAGTGATGGTAACTTCTATGTACACTGTTCATGATTGTCTAAAAGAATAGACATATATATATGAAGTAAATTTTGATTGTTTATTTTAAATTGCAGAAAATTGTGAACTTTTTATGGGTTTATGTAGATTTTACTCAAGTAATGGAGATGTAAGTTTATGTAGTGTAAAATTGAGTTTTGACTTCCAAACAGTATATGTGTGTGTATATATACGTCTGTGTGTCTGTTTTCGTGGTTGTGGGCATTGCTAACTTAGTACATGGTTGCAGTAACATTTTCTGTTTTCCTAAAATTTTCTTGCCTGCACATCTAAGATGGGGCTATCTTTGTCATTTTATTTATGTTCATTCTCTTTGTATATATATACATACACATTCATGGGCAGACTGAAGCCAACATTGACATCTTTAAGAAATTGCTACTTAGCTCACCAAGCTGTTATTGTAAGGGTAATATTGTTAACAAATACACTTAAAATTAACAATACTGTCTAATCCATGATATTGCCTTGGTTAGCTCTGCGGTTGCATTTGGTATGAACTCTACTGGAATAATTGAATTACATGTATCTTTCATGTTATAATGTGTTCCATTTGCAGATGTGTCGCTGCATATGCTTCGGATCTAATGTTTCTACCAGTAAGTTTGAATCCTCACCGTAGAAAGGGTTTGCGGCCGACCTCTGTTAGCCTGGATCACTTGTAAGTATCCACATATTTAACATCTCACTCGCTGCCTTTTCTGCATTGCAGCAAATAATGTTTATTAGGTGTAAGTTTCTCTTTAATCAGTATTAGCTAACTATTAATAGGCTAACCAGCGGGCACTTATTTTTCCGAGTTTGCTACACCTGCTTAAATTTTTAAATTGAGCTTATAGGAGTTGCCTCACTATAGGGGAAACCAGGTCCTTGATGATTATATTTTCCATATTTAATTTTTCCATTTCTATCGCATAGTAGAAAACGATGCAAAGATAAGCATAGGCATTTGATATATCCTATCTGGTCCTGTAATTCAAAGTAGTTAGCATCTCTTTTGGTGGCATATTTCACTTCAATCCTTGTTGCTTCATGAATAAAACATTGTCTTCTGGTAACATAAGCATAGGCATTTGACCTTCCCAGCTGATTATGTCCATGAACTTTCTCCTTTTGAATATCATTGATGTCGCTTGAAAGTAGGTTGCATTCATCTTGTGTGTCTGCTAGAATGTAATAAATCAAACCATCCTTGTTTGGCATGTGGCTCACAAACTTATTTATTATTAGATAGACACGTCAATCTGAGAGATTATCTGTAAGGGATGAAAGAACTAGCTAAGATAAATAATTTTAAAACTGATCCATGTCTTCCCAACCAGGTGCTAGTGACAAATACTCATTTCGAGAAGCATTTTTTCTGTATATAACTCTGATTTTCAGTAGTTGCAAATGACATGTTATTCAATATTGAGTCTAAATTGGAGCTGTCAACATCTCTACATGGTTGGATAAGGTCCAAACTGCAAAGGAATCCTATAGCTCTTGCTGGATCTCAGCATCTAGGCTTCATTAGCTGTGCGCTCCAATATAATTTTCTCGCTCAAGCTGTTATAATCTTTTATCTGGCTTGATTTTTGGTTCTTAATTTATAATACCTTGAGCTTTGACATGACACGTGAGCTAATGTTGCGGAGCCCTTAGCAGAAGAACCTGAATGTTGAATGTTAGAATATTACTTGTCTCACATAGAAAAATCATAAACTCTAAAACCATCTTATAAGATCCTGAGGTACTCCACTTAGCACCAATTGGTCTTAGGATGGAACCCCATGATTCTTAACATTGAATATGTCTATCAATGTAGTCTGTCCCAGAGACATGATTAATCAGTAGAATTGGGAACTCTAGACTTAGTTAAGTGTCTATCCTTGTTCATTGTTGACGTGATTATTAAATTTATCACTATCATATGATGTAACTCGTCTCCGAGACATGACCAATCTGAAAATTGGTAATGAAAACTTTTTTTTATATTTGACGTCGTCAAAATGTACAGATAAGCTTATAAAATAAGACATGTTCTGCTTACTAAATAAGTTCAAACAAGTCTAAACACTCCAGTTTAATCAGTTTAGTAAAGTTGTTTTTTAATTACCATCCGGCCTTTGGTCTTAGTGATCTCATTTACTTTGTGAGAATGCCAGATCCATCTGGGTGTTCATGACCTAATGATTTGTCGAGTCGTGCAAGTTAATTGCATCACCATCTAGTGACACTATCAAATTCATTTAGTCCTGTTTGAGTACTATAAGAAGTTTAAATTTTGATCAATTGTTAGGCCTAAGTAGGAGGCCACCTATTCTTGGAAAATGATGCTTATAAATACTGACCTTGCTCATCTCCGCTCTGTGGTTCCAGGATGTGGTTCCACAGGCCTTTCAGAGCTGATGACTGGTTATTGTTTGTGGTACGTACTAGAAAGTATCACATATTTCTCCTCTCACTGCTGGATTCTTATTATCTCTTTTGAGGCTCTATAATAAAACTATTGTTGTTTTGCAGTCGCATAGTCCTGCTGCTTTCAATGCGCGTGGTTTTGTTACAGGTCAAATGTTTACTAGAAAAGGAGAGGTAAATATTTTTATACATCTATGATAAGTGTTGTTTCGTTACATTTTTTGTACAATTTCTCGAACTTTTCAAACGTGAGCGTTTAATGCATGAATGACTTGCAGCTTGTTGTTTCATTAACTCAAGAGGGCTTGATAAGGAAGGCTCGAACATCTGAACCTGCTGCCAAATCGAAGCTGTGACATTATAATATAATGGTATGCAGAAGAACACAGTCATGTAGATCTGCCAGCTCATTTGATATTTTAAGGTTCTTCAAACTTTCATCTGGTTCTCCCGTATATCTTTACAGCAATACAACCACAAAAGCGCTGAAATTATGCTAAAACGACTCATTCTTCAAAAATCTTTATCCAGATTTGGGAATAAATGAATTCGACCCGTCTACATCATACCGAGGATTTTTGCTAGAAGCAGCACTTCCCTCCCTTCTAGAGGAGGTACCATAATTATTCTGAAGCACCGAAGAGGTATTTGGTTTTATATTGATTGAGATGCCAAAGTAGCAGCTCTATTATCTGTTTTTCTCTGATCGCCATTAACAAATATTGCGTGAAGCAAGAGAATATAAAGAGTGTTTACCGCGACAAGAAGATTCATAAACTGGTTCAGTTACCTTAGTAGTGCAACGAGTTTTATGTTACTGTGTTGGAGAACTGTGGTATGGTTGAATAAGAAGTGACATATAATGAACTGCAACCTCATTCTTTACAAGCTTCTTTTTGCTTTTTCTATTTATAGACTATAGAGTAGTGTCAAATTATTCAACAACTATACTAAATTGGAGCTATTTTTATCATGCTTTTCTTTCTCTTCTGATTTATACTTCTTCCTTTTCCCTTTCCGACTATGCTTATTCATTTAGTCGTTATGAAGTATTGAACTGCAGAAGAATTGTCGAATTTGCTGCAATGTTGTTAATTTAAAAAGTAATGTTTTATGTCATTACTTCATCTGTTCACCTGTTCTTGGTATGGTAAGAATTCATTTATCGAGTATCAAATTTCTTATGTACATGGTGAAAAGTCTATTAAATAGGGAAGGATGAAGCGCGAAGTAGAAATATATTGTAATGCTCGCCGAGACCTAGTGTAGTTTCTTCGTATGGCATATCCATCATTAGCTTGGTTGCATTTTGCTGGTTTTGGATTTTAGGCACTTTAATCTTCTTCACAGTATGGTATCTTCTGAATTTCTCTGCTCTTAGATGTCTTACTCCATTTTATTCAACACCCATTGAAAAAAGCATTGATGCTAAACATGAGAATGGAATTATGATTGGTAAGTCAAACATGAAATCAAATTACAATTAGAGAATTTTGACATTCTCAATTGATACCTAATCATAAGAAAAGGGGTTATAATTTGGCATATCAAAAGCTACTAATTTCTAGCTAAATAATCACCTTGAAGTTGTGCTCAATCAAAAGGCTGAGAGCAAAAACTTTGAGGAAAGATATCTACTTGAGCCTAGCGCTTATAAACTAACCATAGAATGGACGAGCGAGGCACGTGATTTGACACATACACTTCAATCACTATCCATGAGCCTATAGTAAAAACGCGTTGAATAAAAATAAAAATGAAAAAAGGGAGTAAGAACGCGTACTTAGATAAGAAATTTTCAATTCACGAAAGAAGTTTTCTCTGTAAGACACAAAGTTCTGTTTCCCAATTACTCCATTCCCCATTTGGTTACAACTATAGTATCTCATTCTACTCCTATAACTGGAGTAAGATTTTCTGCTGTAGAATATAGTTCCTTAATCAAATGTCTCATAAAAATTCGGCGACAATGGCTACGCTAACTGTTGTCATCCTCTTCTTTTATCCAGGCTCGTGACCGGCAATGCTATAACAAGCGAAATTATATGCTTTTAAAACACAATAACAATATAGTTCCTTCCTTACCAGTTTGAATTAGTTTACACATTTAGAACTCCACAAAGAGTTGTCTGGAACAAGGGAAAGTCTATGTTGGCTACTATATAGCAGCATATACCACCACCACAGAAAGGCTAATGCAGTCTGATGTCCATTAAAATCATCATGCCTTTTGTTAATAGTTCAGATAGGAAAACCATCTTAACCAAAATGGACAACACATGAGCATAAAATGACCTGCTTGAATTCTCCTGGGAAATTTTACACATAAAAATTAGCAGCTAATCAGTTTTTCTTACTTTTCATGTTTAGTAATGCAAAGATTATAAGATAAGAAGCTGAGAATGGAAAAAGCAGACCACATTCTATCAAGTAATTCATACATAAAATATACCCACAAAAAGACTATTTGCCAGAAGGCCAATTCACCTATTACAAAGTGATCTTTCAAACAATTGCAAATCTAAGATTCATCTACAATGAATGAGAGCGGACATGAAGTGCCCACACAAGGCATCACTAATTCATTAAGGAAAAAGAAAAAGGGAAAAAAAACTCAATGGAGACCTAGAAAAAAAAACACAATCTTCACAGGTGACCCTTTTATCTTCCCATTTAACCACCACTAGTAGCTAATCTCTAGAATATCACAACAAATCCATATATTATACATATAATTACAACAGAATAGTGCTCCTTCATTCAATATCGGGTGTGTTACTTCAGTCAGTTAATCCTCCGCTGGCAGCTAGTTGTGCATACAGACACAGGCGAATTTGTTCATAAAGTGCACTTTTCTCTTCTAAAATCACCGTCCCAGAATGAACCAAATGCGAAATATAATTGATCAACTAGGCCTTTTCCTTTTAAAGGCCGGATGGATTACTCCATTATATGACTCTAATTTATCCATCCTCGCCAGACATTCTTTCATCCTCTTCAAGACTACAGGAATGGCAGAGGCATTACTTGAGATCTTTTCTTTGAGGATTTGTAGTTTCTTGGCGTCTTCCTGGTCCTCTCCAGCTAAAGAGGCCTCATTGGCTGAATCAATAGGCCTTACAACATCTGCAAAAGATGGACACGTTCAATACCTACAATGGAAATTTAACGGATCTAGAATGATGTGAAGGACACACATAATCATGCGAAACCCCAATCTCAGCAAACAATATGCTACTCTAAATAAACTAAGGAAACGGAATTTAGACATCTTACTACTGTCGGATTATTTCCCTCTTCCCCTCTATGGATTTGGGGGGTGAGAGGAGGCTCCGAAAGGAAGGCAAAAAGGAAAGCAAAAGTAAAGGAACAAAAAGGATAAATCATTTGTATATAAAAGGAACAAAGGAACTTCAAGATTACTTGTCTGCTAGTTTTTGACAATTTGTCCTAAAAAAGAACCTCTGCTTTTCCTTTCTCAAATGGAGATTCACGCGGTGCCACTCCTAAATCACTCTCAAATTCACTAATAAACAACTTCTTTTCATTTGAAACATCCCACTAGTATCTGGGAGTCACCTTTACACAAAGTTGTAGCAGTGACATCAACAACGCATACTATTCAAAAACAAGGCATACATTTTATTAATTATTGCTCCAATGAGATCCACTATATAAGAAACCCACATGAATATTGCGATAACAGGCGTTCAATTGCGACTCCTGACATTACCATATTATGTTTTGCTATTATAAGTTGAGCAGAGTTAAAATCAGTCAACTAGTAGCGCTCTGCTTAAATCCATGTTAACACAGATCCCCTGTTCTAGATCTGTTGTGATGTGCATCGCAATCCCACCAATGACTTCTGCCAATCTTCAGGGTAAGAGTCCACTCTTCCCTGAAGAAAAGCACAAAAAATTGCAATATCATCTTCAGATTTCCATCTAAAATTAGTGAAAACTTATGTTAAACTTATATTCTTTGCCAGATCATCAAATCAAGCAACAAAAAAAGACTCTTCCACTTTCCCAAGCAAACGCGACCACACGTGGAAAAAAAAACACTTCAATACAGATTTTTTCCAAAAAGCCGAGTGGCTTCCAGATGTAAAGCCGAGTCTTCCATGTGCCAGATCTATGAGCAGTAATTAGTAACTTAATTTTTAGCTAATTATCACTAAGCTCATCATTAAATTAGATTCAGATTAAAACTTTTCTCTGGTTTATAGTACCACGCCTCAGGCCCAGACCCGAGACCGAGACACCTATCGTAAATGTTTTCGCCCATACATCCACTAGTCCAAAATGGTTAACCGGAATCATTACTTAAAACACGCGATACTAACTTACGAAACCGCATTCATATTATGATTCCTCCCCTCCACATTTCTTCAATTCCAATCCCAAACCCTAAAAAGGTACAATTTTAAAATTCCTACAAATTTTTTTTTTTATCTCAATCAAAATCAACTGAACTTAATATTTAATGAAAAAATATTACTTTCATTATAAAAAAAAAAAGAAGAAGAAAAAAGCATAGAAAGGGTGAGAATGATATATGTACCAACGTGGTGTTCCAATGGGATTGAGAGAAGAGGTCTTTGAGCAGCAAGAAGAGAGGTGAGTGTGTTTTTGAGCTCATCTGCAATGGTATTTCTGTACTCTACTAGCTTCTGGGCCATCTCCATTACTTTTTCTTCTTCTTCTTGTACGAGCTCCAATGCGTCGTCGTTTCGGTGGTTCGACATTTTGAATCAGAGAGGATAATTAGGGTTTGAAATTTTGAATTGAACCCAATTTTGATCTTGAGGCCCTTCTCTGTAATTTTCACAAACCTATACTACTTTAGATTTCATTTTCCACAAAAAAATTTAAAAAAATAAAAACTAAATTTCTTCTAACAGAATTTAATATATTTCTAAACATATGGGACAAGAGCGTCTGGGTGGTGTAGTTGGTTATCACGCTAGTCTCACACACTAGAGGTCCCCGGTTCGAACCCGGGCTCAGACATTTTTGGTTTTTTAAAGCTTCTCCAGCTCCTCCTTGTACGGCGTCGTTTTGTGTCTTTCATTTCTATTAAGACGCCGTCGTTTCATTTGTCAGTTATATTGGATTCCCTTCTTTTCCCTTTTAGTATGTTCGCCTACCACAAACATCGTGTCAATGGCCGTTCTTTCTTTGAAAATTCTACAGAGTGGCACGCATCGCATTGGTTCCGTTTTTTACTTTACAAACTTTCTAAGGTGCTCATTCACACTTCTGACTATATATTTATATACATATAGGAATATTTATATCACCATAACTTAAATCTCTTTATCATGAAATTGAGTGGAGCTGCTGTTTGAATTGCCAATTTAGTGATACCACACACCATTGTTATTTGTAATTGCATTTCCTTCATTGGTTTTATTCAAATAAAACCATAACAATGTATCTCCAGACAACCCCATCGAATTTCTCACCTTTTGCTCATTTTTCTACTCCCTACATGTACCATCCAGTAATGAACCAACTTCAAAGATTGAATCTTTCTCCTGAATTAAGACCTGAGTTTTGCAATTCAGCCAAAAGGGTGTCTAGGTCAATAACTAGTTTGAGAAATTGTGGTGGTGGTGGTGGTGGTTTGGTTTGTGTCAAGTGTGTTGGGTCTCAAGGGGTACATGATAATAATGGCTGCTTATACTTACCAATGAACCAATTTGAAAGATTGGAGCTTTCTTCAAAATTGAATACCGGGTTTTGTAATTCAGCCAAAAGGGTGTCTAGATCAAGAGTTGGTTTAAAAAGTTATGGTGGTTTGGTTAGGGTGAGGTGTGGTGGATCAGAAGAAGTACATGATGATGGGTATTATATTAGGAGAGGTGTGGAGCTTGCTAGGAAAGCAGTTGGGCACACCAGTCCTAATCCTATGGTGGGGTGTGTGATTGTCAAGGATGGCAAGATTGTTGGTGAAGGGTTTCACCCTAAAGCTGGCCAGCCTCATGCTGAGGTAAGTTACTGGTTCTTGTATTTTGTTTTATATTCATGTAAACAAGAATGCAGCAGCATACTATTTGATTGTAATGATTAATTGTTTACGTTCAAGGACTTTCAAAATAGTTCTAGTTGTCTTGGTCTAGGGTCTAGGAGAAGTTCGGGATATGTATTGCTCGCGAATTTTGGGAGTAGCTGAAGTTGTAATGGATAATGTCATAGTTTAATTTTGTTTTGAATGTGAGATATGACAGAATATGTATCTGAACAACTATTTTCCGGCCTAAGAAAAGCCAAAACTTGATATATGTAAATGGATAGTGGAAAGGCCACTCTGTAACACAAAATGAATGATAAATATGGATTAGTATATTCGTCATTTTGTTTTGATATTTTAGTTCAACAATATGTCTAATTGTTTAAAGATGTTTATAAAGCCACTGTTTCTACATGAGTTCTCCATCTTCTTCAGTTTTTCATAGATTAAATTTCTATTTTCCTCGTGCAATTTCTCCTTAAGAATCAATGCAATGTGAAGTTTGCTCAATCTTTACCATAAGGAGGTGGAACCTGTAGGTTTTTGCACTAAGAGATGCTGGCGATTTGGCGGAGAATGCGACAGCATATGTAACCTTGGAACCATGTAATCATTATGGGAGAACTCCACCGTGCACTGAAGCCTTGATCGAGGCCAAAGTGAAGAAGGTTGTAGTTGGGATGGTTGACCCAAACCCAATTGTGGCTTCAAAGGGGGTTCAAAGACTACGAGATGCAGGAATTGAAGTGACTGTAAGTGTCGAGGAAGAGTTGTGCAAGAAGCTGATTGAAGCCTTTACCCATAAAATGCTGACAGGGAATCCTTTCGTTACACTAAGGTGTAAGCAAAAATATTCTCGAGTATTGTCTTGCTTTGCTTACAAGCCATTATTAAAAAATGCTGTTAGTTGTATGGCGTCTGCCTTTCCATGCCAGCAGATTTTTTAAGTATTCTTCAGCTCTGAATTATTTCTCTTAATGCAGGTATTCAATGTCAGTCGATGGCCACCTTGTAAATCGACTAGGTGAGAAAGCCATGGAGTCTGGTGGATACTACTCACAATTGTTACAAGAATATGATGCGGTTGTGTATTCTTCTGCCTTGTTAACGGAGAAGTTCTTCCCTGCGTCTAGAGAATCTGGGGCCAATCAACCTCTTCAGGTTGTTTTGGCAAAACCTCCTCCTTCCCCAATTCAAATTGGTGATGTCACCGATCCCAAAGCAATAATCTTCACAGAAAAAGAGACAGCTGTGAGACCTGGAATGGCTCAGGATGGAATTGAGACAGTAGTTTCTGGCAACAGTAACTTAACTGCGATCCTAGAACATTGCAATCGTCAAGGACTCTGCAGTGTCTTGTTGGATTTAAGGGGTGATGCTGCTGACTTTGAGGATCTCCTGATTGAGGGTTTTGAACAAAATTTGTTCCAGAAAGTTGTAGTAGAAGTGCTACCCATTTGGGGTAGAAGCCAAGAAGAGACATGGAAGTACATGGGCAAAATACTTCCTCTGAAGAATTTGACATCAAGGGTCTCCGGCAACAGCATTCTGCTTGAGGGTTACTTTTGATGATACTGGAAGGATCTCAGGTCAGTTCTACTGATTGTAAGCCATGGCCGTTAGCCAGTGCAATCATAAAAAACTCACGAGTTATCATTTTAGATCTGGTAGGGGATGGGACACAACCTTGATATCTCCTCTATCATAGACTTAAAATGTTCATCTGGCTTGATTAACAATTGCCAGGTCCTCAGATATACTTGATATAGCACACTGGATCAGTTTTACTTGCTGGCTGCATTTCGTGCGTGTGTCCCATAGAAGAAAAGAAAATTGATACGCTATCTTGTATGTGAGCGAATTTGTGCCAGCATTCAGAAAACCACTGAATCTGATGTAAACAATAATTTGTACTTTTACTAAACAATAATCTGTACTTTTCGTTCTTACACAATTTTAACAGATTTTCGTAATCACAGATTGCTTTAACCATGTTAATAATAAGTTGTTATAGCTCATTTTTGCATATATCTTACTATTTACACTCTCATGCGTCTTAACAATACACTAAAGTGAATCCTCCAGGCTCAGCCCCAGTTTCAAATAGAAAACTTCCCACCTTTTCAGATTTAGCTAGATGGCTTATGCGAAATCCATCAGCAGATGAACATTGACCAACATAATATCGTCTTGGGTTTCAGCATGATAAATTTGAGATTGGAGCAGTCATCCCCCATGCCCCTGAGAGCAGAGGACTCGATATAGACTGCTCCATGCCGCGCTAGACTGTGTCCAATTATCCCGGTTGCATCTACACCGGCAATCCCTCGTCTCTCGTATTTGTAGTACACTCAGAACTCACGTCAATATGATGATTTGAAGAGATTATGTGACTTTTGAAGAAAGTATAACAAAACCCCTAAATCCACAAAGTGATGCCAAAGTTTTAAGAGGCGTAAAAGCTGCAAAAATATTATCAGAAAATAACAATTGGGTGCAAGGAGAATTTCTTTTAAGATCATATCTAATCTACATATATATATATACATGTCCACATTCACCATGGCAAAAACCATATATACACTACGTAATCTATACAGCTTCACATTCTCAGTTGTAACTGAGACGTGCCCCATTGTTAACCAACCAGTTTGATCCGTTTACAGCGTCGTATAATCAGTCTGCAGACAGGTTTCTGCATGAAGTTTCTGATCTCTTATCAACCAAAATTACTCTTTTCCTTAGGAAGTAGGCCAACCATTTGGAGTATGCATATCCGAATGACTTTTTCCTTTTGCATTTACGAGTGTTTTGATCATTTTCTCATTTGCAATTGCTTCCTGGATGTTGCTTTGAACCAAATTGCATTGCTCATCAAGTGCAAGCATTGGGAAAGGCTCCTCAATAAGAACACCTACCTGCAAACTCCATTGCCAAATACTCCATTAAACTTCATTTGCTGGAACAAATATGCATAACAAGTACTGCTATAATTAGCTTATTCAGGGCTGGCTAGAGAGAAAATAGGATATCCCCTAGTTCCAATATAAGCATGAAAGTAAAAGAAGCAGTTCTAACCACGTAGAGATCCCTCCCCGGCAACAACTTTTATCAGTATAATGGAGGCTGAAACTGTGGTTCGAACTTAGAACCTTTGATTATAACAAGATGTTACCCGACCATTTCACCCAACTCTTGGGTGTACTCTGGCGACAATTTTAGGTATTGGATATACGCAATTGAAAATTGAAGTGCATTTCCTTCTGGTCTACCAAGTAAGGTGAAAAAACAGGAGAGAACAAACAAACCTCTTCAATGCAGAATAAAGAAGCAGCACTGATAAAAGTAGCTGGAACCACAATCCAGTGGCAATCATCCCAAAGTATAACTGGAAGTGTAAGATGCCAAAGGACCAAAAACCTCGAGGTCAACCGCGTGTATGAAAGAGGTATAGGTATGCCCATCAGCTGCTCACAAACACTAACACCTTCATGGAAACAACCAAGTTTTGACTCCTGCATTAACACCACAGCAAAACTCAACAAAGTAAATTATGTAGGGTTTATTCGGCCCAGTTTTTAGACACTTCAATACACTTTTTGAAAAAAATAAGAAGCTCCAAATCAAAACTTTTTTCAAAAAGCTTTGGTGAAGCTATTTTTACGTCAGGCAGGAAGCTGTCTTTCTTTTTCTTTTTCTCAAAAATACACCTCAATATATTTCAATCCAACAATGCTCTCAATTTTTTTTAAAAATACTCCATATTTTTAATAGTACTTCTGATGTGATAAGATCAAACAATCAACGATTTTTGTTTAACAACACTTATAATCAAAACCCTACAACCCAATGACAAAAATTTCACAGTTAGGCCAAATTGACCCGTAAACTTTGAAAGAAAAATCTGCTTTGTCTCCTCATGATACATTTAAGTATATCCATGTCTACCGTGAATAAAAGGTCCTAGTCACGACTTACCAAAACATGCCGCTTTGTTTCCTCCAAGTTTAGCAACTGTAGGCTCTGAGAAATGAACTGAATCATGCAGCGTGGCCGATTCTTGGAAGTGAGGACAACTGCTAGATCATCTGCCTCAAGAATATTTTGCAGGTCTCGTGCAATATCTGAGTCACTTATTATTTGGCACTGCACTAAAAATGATTATAAACTTCATGTCTACAACAACAAACTTTATAAGTGTAACTGTAATAGTTGATATAATCCGCTCCAAAATTGGCTTCTAAGCGAGTCAATTGAGATACCAGTGTATCAGAAATATAACATGATTACAGAAATTACTCAAAAAGTTAAACCCGTGTTGTCAGTATTAATAAACCCAAAGTGTTACTCTTGTGTCATGTGTGAAAGGGAATCCCTCGTCTCTTCAACTTAAAATTATGTTTTTGTTTTATACTTTTTGAGCTAGAATGGATGGATTGTTGCAAATGATTCATTATAGGTGGGCCTTCCAACTGAAGCCTTAATCGAGTCTGAAACCCCCAAGCGATTTACTAGGCCAAATTAGTTAACACGCGCGAGTTATTACTTAAACCTACAAAACTAACTAATAAACCTTAAATCTTATCACGTCTCGTACCAATGTTAGACATTACACAAAAAGACCCAATAAGCTCGTGAAGTTCACCAACCTTAAGGGCAACTGGAAATGCCACAATATACTGCAAGAGTGCCTTCTTGAGCAACACATCGCTGGAATTTCCCACACTAGCAATCACTTGCCTTGCAAAGTCATTTGTCCCTGCAATCACTTTAGTCCAAGCTTTTCTCCCTTCTTCGAACCTGGAATACGACGCCTCAGTCCTAAACACCAACAAAAGCGCCAAAGCTGGAGCTGTCAACTGATAAGGCAATGAAGAAGCCTTCAACACTGGAAAAATCTCAGGCAACCAATGCATAGAAACAGCAGAGTTATAACTAGCTATCAACACCGCGAAAGAAGTGAAAACGATCACAGGTGGAACCAACGAGACAATCACCCGAGAATTCAGACTCGAGAGTAAATGCCTCACGTGTCTTAATGAGCTTCTATGCTGCACCCAGCTTTCATGGTTGTACAATGACCTCTTCTTCCTCATACCCCTCTCTTTTATACTATCTGTCCAATCAGGCAATGCTCGTAGAATCGAGAAGAGGGAGAAGGCTTGATTTGATGAAGGGTGTGGCGTTTGTGAAGAGTTGGATTCACAGAGCACTCTGAAACTGTGTCTGTCAAGTACTTTAATGGAGGTTGATGATGAGTGTAGTCTCAGGCGTGTTCCATGGGTGAAGCTTGAAGGAGATGGTAGATTGGTTGGGGGTCTGATGAGGCATGGGGGTTCCGCCATTGTCAAGAAGGTAGTTGAAGAGGAAGAAGTGGTGACATTGGTTGGATGTGTTTCAGACAGTGTGTGTGCGTGTGAGTTTTTAGGTTTAAGGTAGGTAGTGTGGATAGGTCTGTTGGAAACGGTTAATTTGTGACTCAGGTTTCTACACATGGTCCTTTGTTTTCACGGCTGGTCGAGTCAAAAGTGCTATTCGCACCGTTTGATATGGAACTTGAGCATTCATAGCCACACGATACTAGCAATCTAGTTTAGATAGTAGTACAATATCCATTTTTTATTTTATTTTATTTTATTATATAACAAGAACTATCTCATAAGTAAGATTTTTTTAAGAGTGGAGTAGTGTGTTCGAGTATTCCTATCATCTCATGGATGCGATTCAAGAATATAATCTCATATGCTTCCAAAAGGGAACCTGTGTGTATGTTGATCCGTCCAAGTAGAGGTGGTATTTGGATCAAGTCGATACAGATTTAGTTTAGTTTAATACATAAAAATTTAGATTTAACCCAATTCGATTAAAAGTGGGTTCGACTCAATCTAATTCATCACATATAGGTGGACCGAGATGAGTCATATATTTTTTGATTTAGTCCATTTATATCCAAGCCCAGCCTAGCTCAACCCATAAACTCAGCCCATAAACTCAGAGGTTTGAAATCATTTTGCTTACTTTGAAGAACATGGGTATGTAATTTGTAACTATTGTGAACATAAATATATATTTCATCGTTAATTTGGAACTGTAACGTTTGTGAGATATCTTATATCTCAAAACTAAAATGTTCCAAACTATTTTAATCCTCAACCACCGCCACCACTACCACTAATAGGCCCAACACCCTCACAAGGAGCATAATAAAATGGAGAACTCCACCAACTTTCTTCAATTATTTATGTAATGTTCTTTTTTTATATTTATTAGTAATGTATCCGTGTCTCGTGAACTTGTAGTTTGTTAAGTAATGTTTTATCATTTATATTAATATTATCAATCAACTTATGTCTTGTTAATCGTTAAATTAACTTTTTTAGTAAAAAAGGTTAAGTTTAAGCATTTTTCGTTATTAATCCAATTATCAAAATTTAGAACAAATTAATCACAAAAAGAAAAGATAGGCTAGCCCAGCCCAGCTCGCGACTCGTGGTAGCGGGTTCGTGGGCTGAGTTGGGTCCTATATTTCAAGAATTGAGCCCAGCCCAACTCAGCTCACTAAACATATGTGTCGAGCCAGACTCATTTTTCTTAACCCACGATTCAACCGGGCCGTGCCGGGCTGGCCCATTTGCCACCTCTACGTCCAAGTTCCAACTCCATTTATGATTTGAGTTATCTCTTGGTAGTTATAGTTTGGGTATTTTTAATTCTCAAATTGGCAAAGTTGAATGTGGTGGATAAAGAGACACTAGTGGCAGAATTAAGCGTTTTATCTGTAGAATTTAAGTGATTTTAGTGACTAAAGTAGTAAGACTTTCTTTAATTTTATAAGGGTTAATATCTAGTTTGGCCCTATATCTTTGATTTGATTGACAAAATAGTCCTTTATCTTTTAAAGTGCATCATTTTAGTCCCTTATCTTTGTTACGAGTGACACCGTTAGTCCTTTTGGATAATTCCGTTAAAAAACTGACGAAAAATGCACATAATTAGTACATTTCTTCAATTTTCTCAAATTATAGGGGTATTTTTGTTAGCATAGTAAAAAAGAGATGTTGATCAAAAGATGGGTAAAATTTAGTCTAGGGTTGTTATACCTTATTTTCCTAAATCCCTAAAGTTATCTCCTCACTACAAATTTACTCCAAAATTGCAAAGATTTCACCATAAACTTCAGTCATAGCTCCGATTACCCACAATATCTCTTGATTCGCGGTATTGTATCAAACGGAGATGGTTCCAACAAATCATGACAAACTCCATCATAAGCTTAGATATTTTGATTTGTACGAAATATATATTTAATTGTGTTCTTTACATATATAATAGTCCTGCTGATTATTTAATTATATTTTATTTATACTTTATGTGATTCGTTATCTAATCTACCTATTATTTATTATGATTAATTATTAAGTATAGAATATTAACATTGCTAATAATTTTATTATTAATACTTTAGTATCGACATTATTCTCATTTATTTCTTAGGTTGTAAACAATATGTTTTGTGGTGTTTAGATTAATATTTTTTTCCTTAAAGCTTTTTTTTCGAGATTGACGCCTTTTATGTGATGTATTTGCATATGGATGTTCAGATTATTTTTTTGTTGAAGGTGCACTATAGTGAAGTTTATACATATTTCGAAAAAGATTTATGTAGAAGGTAATATTACATTTAAGGAAAATTATCGATATGAGGACATGACAATACAAATGTTAATGAAGATGGCTACTGAATTAAGACATGATGATTATGCTAGCTTGTATTATAGGAAACCTGGAGTGGATATGGATAACGGATTGTTGTGATTTTTAGTCCATGATATATTAGATATGTGCATGTTAGGAAATGAATCAAAGTTGATGGAGTTGGAGTTGTTTATTGTTAGTTCTGTTGGGAATGGGCCTAGGAATCCACCTCCTTCAGGGTCCTTAAAGGAAACTGAGTGTAAGGATGTAGATGAGCATATAAAGGTTAGTCAAGAGCCATATAACTAAGAAAGCTCTTAGTAGATTAGTTAAAGTGATTGATGAACCAAGTAATGATTGTAAGAATACATCATTGAATGAAAATTAAAGCATGAGGTAATAAGAGCTTTGATGTTTGTGTCAATGTTGAGCAGGAGAGGAAAAAAAGACTAAGGGAGGAAGGCAAAATGAAGATGACAGAAGTAGTTGAGGCAAATTGTGAAGGCAATAATGACAATGATGGTTCAAGTTTTCATGATAGTGAATATTGTATAAGTAAGAATGATGATGAATTGTATCTGCAGAACATAGACCAAAATGCTAATGACATTGAGAAGTTTCTAAAAAGTAAAGGAGATGGTATTCATGAAGAAGGAAGTAGGTCATTTGCTGCAGAATATAGGCAGGATATACCATTGAGCGATAACTCATTTTCAGACATTAATTCTGAACATAGTTTAAGTAGCTTGGAATCATCGAGTGATGATGATAACAATGAACCCAAAAAAGCCAAATTCAAGATATTTTAGCCTGATACAAATATGAATAAGCCTAGGTTTCATTTAGAAATAATGTTCACTAATGCAAATGAACTTAGGTAGACTATTCGATCATATGGAATTAAAAGTTGCAGCAAACCTAATGTTAGCCTAGAAGGGCTTAATCGTATATTTTGATGATAACTAAATCTTAATCCTATGATGAGGTTGACTAAGTATGTTCTTTAAAGTATTGCAATGGTTGAGTATATTTCATATATTGTAAGATCAAGCTTGTGGAATATACACTTCATTCAAGAGTCAAGAGTCAAGCAAGATGATCTCTTCAAAAGCTCAACACGCTCAAATACCTCAAGAGATGAAGACCTTTCAACTTATTTTTTTGAAGGCTAGAAGAGGAAGACACAAGGAATGATTGGAAGAGGAGTTATAAGAAAAGGAGACCGTTTGTTAGGTATCTGCTTTAAGACTCTTGTGAAAGCTCAAAACCGTGCTCTTATCTTCCCAAAAAGATTTGCAAAAATGTACCTTTGTTCTTTCTAAAAGATTTGTAAAAAAATGTCTTTATTCTTATTAAAGAATTTTGCAAAATGGGGCTTTTTAGGACTTGTTTGTCTTGGTCTAAATTAAAAGCAGGTCGATTCCATCGACCAACTTTCATCAACCAACTATTCCATATAATGCCGATCAACAAAAGTCGGGCGATCACATCATCCTCCTTTCATCAACCAGCTCTTGCAAAACAAGCCGGTCAATTGCATCAACCGGCTATATGACCGACTTTTGAAAAATATAGTCGTTACCTATTCGTTGAAACTTGTTTCTATATATTTTTCAAAACTCCCATTTGCAAATTAACCTCTTCTATCACAAAGCAATTGTTCCAACTCTTTCATATCATTTATTGCTTGAATTTAAGGCATTGATTGAGCTTTCATTTGAATATTATTAGGCCAATTAATTGTGATCCACTTGTGCTTATTTATCTCAAAGAGGAGATAATCAATTGCTCTTATATTTTTTCTATCCCATTCAATTATAAACTCTCTTGTACAAAACATTGAGTGATTTGTAGCTAAGAGAGTGTGAGAGGTTCATATCTTCTTTGTGGGTTCAAAGAAGGAGAAGGCTTTGTACTTGCTCTTGTGGCTTCAAGAATGTTTTGTACTTTGGTTTGTGTTTCACCAAGTGTGTGAAGGAGCACGATAGTGGATTGGGTGAAACACTTAAGTTTGAGAAAAATGACCAAAAGAAAATAAGGGCTAGATGTGAAGGAAAGTCATGTCAGTGATTTTTATATGCATCTCATATGCCAAGAGATAACACATTTCAGATCTAAGGATTGCATAATGAACACGACTGTAGTCGAGAACTAAATCACAAGCATTTAACAAGTAAACAATTGTGTAGGCTATATCTAGATGAATTCAGAATGAACTTGTACGGAAACGTAGTTGATTTCCTGACAAAGATTCACAATTATCATAATATGAATGTCACAAAGAGGAAAGTGTACATAACATTTGAGTTGGCTAGAAAAATCATTGAATAACAGTACAAAGAACAATATAAGAAGTTGTGGGATTACTGTGAGGAGTTAAAGAGGACAAATCCTAGGGTAACTGTAGCATTGGAAACTGTAGACGATGAAGAAACAGGAGAACAAAGATTTAAAAGGTTATATGTCTATCTTGATGCTTGCAGAAGAGGATTTATAGTTGGTTGCAGACCTATTTTAGGTTTATAAAGCTATCACTTGAAAGGGCCACATCGTGCGATCTTGTTGACTCCAATTGGAATAGATGCTAACAATTGTATCTATCTAGTGGTATGTTATGTAGATAAAACTGAAACAAGAATTCATAGAACTGGTTCTTAAACTTGATAGTACAAGATTTTGAGATCTATGACCAGGAGAAGTAGGTTTTTAACACTGACAAACAAAAGGTACTATCTCTAATTCCTAAAGTTTTAAGTATATGGTTTTATATTTTTATCTTTATATTATGTTACTGATATTGTTTAATTTTATGATTTAGGGTATTTTCCTTGCTATTAGTAAAAAAATTTCAGGGGTGGAACATAGGCATTGTGTGAGGAACATAGGCATTGTGTGAGACACTTGTACAACAACTTCAACAAATTGCACAAGGAGTTGCCTTAAAAGATAAGTTGTGGATGGCTGCAAGGGCATCGGTTGTACAATAGTTTCATGCACGCATGGAACAACTGAAAAAGTTAGATGGCAATGCATATGAGTGGTTAGCTGTTGAGGATCCCAAGTTTTGGAATAAATCACATTTCAGGACAACAAGTAAATGTGACATCTTGTTGAACAACTTGTGTAGGAGTTTTAGTACAGTAATGATTAAGGTGAGAAATAAATCCATCTTGGTAATGTTAGAGAAGATTAGAATTTATTTGATGACTAGAACGCAGTCCAAGAGAGAGTGGATGAACAAATATAATGGCAAGATTTGTCCAAAGATTTGTCAAGTCATGAATCAAAGAAAACTTTATAGTGCCCCTTGGAATTCAACTTTATGTAGTGAAGAAAAATTCCAGGTTAGGGGTCTTGGAAATAAGCAGTATGTTGTGGACTTGAAAGAAAAAAACATGTTCATGTATGAAGTGGAACTTGTTAGGTTTTCCTTGTGCACGTGTTGTTAGTGCAATGGCAACCTTGGAATATGAAGCTGAAGATTATGTAGATGAATGCTACACCAAGGAAGCATATTTAAGAGCTTATGAGCCAATGATATATCTAATCAATGGGCCAGAATTGTGGCATGTAACTGGTTTTCTACCACTACTTGCACTCATAAAACTTAAACTTCTAGGAAGACCCAAAAAATGTAGGAGAAAAAAACCGAATGAATAACAACCAACAGGGTCAAGTAATAGTACAAGTATGACAAATAAACTTGGAAGAAAATGTTTGAAAGGAAAGTATTCCTTATGCCATCAATTTGGTCATAATAAGAGGAGATGTCCAGGTAAAGGTCCTCAACAAAGTGCTGAGTGTGAAGTGAAAAATAATGTGGAATTGAATACTGATAGTGTTGACTTGGAAATGGAAGCTTCAAGCAACAACGTGGACATGCCAAGAAACATGAATGATGTGTTTGTGTAGCCAAAAATTAGTAATGTCAAAGTGGATTCAGTGCAATAATATAGAAGTCAGTGCAAAGAGAAAAAGTAATATAAGTTGGGATACTAATATGACTAATGTACATGTGGATGCTATTGAGAGTAATGTGGGTGTGCATGTATCAAACCTGACACCTACTTTGAAGAAATTGTCTGTGAGAAAAGTAAGGTGTAGTGTGTATTTGAAACAAGGGCATGACATCAAAACCTGCCTAACAAAATGTGCAAACACCATAAGAAAAATAAAAGCTGATGCCTTGAGTCCAACAACTACAATTGCAATACCTAGTAAGGTATATATAGTTCAAAGTTTTTTCTTAAGTTACGTTTATGATGTTATACTAAGTCTAATAACTTTCATGAAGGTCAGTGATAAAACAACAAGCCATGCAAAAAAACCACAATTTCTTTCAACTGGAGCAAAAATACATGTAAGAGCTTCAACTCCTACTTCAAGTGATAAACCAATGAAGATTGGTTCTGCCATGTTAAGACCTAGTGCAATTACTTGGAAAGGACAAAGATGTGTGAGCATGAAATCTCTCCTACATCAAGCTTCTGCTAATGTAAGAATAGGAGAATCATCTTCAAGCTCCAGTCACAAGCCTTCTTCAACTCCAACTCCAAAGGCCACTTCAACAATTCAAAAGAAATATTAGAGTTGCCTTTGCTTGCAGTATTTCCATTTCAAGTTATTGCTAAGTTTGTATTTAGCACAACTTGTTAAGTTTCAGTTGGCACTTTTTGGATATTGTTATTTTCTTCTTTTGCTAGATATTAACTAGTGCACAATGTTGTTTTATCGGGCCAAAGTCGGCACATTTTGGACGTTTGTTGCTAAGTTTCAACTTGTGAGCAATGTTGTTTGTTGACTGTTTTCTGTGTTAATAATAATCAGTGTTGATGTCCATTTTTCGTTTGTTGGTAGAAACAACGTTGTTTTGTTGCTAAGTTTATTTGCATTTCAAGTTATACTCTAGCATTCACAATCCCTATTAAACCATCATTTACAGGTTGTTAATAAACACATGTAACAAACAGTTAAAACAACAACAAAAATTACACAAACTAGCTACAATACTAAAGTGCACGATCCTTCATATTATGTTACAAAAAAAAAAAAAAAAAAAGACAATTACACCAAACAATCCAACCTTTGCAAAAGCAACTAGTGTTTAGACACAAACACAACAAGACCGCGCATGCAAACTTCATCTTCTTGCTTTCGTCCTCACTTGTCTGCAAAGATTTTAGCAACCCAGGTATCAATCTTCTATTCGCTCGCACATTGGTGGATCTACCCAAACAAAGAAATCACATGCCTCAGAAACTCCATAATTTTTGCAGCCAAGAAACCTCGTTCTGGGGTTAGCATTCGTCCAAGATGTGTTCATTTTATTGAGCTCCCCACAATAACACAGTGTAGCCATGGATTTGGGTAAAATGTGTAAAATTTATGCTTTGGTGGGTTCGAGAGATGTAAATGTTTAAGGGAGAAAAGAAGTTAAATAACGCTAAAAAGTTAGATATAAAGTCGTTGAAATATTGTGCGGGACAAAAATACCCCTGCAATTTAGAAAAATTGTAAGAAGTGCGTTTTTCGTCGGTTTTTTAACGGAATTACTAAAAATGACTAACAGTGTCACTCGAAAAAGATAAGGGATTGAAATGATGCATTTTAAAAGATAAGGGATCATTTTGTCAATCAAGTCAAAGATAAAAGATCAAACTAAGTATTAACCCATTTTATAACTTGTCATACCTTTAGTCATTTTGACCATTTTTTGTTAAAAAAGAACAATGATAAAGTCACGTGAAAATCAAGTAACACAAGGAAAAAAAAAAGTGACTTTACTTCCTGAAAAAACTACTGCCAAGTTTCCTAGCAAAAAATAAAATAAAAAACTACTGCCAAGTAACAACAATTAAACTCATAATTAGCTCCTAAAAATCTACCGTCAAGGTCGTCGAGTTATGCAAAGGAGACGGCTATGAAAATTGATGAATATAACATGACTGAAAATTTTCTGCATTTCCATTAAGTTAATTCTATTACTTTGTAGCTAATATTATTTGTTTGCCGTTGTCCATTCTTTCATTGAAAAAGTTGGTAACTAATTCGAGCAAAACCTGTGACCAAATTACTTGTGCTTTCATCGTCTATTTTCCGGTTGCAAAATACACTTCCACCACATAAAATTTTGACCTATTCTATCTAATACCAATTGATTTTAAGATAAAACCCAATATATCTTAATATGATACCAGAACTAGGTCAACCGTTTCAAAAGATATTACCAATTATTAATTTAGAAGACGTAATAATCCAGCCAAAAACTCGAAATGAAGCAGCCAAGCTTTATACTAAGCGGACGAAGGGGCCAAGTCAAAAGATGAAAAGGGTCCTTGACACAGATGATACTTGGAAAGACCTTTGAACCTCACCCAAAAGTTTGGTAGTACAACCCTATTGTTCTGCCTTAGACAAGTCAAAAGTTGAGCACACACTTCTGAACTTCAGATATACATGTTTTAGCTACAAACTACAATTTTACATGACACTAATATTCACAACCACCAAAAGCAGCAAGGCGAAGAGCCGGAAGGGATAAGTAGTACAGCAAGTACAAAATTTTACGGTTAGAGAGTTACAGGTGATTAGAAAAGTAGAGATCTGGCCTTGACCTTATTACACTTCCTTCCATGTAAAATTTGCTTGTCTAGCAGACTATGGATGTTGTTTCTCTGCAGCACTGGAAGCCTGCTTCTCGGAGTTACTTTCTTGAAGTCCTTTGCTCGGTCCAAATACGAATTCTTTCACTGAACGTTCTGCTGACAATATTGCATTCTTAATCTGTCATTCCAAAGGCACAAATATCATAAGCTGAGTTGTATTCTGAGGTAACAATTCAACTATGGACACAGTACTTCACACAAAATCCTGAAAATGAGAGCATAGTTTTCGTACAAGTATGGCTAATAAGAAAGTTTTGCATATACTGTCAGCAATCTTTCCAAGGAAAGCAGCAAAATATGATATACACAGTAATGCTAGATAAAGCCAAACTTGAGACAACTACATTACAAACACGGTTGTGAGGTTAAGCCAGATCCAATTTATGTGAAAGATTAATAAGTAGCAGCGACATTTTAAACTCTTCTTTCCTTTTTCCCCTCTTTTGGTTAATAAAGTATAAGATACAAGTTCTCTAAAAAATTGAGGGCTTCAAAGGATGGACCTCATAAACAATGATTTTATCTTCCGCCAATAAAAGATAAATAGGCACCTAAAGCTAATATATTCCAGTAAGAACATATTGCATGCAAGACAGAGCACTCACTTGCACTCCACTGAGTGCTTTGCTTGTTCCATCCCAAAGCATTTTTGGGACAGAATCGGGAGTCCATGTGCCTACACATACACTTGTTCCATCTCACACACACAACCATTTGATGCGGAGTTACCCCATTTGGATTCCTTTCCATGTATATTGGCACCTATCATGTTCTTTTTCCTTACTGTTAATGGACCGTAATCGCTCCTAACCCCCTCAGGGGGAATATGTATCGATACATAGCTGCAGGAGACCCCAAACATTCAAAACACTGTAAACTTGACATATAATATTAATAGTTTATCACATTCATTACGCTATTCAACCAGAATGTTGCTCACAACGCGTATATCATTGGAAGTCAGACGCAATTGCTAGATCTGCTTCGAAGGCAAATACTCTACAAAAGCACATGCATCCAACACCTATTCCAACTAAAATAGAGAAAAGTTCATGCGTACAAACACAGTGAAGGTAAGTAATTTCTGGTTCACTCCAAGATAGCAGGCATAGTAGCAGACTAATGCACAACTGTCACTCAGCTGAATTTAGAATCTGATCTTTGCTTGCCTAGAGACAGCAAGTGCAACCCCAGCAGTGCAGGAATTTCTATAAACTTTAAGATGTATAGTCACCTCATGTCAATTAAAGGACAGAAGCTATGTGGCAAACACCTATAATCATGTATTTCTCTCGCTTTTTCAGACTACGCATCCTACAACTCATAGGATCCCATTCAAATCTAGATAGAAAGTATCACCAATCAACTATATACTTCTTGTTCTAGTGCACTCAACCTCCTTATGTATAACTACACCGAATGACACCCATAAACAGTAACTGTAGGTCTTTCATGATGTATAACGACAAACAGGAACATGACATATTTAAGATCTGCAAATGATATCTCAATACTAATGACACCTCGTTTTAAGATGTCTTCTCGATTGTCAACCTTTCTAATTTAAGAACTGATGTTGCAAAAGTTCTGGTCGTTTTGGGACTTGAAAAAAGCTCAAGAAGAATTCGAATAGGACAGCGCTAACTTAATCAGTTAACACTAAGCACAATTTTTCCGAGAACATTGGTCATTTATATGAAATGTCCTTGCTCAATCTATTAAGCATCTAGTGCCATTCATTATATATAGTGAAAATCCTGCTTTGTAAGGGAAAAATCTACTGAAGAATTCTGGAGCCAAACCCAGTTAAAGTAGCTTTAACAATTAGTTCAGCAGTCTGTCTTATCTAACAGATGAATGCTGTAAGGTCAAGCACATTCTCAATTGTGTAAGTTTCCACCTAAAGATAAGTCACAGCAGGGAGAGGTCCGTTCAAACCCTCCTACCCCCTACCTCCAACTGATTTTTTAAACAAAAAAGAAAATAAGGAAAATGAAACTTAGGAACTACAGAGCTGACGACACACAGATGCCAAACCACGGCTTAAAGAATTCAAAATATGAGTAAACAAAACCAACTTTTAATTTACAGTGCATCATTGCATTCAACAATTCTACGACCTCACAAGGAGAATTCCACATGAGTGATAAGAACACACATGCAGTAGATTACCGACAATCGTAGAACAGAAAAAAATAAAATAAAATTTTAATCCACACAATGCCATCAAAATCGGCAATACACTAAAATCGAACAACAGAAAACCACGAGAGTGATAAAATATGCAATAACGGATCAAGTGCATGAACTAAAACTAAATTATTCTTTTAATCAACACCAATAATGCTTGATAATGCCAACAAAACAGAAATTATCAATAGTCAAAAAACATGAAAATAAACCATGAGCGCCATCAAGATCACTATTGCCACCAAAACCAAACAACAGAAAACCAAGAAGTTGATACGAATACTCTAAGCATTAAATTATCAACAATCAAGACATGAAAATATAACAAAATTCCTACTCCACAGACGCCATCACAATCAACAATTCCATCTAAAACCCAAAAAGAGAATCCCAAGATCCAGTAAGAAATCACATGCAACAGAACAGCAGCAATCAAGAACATGAAAACAAGTCCAAAGAAGACAGAGCATGAAAGAAATGGCCAATATTATGCATACCCCAACAAATGTACTTCAAGCGATTTAACATCCAAATTCTTTTTATAATTGCGACAAATATTGTCTGAAAAATAACCGAAAAATCACATGAACAACCAAACAATATCCGCATACATACAAAATTATCAAGCATAAAGATAGGTAAGCAACAGAAAGTATCTAACATATGGAAACTAGAACAGGATCTAAATTCTTAATATAGCGAATGAAATAAAACCCAGTGTGGTTTAGCATAAGGCCGTTATCATAATCATAATTATAATATCCTATATTGGTGAGAGACTATTGTTGTGGGTTTAAATAATAACTCGAGATACTTATTTTGGACTAATGGATTTCAGACCAACGTAGTTATCCTTAAGGACAATGACATTAGTGGTGTTTTAGACTCAAAGCGTGACAATAATTCAAGCAAAGCCATGCTTGCAAAGTATATTCACAAAGCAAAAGAAATAAAACCCATATGTAATTTAGTTACAAAAATCATTAGAAAATTACCAAAATCATGTAAATAATTCAAGAAATTCTTGTAGAGTAAAAGTTGAAAAAGGAGAGGTTTACAGGGTCAAGAGCGTTGGGCTCAGGGCCATAATCAGCAGTGAGGAGGAAATAAGAAGCTGTGGCTGTGGCCACCATTGTTGTTCTTCGCACTAGCTTATCTGTTTTTGGATTCATTTTTTTGCTATTTTTCTTCAAATTTTTCAGAGTTTTGCGAGATACAAAGTTCTTTGTTGAGAGAGAGAGCGCGATGAAATGGAAGATTTTAGAATGTGGCTTCTCGAATTGACAAATATTATATAAAACTCCACTTAACTTCCAGAAATTTCACTTATGCCCCAATATTATATTGAACCTCACCTATTCATTTTCTTATTTTTCTTCTCTTGTAATTTTCTCAAGTCTTGGTTCTTACGATATTTCTACTAAATTTTGTTCCACGACCATTGAGCTGAGTAGCTACCATACAGTACATATAAACATATACATCAATTTTCTTATGCATGATATGCTAATTATTGTTATTTTTAATTCAAATACGAAATAATTTTAAATTAAATATGATTTGGAGCATAAAAATGAAAGAAGTAAGAAATAATTTGAAGAGTTCAATTAACTTTGAGATAAAATTTTATCATTTCTATGATACTTTTCCTTCATGGGCTGACATAAAATTTTATTATTTTTATACTACTTTTCCTTCGAGGGTTGATATTTTGTAGGGTTTATCTTCGTACATAATTAATAATCAATTGTATTGTATCATGAAACTATTGACAATTTATCCAAGAAGTTTCTTGAATTTGCAGTTCAATACTAAAGCTATAAGTAGAAGAAAATAACCTTTTTTTTTGTTTAGTAATGTGGATGTGTAGGAAGTTTTATATGATAAGTGCTTGTAAATAGAAACTAATTAAAATGAGATAGCAATTGAATCTCCTTTTATTTCATTCTTAAGAATCTTAGAGAAAAAAACATGAAGTATGGGAAAACCCATAATCAAGGTAAAATAAGGTAGGTAATAAACACTTCAAGATATTTACTTCTCAAACATTCGATGAATTTGAAATAGATGTGGATAAGTTTGTACTAAGCGTGATTTTATTTAGATCTACCATTGTGATTGGAATCACAAAATTGATCCCATCTTGCTGAATTTTGGATATCCTAAAAGCACTTTTGCAATCAAGTATGAAAAAATTAAAGGTTATTGAATGATGACAAAAGCAGCTATGAAGGAGCTTTTATATGATTTTCTGCATTATATATTCGTAGTTTTCTCAATATGATGATCAATTTTATCATTTACTAACTTACTAACTAATAAATAGAAATATGTGTAACAATAATTGGTGTAGTATTAGGCTTTGTTTGGCCTAGTTGTGAAATTTCAGTTTTTGAGCTGTAGAGCTTTTAGAGTAGAGCTTTTGCAAAAAGTGCTGTTGAACAAAAGCTGTTGATTGTTTGGTCTGTGTTAGACAACGTAGAGCTTTTAAAAATTTTGAGGATAATATTAGAATTTAAAAATATGGAGGGATAAATTTGAGAAAAAAGAAAAGAAAAATAAATTTATGTATTATGTAAAATAGTTTCGCAAAAACTTTTTTTGAAAAGCTCTAATTTGGAGCTTCTCAGTTTTTAACTTTTTTCAGCTTCACCTTTTACCTAAAAATACTTTTAAAAATAGGCCAAACAAATTATTTCAACTTCTAAACTCACAGAAAATACTTTTAAGTGTCTAAAAGTTAGGCCAAACAGAGCCTTATTCGTATAGCCCACAATTAGTTCACAATTGTCAGATAGGTCCTCTAAAACCAATAAAAGAAAATCCAGTGGAAATGTCAAAAATAATCTTAGCTTCCCCTCCTCCATATAGGTATTACTGTAATTTCAATTATATCAAAATAAACTAATAACCAAAAAAAAAAGACTATTTATACAGTTGTTTGTTTATTTATTTATTTTTGTTCTTTCTGTTTGACGAGAACCGTTGTTTATGGCCTACATAAAATATGGGGATAATCTCACTACTAGTCCCCATTGTTTGCTTTTGTCCCAAATTAGTCCCCATTGTTTCAACTGTCCCAAACTAATCCCCAATGTTTTAAAAAAAGTCTCAAGTTAATCCCTTCTGTTAAAAATATAACTGATAACCTATTAAATGACTAAAATACCCTTAAAACCTAATTAAAATTACTAAAATCCCCTTTCCCCACCCATCACCCTACCCCTATTCCCAAATTCAAAACAAACACCTCACCCCCCCTCCCCACGTCTCTGACCCCACGCCCACTACCCTCCCCACGCTGCTGTCGCCCCACCCCACCCTCCACATCGCTGTCGCTGCTGCCGCCCACCCCCACCCCACGTCGCTGCCTTTCCCCACCCCACCGCACGTCGCTACCTCCCCCCCACCCCACCTCACCTCACCTCACGTCGCTGCCCCCACCCCACTGCCCCCCATACCACCCTGCGTACCCCTTGTGATTTGTGTATATATGTGTGTTGTTGGTGGGCTGTGGTGGTTGGTGACGTGATTGTGTGTAGTGTGATTCATGTGTGTGTTTTATATGTGTGTATATATGTGTGATTTGTGTTGTTGGTGGGCGGCGGTGCTTGGTGGTGGCAGTGGTATGTGTGTATATATGTGTGATTTGTGTTGTTGGTGGGCTGCGGTGCTTGGGTGGGCGGCAGTGCTTGGTGGCAATTTGGTGGGCGGCAGTGGCAGTGGTATGTGATTTGTATATATGTGTGTATTGTGTATGTGATTTGTGTGTATATGTGTATTGTGTATATGATTTGTGTATGTGTGTGTTGTATGTGATGGAAGTGGCAAGGGTGGTGCATGGTGGTGGCAGTAGCGGTGTATGATGGTGGTGGTAGTATTAGATGAAGATGGATGCTTTTACCATTTTACCCCTTTATTACTATTCATTTCTGTTAAGTTTAACACCTATTTTGACAGAATTGACTAACTTGAAACTTTTTTTGAAATATTGGGGACTAGTTTGGGACAGTTGAAACAATGGGTACTAGTTTGGGATAAAAGCAAACAATGGGGACTAGTAGTAAGATTATCCCTAAAATATGCGAGAAAACACCAACTGTCGGGATCAACGTAAATGTTTTCTAGTAAATAGGAGTTAATGCTCCACGCCTCACATCCTGGGTCCATAGCTCAGTGGTAGAGCAATTGACTACAAATCAATAGGTCATCGGTTCGAACCAAGTCGGGCCCTATATTTAATTTCTTTTATTTTTCTTATCAAACTTTTCTGAACTGATAATATAGTTATCATAAAATGACTTAACACTTCATCACTGACAAATCTCATTTATAACGTGGTAACATTATAAAGGGATCGTCACTCAAAAACTACTCCCCCCACAAATGCAAAATCCAAGACTTGTTAAATGATTATTGGTTATTACTTGATCAAAAATTACATCTTGTAACAAAATAAAATTCATATATCACAAAATGAAAAATTATAAGCGAAAAAATTTAGTGCCTATAGTTATTCAATTCTCATTTTTCTTAGTGCTCTTATACTTGTTGGTTATCATATTTTAGAGCCACCTTCTGTTGGTTTTCTCAAATTTGGTAATTGAATCATCATTTTCAATAATCATTGACAGATAGTGTCATAGCCAATGTGATTTTTTTTTTTTTTTGTGTCGACAGTTTCTTTATATTTTTTAACGATGAGAAACTTATTTTAGGCGGGATCACATTAAAATCCACTACAAAATATAAATTTCGTAGTGTAAAGAAGTGCTCAACGCATGCTCCAAATATATCAAAAGTCAAAAAATATTTATAATGAAAAGACAAATTTAAAATCGGTCATTTAGTCACAAAAAGTTTTTTCTCAACTACTCTAGTATACCCTTGGGGCCTTGTGGACAGTTCTTTGATTCAAGCAAAATAGTAAAAGAAATGAGCCTTAACACACATGTGTAGAACTCAATTATTGACCTAAAACTTAAGCTATTGGGTCTTGAGTCTACGCATTTTTATTAATAACTCATTATTCTCCTAATTTTTCCATGTGAGAGAAATCTTTCTCTTTACGCTTTAATTCACCATATGAAACTCCTAACATATACATACATAAAAAAAAGACATGTAATTACTATCTTCTAGGTTCAACTACTATAGTTGTTATAAACCCACAAATCATACCAATTGGGGTTCAGAATTTCTTCGAGTATGTTATTGAATTCATTAGACATATGAGTAAAATTTGAATTAAAGACCTCTCATTTCAGTCGAGTCACTTTGTCCCTTTTAGGTGTAGATGAATATGTTATGCTAGCCAAGTTGCTTTGTCTGTCCATTTGATTGATGTATAGTTGTTACTAGTGTAGTGGGCATGACCTAGACCATACTTCTGTCATGACCCACAAGTAAAACAAACTATGTCACATGTCGCGTGCCTAAAGGGTTTAACCCTCAAGCCCATTAGGCGTCGAACCACAAAATAAATAATTCAGAGCTACTAAAATTCCAAATTACTAAATCTCTAAGCAAAAATACTACTCAATCAATAATTTCCAATAAAACAAAACCATAAAGGTGAGGTCGAATCCCTCAATAATTACATCTAATCCCCATAACATGAACATTTATTCAATTAGACACTAAATAAATAAAGACAAAACTAAACAACATGGCTCTCATCTAGTCCACACCATCTTATCCAGATGTCTCAATACTTAAAACGCTTATTCCTTTTTAACTGCAAAGAAAGCAGACGCAAACAAAATAGTGAGCGAATAAAAGCTCAGTAAGGGAATTCTTCCCGCAAAGAAAGTGACAACAGATGATTGAAGCAATAGAGGTATACTGTTCAAGATCCAAAGGATAACACTACTAATGAAATTTCAATATTTTACTGCATGATGAAACACATGTGAAAAAGACACATCTAGAATATCGTATGAGAGAGCTAACTGAAAACTCTTATGCAAGAGTAAATGATAACGTATGGATCAAAATATCTCAATGCACAACATAAGATAGAAAGGTTGTGACTGCATTTAACCTGTGCAACAATGGTTCAGTAATAAATGTAGGGCCCCCAATCAAACAATAGCG
This sequence comes from Ehretia macrophylla, assembly GCA_037974665.1. Lineage (NCBI taxonomy): Eukaryota > Viridiplantae > Streptophyta > Magnoliopsida > Boraginales > Ehretiaceae > Ehretia > Ehretia macrophylla. The sequence goes on from CM075776.1 coordinate 53,528,078, forward strand.
GTAACAGTACACGCAAATGCAACACAGTTTCAGTATCTGTGTCCGGTATCGTAGTAGTATCAGTACCTTTAGTAACTCACAGCTATGACGGAGTCATGACATTTTTATGTAAGTACGAGTAAAGATATAACGTACGGAAGATGCCAAAAAAGTGATACTTGCAATGACCATTGAAAATCATTAAATATCTTAAAAGCATGACTATTTAGTGTAAAAAGATTACTATAATTTGACCAAAATAACTAACAAGAAATATCCCAAAGAAACCAAAAGCATACTTGTGTGCTTGAACACCCCTTTAAAATAGTTGATTAGAAAATGAGCAAAACGAAAAGAGGTGTTGGCTTGGGGTGCACAAGTTTGGTCACTGCCTTGCAATGACGTGTGTGGTTGTTGCAATTCTTGGAAGACTAGTTTGCTGCAGTCAACCTTTTTTTTCGTTAAACCATTTTATACATATAGGCCATTAAAAACAATGATGCAAAGTATGTATCAATTAACTATGTGAAGAAAAATAGCTTATGATCGGAAAGCACAATAAAATTATTTTCACCAAAGAAGTGAATCAATCATTTGGTACACAACAAAGAGTCAGGCTTAATATCATTGGGAAAATAACAATAAATAATTGAAACAAAAGAAACTGGGAAGGCGGAATTTAGTGAAGAAAAGTTCAGATTCTTTACACTAGCATTTTAACACAACGATAATCAAGTTAGTAGATTATATTTGTGCGATGCAAGTAGAAACAATAATTTCTTAGTAGAGTACAACAACAACAATTTCTTAGTAGAGTACAACAACAACAATTTCCAAGAGGCTCGATGAAAGAAAGAGAGAATTCCATGTACAGTTAATTTCCCAAAGAAAGAAAACTCTCAATTGGTACTCTTTTAACCCTGAATTGTGAATTTAATCTCTTTCTAAGATGGATGAAACCCACAAATAGCATTCTTAGAGACTTCGAATCCTCTTTAAAAATACTGACAAATGATCACAGTTGAAAACACATTGAGTTATTTTTCTTTAATTTTATTTTCTTGTCTCTCCTTATTTTTTTTTCATTTCCAGATAAGAGAAAAAGTGGTTGAACGTTCTTACTTCAATATCTAATAACATGCCAACTTTAGACTCCTTCATTGACTAAAACTCTTTTATTCAACTTTGACCCCAAACTTCAATTACTATTACGCAAACCTTTATTATTAATCATTTGTTACAATTCACTACGTAACCACTTCAATTAGTGGCAACAATTAGTTGACTAAAAATAGGCCACCTTTTTGGGGTATTACACCAAGAATAGTCTCAGGACAACTAATGACCAGGGTCTCATTGACATCAAAACCGAGGCCACAGACTCAAAAGGCCGGTTGAACATACGCTCAAGAGGACCCATCCTCAATTCTAGAGTGAATGGCACTACCAAGTAAGGAAGGTACTGCAAAGAATCTTGATTGAATGGCTTGGTTGGGAAATTGTCGAATCATAGCAATATGCAGTCAAGATTGTTAGGAATCGAAGATCTCTCCATTACTCCAAATTAGAGGAGTGCATTACTCTACACAAGCCTTGGGTACAAGGCTATAAGAAAATGGGGGTTGCCGCTTAGAGGACAGAGACAATCTAGCCTATAAGCATTCCTACCCTTGTACTACATCAGCCCCAACATCTCTTGCCATCGCGAACCTCGGACTTGGCGACCTGTTAGGCCTTTCCAACAAAGGGACCCTGAGGAAGTCGCTTATTCTTTGAGATCTTAATTGTAAATACTAAAGGGTCACAACTGACCTGCTATCAAACATCAAAATAAGTTTTCCTGGATTGACATAAACTAAGACTTCACTCTTCCATTTACTATGATAGGACAATCATTCGAAACAATCATATAGGTATACTCTCGAGCTCTCCGCCGTTAAAGCCTCTTGAGCTAACAACGGAATATATTAACAAGTTCAAAACCAACATTTATTGAAGAAGCTATAAGATCGATTACAAAACGTACTAGTTTGAAAGGCAACCTCCAGTAACCAATACACCCTCTTCCTTAACTACCATCACACTGATGATGGTTTTCTATTAAGATTTGTATAGTAATTAAGAAACAAAAATATCGAATGATCTTTGTACTAAAACCTGAAGAGAAACTTCAATCAATTTCATGTTACACAAGCCATGTTTTGTCCAATTGAATATGTTTCTCTATTGAGTAGCTGGCTATCAACCCACTCACATATAAGTGGACCCTACAACATATGGGGCGTACCACTATTGATGGTCTGTTCGGATTCTAAGAATTTTGATTCTCTATTTCCAAAACTATTATTACGGTGCACAATATGTGGAAAAATAATACATTACATGAAGTTAGGTTGAAAAGGCATTGTCAAGCAAGTCCAACAACTCTTCTATTTTTTGCACAATATTTAGATATTTGGAGTCATTTCGTTATTTTTAAAAATTACCTATTTTATTTTCACTCTATCAATTTCCCTACTTTTAATCAATCCTTTATTTTTGGAAATTTCTATTTCAGTATTAGGGTCTGTTTGGTCTAACTTTTAGACACTTAAAAGACCATTATGTGAGTTTATAAATTGAAGCTAACTTATTTGGATCATTTTTAATAAAACTTTTAGGTAAAAGTTAAAGTTGAAAAAAGCTAAAATTATAGAAAGTTCCAAATTGGATATTTTAAAAAAGTTTTTTGCAAAATTTTTTTCACATATGTGGGAAGCTTGCCCCCCTCCCCCACTCAAATATACCCCTCCATTATATAAAAGCCCTGCATGACCATTAAAATTTTTAAAAGTCCAACATTATCCAACACTGGCCAAACAGTCAACAACTTTTATTCAATAATACTTCTAACAAAATCTCTACTGCTGAAAACTCTACAAATCAAAAATTAAAATTTTATAGTTACGCAAAACAGAGCCTCACTCTAACAGTTTTTCTATTTTAGAGACTTTAATTATGTGACTATTGGGATGTATAGGGGGTATGATAAGCAAAGGTTTAGCTCCACAAATTTAGAGAGTTGAATATCAATATGAGAATTCCCTATTTTTTAGGGGAAATAGGGGAACTGTTGAAGCTATTTGATACTAACAACTTTCTTACATTTAAAGACTCATATTTCAATTTCATTCCAATAACACTTTCTATTTTTAGTCATCGCATATTTAATGACTTCCAATTTTAATTTCACTTCAACAATATTCTTTACATATACAAAAAAACAAAGAAAAAAGAATCACTTTATGGTTCCCTAAATCTATTGAGGCCCAACACAAAAAGTAAGGGCTCCCAATTTTAGAGAGCCCCTAAATTGGGATCTTATTAGAGTAAATTTTGTGCATTTGTCTCCTTATAATAACTAAAAGTCATTTATTGGAGTTGGCCTTATTCTAAAAAGTAGTAAACGGTTAATTTTGTTTCCAAAAATATATGGAAAAACATATGTAATTTGGTCATAACACAAAAGAGTTCTCGGACATCCTAGAATAACTAAGAACCTTTGTCCTTCCTATTTACTTTTAGCAAATTTATCTCATATGATCTTGTTTGACTATTAACATATATTACAACTATTATAGTGATAGATGCTAGATGAATGTCTCTAATTGCAATTACACAATTTATTACTATTTCTTGTAAGCATCCATTTTATTTTCAAACTCATCTGCCATGTCATGATATAATCATTTATCTCTAATTAGCCATCTAATCATGCCTAATATTACAAGTATAATGTCTATATAATGTGTAGTTAGGAGTATTTAGTGTTTGATACTAATGCGACTGTAATTTATGTTTGGTTTATTCCATGAAGGTCACACGACTCTACCCAGAGGAAACACTAAACCATGTGTTAGTAGACTTTGAATTAAAAATATATTTAAAACTTAGATAATCAGATTTTGATGGATGTCATTTAATTTTATTTTATTTTTAAAGGTACAAACATTTGTCGAGCATATATAATTTCCTTTTCATTTAAATAGGGTAATCTCACCATTTACCATTATATTTCTTTATGATATAACTCATGATTAAAATTTCACATATTTAGTATTTTTGCATATAAATTATAACTATATGTATTTACAAATGATAGTTGAAAATTACAAAATTAGTTAATTGAGTGTACCATAATCTACTATTAATAAATAGCATAATAAGCTCATAAAATTTCATGATAAAAATAAAAACTCATAAAATTTTAAAAGCAAAGGGTGCAACTTTGTGGCTAAAACTACAAATACATAAAACCAGAGGGACCGACAATAAAAGAAGTTTTTAGTTCTTCTCTGTTAAATAATAACAGCCACCGTTAGGGTTTTTATGTGATCATCATCAAAACCATCACATTTCCGCAGCTGAGAAGAAGAAGAAGAAACGAAAAAAGAAAAGAAAAAGAAAGGCAGAGAATCAAAGAAATGTCAAAGAAGAATAATTTATCTACAAGAAGAAGAGCTCACGAATTTGACCTCCAAAGTAAAATTCTATAATTTTAACCTTTTCAGAAGCTTTATTATATATATATATATATATATGCACACATACATACATATATATATTAATATTGATTTTTGTTTGGAAAATGCAGGGGAAAAAGCAGAGAGAGAAAAAAGGGAAAAGAAGCTCCAGGCCAAGAAAAACAAGATGAAAGTAATTGTTTTAAATCTCTCTTTTCCGCCCCCCCCCCCCCCCTAATTTTCTCTGCTTTGCTGCTGACTTAATGATTGACAGCCCGGTATGCGCGGTTCTGGGAAAGGGTCAGACGGGGTCTATTGTACGCAGATTTACTAATTATTGAAATGAAGTTTGGTTTTATAAAGGAATTTGATGATTACTTCAAACCACTAAGAAATTCCCAATTTTTAGTAATTTTAGTTTAAAGTAATTTGATTACTTGAAGACCACTTGTAAATTTTACTTTTAAAGTCGTTGTTTCTTAATTTTTAATTGTATGAATTATGATAACCCTCATCGCATGCGTAGACTTTACTTATTATTGAGCCTAATTGGATCAATTTAGTTGAGACGAATATGATGCGAGCTGAATTGTATTGTGACATATTAGTCTACCAAGTAGCTACGGACCTAATTTGGATTTCCATATTTCACGTGTAGAATATGGTAAATCTCCTGAAAATCATTAGACAATGCTAATGTTCACCAGAAAATGCAGAAAATTTGCCCTTTTTCTTTGATATTTTGTGTATGCCAAAAAACAGAGAGACAAAAAAGGAAAAGAAGCTTAAAGAAATTTGATGATTGCTTGAACCATTTAAAAATTCCCAGTTTTTGGTATTTTTATTTTGTTTTAGTTTTCTTGAAAGTTTGATTACTTGGAGACCATGTAAAATTTTTGCTTTATTCCTCCGTAAAGTCCTAGTTTCGTATATTTTTAATTATATGAATTACAATAACATGCTATGTATCCTTACAATATACCTAAATTGAGCGTAAACAATTTTATTTAGCTAAGACGGATTCTTGTGAGCTGAATTGTATGACTGAAATGTTCTTTTGAGAAAGGGGTATTAGTATTATTGCTTGTTACTGACTACAAAATCAAGTAGCTATGGCCTAATGGCTAATATGGTTTCCATAATGCAAGTTTGCAATATATTCAAAACTTTCAGAAATGCTAATATTTAATGGAAAATATAGAAAAAATTGCCTTCTTCTTTTGTATTCTATATATACTAAATTAGGATTCTGCTGGATTAGGTGGACGGTGGCAACAAGAAGAAGAAGGGAAAAAGTGGATTTCAAGTTGGAAAGAAGAAACTGAAGACTAAAATGACTCCGTTGGCAAAAGCAAAAGCTGCGCAAGCAATGGAGCTTGACAAATGAGGTTCTGACATGAACTAGATAGGTGTAGTGGTTAAAATGTTTCGAGTGTCCTGCCTTTGGAGCATTTCTTGCCCATCGGTTCATCATACCTGTAAGTTATAACATAAGATCAATTTTGTTATATTTTTGCTTTCATAGTTATTTTATGTCAGTTTAATTGACTACATATTTATGTTATGGTTATTATATCTATGCTCTTTTGATTACTGAGTGCTCATTGGACTTTAAAAGGTTTCATGGAATGCTTAAAAGTAGAATCATAGCATTTCGAGTGCTACCTGCCTTCTGGTCTATGAGTTGCAAAAACTACATTCGTTGAATCAAAGCTCCAGTTGTTAGGAAACTTCAAACTGTTTTCGTTAGAGAGATTCCTAAATGCAACAATGCGACGCTTACAATTCCCTGCAAATACAACACCTTTTACCATGTTGTCTCTGCTTTCTGTAATTGATAAGGATTAGCTTCCATTATTATTTATACATTTCCTATAATTCTTCCTTTAATTTGTTCATGTTGAATGAATAGGTGCTGCCTGGTAGTGTGTATTTTAGGATGATAAGCTTGGGATTTTATCTCTGTAAAACTGTAGCTAATGCGATGGTGCAGGTATGATTATGGTAATGCACCCGGGACGGTCCAGAAAGGAGGGGACAGTGAACCTCCCGTCAAGAAACCAAGGTTGTTTGTTAACTCTTAGCCAAATGATCATTGCTGAAAAGATCTGTTTAAAGTAGCAGTTGAAATGTAGATACAGTAAGTAGTGGTTGAAATGTCGATGCAAGGAAATTCTTTTGAAACCGATAGATGAGAGGAAATTCAAAGTTGCCTCAAATTAACCACAAAATGGTTTTGAAGATTCTTATAATGTAATGTTTCAGTTGCAGTGTTTTTAAGCTAGTATATCATGCATTTAAGTGGGAAGTTGACTTGGATCAAACCCTCCTTTACTATGAGGATTGAGGAAAGCTACATCGACATATGTAAAACATTATAAAGCAAACTAGACCCAACCGAACCAAGTCTTTATCCCGATAGGTGAGATAAGTTATATGCATCTAGTAGATGTCTTTCATTTCTATCAAGATGCATCTCTTTATTTAGTTCCATGCATGCCAGATCTTTTCTGGGTGTAATGCTAGTGTATTTGCTTTTAAACTGGTCTTTTCCTTATCTTAATAGTTTTTGAATGAAATATTGGAATCTTCTTCAGGAATGCCTTTATCTGCTACCTACTGAGTTGGATAAGTGTGACCAACTTTGATGATCTTGACAGATTGCTTCTTGGGAATAATTAGAAGAGTAGGAGGCACATGTATGAGCAAAAAATCTTATGAAAATAAATTGTGCAAAATCAGGCTTCAATTTTTCACTGTTTATGTAACTCGTGTCTGGTAGCCTGCCTGGTATCACCTGTACTAACACATTAAGTCTAATCAATTAGCCTACGATGCTTAAACATGTATTGACAGTAATACTGATCTCAAGTAATTATAAGCTGAACATAAATTTCATACAAAATCGATGTGGAGTAGGATGTAACAGTTTACATTTGAATTTTCATCCGCATCCAGACTACTACCCATTTCATGCCCTGGCAAGATAAGCATACGTTTGTTCCCACATAATATGAGCGGTTCTGGCTTCACTAGGTTCTTGAGGGGGGTCTGGGGTACAACGTAGGTATCAGCATTTCAAAACCTTCACGACTGCAAAGCAGATAAAAATTTCTTTAATCAGGAATACTTTATTTTCCGAATTTCTTTATTGGGATAAATAATTTGGTCCATTATTTTTAAGATTTGTACTAATTTAGTTCATATTTTTTAAAATATACATTTTTAGTCATACATCTTTACTATTTATTTCAATTTAATCCTTATCTTTTAAAATGTACATTTTTAATTTTGTATTTTTACCATTTTTCCGTACTTAGCTCTTACAATTCAAATTGATTGAGGACTAATATGTACCATAATAACAAAGATAAGGATTTAGTTGGAATAAATGATAAAGATACAGGATAAAAAAGTTACATTTTGAAAAATAATGACTAAATTGGGACAAATGATAAAGATATAGAACTAAAAGGTTATATTTTGAAAAATAATGACTAAAATGACACAAACTTTAAAGATAAGAGATTAAATTGAGTATTTACCCTTTTTTAAGCAAGGGGTCAGATATGCACATCATTGTCAGTTTGAATCTCTTTAGTATTATTAGAAGTTTATCCAACCATTAATTTTAAAACTCTTTAGACAAAATTTGAATACCCACAAATTTAAAAATAAAAACGACTAAACGTCATATATTACTGCCTTTACCTTTTTCTATTTCTTTCATCCTGATAGTTGATTCCTTTTGATTTAGTGGTTCATAGTCAACGTAGTGCGCTGATCTGCTCATATTGAGCATTCATTGGGCCAAATTTGTCAGCCAACCTCTGGTCTATGATCATAGATCATTAGGCATATCAGGCTCTAGTAAAGAATCTTAGCATGACCCATTGAGACTTGAGAGATCCTACAATTTGTCAAATACATGAAGCAGATGTACGCACTGGATGCCACTTCCTCACTGGTTATGCAAGCAGGATTATTGGATTCCTATAACGTCATGGGGAACATACGATTATAATGTGATCATCTGAACTACTGAATTTAGAGATCATTTAACTATATTATTACTTAACCGCTATTGATTTTTCTTGTAACGTGTCATGATATTAAGAAGGAATCCAAATTCCTAGTTTTCATATCAAATTCTGTAGTTGAATCCTTATCTGCAAAATTGTGCCTGTGGAATCTTCTACTGTTGCCTATTGGAGATAGCAAATGAAAGATGTTTTTATGCGGTGTGTTGGTTTGTCTTTGTCATTACATTAGAAGATATTACAGGTATGTCAACATCTGCCATAAGTGTAGTTGAAGATCAAGCTGATATGTCAATTGTAAGTACAGCATTGTATGATCCCACTATTGCTTTGTCTTTTTTCTTTGATTGGCCAGAACAAGCGCTGGACAACATGACCTGGCTCCTTATCCGGAATGTTTTTAAGAACTAAAAACTCCAACAACATAGAGTCGGGTAAGTTTCTATCCGGCTAGTTGATCGTTCAGTTCGCACGTGAGGTGTGAGTTTTATATGCATATTGGGTCTATTTTTTCTCTGCCGGACTGTTAAGTAGAAAGGGACATAAATATTTTCTAAATTGTAATTGGACTAACCAATAAGTTTATGATTTGGTAAGGGTAAGTTACACAATTATAAGTTCTTATTGTTTTCCTCAAATTTAAATTTTGTTCCTATTATTTTTAAAATATTTTTAATTTAGTTTCTACTGTCAAATCTCAGTTATTCTAATAAAAATGTGTGAAATTCCCAAATTGCCTTTACATAATTAATAAAATCACCAACATATCATTTGAATATATATTATATTCATCCCCATTGTTTCACAAGATATTCATATCATTTTTGTTTCACAAAATATTCAAATTAGTCCCTATTACAAAAATATACACACAACCACACACACACAAAGCAAAAGCAAACAAAAATTTCAAGTTAATAAAATATATATAAAAAATAGAGTGACAAATGGGACATTTACGGAAAGTTACAATTCCCACCACGGAATAGATCATTAATATGCCTTCATCGACGTTGTTATTCACTCTATGCTTATGATGATGACTTTTTATATTTATATGCATTTTAATGACTTTGATGACTAAATTTTATATTATTGTTACACATTTTTTTGGATTAAAGATGGGAAAAATCATTTTGCAGTACTGGCAAATATTCAGGAGCTTTTTAATTATTTTGGTAATAGGGACTAAATTGAAAATATTGTCAAATAATAAGCACGAAACTGAATACATGCAAAACTTTGAGAACTATTATGAATTTTTTGTTAAATATTGAGGACTATTTTGAATTTTATATGAAAACAATAGGGATTAAATTAAATATTTTAATAATTTTCCAAATTTCTACCCCAAATATTTGTCACGTGCACAACACATGACCAATTTTCTGTTAGATTTGACAAAGATTTTGACGGCAAGGACTAAATTAAAATTTTATGAGAATCAATAGGGATTAATTTGGCTAACTTTGCACAATAGGGATGAATTCGAAATTTCTAGTAAACAATAGGGATGATTTGCACAATTTTCCCTTTTGGTAACTGCCATGACTTGTAAAATATGGATCTAAATTTGTTGATAGCCCCATTTGTCAAGTTCTTAAGCAACAAGCATGGTATCAATATTTGTAGATTGAGTAAATATAAAAAAAAAACTCCATGAATTTATCTATAAATTCCAAAGTCTCCCAAGAGCTTTTTGATTTACCGAAAATCCCCCACGGCACGAACCTTTGTCAAATAATCCTTAAGGGTAAAAGACATTTTAGTCTTTTCATTCAAATAATAATCTCTCTCTGAGTAATATACCCATACCCACTCACGAATAATAACATATACAGAGACTCACACGCAACACACACATACATAATCACACACAGCACACATACTCACCCATAAAAACACACACACACACAGACTCACGCATAGGACACACACTTACCCACAAAAATTCAAACAAAGACTCACACATAACACGAACATACTCATGCAACATCCAGAGAGATATGACTCAAGCACACATACACGGAGATACACACTTAGGCGCACATATGCAAAGATACACATTGTTATGTCCCGAGCCCAAAACCCCATGCCTACGAGTGAGACCAGTATTATAGACATAAGAAATAATTATTTGAACCTATAACACTAGTCTCACTCATGAGCTTGGGGTTCTGGGCTCGGGACGTGACATACGTGACTGGCTTTGAATAACATTTTGTCACGTGATATCTCACATTGGTAGAAGATAATTTATATGTGTGGTTTATAAGTAGGTATTATGGGTATAAGGGATAACTTGGGTTAACCATTTTGGACCAGTAGAAAATAGGCCCAAATAGTCATTTTTTATGCTTAAAACACTAGTTTCACTCGCGGGCCAGAAATTTTGGGCTCGAGGCGTGACAAAATGGCTTACAACACTAGTCTCGCTTGCGAGCCTAGAGTTCTAGGCTGGGGACATGACACACACTCATATACATACATATAGAGATAGGCACTCACACACAATGACGACATACAGACACATTGATACACACTCATGCATGCATACACAAACACACACAGATACCTACTCACGTACACACCCTTACACAGATACGCACTCACGTATACACACATGGTGATGCACCTGTCACGCCCCGACCTAACCCCGACCTAAAGATCCAGCCTGGACATGACATGACCTGTAACAAATAGAGGATGATTTATTCAATCATATAGTTAGGCTCCTAGAGAACCTTTTCTTCTGTATGAATCGATATTATTCCATTCCAATTCCTTCTCGATACCTCCCAAGGAAAATCTCGAATTGGATCCCAAATTGACAGGTTAGTGTGAGCTTATCCACGCACTCTTCGAATAGGAATCCATTTTTTGAAAGATCCTGGCTTTCGTACTTTGGTGGGTCTTTGAGATCCTCTCAATGACCTATGTTGTGTTGAAGGGATATCCATCTAATAACATGTCAACAATGCTCAACAACAACATACAATAGCTCCATAATGTCAATTAAGTTCCATTCAAGGTTCATGATAGGTTTAGCACTTCTTTACTAGATATGGTATGTACAATACTAGTCTAGCCAACCATTAAACATAAGTGATATACAAATAATTACATGATCTTTCACTAGCCAACACACTTTAGTTTACAACCGTTTCATGTTCATGCAACATTTACAAGACCAACTAAGTCTCAAAATAGACTACATGTTCATTATCCCAAATACACTTTACATTACAACACATTCCGATCAACACAAGAAAAAGTCATCCAACCTCAAGCAAGCAAGAGCAAATAGCTTTAAACTTCTCCCGCCTCTTGGGGAACTACCTCAGCTTCTCCTGAAAAATGGTAGATAAAAGCTACATGTGTCCACATACACGTGTCGGGTAGGTTTGGGATAAGGGTTCATTGAGGTACTAGGGGTAGTGGTGCTTGGGTATGGGCACTGGAGTAGTGGGGTGGTGAATAGGGTAGAAGTGGGAGACATGGTTGAGGTGTGAATTTGGGGGTATTTGAACATAATTTTCTTTTATTTTCTCATCAAAAATTATTTTTAGGCTTTAAAATGTGAAAAGACTAAAATGCCCTTTAACCTTTAAGGATTGTTTGGCAAAGGTACGTGCCATGGTGGAATTTGGATAAATCAAATACCTCATGGGGGACTTTAGGACTAATGAATAAACTCATGAGGGGGTTTTTGGCATTTACTCTTTGCGGATTTAGAGTGTTTCACTTCATAGTAGGTTGAGAAAGAGAATGCTATGATAGTTGTTGAGAAAAGAGAATTATTTGGCTAGTATTCTGATGATCATTTACGTCTAATTAATATACATCCATAGTGTAAACATTCAAATGGGGATGAACTGTTAGAAATGCTTTTATTGTTTTAAGTCGAGTATCAAAATTGTCTCAATTGTTTTCACTTATACTTCACTGATACCTAATTCTTTGTTTCATTAACCCCTCTGGTTTGTTCTGTTAATAGAACAAGTTGAAGGTGTTGCATGTTGTTAAAAGGATAAATTGACCAATAGTCCCTATTGTTGGCATAGTTTTTTAATTTAGTCCTCATTGTTTTATATTGTTCAAATAAGTCCTCAAAGTTAGACTAAACTACTTTGCAAAAATTAACCAAATTACAAATTTGTCCCCTCCCAATTTTTCCCTTTTCCTACCTAAAAAGCCCGCATCTTTGCTACTATCCTACCCCCAACCCACCACAACAAATCCTAGCATAGCCACCACCACTATTCGTAATGCAATTACCACCCATCGCTGCCACCAGCCACGTATATCCTTCTAATGTAGTCACCGCCCCAGCGTAGCCACCACCTCACGCTGCCACCACCCCATTAGAACCCCCAACCTGTTTCCTACCAACCATCTTCGTGATTATTTGTAAAAATTCTATTCCTTGGTAATCAAAGTTAGAATTTATATGATTAATTTATTCATCTTTTTGACTTGTTCCTATGAAATCAAGGTTGATAAGATTAAAAAAATCAGTGATTTACAAAGTTATTATTTTAATAATTTGAATTTTGAATAAAAATTCTTGTAATATATGTTTACAACATGTGATTAAATATTTGTATGTGTGTGAGAGCGTGATAACTGTGTGTGTATGTGTGTGATTTATTTGTTTTTGTGTGTGTGGTATGCGTGATTGTGTATGGCTGTGTGTGTGAGTGTGCGTGTGAGTATGTGTGATAGTGTGTGCATGAGCACTAGCGGAGGCAACTTATGCTTGGGGTGTGCACATGCACACCCTATGTTGGGTAGAAAGATATATATATATATATATATATATATATATATATATATTAGTGTGAAAATAATGATAAGTGATGTATTTATATTTTGAGGGCTATTTTCTTTCATTTTAGAATTAATTATGCATATTTATTGAACAATTTGATCACTTTAATTGTATTTTTGTGCATGTAAAATTGTGATGATGAAAGAGAAATTGGAGTAAAATCTAGGAGAAAATACAGTGAAGAAAGAAGTGTAGAAAAAATTAACAAAGTAAAACCAAAAAAAAGAGAAAAGATTTTTTTTTTTTAAAGTTGACTTGTTGACCAACGCAAAACAGGTCATGTTAGTTGACATGGCTAAAATATATGACTAATAAAAAAAAAAAAAAGACATGGCTAAAATAAACCATGTTAAGAATTGGAACATTTGTCCAAATAAAAAAATGAAAAAAGGGGTCGTTGGTCAAAGAGTTGCATGTGGCAGGGGCCCACGTATCTTAGGTCTTTATGAGATTTTTTGTTTTATATAACAGAGGACAACGAAGCATCAGGCGTGGAGAAAAAAAATGAATGCAGCAACAACGAGCTTCTGTCTTGTTTCTTCAATTCTTCATTGCTAGAGTTCAACATGTTATTTAAGCTGAGTTGGGTCAGCTCGACCCGTGAACTTATTTAATTCGATTAATAAATAAATTGAATTAGTCCAACTCGTTATTATTTGGGTTGGGTTGGGTTGAAATTGAAAAAATGCAAACCCAACTCAATCCATTAACTTTATCTGGGTTAAATGGGTTAATTGGGTTGGGTTCGGGCCAACTCATGTTTTTAAGAAAAATAAATAAATAATATATATCAATGAATTGCAAAATCCTAAAGCAATACAAATTTTTAAAAATAACATAAAATGTTACTAAGTTAAAAAATCAAATTTACAAAAATTAAAAATTGATATGAGAAATAATACAAAAATAAAAACAAAAACATTATATTTAAACTAATTAATTTTAGTTGTAAAATAAATAAAACTATTACAAATTAATGTTTTAATTTCTTGTTTTCTTCAAAAATATTTTTCTTCCTACAATTGATCTTCGAGATCTTCACTAAGTGAGCTGGATCCCTCAGAGTACATATCTTCTTCAGAATCTTCTTCTATCTTTGACAATCCTTGTGTACGTCTTTCGGCATCAGTTCACTCCTTCATGCACACAAGTACTTCCAACGTCCTACTTGCCAATATGCTCCTTCGTTCTGATAGTTGTTTTTTTCCTTCGCTAAAAGCACTTTCAGAAGCAACTGTGGACACAGGAACCATTAGTATATCACGAGCCATGGTGGCGAGAACTAGTTATTGACGTTCATGTGTTCGCCACCATTTTAAAATATCAAATCCTTCTTCATCGTCCTCAGTATTAATTTGTAAATAAAAAATTAATTCATTAAGTCCAGAAGAAGTTGAACTTGAAGCTTTATTTTTTTTTAAGTACCTCATAAGCACTTTTCTTCGAATTACTAGATGAAGTATTTGAACTATGAGTTGGAGGGCGAGATCTAACATTAGCATTATAGTATTTATCCTGATAATGAGTATATAAAATGTTCAATATTTTATTAATTTCATTCATAATTTCTTTAATTTAATTCTCATTCTTACGCCTATTACCATATTCAAACAAAATTATAATAAAAACTTCTACTCCACCAATTTTAACTCGAGGATCTAAAACTGCACCAATAGAATACAAATATGGAAAATCTTCATAATATTTAAAAAACTTTTCTTCCATGATTGGTATAACATTGGTGAAAAGATTATATTCTCTATATGAATTCATATGTTCAACAATAGTAACCAATTGAGGAAGACAAATATTAGAAGTTGGATAATAAGAACCAGAAAATAAACAAGTTGCTTCAAAAAATAGTCCTAAAAATTCTACTACCTTTTTTGCAATTTCCCAATCCTCAATTGCTAACCAATTTCTTCGGTAATTTTTATTATTTAAATCAGTAATTTCATCTTCATATGTAATGGCCTTTTTTAACATGCTATATGTAGAATTCCACCTACTTGGAATATCTAATCTCAATTTTAGTGGTTTCTTCTTATGACCTTTGCTTAAACTTTTAAATTTCACTTCTCTATGAGTTGAAGAATTAATAAAATAAATAGCATCTCTAATATTGCTAATAGTTCCATTTATTATGATTAAGCCACTTTGAACACAAATTTTGAAACATGATATGCACATCTATTACGAAAAATTTTAATGTTATATGTGGCTTGAAGTTATGCCATTAATGGCTTAATAGTTCCAGACATGTTACTAGCATTGTCAAATGATATGTTAAGTGTTTTATTATCAATTTGATATTCACATGCAACTTGAATAATACAACTTGCTATACATTCAGCACTATGTTTATCTTCTACTAATTGAAAACTTATAATTCTCTTTTGCATATTCCAATATATATCGATCCAATGACATGTCACACAAAGTATACTCAAACCAGTTTTTGTTGTCCACATATCAGAAGTTAGAGTTACTTTAGTAGGAAGAGATGCAAGAGTGGAAATTAGAATATTTCTATAATTTTTTTGTTGATTAAAAATATATTTTCTGAGTGTGCTTGTAGGAATAGATTTAAAAGCAGGATTTAAAGCATTTTGACAAAAAAGATCTTACTTGATCAGTTGAACCATGTGTAAAAGGTAAGCCTAAGCTACTAACCATATTTGCCATTTCCCGTCGTATAGTAGCGTGTGAATATCGAAAAAGTGACCCAGTGGTAAGATTAATAATTGTTTGTTTTAATTTTTCAGAATTTTCAGGAGTTTGGTGCTTATCTCTAATGTGTCTAATCATTGTACTAGTACCAGTATCAAACTTAAATTTATAATTCATGCGACAAATTTTACAAATTGCCTCTCCTTTATCAGGAAACTTATCAAAATATTCCCAAACTTTTGAAGTTAATTCACGTTTACGACGTTTATTAGATGTATCTATGACTGTAGTAGATGTTGGTGTAGGCATTGGAGGGGTATTATTAAAGTCGTCAGGTGTTTCTGTTTCATCTAAATAGGAGTCACTTAAAGTAGGAAAATTACGAAAGTTGTTCATATCTTCAATATCCATAAATCCCATATGGTATGATGCACGAGAAGATTGATGTGAAGATCCATCCATTATAATGCAACAATTCAATAAACTATCAATAGAAACCTAAAAGAAATATTAAATAACACAAAGAAGACAAACAAACAAATAACACAAATGAAGCGAGAGTTTACTAAATTAAATGTCAACCAGTATTTAAAGACAAAATGAGATAGAACGATGGTACCAATATATACTGCTAATGTGCTTCAAATTTGATTATTTGAGCCTCAACAATAAGTCCACCAATAAATCTATTTAAGAATATTGTTCTTATTTGTTACTAATAAGCATATATAATGAGAATGCAGAGAAGTTTGAAAAGGAGTTGATAGAGTTGTTGTGAAATAATATTGAAAATGAATTGAGTGGTATTTATAGATGTTGAGAGGGTTTTTTTTGTCATTTTATCTTCTTATAAACGTTACTATAAGTTTGGATTTTGTTTCTTTTTTTACCGTTGCTTTGTTACCTTTGATAGCTGATGTAGATTATGGTCAAAGAATGACCAGGTCATGCTACTGATAAATAAATAAAAAATTGTGATCCACTTCCAAAAAAAAAGGAAATCGTTGCTTTATCTACTTTCATAGTTTAGAGCTAATGTTGTGCATTGTGGACTTGTGGTCAAAGCATGACCAAGTCATACTTTGATAAATAAAAAAATTATGATCCACTTTAAAAATAAAATAAAATATTGTGGTTATGTACTATTTGACTAAAAAAAAATTTTGTTAGAAAAAGGATTTAAATTGAATTGAATTGATTTATCGAATTGAGTTGGGCTAGTTTACTAAATCGAGTTGGTTTGGGTTATTGAATTGAGTTGGGTTGGGTTCCGAATTGAGCAGGGCTGGGTTACAGAATCGAGCTGGGTTGGGTTCTTATCTGAATTGAGTTGGGCTAGGTTTATTATTTTTAAATTTGAATCCGGCTCAACCCGCAGTCTTGCATGGGTTATAACCCAACCCAGTATTGTAACAATTGGGTTGGGCTGAATTGGGTTATTATTGGATTGGGTTAGGTTGTAGCCCGACAAACCCATCCCAAATAACATGTTGAGCTAGAGGTGGCATTTGAGTCAGCCCGACACGGTCTGGTCAAATATTGAGTTGAAAAAATTGAACCCGATTTGGTACAAATATTTACTGGACTGAGTTGGGCTGGATTCATTTATCAGAATATATGACTCAACTTGGCCCATGAGCCCACTACCATGGTCGCGAGTTGGGCTGGGCCAACCAAAATATATGTATTAATAATTAAAAAAATAAAATTTAAACTTAATTTTTTTAAGAATAGTTCATTTAACTATTAAGGAGATAATATACAAGTTGATTAATAAAATTAACAATTAACATAAATGATAAAAACTACGTAACAAACTACAAGTTAATGAGACATAGTATATTAATGATATAAACATAAAAATAAAACATTACATAAACGCTTGAGGAAAGCTAGTACAAAAGTTCTCTATTTTGTTGCTCTCCTTGTACAGGTGTTGGGCTTGCTAATAGTGGTGGTGGTTGAATAACCACTTCAAGATTAAAATAATTTGTGATATTTGGTTGTTGAGATATAAGGTGTCTTACAAGCGTTCTAATTTTAAATTTACGTCGAAAAATAAATTGACGTTGACAAATGTTCTTCAAAATATGTAAAATAATTCCAAAGCTTTGACGAATGTAATCTTCGTAAAAGATTTTATTCTCCATGGACATAGTTACATATAATGTTGTAGACTTGTGATAAATAAAGTTGAATATACTAAGTGACTAAAGCACTATGTTACTAAGTATTTATGAAAAAAAATTATATGTACAATTATAAAAATTATAAAAAATAAATTGTATCTAAAATCTTTTTAAAAAATAATATGAAAGGACTTAAAGTTACAAGTTGCAAATTTGTAATATCATAAAAAGGATTTGATAGTAAGTCATTTAATATCAAGTTAAGAAATAAATTTACTACTTCTTATTATTAGTTGGTTAAAAAATAGTTACTACGACTTGTTAGTTTGTTTTTAAAAAAAAAAGTTACTACAACTTACATTGCATGCTTAAAGCATAATATTTCAATTTCTTTTAAGAAGTGAGCTCAAATTGTGCTTAATTTGTGCTAGGCTTGATTTTGGGCTCGAGATGGGTCTTATTTGGCCTCGAGTTGGCCTGGGCTTTGAGTTGAGCTGGGCTCATGGGGTAGGCTGAGTTGGGTCTGAACTCAAATGGGCTTGGGCTTAAATGGGCTGGGTAAAAAATCATATAACCCAATTCGACCTACATATATGTTGTGGGCTGGGCCGAGTCGAGCAGCCCACTGTCAACAAAGCTGGGTTGGGTTTAAATTTTCGTGTGTTGAGCTGAACTGGGCTTGAGTCGGCCCAACCTAAATGCCACATTTATTCATTGCTTTGGCTTTAGATTGAGGGTATAACATACAATTGGGATTTTATCAAGCTATCAACAGTAGTATCAACGGATTTGAACCTATTTTATGGGGAAGTTTGTTTGATTTTTTTTTCTTCATAATTACAGTTTAATTGTCTTGAATATGAGCGATTAATTTATTGTTTAGGGTAGGATTTCTATGCAATAGTCTTGATCTTATGGTTTTAATCTTGGTTGGATTATTTTTATGCAATTTTTACATACATGATTTACGTACTTTATTGTTTATTTCCTATTATTTTATTATGCTTGTAGCTACTATTTAATAGAGATTCATGTGATAAATCATATATATAAATTGGGCTTTATTACAAAAACTATAGGTTATATTATAGTTTTTTACACTTAATTAGTTAACACAATAGCCTAGGATTTTAAGACAAATCTATGCTCTGAATAGTAAAGGACTTGGAAATAGCGTTGCATTTTTAGACTAGGTTTGAGTCGTGAATTAATTATACATAGGTGATTACTTAATTAATTAGACTTGTAGTCTAATCTTGCATAAAAATAAGAAAATCCTAAGTTCAAGTCTAAAATTCTAACTTTGCATAGGAATCCGATCCCTAAACCTTTCCAATTGTTATTAAATCTCAATTTTATCTTTCACTTTCAATTTTAGTCTTATTTTATTTTTAGATAGTTTCAATTCATGACCTAATTTATTAATTAATCTTTCAACAACCACTTAGGCAATTTACACACGCTTTTTCATAAAACTTCCAATTGTCTCTATGTGGATTCGATCTCACATCTAGAACACTACACTGTAATCACTCGTGTACTTGCGAGTTAAAACTTGGTTTAGAATTGATCTTAATTTTTACACCTTAAACTTAGTACCCATCAATAAGTTATGGGAAGTAAAAATGCTAGGAGGTAGAAAAGTGGAAGGTGTCTTATATTTACTTTTTGACAAACAACTGTTTAAAATTACTTTCTGATATGTTCTATACATCCGTTAATGAAGAGAGAGAGTGAGAAATGAGAGAAAATACAGAGAGAAAGGTGATAACGAATAACATTACTCTCACTTTGAATTATTTTAAACTTGGCCATCTGATTGTATTTACTCTTCTTATCTTCATGTTTGTTAGGATAGCAATCTGATGTATATTCTATCTACACGAATGTACTATTATAAATGTACCATAGCAATGTTAATAAGAACACAATAGTTTTACACACTCTATATGGTATCAAGAGCAAATAACGATATAAGTCTTTTTTTCTGATCCTGGTCTCTTATCTTTCGTCTAGTTCTTGTATTTCTTTTATGCTATAATGTCGACTTGCTTCCTCTCGTTTTACCCTCCCTACATCCAATGTGAAGGTCTATGTTACTGTCACCTTGATCAAACCAACTATCTTACTTGGAAGACCCAAATCACCCGTTTCTTTACCTTTAATGATCTACTCTGCTTCTTTGATGGATCATGTCCCAAACCTGGAAAAACAACCACTGCTACTGATGCTACTACTACTGCGTCGTTGTCATCTACCTCGCTGTCTCTTGATTATTGGATTAAGATTGACAGCTTCGTTACATCGTGTATCACAACCACACTTTTTGACAATCTTGTGCATCGTGCGGTTGGTTATACCTCGGCTCATAAGTTGTGGATGAGGGGCACTTCTTGTTGCAGACTATCTCCATAATATTTGTACCACTGCAGCCGCTCTTGCTGCTATTGGTGACCATTTATCTGATGCCGATCTTGTTCTTATCACCTTGGATGGACTGCCTATGATTTATAAGCCGTTTATCACATCAGTCGAGAATATTACTCCTTCTCCTACCTTTAACCAACTATGAGCAAAGTTACTCACTTATGAACAAAGGGTATTGATGGATGACGTAGATACTTCACTTCCTATTGATGACACCACTTCTGCTTTGATCACTCAGTTCAAGTCTGCCCAACTCTCTGATTCATTGTATTCCTCACACTCTATGACACCACATTCAGCTACCACACAGTCTTATTCCCAAACTTCCTCAAAGATAAATTAGTCCCAACATTCTTCAGGCAATTCTTCATACAAAGGCAAGTGCTAAATTTGCCACAAACATGGTCACTCCGCTATTCGTTGTCGCTATCGCTACATGCAATCTCGTAATAATGGGCAGAATACACAATTTACTGGGTTTCATTCTACTCAATCTATCTCTTCTCTGTCACTGCAACATTAATCGGCCTCCTTTAAATCTTGGTTTCCCGACTCTGGAGCCACCTCCCATATGACTGCAGACTAGTCTATCATTCAAAATCTTCAGCCCTAAAATGGGTTTGACAATGTCATTGTAGGCGATGGCACTACTCTGCCTATTGCCAATACAAGTTTTTCTTCCTTCTCAACTCCAACTTCTAATTTTACCTTAAATCACATCTTACATGTTCCTTGTATTACTCAAAATTTATTATTTGTATCCCAATCACTTGAATTTTTCCATTTTTTCTTGTGTTGTCAAGGACCTCCGAATGGAGACCCCGCTTCTCAAAGGTCGAGTTGAGTCCAGTCTTTACACACTTCCTCTGTCATCAAGCTCGTTCGCTCCACCTCGCGCCTATGTTGCTTCTCAAGTCTCTTCTGCAGTCTGGCATTATCGCTTAGGCAATCCATCTTCTCCTGTCTTTGTCACGCCCCGGCCCGACCCCGCAAAACGCCAACCCCCGACCCGACCCACGGATGGAGTCTCCTCTGCACCGCGGACGATCCGACCACCCTAAAACCAACATAATACTTGCGAAAGTCATATAAACAATCATAACAAGCCGCCTTTCTTTAAAACATACATTTTTTATTAACCAACTTTGCAACCCACAAATGCTATGCATACTACACAAGTATTTATGCCACTAATCAATTCCATTAGCATGCATTTTCTTACTAGTCACAAGAGTATAAGTTTACAACTTTACATTCTTTCAACTTATACAATAAAAGACCGTAGAGGCCTCAAACTAGAAAATACATACAAGGCTATAAGCCTTAAAATTAAGCGACTTCCAAGCAATATACATATCAAGCAAGACTCGCACAAAATCTGGTAACCAATCACCAGCAAAGCAAAGAAGTGCTATTACGGGAACACCTCCACCTGTTCCTCCTCCTCAATTACCTCAAGAGGGTCTGCTTCAACTACTCCTGTAAAAATATAGTATAGAGAGGAATGAGCAAAAACTAATGCTCAGCGAGGCAATTGGTCTCAAAGACGGAGATGAGAGGAGTATGCAATGCAATTAGCCAAGCAATGCATACAATTATCATTTAAAGATACAAACAAGTCAATATTATAACAAGGCAAGCATTAAATACTATAAACATTCATTCAAAGGATACGGTACTCTTTTCACGAGCAACTTTCATTCAAGAATTTGATGACGACGCGCCGGCCCAAACCATCTTATAACACCA
Organism: Ehretia macrophylla; assembly: GCA_037974665.1. Lineage (NCBI taxonomy): Eukaryota > Viridiplantae > Streptophyta > Magnoliopsida > Boraginales > Ehretiaceae > Ehretia > Ehretia macrophylla. The sequence continues at coordinate 53,550,405 of CM075776.1, forward strand.
GTTTGGAATACCCCGGAAGTATCCATCAACCTATGACCCAAATCTCCCTAGGAGGCAACCCAAGCGAGAAAATGGAATAGCAGTGGAGCTAGAGCAACCAACACTGGCAACCCGAGGCTACCCAGAGAGGCTCATCATTCACGCGCGAGACACTATGCAATGCAAGACTCGATACAAGGCGATAAACGAGCAATAAAGTCACACGTGGGAGAATAACAAAGTAGGTTACTCTCGCACGCAATAGCAACAATTGATAAGCATTTCAATCCAAATCAATTCAAACAAGTATTTCAAGCAACCCTAAGCATTCTATAGGCATAAAATCAAGAAAACAAGCAAAAACACAAATCGGCCCCAACTATCAAAACGCTACCATTTCCAAACGGGCCACGAGGTCTGGAAACCGACTTCGCCAATCCTCCTAGGTCACTATAAGGAAAGTCTAAAGACCCCGAAACCCTACTTAACCCTAGAATTCGCGCAAAGTCCCGTTTTCCCCCTTTGCTCGTTTGAACTATAACTATACCAACTAAACACCCAACCAACGCCATAATCGCACCAAAAGTGATTCCATGGCTTCCCGAAACAATGCCAACACGCAAAACGAGAAAACGCTAAAGTCGACCTAAACGACCTCGACTTTCACCAAGGCTTAATTCCCGTTTTTTTCCATTACGCAACCCAAACAAACTATGCATTAAGGCATTCTAGCACACCTAGCACAATTCTACATCAACGAAAAGCATAACGGAACAACTTCATCGTTCCAAGGGTTTACTATTCATAAAACACTATTCTACAATCAATTTAAATTACAATCTCAACATTTAACCGCAGAAAATGTTAAAAAACTATAAATACACGTTCTACAATTGCCAAGGAACATTCTAGAAGTATCAAAATGCTTTAAACAACGATCTGCGGATAAAATCTAAAAATTGCAAAGTTGACATACATATCATTTAAATGCGCAAATAACATGCTTCCCTCACCTTAGGCACTCTTAGTCGCTAAGAAAACAATGCTGGATGGCTCGGTAACAACCCCACACAAGCTCACGCGAAGATTGAACGATTGGAAGTTGAAAGGTTTTTTTTTTTTTTTTCTCTTTGAAGCTCACGGCCTGCTCTCTGATTTTCAGCCTTGTTTTTTTTTATTATTTTGCTTTGTTTTAGCTTATTAAGTGGTCTACTTGGTCAAAGGGTCAAAGCCCTTGGTCAAACAACTTAAAACTTGGTCAAATGGCCTTATTTCAATGCATTTTAAGCTAAAATAATTATCACCAATATAAATTTCAGCTAGCAACAATTAAAATATAAAATTTAAGTCATCTAAATACTAGTTTCACTATTTGCTCAGGACTAGAAACCGTTCTCTAGCTATCGCTCCCTAAATGCAATGCACGTTGCGACGGCAAGAAAGTAGCAATTAATTCTCAAAGAATTTAAGGAAATAAAAATTTCAAAATAATAAACAAGGAATTTTCACATTCCGGGCTCGGGTATTACAGTCTTGTCCAGCCTTCGTGCTCAAACTTCACTTCAATTTTCTGATTTCTTTTTATGAAATAAAATATGTACGACATGTATGTAGGGAAAAATCCATCGGCTTCCGTTTTCTTTTTTTAATAAAAAGTCTACTTTTTCATTAGAAATTCTTCACTGTGACATCTGGGGTCCAGCTTCTGTTGCATTGTATTCAGGCTATCATTTCTTTATTTTATTTGTTGATGAATTCACTCGATATACTTGGGTTTATCCCCTACGACATAAAAATAAATGTGTTGAATGTTTTATCAACTTCAAAACTTTGGTTGAAAATCAGTTTGACACTAAAATTAAGGCCTTTCACTGTGATGGTGCAAAAGAGCTTACCCAAGGTCACCTTAAAAATTTCATGATACATTTGGGGATCCAATACCGTATCTCGTGTCCTTATACCCCAGAACAAAATGGTATTGCCAAAAGGAAAATACATCATATTACTAAAATGGGGACAACTCTTTTATTTCACTCGGCTATGCCCAAAATTTTCTGGTTATAAGCTTTTTTAACAGTTGTGTTCCTCATCAACAGGCTTTATTTGCCTATTCTTCACCACAAATCTCCTTTATTTACATTGTTCAAACACCATCCTAATTATTCATTTTTACGCACTTTTGGATGTCTTTGTTTTCCTTATCTAATTGGTGCCATAAAGTTAGATAAATTAGAACCAAAATCAGCTCCTTGTGTTTTCATAGGTTACTATTCTGATCACCATGGGTACAAATGTTTTAATCTTGCAACTCGACATGTGTATCTCTCCAAGCACATCATTTTTCATGAACTCAATTTTCCTTTTTCCAACCAGCCGTCTACTCGTGATTTGTCCACAAACATATAACATCTTCCATTTGCGTGCACGTCACAAAACGTTCCCACACATATGCCTACATCTTCCGCTTCGCTCTTACATCAGAACCCGCCTACTGCTCCACCCATGTCCTCTATTCCATTTTTGTTGTCTAATCTACCTCATAGTACTCAGTAAAATTCTACTTCATGCAGCTTGGGTCCTAGTCCACAATTACCAAGTTACTCAACTTTGCCAACATCTGTTTTGGGCTGTCCCATGGCTGCTCCATCACATGGTGAAGGAAAATAGTGTTAAGTTTCATGATTCATATTCAAAAATTTCTATGAACATGGCAGAAATAATCATGTAGGATCTTACTGCGATTAAACATGTGATAGTAAAACAAAAACAGTTTACAATTTAATTCCCAATTGAAACAAGGATCTAGGCATACCTTTTGTGAAGAACAATGCAAGAACACCAACCACCTTGATCTACAAGCGAGGGAGATATTGCTTCCATTCCTCTACTTTGATCTTCTCCTCTATGACCAACATCTTTATAAAGTATAATCTAGTTGTGGGACTAGATTTTGCTAAACTAAAAGATATAAACTAGAATTGAGTTTCTTCACAAAAGCAAAGCTTACTCAAGAGAGAGAGAAGATAAATCTAAGAAGAGATGGTGTATGAAGCATTTTTCATAGTTAGAGAAGATGTATATTTATAGGCATAAGATCCAAAGAAAAATTCATGAAATTCCGATATGGGATTTGGTCAGAGAAAAGTCCAAATCTCTTCCACAAGTAATTTCTTATTTTTTCTCCTTCTCCCTTCTTTTCCTCCTTTTGGTCGATTTTCCTAAGGTGGGTGGGTCCTACATCCTATGTCCAGACTTGGCTTGTGAGCCATGGTCCTCCTTCAGCTAGCTTGCTCCAATTTAATTTAATCCAAACAATAAATAAAAATTCATTTCTATAAAATAGAAAGTCTATTTTTTAAATATCTAATTGTTAATAAATTAAATACATATTGATTAATTCCAAAAGTCTAAATCCAAACTACTATTTAAGAATAATCTATTTTTCCAACAGTGGAAAAAATTATCTTAAATATCTCAGTAGTCTTCTAGTCTTTAATTAATCAATTAATTACATAATCTGATATCTTGACAATTCTCAAAATAGAAACTCCTTCCCAAAATGAAAAGGCTACTTTGATTCTAACCGTCAAAGGATTACATCCTCTCTCCAAATAATATATCTTAACTAAGTTTAGATACTTAACAAGGTAGATGGCTAGAAGAGGGACCAAAGACATAATTAACATTTCTTCTGAAAATGAATAAAATATTCTTGCTAGTCTTCTAACAATACTTTACTATCTCAACCAAGTCTATTCCACTAAAAGACTTCAGCTGCACTCAAAGATAATTACTATAAGTACAGGAGTCAGTCAATCTATACATGATGCTTTGTCTTTTGACCAACTAAGTATTCTATTGACCATAATGCCCCTCTATACTCACTCATAGCCAAAGACAGGTTCCCGAAGTGTACTATCAACTCTTTGACTACATCTTGTCTCCTTAGAACCTCTAATCTACAATCCAACCATCCTCTTGAAGTTATCCACTTATCTAAGGGAGCTACCCTTAAGTGTAACATTCAACACCTCAAGTGTTACTGCGGCCACAGATTCAGGATGATCTAGCTTGGATTATTTTAAAGGAGTGATTAATGTATAGACTTCTTATTGCGTATGCACGTCCCTTCTAATCAAATCCTATACACCCAAACCACAGAGTAGGTGATCTAACTATTAAGACCACACCCATAATAGATCAAAGTGCACATACTCAACTTCGTTGGTTCATCTACACATGCTCAAGATTAAGAGCTATGGTCTACTTAGAAGCTTATAGGTATAGGTGAACTCTTTCTTTGATAGTACGTATTCAGAGCTCACACCTATGAGGTCCGTCCAATGCATACACATGCATAAGTATAATAAGTCTGGAACAAATCCATGATCAAGGTAGATCACCATTTCTCCAAAGGGAACTTGCTCTACTATGACTTCTATCATAGTAAAACTCCTAACTTTACCACTTAGTCATGGACAAAGTTACTTTGCTTATTCAAGTGACCATGACTTAGACCTTCTGTGTGTAACCACCCCACACCTAAGTTACTCCTTGAAGCAATGACCTTATATTCACACACACATACACACACACACACACACACACACACACACACACACACATATATATATATATATATATATATATATATATATATCTATGTCAATCCACATAATGAGAGAAATATGTCCATATGAATATGATGAAACTAATTAACTTATTACAAACCATCCAGATGTTCTAATGACTAAGTGATAGTGGTCTTTTGGGTATATCAATCTTAACACATGGCACCCTTGTCTCATCTCCCCTCACTTTATCTAATACTCATAATCTTTCATCTATAATGCTAGATTCCTCACTGCCTATTAATTCCACTGCACAGCCTTGTCCCTCTACTGCTCCTAATGATCAGCGTATAGTGTCTACCTTGTCCATGTCTAATCCCTCTGTGCAAGCTCCTTTTCCTGCCCCTGATCGAGTGCCATCATCCTCTCACTCTAGTCACCCTATGACTACACGTTCTCGTGATAATACATGTCCAGCAAAGTCTTACGTTGATTACATTACTTATCATGGTCACAATTCTTCTTCATTGACTTATGATATTGAACATTATAAACCATCCACCTATTTACAAGCTTTCAAATTACCATATTGGCGAGCGGCCATGGATTCTGAGTACAATGCTCTTATTCAAAATGGTACATGGCTTTTAGTGCCTAAGCCTCCTACTACCAATTTTATTGGTTACAAGTGGGTCTTCCGCATTAAACGTAACCCGATGGCTCTGTTGACCGCTATAAAGCTAGGCTTGTTGCCAAGGGCTATAGCCAAGAAGAAGGTGTTGATTACAGTGAAACCTTTAGCCTTGTTGTTAAACCATCTACCATTTGAGTTGTCTTGTCTTTAGCTCTCTCCCGTTAATGGCATGCTCGTCAGCTTGATGTCAATAATGTATTCTTGCATGGTCTGTTCACTGAGGATGTATATATGTCCCAACCTTTGGGTTTTGTTTGCCCTTCGTTCCTTGACCACGTTTGTAAACTTCAAAAGGCCTTATGTGGTCTAAAACAGACGCATTGGGCTTGGTTCTCTTGAATTAGCTCATGTCTTACTCAGCTTGGTTTTTTCTCTTCTACCTCCGATTCATCTCTATTTACTCGTCATACTCCTACTGATGTCACATTTATCCTAGTCTATATTGACGACGTTCTTCTCACCAGCAATAGTATTGATACGATAACTTTGCTCACGTCCCTCCTTCATGAACACTTTGCTCTCAAGGACCTTGGCCCCCTTTCCATTTTCCTTGGTATTGAGGTTATACCCACGAGTAAAAGTCTTCTTCTTTTGGTGCGCAAATACATCAATGATATCCTTAAATGCATGAAGCTTGATAGTGCCAAACCCATTGTTTCCCCAATTGTGGCGCACCAACAATTAACCCAACATCTTGGTGACCCATTTTATGATCTTGTTTTTTTATCGTAGTATGGTAGGTGCCTTGTAGTATCTCACTGCTACAAGGACTAACATTGTATTTTCTGTCAACAAAGTCAGTCAGTTCATGCACAATCCCACTGATCTTCATTGGATTGCTATTAACCGCATCCTACGCTATCTCAAACTTACTGCATCTCATGGCCTCCATCTCATTCACTCTACTGATCTTGCACTTCATGCTTATTCGAATTCGGATTGGGCAAGTTGTCCTGATGATCGACGGAGCACTCACGATTATTGTATTTTTCTTGGACCTAATCTCATTTCTTGGTCGGCTAAGAAACAATCTACTATTTCTCACTCTAGTACTAAGGCTGAGTACTGTGCTATTGCGTTTGCAACTGCTGAGTTATGTTGGATGAAGTCTTTCCTTTCTGAACTTTGTGTTTTACCTTCTACTCCCCCATACTATGGTGTGATAATATTGGGGCCACTTATCTATCTGTCAATCAGGTGTTTCATGCTCGCACGAAGAATATAGAGATTAATGTCCAATTTATTCGTGAAAAGGTTGCCAGTGGAGAGTTGCAGGTTCAATTTATTTCTACTTTGGACCAATTTGCAGACATTATGACAAAAGGGTCTGTCTATTACTAGATTTCGGGCTCTACGTTCCAACCTCACCGTTCATGATCAGGCTTCGCTTGAGAGGGCATGACAACGGATAACATTACTCTCACTTTGAATTATTTTAAACTTGACTATTTGATTGTATTTACTCTTCTTATCTTCATGTTTGTTAGGATAACAATCTGATTTATATTCTATCTACACGAATGTACTATTATAAATTTACCATAGCAATATTAATGAGAACACAACAGATTGACACACTCCACAAAAGGAGAGAAAATATTATAACAAAAAATTGTGCATCATTAAACATACGATTAAATATTGATTTCTTATCAAATAGAGCTGAAATTTAGTGAGCAAGTTTGCGACTCAAACTTCTTCAATATGAAAGGATCATATTGATTTTGGATATCTCTAAGGGCGTTTTTTGTTGCACGTATGGTATTCAATTTTTTTCTTATTTTTATGTATAGGTTATTGTTTTAATTAATGCATATCATGATTGAAACTTTTTTAATCACAATTTGAATTGAATTTCTTATTTGGTGAATAGGCCATGGATAAATATTTCTGAAAGAATAACAATTTTTCTTTATAACTAATGAAAGAGACTTTTTCTAATTCATAATGTCTATAGTTATGTATTTTCTTTCTTTTGTATGTTATATCATTTCTATATTGAGGGAGACTTATGCGTTGAGGACTTTATACATGCTTTAGGGCTTATATTTTTAAAATTTCAATAAAGTGCATTATATGAGAGAGAGTCATGTCTTGAAAATTTCATTTGTGCTAAATGTGCTCAATTAAGTATTAGTTTAGTTATTTTAATATGTCATCATCCAGAATATAAGTTTAGGCATAAAGCCAATAGCTTTTCTAAAATTCATATAAAAAATTTATAGATAAATGAGTGCCCCAATTTTTGGTTACTAACTTCGCCATTGTAGTGCACCTCTTGACCCCCGGTGCCTGGATCTACCACTATACATAAGAGTATAGAATGTGTATGAATTGACGTGTGTGTGTATGCATGAGTCAATGTGTGGGTGTGTGGGTTTGTGTGACTTGGTGTGAATGTGTGACTGACTTGGTATGGGTGTATATGTGACTGACTTGGTATGGGTGTGTATGTGTAATTGACTCGGTATAGGTGTGCATGTGTGACTGACGTGGTGTGGGTCTATATGTGTGACTAATTTAGTGTGGGTAGAGAGTGACTCGGGGTGTATATGTGTGTGTTTATGATGAAGATGAATATGAAGATGATAAAGATGACCAAAAAGCAAAAAAGTAAGAAAAACATAAGAAAATAGACTATTTTGCCTTCCATCCAATGCCAACTCTATTAAAATTAATAGTTTTTTAACATAGGGACCAATTTGAGATTTGTGAAACTTTGGAGACATATTTTGTAATGACCTGGATTTTTAAGAGTTTGAAAAATAAAAGAAATATAATAGAGTTTTAGTTTGAATAAGACTTTGATATTTGATAAGATAAATATGAGTTTTGATTTTTAAAGATTTTATGATTCAAGATAAGAGATAATCTAAAATATAAGATAGAGTTTTAATTAGTTTTGAATTCCGAGTGTCTATCCTAATATCTATCATATTAGGATTAAACTTCTATATAAATGAGACATGAGACCTTAGAATCTCACAAGTTTTGGAGAAAAGTAAAAAAAGTTAGGAGAAGATTTTATCAAGTTTTGAAGGTTTGGAAGACTTTAATTATTGGTTCTAATATTGTAGTTTTGAGGTAAGTAGGATTTACTATTCTTTCGTCTTCTTTTGTTGATCAACAAATTTTATTCAATTCTTCATCTTCTTTGGCACTCCTTATTGATTATGGTCAGATCTTCTTTCTTGATTTTTTTGGATAAGATTAAGTGCGTGACAAGTTTTGAGCCTATGGACTATACAAGCTGTGTATCGAATCTTAGACGGCTAGGAGTTAATTAGCCGTCATCTGTTTTAGTGTGAACTGTGAAGTTCGTATTGTGAATCGCACTGCTAAGCAGCCATAACTTGTTATAGTTTTGTTAGTTTCGATATTATGTCATTGTCTTAATTATTGAATTTTGTATTGATTATTGACATCTGAATTTTATTGATCTTTGAGCTTCAACTTTTGTTGGGGTGAGTTCTACTTACTGGGCTTTGTTTCGCTCACTGCTTTATTTGACTCTTGCAGATAAGAACGAGTAGATAGAAGGGTAGAGGCTCCCTAATTTTGATTGCGAGATTTGACGAATGAGTTTAGATTTTTATGTGTTAAGATTTTAATAAACATATGTATTTCGGATATTTCAAGCTTTTATCTTTATGAGGTTTTAGAAACTCTGTTTTGTTGTATTTATTTCAAGGATTATATTACTTTAACTTATTGTTACTTTTATGGTTTTAGAGCCTTGCGGGTTTAGGAAGTTGATCTTCTTAGGTTCGCGGCAGTCATATTCTTGAATTTCTCTAGGAAAATTTAGGGGCGTGACATATTTGAACGATTTAAAATAATAAGGAATAAATTAAAAAAGTATATCAACAATAAGGGGGAAAATTTCACATTTAGTCCTTATTGTTTGCAAAATGTCTCAATGTAGTCCCTATTGTTTAAAATATCTCAATTTAGTCCCTATTATTTCACAAATTTTTTTAATTTCATCCCTATTGTTTAAAATGTCTCAATTTAGTTCCTATTGTTTCTCAAAAAGTTTCAATTTCGTCCCTATTATTTTTAAAAAGTTTTAATTTCATCTCTATTATTTTCTTAAAGTTTCAAATTCGTCCATATTATTTTAGGACTAAATTAAATTTTTTTGAGAAATAATAGAGAAGAATTTGAAACTTTTTGAAAATAATATGGACGAAATTAAAACTTTTGGAAAACAATAAAGACAAAATTGGAAAACTTTAAATAATATGGACGAAATTGAAACTTTTAAGAAAAATAATAGAGATTAAATTGAGACATTTTAAATAATAAAGACTAAACTGAAATTTTTTATAAACAATAGGGACTAAATGTGAGATTTTCCCACAATAAGGACTACGGGTGATTTTGCCTTGTTGAAATAGTCATTTCCTGCCTATCCACTTTTTCTCCCTCCAAAGTTTGTAAACGTATGCATTATATATACATATATAAAATTACGTCGATACTAGCGCTATTTGGGGTTGTATTTTTACAGGTTACAATAACAATTTGGTACGTCAAAGTATGGGTGAACTGCACCAGACTCCCCTGTGATCAGACATAAATACACACAACCCCCTTGTGGTCTCAAAACTGCACTAGACCCCCCTATGGTCCGACTCTTGGTGCACACTGCCCCTCCGTCAAATTTTCCGTCACTTTTCACGGCATGTGCATCACACTCGCGTAAAATGTGATTTTTATTTATTGTTAATGTATTTGACAATAAAATAATAGTAGTGATTGAAAAAAAAAAAATGGAAACAGCAACTCACCACCACCATCATCTCCACCTCCGGTCACCACTACCTCCACCATCACACCGCCACCATGAAAGCAACTTTCGTCCCCATCACAAATCTCCACTACAGCTTCTAACAATTGGATTTCGGTTATATGATTTATATATACCAATGATTTCAGTTGTATATATATGTATGGTTTTGTGTGAGATCTGTGTATATGTGTATATGTATATATGTATACATATATATATATATATCTATATATATATATATGTATATATATGTTAAATGTATGTATGTATGTATGCTAATTGATTAATTAAGGCGGCTAATGCTTGGAAATAAAAGGGACGAAGCAGCAGCAGCAGCAAAGAGGGGAGTCTTTTCGTGCGGCAAAGAGTAGAGGACATGAAACAGAGTCGGAAAAATAATTTTTCAGCTTTCTTTAGTTGTTCTTTCGTCACTGTGGCTACGAATTGAAGCAATTACGCTCTTGAAGCTGTTGGAAATTTTTGAAGCATTGAACAAGCTGTGGTGGGGTTTAGTGGTGGTGGGGTGGGGGAGGGCGGAGGAAGGGAAGAAGAAGAAGAATGAGGTAGTTTTTTTTTTTTTTTTTTTGTGAAAAATTGTATTTTGGTTAATAAACACTTTTATTTTATTAATAAAATTATTAAAAACGAATCCAAGTTGCAATAAGCGCGAGTGTGCTATACATGTCGTTAAAAGTGACAAAAATTTTGACGGATGGGGGCGGTGTGCACCAAGGGTCGGACCATAAGAGGTCTGGAGAAGTTTTGAGACCACAGGGGGGTCGTGTGCACTTATGTCTGACTACAGGGAGGTTTGGTACACTTCACCCTCAAAGTATTTATGCTCATGCTATCCATTACGGCAATTGACCTTTTTAATAGAAATTCTTCATGTTGTGGCTATTGAACAAGTAATAAGTGAATAATTTTGTGACTCTATAACAGGTAATATTTAGCGATTGTCAACCCTTAATGATTATATATATCTTTTTACGTAATTTGTCGGATAGAATAGTTTCTAACAGTGAAAATAAAAAATATAAAATAAATGAAGGTAGCACACTTTGGGAAGTGAGTAAGAACTTGTCACACTCCCCGCCAAAAATCTAAATCCGCAATAATTACTTGAACCATTTTTTTTACTAGTTTAAAATAATTTGCTCAAGTTATTTTATATATCTACAATACTCACTTATAAACTACTCGTATTTATAACTTTTTATCGATATAAAATATTACAGAATCACACTAGTATCAGTAACGTAAAGAGCTTCTGATCAATCCCATTAGTTGTAATCGCTTGAGCTCTCATTGAATAAGGCAGAATTTATAATAACACATTCTACTCTTTCTAGGGCCGTTTCAACAAAATATTGTAGCGCTTGATAGAGCAAGCAAAGCTGACAAAGCCAAGGGCATATCTTTCTAAAGTCAAAAGATTCACGGAAATAGAAGATCAAGTTGGTCAAGCAGTGGACTTTTTAGAGACCCTTTTTATAACGAAGTTACTGCCCTTTTTTTCGTGCCTTTAGCCTACCACACCATGAAACATCAAAGACTATTTTCTTCTTGAGAAAATAGTTTATTTAATCTTAAACGTTTGTAATTTTGATATTTTAATTCTAAATATTTTAAAGCAGACACTTTAGTTACAAATGTTTAACCGATGTGACACCGTTAGTCCAATATCTAATTTCTGTTAGATTTTGATCGTTAAAGTCGCGTGATTACACGATACGAGTAAAAAAAAACCTTTGAAGCTTTGAAGCTAAATTACGAAAATTTATGTTAGATTTTGATCGTTAAAGAGAATGAGGCTAAGTTACGAACTTATCCTTCAAAGCTTTTTTTCTACTCGCAGCGTGCAATCACGCAGCTTTAACGATCAAAATCTTACAGAAATTGGAGATTGGACTAACGGTGTCCCGTAAGTTAGACGCTTGGGACTAAAGTGTTTAATTTGAAACGTTTAAGACCAAAATGTCAAAATTTACAAACGTTTAGGACCAAATGAACTTTTTCTCTTTCTTCTTTTTGGGAGGGAACGAATTTGACTGTGGGAGCAAAAAAACATACATAAAACGAAAGAAATGGGTTCAAAACGAGAAAATATTTTGAACATCCCTCATCTATTGATGTGAGCTCTATTAATATACGAGACTCACGTATTAAAAATAAATATGTGGGGATTAGGACGTTTTTAAGCTTTGTCCTAAAACAAAATACTAAAGACAAGTAGAGTAAGTGAATATAACATAATTGGTTTTGAGAAAAAAAAAGTTTCTCCTTGAAGTAATAACTTCTTATTTCTTAAGAATTAAATTGACTAAAAAATAAAGAAAATGTATATAGAGACCACTGATTTTTTTTTCTTTTTTTATTATTATTATTTTTTGGTGACAGTTACATTGTTGTTGCAACCCCTGACCCCATTTTAATAGAAAACAAAAGATGAAAAGGGAAGTTTCTGGTGAGAGATATTTTTCAGCTTTCATGTCAAGATCAACTATTAGAGTCAAATGGCCAGACAAGTGACACGAGTACACAAACTTATCCAATCCGGACATGGACCTCCTAAAATGGTATTTGCCAATATGTTATCCTCTTTATTGTCTTGCTGTGGATGGAGTTCTTTCTTCCATACACTACTGCTGGTACGTTAAATACGGGATTAGTTGTGTTACTTTTATAATATTGAGAGTTAAATTAAAATTAAAATTTTGTTTGGTTTAATTTTTTTATATTTAAAAACATTTCTAATAAGTTTAGAAGTTAAAATAAATATATTTGACTCATTTTAAAATGTGTTTTAGGTAAAAATTGAAGCTGAATAAAGCTAAAAAACAAGAAATTTTAAATTGGAGTTTTTCAATCAAGATTTTTGTAAAGTTGTTTTTACATAATACTGGAAGTTATTATTATTTTTTTCAAATATACCTTTTCATATTTTTAAAAATCCAACATTATCGTTAAAATTTTAAAAACCCAACATTACCCAACATAAGTTAAACAGTTAACGATTTTTATTCAATAATACTTCTAACTAAAGTTCTATTGTTAAAAACTCTATAGTTCAAAAGCTAAAATTTCACAAATAAACCAAACAAAGCCTAAGCCAACATTAAAGATTAGCAGTGATTTTTTTTTTTTTTTTGTACTTTAAGTTCTAAGCACACAAGAATTATCTAAAATTTCCTATTAGTTTCTTTGTACTTAATCAAGTATTGAAATAACTCAGGTTCAATCATAATTTATTAACACATTAAGTCTAAATAACGACATATAATACTTAAATTGAATTGAAGTAGTAGAGAAATTAAGTCATTACAAATTGTACAATTTTTTGTTAGAACCAATGTTAGATGAGGTGTAACAACTTCCCTTTTTTTAACAAAAAAAAAAAAAACTCACCTTTTAGACAGTATAGAAACCACACTTTCGTCTTTTAACTACTTGTCTATTAACACATAAAGTGTAATCAACTAACTCGAAATACTTAAAGTTGTGATAGCATTAGTAGAACCAATGTGAGACCAGATATTGCAGATATAGTATCATTGGCAATTAAAAAAAAAAAAATCAGTACATGATAAAATCTAGCAACTGATAAATTTTCATTTTTAGATGCACGTGCTAGTAAATTATAAGCAAATTAGAACTCATACTGTCAATTATAAAATTGGCAAAGAAGGTTTTTTTTTTTGGTCAAGCAAAGAAGGTTGATTGCCATGTAAATACATGTCTTGATTTCCTATGCGCTAAAAGCGCCATATGTTAGTTGCATTTCGATCGTGAATATCACCGGGTAATTTCACTCGATAGTCTCTTCAAATGTTTTTCCGGATGATATGGAACTAGTTTACGGGTTTGATTATCGAATTATTTAGTGGTGTTTGTCCTGTACTTATAAGACCAACTCTAATAGTTCATTTAAATACTTTTTTATCTTACATATATGGAATGTGTTGGTGTAACTGAGTTCCAACAGTTTTTTTAAATTTTTTTTTAAATTTTAGGAGTTCTTTAAACTTAATTTTAGCATCTGTGCAATTGGGAGGGAAGGAAACCATCCCTTATCCCATCTTATATCCCTTGCAATGGTCAAATGACTAAAATAAGTAAGTTATTGAAATGAAACTGAAATAATGATTATTTAAAATAAATGATTGATAAAATATAGAAAAATTATTAAAGTAAAATCGAAATAGGGAATTCATAAATATAAAAAAAATACTGTAAATCCCCTACATGTAGGAAAAAATTAAGAAAATCATTGGAGTTGGCTTAACATCCTGATTCACTTTGTATATAATATGTGTTAAACTTATAATAAAATGAATTATTTACTATTAATGACAAAAAAAATTTACTATTTTTTTATGACAAGGAAGTCATACAAGGTAAGACCACATTAGATTTATCCAATATTACAAAATTTATGGTGTAGCAGTATGTCTCAATGTATGTTTTAAGTCAATTGAAGGTCCAACCAATATTTGTTAGGGGAAGAAATAAATTTGAACTTGGAACTTTATTTATAATAAATCACTATCCAACAAGTTCACCCAACTTTTGGTGGCAAAATTCTTTTATTATTGTCAATACGAGTTTTAGCATTTTGGGTTCTTTTTTTTTTATTTTAACCTCACCTTAGGCAGAATACAATGAATAACTCTAAAATTATGAATCTTGTTGTGCAGCAGTGTGCTTGAAGCCAGTTTAATAGCTCAACCTATTGTAAAATTAACAATTGTACTTGAGTCATTACAAGTGATATCGAAGAATACCAAATAAAAATGTGAGCTCTTTCACCATTCAATAATTTTGAAAAGTGTTAAAAACAATAAATAATATAATTCACTGAGCTAACAGCTTAAGACGAATCCTCTTATCACTTGCAAAAACGTATTAAAGACAACAAATAATATAATCAAACCCTCCAATCCATAAAAACTTATTTTTTTGCTTAAGCTTTGTTTGTTTCTCTAACAAGTCTCTCTTCACTGTCACTCCTGGACTTTGCAACATAGTAAAAGCAAAGCCTAGCCAGACCCTCTTGGCTTATCACATAATGACACAAATCATCTACACAGTAAATGATTCCAGACAGCAAAAGATAGCTATATTGCTATAGGTATAGATACAAAGCAGCTCTCTGCCCCATAAATGGGAAAAGAATATCCATTTATTTCAGAAAAGGACTTGTAACAGTTAAATTTCCGTAGCAAGCATGCTCAGTTCTCCAATGGCTGCTTCCGTGTGGTACTTATCACAGGCTTAACTTTTAAACATAATCACACCCTTTTCATTTTAGCCTCCATATTCATCTAAATTGTGCAAAAGGTCCAACCTTTGCGTCATCACTTCCATAAAGTTCAAATCATTCTGTAACTTCTCTCTTAAAACTAAACTTACTTGTTGAAAATCCTTTTTATTTGTTTATTCTGTTTTCATGCAATGCCATTGGTTTCTTTTGACTGTTTTGTTTTCAACTTTTTAGTTGAAAAGTTGAAGACTTTGTGAGTTTTGTGTTGAAGGTTTTAAGTGTCTATTAACATGGGTTGGTGAGAGGTGAGAGTCTACAAAGATCAATGACCAGTGCAGTCTCTTTCAATGGCCATTTGTCTTCAAAATGAGGTCTTTTCTTGTCTATAGGTTTGGTAAGCTGTAAAATATCTAGCATTCTTGCTTTTTCTTTAATCTTACCCTCTAGAGTTTGACTTGGTCTTGTACTTGTGTTAAAACTTATATTGGAGTTTAGTCTTTCTTTGCTTTTCCATCATATTGGAGTTCTAACTTATATTTCTAGACATTTATCTATTTTTGTATTTATATTTAGTTAATTTCACTTTTTTCCCCCTGAAAATGTTTCATAGTTTATGTTTCCATGTTTACTTCTTTACATAGTCCATAAGTTCTATAGATAAAATGGTGTGTGTTTGATCTCTGAATGCAAAGGCTGGAGTTTGATGATCATGCATGCTTGAAGGGTATCTCTAAAGGACCAAAAGTCCTGTTTTTCAATGTTAGATTGCGGTAGAAATTAGTGGATTTAAGTGCATTAGAGAAAATGCTGTCTATGTTCACTGATGGCTTCCTATGTGTTTTAACTTGTTTGACAATTCCTATTTTTCAGGCTTTCTTATTGTGAACAATTTGATTTCTAAGTAAACAGAGGAAGGTTTTAAGCTATCTGCTCTAGATTTTGGAGTCACTATTTGAGCTGGAGATTCAATTGTTTTGAATTAGAAGTGGTTCATGTTAAATGCATGGATCAAAAAGAATCTATGCCTTTATCAGGGTCGCCTTCTTATTATATGCATAGGGGGATTCCGAGGACTGGAACTGGTATGCAGGGATCATTGAGCATCAATCCACTTCAGAGTGCTAATATATCATTTCAATCAACCACTGGGAGCAGTTCAATTGGACCAACATTATCAGGGAATCCTTCATTGACAGCGTCACCTCGTGGAATGAGTATCGGTGGACCATCAGCTGTCACACAGGGTGAGCCTCTCCGCAGGAAAAGGGGAAGGCCACGAAAATATGGACCTGAGGGTGCCATTTCATTGGTGTTGTCTTCCTCTTTATCAATTCCTGCCTCAACATCAACACCAACTCAAAAGAAGAGGGGAAGGCCACCAGGAACTGGCCCAAAGCAACAACTAGCTTCTCTTGGTAAGTACTCTTAGTGACTAAGCCTTTCCTGTTATATTTGATTATTTACCTGTAGTTCGTTAAATGGTCACCTTCTGCGTACTTGGTAAATCTCAGTAACTCATTCGAGAAATTCTCATAGTTCAAAATGTCCCCTATTATTTACATGTAGTTTGGTAAATGGTCACCTTCTGTGTACATGGTAAATCTCAGTATCATCTCATTTGAGAAATTCTCAGAGTTAAAAAATTCCCCTATTATTTACATGTAGTTTGTTAAATGGTCACCTTCTGTGTACTTGGTAAATTTCAGGAATATCTCATTTGAGAAATTCTCATAGTTCAAAAATTCCCCTATTACTGAGAAGTTTTGTAGTTTGTATGTCTTGTGCTTCTTTTTTCCTTATGTTTCATTAGTATATGTGATTGCACCTTCTTTCTTGCACACTGCATAACATATTAATCTTATTGCCTTTGGCCCTAATGACTATGTCTTCAATATAAAATTTGTGATTGCATTTAGATGGTACTTGATATTTTGCAAACAGTAAAGCTCATTGAATTGATGCTAGAAATGATAAAAAACTTGAGACAAATTTCATACTTAAGATAATGGTGCTATCATATTGATCTCGCATATTAGAATGACTGCTGGTAACAGGACTCCAGGAAATCCAAATTAGTAGTCTTACCAAACATATTCTTGATTTTTACCAAAGATTTTGAATCTCTAATGTTTCCAGAGTTGTAATGGTTAAGAAAGAATTATTGAACTAGGTGTTATGCTGATTGGACTACATGGGAGTGAAAATGTTTTGTGCGGAGTGAAAATTTTTTGTTCCACCTTTTTATGGAATAGTTTACACTTACAAATCTGAATCCTCTTTTTATATTTTGACATGTCGGGTGATTCTTCCTGAGATCAAAACATCTTCAGTAACAGCTGTTTGAGATATGTTTTGTTTTGTTTTTTCTTTTCATTTTTGACTTTGGATGCTTGCATTTGTGGTGAATAATAGAATGTTTTGATAGGTGGATGGCAATCTAGTTCAGCTGGAATGGGTTTTACTCCGCACGTGATCACCATTTCTGTAGGAGAAGTATGTTACTCAACCTTTGATCCGTATAAGTTACTAAACTTCAAATCCAGTTGACACACTAGTGTATGTAAATTTCTTTAGTCTCTGACATTGACAATCTGCATATTTCTGGATAATGTAAGGCTGAATCAGGCACACAAGTATTGAACCTTGGCAAGTTTAAGTTTAAAGATTGAAATCTAGATGATGACATTAATAGCAATGAGATAGAAAATTCCGTTTTCTGCTGCCTTTCTTGTTGGTGGTGAACAAAGGATCACTCAAAAGGGTCAAGGAGATTTGAAACCTGAAGGAAACAGTGAAGATTAACAGCACAAAGAAGAAAAACAAGGTAGAATTTGGAAGGGAATCTCTACCTACTGTACTCAGATGATCTATAATTTGATGCTATTGTGCATAAGTTAACATTTTGCCCTGACACTGTCACAGAAACTTGTCATATATGATTTAAATGTCCAAATAGGTCCAGATGTGCACCTCAGTATAGTCCAATGAATGAGAGAGTCTTCCTCCCTTGCAACATTGTGCCATGGATCGTAGCTTTCTCAGCTGGTCTGATACTTCATTGGTCATGCTGTTGGTGTTTTATGGGGTAGCCAAGATATGGATAGCATCTTTGGAAGGAGAATAATGAAGTTGACAATTACGTTGAGACTTGTAAAAGGCTCGGTGAACCTCAATTTCATGTACCGGAGTCTTTGTATTTTTAACAACTTGAATTTCACCTTAAAACTGTTCAATTTGTCTAGTAAGCTTCAACTATCTTACAAACAGATGTAAAAAAGCACTTGACATGCGACTAAAGTACTGGCATTTACTTGATTTGAAATATTGATTTCTAATTTATCTGGTGAAGCTTCGTGTTCCTTTCATCTCGTCTTTATATTTTGGGACCACGTGAAAATGAACTAGTGGTTTCTTGGCCTTTTTGCAGGCGCTATATAGTTTTTGAAATGGCTGTCTTGTTGTGTTTCCTGCAGGACATCACAAGAAAGATACTGTCATTTTGCGATCAAGGTCCAAGATCCATATGTATCTTGTCAGCCACTGGTGCCATCTCCACTGCAATTCTTCATCAGCCATCAATATCTGGTGGTACCGTCACATATGAGGTGAATCAAGAATGTTAATGTGCCTGTATTTTACTTTTTCAGTTGTAATAAATTGCAGAAGAAGACCATTCCTCAATGGAGCATGTGTGCAATCTAAATCAACATATGTATGCACATAGAATCATGTAAAGATATGTATATCTATTAAGACTACCAGAAATGACGCTAAACCAGTAAACTATGCAGCATTCTCTCGACCAGAGTCTGTTATACATGAAAGATCTTTCTTGAGCAACACCAAATATGTCATTATCACTATCTGCTTTCAATTATTTGCATTCCAATATTACTGTCCTTTCCCAGTCATAAACAATTGACATACTTTAACAGGAGGGGCTCATTGCATACTGAAATTCTCTTAGTGTTTGTTTCTTGGTAGTAAACCTTTTCTAATATACCTTTTCATCGTTCTGTAGGGACGGTTTGAGATTTTGTGTCTGGCTGGTTCTTACTTATTCACTGATAATGGTTATCCTCGTGGACAAAGTGGTGGTCTAAGTGTTTCTCTTGCTAGTCCTGATGGTCGAATCATAGGTGGTGGAGTTGGGGGTGCTCTTATTGCAGCCACCCCTATTCAGGTGAATTTTGAAATTCTTTGGCATTTTCATAATTGAAATTTACTCTATTTCCATGGCAGAATCTATTAAGTGAACCCTGTGGGAGAAATTCATCCAAATTTCCCTGGGGCTGGTAATGTTCTTATGACCGTAATTCAAGAAAAAGTGAACAACTACCCGAAGGTGAATACATATATAAACTTTATTGGTCAGAAAACCTGTTAAACTGCTCCTGTGAAATGAGCTCCTTGATCTTCAACCATGGGTTCTTTTTGTCTCTCTTCACTATATTGGTCTATATAGTTACTGAGTGACTAATCAGGCGATCACAATTTTTCTGTAGAACTTGTGTTTTGTTTTACATGCTTCTTTATGCTGCAGATTTTGAAAGTTTAATCATACGCCTTTAATTGGAACCACAGTAATTCTATCTTTAGCTCACTATTTAGCTTGATGATGAATGACTTTAGGTCATAGTGGGGAGCTTTTTATGTGGCAGCTCAAAGACAAAAAACAAAGCTGGGGAGATCCTGGAAATTGCACAAAGTTCAGGCCATCAAACAGATGAGCATTTGGTGATCCCTGCTAATGTTCATCCAAGTCAGAATCCCACGTGAACCTCTTCAACGGATGTCTGGTCTTGGATCACAGCCGACAAATATGCAAACGTTCCATGTTGACATTGATCTGGTGCGTCGATGACAACTTCCTGTAATCAATAGATGAGCATTGTATATATTTCATGTCAAAGTTACTCGCTCCTAACAAAAACAGAGGTAAAGCAGAAAAAGATAGAGAAAATCTATCATGTACAGGGATCTGCTTACTCCTTTATTCCCCATCATAGTTTGTACTTGTGCAGGATTCCTAACTTACAGTGTTAGTAAATTTAAAATTCAACAACCGGGCGAGTCATTATACTTCGTAATGATGGAATGGAGATACTGATGTATATCCTAAGTCCGAAAATTTGATACTTTAGGAGCCAATTTCAGTTCTTTCTTCTCTATTTCTTTTTTTTGGTTCAGAATTGTCATTGTTTAGCGTCACTGATGTCAGAAAACAGCAGACTGTTAGTATTGAAGTTTAATACTGCTATAAGCACTAAGATCTCTTCTACGAGGTTTATGAGTATAATTGTAGAGAATGAAGAGATGAGGCAAAGAGACTCCATAATGCTTTTCTGTCACCCTCCTTTTGATGGTAAAGTACATTTCCTCATGAAGCAAACTCATTGATAAATTGTTTATAGAACATGAATTACAACACTGAACATTTCACATTGAATCACTTGAACATATTAATTTCTTTTGTATTTATACACATACTTACATACATATCTGCATATTTTGTGTTCTTTACAATAACGATTCAAAGACATCAAAGATTGCATTAAGCATCGGACCAGGTGATCTCCAACTCGCCCCAGTTATCCTCTGGCACGCCTAAGGCTTCCCACACAGCTTTTGATGCATCAACAATATTATTAGGACATGGAGGCTGATAATCATGGTCTGCATCACATCCCATGGTTGAGTCACACTCGTCAACAACCATAGCCTTTACACTCCGGCCATTTGCTGTTATGGTGATATAGTTATGGCACCTTGCCCCTCCTTTGTACCATCCAGTTGAAAGTGCAACAATTGGTTTGTCATCAGAGTGATACTTGTTATCACATTCTGATGGCGCGCCACCGTCTTTACCCTTTTCGAAACTGTTTAGTGTAAGAGTTGCCTTGGTGTTTCCGGACACGGAAGGTGAACATGTGTAAGTAGTGTAAAGCTTCCCTTGTTTGCAGCAGTCAGAGTCATTTATCTGGTTGCATTGCCCAGGAGGTGGCTTTCTACCCCTGATTTTGCCACTTGGTTGGCAAGACTGAGCTTCAATCTCCAAGGAATGAGAAAAAAGGATGATCAATAGAAGAAGTAATGCTGATCCTAAGCTGAAGCTCTTCATATTTTTTCTATTTATGATCACTGCAATAGTGTTGAAATGTTTGATGATGGATGTGAAGCAAGATGAATTGATTGTTGGGTTTATATGGTGTTTGTGGCCATGCAAGGTTCCAAATTTGTGGCCTCAAAGTTTTGAAGATTCAGTGGAGTGTTCAAATGGTAAGAACAATAAATTAGTCTAGGAACAATAGACCACTAAGCTGGACAATTATGAGCTCGTAATTTGTGATCACATAGTTTCTCAAAGGCAGATTCAAAGGGTTAATACCCTAAATATTAATTCATGATTATTATCTTGTTTAACATATAAATTTCTTATCTTTAAACGTTCAACATTTAATTCCTTTATATTTTTAACTTATGACACCAATAGCCTTTTTACCCTTTTCTCTGTTAAAAATGTAACGATAAAGTTAGATGGCACAAAGAAAAAAGTAATTTTATTTCAACAGAAAAGAGAAAAATGATTAATGGCGTCACAAGTTATAAAATTAATAGATTTGAATGTAATATTAAAAAAAAAAAATTTATTTGTCAAACATGGTAGAGATTAAACACTTGTTAGATTATTTTCCAAAAAATAAATTTGTCTGAATTTTTCAAATATTAATTAACTTATTCTTAAACTTGACTTGGACGAAAGGAAGGCTACTTTGTTACTTTCTCATGGTATTGATGTAACAATCCCATTGATCACAACCTTGGCATTTTGTCTACCAATCAACATATACATTGATCTTGGTGGACTAAAGAATGCTTATGTAAAGCAAATAGTAAGTAGGGAATAAAAAATCACTTATCCTTTTAAGTTTGAACCCATGTATTTATAGATGCATAGAAGGCTTATACCCATTAGAGGGAGCTTCGATTTTGTGAAAAACGGTTGCGCCTTAGTGGGGATATTGGCCATTAGATTGTGAAGTGAATCGTAACTCATGATCTTTAGGGAGTTGGTTGACATTTAGTTGAATGAGTCAATGCCCATTAGACTAGGCTTGGACTTACATTGGGCCGAGCATCTTGGGCCTCAATTCTGCACTGGGCTTGGCCTATTACTCTGACTCAATTTCTTTATTGCTTTGGCCCAATATTTCATGCCATGTTAATAATAATAATAATAAAGTAATAAAAATAATAAATATTTATTATTAATTTCATTTTTAGGGCAGTTAAAGCAGTTTTATTGTCCTTGTCTGAATTGCATCTATGTGAACAAGCATCAACTCTATAAATAGCTAGAAACTCAAAACTAAAATTTCATTCAAACATCTATCATTTACATCATAAAGAAATGCAAAATAGATGCAAATGTTTTTCTCTCTTCTCTATAGAAGGCCTTCTTTGGCCACCTTTCACCTTTATTTCTACCTCCTGCCAGCCCCTACCACTTCCCAACTTTGGAATTGTTGCCTTATGGGTTAAGTACGAAAATTCGGGCCCAACTCAATTAGATTGAAAATGGGTTCGACTCAGCCCAATTTACCATATATAAGTGAGTCAAGTTGGGTCATATATTTTTTGACCCAGCCCATTTGGGCCCAAGCTTATTTGTGCCTAAGTCCAGCCCAACTCGAACCCAATACAGGCCTAACTCGAGTCCAGCTCAGACCCAATTCGAGCTCAAATAAAGCCCATCTTATATATAATTAGTGTATTTAACTTAATTTTACTACAAAACTATATATTTATTTTACTACTTATTGTCTCTTTATTTTACTATAAGAGAATATACATTATCTATGGCTATGAGAGAAGAAAATCTTTTACAAAGATTATATTCATAAGTTTGGAATCATTTTGCTTACTTTGAAGAATATGGGTATGTAATTTGTAACTATTGTAAACGTAAATATATATTTCATCGTTGATTTGGAACTAGAACGTTTGTAAGACATATTGTATCTCAATACTCAAATATTCCAAATTATTTCAATCATCAACCACCGCCACCATCACCACCAACAAGCCCAGCACTCGCACAAGAAGCATAATAAAATGGAGAATTTCGCCACCAACTTTTTTCAAGCATTAATGTAATGTTCTTTTTTTTAATGTTTATTAGTAACATATCCGTGTCTCGTGAACTTGTAGTTTGTTAAGTAATGTTTTATTATTTATATTAATATTATCAATCAACTTATGTCTTGTTAGTCGTTAAATTAACTTTTTTAGTAAAAAATGTTAAGCTTAAATTTTTTTGGTTATTAATCCAACTATCAAAATTCAGAACACACTAATCACAAAAAAAAGGATGGGCTGGCCCAATCCAGCTCAGCCCATGTCACAACTCGTGGTAGCGGGCTCGTGGGTTGAGTTGTGTCCTATATTTTAAGAATTGAGCTCAGCCTATCTCACCCCACTAAACATATGTGTCAAGCCAAGCTTATTTTTCTTAACCCACGATTCAATCTGGCCGTGCCGGGTTGGCTCATTTGTTAGCTCTAGGTCAAGTCATTGGTAAGACTTCTCCCTTTAGGGATGGTAATGAGTTGAATAATTGTAAAAAATGACAAAATCAAAACCGAAATTATTTAGTATAATCTAAACCCGAATCTAAAATCGAAAAATGATGCTTTTAAAAATCACTATTTAAAA
This sequence comes from Ehretia macrophylla, assembly GCA_037974665.1. Lineage (NCBI taxonomy): Eukaryota > Viridiplantae > Streptophyta > Magnoliopsida > Boraginales > Ehretiaceae > Ehretia > Ehretia macrophylla. The sequence goes on from CM075776.1 coordinate 53,574,422, forward strand.
TAAAAATCGACAAGTAATAAAAAAAAACTTTGAGTATCCAAACCTGAAACAGATAATTTAAAAAAATAATTTAAGTAGAAAACTACTCCAAAAGTATGTAATTTCAAAAAAAAAAAATAAATAAATAACAAAACAACTTTCAAAAAGAAGAAACAATCAATTAAAATTTAAGAAACCTCATCTATAGCAAATCAAGAATCTGAAGAAAAAATAGATTCAACACAATGGAGTTGAGGATGAGAGTAAAAAAACAAAATCATCACAAGAAAAATTAGAAGAGGAAAAAATCAGCAAATTGATTCTTCACACTAAATTCCAAAAGCTACTTTTTCTAAATGTTTAAAAACTTCAATATCACTCACAAATATCAGAATGTCACTTACACATACAAAAAATATATATTTAAACACACACACACACACATACACATGCACATGTATATATATATATATATTTAAGGAAATAGCTAAAGATGCGGTAGCTTTGAGCTTATTTGTGCGACAACTTTGTTCTTCCTTGTGTGTAGCTTTGAGCTTGAGTGTTCGGTGTTATAAGCTTCTTTCATGCGACAACTTTGAGCTTGAGAGTTTTGCCAATTAGGGTTTAGATATTTAATCATTTAAGGCTTATGTTTAACAACTAATGAGCTATAACCTTATGGGAATAACATATGTTATGGGCCTAGCATGTTTCATTTCAATTAAATTTAGCTCATTTATATTTTATTGGGTTTATACCTCGGAAGGTTCCTTATCTTTACTCGGATTGTCTAATTGGTCGCTCATCTTCAAAATGACCATAGGTTAGTTCCTTATCTTTATCTTTTGTATCACCGTTGGTCTTTCCGTCACTTTTCTAACCGTTTTGGCATGTGCAAAGCATGTGATATCTTTTTTAGAGGGCAAAATCGTCAAAGCAATCAAACACATATTTTCACATCTTTCATTTAACCTAACACCAAATTCCCAAACCCATACCCTCCAAATCCCTAACCCTTATTGCTATCCCAAAGCCCCCAAATCCCTAACCCTTATTGTTACCCCAAAGCCCCCATTTGAAGAAAACAAAAATGAGCATTTTACACGATGATTCCATTATTATAATTAGCTAGTATTTGTTTAATTTATGATGGCATTACACATTTGTTAATTCCAAGAACAACCACCTACCCCCACCCTTTGCCTTCATCCCCATTTTAAACATTCTAGAAAGTTAAAGATATAGATCTAACATGGCCCGATCAGTGAAGGTGGCAGTGATTGGAGCTAGCCTTTCTGGTCTAGTTGCAGCTCGTGAGCTTGAAAGATAAGGGCATCAAGTTGTTGTATTTGAGAGAGGATCAAAAGTTGGGGGATTTGGGGGTAAAAATTAGGGTTAGGGATTTGGGGGTAATGATAAGGGTTAGGGATTTGAGAGGGGGTATGGGTTTAGGAATCGGGTATTGGGGTTAAATGAAAGAGGTGAAAATATGTATTTGATTACTTTGACGATTTTGCCCTCTAAAAAATATATCACATGCTTTACATATACCAAAACCATTAGAAAAGTGATAGAAGGACCAATGGTGACACAAAAGATAAAGATAAGGGACTAACTTATGGTCATTTTGAAGATGAAGGGCCAACTAGATAATTCAAAAAAAAATAAGGGAGCTTCTAGGATATAAACCCTATTTTATTTTAGATAAAGTTAGCCTAATTTGCATTTTTTTCTTATATTTTATGTATCATATATTGTCAGGAAAAAAATTGGGCAAGCATAACCCTAGAAATGCGATTTTAAGTATTGGCCTATTAGGCCAATATAAGATTACTATAAGAAAAATGGACACAGATGATAGAAATAAGTCACTAATTTTAACTAGCAACAAAAATCTATCGCAAAACGATGGTTGCAAACTAATTTGTCGCCAAATAGAATTTTGGTCGCTAATTCGTCGCTAAATAGCATGGCAAAAGTTAATCTCCAAATTGTAGTTGAATAGCGATAGATTGTGACAGAAATAATATGGTCACTAAAAAGTAATGACAAAAGTTCGTCGCCAAATTCATAACTAAATAGTGACGATTTGAGACTGAAATTACTCTGTTGTTAGCACTGTCACTAGTGATGAAATAAGTTCGTCGCCAAATCTGTAACTAAATAGCGGCGAAAATAATATAGTCACTAAATTCGTCGCTAAAAAGCAACGATAAAAGTTTGTCACCAAATGTGTCGAAGCATAGCGACAGATGATGACGAAAATCACTCTATCACTGACGTCCCAAAATAATGACAGGAAAAATGTTATTGCTAACTCCATTGCAAAATGGAGACGAATCGCATCTGTAGCTCATCCGTGGCTAAATCCGTAATAATTTTATAAAAAAATTCAATTCATTAATATTTTTTAAGATAAAGTTATTTATTTTAAATATAATAATAATATTAAAAAACAATAAGAAGGAAAATATATTATATTGTACGAAATTATATATAATATTTATCTTACACAAATAAAACTTATTTCACAAATAACTAAAATTGTTCTAATTTTTAACCTCCACATTTTCATGTTGTCGATGTCAATGTTTTGGCATCAGATCGTGTAAAGTAGCAATTTGTTTCATCATTAGTTTTATCTGTTTGGTGCTCTATTACTGCATTAGTCTAATTTCCTTGGGGTGTTTCTGCTACATTTCTCTCATTTGTATATTCTCATCTCGAACATATTTCAATTGTTCTAGTGTCTCTTGTACTCTTTGTTTTGTCGCCTGCATTGTTCGTTCTTCTGCCTCAACAATAGCAGCCTGCAATTCTTGCTGAGTGAAATAAGGGCAAGTCTAGGTAAGATGTATTGATGATGCAGTTATGATGACGCCTGAAGTACCAAATCCATAAACCTTTCCTTTGTGGGCCCACCAACAGCCTAGTAAAATAAAACATCGTGATCAATATGTGGTGTAGTAGGATCTGAATGAGTCTTGACTTGATGTTCTTGGAGAAGTTGATTATACCCCTCCTGCAATTAATAATTTCAGTTATTTATCATTATCACGTTAAAACTGTATCCTTTATGTATTAATGTAATATCAAAAATTTATTATCATTTTCTCTAATCCTTTAGTGTAGTGTGTGCATAAGATTTTTCATTACCCTTCGAATGTGTTTCACGAAACACCTCTGCTTGGGTTATTGGCCTTTGCAAATTTATCTCCTGCACACACATTAGCAAATAATAATTAATAATACATAAATGGGATAATTTCACAAGAACTAAGTATGATGCTTACCATGTCCCTCTTAACCCCGTAGAATGGATTCGAGCTGGAATAATGGAGTGATGGGTTACTGTTCTTATTTTTCTTGTTTTGATCAGCCTTTTCCTGCCATTTTGGATCTGCCCATTTATTTTTAAGTTCATCCCAAACTGGTTGTGATGCTGATTTCGGCCTTTGTATATCAGGATTTTTTTCTCATTTTTTCACAGATCTTGAAAAATTGTTTCTCCCCATCGCATTAAAATTTGCTTTGACTAGAGTATCATCAGATAGGTACCACTTGTATATTCTCAGCAACACAAATTACAAATCAGTTAGAAAGAATATATATACTCATTTAATCATCTCTCCATCATGTTGGGCAGAACCTCAGACCATGTACCCCATGACCCCGTGAAACTACCTTTCATCACCCTAAATAAGTCTCTAATAAATAAGGTTGGCACCAATCAGTGAATAATAAATTATAAGTAAAAAGTTAGCAACATAAGAAAGGGTATTAAATTTGATCATGTGTATGACGCCCGAGCCCTAGTGCATGCATATTCCATTTATTTACGTATAATTATGTGTTTATTTAAGTGTTGTTAGGTGCTTATTTGTTTGCTTAGTAATTTTCATTCATTTATTAGATAGCTTTTACATATTTTCGGAATAGGTATAAACTATGTTTAATTAATCTATATAAAATAATTAACCTATTATTTTGTCATTAGAATTATGTGGAATTATTTTATTGCATCTAATACATTTATTTTTATTATTCCAAAATGAGCCCTGAGTCCGGAGTGAAAATTAAAGTATTTTATTTTCCAGATTTCAGATTTTTCTCTCATTATATATTCATTTTTGGGCATACATTCACAAAAATTATGAGCATAACATATCGGATGTGTGAGTTATAAAAATGTTTTGGTCTTGTGTGAATAGTAAAAATAATGTTTCATTTTTTTTTAGGCCAAAGAAGCTTTCTAGCATTTTTTTAAAGCTAACCAAGCCCAAAACCTATTTTTCTAAGCCCAACCCAAATTCTATCTAACTTATATCTAAATACATATACATATACACCAAAAACATAATAAAAAGCCAACAAAGAGAAGAAATAAAAGGCCATTTTTGGCCATCAGAGAAAAGAAAAAAGAAAAAGAAAAAATTAATTTAGGGTTTTGGTTTTGATCTTCCAAGCTCTTTTGAATTGATTCAATCCACTCAAAAGCTTCATCCTTGCTTGCTCAACTCATTTTTTGTGAAGAATTTCTTTTAAAATTGCATTTTTTATTGAATTTAGATTATGATAAAAAATTGAATATGCTATATATGCTTGCTATAAATCGTTTTGATGCTATATATTGTGTCCACAAGACTAGGAGAACATTCTTTTAAGGTTGTTTCATGCATTTATATAGTGTATGTATAGTTTAAATTTTTAAAGTTTATGTTGTTGGCACTATTCACGCATGTCTTTGAATTCTTGCTTTAATACTCATTTTAATGCTAGATATAGGCTTTAGGGATGCTAAAAATGCTACTCGATAAAATTTATCAAGTTTCGTTAACATCGGAGTTTATGCCCTTTTTTGTGTACGAATGAATTGATGAAATAAGAGCTTAGGCTTAGTTTAATGATTGAATTAGGTACCATAAATGATATAATATCTAGGTTGATGCTTAGATTGGTTAAAAAATGAGTAGGACTTAGTTAGAATTAGTTGATCATAAAGGGGCTTTTGGGTGAACTTGGTCGGGTGAATGTGGTTGTGTGGTAATTGTGTGCCATAAAGGTTATTAAGGCTAGGATTCTAAGACTTTTAGATGATCAAGGTTGGCTCCATATGTTAAGGTTTGAAAAAAGGGTTGTACTTCTTGGATTAGAGAATTCTACTACTATGTGAATTTAGATTTTAACACCATGAAGTTGAATAGCCAAGTTAAGGGAAAAGTGTTAGAATTTACTGCTAGTGATTTTGCTCGAGCTTTTGGAATTCCAAATCAAGGCACTAAGCTTTATTCTTAAGAAGGTATGCCGGAAGGCATTCATGATTATTTAGAAGCAAGGGGTATAGAATTCTAATGGGAAAGGACAAGAAAGAATAGTATTCAATATCCTAAGAAGAAGGAAATCACCCCGGAAAATAAACTTTTGTTCTACATTCTTCATGAAGTTATTATTGCGAGAGAAGTTAAGGATGGTTCTATTCCAAAATTCACTGCTTTGTTAATGTATTTGATGTATGAAGCCAAAAGAATAAATTTTTCATACATCATTGTTAACCATATCATCCAAACCAAGGAAGCTGAAAACCAACTTGTTTATAGGGTGCCCTTAACACATCTTTTTGAGTCACTAGACATTCTACGTGATCAAGAGTTTGAATCTATAAGTACTAGATCCTATATTCTCAATGTAACTAGCATCACTCGCCAAAAGTTGAAGATCCATAACAACTGAGTTCTTGACATTGATGATGATACAAGTGATGATCTTATTGTGTTTGAATCTCTTGATGTTGATCTTGCTACCTTTAGAGATCTTATGGAAAGACAAGGCGCTAGTAGAAGTGGTGTAAGTAGCTCTCGAGGACAAAGAGCTGGAACGTCTTCCTCTCAATCCTCCACACATGATGAAATCATTACCTACCTTGATGCACAAGATGTTCGTTTGGATCGTTTGGAGCAGATGTTGAAGGCCTTATATGACCACCATCTTGGTTCTTAGTTTGTGGATGCCTTGGGATTTGTTTTTCTTCAAACAATTTTTCGGCTTTCATGTTTTACTTGCATCAAATACTCCTTCACCTTTTCATTTCGTTTTAACATTGTTTGGATATTTTGTTTCATTTCATTATTGCTTTCGGTTACAACTCCTCTTATGACTATTAGCTCTTCTATGTTATGTGAACTTTATTTTGTTAATGTCAAATAGGGGGAGAAAAAGCATATTGAAATTGAATTAAAGTATGAAAAGAGAAAAATAAGTGTATGAATACACTTTATATCATTATGCACTTATTTAGGGGGAGCTTGCTTTTTAGGTGCAAGCTATTGATTCAATCAAGCACAAATTGTGGGGGAGACCTCAAATTGAGTTTTAATTTTCAAATTCAACAATTTCATACTTACTAATTTCAATGTTTTGTCATCATAAAAAAGGGAGAGATTGTCGGCCTAACAAGCTTATAAACTTTATTTTGATAAAAACAAAACATCTTAGTTGTGCTTTAGTATTCTTTTTGTATTTTGGGTAAGTCATTCAATCCAACAAAGCAAGCCTACATCAACATGGATCCATTCAAAAGGAATCAAAGGCTTGAAAAGCTATTGGATCAAAGTCAAAGCCCAATAAGAAAATGTATCAAATCTCAAAAGGTAATCCTATATCTTGTATCATTCAAATGAAGTGTCTCATGAGAAATCAAGTTATGAAGACCCGAAGAAAAAGACTTGTTAACCCGAAGAAATAGAGTTGAAAACTCAACGATAAAAAGAGAGTTACAAGTAAGAAGACGTGGCGATATAAGGGGTACCGACATTAAGAAATGTTGTTTGCCTAAGTATGATTTGTGTAGCTCATAATATCTCCAAAAAGGTTTTTCATAAATTTTTTTTTTATATTCGCAAAATATCTTTCGAACAAATATTTTCAAAAAGATCAATTCGATTTCATCTTTGAAAAACAGATTTTTTGGGTTTTAAACTCTTGGGTTATAAAAATCATTTTAATTTTCAAGAGTTTTGAAAATGTTTTGAGATGTTAAAAATGCTAGAAATAATTTTTTTATAAGTGTCCTTAAAAGTGCCTAAGTGTTTTACTATTAAACAAATTGATTTGGGGCTCAAAAAATCACTTTTTATCATTTTTGAACATCCGGGCGTTACTTGCCTCATCCAGTTGACCGGATGAAGGCCACAATGACCGTTAGAGAGCTCTGGTTCGGGCGTTACCTACCTCATCCGGTCGATCGGATGGCTTAACGGGAAAATCTAGGATTTTTGCTTTATATCTGTTTTGTGTCTAACTTTTTCCTCATGCTCTCTCATCATTTCAAAACACCTCTCCAAGCTTCAATCTTCAAATTTCTTAGCAATTCAAGAGTTTTTCATATTATTTTTCATTGAGAAATCTTGAGCTATTACTTTCATATCTTTGAACATTCAAAGTGGTCTTCAATTGTGATATCAAACTCAAATAGGAGTTGCTATTCTTATTCATATTTTCACATAATCATTGTATTACACTCTTACACATAGATTGAGAAAATCATTATGAGAAGAAGTGTCGTAATCTTTTGTGGACTCAAAGGAAGAGAGATTAGTAGGTTGACCTTCACCTACACTTGAAGAAGCTTGTGTAACTCCTGTGGACTCAAGAGTAATTGAAGTTGATTTTTTCTTCACCAACATTTGAAGAAGCATCTTAGTAAAGATTGGTTAAATCCTAAGGGAAGGGAAGACCTTAGATGGTAGACTAGGCCTCCGGGAGTGCTGACCACTTGAAAATCATCGTGTTTGATTTCTTTTACTCTACACACATTATTTTCAAGTTATTTACCTTCTTGTGGATATTGCTCATATTGATTATTTGATAATTGTTGATTCATCTACTTGGAGGTTAATTTATTAAGTTCTAATTGCTTATCTAGTGTTATATACTTGTGTGCTCACTAAGTGTTTGTTAAATTGCCTACAAGAACTTCTAGTGTATTATTAATTTTCGCTATACATTATATCCGCATTAAGAATTTTTTAAATTGCTTAATCTTGCTAAACAACCTAATTCACCCCCTCTCTTAGGTTATCTAGGGCTAACACTTAATATCTAAGAAAGTAAAATAAAAAAAGATTAGAGTGGTATGATAATCGAAATCATGACATTAATATTTTGGTAACCAAGGAAAATGCATGCTTATATGTGTTATTTATTATAGTAGAAGGCTCAGATGGCCTTAGGGAATTGAGGAGGTTATGATAATGAAGTTTGGGGTTGTCTTTGAATGTTATATACTGTTGTTGTGGTTATTTCTTTTGAGTGCAGGTATGTGGTTAGTTCTAGAAAAAAGAGAAACTTTGTCTATTTTTTCTTATTTTTTGTGATCTCAGGATTTGGATCGGGGCTCCGGCTTCGTAAGGGATCGAAGTGTTACAATGTGAGGAATTGTATTAATTGTATACCCATTATTGTAAGAGTGAATTGCTTGCCGCTCCCTTGTGTTTTGGTCGAAATACTTATTCACTCCCTGTGTTTTTAAAATAGGCTCATTATCCCCCTGTGTTTTTTCGATTAAGCTGACACACCCAAAATCTCTTATTCCGTTAGCAAACGTTACCAAATTAGTTAATTGATCGTTATATCCTTACATAAAGTTAAAATCGAAAAAATACAGGGGGGTAATAACACTATTTTAAAAACACAGGGGGTGAATGAGTATTTCAGGAAAAATACAGGGGGGCGACAAGCAATTTATTAAAAGGGTATTTTTGTCCAACAACAAATTTATTTAAACCAAAAACATAAAAAAATCACATTTTTAGCGCGTGTGTTACAATTGTTGTTAAATTAAACGGCTTTTTTAATGGAGAGGGACAGTCAGCTACATTCCGAAAATCACAGGGGGGTAAGAAGCCTCTTTTAAAAATACAGGGAGTGAATGAGGATTTTGACCAAAACACAGGGGGACGACAAGCAATTCACTCATTATTGTAAATATAAAGATGCATTCAACGATCAGCAATGCTTTCGATATATTATGTCGTAGAAATAGAAAATCAGAAAATCCCAAAATATAAAATACCAGAAATCCAAGGAAAGTTGAGTTAAGATCGAGGCCTGAGTTTGATTCAATATCCTTAAGACTTTTATCGCCCCGCTACGGTACTTACAGTCTTTGGCGCAAGTTTCCCATGATACAATGATTTTCGTCTTGTAATTGCAATACTTCAAATCACAAGACCTGGTGAACCCAATAAAGTAGAACTCTCTCTTTTATGTAGACTCTATATGCATGCATGCATTTTAAAAACTCTTATGTTCCATGCCAAAAACAAGCCGAGTATTTATAGGAAAAATATGTAATGGTTTTCTAACCAAAATAATGACCATTTAAAAGTCGGGATTAATTCCAAATAATGATATTTAATTCATGGAAAATAAACAGATGTAACTGACAAATCATTTATTTCTCATACTTATTCCTAGAATAAATACTGAAATAAATTCTTAAAATATTTATTTCTAGTATTTATTTCTAGAATAAATCATGGAATAAATTATAAAAAATGTTACATCCAAAAATAAAGCCACGATTGGTCTTTCACCATGACCCAGAGTCAGTTGCTTTATTTTTTCCACGTGGGACAAGCCCATTACCTCATTTTTTTATTTTTATTTTCCCAAGTTGATCCTTCAACTTTATCATTAAATTTTCCATTCAAAACATTTGGGTTTGACAAGTGAACCCAAATTCCAACAATTTCCGCCTGCTTTCTTTGCAGAAAAAGAAGAGTAAGAACTCGAGATTTGGGTGGGTAGTGTCAGCCTCTTGTGGTGATCTAGTGCAAAGAGAATTACCCATTCAAATGTTATTTGATGTTGGATTTGAATTCCAGTTATGACATTCGAGTTTGTTTGTAATAATTGAGGAATTTTACCTCACGTTATGATCCTTGGAATTTGAAGTAACACTTGAGTATCTAAAGTCATTATTGGAGATTTCAGACAATTGAGGTTTTAGTAGCTTTGCACCAATTGTATTAAGATATTGAGCCTTGCGGGTTTAGGAGGACTTGTCTTTCTAGGCACGCGGGGGTCTCGTCCTAGATTTACTGTGTTAAATTTTGGGACGTGACATATTCTACATTATTTGGTTTGTGGAGCCTGTAAATTTGGAGTGTTCGTATTTGAGATGTAAACCATTGTCTCTGGGAGGCTTGTTAGTGACCGTGAGCAGTGAGCACCTATGTGGGACGAATAAATTTTAAGGACACTAAATTAAATTTAGACATCGATTCTTTGTTTTCTTATAGTTTTATCAAGATATCATGTAATTAGTGTTTACTGCACTTACTCAGTTCTTCGTATTGTATAACTTTTGAGCTATAATTTAAACTAAATTTTGTGTTTTCCTTCTCAATTAGTCTGGAAAAATTTCTATTTCTTTCTTATCCTAGAAAATAATTTCTGTCAGTTCTGTAAATTAAGATTGTTTATATCCAGAATCTAATTCAGTTTATTTTCTGGTTCTGTTTTTTTTTTTTTTTTCTTAGATTTATTTCTATCTTGTCCAGAATCAATCGTGCTTATTATCTGATTTGATCATATGTTCAGAATTTAATTTCTGTTTTGGGCAAAATATTCGTGAATTTGAATTTTATATTTTGTCAGAGTGAATGTTGTTTTATCTTTATATTTTGGGAGCTATCTTTTAAAAGGAAGAATATTCATTTTAGTAGTAATAATTTTGAAAAAGTATAAGCCTAACAACAACAGAGGAAAAGCAGAAAAGAGTAATAATTTTGGAAAAGTATAAGCCGACAAATATGCAAACATCCATGTTGACATCGACCTGGTTCGTCGATGACAACTTCCTGTAATCGTTACAAGAGAATTGTATATATTTTCTGTCAAAGCTACTTGCTACTAACAAAAACAGAAAAAAGATAGACAAAATCTATGAGGTTTATGAGCATAATTGCAGAGAGGAGGTTTTCTCACCCTCCTTTTGATGGTAAAGTAGATTTCCTCATGAAGCAAACTCATTGATACATTGTTGTTTGTTATGATAATCTAGGGTGATAGAGCATAGAAATAAGAAATTTAACGGACACAAAATTTACGTGATTCGACCTAAGCCTACATCGGGTAGCAGGAGAATAATTTCATTATGATAAAAGTAGTACAAGAGAATCCTTTCATAATGCCTCACTAATTCTCTCGCGTATGCACTCAATATTTGTCACACCTAATACAAGGAACAAAAGATATATTTATAAGCAATCCTGTCTCCATTATTCAACATTTATAAAACATGGATTACAACACTGAACATTTCACATTGAATTACTTGTACTTATGTTATACACATAATCGATTGTTTGTATTTATACACATACTTGCATACATATTTCCACATCCTATGTTCTCTACAATATAATAACGATTCAAAGACATCCAAGATTGCACTAAGCATCAGACCAGGTGATCTCCAACTCGCCCCAGTTATCCTCAGGCACGCCTAAGGCTTCCCACACAGCTTTGGATGCATCAACAATGTTATTAGGACATGGAGGTTGATAATCATGGTCTGCATCACATCCCATGGTTGAGTCACACTCGTCAACAACCATAGCCTTTACACTCCGGCCATTCGCTGATATGGTGATATAGTTATGGCACCTTGACCCTCCTTTGTACCATCCAGTTGAAAGTGCAACAATTGGTTTGTCATCAGAGTGATACTTGTTATCACATTCTGATGGCGCGCCACCATCTTTACCCTTTTCGAAACTGTTTAGTGTCAGAGTTGCCTTAGTGTTTCCAGATACTGAAGGTGAACATGTGTAAGTAGTGTAAAGTTTCCCTTGTTTGCAGCAGTCAGAGTCATTTATCTGGTTGCATTGCCCAGGAGGTGGGTTTCTACCCCTGATTTTGCCACTTGGTTGGCAAGACTGAGCTTCAATCTCCAAGGAACAAGAAACAAGGATGATCAATAGAAGTAATGCTGATCCTAAGCTAAAGCTCTTCATAATTTTTCTATTTATGATCACTGCAATCGTGTTGAAATGTTTGATGTTGGATGTGAAGCAAGATGAATTGATTGTTGGGTTTATATGGTGTTTGTGGCCATGCAAGGTTCCAAATTTGTGGCCTCAAAGTTTTGAAGATTCAGTGGAGTGTTCAAATGGTAAGAACAATAAATTAGTCTAGGAACAATAGACCACTACGCTGGACAATTATGAGCTCGTAATTTGTGATCACATAGTTTCTCAAAAGGCAGATTCGATGGGTTAATACCCTATTATTGTATTTGGTAAATAAGTATCTTATCTTTAAACTTACTGTATTTAAATCCGTTATATTTTTACCTTATAACACCAATATAGTCTTTTTATCATTTTTTATTAAAAATGTAACGATAAAGTTAGATGGCATGAGAAAAAAAAAGTAACTTTTGTTATGTTTTTCAATAGAAAATGACAAAATGATTAACGACGTCACAAGTTATAAAATTAATAGATTTGAATGTAATGTTTTTAATTTTTTTTTTAAAGATTTATTTGTCAAACATGGTAGAGATTAAAAACTAATTAGATTATTTTTCACAAAATAAATTTGTCTGAACAAACCTTGAATAATTTTCAAATAGTAATTAATTTATTCTTAAACTTGACTTAGACGAAAGGAAGGCTACTTTGTTACTTTCTTATGGTATAGATCATCACAATCTTGAATCCACTAAAAGCACAAGATGAATCACAGCTTCGAGACTCCAATGACTGGACTTGTTTACTGCTAACCTGTTCTTAGTAATTATTGTGGCTTCTATTGGGCCATTACTTTTAGACATATACACTGATCTAGTTGGACCTTGGTTTGTATTGCTGCTCTAACCTTTATTTCAACGCCGTATCGAAATAAGATAAAGAAGGGTATTCATGGACTGAAACTCTATACTTGAGATTTATTAATTTGCGATTAGTTTTTATCAGTTGGGTTCTTTTATTAGAAAAAAAAAAAAGATAAAAAAGGGTAAAATGCATAACATCTTGACACAAAATGTCAGGTCTTAATACTGCAGCGATCAAGATTGATATGAATAAAGTCTATAATAAAGTAGATCAACTCCTTTTGAGACTTGGTTTTCAGTTGCGATGGGTACCGTATGTCATGTTGTTACTGGGTTTTATCCCAAGTGAATCAGTTAAATTTGATTAATTATTAAGTGGGTCCTACATATCGTAAAGAGAAGCATAAGATATGTACATATTCTTCTTTCTGAATAGATGACCTGTTAAGTGATCGAAAATAGATGACTTGTTAAGTGATTAAACTATTAAAAACGAGTTTATTATATTATTCAACATGCCTCCCGTAAGTATATTATTCAATACGTCTCCTCAAGTGTAGGTGAAATTAATTTTTTAGCCTTGTACTTGGATAGTTTAATATTTTTAAATGGGTGGCGGTGAGCTTTGAACTGAGGATCTTTTAGTACCTAGATTTTGATACCAAAAGTTTAAACTATTAGAGAATGATTTATTATATTATTTATATTCGTCAACATGACCATGATATATTCACTTGATTAAAATTAATAAAAAGTGAATGAATAATTGGAGCTTAAAGTTGGAGAATAAATATCAATAGCCTACCAGAGAAAAATTAAAGACATAGCAGTCTATTTAATTAACCTAGGCTTGACAGTTGGGATTGGTAACCGAAGGACACAAAAAGTCATTAGATAGGAGAGGATTTATCTGAGTATTGAGTTCGATCTAAACCACACACGCATGCATGGCACTCGTCTAGTCCAGCGGGGCTCGGTTCAAGACATTGGTCCATGTACAAGTGGCTTTATCTTTTTGGATAACATTCTATTTTGTTTTATTATGATATATAAATAATAACGATAATAGTAACTAATAATAATAATAATAACAATAAATATTTGTTATTAATTTTATTTTTTGGGACAGTTAGTTTTTGTCCTTGTCTGTATTGCACCTGTCTGAACATGAAAATTTCTTGAGCAAATCCTCAATGGATGAGACAACAGTTTAAACAACGTATATGGTGTAATCAAGACTACGAAAGACTCTATTGAAATCAATGGATAAAAGGTATAAGACAAAAGATGCTGGCATGAAGAGATTCGTTGTTAGCAAATTCCTTGACTTCAAAATTATAGATTCCAAACTATTAGAGTCAAGTTCAAGAGTTTCATTTTATCCTCTACAAAATTCATGCTGAAGGTATGAAACTGGGAGAGTCTTTCCAAGTGGCAGCAAAGGTAGAAAAAATGCTACTGCATGGAAAAAATTCAAAAATTATCTAAAGCATAAACGTAAAGAGATAAAACTTGAAGGCTTGATTGTCAGATTGAGGGTTGAGGAAGATAATTGTCTTTTTGAAAAAAGGTTTGCCAACCATTTTATGGAATCAAACGCAAATTGTGGTAGAGCCATTGGTGGAGTATATGATGAACTCAGGGTGCGCACGTGCATAACCAGTGTTGGGGGAAAATAATAATAATTATTTTTTAACTTTTTAGTGTTAAAACAATTATAAGCCATGAAAAGTAAAAATTACAAAAGATGAAAAATTAATGAAATGTGCCTTATTTTACTTTTTGAACAACGATTCGTTTTAATTATTTTCTCTTATTTTATCACGTTGAAAATGATATGTTCTATACTTCTGTTGAGTGAAGAGAGAGTTGTTAGGAATCGTGCATAGTATTTAAAATTTTTAATTAAATAAAATGTAACAGAAATATAAATACTCATGCATCATGTTCATGGTTAATTACATAGATTAATAATATGCATAAATAATCAACATTAAATACGCATAAGGGATTTTAGGATTATCTTTATGATGCTAAATTTGATGTAGAATCTGATCGTCTTATAGCTCCCTACATGTGAAGCCTCCGAAAGTATCTACACGAGATCTCAGAGTATCAGTCAGCAAAACCCCCACTCAGAGTTTTAGAGAAAAATATCTTTCTATGTAAAACAAGATTTGTACTAGCTTTTCTGTCTGTTATAGTTTCCTATTCATAGTAAACTCTTAACAAGCTAGGGCTAGCTTTTGGGTTAGTCCTAAATGCTGGACTTGGACTAATAAATTGACTGGACTAAAATTTCAATCTAATCAGTCTGAAGTCCAATTAAATAATTGGACACTCCAATATTTTAATTCATTTTTTCTCACTGGCTAATTTCCGGATCTCTTTTGTGTGTGACCTCTTGGGTTCATAATTAATTGACAGAGAAATAATATTAATCCAATTAATATTTATTAAGAACTCTTCTAATTAATTTCTGCAAGCTGTGAGTGACACTTAACAGTGTATCACAACTACGTAATTAATGATGACGTGAAATTAAACCCTATAACTAATAATTACTGCATAATTAATTTCTTCTGTCTGCCATCCCGATTAAGTGAGAGTCATGGATAGGGATGTCAAACTCACTTACTTAATCATAAGACCAAATCTAATTAATTAGTGACTTGTCAATGAATTGTGGAAAGACTTTCACTATTCCACCTCGACCAAGGATTTTCGATTACTCAATTACTCAATTAATAGATCGTATAGGATCCCTATTGACGGATTCCATATCTACACGCACATATCTCCATGCAGGAATAGATCATAACCACTGAGTACATGATCCAGTCCATAATTAGAACTGAATTATTTGCACTAGCAAATTATGGTATCACATACACAAGATAACCGTTGTGTTTTAGGTCTAAGGATTAATTATGTAATTATAGCATATAACAAATTATTGACCATCCAAGTAATTTGTTATATGATCGGTCATGTTCAGTCACTTGTTCTTAATAAATACTTATACATCTACTAATACAATATGAGACTCATTGGCATCATCATTAATATCTCATATTAATCGAGGTAGTACACTGTATTCCAATCTATCTGGATAAATTAACGTCCAATTAATTCATCCTACGATCGGGGACTTATTCTAGGATTTTATCTTTTGTTGTAGATCTCATCACTCATATTTTTAACAACTTAAAAATAAGATCTATAAGATAATCCTAAGAACTTTATTTAAATATTAATTAACACATTAATTATAAATAAATAAATTGCCCATTAATTCATTAAATAATACAAAATATAATGTCTTGAAATTACAATAAATTGACTTTTATGGCATATACTCCAACAAACCCCCACTTGCACTAAAATCAATCGCTTCGGTATGAGATACCCATATTCTCAAGACAATGATCTAATGACTACTGAATCATTGCCTTAGTTTGTGGATCAACAAAATTATTTGCTGACATTATTTATTGCATAACAATGTCGTTCATTTCTACAATCTTCGAATAATGTGGTAATGCCTTTTAATGTGTTTGGATCTTTGGTGAGACCTAGGTTCCTTAGCTTGCGCTATAGTTTCATTATCGTTACAGCACCACCCGTTGACTTAATGGAAAGAACCATCCTAAGTTCTGTTACGAACTTCTTGATCCAAACCACTTCCTTTGCCGCATCTGATGCAGAGATGCACTTAGCCTCTGTCGTGGAATTTGCAGTTGTTGTATATTTGGAACATTTCCAATTAACTACTCCTTCATTACTAATGAGTATGAACCCATATGTGGAATTTTGATAATCCACTTCAAACTCAAAGCCTGAATTTCTAAAACCTTTTAAGTTTCATCTTCTCTATATGCCAAAAACATATCTTAAGTCCTTCTGAAGTACTTAAGAATACACTTGATCATTTTCCAGTGTTCTTAACCTGGATTAGATTGATATCTGCTTGTAACATTTACAACATGCGCAATATCTGGTCTTGTACATAGCATAACCTACGTAAGATTCTTAATTGCTGCAACACATAGAATCTTATCCATCTAACCTATTTCATCAGCAGTCTTAGGACTCATTGTGACACTCCGGACCTTGCACGTAGAGGATAGTACTTATTTGCATTTAATTATGTGTTATCTTAAATGCTAGTATAGAATTATGTGTTTATTTTAATTAAATGTATTCATTTGAACACTATGTTCATTTCTTCAAAAGTATTCAAATAATATTTAAATTAATTACATGAGATGAATATTAACTATTTTATTATTTATATTATTTGGATTCATTTTCTTGCACTTATTGACCTTATTTTTAACTAAATAAATAAAGTAGCTTCGAGCCCGGATCAAATTTTAAACTATTTTATTTTCAGAATTTGATAATTTTTCTTTATTACACTTCATATACAATGTGTTCGTTCATTGTTAGAATGTGTATTGCATGTCTCGAGCGTGAGAAAAAGAAATATGTTTAATGTCCCCGAGTGAATAGTGATAGTTTAATTGTTTTTGGGCCTTTAGGTTGTTATTAGTTCTACCTAGTTATTGAGCCCAATTATATTATATTTTAGCCCAACCCATTATATTATATATCTATCTACCTAAATAATATATACCTATATACTTATTAGCTAAAATAACAAAAACAAAACATAACAAAAGAAAGAGAAGAAAATCGACAGAGAGAGAGAGATAGAAAAATGTTGAGCTAAGGCTTCATTCCTCTTCCAAATTCAGCCATTTTTAGCAAGATCTAAGGTGTTTTCAAGCTATTTTCTTCTATTTTTGGCTTCTTCAAGGTTAGATGATCATGTATATATGCATATTTTCTTATTTTATGGTTGAAGTAAATTTATGAATTGTTGTTAAATGATGATATATAGCTTCTAATGCAATATATACTAGCTAATAATGGTTTAGATTAGACTTTTGAGTGTTGTAGCCTTGTGTAGTATGAATTGTTGAGTAGTTGAATGTTGAAGAAGATGAATAGTTGAAATTGGGCACTATTCACACATACCTTTTAAATAATGACTCAATGTTCGGTTTAATGATTGATATAGGTTCTAGGGATGCTAAAAAGGTTGTATGATAAAATTTATTCATTTATGAGAACATCGGATTTTGAGGTCTCATTGGGTGCATAAAGGAAATTGTAATAGTGAGATGGCTCGGGGTGTGATCGAATGAGCTAAATGGTCTTATATATGCTAGGTGGTCTCTAAAATATTTTTATGACATTGACTCAATCAACGGTTTGGGTACTTGTAGTTTAAACGAACCTTGGGGCATTCGGGGCTTTTGGGATAAATGTGGTTAAAAGTGTGGTTTTATGGTTCTAGGTGGTGCCATAAAATATCATAAAAAGTGTGGAATAGCTAGCTTGTGAGTTATGTAACTTATGCTTTGTTTGTGTGTCAAAATGCATTAGTGGACAAAGGGGTCATTTGTAATTTGGTGGCTCGGGTGCATTTAAATGTTAGAATTGGTGTCTTCTAGGCGGGGAAGCACTTTTGGTGCAATCGTGGTATTAATTAGAGGGGTAGTTTGGGTAGTTGTAGTTTAAAGTGACCTCGTGGGCTTCTTGAGCTTTTTGTTAAAAATGAGTTTGCACGGCTTGAGTAGGTGTTATTAAGTGTTCATAGAGGTATAGAATAGTTGGATTATGGTTTTACGGCTTTCGTTTAGTATATGCTTGTATTGGACTAAAGGGCTAGTTTACAAACAATGGAATTAATTGTTGATAATTGACCTTAATTGATTAGTTAAGTGTTTAAATGTATTTGTATTGTATGTTTATCTATTTGGTGAAATTTGTGGATTGGATTGCATGGTTACCTTGTCAAGAATGGTAACTTTGCTTAGAAGAACTATGTTAGAATGCAATGTGTTTGATCTAATGTTTGAATAAAGTTAGATAAATGACTACATAGCTATATAAGTGTATAAAATGACTGGAACATGCCTAAACTAGTGTTTTGTGTGTGTGTATATTTCGGCCATATGGCCATTTTGGTGCTAGAGTGTGGCTTAATAATTGATCTATATAGCATTCTATTTAAGATTGAGTCTTAGTATAGTGACAACATGATTATGTGAAATGTAAAGTTAACTTAGATGGGTGGATTGTTAATAAATGTCATAGTTAAAGAGTATTTAAAGTTATATGCATGTGGTTGATCAAGAATTTAAGATGTTTGCTAGTCATGATGATTAAAGGCAATGCATGGAAATGAACCTTAAACCATGTTTATAATGAAGTTGAGTTATTTCAATGCTTAAGTTATTGAAGTCTTGTATAGTTAATGTTATTTGGAGGTCTAGTAGTGTCTTAGAGCTAATGGTAAGCTTGTGTTAGTTACTCAAAGGTTTATTTCAACGCATATAAGGTGAAGAATGTCTTCAAACATGTTAGTGGGATAATGTAAAGTAGTTAAGTTTGATGTGTTAATTTAACTACAATCGAACTTAATTTATTCTTAATTATGAATCCTATGTGAATTGCTAGTTATGGTGTAATTGGAAAAGGTTTGAATGGGGTTCTTGGCTTCCTAAAGGTGAGTGACTTGTATTATATTTGCATTTTTAGTTTTGGTTATGCTTATGTAACTTATTGGTTAGTTGATACATGGTGTTTCTATTTATATGAATTGTCATTGCTAATGCATATGTGATCGCCTGAGTTTATGTGTTATTGCTTATTGATTGTAATTGTATGCGAGAGCAACCTACTTTGTTGTCTCTCATTTATGTGGTTATTGAATTATATTGTCATCATTATCTTGAGTGTATTGCATAGTGGTTGTGCAACCATTTGGGTATGGTAATGTTGGGGAAGCCGGGCGGTATTGGGCTTATCGGTATACCTCGACTACTATGGTCCCCAGCCCCACGCTCGCTTGGTCCGGAGATTGCCAGGGGGTATTGGGTCGTAGGATACTGGGGTACATCCGTAGTACACCTACTGGAGTGTTATGGGTTTATGCCGATACATTAATTAAGCTCGTGGATTGTGGATTGAGGTTCATGATTGAAGATTAAGACTTGGAGAGTTTGGGATTATTGAGAACGTATCCTTTTGAATTGTGTGGAATTCAACCGCTTTATTGTTCTTTATTGATTCTTATTATTCTTTATTGTTTAGTTGTTATTTCTTGTGTTTAACTATTGCATTGCATGAAAGGATTTTCGAAAATGCCCTGGACATCTGTTTCCCTCCCTCACTGGGCAACAATAGTTGTTCATTCCTCTTTTTCTAACCATTTCAGGTTCAGGGCCTCTGGAAAATGTTAGGGAGAAAGTTCGAGAGTTACTGTGATTGGATGTGCTAGCTTCCATTGACTGTACTTGTGACTCTATGTGGATTAGTCAGGTGGCTTGGATTGGAAACTAGTTGAGTCGATAGAAACCATGATTGTAAGTGTATCAGGTTGTATATTTATTTGTATTGTCATGCAGGGTTGAAATGTATAGTTTAAAGGCTTGTAAGAATAGATAGTCGTGAATGGTTTGTAATAACTTAGTGTATTACTTTATTGCCTATCGGACTTGTATGCTTGTTTAGTTTGAATGGAAGTTGGTTGGTCGACTTAACATATAAGAAGGTTAAATAGATAAGATTAGAGTGGTATGATAACTAGTTTTATAACATAAAATTTCACCAACTAATAAGGAATGCATGCTTGTATGTTTAGATTGTTGTGGTAGAAAGGCTCGGATGGCTTAGAGATTTGGGAGAATTATGTTTAAAGGAGGTTGTGGATGATGTGAATGCTTGAGTAGAATTGTTGTGACTATTTCTTCTAAGTACAGGTACTTTGTTAGGCATAGAAACAGGGGAAATTTTGTCCGTTTTTTCTCATTTTTCATGACTTTAGGTTTTGGATCGTGGCTCCGTCTCATGAGGGAACGGGACGTTACACTCATAGTTCTAGAGATATAGATGTCATGTCTAAAAGCGAACAATCCCCTTTTAGAATGTTGTATGTTAAACATTTTTAACAATCTGGAAAGACCTATCAATCCTTTCGATCTATCACCATAGATCCGAATTCCAAGGATCTAGGTAGCTTAAATCAAATTGTATATAGAGACTTTACTTTAATAATTAGACCTTCGTGACATCGTTCCTTTTCAGTAGTATGTCATCCACATACAAGATAAGGAATGTGCTCAACCTTTCATTGAACTTCTTGTATAGACTGAAAAGTACTAGCCAACATAAGATATCATGTCATAACATAATCATAAGTTGGATTCAAGATCGAAAAAGTTGAGCATGGATACCTAGGTATAACCGAAACTTCATAGGCTATCAACAAAAATTTTACAAGTTTTGTTACAAAGGATCAACGTGCAAACTTTCTATTATATCCATTGTTCATCAACACTTGCTATATATATATATATATATATATATATATATATATATATATATATATATATATATATATCAACAATACATATAGAAATAAAGAGGTTCAAAGGTACACCACACTTGTAGATCACTTTGGAGAAAGTGAAGTTGAAAGACAAGCTTTTAAACCCTTCTAACTTGAAGGCCCTAGTTAGTCCACCAAGTATCTAAAGCTCAACCACTGCTTGAAGATTAAGTGTGCTAGTATATCTTCTAGCTTTTGAAACTATGTATGTATGATACCAAGCAAAACAAAACTTCTCTTTTGTGTTTTTGGCTATGGCCGAAACTTGCAAGGAAAGAAATGAAGTTGTTTTTGTCCTTAGTTGGTGAGTGTGTTGTGTGAATGAGAGGCCTTATAGGTGAGAGAAAAATGCTATCATCTTTTATTATAATAATCCATCATCATAGGTGACCAATCACTATTATCACCTTTTAATCAAAAGCCATGCAAGCTTTTTGATCCAAATGATTTGCATTAGATGACAAGATGACAACTTTCTTTCTTCTCATTTCCTTGGCCGAAAATTGCAAGTGGATGGAAAGAGAATGCTTGTCATCTTTTATTAAATATATATCATATACTCATATAAACATATATATAATATTATTTTAATAGGTGGTCAATCAAAATTGCATCCTTCTAAAGTAAAAGTCACGCATATCCTAGGATTGTAATTATTACAATCCAAATGTAACTTTATTATCGCTTTGGACACTTATCAAAAAGGTTTTATCAACAAAAGCAATGGTCAAGATTCTTTTGTCTTTATTCAAAAATGAATCCTATCCATTCATTTCAAATTCAAATGACTAGGATTGATGACTAGGATAGTTGATGACATGGACTATCTTAGTCATCAATCTCTACATGCACATGCCACATGTAATTATCTAATCATTAATTTGCAATTCACTTTTTGACAACTAAGATGATGACATGACATTTCATAAATTACATCATCATTATACATATACATATATAACCACCTTTATATATATATATATATATATATATTTGTTTCAATATACTTATTCTAATAGAGATTAGAATAGGCAAAAATAATTACAGTTTGGCCCTAAAAGTTTTGGTAATTACAATTTGACCCTAAAATTTTCCAAAATTATACTTTTTGCCCAAATACCAACATTGATGACTCTTAACACCTTAAAACCACCAACCACATAATACGAGCTTCTGGTGAACTTATTCATGATATTTATTAGTGTGTGACCTTCTAGATTCATAATCGCGTACCGATAAGGAACCTGATAAACCTCCTTATCTATTTCAAAAATATCTCCGTCATTTACCGAA
This sequence comes from Ehretia macrophylla, assembly GCA_037974665.1. Lineage (NCBI taxonomy): Eukaryota > Viridiplantae > Streptophyta > Magnoliopsida > Boraginales > Ehretiaceae > Ehretia > Ehretia macrophylla. The sequence continues at coordinate 53,596,999 of CM075776.1, forward strand.
ATACCTTCATGCTTATGAGTGACACACTAGCAACGAACGTACCATGAGAATGTAAATGATAATGAAGACGACGTCTTTTATGAATCCATTTATCCGTCGAGAATTAACATGCAGTCTGATCCTTTTGTCAAAAGTGCCCCAATTGGGAAATGACCATAAAATGATTAAGCCCACATCCAATACTATGTGTAAATCTGAATCAGTGAAACAAGAGATGACTACCATGGAAAAACCCATTTCCATCACTTTATACTCACCTTGGCCAAGGACTTCCTCATTTACCAACTGATCTCAAATATCATAGGATATCGCCTCACGCCGGAGGTTAACAAATCCTATCTTGACAATTACCTGTCGGTTCATACTACAAGACTAAAACATGAAAGGCCATAACCCACCTTATAGAAGACGAACATTGTCCAGACGCAGTATTTAACCTCTGATATAACCGATAGCCATAATCTCTTAAGTTTGAGGATTAATTTGCACAATTCTCAACTAAATAGTAAACTATTAACCTGAAATCATGCAGTTCACTATTTATTGTCACATTAAATGATTCGTACACAGACGATCACTTATATGTTTATTAGTCCACAACATCATGCTGTTCTGGCATTTCACACCCTATCCTTTATTATTAATATCACTATCTTAATCAAAGGTAATAACATATGATAACCCGTACTCGATTATTTTAGTCCCGGTTGAATACTATGAAGGGTTATGAATCGTTTCTTAATGCTTATCATATCGAAGAAAAAGTGCGAAATATCCCAAACCCTTTTAGAATATTTTTCTTCTCGGATAAGCATTAGGGACATATTCATATCGAAGCGAAGAATATGAATATCCTACAAATCATATAGTGTATAAAACACATAAATATATTCTTATTAAACCCTAATAAGGTCATCTCAAATTTTAGCATTATGGAATATCCCTAACAATCTCCCACTTGCACTAATGTTATCAACCATAGGATCTAGTGCATTTTACATTCGTATCTGTATACTCATCTTTCCAAAGATGGTGATCAACTGCAACTATCTTTATAGGATCAGTGAGTCAACTATAGAAACAACTATAGGATCTTTATCTGTTAATTCATTTTCTTATCAAGAAAGAAACTCTTGAATTGACTCTTTACAAGTTTGGACTCTTGATGAGATGGGGTTCTTTTAAGCTTGTGCAAAAAGCCTCTATGATAGCCACCATATTACATCGACTACTATCAATAGACAGAACCACACTTTATCCAAACATCATAAAAGTCAAGCAGCATCTTGGTTTAAATAATAACATAACTATTACTTATTATTGTTCGGAACTCTTTCCAATAATTCACAAATCCACTAAATACACTCTTATCCTTTTAAGTGAATTCTTCACTAAGAACTTCACTATAACCATAAACCTTAAAATTCTGGGTTAAAGTTCATATAGAGATCATTATAACAATAAGATCACTAGAACTTATATGTATTATCTCCATATCTATCATGTAACTCATTACATCATATCGTGCCAAGTACTTGTCATTGCATTTAAAGGAGAATGCAAATAGCGAAAGGATAAGGTGCAAAAACCATTCACAACCTTTCCTTAATAGTCAGAAGGAAATCTACAAGAAAAGATGGATACCTGTCATCATGACTAGAGACCAAAGTTTCTTAGATTCCTCCATCTCAAAGAAAACTTTTAGATCGTAAGTAGGTGTACAGGTCATGAGAAAACAATCAATCATGTCATTGTGCTTCATATACATGATTCTCACTAGACATGATCGATTTACCCAAGAAATACAACATGAAATAAAATTCGATTGGATCTTGGCAAATGAAGGTATTATAAATTCATAAGATTCGTTAAGGGTATGAACTCCCACTAACCTTTATTATAAATCTAGAAATTACCTTCATTTATTAATGAAAGCGATCTCTATCTTTTCATTTTAACCATTTCATCATAGTTACCTTTCTCTAAAGAAATTATGCATGAAGGAGTTTAAATTCTATACAACCATAGAATTAAAACATGGTATAAGTTTAAAATCAATTTGAAAGATTATGGTGATAAAAGATACATTCTCTAATCTTCTTTTATAACCCAACATATTATGGACAAGTCTCATAAGTTCAATTTCATTCAATTATTTATTTTGAACAAACTCTTTTGTCAAAAAGAATAATTAATCTATCAAACTCATTTGGATAGATAAATACAAGAATTATAGTCTTTAACTCTTGACCATTTCAAAGTTCAAGACAATGTATGTATGATTTGGTATTTAGCCATCTCTTTAAATGCAAAGCAATGAAATATAAATGTTTGAGTTTGAAGACATTCTTTCTTTCGATACGCATTCCGACCATTTCATTACCATTAATGAAAGACATATAAAATGCCAATCATTTCTTATAAATGATCACTTCCAAAATATCCTCTAGAAACGATTGAACATAGTCACTACTATTTAAAGAAATAATCAAACTAATCCGAACATTTATAAATATTTTTCAAAATTGGGATCATATACCAAACCGATCCAAAACAACCAAATCATGCATAAACGGGGTCTACTACTCAATTCCCTCCTGATGAGAGATCTCCTGGTAAGAATGCTACGACCCGACTCCTCCTATGCCTCCTCATCCTCCTTCTTCTGTTTCTATTTTGGCTGGGCTTAGCCATAGAAGAAAATGACTCAACATGGGGATCGGGTGCTGCACCTAAACCAAGGTTCTGCCAGCTAGTCAAAATATCTGGCATCTTATTCAATGTGACCTCAATTTTGTGCACGTGAAAGTCCAAGATCAAAGGAGAGTATGATGGTAGAAGAGACTGCAATATCAAGTCTACCTGAAGTCGGGGATCTATAACGAAACCAAATGCCTCCAATTGAGTTGCCAAGTAAATCATTCTGAGGCAGTGCTCACTTACGTCACCCTATTCTTCAAGTCTCATACTAAAAAGCTCACGGGTCAACTAAAACCTTATAGACTGACTGCACTCGTCAAAGGATTCATTCAAACAATGAATGATATCTACGAAATGAGGCAACCTCTCATAGAATCGATACATTCATCGCTCATTGATGAAAGAATATATCCCCTAGCATGTATGTCATCCTGGACCCATTTATAGTAAGTGACCTTGTCGATCTCAGATGTAGTCTCATCAACAGGAGCAAATGTCAGGACATCCAAAATATACTCAATTCTCTCAAATCGGAGGACTACCCTTAAACTTTTGTACTATTTTTCGAAGTTTGGTCCAACTAAATAATCATGATTAAGGATGGATAAAATAAGATTTATGAAGGAAGCCATAATAAACTGCAGAAAAAGAAAATATAACATAAAATAAGATTGTAGGCTAACAAGAATATATGTAAAGCTATTAAATTGCAAGATATGATAGCTACTCCTACTATTTGTTTTAAATCTCATACTCCCTTAATGAGAAAATATGAATCTATGAGAAGACTCTAAGTAGGATGACCAAGTTCCTATGATCAGACATATTCCTCAAATCTTTGTGGCTATGTTGAAACATGAATACCAAAGGTCAAGAACTCTTTGTTGTCTATTTCTCTAAAAAAGGTATGGTCTGCTTTAGTCCCTAAATCACTTTGGTCTCAAACCTTTGTGGCTATGTTGATTAAGTGATCTAGTTAGGTTGGACCTGCTATTACTTAGTTATCCGACAAATTGAATCAATAACCTTAAACCTTTGTGGCTATATTGGTCGTTAGATTCTGGAAGATAATCACTTCTCTATGTTTCATTCTAGCGATTTTAATAAACTTACTTTGAAACATATCCTCTACCTTTGGGTAAGAATGATCGTATTCATTTGAGTCTTATTAAATATTCTAGGATGGCAGAGGACTACGATAAAACCCCTTTTACCGTTTGAAAATCTAATATTTGTTTGCACGTAGGGAGTTAATACAATCTCATCAAATCAATAAGCATTCAACATACTATAAGTTAACAATCACAATTATAACAATTTAAATAGTATGAATGCAAATATATATGAATAGTGGATCATGGGCTTGACTTTTGGGCTAAAAGAAATAAAACTATTCTATTTAAAAGATCTTCAACACTTTGAAATCTTTATTGGGCCTCCAACTCCTTGGAAAAGTCCATTGGGCCTTAATCAAGCTTTCTCTTGAAGAATTACATAAAAGTCCTCACTACATAATTCTCTCAAATGACAAGAAATAAATTGAGATTTATGTCTCAAATTACAACCCAATGACATTTGACCCTAAAGCCCAAGTTCATGATCAAATTCACCATTCTCAAAATAATAAATATGCATGATTATTCATATCATAATATAATAACCAACATATTAATTTCTAGCATTCAAGTTTAATCTACTCATCAATTATGAAAGAATAAACTAATCCAGTGCCCTTTTTGCATAAATATAAAACCCCTTTTATACATGCAAGTCATAATGGTCCATTAATTCATAACTTCTTATAATTAATTATATCCACATCTAAGTCCAAAACTTTAAAGAAGAACACAAGTTCATGGCCTATTAACACAAAGTGGCCTAATAGGTTAAAATCAAGCACAAGTAGATGTACACAAGGCCCAAGCCCAATCAACATGTCTCTTAAGGCCCGTATACATTTACCATAGCCCAATAGTCCTTTGAAAGTATTGTATCATTAAATGATCAACTTTCATTTTTCTCAAATTTAGAAACATCTCAATACTACTTATTAGATAATTTCTAATTTCAACATTAAAAACATACAGGCCAACTATGTGAAAAAGATTTTGCAATATTGAAGACACATAGATGAGTTGCATTCTTGACTATTAAACACTTTTAATCATTAAGTAGTCCTCAACCAAATTCATATGCACGAACACTTAAAATAAGCTTAAAACTATCTTTTAAACTTTTATTCTAACACATGCACATAATAGAAATATTCCTTTGAGGACTTGAAAGCAACTACTATCATCTTTTCACATACAACAAAAGTAAAATCAATCTCCTACAACAAAGAGAATTTTCGGCCAACACCATATAAAGGCAAGACTTGTCTTTTTCTAAACTTTTGACTTTATGAATCTACAAAAAAAGAACCCTTTTAAACAAGTATCCCTTTTTAACATATTATGATAGTCTACTTATTCCAATTCTAAAGTCAACATGTAAAGACCAAATCTTCATTTATCTTCACAAGTTAGTACTTTAAATAAGAAGACAAATCATCCATAGATAGATGTGATTTTTGGCCATCTCTTCATATAGGTGTAGCATGCAAGTTCAAGCTAAGACATATACACACAAATATATATTCAAGATCCACATTATCAATAAAAAACCTAAACTATATTTGAACATGCAAGTGTGTAGGCTAAAGTCTTAACATCAAAAACTTGCAAAACTACTAGCAAATTTTCAGCCATAAGGTTCAAAAACACATGACCAACATTTGATAATCAATGGATATATAAACATGACTCTAATACCACTCGAAAGGTACTAGCCAACATAAGATATCATGTCATAACATAATCATCAGTTAGATTCAAGATCGAAAAAGTTGTGCATGGATACCTAGGTATTGTCGAAACTTCATAGGCTATCAACAAAAATTTTACAAGTTTTGTTACAAAGGATCAACATGCAAACTTTCCGTTTGCACCCTTCTTTCTCTTGTGTACCCATTTACAACCTATAGGTACAATACCTTCAGGCGAGTCCATAAGATTCTAGACTTGGTGTGCATAAAAATCCAAATTTGATTTTATGGCCTCAAGCCATTTGAGTCCATGTCAAACATAGTCTTTTATAGCTGACAGGGTCATCAACATGATCACTGTCATTTACTGATTTGCGAAAATATTGTAAAATAATTGGTTGCTCTTGGATTGGGTCCATTATGATCGAATTCTCGATCTATCTCGGATCAACTGGTTGCTCAGTGACTTCCTCACTGAGTTGTACTTCTTTTCCTATACCATCGTCCTAGATTAACAATTCTTCCAAGAAGAAGGCGTGTCTGTTAATAGACTCTCTAGTCTACAAGGGAATAAAAGTTGTTTCCCAACGATTCCTTGTGATAACCATTTGACCTTGTCTAATCAGACCTAAGCCTTTTAATAAAGGCGGGACAATCCTAATCCTTAACATCTTAAGGCTAGGTTTCCAGTTATTTCATATCTTATATGAAATACTTAAGACTAATTTGGAAGTAACCCTATTTAAAAGCTGAACTGTTGTAAGGAGGGTATAACCTTATTTTGAGATGATCTTGGAAATTGGTACCAAGGTACTCTCCACGATTTGATCATAGAGACTTAATCCTATTTCCAATTTGATTTACTAATTTAACTTTGAATTCTTTGAACTTTTCAAATAATTCAGATACATATACCTATGACAAATCATAGGTAAAAGTAAAGTAGCTAAATCCTTATTTGGGCTATTACACTAAATGGCCCATACACATCCGTGTATTAACTCTAAAAGATTTGTGGCCTTTTACCTTTGTCCTACAAAGGGTGATCTTGGTCATCTTATTAAGAGTACATGATCTCCATGTTGGGAATGGATCTAGCGCACATGGGCTTATCAGTCCTATTTTTTTTATCAACTAAGTAGTTCTTGTTTCTCCTAAATGACCTAATCTTAAGTGCTACAATAGTTTAGAGTTAACCGCATCTCGAGATTTCTCTCATTGCTTGTTTTGCCTTCCATCATACTTTACATTATGTATGAAAAGTTTATTCATTAATTCACTAGTGTCAACATATTTATTTCCCAAATAAATGAAACATTCAATGTTCATAAAACGGATATTATGTTTCTAGTGGCACTATATAAGAATAACAATTGTTCAAATTAATGAATATTTAGATGGTTAGACAAAAAATGAGCAAATGAGATATTCCTATAGAGGACATCCATTTCCCTTCAAACCTTTTTAAAGTACTTTGGATTTTTCCTCTCCTAGTGTTTCTCTTTGCTTGCAGTGGAAATATTTTCCATTTACTAACTGATTTCAATTTTCCAGAACTGAGCTTGATACATGACCCTCATGTGCCAAATGCATTTATATGGAAAAATTCATTATGAACAATGAGAGGGAATTATGAAATGATTTTGTGGACTAATTTTGTCTACATATGATTAACCATGAATAAACTCATGGACTCAAGATGTTCATCCTGAGAATATATGTATTCAAATCTATTTCTTCAGTCATCATTTATTTGGGACAATTTTCTAGATATCTCATATCTAGTATTTCTCTAGATATCTCATATCTAATTGTCCTACTTTGCTTACTATACAACTCTTGTAAGCAAGTAACGATGATAGATACATTATCCACATTGCATAAAAGCTACTCTCTAGCATTTAGCCTAGTATTCTTTCATTTTCTAAAAATGTCTCAGTTCCTTCTCTGTTGCATCATTTGACAACTTATTAAGGTATCTAGAACGTGTACGAATTTCTCATAGTTGAGAACAATTCTCAAGACATGGAGCTAGTCACCAAAGTTTTGTCTAATCAAATAATAGAAGGGTGGGTTCATGTTCGACATTTAAAAATGCAGAAAATATTAAGGATATTAGATTATTGTATTATTTAACTATTTGACTTGGGTCTTTAAATCAAATAGTACGTCTACTAAATTTTCTGAATCCCATACTTTCATAGTGAGAGACGGATAAACCTTGTAAATGCTTTTCTTAGTGGATTTGGGGGCCATCTATCTTAGATTCACCTCACTTAACTGATTATTGGTGAAACCAAATAAATAAGTGAATAACCATTACTCAATGTGCCAAATACAAATTCCAATTATATTTTGCCTCCAATTCATTTGACCTCACACAACAAATTATTGGTCTCTTGTAATTGGTTAAGTCATACCCATTATCTTGACAAATTGATATCAATGCAACATTAATTCTTCACACAACAGATTATTGGAACTAATGAGAATCACAATTTGTCACATCTTATGCATAAATAGATCAATTAATACTATAATAAATGAGCACCCCTATGTATCCATAACCGACAACCCATTTATATAATATAATGTTGGTCTATGATAATGGAAGACAATGACATAGACTTCTAAAGATTGTACCATTATTGACTTAATATTAAGCTTGAGAAGGCTTACTGGTCTTTATTAAGGTCTCACTTTTCACATGCTTCTAATTTCAATTTATCATATAAATAAAATAGAAACATTCATGCGTTCATCACATATTTATCACATAAATAAATAATAAACACAAAAAAAATATGGATGATCATAGACTAGGAGCATTATCGACCCGAGCCAATGGGTTGAACACTTAGATCAAATAAAGGGACCAAAAGACGAATAAATGGGTTGATCCTTCTAGACTTCACAAAACTCCTTTTGCGAACTGGGCCTACCAACTCTTGATGTCTTCGTCTTGATATTCCATTACATTTATGTACATAAATTCCTAATCTAGTAGGGATACATAAATAGGAATAGGAGTTTTACATCTTTAAAACGGGAAAAAAGGCATACAAGCCCCATTTTAAATTATTACATAAAACCCAAAATGAGTAAATAAATAAAAATGTTCATTCATTCATTCATCCATTTATACACACATGACTATTCCATGATCACCCATATTCATAACAAATCATAATAAAAATAAATCCACGAATATAACATTATTAGTCTCCTAATATAATCTCATTATATTAGGCCCATCCAATTAATAAATACATTTATTAATTTGAATCCTTAAATATCGCATATTTAAATAAATATAACCATATCATATTTATAGTATTAATTAATAAATCATTTATTAATTAACTACCAGTATAGCACAATTTTTTTCCTAATATAATCTCATTACATTAGTTTATTCCTTTAATAAACTCTTTATTAAATTTATTCTATAAATATATTATATTTATATAAATATAAATATAATGAAAATATATTTAGTTAATTAATAAACTATTTATTAATTTAATGTGTCAGAATACAAATAGGGCTTTTTAAAGTAATTTGCAAACAAATTAATCTAGTATTTTAGACATTAGGACCCTTTTAATTCAAGTCTAAAATTCAAACAAAATTAAAGGCCCAATTCAGACCATAGAAGGGGTCCATACTAGCCCAAAGAAAACCCAAATAGCATATATGACCAATAGCCCAGAATGAGAAAAACAAAACAAAGGAAAAACATAATAACCCATAACCCAACAACTTGGGCCTTGGGTGTCGATGGATGCAGAATCGGATCCTAGTCCAAACTTGGATCCAGATTCGGATCCTGGTCTAGACTGGATCCGAATATCGGGTCAGGTTCAAAAAACCCTGCCCAAACCCTAATTTTTTTTCCTTTTCTCCCCAGCGCCGCCCCCACCCCTTATCCCTTCAATCTTCTTGCATGCAACCATGGCTGCTGCCACCATGGCAATAGTCGTGACTGCTAGTCGCTGCTGTTGTCACGGAGACTGCAACAGTGCCAACCATAGTAATGGCCGGCGTAGTTGTCTCTGACAACCGCGCCAACAACGCGAGGCCGCTGCCTCATGCTAGTGGCTGAGTCGCGGAATAGTAAGGCTACTCCGCGTAACATTTCCACTGCCACGTGGGGTAGCCCAGCGATCCCGTGGGTGGTGGATCCAGCGGCGCACCACCATTTATGCTGGAGAAGATGAAGAATGGTTGGTGGGCTTTCAAATCTGATTTTCAAAAGTTTTTATTTTTATTTTTGATAAATCAGTTCTGAAACATAATAAAACAATTTTCATAAATCAATTTTAAATCAGATTTGAAAACCTTGTAAAACATTTTTACAAATTATAAATGATTGTTTTATTTGCTTAAAACAATTTGGATAAAATTGTTCCATAAAAGAAAATAAAACGATTTTCATAAAATAATTGTATGAAACTAATTGGGGAAGAATTCTAGGGCTACAATTCAATCCAATTAAATTTATGGGTACATATTTAATAGCTTCGCAAGCTATAAAATTAACACTTTAATCGTGCTATACTTTATGCTATAAATGAATAACCACGTAAAAGGCATGAACAATGGCTCTAATACCACTGTTAGGAATCGTGCATGGTATTTAAATTTTTTTAATAAAAAAACACAACAAAACTATAAATACTCATGTATCACGTTTATGACTAATTACGTAGATTAATAACATTCATAATTAATCAACATTAAATACACATAGAAGATTTTAGGATTACCTTTATGATGCTAAATTCGATGTAGAATTTGATCATTTCATAGCTTCCCACATGTGAAGCCTTCAAAAGTATCCACACGAGATCCTAGAGTATCAGTCAGCAAAATCCCAACTTAGAGTTTTAGAGAAAAATATCTTTCTATGAAAAATAAAATTTGTGCTTATTTTTCAGTTTATCATAGTTTCCTATTTATAGTAAACACTTAACAAACTAGGATTAGTTTTTGGGCCAGTCCTAAATGCTGGACTTGGACTGATAAATTGATTAAACTAAAATTTCAATCTAATCAGTCTTAAGTCCAATTAAATAATTGGACACTCCGATATTTTAATTCATTTTTCTCACTAGCTAATTTTCGGAACTCTTTTGTGTGTGACCTCTTGGGTTCATAATTAAGTAGCAGCGAAATAATATTAATCCAATTAATATTTAGTAAAAACTCTTCTAATTAATTTACGTAAATTATGAGTGACACCTAGCAGTGTATCATGACTACCCAATTAATGATGAAATGAAATTGAATCCTATAACTAATAATTACCGCATAATTAATTTCTTCCGTTTGCCATCCCGATTAACTGAGAGTCATGGATAGGGATGTCAAACTCACTTACTTAATCATAAGAACAAATCTAATTAATTAGTAACTTATCAATGAATTATAGAACGACTTCCACTATTCTACCTCGACCAAGGATTTTCGGTTACTCAATTAATAGATTGCATGGAACCTCTATTGACGGATTCTATATCTATACGGATATATCTCCATGCAGGAGTAGATCATAACTACTGAGTACATTATTTAGTCTATGATTAGAACTGAATTATTTGTAATAAAAAATTATGGTATCTCATACACAAGATAATCGTGGCGTCTCAGGTCTAAGGACTAATTATGTAATTATAACATATAACAAATTATTGACCATCCATGTAATTTGATATATGATCGGTCATTTCTAGTCACTTATTCCTAACAAATACTTATACATCTACTAATATAATATGAGACTTATTGCCCTTATCATTAATATATCATATTAATCGAGGTAGTAGATTGTACTCCAATCTATCTGGATGAATTAATGCCCAATTAATTCATCCTATGATCGGGGACTTATTCTAGGATTTTATCTTTCGTTATAGATCTCATCACTCATATTATTAACAACTTAAGAATAAGATCTATAAGATAATCCTAAGAACTTTATTTAAATATTAATTAACACATTAATTATAAATAAATAAATTTCCCATTAATTCGTTAAATAATACAAAATATAATTTCCTAAAATTATAACAAATTGGCTTTTATAGCATATACTTCAATAAGAGTGTGAAAACAAGAGAAAATAGAAAGTGAGAGTGAGAGAGAAGAGAAAAATATAGGAAAAAACTTAGTAGTCTTCATCAAATATACCATTGACGATGATTTTTTATTTGATGGAGCTGAAATTTAGTGAATAGTTTCCAACTCAAGTTTCTACAATGTGAATGGTGCAAATGAATTTTGGAGCTTTCTAAGGGTATTTTCTATTGTGTGAACAGTAACCTAATTTATTGGTATTTTTATGTATAGGTATTGTCTTAATTTATATATGTTATTCTCAGAAATTTTTCAATTTCATTTCTAATTGAAGTTCTAATTTGTTATTTGTTAAATAGGGCATTGATAAATTCTTTAAAAGAAAATCAATTTTTGAGAAACAATTTTATTCTTAATCTAATGAAATGAACATTTTTTTATTTACAATTACTACAATTATTTATTTTTGTCTCTTTCGTATGTTTCATTACTATATTGACGAGAACTCATGTGTTGGACACTCCAGATATGCTTTAATGCTTATATTTTTATAATTGCTATAAACTGCATTATATGAGTGAGAATTGTGCCATGAAGTCTTCGTTTGTGCTATATCATGTGATTAAATGAAGTATTGATTTAGTTATAGTATATTATAATATGTCATTGTTAAAAATATAATTTTAGGCATTAAGTTAACAAATTTTTTATAATTTATATAAAAAGTTTATGTATAAATAAGTGCCCCAACCTCTCATTAATAACTTCGCCACTGTAGTATCTACCCTAACTTTCGGTGTCTGGCTCTGCCATTAAGTGGAGCTAAGGTTTACAGGCCATCAAACAAATGACAATTTTCATCCAAGTCAGAATCTCACGTGAACCTCTTCAACAATGTCTGGTCTTGGTTCACAGCCAAAAAATATGCAAACGTCCCATGTTGATCTAGTGCATTGATGACAACTTTGTCATGCCCCAAACTCATGGACTTTTTCATTTTATGACAGGGTTACCCGATATTGTAATCATCGTTGATCAGCATGAAGAATATACGGTATGCCGTTTCGGCTACCATAATAGTGTATTTCATCGACCTCCTTACTTCTCTCATGGTTTCCTTCAAAAATTTGTAAGAAAATACATCATCGAGAGATTTTACTTTACCATGAGTCCGAGTGAATGCTAGGTAAGTGGAACAATAGAAAAGACCAAAAGCAAGAGGATCACGAGGACACGTCAAAGGAAGCATTTATAACTATCAATCAAAAGGACGTGAATCATATCACAACAAAATATTAGTGATGTGAACTAAGAGAAAATCTTGTAGTACAATGTAGCATATTAATCACAACAATGACACCTTCTAGGTACAAGACCATTACATATGCTCACGACATGGGTATAAGCCCCCCACAAACACAAACGTTATGGGATCTTAATCATTTCACAATAAGGTGAGCATTCACCAAACATGTCACATCGATGTCACGTTATAACACAACTCATATGAGACCGTGGAAATAAATGGTAGTTTACGAATCATTGTCGGAAGTATTATATTAATAAACAAATAGCAAAGGCATGGATGATAATTGTTGACTCTAGCGCAAAAAAGGAGTTGAAAAACTATCACAGTGATTATTGACGAACATTATTCAAGAACAATAATTGCAATAATAAAATTGATAAGAATGATATTTATATACAACAATAAATTGAATGGTGAATCGAGCAAAAGACTGGTATTGGATTATATGACCATAATAGGAACATTTTACATCAACAAGAAAATATTAGTTTAAAGAAAAGTTTGATATAAAAGAACTCATTACCAGCAAGGTAGAGGATATCAATTCATATATAAGGCTACAAAGAGAAAGTTTCACAGGTCTTCAGTGTGCAATAATATACAGGAATCTTTCACAAAAATAGGAGAAGAATGAAATTGAGATAATTGATAAACCCCACTTACCTCAATCACCAAGCTTTTCAAATCAAATCACTTCGAAAGTCTTCTAAGATTAAAATTTGTAATGAAGAATGCCCAAAAAAGCCACTCAAATCTTTGGGTCTATAGGCTCTTGGCTACCCTCAATATTCTTTTTCTAGAAAAGGTTATGAGAAAGTTGATTTTTTTTTTGAGTGAGCTTAGGATTTGGAGTCTAAATACTTAATTTTATCACTTTAGCCGTAAACAAGAGTTTTACCCAAATTGTGTCACTGATTAATATAGCCTTAAATTTGGGGAGTTACAAATTCAACTATAGATGATAACTTAGTGGCTGAGTAGGTTGGCCTTCTCTTCCAAATGGCTAGGACGTTACAAACTTCTTGTAATTGATAGATAAGACTCTTCCACTGGGGACTACATATTGATGCTTCTTGTGTTTTCTGTAAACTTTACATTGAAGATAGAGACCATCTGTATTTTCAATATAGTTTCACTAATAGCATTTGGAAAAGGTGTATAAGATTAGCTAATGGGCCTTATTGGATCAATACTTGGGATATTATTGTTTGGATTACCAAGAATTGCACTGATAACTCGTTGCACTCAATCTTGATCAAGTTGTTCTTTCAAGCAGTGGTCTATGTCATCTAGTGGGAGAGAAACAATATCATTCATGACAGACCCAGTGAAGTTTGAGATTCCAACATGTCTATATTAACTGTTGCATACTTTATTTGTGCATTTAAAATGTACATTTACTTATTTTAAGAATAGTTACTATTCATAGTGAAATTTAACTGTCCTATTTTTTTGAATTTAAATTTTTGCCATGATATGTGACTCGTATAAGGTAGGAAAAAAATGTTATTTTGTGCATCACATGTTTGGAGTACATTTACATGCATTTATTACAGTTATGTGCATTTAATTGAGAATAACATGCAAGTAAAATAATTAGAATATATTTATAGGTGCGAAACTGCCTTTTTATTTGCTAGTGAGCTTATTCACTGTTCTAAGTGCAATCAGTTGCCTTTAACATGCATTTATCTCAAACTATGTGCATACATCTAATTTAACAAGAAATTTAATCTATTAACATGTATTGCATTAATATAAATGCATTCTTATGTAAGTATTAATGTGCATAATTCTCATTTTCCGTGCAATTTTGGGACTTCTCGAACACTTTGAAAAAAAAATAGTAGTAATCGTAGAAAATAATTAACGTAGACAATTAGGAATTGGAGTAATTAAATAGTTAGATTTTAACCAAAATGGCAAACTAGTAGATAAGTATTTAGTTATGGGCAAGTTAGTCATTAGGTTTATATATCTTTTATTATACATACATACACATACATATTATATACACACTCGCACAAAACACAAACCCATAAACACACACACCATACAAATGACATATATACATACACACACACACAAAATCACACGACTGAAAACACACTGTTGGCAAACGAAATATACATTACTTGGTGAATAGGCATGTTTATATGCCTCTTCTTTAATAGTTGTATCTTATCCCAAGTGGTGCATTGCCTCCAAAAGTTGGGTCCATTTGAATGAAGGGATACAAAAGACAACTCTCTGCAGAATTCCCTCACTTATAAATACCCCCTAAAGGCTCCATTTGCATCCATCAATTTTGTCTCAAACATTCACTTGATAGAGTGAGAAAGAAATAGCAATAGGTTGTATTGTGTGAAACATTGGTAGGTTCTGGTAGTCTATTATTTGAAGGACGAATTCAACTCAAGAACAAGAGTAGATTTGCAAAGTGCAACAAGTAAACAAGTTTTTGGTTCGGTAAAGGTACGCTTCCACATTTGACTTGGTTATATTTTGCGCAATATAATAGTGGTATCAGAGCCATTAGAAACTTGTTTATTTGTTTTAAGTTTATGTGAAATGGTTCAACATCAGAATAATATGCTATGCATGTATATATACATAAATTCCGTATGTATATATTTTGATGGGTTTCTGTGAAGTATTCTGAATTTGAAAACCATTTATATATTATTATTATACTCGAAATAAGGAATTTATTGGTAAAAATTTCATGTCTGTTGGATAAGAAATGAGTAAGTTATGAATTTTTTAAAAGTTTTTGCATGGCTGTTTTTGTATTGTTAAAAAAGAAATTTTCTGCATTGTTGCATTGAAGAAGATGACATCATAGCCAACATAGGAATTCAAAGTCCAAGCGTAAGCATGATGACAAAGCAAAAAAGGACAGAAAAGATGAACAAGCTCAGAAAAAGAAAAAGGGTGGCAACAACCGAAAAGGCAAGTGTGGGAAGGGAAAATGCTACAATTGTGATAAACCTAGACACAAGGCTTGTAATTGCACTAAGCCTAAGAAGTTACAACCTAACCCTTTCAAACAAAATGATTGATTTGTTTGTAGTCATGCTTTTGTTGCTCATTCTTTTCCAAATTGGATTATAGATTTAGGAGCAACACGACATGTCGCAAGGGACCGATAGGGTTCATCGAGTACCTTTGGATTCCTATAGGAACCCAACATGTCTACATAGGGAACAACACTAGTGAAGAGGTGATAGGAATTGGGACCTATCAACTTAAGATGCAAACTGGTCGCTCTATACTTTTGTATGATGTTCTCTATGCACCTGGAGTTCGACGTAACTTGATATCTGTAATAGCTATGGTTAGCCTAGGGTTTACTTTCAATTTTAGCATAAACTCCGTATATATCTATTTAGACTCCGTGTTGTATGGTAGTGGACACATTATTGATGGTTTTTATGTATTACATGTTGATAATAATTTATATTATGATGCATTTTATGCTTCAAATGATAATGATATTATATCTAGTTCTATTAAATGGCATGCTAGACTAGGCTCGCTTACTAAGCTTCATTTACCTACATGTGAGCTTTGTTTGGCTGGAAAAGCCACTAGAAAACCTTTTGGAAAAGGTAAATGGGCTTTTTCTCTTCTAGAACTAGTTCATTCTGACATTTGCGAACCTATGAATGTAAGGGCACGCCATGGTGCTTACTATTTTATCACATTCATAGATGACTATTCACAATTTGGTTATCTGTTTTTGCTTATGCATAAATCTGAGGCATTAAGTTGCTTCAAACGCTTCTTAAATCTTGTGGAAAACCAAAAGGATAAAATCCTAAAGGTTCTTTGCACGGATAGAGGTCCTGAATACTTGTCTGATCAATTCAATGAATTGTGTGAGGAAAAAGGCATTATTAGCCAATTGACGATTCCCGGTACTCCGCAACAAAATGGTGTTGTAGAAAGAAGGAATCGGACTTTATTGGATATGGTTAAGTCGATGATGGTGCAAGCAAATCTTCCAATTCATTTTTGTGGAGATGTTTTATTAACGACTGCCTACATTCTTAACTGAGTGCCCTCAAAGTCAATCAAATCTATACCATATAAGTTATAGGCTAGTTTTCAACCAGACTTGAGTCATTTTCGATCTTGTGGGTTTGCGGGATATATAAAAACATCATATCCTCATGGAAAATTGGGTCATAAGGCCCAAAAGTGTACTTTTATTCGATATCCATAATACTCAAAAGGCTATGTGATGTTACATAAAAGAAATGATGGTGTATTGACTGAAATAGAGTCTTGTAATGTGGATTTTATAGAGGATATTTATCCTAGTAGATGTGAACTTAGAATAAACATAGAGTTTTATGAGATGGTAGATGAAATCTCTACACTATCTCTCAGTGAGGGTGAGGGATTAGTTCCTCAACCAGATAATAATAATCATAATATCGCCGAGGATAGTAGGAGAGATATCTTGGATACTGGGAGCACTCCATTAGGGGAACATGTTAAACCTAATAATGACTCTCAAAGTCCTCAACTACATAGAAGTAAACGTGGAAGCATTCCTCAACGCCTCCATGAGGTTGTAAATGAGTTTTTCTTGTGCACGCTTTTAAGGGACGATGAACCATCTTATCAAGAGGCTCTATCTTCACTTGCTACAAAAGAATGGCTGGTTGCTATGCAAGAGAAGATGGATTCTATGGAAAAGAATAAAGTATAGAAGCTTGTTGATCTTTTACTTGGGCGCAAGGCTATAGGAAATAAATGGGTCCTAAAGATTAAGCGCAAGGTAGATGGATCAATTGACAAGCATAAGGCCCATCTTGTAGCAAAAGGCTACATCTAAAAGGAAGGCATTGACTATGAGGAAACTTTTTCTCCTCTTGTAAGGTTTGCATCCATTCGCCTTATTCTAGCCATCGTCATACATCTTGATTTAGAACTCTTTTAAATGGATGTGAAGACTGCTATTCTCAATGGAGACCTAGATGAAGAGATCTATATGGATCAACCTAAAGGCTTTGAGATCAAATGACAAGAGCATAATGTATGTAAGCTTAATCGTTCTATTTATGGCCTAAAGCAGTCATCAATGCAATGGTATCTTAAGCTCCACCAAGCTATGACCTCTTTTGGGTTCATAACCGTGGAAGAAGATCATTGTGTATACATAAAGCGGTCTGGAAAGAGTTTTCTAATTTTAACTTTATATGTCGACGATATCTTGCTAGCAGGAAATGACATGGGGTTGATAGATACCACTAAGGAGTGGTTATCTTCAAATTTTGACATGAAAGATTTAGGTGAAGCTAGTTATGTGCTTGGTGTAAAGATTACACGAGATCGTTCAAAGAAACTCTTGGGTTTATCTCAAGAGACTTACATAAAAAAATTACTTGAACGATTTCGGATGCACAATGCTAAGCCTATGGATACCCTTGTCGATAAGAATCATGGTTTAAGTCGTGATTCATGTCCTAAGACTAATGTTGAAAAGCAAGAAATGGCTCGTATTTCATATGCTAGTGCAGTTGGAAGTCTAATGTATGCCATGATGTGTACACGACCTGATATTTGCTTTGCCGTTGGGTTAGTAAGTCATTTCCAAAGCAATCCTAGTATTGCTCATTGGAGAGCTATCAAAAGGATCTTGTGATACCTTCGTGGAATTACTGATTACATTCTTTGTTATCAAGGTGGTAATGTACGATTGCAAGGTTATAGTGATGCAGATTGGGTAGGTGACCTAGATGAATGAAAGTCCACCTCAGGATATGTATTCTTACTAAGTAATGGTACCATCTCATGGTCAAGTAAGAAACACACTTGCATATCTTTATCCATGATGGAATCGGAGTATGTTGCATGTGCTTCAGCCGTTCAAGAAGGAGTTTGGTTGAAGAGATTTATACAGAGTTTAGAGATTGTACCACATGCTCAAAATCCTGTGACCATACATTGTGATAATATGGCTGCTCTCGCCTATGTCAAAGATCTCAAGTATCATGGGAAGACGAAGCATATTGAGACTCGCTATCACTACATTCGAGATAGAGTTGCACAAAAGAAGGTTGTACTTAAGCATGTCTCTACAAGGAATATGGTGGCTGACCCATTTATTAAACCTATCCCTAAGGATACTTTCTTATCACATGTTAAGAGTTTGGGTCTTAGTAAAATGTAAATGCTTGTAGTACTGATATATATGTAAAACCTCTAATAGATGTATTGGATGATCATTTATATTAATGGAAGCTTTATGTTTTTTTCATTATTAAATGATGCTTGAAATGGATATTTGGTTATGTACACATATAAGGAATATGTCAACAGGCTAGAGATGCTACTTACACAGCAACCTGCCTCGACGCTTACGTAACGTTGAAGATAAGACATAGAATTCTCATTTGTGGGGCGCGAGAATTCAATTTAGATGTCACCTTGGATTTAGTCCAAGATGAGGTTCTTTAAGTGGAACTGGCATGAAGTTCTCCCATACTTCATGTAGCCTGGTAAAAGGCCGAAGATTAATCTCGAGAAAAAATAGATTGAGACGTGTACTTCGTATGGTAGATTGACATCCTTGTATCTTTAGGAGTAACTACCATAACATGCATATTATAATACATGTACCGGTAAGAAAACCTTATAGGGAGTGTATGAATGAATCCCTGCTTCATTACTGTGTGAGCCCTATAGGTTATTTTTCAATAACCAAGAAGTGCCCTTTGTGACCTTAGACTATGTCATAAGGTGGATATCTAATGTTTGCTACTTTAGCATGTTACCTATGGTGATGATTGATTCCGTCTAAAGGGACTTGACTAGAAAAACAATTAGATAGAAACTAAGTGACATGACGGCAATGGGAAGACATTTCAGTAACACATCGTTGGATGATATGTGGTACCTATAAGTGGCCACCAAACGTTTTCTTAAAGGTTCTTTCTCAAAATAAAATTTCTTTTAAAGAATTTTTAAAAAATGAGTGCGGTACCATAGAGAGATCAAACATGTTATGAGTTTTTAACTTATGAGGGATTAGAAATGTTTGATCTGATGTGACTAAATATGTTTGGGGCACAGACGAGTTAGGTGTTTTTTGTTTTGCAGAAGGGATGTTATCATGTTAGTTAGATGAAGACTTAATTTGATACTCCCAAGTCCCACCTTGGTTTATATGCTCGTCAGTCGCACGCAACATAACCTTGGTAAATGAGCAGTATCATTAAGTATGAGGGAAATAGAATTTTTACACCAAATGTGTTTAAGTGGGAGATGTTGTCAAATGAAATATTGCAGCCACATTACTTGGTGAATAGGCATGTTTATATGCCTCTTCTTTAATAGTTGTATCTCATCCCAAGTGGTGCATTACCTCCAAAAGTTGTGTCCATTTGAATGAAGGGACACAAGAGGCAACTCTTTGTAGAATTCTCTCACTTATAAATACCCCCCAAAGGCTCCATTTGCATCCATCAATTTTGTCTCAAACATTCACTTGATAGAGTGAGAGAGAAATAGCAATAAGTAGTGTTGTGTGAAACATTGGTAGGCTCTGGTAGTCTATCATTTGAAGGACAAATTCAACTCAAGAACAAGAGTAGATTTACAAAGCCATAGCAACAAGTAAACAAGTTTTTGGTTTGGTAAAGGTACGCTTCCACATTTGACTTTGTTATATTTTGCGCAATATAACACACACACACACCAACACACACTAGACATACTCATACACCTAAAAATCAAGGAGAAAAAAGAAAAAAGAAGAAGGAAGAAGGTGATTTGAGCTAGTTTTACGCAATTTCTTCAACTAAGGTGAGGGAGCCATCCTTATTTGCATTCTTAGTTGCTTTCTTGCTATATATATATGTATGCCATGTGTAGATAAGTAACCAAGAAGCTTGAAATGCATGTTTTAACTAAGTAATTAGTGCATAGAATATTGTAGCAGTTCTTTAATGCATGAATTGCTAGTTTGGTGTGTGGCTTGGGGTTGTGGTTGAAGCTTGGCTACTTTGTTTAATTGTCGAAGACCAAGTGTTTGTGCATATGTCATAGAGAGCATCCTACATCATATACATAGCAAATAATGGTGGTAGTATGCCAAGGAAGTAAGAAAATAGCTAAAACATGTGAAGTGCAAGATTCTGAATTTTCTGGTAAGTTATGCGACTGGATTGCGAGGTAGTTTGACCTAGCAAACGTTGTTAAAAATGGCTGAATTTTTGATATGTTGTAGCCAAGACCTTGAGGAAAAATTTCTCTTTTAGTCGCAAGATTTAATTATGTCGTTAAGGGGTAGTTATAAAGCCATTACAGTAGCATTTGGATTTTCACGCTGGTGCAGGGCAGGTTACACGATAATTTTGTAGATGCCATATCTCACTGAATATAACTGCAAATAGAGATCCGTTTAAGGCTAAACCCATCTACATTTGATGAACTATATTTCTATGGAGTTTTAGAGTTTTTGGAGAACAATTAGACTGGTAACCGAAGTAGCAAATTCAAACTAATGTAGACTAGAATTTCAACTTCTAGTTATCTTGCCAAAGGTTTAAGATGCTTTGATGGTTGGTTTTCATGAATAATATGGGATTTTAGGTAGTAGGAAGCTTAGTGGTGATAAATGGTGGTTATGTGTGAATGCTCAATTGAATTGGAGATAGTTACTTGTCATTTAGTGAATCAAGAGAAAGAGTAGTTTCATGAATGCTAGTATTAGCTCTGAAATTGAGTTGTTGCAAGTTAGAAAGCTCAAGAATGTGGTCAAGTCTTGTAAATTAAGTTAAGGATCATGAGATAAGTTTAAAGTAGTGCATGTTTAGTATTCATAAAGCATATTATTTAACTTTAATGTTATGAAGAATGTGATAGTGAACTTGATGCATGTTTGTATTTCTTAAAGCATGTTAGTGTACGTTTGCTTAAGGTGGTAGCCTACTTTGTCACACCTTGTTGCACGTTACTTCATGATTTCATAATGTTGTGTGATTAGTGTGGTTGAGTTGGGGGTTGGATGGCTTAGGAGTTGATGGGTTACTTGCATGTGACCTTTATGTTAATATCAAATATTATATTGTTATTTGTTATAAGTGCTTAGTTGTGCCGTGCTAGTTTCTAAATTATGAGTCCTACATGAATTGCTAGTTTTGTGCAAGAGGAGAAGGTTGTAAGAGAAGAGTTCGTGGCTTCTTGAGGTGAGGGAGTTCGCATTTATCTTCCATTTACATGTTGTGTCAATTCTTGAATTTATAGTATTTGTTGATTATAGCTATGAAATTGGTTATTATTGCTTGAAATACTCCTCTAGAAATTGTAGAGCTATCTTTTGAAGCTTGATAGCAACTAGAATGGTTAGAAGTTAAAATTGAAGTTGTAGGTAATGATGAATAATGCCAAAGTTAGGGTTTTGCCAAAATTTGCTTGTGAGCTTGATTAGAGGCTATCTATAGGTTCTATAGGGGCTAACTAACATAGATGAATACTTGTGTAAAATTAAGTTGCTCGGAATTGGATTAAAATGAGAATTTAGCTAAAATTTGAAAGGGGATTTTTCGTAAAACGTGATTCGGGCACAATTGAACCTTAGATTAGGTATCTACTGGGCATGGAAACACTTTTGGTGCTTTCGTTGCTTTAATTTGAGGGGCGATTAAGGTAGTTGTAGTTAAAATCGATTCGGAGCCTTCCTGAGCTTTTGTCTCCAAAGCGGGTTTTAGGGTTTGGATATGTGTCTTTTAGTATCCTTAGGGATGTAGTATGGTCGGTTTGTGAAATTGGAACCTTGAATTTCGTACGAAAGTAAAATTGCCTAGTTGTCAAAAGGGAAAATATGAGAGTTGGATGCTTTAGTACTTGTATTGACTTGTAGTTGCTTATTATATGTCTAAAGTTATATCTAAAGCATATTCAAGTTGTTTGTAGAGTTTCGTGAAAAAGTATAATATTTGCCCTTTGTGTTTATATGGTTATTTCATGTGTAAATGCTTGTATTGTGACTAATTGCGAGGACTGCCTACTTTGTCGTCCCTCATATGTGATTATTTGATACTACTTGGTTCTCGTGATCATAATTCGGGGTTGCACAACCTTTTCGGATATGGTAGTGTCGAGAAACTCTGGGCAGCATTGGGCTGTCGGTCTAGCTCGACTACCATGATGCCTATTCGCTTTCTTGCTTAGGCATACTCCCCTACCTAGAGGCGTAGTTCACCTCATTGCGGCATATGGACCTACCTCGATAGAAATAGGTCATAGGATCGGGATACATCCGAAGTACCCCATTGGAGGAATAAGGGGTTTACTGGCATTTGTTTGAAGATCATGGTTCGTGGTTCGAGATCGAAGACAAAGAAGATGAATCGTATCCTTTTTAAATGTGTTTAAATATTTGTTCAATTAGCTTGTTATATTGTGTTACTTGCATTATTATCTTTGTTGCATTGCACAAAATCATTTGCAAAAACATCCCCCGGTTTACTGCATCCCTTCCCTAACTGAGTAACTTTTGTTACTTATTCCTCGTTTTAACATGTTACAGGTGCAATTAGAACAACTACTTTGAGTGTTGTGTTGCTGGTTGCTTATCTTGCTGAAGTTGGATACCTTTTGAAGTGTGTATTATTGTAATATGTCTTATTTTGAGACCTTTGAGTCTTGTATATATTAATGATAAATTTGGTGGGTTGTAATTGAAGTTGTAGTCTTGAATAGTTAGTGGCGTAGTTGGTATGTGATAGTTAATGATAGACTTTATTGCCTTTTGACTGCATGCTTGTGTGCTTAAGGAAGTTGAGTGATGGACTTAATATTTAAGTAAGTACGGTAATTAGAATTAGAGTGGTATGATAAGTGGATTTAAGATATAAGATTTCAATGGATTTTAACATTGCAAGCTTGTGTGTTATAATATTGGGTACCAAGGCTTGGATGGCCTTGAGGAGTTTGTTGCTTATGATGATGGTGGAAATTGGGAAATACGGGGAATGTTGGACTTTGATTTTGAGGTTATACCTGCTTGTACAAGTTTTGGATTGTCCAATAAATAGGAGAGATTATGTCCGTCTGTCCTTATTTTTCATGACCTCGGGTATTGGATCGGAGCTCCGGTCTCATGAGGAATCGGAGTGTTACAGACCCACCCTCAATGAAGATCAACTATTCACCCATATTTGTTTTTGTATTAGGCAAAAATTGTATCAGGCTAAATACTTTAGAAACAATGACTTGAATCGCCGACTTTGTAAAGCTGGGGATTTAGATGTTATGGTTTATACCCCTATAGGTCCCTTATCTTTTCTAGTTTTATCTATTTGGTCTCTTATTTTCAAAATGACCATAGGTTAGTCCCTTATTCTTATCTTTTGTGCCACCGTTGGTCCTTTCGTTATTTTTCTAACATTTTTGGCATGTACAACACACATGATAGCTTTTTCGGAGGGCAAAATTGTCAACACATAAAAAAACTTTACATCAGACTTACTGAAGGGAAACGTTATATCGCATGAATAAAATTATATTTTATTCAAGAATAAAGCAAAAACATTCATGCATGGATCTTTAAAATGAATAAAGCATGAAATAACTACTTGAACATCTAAATAGTTCATAGTTTAATTCTAAAAGTAAATAAAGTTTTACGAAATACCTTTTATCGCGAAAAATGAAACGAAGAAAAATTCACCTTTGCTGAAGAAGCTCCACATGCCTAAAGCTAGCTTTTGCTCCTTAACTTTGATCTCCCCCACTGTGCCAAATTCTAGCTTAAGTGTTAATTAAGTTGTGGAACTTGATCTTGCAAAACCAAACTAAAAGAATAGTGTTTTGTGTTTTCTCTAAGAGAAGCTTACACAAGAGAGAGAGAGAGAGTTAGAGAGATCTTAAAGAAGATGGTGCAATTATAAAGCTTAGGGTAGAGGCCTTTATATAGGTGAAAAACCATGTTAGGTAGTTCTGTCTTAATCAGAAACCAAAATAGAAAATGATTTGGACTTTGAATTATCCTTTAATTCCATAATTAAAATGAAAAATCCTCTATCTAGCTTCCGTTCACACTACCACACGTCCCACACCTAGGAATAGAGCAAATCCCCATGCGTCCCACCCCTATGGCCGCGGCTAGCCTACTTGGTTCAACCCTTGAGCTCTATCCAATTAATTAATTATTTATTTAATCTAATTTTCTACCAACTGTCAAAATAAAAATCTCATTCCAAGAATGAAAAGTCTATTTATGACTTCTCGTTGTTAATGAATTTTATCCTCTCGATTTAGCAACACCTTAATTTAGTAATGACACTTATAAGGTAAATAACTAGAAGGAGACCAAAGACATAATTATCCTTCTACTAAAAATGACCAAAATACCCTTGCTAGTTTCCTAGCAATAATTTGTCACTTTAACCTTAGTCTATTCCACTAAAAGACTATGGCTGTATTACAAGATAATTATTGTATGTACAAGAGTTAGTCAACAACATATGAAGCTCTGTCTTTAGACCAATTAAGTGATAATGACCATATTACCCCTCTATACTTATTCATAGCCAAAATAGGTACACCACTTGCACTAGCACCTCTTTGACTACATCTTTCTCCTTAGAACCTCTAACTCATAATCTAACCATCCTCTGGAAGTTATCCACTTGACCAAGGGAACAACCCACAAGTGTAACAACCAATATATTATGTATTACTGTACACAGATTCAGGATGATCAACCTAGATCATTCTAAGGGAGTGATTATTGTATAGATTTCTTATTACATATGCATGTTCCTTCTAACCAAGTCCAAACACCCAAATCACAGAGCTATCGACATGTACAAGATTTCACCCATAGTGACTCAAAGTGCAAGAACTTGATTTCGTCTGTTCATCCACATATGCTCAAGATAAATAGCACTGGACCACTTAGAAGCTGGTAGGTATAGGTGACCTCTTTCTTTGATAGTACTTATTTAGAGATCACACCTACAATGACTCGTCCAATGCATACACATACATAAGTAAAGTAAGTCTGGAATCTTGTCCATGAGCAAGGTAGATCACTCTATTGTTAAGGGAACTTAATTCACAATAACTTCTACCATAGTAGAATGTCCAACTCTACTACTTAGTTATGGACTAAATGATTCTGCTTGGCAAGTAACCATGACTTGGACCTTTTGTACGTAACCACCAAGTACCCAAGTCAACACTTGAAACAAGGACCTTACGCTCATATATATAAAAGTCAACAACATATGAGAGAAACATGCTCATAAAAGTAAGATGATATTAATTATTCATTACAAATATCCAAATATATCGATGACACAGTACTAGTGGTCTTTTGGACATACCTTAATCCCAACACTTGCCCCCTTCGATTACTCTCCCATTTAACCCAAAGCCCCAATTCCTAAACCCTAATTGCTATCCCCAAATCCCTAACCCTAATTGCTACCCCTGAAATCCCCCAAATTGATGCAATATAATACAATACAATATTATACATACTAAAATACATACATTACAATACATACATATATATACATACATATACAATACATTATAAATACATACAATACAATACATACATACATATACAATACAATACAATATACAATACATACATATATATACTACGATGCAATACAAAAAAAAAATGTAATACAATACAATATACAAAAAGAATTGATGCAATACAAATCGCGACTTTCTTTAATAACGAATAGCTTTCAAAATCGCAGATTTTTTCAAGAGGTGAAAATTGATACAATAAAAATGACAAAAATTGTGCCTCTTATATTGATGGAATACATATTAGGATTTGGGGGTAGAGATTAAGGTTTTGAATTTAGGAATTGGGGATTTTAGAATTGGGGATTTTGGGGTTAGGTATTGTAAATGGGTATCAAAATAGGAGAATAATAGAAGGCCATACCTGATATATGGATTAAATTTTTGTGCTGTCAGATTTGCCCTTTTAAATTGTTGAAATTACCTATCGCGTGCATTGCACATGCCAAAAACGTTAGAAAAATGACGGAAGGACCAACGGTGGCACAAAAGATAAAGACAAGGGACTAACCTATGACCATTTTGAAAATAAGGGACCAAACAGACAAAACTAGAAAAGATAAGGGACCCATAGAGGTATAAACCCTAGATGTTATTACTCTTTGATAGGCATTACGCTGATCTGATTTCTTTGTAATGTTTGTAAATATTTTTGTGATTAATACAAAGTTCTTGCTTGGCCAAAAAAAAAAAATAATAGATGTGCATTGTACATATTTCGTGTCAAAGCTACATGCTCCTAACAAAAACAGAGGTAAAGCAGAAAAAGATAGAGAAAATCTATCATGTAGAGGGATCTGCATATCTCCTATATTCCCGTCATAGTTTATAGTTTCATAACGATGAAATGGAGATACCGATGTATTTACTAAGCCCGAAAATTTGATACTTTCCCAGCCAACTTCAGTTCTTTCTTCAGTTTCTTTTCTTTGTTCGCGAATGTTAGTTCCGAATTTTAAGAGCGAGATTTATCACTATGATCTCTTCAATGAGGTTTATGAGAATAATTGCAGAGAAGAGGTTTTTTCACCATCCTTTGTAAAGTACATTTTCTCATGAAGCAAACTCGGGTTACATTGTTTATAAAACATGGATTACACTGAAACATTTCAAATTGAATCACTTGTACATATGTTACACACTTGCATACATATCCGCATATTCTGTGTTCTTTAATATAACGATTCAAAGACATCAAAGATTGCATTAAGCATCGGACCAGGTGATCTCCAACTCGCCCCAGTTATCCTCTGGCACGCCTAAGGCTTCCCACACATCTTTGGATGCATCAACAATGTTATTAGGACATGGAGGTTGATAATCATGGTCTGCATCACATCCCATGGTTGAGTCACACTCGTCAACAACCATAGCCTTTACACTCCGGCCATTCGCTGATATGGTGATATAGTTATGGCACCTTGACCCTCCTTTGTACCATCCAGTTGAAAGTGCAACAATTGGTTTGTCATCAGAGTGATACTTGTTATCACATTCTGATGGCGCGCCACCATCTTTACCCTTTTCGAAACTGTTTAGTGTCAGAGTTGCCTTAGTGCTTCCGGACACTGAAGGTGAACATGTGTAAGTAGTGTAAAGCTTCCCTTGTTTGCAGCAGTCAGAGTCATTTATCTGGTTGCATTGCCCAGGAGGTGGGTTTCTACCCCTGATTTTGCCACTTGGTTGGCAAGACTGAGCTTCAATCTCCAAGGAACAAGAAACAAGGATGATCAATAGAAGTAATGCTGATCCTAAGCTAAAGCTCTTCATAATTTTTCTATTTATGATCACTGCAATAGTGTTGAAATGTTTGATGATGGATGTGAAGCAAGATGAATTGATTGTTGGGTTTATATGGTGTTTGTGGCCATGCAAGGTTCCAAATTTGTGGCCTCAAAGTTTTGAAGATTCAGTGGAGTGTTCAAATGGTAAGAACAATAAATTAGTCTAGGAACAATAGACCACTAAGCTGGACAACTATGAATTCGTTTATTTGTGGTAACATAGTTTCTTAAAAGGCAGTTTCAAAGGGTTATTATATCCTTTATAGTTTTAACTTGTGACGCGAAGAGTGTTTTCACCTTTTTCTATTAAAAGTGTAACGGTAAAATTAGATGGCACAAGAAAAAAAAAGTAATTTTATTATTACTTGTTTAACAGAAAATGACAAAATTACTAACGGTGTAAAAAGTTCTAAAATTAATGGATTTGAATATAGTATTTGTCAAACATGACTAATTAGATTATTTTCCAAAAAATAAAAAAAAATATTGTCCGAACAAACCTTGAATAATTTTCAAATATTAATTAATTAATTCTTAAACTTGACTTGGACGAAAGGAAGGCTACTTTGTTACTTTCTCAAGGTATTGATGTAACAATCCCATTGATCATTTAATGACCCGAAACTTCAAGACGAATTAGTGGCTTATTTCTTTTGAGCCAATTGACCACTCAAAAGAAAGAAAGAAAAAAAAAAAAGATTGTTGAGCCATTAATTTATAACAACTACTAAGCTAAAGGAAAAAAAAAGAAAAAAAAAAGACTCTTTTGTTGAACGTTCAGAATCTTTGTAGCAAAAGTAATCTTAGCCTCCAATCCTCTCGTACTTTATAGACTGTCTTTGCATGATAAGAAAAATAAAAATATTCCATCTTTATGTCCAAACTTTGAATGTATTGTGCAACCCTCATGTGTTTGGATTTTTGAAAGTTCATGAAAATATATGGAAAACCTTGAAGTTTAGGCTTAATTCATCGAAGAGGTAAGTGGTTCGGTCATCATCTTTGAAAATTTTCATATTTTTCGTCCATATTATAATTATAATTTATAAAATTATCGAAATTATTTGGTTGTAGAAATTTATTATGCTTGCTTTTGAATTTTCGGCATATTTTGTATATAGCACGTTTGAGTAGCATTTTCGTTAAAAGATGTAGCTTTTTTGACTCGGATGAGACCATTAGGGATAAAAAGTATTTTGGTTTAATTGAATTTTTAAAAAAAGAATTAATAAAGAAAGGGCTTTCAAAAAAAATATAATAATTGAAGTGATTAAAACTCACAGTTTGCCCGAACAGTGAATATCACTGTTCATGTGACTGCCAAAGTAAGAAAAAATAGATGTTGAGACTATTGTGATTATATGTTATAATATATAAGATTTATTGAACAAAAATGATTATATAAACTGTGTTATGGATGCTTCGCATGTTTTTACATGATTTGAACCATATCACGAAATTATTGGATTTCATGAAGAAATTAGTATGCTAAGATTATTTTAAAGTTTGTATTTATATGTCAAAAAGATAATTTTTGCCTTTGTGATTGAATTTGAAGTGTGTTTACAGAAAAAAAAAAAAAAAGGTAAAGAAAAGGAAAATTCAAGCTTTCGGAAAAAGGAGATTTTGAACAGTAGGCAAGTTACTGCTCACAGTAAACAGTAATGCGAGTTACTGTTCACATGAACAATGGCTCTTTAAATAATATTTTCTTTAGCATTTACTTATGATATTGTCTTTTCACATTTTAAATATAGTTTTTAGTTGTCTCTTAAAGTGTTAACAGTGGCGCTTTGGACACCTTGAACAAATTTGGAAGCTCAATATTTTGTGTATTTGGGGGCTCTAAACATGCATTAATAATTTTCAGTAATTGCATTAGGTGTGATTAAGGGATTTAAATAGAGTAAATGATTTGAAAATTTTGAAAATAAAATCTTGGGACAAAAATATTTGCAAGATTTCAGAATATGATACTACATTATAAAAATATTTGTACTAGAATTTTTGTATATCTTATTTGAATATCGAATACATATACAAAATATTTGAAACTTCAGACTTTGAAAGGCCTATGAAATTACAACCCTTGGCTGGGGATAAATGTCAATAGTTAGACCAACTCTAACAGCTTCTCTATATTTTTCTCTACATGTAGAGAATTTTGACCATTTCTCTATATCTAGAGATTCCATATTTTAGTTTCACTCCAACAACTTCCCTATATTTAGTAAATCCCTTATTTCAAGGAATTTCTATTTCAATTTTTCTTCAAAGCTTCTCTATTCTAAAAACTCACTATTTTTGTTTATTCCACATGTGGAGATAGGTTTAGAAAATTATGATTGCATCTCCACATGTGGAGATAGGTTTAGAAAATTATGATTGCATCTCCACATGTGGAGATAGTAAGATTTGGATGTAGGGATTCTCTACATGTAGAGATATGTGTAAAGAAGTTGTTGGAGACTAAAATCTCCAATAACTTCCCTACATGTAGAGAATTTGGTGCTTTAGGGCACCTGTTTGAGATGGCCTTATGACCCTTGTTGGGTAGGTAAGAAGGATAAATACAAATGCTTCTGACTCTTTGGCGAAAGATAAATGTCAATACTTTTGACTATATGACATAGGGTAAATGCCTACTTAGACTTTAGCATTGGATTTATTTGACTATAATTTTCGGCACTTTAAATTCTTGGCATATGAATTTAGTTTTGCATGAACTTTTATGATTCTAGGCATGAAACATTATGATCTTCGCATGAATTTATTTTCGAATTTGTGATATTTATGAACGATGATAATATGGCTATTTGACATATACGAATATTTTAAAGGTTCCAAGAGATTTTTTTTAGAATCGCCACTTGTTGAGATTTGTGTCTTATATTTGTAAAAATATTTTCTTTCCAGAAGGTGAAGAAAAGGTTTTTTTGGATTTGGCTTGGGATGAAGACTGCCTCGATGAATAAAGTTGAGACTTGGTTTTCAGTCGCAATGGGTAGAGTGTATCATGTTTTTATTTGGGTTGATCCCAAGTGAATTATTTAATTTTGACTTAATTTTTAAAGTGAGACTTACATGGCGTGAAGAGAAACATTAGATACATAGATATTTCTATCTCCGAATAGATAACCATGATATATTCCATTGATTAAAACTAATAACAAAATGAATGAGAAATTGGAGCTTAAAGTTGAAGAATAAACATTGAGAAAAAGGTCAGTCTTGGTTCAATCTAAGTGATCGTCAGTCTCCCTCACATGGGGTGGGCCCCACATATGTGAGGTCCAACCCATGTATCTCTTAGACTAATGGCCAGTTAAACGGACCAAATACTCTTACCTAAGAAAAATATTAAGTCAATTTTGTTGAACATGAATTGCCCCACATAGAAAATTTAAAGACATACCTATCTATTTACTTAACCTAGGCTTGACACTTGGGATTGGAAACCAAGGCGCACCAAAAGTCATTAGATGGGAGAGCACCTATCAAATATTGGGTTCTATCCAAACCACACACGCATGCGTGCTACTCGTCAAGTCCAGCGAGATGAGGCTCAGGACGTGGGTCCAAATACAAGTGGCTTTATCTTTTTGGATAACATTCTATATAATTTTATAATAATAATAATAATAATAATAATAACATTCTATATAATTTTATAATAATAATAATAATAATAATAGTAGTGATAATTAAATAAATAAAAATAATAAATATTTATTATTAATTTTATTTTTGGGACAGTTGAAGCAGGTTTTGTCTGTCTAAATTCTACCTATCTGAACAAGCATCAACCCTCTATAAATAACTAGAAACCCAAAACTAAAAATTCATTCAAACATCTATTATTTACATCATAAAGAAATGCAAAAGGAAGGCAAATGTTTCTCTCTCTAGACATTTTCTCTCTCTTTCTCTTTTCTCTGTAGAAACTACCCTTTCCTTGGCCATATTCTACCTTCATTTTTACCTCATGCCAGCCCCTACCACCTCCATCTAGCCCTCCCTCCATCCCATGGCCAAGAAAAAGAAACCAATTTATCCCTCTAGATCTAATGCTCGCCTTATTGCAAGAACCAATTCTACCATTTCTTCTTTCGAAGATCAAGTTGAAGTTTTTTCGCCCTCCTCACCCTTGACAAGGGCGACATCTCAACAACTTTGTTAAGATCTGTTTTTAATTAATTTTTATTGGCTATGTTTTAGCAAAAAATTTGGATATTATTGTGTGGATATTGTGTGTAGAATTTTGTTATTGCAGGCTAGTTGCTATGAAGTATTCAAGTGCAAGAGAAATTCGAGTTTTGAGGAGTTCTAGTACAAGTAGTATTTAAGCCATGAAGTGTCCAAGTTCAAATAGAATTTATGCTATGAAAAGTTCCTATGATGCAACCCGGTGGACATGTGAAAAGTGTGTAAAATAAACCAAGTTTAAATACATGCAAGTGCATAGATCTTTGTAGTGTCGTATGCTCTGAGTGCGGAATCGAATTCCATAGGGAAGCTTATTAGTTAGTTAATGAAGTAGTGTGAAAGTGTTAAAGCACTTAAGTGACAGTTCGCAAAGAGTTTTGGAGTAACTTGCGAAAATGTAAATTATACTACGACTAAACTAAACTATCTAAGTATTTGTGGAATACGAATGATAGGAATCTAGGGGGATAGATATGTAAAGAGGCAAACAATATAGGCTCGGCATCCAGGTTCTCTAATTCTATAAAAGGGTTAAGCTACAAGCATTAACCTAGTTGATTATCTTAGCCTATTAAAGTCCCGATTACTAACTCTGATGTAGGTGCTGTTCTATCTACGAGCGTAGAGCCATAGTATGGATCTGTCCTAGCAACCTGGTATAAAAGGTCTATTTTTAACTTAAGTAATCAATTTTTCCTTACTGGTCTAGAACTATGGTATAACCTATAATTCATGGAATCTAAGTTTATCAAGCTATTTGATTTACTATTAAAGCATGGATACATGACACGAAAGTAAAATAATCATAATATCTACTTAAAAGCATTACGTATGAAATACAATATTGAATTAAAGCAAGCCATATATTGCAAGTGAATTAAATAACTGAATCCGAGACCATATATTAAAAAACCGTCATTTCTAATATCATCCCCTAGATAACAGCTCTATTCAGACATAATAATAAATACAAGTAGTACAAATAAGAGAGTCAAGAAAGGCTCTCACTATATGATGACTTTGTATTTCTGATTCCCGAAATTTGTATTTTTGCTTAGAAGGCCGTTTCTACCCAAAAAACTGGTATGATTTGTCAAAAACAGACATAGATCACTATTCAAGATCATCCAAGTCAATGTTCTGAGTTCGATTTCGCACTAGTTTCAGTCAAAATCTTTCTCTATGGACTTCATTCTTCCACTAATTCCTGAGTTTCTACATTCTCAACTTCTTGACTTGCAATTTGAGTACTGCAAATATTGTCACATCATCCTACATCTTTGGAGATAAAGTGATAAGGTTCAAGCTATCAAGAACTCTTGTACTAAATAGATAAACTTGAAGACAGTCCTACCTATACTCGACGTCTACACCAAACCCTATAAATAGACGTATCAATTCTCA
The DNA here is from genome assembly GCA_037974665.1 of Ehretia macrophylla. Taxonomy (NCBI): domain Eukaryota; kingdom Viridiplantae; phylum Streptophyta; class Magnoliopsida; order Boraginales; family Ehretiaceae; genus Ehretia; species Ehretia macrophylla. The sequence goes on from CM075776.1 coordinate 53,630,855, forward strand.
GTTGAAGGGTAGCGAGCAGTGAGCAGAGAATAAGCAAAAGAATTGTGAGTTAGTTGTAGGCAGTCTGTGTCAAGTCGTGTTGCAACATATTGTGTAATGGAGTGTACTAGATATTCTAGTTAGTGTTGCAACACAGTCTGTTTTAGACAGATGAATTGATCGATCCATCTAGAGTATTGTTACTCTTTAGTTTATGTTTTAGTATACATTCTTCGAAAGAAGAAGGTGTGCTCTCGGGAGAGAACTTTGTAAGTCGAGGGGAGCTCGACAAACTAGAGAATCTACTAAGGGAGGCTTACACCTAGGAGGCAAGGGTTAAGAGGGAGTCTTCAATTATGTAAGTTCCATTGGTGTCTGTATTCTCTTGAAACTTAGTGGATTGGTTTGTTAGGCCAGGGAGTGGCCTCGTGGATGTTGACCTGGTTGGTCGAACCACGTTAAAATTTATGTGTCCTTATATTTGTTGCAACAAATTTACTTTACTGCAAATTTACCTTGTTGATTTGTTTAATTATCAAATTGATTAAGAGCCAGAAATTTACAATTGGCGTCAAGAGCATGTTACTGAACTAACTCAGTTAGATCTTTGGAAAAGTTTTTATGGCTGTTTTTTTGCAGGTATGGACACAATTCATGATGGAAGTTCAATTAAGAAACCACCACTACTGGATAGATCAAACTACTCATATTGGAAGGCTCGGATGATAACATTTATCAAATCTATTGATGAAAGAGCTTGGAGGGCAGTCGTCATAGAATGGGCGCATCTTACAATGAAGAATGATGAAGGAATTGATGTGCCGAAACCTAAGGATCAGTGGTCCACAAATGAAGATCATTTGGCGAACAATAATTCCAAGGCTTTAAATGATATCTTCAATGCTGTTGATCTAAATCAATTCAAGCTGATCTCAACTTGTGAAACTGCTAAGGATGCTTGGACTATTTTACAAACTGTGTATGAAGGAACTACAACCGTCAAAGTATCCAAGCTTCAAATTCTTGCAACAAGATTTGAGGAATTGAAGATGCAAGAGGATGAGACTATTGCTGATTTCAATGGCAAGTTGTATGACATTGCAAATGAGTCATTTGTATTAGGAGAAAAATACTCATATTCAAAGCTTGTGAGGAAAGCCTTGCGATCACTTCCCGATAGATTTGTCATCAAGGTTGCTACCATTGAAGAAACAAAAGTTGTTGATAACGTGAAGTTGGATGAATTAATAGGTTCACTTCAGACATTTGAGATGAAATTTAAACAAAAAAAAGGAGAAAAACATTGCATTCCAAGCAGAAGTCAAAAAACAAGATGACCAAAGTTCTTACGATGATGAAGATGCAGAGATCACAGAATCTTTAGCATTGCTCACGAAGAATTTTAACAAAGTGCTAAAAAATGGAAGAAGCAGAGAAGTGGATCAAGGCCAGCGATTTTTGAAAGAAAGCAGACTGTTACAATAAATCCTGAGACACTCATAAGGTAAAATGAAAAAATGTTAGAGGAGAAAAAGAGAAATAAAGGTATTAAGTGCAGGGAATGCGAAAGGTTTGGTCATATATAGACTGAATGTGCAAATATCTTGAAGAAAAAGAACAAAGCCATGAATATCACTTGTAGTGATGAAGATTCAGATGACTCTTCTGAGAGTGACGAGGGATACACCAGCAACTATGTTGCGTTCTCTGTTGCTATAGGACAGAATGGAGGAAAGTCTGGTTTAGCAGATGTCGTACCATTGGTTGCAACAAAACATGTGCTATCAATGACAGCAACACAAATTCAGAAACAGATAGTGATGATGATCTGGATGAAGAAGGAATCATGAAAGCATACAAGGAGATGTACGAAAAATGGTTGATTGTATGCAAGAAGAATCAAAAGCTAGAAGAAAAAATCAATGAATTGGAGGAACAAAAAGCTGACTTTACAAAATCTATGAGAAACCATCAGATCCAAGTAGCCAAGAGTCAACTGAAGATTGAAGTATTGCAACTGGAGATGAAACAAACTCAGCGAAATATGAAGATGTTGAATTCAGGTACTTTGAAACTTGATCATATGTTATCAATTCAAAAGCCAAATGAAGATCATACTGGACTTGGGTTCCAAGAAGGTACTTCAACTGGTAAAACTATTTTTGTCAAAGAAACTAAGGAACTGAAGTTGGAACAGCATGTTGCAACATCTCCTGCGACAAAGGCAAAAATTTCAGAAGGAAAGTGAAAAAGATTTTTCCCAATCTGTCATTATTGCGGTTCCTGGACACATCAGACCACGATGCTATAGGTATATTGATGAATTAAGAAGAGGTATGTTTGTCAACTTTATTTTATGGTAAGCCTAGGAAATCACCAAAAGTAAAGGTTGATTTGACAAAACTTGAAACAAATCTGGGTAAGAAAATCTGTACATACTTGTCTAGTTGTTTACACCCTATTACAAGCTTGTACTACTAACTCATGGTATTTTGATAGTGGTTATTCTAAACATATGACAGGAGATCGTAGTGTGTTGTCAAATTATCGAAGTTGCTCAGAAGGTCAAGTAACTTTTGGTAATGGTGAAGAAGGTCGAGTTCTTAGGAAATGAACTCTTGCAATTGAAGGTTTTCCAAGGTTAAAGAAGGTTCTTCATGTTGAAGGATTGAAGGCAAATCTCATAAGCATTAATCAGTTGTGCGATCAAGAGTTGTTTGTTAAGTTCACCAAGGATAAGTGTCAAGTGTTTGCTAAATCTAACAATTGTGTTCTCGCAGGATCTAGATCAACAGATAATTGTTATATGTTGACCTCACCATGTACACAAACTTTGTTGTGTCAAAATAATTCTCTTGATAATGATGAAATTTGGCACCAAAAGTTAGGTCATTTAAATTATAAAATGCTAAACAAGATTGTAAACACAGGAGTAGTGTGAGGTATTCCAAAGTTGAATTGTAAAAAATTCAAGGTGTATGGACCTTGTCAGATTGGCAAGCAGGTCAGGGCAACACATAAGATGTTGCAACATATCTCAACCAAAAGGACATCGGAACTGTTACATATAGATCTTATAGGTCCAATGCAAACAAAAAGTATTGGTGGAAAAAGGTATGTTTTTGTATGTGTTGATGATTTTTCTAGATACACTTGCGTAGATTTTATTAGAGAAAAATCTGACACATTTGATGCATTCAAAAAATTGTGCTTAAGGTTAAAAACAGAGAAAAGTTGCAACATAGGAAAGATTGTTAGAATAAAATGTGATAATGATAGAAAATTTGAGAACTTTGCATTTTCTGAATTTTGCATTGAACAAGGTATACCACATGAGTTTTCAGCACCAAAAATACCACAACAAAATGGTGAAGTTGAAAGAAAGAATATAGTTCTTCAAGAGATGGTTCGAGTCATGCTAAATGAAAAGAACATCCCACATAAGTTTTAGGTTGAAGCAATTAATACAGCATGTCACACAATAAATCGAGTTTATCTTAGATCAGGTACATGCAAAACCCCATATGAAATCTGGAACTCAGTTACTTTCATGTTTTTGGAAATGTGTGCTATATTCTGAATGATAGAGAGCAAAGATATAAGTTTGATGCAAAAAGTGAGAAAGGTATTTTTCTTGGATATGCCAAAAATAGTCGAGCTTTTAGAGTGTTTAACTTGGTCACTAGAACTATTATGGAATCTGCTAATGTTGTGATTGATGATTTCAGACAGGTTGCATCAAATGCTCTAGAAGATGATGTTAACAGCATGGAAACCAATCCTGTTGCAGAAGGTGTCGTAACAACAGGTGAAGCAACCAGCAACGATGTTTCAGATGCTGGTGCAATAGAAGGTGCAACAAATCTGAAAAAATCAGACACTTTTTGAAGTAGTAATTTGCAGTCAAAAGCTCAGAAACCACTTCCTCATGTTCATAAAAATCACTTAACAGGAGATGTTATTGGCTCTATTCATGAAGGGGTCAAAACTTGAGGTAATTCTAAAATGAAATACAGGAAAATGGTCAGGTATTTATGTTTTGCCTCACAGTTTGAACCAAAAAATGTCAAAGAGGCTTTAGAAGATGAATGTTGGGTTAATGCCGTGCAGGAAGAATTGAATTAGTTTGTTAAAAATGATGTATGGATATCAGTGCCTAGACCGAATGACGTAAATATGATAGGAACAAAATGGATCTTCAAAAATAAAATTGATGAGTATGGCAACATAACGAGAAATAAAGTCAGGTTAGTTGCTCAAGGGTACACACAAGTAGAAGGTATGAATTTTGATGAAACTTTTACCCCAGTAGCAAGGCTTGAATCTATTAGGTTATTCTTGTCCATAGCATGCGTGTTAGGGATAAGGCTCTACCAAATGGATGTACAAAAATTTTAAAGGCATTTTAAATGAAGAAGCCTATGTTGAACAACCAAAAGGCTTTGAAGATCCATACTATCCTGTATATATGTATAAATTGAAAAAGATATTGTATGGGTTGAAACAAGCCCCAAGAGCTTGGTACGAAAGATTGACCAAGTTTTTGATTGAAAAAAGCTACAAGAGATGGGGAGTTGATAAAACTCTATTCATTAAGAAATTTGGTTCAGGAATTTTGATTGCACAAATTTATGTAGATGATATAGGTTTTGGTGCAATATCTAAAAACAAGGCTAATGAATTCGTGAAACAAATGAAGCATGAATTTGAAATGAGCATGGTTGGTGAATTAACTTATTTTCTAGGTTTGCAGGTTAAACAATGTGAGAATGGTATTTTTATTTCATAAGAAAAATATCCAAAAAACCTGGTTAAAAGGTTTGGACTAGAATCAGCAAAGATCTGAGAACACCCATGGGAGCAAATGTTAAGCTAACCAAGAATGAGAATGAAAAAAATAGTAAATAGGACTCTCTATAGAAGCATGATAGGAAGCTTGTTGTATCTTACAGCAAGCAGACCTGACATTTGTTTTAGTGTTAGTGTGTGCTAGATATCAATCCAACCCAAAGGAGTCATACATAATTGTAGTTAAACGCATTATAAGATATATAAGTGGGACTGCAAATTATGGTATTTTGTACACAAATGATACAAATGCAAATCTTGCTGGTTTTAGTGATGCTGATTGGGCAGGAAATGCAGATGACAATAAGAGCACAACTGGAGGTTGTTTCTATGTTGGAAACAATCTTGTGTCTTGGTACAGTAAAAAGTAAAATGCAATCTATTTGTCAACTGCTGAAGCTGAGTACATAGTTGCTGGAAGTTGTTGCACTCAACTATTGTGGATGAAGGAAATGTTGGAAGACTATGGTATTGAACAGGGAGTTTTAACTATTTTTTGTGATAATACTAGTGACATAAACATTTCTAAAAACCCTATGCAACATTCACGAACTAAGCACATTGATATACGACACCATTTTATTCGTGAACTTGTTGAAACAAAAAAAGGTTATTCTAGAATATGTTGCAACAGAACATCAGCTAGCAGACATTTTCACTAAGTCACTTGACTCTGTGAGATTTGAAGTTTTGAGAAAAGCTATAGGTATTTGTACCAATTAATGTTGGCACACATGAAAGTGATAAGTCTCAAGAAATGTGAAAGTTTAATAATTAAATCAACTTGAAATTTAGTATTTGAACCATACTTCTTGTACACTCTATATTTTGATCTGATTGAGAAACTGATTTTAATAGTTTACAAGTGCAGGAATTTGAACTTGCTAGTGACTCTGGATATAAAGAGAAGTCTATTTATCCATTCCTGTACTCTATTCACTCATGAAAGGGAAAAAGATATAAAAATAAATAAACAAAAGCAAAAAAAAAAAGTAAAGATTGGAAAAAGCTACTTAGACCAGATTGAAGGTTCTAGAGTGAAAGCTACCAAGTCCAATATTTATTCGAAAAACAAAAAAATTATTTACAATGTGATTAGACGATCAGCTTGTTTTAAATTATAAATTTTGCAAGTCTTGATTATGAGGAATTTCAAGAAAGATCTTTATATAGCTTTCACACGCACATACACATGGTTCAAGTAATAGATTCTTGTGTGATTTAAGAATTGAATAAATCTAATTTCTTGTTGATGAAATCATGATCAATGTGGATTTACGTGACATCTATTTTTCATGTTTAAGAAATAATTCATAAATATAAGTGCTTAAGTGGCTGATTGGTGAAGTTATGTTGCAACATGTATTGAAACAACCCAACTCACTAAACTTTTGCCGTGAAAAAAAATAGGAAAATAAGTCTTTTTTTTATCCAAATCTGATTGATGACATGGCAGATTTATGTTGGCATTGGTAAGTTAAAAAGTTGTAACTATTCAAGAGAGGTTGAGTTTCAATAAACTTGTGCCTAATTATTTTCTATAAACTCTAGGACTCTAATAATTGAAAAACTCACTCTTCCATAAAGTTTGCTAATCTAAGGCTTCTCATTATTTCACACTGATTTCTCACAAGTTTTTGCAGGGTCAACATAAAGTTGATATTCAGGGGGAGCTTCGAACTGAAGGCAATGTTGGATCAGCATCTGCAACATCTACTGATGCGCTGTTACAACAGGTGTAGAAACTTCAGGATGAAGTCCATGAGTTGCACAACGATCAAGCCACCGTTAAAGCCAATCAGCAAAAGATAATGGATGACCTTGGGAAGTTGATGCAAGGACAACAAACCTTACTCAATTTCGTCTCCAAATACACTGCTTGAATGTTGATTTCCTTGATGATTTTCGCTCCAATACTTTATTATTCACAGTTTACATTCTGCTACTTTGCTCTGCTACTTTTTTTTTCTCCTTTGATTTCTTTTGGCTAAAGGAGAGATGGACCCCACATGACAATAACAATGGTAGGATAATGATTGAATTTGGCTGGTTGGTTTATGTTTTTGTTTGATGTTTATGTTTTAAGCTTTGCTAAATTATGCGTTACATTACTTATTTTGATAATTGATTGGGTTGACTGTTATGCTAACCATTGCATGTAGATTTTTGCCAAAACAAAGCCAAAGGGGGAGATTGTTAAGATTTGATTTTAATTAATTTTTTTTGGCTATGTTTTAGCAAAAATTATGGATATTGTTGTGTGGATATTGCGTGTAAAATTTTGTTATTGCAGGTAAGTTGCTATGAAGTATTCAAGTGCAATAGAAATTTAAGTTTTGAGGAGTTCTAGTGCAAGTAGTATTCAATCCATGAAGAGTCCAAGTTCAAATAGAGTTTGTGCTATGAAAAGTTCCTATATCTTTGGGAATAAGGTGATAAGGTTCAAACTATCAAGAACTCTTGTACTCAAAAGATAAACTTGAAGACACTTCTACCTATACTCGATGTCTACACCAAACCCTATAAATAGGCGTATCAATTCTCAGTTGAAGGGTAGCGAGTAGTAAGCAGAGAATAAGCAGCAAAATTGTGAGTTAGCTGTAGCCAGTCTGTGTCAAATCGTGTTACAACATATTGTGTAACAGAGTGTACTAGATGTTCTAGTTAGTATTGCAACACAGTCTGTTTTAGACAAATGAATTGATCGATCCATCTAGAGTATTGTGACTCTTTAGTTTATGTTTTAGTATACATTCTTCGGGAGAAGAAGGTATGTTCTCGAGAGAGAAATTTGTAAGTCGATGGGAGCTTGCCAAATTAAAGAATCTACTAAGGGAGGCTTATACCTAGGCAACAAGGGTTAAGAGGGAGTCTTCAATTGCGTAAGTTCCATTGGTATATGTAATCTTTTGAAACTTAGTGGATTGGTTTATTAGGTCAGGGAGTGGCCTCGTGGATGTAGGCCTGGTTGGTTGAACCACATTAAAATTTATGTGTCCTTATATTTGTTGCAACAAATTTACTTTACTACAAATTTACCTTGTTGATTTGTTTAACTATCAAATTGATTAAAGGCCAAATTTACAAACTTCAAATCGGTAACTTAAACAAGCTTATGATTTTGTTATATCCATGGGACTCCGCCCCACCTTCAGCTCGGAAATGATTTTTCCAGGCAATAATTTGGAGGATGATTTCCTCTTAGCAAGATTGTCTTCGGCACCAGAGCTCATGAGGAAGCTCCGTTAAAAATCGCAAATGCACTGAACTTTCCATTCCTACCGCTTCAGCCCTTCTTCACGAAGCCAATGCTTCATCTTCGTTGCAGCTGGTTGAGCAGGTGAAGCAAATACCCAACGGCCAATTTGCTACTCTTTACATAGTGGACAATGTTAATGTAGTGGTTGACCAAGCAAACTTGTCTGAAATTCAGAAATGTTGTACCATATCAGAAAAAATAGTACACAAGTCATATGATTAATGAAATAAATGAACCCGAATGCTCTCCAAATTCTATTCAGCCCCTTTTGGCAAAGATTAATGAAAGTCTTCATAATGCCACCGTTAGTTCAATCAACACCCAATCACATCTATTACCTTTAGTGTGAAAGAAATAGAAGAGTTTATGGTTAGACGAGTGATTCTGATGAAGTTATTTTGTGTAAGATCAGTTATGTAATTAGACACAAAATCAAATTAGAACGTAAATATAAGAGATCGTGTATTATAGAGCTTAGAATCTTGACAACACCCAACTGATATAATGTGATTGGGTGTTGGTTATTTTTGTATGAGTTTGTTGAGTTTAATGGACATACTTTGCTTATTTAGTAAAAAAAAAAAAAAAATGCATCATGGAAACAGACGGACGTTTGGGTTCGTCAAATGGACTTGCAGTTCCCACTTCTCAACCCAAGTCCGTTAATTGTGAAGCTAGGCAAAATACAAATTCTAATTGAAATTTTTTTTCTTACCGAAGTCACTTACCCCCGTCAAGCTTAACTACTTCTAATCCGAAGTTATTGATGGTAAAAAAAAAAAAAAAATTGCTTCCCCATTATGGACGTTTACGATGAAGGATCCCAACTTTGGAATTGTTACCTCATGGGTCAATTCATTGGTAAGCCTCATCACTTCTTTCTAATTAAAAATATAGTTAAGGAGCAGTGGAAAAGCGTTGGTACTGTGGACATCAAGTTAAAGGATAACGGTTTTTTTATCTTTCGATTTGACTCCAAAGAGCTAAGTGATCAAGTTCTTGAGTAGTTATGGCACGTCTGTGATGACCGAGAACATCATCATATTTATTTTAATTGTTGTATGTCTTACTTGAGCATTAGAATGTGCATTTATTTACTTTTTGGTAAAAATCACTATTCACAAAGAAAATTTATTGTTTAATTTTTCTGAAACTGCATTTTTCCCCTGTCATGTGACTAGTATAAGGTAGGAGAAAAGTGTTATTTTGTATATTTGATGTTGGGAGCATGCATTAGAAAAATGGTTTTTGTATCACATAAATAGTGAATTAGTAATAATATTGAATTGTGAACTAATTAGACTTTTAATTACATTCTTAGACTTGATTTTTGACTTAGTCTTACTTAATTAGGACCCCAAATCAGCCCCACCTATTAGGAAACCATATATACACATACATACACAAATAAACTAGAAAAATAAAACACAAAACACCCAAAATAAATCCCCCCAAACCCGTGAGCCTAGCAAGCCAAAGAAGAAGAAAATTTCTTTATCAATTCCTCATTTTGTGGTCTTCCAAGCTTGCATCAAGTGGATTCATGATCTTTCAAGCTTAACATAATCCAAGGTGAGGGAGTCTTCATCTGTTCTGTATATCTTAACTTATTTTATTATTTCTAGATTGTATTATTTAGTAATTGATAAAGTTTATATATATTATTTACTTGCTATCTTGTGTTTTTTCGTGTTATTTGTGATTAACTACGAAGACGGCCTACTTTGTCATTCCTCTTACGTGATTTGATATTCTTGGCTCTCGTGATATGGATTCGGGGTTGCGCAACCTTTTCGGACATGGTAGAATCGAGAAACACGGGCGGCATTTGGCTTGCCGTGCTCTCTCGACTACCATGGTGCCTATTCCCTTTCTCTCGCTGAGTATACTCCACTATCATAGAGATGTGGTTCACCTCGTTGGGGCATATGGACCTACATCAGGAGAAAGGATCGTAGGATCGGGGTACATCCGGAGTACCCCATTTTGGAGGAATAAGTGTTTGCTGGCATTTACTTGAAGATCTTGTTTCGTGGTTCGAGTTGAAGACATGGAATTGAACTGTATCCTTTTATGAAGAGTTTAATTACTTGTTTCAATAGCTTGCTTAATTGTGATATTTATGTGTTATCTTTGTTGCATTTCATGAAAGTATTCCCTGGTATGTTGCATCACCTCCCTCACTAGGTATACATGATTGTATACTCATTCCTCATTACCCACCTTTCAGGTATTACAGTTCTAGAAGGAAAGCTCATGCTTACGGTGCTTGGTCTTTGCTTGGGAGTCAATGTGTTATGTGGTGTGGGTTGTAAAGATGTTATTTTTGAGTTGTATGTATTCAGTGAATAAAGAAATGTAAATTAAGTTTAATTAAGTCATTAGAGCGGTATGATAACATAGTTTATGTAATAGGTTAGTATTATTTCAACTCAATCATGGATGTGTGTGTCTAAAGAGAAGAGTTTGGGTAGCTTTTGAATTTGGAGATATATAATTGCTTGGGTTTGTTTGTTGAGATCCAAGGCTCGGATGGTCTTGAGGAGTTGTTAAATGTGTGGGACACAGTACTGATCCACTTATATTCTATTTGCAGGTTTTAGTTTGTCCTATAAACAGGGGAGATTCCATCGGTTTTCCCTCGTTTTTCATGACCTTGGTTTTTGGGGTCGGGGCTCCGGTCTTGTGAGGGATCAGAGCGTTAAAACGTTAACTATAGAACGCTGCTATTGAGAAAATGGAAACCAAATACTCAACTCGTCAACTTAATTCTCATAAGAAAAGGTCTTTATGTGGCTCTTGTTTAGGAGTGTTCCCCTTGTTATTTGGAATCAACCTGGTCTCAGTTATGTCGCTAGCACTATTAGATTTCCGCTCCAAATGGATTACAAAACGGCCTTGAGGTCTCACCTTAGATATGCTAGGATTTGTGTCAAGATGAATCTAAATGAAGAACTACCAAAGGTGACGTACACCAAACTTCGGAATGGAAATATTGCTGAGATAGCCATTTAATATGCTAGGAAGCCATCAAAATGTTCTTCTTGCAAATTGATAGGTCATTTCGTCTCTTCATGTCCCTTTGCTCAAGCTGAGCCAAGAGTCACAAAGACATCCATCAAAGAGAAGAATATTCTCCAAAAACCTGATTGGGTTGATGTACGAAAGAAGAAAAATGTCTCCAATGACAACAAGCAACAACTTTTCCCTCCAGCTCCGACACCACATCGGTGGCCTCTACCAAGAGTACTCATTCCCACCCGTCCTTGAAGGTTCCCCGTAACATATTTGGAACTCTTAATGATATCGACTAGGTGCCGACTGACCCATCATCTTCTAAAAGTGATAAAAATACTCGCAGTATGGAGTCCCCTTGATATCTTTATGTTGGATATATCAGGATGTCACCTAACCAGCCCCAACCACTCATATTAGATATCTTTGGGGCTATTAATGATTTCTTTGTATGTAAACAAATCGAACCAGGAGAGGCTTCCCTGGGTTTGCTTGCATCTCCTCTTACCTGAGTTGTTTTGGTTTCTTTTTTCTTGTTTGATCTTAGCATGAGCTTCAATGATTTTTTTAAAGATAAGATCTTCTCTTTATTTGGTATTTTGACCCACCATTTGTTCTTTCATTTCATTAATGAAACCTTTTGCTCGCTAATTCAACAAAAAAAAAAAAAAAAAAAAAAACTATCATTCACATCATTTTCGTAGTTCTATTAGTCCATAAAAATGAGAGTTATTATGCATTATTTGGTTTGTTGGGCCTGTAAATTTGGAGTGCTCTTAGGCTTGTTAGTGACTATGAGCAGTGAGCACCTATGCGGGACGAATAAATTAATCTTATGGATACTGAATTTAAATTTGGGCCTCGATGCTTTGTTTTCCTACAATTTTGTTTTATCAGGATATCACGTAAGTAGTGTTACTGCATTTGTTCTTTTAGTATTATAATCTGGTTCTTTTCAGTTCTGTCTTCACAAGTTTTTCATAATATGTTTTTCAGCACTTTTAAGACTACTCGATTCTTCGTACTGTATAGTAAGCTATAATTTAAATTAAATTCTACATTTTACTTCTCAGTTAGTCTGAACAAATTACTATTTCTTTCTTATCCTAGAAAACAATTTCGGTTAGTTTGTAAATTAATATTGTTTATGTCCAGAACCTAATTTGGCTTATTTTCTAGTTGTTTTTTTTTTTTCTTCTTAGATTTATTTCTATCCTGTCCATAATTAATCCTGGTTATTATCTAATCTGATCATACATTCAGAATTTAATTTCTGTTTTTCGCAAAATATTCGTGATTTGAATTTATATTTTGTCAGAATTAATGCTGTTTTATCTTTATATTTTGGAACTATCTTTTAAACGGAAGAATATTTTTTTAGTAGTAATACTTTTGAAAAGGTATAAGCCTAACAAAAACAGAGGAAATGCAGAACAAAGCTAGGCAAAATCGATCCTATTATCACTAAGATCTCTTCTATGAGGTTTACGAGCATAATTGCAGAGATGAGGTTTTCTCACCCTCCTTTTGATGGTAAAGTAGATTTCGTCATAAAGCAAATTCATTGATAAATTGTTTATAGAACATGAATTACAACACTGAACATTTCACATTGAATCACTTGTACATATTAATTTCTTTTGTATTTATACACATACTTACATACTTGCACACATATCTGCATATTCTGTGTTCTTTACAATAACGATTCAAAGACATCCAAGATTGCATTAAGCATCAGACCAGGTGATATCCAACTCGCCCCAGTTATCCTCTGGCACGCCTAAGGCTTCCCACACAGCTTTGGATGCATCAACAATGTTATTAGGACATGGAGGTTGATAATCATGGTCTGCATCACATCCCATGGTTGAGTCACACTCGTCAACAACCATAGCCTTTACACTCCGGCCATTCGCTGATATGGTGATATAGTTATGGCACCTTGCCCCTCCTTTGTACCATCCAGTTGAAAGTGCAACAATTGGTTTGTCATCAGAGTGATACTTGTTATCACATTCTGATGGCGCGCCGCCATCTTTACCCTTTTCGAAACTGTTTAGGGTAAGAGTTGCCTTGGTGTTTCCGGACACGGAAGGTGAACATGTGTAAGTAGTGTAAAGCTTCCCTTGTTTGCAGCAGTCAGAGTCATTTATCTGGTTGCATTGCCCAGGAGGTGGCTTTCTACCCCTGATTTTGCCGCTTGATTTGCAAGACTGAGCTTCAATCTCCAAGGAATGAGAAAAAAGGATGATCAATAGAAGAAGTAATGCTGATCCTAAGCTGAAGCTCTTCGTCTTTGCTCAATTTCTGACTGCAATGGTATTAAAATGTTTGATGATGGATGAGAAGCAGAATCAATTGTTGGGTTTATATGGATTTCGTGGCCACGCAAGATTCCAAATTTGTACTCAAGTTTTGAAAATTCAGTGGAGTGTTTAAATGGGTACGCACAGCAATAAAGTAATCTAGGAACATTAGACCATTGGTCTGAACCAATGTGGATTCTTTTATAATATATAATTTTATGAGTGAGATTTAATGGTAGTGAATAGTTTATATAAATTTAATTATAATTGTATAAACAGTTTATCGTTATTGAATTTCTTGTATAATATTATAATATTATAAGAGATTCAAATCTTAACTTGAACATTTGTTAGTTCCTAATCAGGGACATCATAATCTCATTTTTCCCAAAATAAATGTCTTAGAGCAAAAAGAGGAATGCTTTTATGGTAACAAAGCTAAGTGCCAAAGATATTGTTAGAATATATACTTGTTCCCACATCGAAAAAATTAAAAACTTTAAAATCACCTTATAAGATTCTAGGCTATTCTACTTAGCACCAATTAGTTTGAGGATAAAACTCCATGATTCTTAACATGGCATCAGAGCCCAGATTTAGAGACTGGATATGATGTGAAGAAGATGTTTTTGGTGTTATTGGAGTTTTTCAAAAAATACACAATGTAGTCGTTTTGTTTATCCGTTGGGGGTGTATTTTCAGTCTTTTTCGATTTTATTTAACATGATATCAACACTTAGGTACCAAAAGGTCTTGAGTTCAAAACTCACCGCCACCCATTTAAAAATATTAAAATTATCCAAGTACAAGACTCAAAAACTAACTTCTCATGTACTTGCGGGGGTATTTTAAAGATAATAAATAAAATAATAAACCGTTGTCTAACCGTTTAAATATTTAGATAAGATTAATTGTCACTTATCAGATATAAAAGCAAAAGATTAGTCATAGCTTTGACACTCCAACGCATGATTAGATTGGAATTATGGTTTAACTAAGTTAAAAGACCATGACAGTAACGTTGAGAAAGTATAAACTTCACGGAATGTTGCACAAATTTTTAAACATGTACCCATATGAGTAGAATAATTACTGCTAAACTGTCTTACTAATTATTGTTCATTGAACCCTTTGTTGGACTTAGCTAAACCAGAGCATATCATCACGTCGAACCTTGAAAAATACTCTAATTAAGTAATAATGGTGCCACAAATAATAGAACTTCAACTTATAACTGGTGTTAGTATCTGCAAAGTCTAGAATCATATCATAATTAGCAAGATTAGCCTATATATATTTTGTTGGGTTATTAATATAAATGGTCATTTATCTTTATTGCATGTGCCATCAACTCCCATATCTTTCGAGTGTGACATTTTGGTCCCTAATCTAATACTAAAATGATGCCGTTAGTCCTAATGTGTGAAATTTGTCAAAAAGCTGACGGAAAAGACATGCTTTGCTCACGTGCTGACTTATGCGAGGGCAAAATAGTCCATTACAAGTCAGATACTCATTTTTATCGGTTTAATTACACAAATAGTCCTTTATCTTTGTCTTGAGTACCAACTAACTCCTTTATCTTTCATTTGTGACGAATTGATCCCTGATCTTGAACTACAATGACAATATTAGTCTTTGCATGTGAAATTCATAAAAAAATAAGACGGAAGTGGCACGCTGACTGCACGTGCTCACACTTTGTGTGAAAAACCTAAAAAAAATAGATATTATTAGCACTTGGATATAAAGGAAGCCTTTGTAATTCAACAAATAATGTGAGAACATAATGCAAGTAGGGTCGCGGTATCGAGCGGCGCGTAGGTTAGCAACAGTGGCAACGCTTGTGGACGGATCAGAAGAAAAAGTAATAAGAAAACGATCATAGAGAAATGTGGAGAGAAGTGTGGATGAACAAAGCTTGTTGCCCAAACTGAAAGACGAAGAGCGAGCCAAAAAGGAGTAAGAGAGGATGGTAGAGTACAAGTAGCTTGCCAAAGCTGGCTCATCCTCCGTTTTTTCACGCAAAGTGTGAGCATATACAATCAACGTGCCACTTCTGTCTTATTGTTGATGGATTTCGCACACAAGAACTAATGTTGTCACAGTAGTTCAAGATCATAGACCAATTCGTCACAAATAAAAGATAAATGAGTTAATTGACACTCAAAGCAAAGATAAAGTACCATTTGTGTCATTAACCCAGTGAAAATGAGTATTTGACTTGTAATAGACTATTTTGCCCTTGCATAAGTCAGCACGTGAGTGAAGCATGTCATTTTCGTTATTTTTTTGACGAATTTCACACATTAGGACTAACGACGTCACTTTAGTATTAGATTAGGGACCACAATGTCACACTTGAAAGATAAGGGAGTTAGTTGGCACACGCGACAAAGATAAAGGACCATTTATGTTTATAACCTTATTTTGTTTATTTTCATATCATCAACATAAGAAATTGCTTTAAACAATATGTGCAAGACAAAGCATCATGACTCAAACAATTTGAAACAAATGCTTATGATGTGAATAAACCCAACTACTGGCATGTTAGCACATTGAATCTAATTAACTGATTCAAAATATATAATCTCGTATTGACAAGAAGTGAACCCAAGTCATATTAGCCGAACATGTATCTCTTACAAAACTAATATGGGACAGGTTGTCACAAACTCTCACACTTAAATACATGACTACTAGAAACAGAACTGCCAGCATATTGAATCTAATCAACTTGCTCAAAATGCTTAAACTCATATTGAAAATAGTAGTGAAACTATTTTATTATAAATTGAACACTTATCTCTTAAAGAACCAGTAGGAGAGGAGATGTCACATGATATATATGACTTAGTGACAGATATGAAGTCGCGTGGTATATATAAATTTTTATATTTAGGTATATACTGTTAGAATATACACTTGTCACATATCAAAAAATTATAAAACTTCTAAACCACCATACAAGATTCTAAGTTATTTCTCCTAGTATTAATTAGTTTTAGGATAAAATTCCATGATTCTTTACATGGTATCAGAGTTAAGTCCTTGGTCTTATTTTTTCACGTGTGTTCTATGTGTGTTCAATCTTTCTGCGAGTGTTATATTCCACACATGTTCATCCATGTGTGGCTCATCTCAAATTAGGTTACACTTAATTTCAATAGTAACCTAATTTCAATCTTGTTTAATCTTTCACATGTGACCCATCTCAAATCAAATCACACTTGAGGGGGGGTTTAGAATATACATTTGTTCTGTATCAAAAAATTATAAAATTTCAAGACCACCTTATAAGATTCTAGACTACTCCACTTGATACCAATTATTTTTAGAAAAAAAAAATTCATAATTCTTTACAACTATGACTTACTATAGTCCTATGATTCTTAACAGCATATATGACTAATAAGTCACTCTCTTTGCATCAGTTTGCTTTTCAAAATTTTATGTTGCAGTTCATTTGTAGAGTATTATCTTCTAAATTTGTCTGCATCTTAATGCTCATCTGGACATCTTTCTAAATTTAGCTTCATCTTAAATGTTATGTCTTCTTATTTTAGTTTCCGTCGGTGTCGTCATGTCACCTCTATTAGATTATATTCCCTAAATGTCAATTTTAGGACATAATAATTATATTATTTATTTAATGTGGGCAATTTATTTAAATATAATTAATGCAATTAATTATTTAAATAAGAGTCCTTAGAATAATATTTATAGATTCTATCCTTAAGAGTAAGGATATGAGTGACAGAATCTATATTCATAAATATATTCTAAAATAGTCCCCGATCGTAGGATAAATTAATTAGGCGTTGATTTATCTGAAAAGATCGGATTACAGTCTACCATTCAAATAACATGAAATATTGATTTGAGCGATTAGTCTCATATCGTAAGGGTCGATATATAAGTGTTTGTTGAGAACAAGTGATTGGACATGACCGTTAATACAACGAATTACATGGAATGGTCAATAATTCATTGTATAGTGTAATGGTGCAATTAGTCCTTAGACTTGAGACACCACGGTTATCTTGTGTTAGGGGTAACGTGATTTGCTGGTGCAATAAAGCTAGTCCTCATCAAAGATTGGATAATGTACTCAGTGGTTACGATCTATTCCGGCATGGAGATATGTGCGTGTAGATATGGAATCTGTCAATTAGGGATCCTATGCGATCTATTAATCGAGTAACTAGAAATCCTTGACCAAGGTAAAATAGTGGAAGCCGTTCCACGTATTATTCATAAGTTACTGATTAAATAGTTTTGGGCATATGATTGAGTAATAGAGTTTGACGACCCTATCCATGACTCTGGCTCAATCGGAATAATTTAGACAGAAGGAATTGATTGCATAATTGTTACTAAAGGGTTCGTAGAATTTCACTTCATTATTAGTTAGGTAGTCGTAATATACTGCAAGGTATCACTCACGACTTGCGAGAAATAAATTAGAAGAGTTCTAATTAAATATTAATTGGATTAATATGATTTCGCTGCCAATTAATTATGAACCCGAGAGGTCACATACAAAAGATATTCGGAATTAATCAGCGAGGAAAATAAATTAAATGTTAGAAGAGTCTAATATTTAATTGGACTTAAGACTGATTAGATTAGAATATTAGTCCAATAATTTAATCAGTCCAAGTCCAGTAATTAGGACTGACCCAAAAACTAGCCCTAATAGGTCTAGTGTTTCCTATAAATAGAAAACTATGACAGACAGAAAAGCTAGCACAAATCCTGTCTTTCATAGCAAATATATTTTTCTCTAAAACTCATAGTGGGGGTTTTACTGATTGATGGCTCGGATCTCGTGTGGATACTTTCAGAGGCTTCACAATTGGGGAGGTCTGGATTCGATCAATTTCTACAACAGATTCGTCATCATGGAAATGTAATCCTAAAATCTTATAATGCGTAATTAATAGTTGATTATTTATGCATATATGTAATCTACGTAATTAGCCATGAACGTGATGCATGAGTATTAATTAGTTTTTGCTGCGTTTATTCTGATTATAAAATTTTAAATACCATGCATGATTCCCAACAGTAGTATCAGAGCCACCGTTCATGCCTTTTACGTGATTATTCGTTTATAGCGCATATCATAGCACAAATTAAACGTGTCAAATATAGTTTGTGAAACTATTTGTGAAATTAATAGTTTGTGAATCTATTAATTTTATGCCCATGATTTAATTGGATTAAATATTAGCCCTAAAGTTCTTCCCTCTATCAATTTCATAAAAGTAGTTTGTGAAATTATTTTTCAGTTTCATTAAAGGTTATTTTTGAAATTGAAATTTTATTTTTATAAAATTGGTTTTGAATATGTTTTAAAAATGATTGAAAATCCAGATTTTGTAAAAGATGTTTTGCAAATGGGTTTTATTTCTGAAATTGTTCAGCAAAAAAAAAAAATTAAAAATTGCCCCTCCATCTCAGCAGAGCAGCCATCAGCGCGAGGTGGTGACCTCGCGCCGCTGCTGCCGACGACAACGGCCATGGCAGCAACAGCTGCGAGGAGTCATCCTCGCGGCCGCTGCCATGGCTGTCTCGAGGAGCTGACCTTGCAGCAGTGGCCATGGCTGCCGTGAGGACAACTCTTCGCGGCTGCTGCCATGGCAGCCGCGAGGAAGATTCCTCGCAGTTGCGGCTATGCCAGCAGCGAGGACAGTTCCTCGTGGCTACAACCATGGAAGCCGCGAGGACTGTTCCTCACGGCTGTAGGCATAGCTGCCGCGAGGAGCCTTCCTCGTGGCCATGGATGAAGCTCGGCGAAGAAGATGGGAAGAAAG